>CM062813.1:1099901086-1102301086 GCA_031772625.1 Pinus tabuliformis
AGGTTATCGGTTTGGAATGCTTTGCTTGATCTGAACTAAGGATGCACCTATGTGGATGATGATTGATGATGGATCAAGATCTTAAGTATTGGAATGTATTATCATTATGTGGTTTGATCATGGATAATCTAGATCTGGATACTGATGTATGATTTATTTTGCAAATGTTATGATCTGGGTATGATTGAATTCTGAAATAGTTGTGAAGTTTTTAAGTTAGTATTTGCAGATCTGTATGTGGGTTCACTTTGGTAAAAGCGCGTATACACGCTGGTTCGGCTCATCAGAGTAGCGTATACATTATGAAATATGATATCTAAATTTACAGTTGGTTCTAGTAGTTGTTGCAGAGTTTTGGGTTCTGCTATGTGTTCTTGTGACTGTATTTTGATGACAGGGCTTCAATGGTTCAATTGTTGGGTGATTCAAGGATTGATGATAGAGTATTCAATTATTGGTTATTGCAATGGTAGTATTGCAGTGGTGATTGATTTTGAGCTTCAATGTTGTTGATGGGTCCAGTATGAAAATTTGATGAAACGTGGCCCTCATATTATGGTGTTGTGTTCCAGGAGTATCCAGCTTGAAAATTTATGAAATGTGGTCCTTAGAGGAAGAGAGAATGTCGTAGCCTTCTATAGGCCGACGCCTATGTACTAATAAACATATCCGCCAGTACAAGAGCCAGGGGGTTGGAGCTCCCTTCCAGTAGTGTTATCAGGAAAACTAGTGTCCATTCCGAGCTGCTAGTCCCACTAAGATAGGTAGCTATCTTAGAAACAAACAATTTAAAGTCACTTGTGTTTTCCTTTATGAGAGATAGATGAGAGAGAAGCAGATAGTACCAACCTTAGTCTTTCATTTGGCTCCTTGCTTGTTTCCTCTCTCCCTTGATAGAGCTTTTGCCGCTCCTTCCTCACTTGTCCTACTTCAAAGAACACCTGTAGAGTCAAAGCAGCAAAACACCATCAAAGCATAGAGATCTATAACCATAAACAATATAGGATCAGATGTATATTAACCATACAAATGCATACACAAATACAAGATTCAGAGATATACAAGTATATGGAGGAAAACTCAAATAGATTTATTGATAGAAGTAGTAGAGGAGAGGATTACAACCAAGCTATCTGATCCAGCACCATCCTCCCAGCATGAAAGCCCTCTTCACCTCATGAAAATATTAGATCACCCAACAATACAATGTTTCACAGAGAAACCAACAACACTTCCTTACAAAATACAAAATTCCAACCTCTGGATCTCTGGGATGAGGGATACATATATAGATATTTGCAGGTGGTTGAGTCAACTTCTAGGATTTTGATTAGTGTTATTTCTCTGATAGTTCTTTGTTCCACTTGGATATTTCATGATCTCTTACTCATCTCTGGGCGAATTCAGAGAGGCAAGTGTCAAATGGGCAGTTTCTAGAAGATTCTTTGGGTTTCCACCTAGCCAACTGCCTCTGCCATTTGTCTGCTCTCGCTTACCACACCCTATAGAAGGGCTTCTCAGTATGCATCGCACTTTTTGCATGTAGCAGGTGAGATGCATCACACCCTTAGCACTGAGCAGTTTGTATGGTCCAGTTTTGACCAATTCTGAGTAGTTTTTCAGGGAGAACTTCTGGGAGATGATGTAATCAACTGACCTTGTACCCTTAGGGTATGAAACAAAACTTTTAGGGGCTTAGAAGCCCATGGTTTATGGACATATGAGATTGGGGTTGCAGTGCCAAAATATGTCTATAACAGTTTCCCCCTAAAGCATGAGGTTGTAAATCTTTTGATGTCAGGTGAAATCCTTTATCATGAGGATCCGAGGTTTTTCGAACTAGAAGGTGACCTGTAATAAGATACAATACAATAAATTATCTTCATAATATTTTCATGATCTAGATGGGGCAGGCATTCCCATGCTCAGCTTTGTAGATTCATTTTCATGTACATAGGACAGACAACCGTCTATGTGGCAGACCGATGATTCTGGTAGAGCCATCATCCCTTTAGCTTGGATGATTATCTGTGCAACTATGATGTGCATTTGATGTCTTTATTTTCCTGAATATATTGTTGGCATTATGGCTAAAGTGTTGTCCTTGATGGCAACCCATTCAGGTGATAAATCACACTACTTCAAGTCAGCAGCAGAGATTGATGATCAACTATCAAATATTGAAGAAAATAAGGGGTACGCAGGTACACCTTACATAAGGTGCGTACACGCAGGTCAGTGTTACATAAAGTGCGTACATACCCGCAGTTATCCCGTTCAAGAGGTGCGTACCCCCAGTGCACACATTTCAAGGCAAAGAAATTCACATGTGGGGTTTTCTTATGTTTTACTCTTGGTATTTAGCCGACGGTATTGTGTTATTATGGTGTCGGCTCGTGGTATTGATCCATGATTTAAGGAAGAGCTTTCCTATATAAAGCAAAGGAGATCATTTGGCTTGAGCATCTTTTGGGTTGAATATCTTATGAGGGCTAGATCTGGTCTAGATCTAAATAAGGCGAATCTACTGATGGACTAAGATCTCTTCGACGAATGTTCAGATCTGTAGATCTGACTATCTGGGTTATTTCTGAAGTCTTGAAATCATCTATGCCTGAAGGTACGCAGGTACAGTGAGAGAAAGGTGCGTACATACGCAGGAACGAAGCGTTTCAGGTGCGCTGGTACGTAGGCACAGAAGGGTTTCTGGTGCGCCGGTACGCAGGCACAGAAGGGTTGCAGGTGCGCCGGTACGCAGGCACAGAAGGGTTGCAGGTGCGGAGGTCCACAGGCAGTTCAATGGACTCAGAGCAAGGTACGTAGGCGAGCAGTTGAGCAGGGTGCGTACGTAAGCAGGCGAGCAGTTGAGCAGGGTGCGTACTGTAAGCAGGCAAGCAGTTGAGCAGGGTGAGTACTATAAGCAGGCAAGCAGTTGAGCAGGGTGCTTACGTAAGCAGGCGAGCAGTTGAGCAGGGTACTTACTTCTCTTAAAATCTTTGTTTATCATTGCTGTGTTCTGGGTTTGGTCCTATTATTGTTGATCTGGTTACTACAGTTGACTGGGTGATTCTCTTATACTTGATGATCATTTGATGCTTATGGATCCAGTTTGAAAATTTATGAAAAGTGGTCCTTGTAAGAAAAGAAGTAGGGGGTTGTAGCTCCCTTCCAGGAGAGACTGGAAAACGAGAGAGAGTTGTAGCTCTCTGCAAGTTGCAGCCTGCGTACTGGTAAAGGACTGCACCAGTACAAAACCATTGTAAAAGGAGTTTCTAATTTGAAAGAAGATAGAGACATATTGCAGCAGGTGGTTTTCACCCACATTGGGTTTCCACCTTACATCTGGTGTTCTTTGGTGTGACTATCTGTTTTCTTTGTTCATGCTCATTATTTTATGGTACTGACATGCAAAAATAATTCAAAGAACAAATAAGGAAGATTTATTAAAAGAATTAGATAATACTGATTCACCCCCCCTCTCAGTATTATTTCCAACAATTGGTATCAGAGCAGGTCCTTCAGAGAAGCTTGATCGCTTGAAGGTAGATCGTTCATCATGAGCAACTACGAGAGAGAAGCATCAATCAGGCCACCAGTTTTTGATGGGACAAACTTCAATTATTGGAAGGTAAGAGTTACTGCCTATCTTCAATCTCTTGGTACAGAAGTTTGGGACATCGTAGAGACAGGCTACGCTTTTCCTTCAGCTACTCCTACAGATGCAGCCGAGAAAAAGAAGTATGAAACAAATGCGAAAGCAGTCAGTACTCTATTAGGATGTATATCTCAATCAGAATTCATGAAGGTAATGCACTATAAATCCGCAAAAGAGATATGGGACAAAATTGTCACGAGCTATGAAGGAGATGAACAGGTAAAGCGTGCTAAACTTCAAACTCTCAGAATTCAGTATGAGACTCTCAAAATGTATAATGATGAAAGTGTGGCTAACTATTTTCTTCGGGTAGATGAGGTTGTTAATTGTATGAAAAATTTGGGTGAAGAAATAAAAGAGGCTATTGTGGTTGAAAAAGTTCTAAGATCATTGTCCCCCAAGTTTGAATCTAAAGTATCTGCAATAGAAGAAAAGGAAAATCTACGAATTCTTACTATGTCTCAGCTACATGGAATTCTAACTGCTTATGAAATGAGAAAGGGAGGTCCATCAGACAGAAGAGAAGCTGCTTTCAAGGCATCAGGCAAAGGAGATTATTATGAAGCAAGCCACGTCCCAGAAGAAGAGGAAGAAGAATCAAATTTTGTCAGAAATCTTCAAAGGGGTTCTGGAAGGTTCAGAGGTAAGTTACCTTTTAAATGCTTTGCTTGTGGAAGAGTAGGTCATTATGCTGCAAAATGTCCTTATAAGGATAAAGGAAAGGAACCTGCTAGATGGAACAAGAAACAGAATGCAAATAAGAAAAGCTACTACACTCATGAAGATAGTGATGGTCTATCAAACATCGATGAAGATGAACAAGGTAATGAATATAAGTTGTTAATGGCATTTGAAGATGATGATTATATGGATGCTATAGATGTGGATAACCTTTATGATGAAATTACTAGACTCAAGAGATGTATAGAAGAAAAGAACATGATCATTGATACTCTACAATTTCAAATTGATGAAAAGGAAAAACATCTTGAAAAATTAGAAGGTGAAATTGTTGGTCTTAGAAAAGAGATTGAGAAAACAAAAGCTATTAATCTCAAGTTTGTCAAAGGATCTGAAACTTTGGATGAGATTATCAATGTGCAGCGGTCTCCACTAAACAAGACAGGTCTGGGCTATAATGGAGAAACTTCTCAAGCATCCACCTCAAAAAGTTATCTTGATGCAGCAAGAAGAAATGAGCAAAAGCACAATGAAGATCATCAGGTAAAGCAGGGACGAATTACAAACAGAAACTATCAGGGGCAATCCATCTTAAGGGTGAACAAAAGCTACAACCAGCCACAGGTAAAATCTTCTCAATTTGGTTCAAGAATAGATGACAATAGAAATTACAATCAATTGGCTGGTAGATTCGATAACCGCAGAAGTTTCTTCAATGGACAATGCTTTTCTTGCCATAACTTTGGTCACAAAGCAGCTCAATGTGTTGCATATAAAATGATCATGACTAGGGAAGCTCAAAAACAAAGAAGTATGACCGGGATTACAAAAAGGACCTATAACAACTTTTCGGTTCTTGAAAATGAAGTTGAATGTTCTATTTGCAATAACTTTGGTCATGAAGACTCTGAATGCAGGAGCAGGTTTCAGCAGAAAAAGGAACAAGCCTCAAGCACCAAAACATGGAGAATAAAGGAACCACAAACAGAAAGATGTGGGATAGCATTTTATGCAGAGGGACAGGAAAATCTATGGTACATTGACAGTGGATGTTCGAAGCATATGACAGGTGATAAAGAAAAACTTGAGTCTTATTCTACTCTAGAAAAGGGAAAGAAAGTCTCTTTTGGAAATGATACTCCTGCAACTATAAAAGGAAAAGGCATTGCTCAGTTAAAAGAAAAGGTCAAGGCTGGAAATGTTTTGTATGTTGATGGATTGAAGCATAATCTTCTAAGTGTCAGCCAGATGTGTGATCAAAGAACCGAGGTTATATTCAGATCAAATGGATGTCTTGTTCGTGATCTTGATACAGGTAAAACAGTGATCAAAGGCAAAAGAACTCCAAATAATCTGTACATATTTGAAGAAGGACAACAACAATGCTATCTGAGCAAGGATGATGAGCACTGGTTATGGCATCGGAGGTTGGGACATCTAAGCTTTTCACAAATAAGGAAAGCATGCAAATATCAGGCAGTTCGCGATCTTCCAGATATCAAAATTCCTGACAACACCATATGCAAATCATGTCAGTTTGGAAAACAAACCAGAACTAACTTTCCAGAGAAAGAAGGATCAGCTAGCATGCCTCTTGAGCTAGTACATACAGATACATGCGGTCCTTTCAGGAAAAGAACACCTCGAGGAGAAGAATACTTGATATTATTCATTGACGATTTCTCCAGGTTTGTCTGGTTAGGACTTATGAAGCACAAAGATGAAGCATTCGAAAAATTCAAATCCTTCAAAGCCTTGGTTGAAAATGAATCAGGTCACAAAATTAAGTGCCTCAGATCCGACAGAGGTGGGGAATTTACTTCAAATGAATTTTTCGATTTCTGTGAAGAACATGGGATAAGAAGAGAATTCTCTACAGCAAGAACTCCTCAGCAAAATGGAGTTGTGGAAAGAATGAACAGAACAGTCCAACAAATGGCTCGTGCTATGCTTGATGAGTCAGGAACTCCCGCAACTTTCTGGGGTGAAGCTGCACATGCTGCGGTTGTTATTCTCAACAAAACAAATGTCCGGGTGAACAGCACTCAAACTCCTCATGAGCTCTGGAGTGGTAGGACTCCTTCGGTAAAGCACTTCAAAATCTTTGGGAGCAAATGCTATATCAAGAATACTGATGAGCAGCTTGGCAAACTTGAACCTAGAGCAGATGAAGGCATTCTTCTTGGTTACTCTCCACATAGCAAAGCATACAAATGCTACAATAAAAGACTTGGCAGAATTGTTGACAGCATTGATGTAGTGGTTGATGAGAAGGGATACATTCCTAGGCAAGTACATCATGAAGACATCGAAGAAGATGAAGGCTACCCCCAACGACAGAATGATGAAGAAGAAGAACCTCAAGAAGAACCAGAGGAGCAAACAAGAATAGAAGAAAAGACTCCATCCAGATATGTTCAGAAGAATCATCCAGAATCTCAGATTATGGGGCAGAAAGAAGCAGGTGTACAAACAAGAAGAACAGTTGCAGAAGCTTCAAGCTATTTGGCATTACTCTCCTCTACTGAACCACAAAATGTGAAAGAGGCATGCAAAGATGAATGTTGGGTGAAAGCAATGGATGAAGAACTTGAGCAGATCGAAAAGAACAACACTTGGGAGCTGGTTCCTAGACCAAAAGATAAGAATGTTATCGGAACAAAATGGGTCTTCAAAAATAAATTGAATGAAAATGGAGAAGTAATTAGAAACAAAGCCAGACTTGTTTGTAAAGGGTATGCGCAGCAAGAAGGAATAGACTTTGAAGAAACCTTTGCTCCTGTTGCAAGACTTGAGGCCATCCGAATGTTCCTTGCTCTCTCAAGTTTTCAAAACTTCAAAGTATTTCAAATGGACGTGAAATCAGCCTTTCTGAATGGAGACTTGGAAGAAGAAGTGTACATTGAACAGCCAGATGGGTTCATTCTTGGAAATGATCCAAATCTTGTATGCAGATTGAAAAAGGCTCTCTATGGTCTCAAACAAGCTCCAAGGGCTTGGTACTACCGTTTGGACAAATATCTTCATCAACAAGGCTTTTCAAAAGGATCAGCAGATAGCAATCTTTATATAAAAGTTGAAAATGACAAATTGCTAATACTTGTTGTGTATGTAGATGACATTATTTTTGGGAGCAATGAAGAAGCTATGAGTCAAAGCTTTGCCTTGGTCATGCAGAAAGAATTTGAAATGTCCTTGCTAGGAGAACTGACATATTTCCTTGGTTTGCAAATCCAACAAAAGGAAGGAGGAATCTTTTTATCTCAAACCAAGTATCTCAAACAGATTTTGAAGAAATATGGTATGGAAGATGCAAAACCAGTATGTACACCCATGGTCACAGGATGTAGCCTCAGTGCAAATGATGAATCTGCAGCAGTACATCAACCAACCTACAGATCTATGATTGGAAGTTTACTTTATTTGACAGGTACCCGACCGGACATCATGCATGCAGTTGGAATAGTTGGAAGATTTCAGGCAAATCCGAAGGAGACTCATCTTCAGGCAGTGAGAATTTTCAAATATCTTCAAGGGACTCAAAATTATGGCTTATGGTATCCTAGAGATACAGATCTTACACTTCATGCTTATACAGATGCAGATTGGGCCGGAAGCGTGGATGACAGGAAAAGCACAAGTGGTGGTGCGTTCTTTATGGGTTCCAGACTGGTATCTTGGTTCAGCAAGAAACAGAGTTCGATTGCCTTGTCTACAGCTGAAGCAGAATATGTTGTTGCTGCATCTTGTTGCACCCAACTCCTTTGGATGATGCAGACTTTGCAGGATTTTCAAATCACTTGTACACCACCAATCCCCATCTTATGTGATAACACAAGTGCAATCAACATCTCAAAGAATCCTGTTATGCATTCAAAAACCAAGCACATACCAATCAAGTACCATTTTCTCCGGGAACAAGTACTTGAACAGAAGGTCAAGTTGGAGTATGTTCCTTCTAAGGAACAAGTTGCTGATATTCTCACCAAACCATTGCCCAGGGACACTTTTGAATACCTCAGGCAAAAGCTGGGGGTTGTTGATGCATCATCTTATTGCTGAACCTCTTCTGATTGATGGTACAACTTCAGGGGGAGCATATAATGCATTGTTGGCATTATGGAGGATGTGTAGAAGGAGATCTTGGAAGTAGCTGCAATATGTCTCTATCTCTTTCATGGTGGATTATGGTTCTTCGTTGCAGATCTGGTTCATATTCAGGGGGAGCATGTTCTTAGGGGGAGCATAACCCTTTGCCCTTGATGTCAAAGGGGGAGAATGAAGCTGAAGTTTTGAGGTTGCCATCAAGTCCAAAGGGGGAGATTGTTGGCATTATGGCTAAAGTGTTGTCCTTGATGGCAACCCATTCAGGTGATAGATCACAGTACTTCAAGTCAGCAGCAGAGATTGATGATCAGCTATCAAATATTGAAGAAAATAAGGGGTAAGCAGGTACACCTTACATAAGGTGCGTACACACAGGTCAGTGTTACATAAAGTGCGTACATACCCGCAGTTATCCCGTTCAGGAGGTGCGTACCCCCAGTGCACACATTTCAAGGCAAAGAAATTCACATGTGGGGTTTTCTTATGTTTTACTCTTGGTATTTAGCCGACGGTATTGTGTTATTATGGTGTCGGCTCGTGGTATTGATCCATGATTTAAGGAAGAGCTTTCCTATATAAAGCAAAGGAGATCATTTGGCTTGAGCATCTTTTGGGTTGAATATCTTATGAGGGCTAGATCTGGTCTAGATCTAAATAAGGCGAATCTACTGATGGACTAAGATCTCTTCGGCGCATGTTCAGATCTGTAGATCTGACTGTCTGGGTTATTTTTGAAGTCTTGAAATCATCTATGCCCGAAGGTACGTAGGTACAGTGAGAGAAAGGTGCGTACATATGCAGGAATGAAGCGTTTCAGGTGCGCCGGTACGCAGGCACAGAAGGGTTTCTGGTGCGCCGGTACGCAGGCACAGAAGGGTTGCAGGTGCGCCGGTACGCAGGCACAGAAGGGTTGCAGGTGCGGAGGTCCGCAGGCAGTTCAATGGACGCAGAGCAAGGTACGTAGGCGAGCAGTTGAGCAGGGTGCGTACGTAAGCAGGCGAGCAGTTGAGCAGGGTGCGTACTGTAAGTAGGCAAGCAGTTGAGTAGGGTGAGTACTGTAAGCAGGCAAGCAGTTGAGCAGGGTGCTTACGTAAGCAGGCGAGCAGTTGAGCAGGGTGCTTACTTCTCTTAAAATCTTTGTTTATCATTGCTGTGTTTTGGGTTTGGTCCTATTATTGTTGATCTGGTTACTACAGTTGACTGGGTGATTCTCTTATACTTGATGATCATTTGATGCTTATGGATCCAGTTTGAAAATTTATGAAAAGTGGTCCTTGTAAGAAAAGAAGTAGGGGGTTGTAGCTCCCTTCCAGGAGAGACTGGAAAACGAGAGAGAGTTGTAGCTCTCTGCAGGTTGCAGCCTGTGTACTGGTAAAGGACTGCACCAGTACAAAACCATTGTAAAAGGAGTTTCTAATTTGAAAGAAGATGGAGACATATTGCAGCAGGTGGTTTTCACCCACATTGGGTTTCCACCTTACATCTGGTGTTCTTTGGTGTGACTATCTGTTTTCTTTGTTCATGCTCATTATTTTATGGTACTGACATGCAAAACTAATTCAAAGAACAAATAAGGAAGATTTATTAAAAGAATTATATAATACTGATTCACCCCCCCTCTTAGTATTATTTCCAACATATATCGCAACCCGGATGGATGAAACTAGATCCGGGGTCTTCAAACTCATTCAATCTTTGCCCAAAGTACAAGTCGATCCATGTGAAAATATGTTCTAATGTCGAACATGGAAGGACATCGCTTGATTACCAGCCAATGATGTAAGCTGTTAATAGGCGCGAGAGGAATCACCGATAATGATAATGACCCTCAAGTTACTGCAGTACAATTCATATGGTGTGAATACATGAGTCGATGTCAAACACCATGCAAAATCTTCCGGTCAAAGGCCATTGATGTAAACCTATCGCCGGAAAAGAGAAACTTTCCATTGAGGCATGCAAGCTTCAAAGTACTGAAAGGGTTGTTCCTAGGTCAACTTCTTGGATAATGAGATGATGTCGACAAGAAGTGACCCATTTTAGGAGGGCCTTAATGAATCCCACGTCTACAACATGAAACGGAGCAAATGATTTTGTGGAGGTGAAAACGATCTGATGATACAAGGTTCAGGGTGGCAGTCATGAAAGAATGAAGCATGAAGGTATTGCAGCGGATGAGACGTAAGCTGGGTTGGTGAATTCTTTGAAAAACTTCTCTTGAACATATCGCCGACACTGAAATGGATTGGTAGCGTTAACCCCAAAAATGGATGGTATGGAGGACCAATGGTGATATGACCGGTCAATGGAATAACCCAACCCAACTTAATCATGGTGATGGAGTGAAAGTGTCATGTTCATGAGAGACCTGCTACCAATAAAGTTTCTTCAAGTTTTCTTCCTAATTTTCCCTAGTCATTGCTGACTAGTATCTCTTTTTTTTGTCAAGCTTGAGGAGGATAACATATGATTGTTCTAAAATTGCCCTTTGGGAAAACCTATCACTATGTTTTAATGAGCCTAGCGACAGTGAAACTCGCTCTTCTCTGCAATGGACAAGTTTGTTGCTATTGTTTTAACGAGTTTAATGACAAAGATAACTTGGTCCTTCTCAATTTTAGAGAGTCTAAAAAGAGATGGAAAGGCAACTCCAATATTCCTTTTTCGTAATATAATCCCTTAAGTCTGAAAAAGTATAAAATAATACAAAAGGGATGACATTTCGATAGTTTTAATGAGCCGAACAAGACAAGCGCTCGATATTTTTGTGTAATGATCCCTCAGGTCCAAAAAGATTAAAATCTAGAGGAGGGATGGCATTTCTAATCACTTTAATGAGCTGGAGAGGCCAATATCTCGGTAATCTTTTCATATTTTACGAGTCAGATGAAAAGAGCTTAAAGGAGACTCGTTTTTTGAGGAACGAGTGATGTTTTCGGATAGCAGCTGGTTCCAGATAAGGTTTGGAACTTTTCAATCATGGTAGTGTAAAGAAGGTGGCTAATAGAATCACTCATCGCAGCTGTTCCTCAAGAGGGGTAAACAATCAAATGGAGGCGTATGATCAGCTAAAAAAGAGTGGAAGTGATGGTAAGAACACGACCAAGGTTCAAAAGCTGATAATTATGTGATCGCAATGGTTATTGACCGAAGGTGGGCTCATTTTTTTAAATGAGCTTAAAATCTGGTGGAACTTATGCTCATTGCTAGGTTTATTTTTTAACGAGCTTGAACTTTGCGTAAAACTTATCATGCCAGTCGTATAAAAAGGATGTCTCATCATTAGTAGGTTCATTTTTTAGGGAGCTTTCCCCTTGCACAACTTTGCTCCGGAGCCTTTTGACCAACTACTGCCCTAGGGGTTAAAGAGTTGAGAGCCTACAAACTAAGAAAAAAAGCCTACAATCTACGAAAATAATAGGTCTCTTTTCACTTGCATGCAAAAGGTTTGCATGCCCCCGGGTATAAATAAAAGTAGAGTTTCCAGGTTACCATATGAAAGTTCTCGCATTTGCAAGATTGCTCCATCTGCATTTGCAGACAAAACACTTCCTTGGCTCTGTCCATCGAAATAGACAAAGGTGAATGGTGGGATGCATCCACTCACATAACTTTGACGAGGGAATCTTATTCCAGTCTAATCCCATTTTCCTAAATGGAAGGGTGTGTTAGAATAGTCATATATCCTCTACGGAAACCTACCCTATACCTAAAGTTTTCCTACCGAAGCAGACCAAGGTGCGTGCCCCTTGAGTTTAGTCACATTCACCGAATCACTCGCGCTCATCAGGTGGATGAACTTGAGATTGAAGAGACATTTCTTGTGCAAAAAGACCAGTTAGGGATGGCATTTGACTAGTAGCTGTGTTTGAACCAGGGAATGAAAGTTGGTCAACTAGGTGGATCACTCTGCCTTCATGCAGAAAACACATCACTCGAAAGAGTGAGGAAACAATGGCTCCCATTCTATAAATATAGTCACGTCCAAAGAGTAGATTGTAATCTAAAGGTCCTTGGACTACCATCACGTTTAGATAAATGGTTTTCCTTCTCAAAGTTACAGGCAAATTTGGAAGGATCCCTAACGGTCGACTGGTTCCTTTGTTGAAGCTTGTCAGATTTTGAATCTCAGGTAGAAGCGATGGCGAACCAAGCGCTTTCTAAGTAGTTGAGGAAAGGATACTCATAGAAGCCCCTTCATCTATGATAGTACCAACCATGATCATTCTGTAAGCTTGTACTATGATTCAGAATGGTACGTTAGATGGTAGGCGGGGTTTGCCTAGTAGATTCCAATCGAAGGAAATGACTAGATTGCTTGGAGGAGGGACCGAATAAACAGTCGAGTAAATTTCTGACGAACTTCCTTCCTGCGGTAAAGGAACGGGCAGATTTCCCCCATGTTCATCAGATTTTGTGTTAATGAAGAGAATTTGAATGGTGTCGTCCTCATCCTCTTTGGTGACAATATCATCTGAAGGTGGACCTTCTGAAGACAAGATTGGGTCGACTGTCGTCTCGACCTGTTGACTTTGGTTCAGGGTGGATTCAGAGGGTTTATCTTCAATGATAGGTTCTTCGACCAACAAAAAAGGTGTGTTAGTCAGATTTTCAACTAGCGATGGACTTGGCAAGAGTTTCTTGTATCCAGGAGGAAGTCACTGCGGTGACGCAGGACGGTTATCCAAGACTCTTTTAGCTTTGTCCAAGAAGGGGCAACGGTGGAGGTCATGATCACCTGCACACAGTCTACAAGGAAATTTAGATCTTCCTTTCTGTCCATTGACTTCGTTTTCACTAGTTGACGGTCACTGTCAACATGATCATTAGAGGTTGACGACACCGGATTGTGCAAGTGGGGAGACCAATCCCTTAATATCTATGGGATGAAAGGACAATCTCAATGATAGTGGTCCCCTTTGCAAATGACACATGGAGATTTAGGTTTGGATGGTGCAATGTGTGTATTTTTGCCAGGCGATGCATGGTTGCCCCCTTTCGCCACTGGCTTCTTCTGCTTCTTCTCCTTCCTTGTCTTCTTCTTCTCAGTTACTTGGCTTTTAGTGTTACTAGCTTCACCAAGCGAAGAGGGAGAAGAAGAGGGAGAAACAAACGAAGTAGAAGGTGGGGGAGCGACTTCAAGATCATCTGGTTACTGATTTGATTGCTGAGGAATTGCAGTGTTTTGAACGATAGAGGTCAAGAAAATCCATACTGGTAGGCCAATTATAAGTCCTAGAAGGGACAATGTATCCATATGAGGTGCACCAACATCTCCCTAAGAGGAGAAGGGACTAGGATCCCCCCCAAGGGGAAATCCTTGAATGGTGGACTCCATTTTCTCAACCCAAGACCAACGAGGGAACAATGATGTTATTTTGATTAAAATAAATTTTATGACACTTTGGAACAACTTTCTTTTTCAATTTTTAAGAGTCGAGAAAAAGCTAAAGATGACTCTAGTCGCCTTCGATTTTTAGTGAGCCTGAAGTGACAAGTGCTTAGATGGACCTTTTCTTTTAAGGAGTTTGAAAATGAACAAAAGTGACTACTTTGGAAATCTAGATAGAGGGATTACCAAACCAATTGCAAAACTGCAGAATAGTTTTTACGGTATGGCAGTCAATCTTCTTGAATGTTGTGTTTAGTGCATTGCAATCGATAGGGCGGCAGACACAGCTTTCTAAGGATAAAGGATATAGCCTATTGTGGTCTCCCAATATATACTCGACCGTACATGGGAGCACAAGTCCGTACTGGCACTTGTCGTATCAAAGAGGAGGAATCACCCAACCTACAATGAAAACGATAGTTACCAGGCGTTATGATGTCGGAATACGTCTCTAGCCTAGACTTCTAGATGTTGTGTGTTAGGCTCCAAAGCATTTTTATGTTCATTGAGGTTTATTTTATAGTTGATCTTTCTTAAGAAGCTTTCCTTTAAGGTTCACCACGTGATGTAGATATATAATTCCTAAATATGCAATCTAAGATGATAAACAATCATTTACTTTCTTTTAGCAATGAAAATCCTAGCTACTAAGGAAAGAGAAGTAAAATTCTTTCAACATAGAGCAGAGAGAACACACTAAGACGCACTGTCCTAGATCAATTTCTGTTGGCATTATGATTCAAGTGTTGTCCTTGATGGCAACTCACTCAGAGGATGGTACAGGTGCTCAGAGGTTGGTACAGGTGATGGCAACTTAATCAGAAGACAGATCTCAGTACAGCATGCCAAGGAAGCTCATACACGCTGTTTCGTTAAGCCCAAGTCGCGTGTACACGCTAGTTCGATTCAGAAAAAGCGCGTGTATGTGGAAAGGTTCCTTTGGTTCATGGTGGTTAGTCCTTGGAAGTTGTGCCTATGATTTCGGACCATTATGTCTCGACGGGCGTGTCGATCCCTAGTTTTAAAGTTGATGGTATTGTGTTACTATGGTTTTGGCTCTTGGTATTGAGAAAGGCCTAAGGCTATATAAGGAGAAGAAGATCATTAGGCAAAATCATCTTTCGACAAGGCTTGAATATCTAAGAGAGAAAGAGATCTGATATGCAGGTTCTGAGTTGCTTGATCTAAGCCAAGGAGAGATCACATCGGTTGATGGAAGACTAGATCTAAGGATAGATCGGGATCTAATGGTTTGAAATGCACTATCATGATATGGTTGATTATGCGTATTTCTAGATCTGCATATTGTCGCAATGTTACGTTCTGGGTCTAACTAATGTCTGGTACAGCTGCAAATTGAGAAAGTTTATTTTTAGATCTGTACGCAGGTTGGCTTCGGTAAAAGAGCGTGTATACGCGGGTTTTGCTCATTAAAGTAGCGTATATCTTTTGAAGCTTGATTTTGGGTTTACAGTGGGGTCTGACTGTTATTGCAGAGTTCTGTAGTCTGCTCTGTGTTCTGGTAACTGGTGATTGACAGGGTTCAGTGGTTCAGTGATTCAAAGTTTGGTTGTTTTATGCTTCAATGATCTGTTGTGGAAATTGAATGAATTGTGGTCTTCAGATTGTAATGTTGTGCTTCAGGAATATCCAAGTCTGAAAATGTATGAAAAGTGATACCTGAAAGAAGGAAGATTGTAGGTCAGCACCTACGTACTAGTATCTTGGCTAGTACAAGAGCAAAGGGGGTTGGAGCTCCCTTCCAAGGAAGTTTGGAGAACGAGAGAAGGTTGAAGCCTTCTGCAGGTTGTAGCCTGCGTACTGGTATAAGGCTGCACCAGTACAAAAGATTGTAAACTGAAGTTTCATATTAAAGAAAGATAGAGACAACTTGCAGCAGGTGGTTTTCACCCACATTGGGTTTCCACCTTATATCTTGGTGTTCATGTGTGTGGCTTTTTATCTGTTCTGTTATACTGCACATGTTTACTGTTAATGTGATGAATAATGTCCTGATGCACTTAATTGAAGAATAAGCTAACTAAATTGTGAGTTTTCTTCTTATACGCTGTTTTACTTCGTCACAGTAGCGTGTACACGCTGGTTCACTTAACTGAAGTAGCGTATATGTTTCTGAGCATTTAAAAAGTTTGATTAATCTGATAATACTGATTCACCCCCCCTCTCAGTATTATTTCCAACAATTGGTATCAGAGCAGGTCCTTCAGAGAAGCTTGATCGCTTGAAGGAAGATCATTCATCATGAGCAACTACGAGAAAGAAGCATCAATCAGGCCACCGGTTTTTGATGGAACAAATTTCAATTATTGGAAGGTAAGAGTTACTGCATATCTTCAATCTCTTGGTACAGAAGTTTGGGACATTGTAGAAACAGGCTATGCTTTTCCTTCAGCTACTCCTACAGATCCAGCTGAGAAAAAGGCATATGAAACAAATGCAAAAGCAGTCAGTACTCTATTAGGAAGTATATCTCAAACAGAATTCATGAAGGTCATGCACTTCAAATCAGCAAAAGAATATGGGACAAAATGATCACTAGCTATGAAGGAGATGAACAGGTAAAGCAAGCTAAACTTCAAACTCTCAGGATTCAATATGAGACTCTCAAGATGTATAATGATGAAAGTGTGGCTAATTATTTTCTTCGGGTAGATGAGATTGTTAATTGTATGAAAAATTTGGGTGAAGAAATAAGAGAGACTATAGTAGTTCAAAAGATTCTAAGATCATTATCCCCCAAGTTTGAATCTAAAGTATCTGCAATAGAAGAAAAAGAAAATCTCCGTGTTCTCACTATGTCTCAGCTACATGGAATTCTAACTGCTTATGAAATGAGAAAGGGAGGTCCATCTGACAGAAGGGAAGCTGCTTTTAAGGCATCAGGAAAAGAAGATTACTATGAAGCAAGCCATGTTCCAGAAGAAGAGGAAGAAGAATCAAATTTTGTCAGAAATCTTCAAAGGGGTTCTGGAAGGTTCAGAGGTAAGCTACCTTTCAAATGCTTTGCTTGTGGAAGAGTAGGTCATTATGCTGCAAAATGTCCTTATAAGGATAAAGGAAAAGAACCTGCTAGATGGAACAAGAAACAAAGTGCAAATAAGAAAAGCTACTACACCCATGAAGATAGTGATGGCTTATCAAACAGTGATGAAGATGAACAAGGTAATAAATATAAGCTGTTAATGGCATTTGAAGATGATGATTATGAGGATGCTGTAGATGTGGATAATCTCTATAATGAAATTACTAGACTCAAGAGATGCATAGAAGAAAAGAATGTGATCATTGATACTTTGCAATTTCAAATTGATGAAAAGGAAAAACATCTTGAAAAACTAGAAGGTGAAATTGTTGGTCTCAGAAAAGAAATTGAGAAAACAAAAGCTATTAATCTTAAATTTGTCAAAGGATCTGAAACTTTGGATGAGATTATCAATGTGCAGCGGTCTCCTCTAAACAAGACAGGTTTGGGCTATAATGGAGAAACCTCTCAAGCATCCACCTCAAAAAGTTATCTTGATGCAGCAAGAAGAAATGAGCGAAGAACAATGAAGATAATCAGGTAAAGCAGGGACGAATTACAAACAGAAACTATCAGGGACAATCCTCCTTAAGGATGAACAAAAGCTACAACCAACCACAGGTAAAATCTTCTCAGTTTGGCTCAAGAATAGATGAAAATAGAAATTACAATCAGTTGGCTGGTAGATTCAATAACCGCAGAAGCTTCTTCAATGGACAATGCTTTTCTTGCCATAACTTTGGTCACAAAGCAGCTCAATGTGTTGCATATAAAACAATCATGACTAGGGAAGCTCAAAAACAAAGAAGTATGACAGGGATTACAAAAAGGACCTATAACAACTTTTCGGTTCTTGAAAATGAAGTTGAATGTTCTATTTGCAATAATTTTGGTCATAAAGACTCTGAATGCAGGAGCAGGTTTCAGGAGAAAAAGGAACAAGCCACAAGCACCAAAACATGGAGAATAAAGGAACCTCAAACAGAAAGATGTGGGATAGCATTTTATGCAGAAGGACAGGAAAATCTATGGTACATTGACAGTGGATGTTCGAAACATATGACAGGTGATAAAGAAAAACTTGAATCTTATTCTACTTTAGAAAAGGGAAAGAAAGTTTCTTTTGGAAATGATACTCCTGCAACTATAAAAGGAAAAGGTATTGCTCCTTTGAAAGAAAAGGTCAAGGCTGGAAATGTTTTGTATGTTGATGGATTGAAGCATAATCTTCTAAGTGTCAGCCAGATGTGTGATCAAAAAACCGAGGTTATTTTCAGATCGAATGGATGTCTTGTTCGTGATCTTGATACAGGTAAAACAGTTCTCAAAGGCAAAAGAACTCCAAATAATCTGTACATATTTGAAGAAGGACAACAACAATGCTATCTTAGCAAGGATGAAGAGCACTGGTTATGGCATCGAAGGTTGGGACATCTAAGCTTCTCACAAATAAGGAAAGCATGCAAATATCAGGCAGTTCGCGATCTTCCAGATATCAAAATTCCAGACAACACCATATGCAAATCTTGTCAGTTTGGAAAGCAAACCAGAACTAACTTTCCAGAGAAGGAAGGATCAGCTAGCTTGCCTCTTGAGCTAGTCCATACAGATGTATGTGGTCCATTTAGGAAAAGGACACCTCGAGGAGAAGAATATCTGATATTATTCATTGATGATTTCTCAAGGTTTGTTTGGTTAGGGCTTATGAAGCACAAAGATGAAGCATTCGAAAAATTCAAATCCTTCAAAGCATTGGCTGAAAATGAATCAGGACACAAAATTAAGTGCCTCAGATCTGACAGAGGTGGGGAGTTCACATCAAATGAATTTTTCGATTTCTGCGATGAACATGGGATAAGAAGAGAATTCTCTACAGCTAGAACTCCTCAGCAAAATGGGGTTGTGGAAAGAATGAACAGAACTATCCAACAAATGGCTCGTGCTATGCTCGATGAATCAGGTACTCCTGCAACCTTCTGGGGTGAAGCTGCACATGCTGCTGTTATCATTCTTAACAAAACAAATGTCCGAGTAAACAGCACTCAAACACCTCATGAGCTTTGGAGTGGTAAAACTCCTTCCGTGAAGCATTTCAAAATCTTTGGGAGCAAATGTTATATTAAGAATACTGATGAGCAACTTGGCAAACTTGAACCTAGAGCAGATGAGGGCATTCTTCTTGGTTATTCTCCACATAGCAAAGCATACAAGTGCTACAATAAAAGACTTGGCAGAATTGTTGACAGTATTGATATAGTGGTTGATGAGAAGGGATATATTCCTAGGCAAGTTCATCATGAAGACATTGAAGAAGATGAAGGTTACTCTCAAAGGCGAAATGATGAAGAAGAAGAACCTCAAGAAGAAGAAGAATCTCAAGAAGAACCAGAGGAGCAGACAAGAATAGAAGAGAAGACTCCATCCAGATATGTCCAAAAGAATCATCCAGAAACTCAGATTGTGGGGCAGAAAGAAGCAGGAGTACAAACAAGAAGGACACTTGCAGAAGCTTCAAGCTACTTGGCTCTACTCTCCTCCATTGAACCACAAAATGTGAAAGAAGCATGCAAAGATGAATGTTGGGTCAAAGCAATGGATGAAGAACTTGAGCAAATCGAAAGGAACAACACTTGGGAATTAGTTCCTAGACCAAAAGATAAGAATGTAATAGGAACAAAATGGGTCTTCAAGAATAAGTTAAATGAAAATGGAGAAGTAATTAGAAACAAGGCCAGACTTGTTTGTAAAGGGTATGCACAGCAAGAAGGAATAGATTTTGAAGAGACCTTTGCTCCTGTGGCAAGACTAGAGGCCATCCGAATGTTCCTTGCTCTCTCAAGCTTTCAAAACTTCAAGGTATTTCAAATGGACGTGAAATCAGCCTTCCTGAATGGAGACTTAGAAGAAGAAGTATATATTGAGCAGCCAGATGGGTTCATTCTTGGGAATGATCCAAACCTTGTATGCAGATTGAAAAAGGCACTCTATGGGCTCAAACAAGCTCCAAGGGCTTGGTACTATCGGTTGGACAAATATCTTCACCAACAAGGCTTTTCAAAAGGATCAGCAGATAGCAATCTCTATATAAAAGTTGAAAATAACAAATTGCTAATTCTTGTTGTTTATGTAGATGATATTATTTTTGGCAGCAATGAAGAGACTATGAGTCAAAACTTTGCCTTGGTTATGCAGAAAGAATTCGAAATGTCACTTCTTGGAGAATTGACATATTTTCTTGGATTGCAAATCCAACAAAATGAAGGAGGTATCTTCTTGTCTCAAACCAAATACCTCAAGCAGATCTTGAAGAAGTATGGCATGGAAGAGTCAAAGCCAGTATGTACACCCATGGTTACAGGATGCAGCCTCAGTGCAAATGATGAATCAGCAGCAGTTCACCAACCCACTTATAGATCCATGATTGGGAGTTTGCTTTATTTGACAGGTACTCGACCAGATATTACACATGCAGTAGGAATGGTTGGAAGATTTCAAGCCAACCCAAAGGAAACTCATCTTCAGGCAGTCAAAAGAATCTTCAAATATCTTCAAGGGACCCAAAACTATGGCTTATGGTATCCTAGAAATACAGATCTCACTCTTCATGCTTACACAGATGCAGATTGGGCTGGAAGTGTGGATGATAGGAAAAGCACAAGTGGAGGTGCTTTCTTCATGGGTTCCAGATTAGTATCTTGGTTCAGCAAGAAACAAAGTTCGATTGCCTTATCTACAGCTGAAGCAGAATATGTGGCTGCAGCATCTTGTTGCACACAACTTCTTTGGATGATGCAGACCTTGCAGGACTTTCAAATCACTTGCACTCCACCTGTCTCTATCTTATGTGATAATACAAGTGCAATCAGCATTTCAAAGAATCCAGTCATGCACTCAAAGACCAAGCACATACCAATCAAGTACCATTTTCTTCGGGAACAAGTGCTTGAGCAGAAGGTCAAGTTGGAGTATGTTCCTTCTAAGGAGCAAGTTGCTGATATTCTCACAAAACCACTGCCCAGGGAAACTTTTGAATATCTCAGACAAAAGCTGGGAGTAGTTGATGCTTCATCCTGTTGTTGAAGTTTGTTTGTTCTACAGAAAAGTTGGTATACGCAGGTTACGGAAGGGATATGAGCGTATACACGCGGATTCATGCTGGGTAAGTCGCGTGTATGCTGGACGCTTGTTGCAGAAAGAATATCCGCGTACATACGCTGTTTTATACAGGATAAAACGCGTATATGAAGTTCTGAACAGCAAGGGAAAACTCTGAAGTTCTGAACAGCAATAGGAATGTCAGAATTCTTCAGGCACAGTTTCAGGGAGTGCAACAGGCACAGGTTCAGGGGGAGCAGCTCAAAAGTCTCATAAAGCATTGTTGGCATTCAGATGTTTTGGTTGTTGGTTTCAGGAGAAGGAGCTCAGAAAGAAATTCTGGTTGCTGATCTAACAAGATGTTTATCAGATGCTGCTGGTGTCTTTCCTAAGTCTTGGTCTAGATCTGTTGTCTCTATGTCATGTATCTCTCTTGTCTCTTTTATGGTGTCAAGGTCATGTAACGGCCTTTGTTGGTTTCCCCACTATGCCTGGGATGAATGCTGTAATATAATTGGTTGTTTCTGATATGTTATGGTTGTATGTATTGAGTCTTTTGGTGATAGGAAGGTCCCTTATGGTGTATAAGTCTTGGTTCTTGTTGAAGAACATCTTTTGCAGATCTGGCCTACTGTCAGGGGGAGCACGAGTCAGCACAGCCAAGCAGAGGTATCAGCATGTCCTCAGGGGGAGCACAGCCCTTTGCCCTTGATGTCAAAGGGGGAGAGTGACTTGGTGTGGTGGTTGCCATCAAGTCCAAAGGGGGAGATTGTTGGCATTATGATTCAAGTGTTGTCCTTGATGGCAACTCACTCAGAGGATGGTACAGGTGCTCAGAGGTTGGTACAGGTGATGGCAACTTAATCAGAAGACAGATCTCAGTACAGCATGCCAAGGAAGCTCATACACGCTGTTTCGTTAAGCCCAAGTCGCGTGTACACGCTAGTTCGATTCAGAAAAAGCGCGTGTATGTGGAAAGGTTCCTTTGGTCCATGGTGGTTAGTCCTTGGAAGTTGTGCCTATGATTTCGGACCATTATGTCTCGACGGGCGTGTCGATCCCTAGTTTTAAAGTTGATGGTATTGTGTTACTATGGTTTTGGCTCTTGGTATTGAGAAAGGCCTAAGGCTATATAAGGAGAAGAAGATCATTAGGCAAAATCATCTTTCGACAAGGCTTGAATATCTAAGAGAGAAAGAGATCTGATATGCAGGTTCTGAGTTGCTTGATCTAAGCCAAGGAGAGATCACATCGGTTGATGGAAGACTAGATCTAAGGATAGATCGGGATCTAATGGTTTGAAATGCACTATCATGATATGGTTGATTATGCGTATTTCTAGATCTGCATATTGTCGCAATGTTACGTTCTGGGTCTAACTAATGTCTGGTACAGCTGCAAATTGAGAAAGTTTATTTTTAGATCTGTACGCAGGTTGGCTTCGGTAAAAGAGCGTGTATACGCGGGTTTTGCTCATTAAAGTAGCGTATATCTTTTGAAGCTTGATTTTGGGTTTACAGTGGGGTCTGACTGTTATTGCAGAGTTCTGTAGTCTGCTCTGTGTTCTGGTAACTGGTGATTGACAGGGTTCAGTGGTTCAGTGATTCAAAGTTTGGTTGTTTTATGCTTCAATGATCTGTTGTGGAAATTGAATGAATTGTGGTCTTCAGATTGTAATGTTGTGCTTCAGGAATATCCAAGTCTGAAAATGTATGAAAAGTGATACCTGAAAGAAGGAAGATTGTAGGTCAGCACCTACGTACTAGTATCTTGGCTAGTACAAGAGCAAAGGGGGTTGGAGCTCCCTTCCAAGGAAGTTTGGAGAACGAGAGAAGGTTGTAGCCTTCTGCAGGTTGTAGCCTGCGTACTGGTATAAGGCTGCACCAGTACAAAAGATTGTAAACTGAAGTTTCATATTAAAGAAAGATAGAGACAACTTGCAGCAGGTGGTTTTCACCCACATTGGGTTTCCACCTTATATCTTGGTGTTCATGTGTGTGGCTTTTTATCTGTTCTGTTATACTGCACATGTTTACTGTTAATGTGATGAATAATGTCCTGATGCACTTAATTGAAGAATAAGCTAACTAAATTGTGAGTTTTCTTCTTATACGCTGTTTTACTTCGTCACAGTAGCGTGTACACGCTGGTTCACTTAACTGAAGTAGCGTATATGTTTCTGAGCATTTAAAAAGTTTGATTAATCTGATAATACTGATTCACCCCCCCTCTCAGTATTATTTCCAACAATTTCCGCATGCAGTCTAAATGAAAATGCACATGCATGTATTTGTTTTTCAGTTTCCTTAATGTGTGAATGACAAAAAGAAAACTAAGTACATATTTGAACTATCTTTCCTCAAAGCGACACTTTAGCAATTTCTTTTCAAAAACGAAAGGAAGACTATGATGACACTCTCAATTTCTACTTGAAAATTGCTTTCGAAACTTCAAATAATTGATGATTCAAATCAAATACAATGGAAAAAGTGTAATCGACTATCTAAAAGAAGAAGACTTTACGGCACTCTTTTCTTTGACTAAAAATGACACTTGCGACACGTTCAAATCAAAAGACGACAGTTCGATTAAACTACTTTTTTCAAATGAGGACTATAAATGATGAAAAATACATAAAAAAACATTCACAATTCCTTATCAATGGAGGTTGAATAATGCAAAGGAAGAAGGTCTCAATAGTGATATACTGACCATAGACAACAAAACTACTGAATAAAGCTGAAGGCAATGAAGAAAAAACCAAAATATAGAAGCAGAAACAATCTCACTCAATCATCGCACCTGTAACACAAGGAAATAGGGATGCATCTCACCTGCAACACACGGGAGGTGCGATGCATCCAGGTTGCCAACGAGAGATAGTGCAATGGTCCAGGGACGAGATTGAACTTGGTTTTCACTCACAGTTTGCAGCTAAGTTCAGGGATTTAGGTTGAGCTAATGATAGACAGTGAACACAAAGTACAGGGGCTGATCTAATGAGGTTACTTGAGCTACCACCAGGGCAATTAGGATATTTTTAAGTCAGTTTTTCAGTTCATAAAAAAACCTGGAGATTGACTAAAGCAGCATTGATCTACTTTTCACTTGCATAGCAAATGCAGTTCGAAGGCTAGCTGTCTTAACTTCAGGTTCTGTTTGTAGTTTGTAAAGAAAACAAATAGAAACTAACAAACAAACTATTCGCTCCCCAGTGGAGTCTCCATTTTGTTATCGGGAAAACTAGTGTCCATTCAGAGCTGCTAGTCCCACTAAGATGGGTAGTTATCTTAGAAACAAACAATTTAAAGTCAGTTGTGTTTTCCTTTATGAGAGATAGATGAGAGAGAAGCAGAGAGTACCCACCTCAGTCTTTCGTTTGGCTCCTTGCTTGATTCCTCTCTCCCTTGATAGAGCTTTCACCACTCCTTCCTCACTTGTCCCACTTCAAAGAACACCTGTAGATTCAAAGCAACAAAACACCATCAAATCATAGAGATCTATAACCATAAAAAATATAGGATCAGATATATATTAACCATACAAATGCATAGACAAATACAAGATTCAGAGATATATAAGTATATGGAGGAAAACTCAAATAGCTTTATTGATATAAGTAGTAGAGGAGAGGATTACAACCAAGTTGTCCGATCCAGCGCCATCCTCCCAACATGAAAGTCCTCTTCACTTCATCAAAAGCTTAGATCACCCAACAATACAATGTTTCACAGAGAAACCAATAGCACTTCCTTACAAAATACAAAATTCCAGCCTCTAGATCTCTGGGATGAGGGATCCTTATATAGATATTTGCAGGTGGGTGAGTCAGCTTCTGGAATTTTGATTAGTGTAATTTCTCTGATAGTTCTTGGTTCCACTTGGAGATTTCATGATCTCTTACTCATCCCTGGGTAGATTGAGAGAGGCAAGTGTCAAATGGGCAGTTTCTAGACGATTATTTGGGTTTCCACCTAGCAAACTGCCTCTGCCATTTGTCTGCTCTCACTCATCGCACCCTAGCAGGTGAGATGCATTGCACCCTTATCACTGAGCAGTCTGTATGGTTTAGTTTTGACCAGTTCTGACTAGTGTTTCAGGGAGAACTTCTGGGATATGATGTAATTAGCTGACCTTGTTCCCTTAGGGTATGAAACAACAATTTTAGGGGCTTAGAAACCCATGGTTTATGGACATATGAGATTGGGATTTCAGTGCCCAAATATGTCTATAACAAGTAGTAGCTGGAAAACGAGTGAAGGTTGGAGCCTTCATTAGGCCAATGCCTACGTACTAGTAAACAAATTAACTAGTACAAGAGCTATGGGGTTGTAGCTCCCTTCCATTAGAAGCTGGAGAACGAGAGAAGGTTGTAGCCTTCTACAGGTGGGTGCCTGTGTACTGGTATGAGTCTACACCAGTACAAGATTATAAACAGGTTTTTCTTATATTAAAAGAAGATAGCAGCAGGTGGTTTTTGTCCCGCATTGGGTTTCCACCTTACATCTTGGTGTTCATGTGTGTTGCTTATGTGTGATGGTTCACTCTGTTATTAACTGCATATGGTTACTGTTTAATTTTTAATAAAGTACTGATGCATAGATTAAAGATCAACATATGATGAACTAACTGAATCATTAGTTTGCTGGATATATGCTTGTTTCCTTAAGCACAGTTGCATGTACACGCGGGTTACCCACATGGAAATAACATATACAAATTTGAGTATGAAAAGAAAAAGATTATTGAATTGACTAATACTGATTCACACCCCCCCCAGTATTATTTCCAACAATTGGTATCATAGCAGGTCCTTTGATAGAAACATGATCGCTTGAAGGAGATCCGTATAAACAATGGGAAAGAAGCTAAAGAAGAATGCACCTTAGAAGAAGAACACAACTCAAAGGATTGGTTACAGCAGGAGAGACAATTGGCTGTTAGATGGAAGCAAGGATTCAGATTCCAAATCACCTCAAGATGAACAAGCAAATGAAGCATCAGATAAAATCATAGATCAACAAGATCTATTTAACAAAAGGGAGTGTGCCCTCAAAAAATAAGTTACTAGATTAAAAACTCAGCTGGAGTGTGCCTTCAGAGTATGTAAATGTTGTGGGATGAAGTGATATCATTAAAAAATAAGCAGAATGAAGAACTACCTCAAGCAGATAAGGAACAAGAAAATGAGATTCTCAAATTAAGGCAACAAGTGGAAGAAGGAAGAAAGGCTGAAGAAATATTGAAGAAGAAACATCTGGAAAAGGAAGAACAACATCAGGTTGAGGTAAATATCTTAAAAAGTAAATTAGAAGAAAAATATAAACTGTTATGATTTCAAGACAGTACTAAGATTGTGGATGATATTATTAGTAGTCAAAGATCTCCTGCTATCAAAACTGGTCTTGGTTTTTATGAATCTGTTGAAGGTGAATCTAGCTCATAGGGTGAGGCAAGGAACTCTAATGCAAAACCTAAAATTCTCAACAAGGAGATAAGAGATCAACCCCATCAACAACCAAGGAAATAAATCCCTCAAAGAAAATCTTTTACTCCAAACTATAGAAGTGATAGTCAGTTATTTTCTCAGATGAATAATGTTGAATGTTTTATATGTCATAATCTTGGACATGTTGTAGTGAGATGCAAAAGGAGAATGGTTCAGACCATCACATAGAAAGATCATCAGCTTCCAGGTACTTTAAGGGATATTGTTTTTCTTGCAATATGTTTGGTCAAAAAGCAATTGACTGCTATAGAAGGAATATGAAACATGTAAGATGTTATTCATGTAACAAACTTGGACATATAGCAAAGGAATGCAGGAGAAGATTTCGGGCACCATACCAAAAGGAGAAAACATCATCACAGTCGAAGATATGGAAGAAGAAGGAAGTACAGTCAGAAAAATGTGGCATGGCATAGTGTACAAACATAACAGACTCAGGGCGAGCTGAAAGTGTGAAACCTCAATGTTCTAAATCTCATACACAAGTTTCATGAAGGCAAGTTGCGTATATATGCGAGTTCGAAGCTGCACAGTCATGTATATGTTATTTTAAGGAAAAGCAGTGGGACAAACACAGGAAAAGGGGTTTGATATGGTTCATTCAATTATCTACTCTGTTTGATGATGGTTACAATTTGCTCATGATGTGTGGAAATGTGTTGGTACTCATAAGATGTTGTTTAGAAGTGTTTTTGATCCTCACAAGTTAACTTGATGTATATCTGATTGATGATGATGCCTTGATACTTCTTACTCATATATGCATGATCAGATCTGACAGTGAATAGATGGAACAAGTTCAGGGGGAGCATATGCTTCTAATAATGCATTTTTGGCATTATCTTAGAAGATCTTGATCATATATGGTGTATGATAGTTGTTGATGACTATCATGGTCTTGTTTAGATCGGTTGTCCTTGTTATAAATGGCATGCATATCATTTGATGTAAAGGTCATGAAAAGACCTAAATTGTAACCTCACTATGCATGGGAAGGATGATGTAATAATTTCTATTTTTTAGTCATGTATAAACAATTGGTATATCCCCACTTGGTTGGGAGATGGATGTATGTATGAGTCATTGGCAATAGGAAGGTCATACTCACATAGTTGAGATATAGAGTCATGTTATTCTTTTGGAAATATTTTTGCAGACTCTACATGTGCTTAGGGGGAGCATGGACGGTTTAGTGCATCTCAGCATGTACAAAGGGGGAGCTCAATTATAGATTTCGGCATGTACTCAGGGGAAGCATGAACAACATAATGTATGTCAAAGGGAGAGAATATCTTGGTCCACCCTTTGCCCTTGATGTCAAAGGGGGGGAGTGGCTTGGTGTTGTTGTTGCCATCAAGTCCAAAGGTGGAGATTGTTGGCATTATGATACAGGTGCTGTCCTTGATGGCAACTCATTTAGATGACAGATCATAGTGTAGAAGGTCAATAGCAAAGAATTAATGATCAGACTACAAAGAATGAATGAAGAGAGGTATACGCAGGTTCAACTTGACAAAGGAGCATATACACGTGGGTTAACACACCAAAAGGAGTGTATAACATACACACACACTTTCACAGAAGGAAAAGTGTGTATATCTTGGAAAACTAAGTTTTGGTCCAAGGTAATTTGGTCCATGGTATTTTGATCCATGGTGTTGGTCTAAGGTATCTTGTCCGGGGTATTGACCCTAGGTATTTTGGTCCAAGGTATTGGCCCTAAGAGGTTTTGGTCCATGGTATTGAGAAAGGCCTAAAACTATAAAAGGAGGAGAAGATCATTAGGCCAGGTGTGCAAATATTGAATATCTGATGAAGTGTGAGATCTAGTATGCAGGTTATGGTTTTGTAATGCTTTGCTTGATCTGAACTAAGGATGCACCTATGTGGATGATGATGGATGATGGATCGAGATCTTAAGGATTGGAATGTATTATCATTATGTGGTTTGATCATGGATAATCTATATCTGAATACTGACTTATGTTTTATTCTGCAAACGTTATGATCTGGGTATGACTGAATTCTAAAATAGCTGTGAAGTTTTTAAGTTAGTATTTGCATATCTGTACATGGGTTCGCTTTGGTAAAAGTGTGTATACACGCTGGTTCGGCTCATCAGAGTAGCGTATACATTATGAAATATGATATCTGAATTTATAGTTGGTTCTAGTGGTTGCTGCAGAGTTCTAGGTTCTGCTCTATATTCCGGTGACTGTGTTTTGATGACAAGGCTTCAGTGATTCAGTTGTTGGGTGATTGAGGGATTGATGATAGAGTATTCAATGATTGGTTAACGCAATGGTAGTATTGCATTGGTGATTGATTTTGAGCTTCAATGTTGTTGATGGGTCCAGTATGAAAATTGGATGAAACGTGGCCTTCATAGTATGGTGTAGTCTTCCAAGAGTATCCAGTCTGAAAATTTATGAAACGTGGTCCCTGGAGGAAGAGAGAAGGTTGTAGCCTTTTGTAGGCTGGTGCCTACATACTGGTAACATATCATCCAGTATAAGAGCCAGGGGTTGGAGCTCCCTTCCAGTAGTAGCTGGAAAATGAGTGAAGGTTGGAGCCTTTACTAGGCCGACGCCTACGTACTAGTAAACATATCGGGTAGTACAAGAGTTAGGGAGTTGCAACTCCCTTCCAATAGAAGCTGAAGAATGAGAGAAGGTTGTATCCTTCTGCAGGTGGGTGCATGAGTACTGGTATGAGTATGCACCAATACAAGATTGTAAATAGGTTTTTCTTATATTAAAAGAAGATAGGAGCAGGTGGTTTTTGTCCCGCATTTGGTTTCCACCTTAAACCTTGGTGTTCATGTGTGTTGCTTATGTGTGATGGTTCACGCTGTTATTAACTGCATATGGTTACTATTTAATGTTTAATAAAGTATTGATGCACAGATTAAAGATCAACATATGATGAATTAACTGAATCATTAGTTTGTTGGATATACGCTTGTTTCCTTAAACACAGTTGCATGTACACACGGGTTACCCACATGGAAATAGCATATAAAAATTTGAGTATGAAAAGAAAAAGATTATTGACTTGACTAATACTGATTCACACCCCCCCCCCCCTTAGTATTATTTCCAATAGACATGAAGCAAGAATTGTCCACCATGACGGATATGGTGAGAGAATTGTATGAGGATGGAAGGAAGAGCAACATACTTAGAGAACAGTTGAATTCCATAAAGGAAGAGAAGCAGTTGCTTTCTAACAAATTGCAGGAAATGGAGAGGCAACTTCATATTGCAAATATGAAACTAAAAAGGATGCATGAGTTGGAGACACAACTCTTTGTTGCCCAAGAAGCCTTGGTCAAGTATTAGCTTGAAGAAGAGGTAAACCATTCCAGTTTGTCTTCAAATTCCTCTGAGAATGCTTATATTGGTTCTTTTGAAAAACATACTAGAGGCATAGGTTCCAAGCTAATGTCCAAGATGGGCTATGAAGGAAAAGGCTTGGGTAGACATGCACAAGGTATTGTTGAGCCAATAATGATTGAGGAAAGGCTTAAGTATTTGGGTCTTGGCTATGGACAAGCTTATGGAGAAAGTTCCAAGGCTGCCATGAAGGCCATTTAAATAGCTCCAAGAAGGGGTTGCATTACAGAGTGTGAAGATTATATTTAGGAAGCATGCAATAGCTTGAAACATCATTTGCAGGATGCAGGTGTTCAGAAGCACACACTTGAACTAGATAGTTGGGGAGATTCCAACAACCTTGAAGAGATTGATGGTGTTCCATAGGGAGCCACTTCTTCATTTTATTCACCTTCGTATGAAGGCAATAAAGGTGAAAGAGAAAGGTATAAATCTGGTTCTAAACACATTCCTTTTGATTGTGCAAAGCATGATAAATTTCCACATATGTATGGGAAAAAAATGGCATGTTCCTTTTGCGGTTTGGATAACCATAATATTTCTAGATGTTGGAAGAGAATGGCCACACATAGGAAACTTTTGAAGGAAAAGAAGCAAGAAGCCAAAGGTCCATTGTAGAAGGAAAATCATGCTGTCAAGAGGGTGCACATGCAGTCACTTACTACCATAAGCAAGGACATCTTGCTACAAAATGTTGGACTTTGAATCTAGCAATGCGTCCACAAAATCTAAAGAAAGTGGAAAGAGAAGATGGCAGAAATGGAAGTGAAGATTCCATGAATGATGTGTCTCAGAATGATTCACATGCTGATGTTGATGTGCAGACAAAGGTAATACCTTTGAAAGGGATTGGTAAGAAACGGGTAGAGTTCTTATCTGATTAAGATTGCATGTCTATTGATGCATCTACATTATATTTCAATTCAGCTTTGAAAGTACAATGTACTTAAGTGAAAGCTGAAGGATGAAATGCATGCATAAGCATGAGATGCATGAACACAGGGATGTTGATGATTTCCTTGGTTTTGAACATGTATGTGTAATTAACTTGCAGGGTCGATTGCTTTGACATGTATGTGATGCCATGTTGACTTGGAAGAAGTTAACTTGGTCTCCAAATGGAGATAATGATGAAGTGTTTCATCTTTTGAAAAAGAGTCCTAATGGTCTTTTTCTACATGCTTGACTTGAAGGGTCATTTGTTTAAAGGCATGTTTTGTGGGCTTGTTACCTAGTCCATCATTTGTATGCAGATGTAAGACATGGAGGTGTTCACAAGATGTGAAATCTATTTCCTTTTTGAAGCAAGAATTTAGTCCATCCAGTTGTTGTCTGTATGCTTGTTGTTGTTAATAGATGTTGTTGGCAGCTTTTCAAATAGGTACAAATTAATTTTTTGTGGAGCAGATGTACTTCACATTTTTTTGAGCCACCTGGGATCAGTGATCAAGGCAAAGAAGTTCAAACCACCTTCTATGACTAGTTTAGCAGAAGTTCTGCAGAAAGGCAAGGAGGAATACAGTTCTTCCCAGAAAGACCAGCCCATCCAAGAAGGGAAGTGGTTGGAAACCTTGGTTCAGAGGCACTATGCAAAGGCAAGTGTAGGGAGGCTGAAAGAAGAGGGTGAGTCACTCTTATTTATTACTCAAATCAGTATATCAGTCGTTTGGAGACCCAAAGTTCTCTTAGTTGGAAGGCGTGATCCAAAAATGGATCTTGGATAAACCTCTAAGTCTAAAATACTTCATATAAGAGGTAAAAGGTGCCAAATGGCACAAATCCTTTGTAAATCAGAGGAAAATGAAAATTGCAGGCTGCTCTCGGAAATAGTCTCATTGCAAAGATCTCCTCATTCTGAATCCAATGCAACTTGAATGGGCGAAAATGGACTTCAGATGAAGGAGTTATCATAAAAATAAGTTCCCTTTTTGTTCTTTGGGAAAGAGGCAAAAACCTGAAGAAAACAGTAAAATGAGGCCTATCAGAGGCTTAAACCAAATCTGCACAGGAGCCATCGGATCTGGCCGATCAACGGTCCAGATCCGATCGGCAATCACAATCGGCGAAGGCAGTCGGGGGGAAATCAAAGGCATAACATGCGATGGGATCGAGCCGAGTGATATGCTGATCGCCGATATTGGTAGATCACAATCGGCGATGCCAGGAGACAAAGACAGGACCCCGTGACACGCCATGTGCCGACTGCCGATATCGGTGGATAGAAATCGGCGTTGGCATCAGTCATGCCATATGGCTTACCCTGGGTCCCCTCGATACATGACTTGCGATATATATATATATATATATCTAGACTCGATGGGATAATAAACAATATTGCAAAGATTTGAGATCTGCCGAAAGGCATTTTGTTATGTATTTTCGTATATTGCGTTATTAAATGAAATACAAAGGGGAAGCGCGATGTGATGAAATCCGGACCTGAAGGGGTTTTGGAATGAAAACGAATAATATTTTGAATCTGTCATAAGCCATTTTTGCGATATCTGCACTGTTTTAATGTAATTTTAAAATACAAAGGGAAGCCATAGAGAGGGGCATGGCGACTTGCAATAGTGATTCCAGGCGGATCTGATAGAAATATAAGGCGGGATTTAAGGACTTTTGAAGTCCAATGAACAAAGATTTGGCAGGATTTTCCTGTGTTTTATAGCGTTCTCTGTGTAAACAGGGAGCGACTGTTTATGAGGAATTTCAAGCATCGATGCACCCTTCCGTCACAGCACAGGTGAGTACCATCCTTGAGGGCATTTAGCAATGATTTCTAACGCTTGGAGAAGGGATTTGAGCAGATTATGACTGGAAGACAGAAAGCTGAGAAGCGGAAATGAACCAACAACGCCGATTTGGCTTAAAAAGCCACAGAACAACAGAAATAGGAGGTGGGTTGCTGTTGTTGATTGTTTGTGGCTGAAAGTGAAGCCAAAGCAGGAAGCTAAGGTGAAGGAGGCAGCGCAGAAGCAAAAAGGCAGCCAAGGGAGTCACTTGGAAGTCAAGTGAAAAGCCAAGAAGGCTGTAAACTGAGAGAGGGCAGAAAGAAGCCAGAGATGAAGAGCCAGAGCCAGAGCTAGAGCAGAAGAGCTAGAGTCAGAGCCAAAGAGCCAAAACCAAGAGCCAAGAGCCAGAGCCAAGAGCCAGAGCCAAGAGCTAGAGCTTCAAGAGCCAGGGAATAACATGGTGTCTGAACCCACTGTTTCTGTGTAGAACAACAGGAGTTGAGTCAAGAGCTTGTAAAAAGGACTTATACCATAATCCTAGAGAGCCTATTTGAGTTGACTAGAGCTCACGGAGATGTAACCCAAGAGTTGTGGGTGAACTCCTAATTAAATTGTTGTTTCTATGTGTGTTTTACTACTGCATTGTCTTTGCTATTTTATTTATTTTTATATGCATTTATATATCAGTTTCACCACATTAATTTACAACACATGAACAGTTAAAAATCAATACAAGCATAAACCATTGTTTTCAAGCATTTTTAATTTCACATTGGCTAATCGATAAAACTTGGGAATATTTCAAGCTTTGGAAGTGGGAGAGGTTCTTGTAACTTAGACAAGAAGCCTAAGTGCCCTATTTTCAGATCAGAGAACCTCTCCTCAATAAACCTGTCAAGAAATAAATCTTCTGCATGTATGCTATGCATATGTGCTCCAAGCCTAAAGGATTGTGCTTGCACATCCCATTCTCAGACAAGATACTCCAATAGTTCCATATGTTGTTGTAGGAATTTGTAGGGTAAGTTCCTTAGACAGAACACCAAAGGACACCGCTCACAAATAGATCACAGATCAATGCACCAATATTATTGACTTGGTTAAAACCTTCAAAGAAGGAAACAATCCACAACCTGAGCCAACATGGCCACTTCAGGAAATTTATTAATAAAAGAATGAAAATTTACATAAGCTTCTCTCATGAACGGTTACCCTACAAATGACCCTCCATGCTCTTTAAATAGAGATCATGGACCAATCGGGTATTAGCCACAGATCAAGTGTCGGTAATACCGATGACAGAATGAACCATCGGATCACTTCATGTTTAGAACATATCGTGACCGTCAGATTGTAAGTTACAAAAGTACATAGTAAGGAAACACAATTTACCTAACTCTACACTAGACCAAGTTATACTTAACTATTTCCTATGTGTCGGAATATCCTAACATCCCCCTTTAAGAACAACTTGGGATAGGATTGAAGGATGTACAAATATGACACAATAGGAGAAGGAAGGAGGAATTAGAGCATATCCCCCCTTAGTGACAACTTCCTGAAATCCAACCATAAATCAAATTTTAGTAAACTTCGCCTCTGTGAGAGCCTTTGTAAAGATGTTTGTAACTTGATCATCTGTTGAACAATAATGCACTTCAAGAACATGGTCATGAATGAGATTTTTGATGAAGTGCATGTGTAGTTCAATGTGTTTGTTGCGCTGATGTTGGACTGGATATTTGCATAGTTGAATGGCACTTTGATTATCACACCAAAGAGTAGTCGGATGCTGCTGTTGAAAGCCAAACTCTGACAGGATCTAACGAAGCCACAGGGATTCCTTACTACCTTCTATGGCACGACGATACTCTGCTTTTGCTGAGGAAAGATAAATGACACTTTGTTTCTTGCAAGCCCATGTAATAGGTCCTGAACCAAGAGTGAACACATAACCTGCAGTAGACTTCCGATCATCAGGGTCACCAGCCCAATCAGAATCAGTGAAACCAACCACTAGAGGAGATGCTTTTGCACTGTAATGAATCCCAAACTAAACTATACCTCGAACATAATGAAGTATTCGTTTAGCTGCTTTACAATGTCTTTCATGTGGGTTTTGCATAAACCGAGCAATAAGGCCAACATCAAAGGAAAGGTCAGGAAGAGTATGGGTCAAATACAAAATTTTTCCTACAAGTTGAATGTATAAGGTAGCATCAACTTCAGGGGAAGTACAAGTGACTGAAAGTTTGGCTCCAGACTGAAAAGGAGAAGGGGTTGGCTTACAGTCTTCCATGTGAAAATGGCATAGAAGATCACATGAATACTTGGACTAGGAAAGGGAAATACATTCCTTGGATTGCAAGAATTGAAGACCAAGAAAATAATGCAAGTGTCCTAAGTCTGTCATTTCAAACTTATTTTTAAGGCTGGACTTCACATGGTTTATGAGGTTGGTATCACTACCAGTAAGGATAAGATCATCAACATAAAGAACAAGAATGATAAGAGACTTGCCCACTTTCTTGGTGTAGATACTATTGTCAGAATGACACTTAGAAAAACCAGTTTCTAAAAGAAAGGTATCCATTTTGACATACCAAGCTCGAGGGGCTTGCTTGAGACCATAAAGCGATTTATTAAGCCAATATACAAGGCTGGAGTCTATTTGTATAAAGTCAGTAGTTTGTTCCATATATATTTCTTCATGCAAGTCCCCATGTAAGAAGGTAGATTTAACATCCATCTGATGGAATTCTCATTTGAAAGAGGCAGCAAGGGAAAGAACAAGGTGGATAGAGTTCATTTTGGCAACAGGGGAAAAGGTTTCAGTATAGTCTGTTATCACTGACAAAATTTCAAAGAAAAAAAGGTAAGGGAAGAGTTAATTGATCCTAGACATATTCATGTTGATCTTGGTCGTGTTCAAGCAATAGACACTTGACCCAATTCTTAGATTGAGCAAACAAGCCCATGGTGATCAGGGATAAGAAATCTTCATCAAATTCAAGCAAGTACAGGAGGTACCACCAAGGGCAGAAGAAACAGGTTGAAGACTTAAAGATACAATTGAACCAGCAAAAAGGATCCCCATAAAGAAATCTCACTTCAAGTAAGGATATGTTTCAAAGTTTTGGTAGTTTGGCTTGGTATAATCTTTTCAAACATTTCCATTCAGTTTTGGAGGGTCTTGAAACATTTGAAAGAATGTTTTAATAGCAAAGTTCTCAAATAGCAAAGTTTTGGGTTGAAACTGCTGAAGGTGACAGTTTTGTTTTTTGAGGATCTACCTCGAAAGAAAAAGAAGATTATTTTGAAAGGGATGTTGCTGCAGAGGTGTAATAAGATCACTTGAGAAGGTTTTAGCCCTAATCAGAAGCAAAATTCAAGAAATGAAGATACATACACATGCTAAACCTTGCGCTACGAAATCACTGAAGCAGCGCTTTTCAGGAGAAAACTGTTTTAGGTAGTCAACTTCCAGGAGGTCTCTAGAGCAACTGAAAGCATATTTTTGGAAATTGAAAGAGGTTTTTATTCCTAACATACTGAAATAGAAAAACCTCTTTCATTTTCTTCAAATTAATTATGATCTTGGAGAAATGGGTGACTAAACATTGCGCTACGAAACTGCTGTAGGTGCAGTTTTTCAAAAAATCAAAATTTCCTGTTTTACACCTGCTTTTCAAAGATAGATTCTGGGCGGTAGGGAAGGTGTTTCAAAAAACAAAGAGAGGTTTTTGTTAAGCACGGATTGGTTCACAAAAACCTCCTTCCGTTTTTCCAAATACGTTTTCTGTGAGAAATTATGAGCTCTGTCCCAAAACATATTTTTCAGCCAGAACAACAGTTTCGTAGCAGCTGAAGCTAAATAATCCAATCTCAGTCACTAGTTTTGAACTGCAAGTGGAAATGTTGAAAAGGGAATATCTTCAAGGGATCCTTCAAAATTATCAATCTTCAGCAAAGTTAATACAGGTGGAGGAAACATGTATTCAAATGCAACTTTAAACTTTTGTCATAAAGTGAACACATTTACTACAGTCCAAAATATGTCTGGCAGCTTGGAAGAACTTTTGTCTTCACACATGGACAAAGGTTGACAGCACACAAAGACGTGGCATTCTGATATTTTTGTATAATCAAAGGAGAAATACATGTTACATTTTATTACAAAGCTTGCCGCAGCTCGCAATGAACTCAGAAGTTATTACAGCCAGGTTATAGATGACAAGGAGAATGCTATTTTTGTTTATGGCAGAGCGCAAGAGAGTTGATACTGGTTGCAGTGAGGAAATGAATACTCTCTATAGATTTTGGTCATTTTTCCTCAGAAATAATTTCAATCGCTCCATGTATAATGAGTTCCGAAGATTAGCACTGGAAGATGCAGCTGCAAAGTATTATAAAGCTCTATGGAAAGGGAATGAAACCCTAGAAGCTCAGTTGAATTCAGTGGTTGATGGCCATGCACAATTTCACACCTGGACAGTACCAGCCATCAAAGAGGCCCAGTTCATTAGAAAAATAAATATGCAATTAAGAGCTGAGAATAAAGCTCTGAAGAAGAAGATTGAAGACCTGAAGGTACAGCTAGGCCAGTTAGCTGCTAAATGAATTTTCTTTTCAAAGAAAGGTTTTGTTCCAACTTTTGTCAAATTTGCTTAGTCTTATTGTTTTTAAAGACATGTAAATCCCTGCTATATATATGAAAAGTCGAAGGGAGTTTTTGGCAATCAAATGTTTCGGTGATAAAGGTCTCGGGTTAAAGGCAAGCTGTTTCAAATAATTCAGCAGTTTCGTAGCGCGCTACGAAACTGCTGTAGGTGATGATTTTAACACAGACAGGCAGTTTGATATGATGAGTGGGAATTTTGAAAGGGAGAGACCTAAAGGATATGCAAGGTATCAGATGAAGCTACAACAGCCGTTCAGATCAAGACAGGTGTACATTAAAAAAAAGTGGAATATTTTAACCTAAGTTTCTGTTATAAAGGGTATTAAATGAGTTGCATACAAAGAACTTTTGCTTGCACCCATATCCATCGAGGCAACCTCCAACACATCAGGAACGTGGCCGTGTTCCATATTTTGGGTTATTAAAAGCTAAAGACATGCTACTGTACATTTGAGAAATTTGAGGAAACTGGAACCGAGAAGCAAGGGACATCTCCCAACACTACTGAGCAGTTAAAGGATTTAGCGTTCAAGGTCGATATGGAGTATTAAACATCCAGCTCAGCCACATCAAAAAGGGGACAAGGTGTCAAAGAACAAGGAGAAGTCATTATGCATGGAAGATAGAGTTAGAGTTATAGTTAGTTTAGAACTCTTTAAAACTCCAGTCAGCACTTTATTGTATTTAATAGTTAGTTAAATAGCTGATAGGTGTCATTAGAGGCAGTTATCGAATTCCCCTCATGCTGGAGGAGGAAGTTCGAATTAGTTAAAATAAGGATTCTATATATAGCTGAGACAACGATGTAATGAGGGTTGGAGATTTTATAAAACAGAGGACTGTTTTGGCTTATGTAGAAAGACAAAGTTCAGTAATATAATAGAACTGCTTTTCTTCTCAGGATTCATAAAGTGTTTCTATGTTCAAGATATGTGGTTTTACTTTATCCTTGATTTATTTTACAGTTGCATAGATGTGTAATCACTCAGAATTCACTTATGCTGCTCTGACTTCCTGTACACATTCATGAACTGTGGTTTTATAAGAGTTGTGTTTTGAACATTTAAATGCCACATGCCCTGACTTCTATGTAAAAGTTGTATCATTATTTGCTGAGGTTTTATTGACTCCATAGGCCCAATGGAAACTTATGTAATGTTTGTCCAACCTTCATATTTATCACTGTTATTTCACAAGAGTTAGCCCTCTTAATTTTTAATCAAAATCAATAACCTTTTGAGAGAGCCCTCTCAGGCTAAGGAGGCTAAACCTTAGTCAAAAGATTGGTTTGAAACAGTTACTTGAAGTCTTCCTGGTTTGCAGCCTTCCAGGGCTTGATTTTGAGATAACATAGTCAATGCCTTCAACTTGTGAAAAACCCTTAGCAACAAGATGAGCTTTATGTTTATCAGCTTTTCCATCTGGTTCATGGTTCTGTAAACCCATTTGCATCTAACAAGTTTTCGTCCCTTCGGAAAAGGAATAAGATCCCATGTATCATTTGCCAATAATGAACGATATCCTTCATTCATAGTTGTGTCCCAGTCTAGATGGCCTGAAGCTTCTACAAAGGTGTCAGGATCATAATTTGCTGAAGCTTGAGCCAGTAAAGAAGAGGCTCTATCAAACTAAGAACGTGTACGTCGCTGATCTGTAGCATCATTGGCAAGAGCACTTGCTGCATCCCGAGTAGCACAGACCCATTTTGGAAGCTGAGGAGATAAAGGAGGATCCTGAGAATATGGGGGAGGATTGTCATCCTCGCTTTCATCATCTGAAGAAGAAATATTTTCAGAAGTAGAAGGGATAGAGAGAGGTGGCACATTTGTCGAACTAGGCTCGTAGGCTGATATATTTTCAGCAAACTTTACATCTCTTCTAATGATAACATTTTTGGACTTAAGTGGAATTAGTCTATATCCTTTGACATCTTCAGAATATCCAACAAAAATACATTTTTCACTCTTAGGTTCTAAATCTTTATGTTTCTCATCTAGAATATGGGCCCATGCTTCACTTCCAAAAACATGAAAGTGACTTACATTTGGTTTAATTAAGCTCCATGCTTCTTCTGGAGTGATATTATTTAAAACCTTTGTAGGAGTGTGATTTACTATGTAATTTTCATAGTTAATTTCTTCTGCCCAAAAATTAAGACTAAGTCCTTTAGATTGAAGCATACAGTTAGCCATTTCCTCTAAGGTGTGATTCTTCCTTTCGGCTACACCATTTTGTTGTGGAGTATATGGAACAATATGTTTCATTTGAATTCCATTCTCAGTGCAAAAGTTGATGAATTTGTTGTTAACATATTCTCCGCCATTATCAGATCTTAACTTAAGAATTTGATGTCCAAATGGTTTTTCAACAAAGGCCTTAAAGGCCAAGAACATGTTAAATACTTCACTCTTGAGTTTTAAGAAGTATAACCAAGTGCATAAGGAGAAATCATCAATGAAAGTTAAGAAATACTTGTAGCCAAAGAATGAAACAACTGGAAGTGGAGAACATAAATCACTATGCACAAGCTGTAAAGGGGTTGAGGCGTGCCAAGAGGCACATTTTTCAAAACTATCCCGATGATGTTTTCCAAGTGCAAATCTGGAGAAAACACCATCTCTGCAAGATACCATTGGAAGACCTATCACCATATTTTAATTACATAGATTCTGAAAGGAGCGATAGTTCAAGTGACCAAATCGCTCATGCCAAAGTTTGCTCACTTCATCATTATGAGCAACAAATACCGAGGGAAGATTTGATGACCCAAAGTTGTTAAACTTATACAACCTTGTAGAATCATCAACAATGCCAGTAGTTAAAATCTATTTAGGGTCTCTTAGGTCCTTAATTACAACATCGTGAGGTGAAAATTCAACGATTTTACCTTCACCTAAATGAGTTATCTGATATACAGATAGAAGGTTACAACATTGTTATACAACAGATTGACCCCCTCATCAACTCAGAGTGGAAAGACATGATAGCTAAAGCAAAGACCAAAATCTCATGCCTTGTTTCCACACTAACGTTGGCTATACACTGACAACCTGCTTTATAAAGCTTCTTAGTAAGCCCAAGGGTGTGTTAGTGACCCTACTAACTCTAGTTGCTAATTAGGGAACAACGTTAGTGGATCCTAATGAAGTTCTAGGGGTCAAAGGAGTGAATTGATTCACAAATATCTAGATATTTTCTCCTAAATCTACTCAATAAAAGCAAGGAAACATCTCAAGTTTGACCTATTTGGGGGATTTCTAATCCTAATGAAGGTGGAAAATGGGAAAGAGTTGAAAAGCATGGCAACTTCATTGCTTTTACCCTAAGGAACTCATGGAGAAACTTGGCAAACCTAACTCAATTGCTACATAAGCAAAGCTAGGGCTATGGTGATAATGGTCAGATCATTTGAAAGGATAGCATACTTCATTGTTGAGCATTGTCTCAAATCAGAAGAAGTTGGTAAGAAGGGAGAGAGAGAGAGAAGCTGGAGGGGTAAGGGACGGTTGATGCAATAGATGGTTGTAATCACTCTTTCGACATTAATATAGAACTGTAGTTGTACTGTCTACTTCATGGTGTTGGTAATATCATTCATTCATTTGTTTTTCCAATACCTTTTAGTATGAGTAGCTTAGTTATGTGTAACTAGATGTTCTTTTATGTATTCATGTATTAGTTATCAGAGTTGTATGCTGTGATTATCCTTATCTCTTATATGTGAAGGACTTGATTTGGAGCCGGCTGAGGGGACTTCCATCTAGCTGCAATGCACTCTCCAGCAAATCTTCACGGAGGCTTGAGGTAATCTACTTTTCCTACTTTGATAGTTAGTTATTGTTTATGAACATGCATGTAACTTTGTGACAGTTGCAGATAATCTTATAGTCTGCCAAAGGTCCCGGGAAGACCTTTGAGGGTATCTTCATTCTCCATACACCGTGCATTTTATCCTACAACAGAATTGGCGACTTCATTGGGGACTATACATCTAGTTCCCGGTTTACCCAGACAGTTCTTAGTTTCCTCCTAAGACCTCCCTATACTTCTACATTCCCTTTTTGACCCACCAAAACCTTGCTGCATTTTGCCTTCACATATTCGGCCTTGAATTTGATCTAAAAGGCCTTGTTTTGAGCTGTTTTCCCACACTAACGCAGGTTAGCAGACTACACAGTGCTTTATAAAGCTAAGTGTTTGCATACACAGAGCGTTAGTGGACCCAATAACTCTCTGTGGCCACTACTATAGAGCATTAGTCCCTTAAAAACTTGATATACTGCTGTGTCTGCAAACTCAAGGGGATAGGAAGCCTGCTCATGGACTGAAAGAGGGTCTGCAACTGCATTTTGTTAGCAAGATAGGTGTCCTGAAAGAATTTTTTTTTAGGAAATAAGTATTTTTTCTTTCCTAAAAACATTTTTTTATGAAAGAAAGATCCACATTTTTTATTCATTCTTCTGTTTAGCTGGTTAAAAGCTGCTTTATTTTGGTTTCAAGTAGTTGTTAGGAAAGCATTGGAAAGATTTCTGTTGGTTATGCATGTGTTATAATGACTAAGATGCATGGAACAAATATGAATATGTGAAAGACTCTCACCTATAGAATACAACTTGTTTTCATCGAATTAAATATTTTCTTAAAGCATTGTCTTGTGCATGACTTTTGAGTTAGAGTCCCATCACATTTCATACATCAACTCCCCTACCAAAGACAATAAAAAAGTACACATAAAATTTACCTAAAATCAATCAGTAACTCTTTATTGAGCAAACAAGCATTAGTTCAGGCTAGGATCTTGGGATAGGTAGTGTGAGTAAACTACCCAAGGTCAAAAACCAAAACTAGTGTGATTAAAAGAGCGAAAATTACTTTTGCACTCATACTACCAGGACCACTCCAGTCAAAGTGGAGCTAAATACGAGACAACATCGGACTATAAGTGAAGGTAGCCCACCTTCGCTTGCAAATCCTTTGGGTATTCTATGTATTGGGGATCCCTTCAGGGATTTCAAAACTGAGTCAGGGACTTAGGTATCCTGCCCACACAACGTACTGTCTGTGACTATGTCCCCCTCAGTAGTGTTTGTGATCTGAGGTATCCTTAGTGGCCAAGCTTTTAGGGACTTACACAAGGTGACTGGGGTGGGCTGCCCTAGTACCTAACACAGACGGACCTACTCTGTCTTTAGTTTTTGGGAGGGTTCTCATCTTCACGAGAGTACTTGGCCCCTCAATCTGAGGTTCGGGTGAAGCTCTAGAGTAACCGTAACTATACATTTGGCCAGCCCTCTCTGTTATTCATTGTGATACTGGGTTTCATCTCCAGTGATCAGTGCTTATCAGACAGGGTGATTTCCCTCTGTTTGTTGATTGATCAACTTAGTGTATTTTTTATATTTTTTAGGTACCTGTGTGCTATCATTGAGACTTTAACAAATATCACGATAAAATTTATTGATAAAAATTAACGGTCACCATGGCTAAATTCAGCCCTCGTCGTCAATCTAGACGATTTTTATGACTTCCTCCACTCATTGTGGAAGATCCGTCGAGCTCTAGTGAATGGATTCCCCATCTTCGGGGAATCAGTCTCCTAGATCTCACACGAAATCTGTTTGGACAACCAACGATTCAAGTTTTCTAGAGTATTTCTTTACCGAAGGATTTCTTCCTCCCTTTAACCCTTCGCTCACGAATCCATTGGACCCACCCTTGTTTCCTATGGCACCTATACTCACTGTCTCTTTAGAAGGAACATTTCATCCATCCCATCGACGACTAATGGGTCATGGAAATTTGTGGACATTTTAGGTCCTCCACCACTTCCCCAGTCGACAGTCACCATCACACTGTTGATGGCAAACCCCGCTATCCCATTTTTCCCAGGTACAACAACTCACTTGGAACCCTCCATGAGTGGAACCTAGCTGATGCTAGGTTCCACCCCTTTAGTGTCAAACTGTATACCTTCGACAAGTGCTACATACAACGCTCCTTATAACGCCTAATATATCACTATTAGTGCAGTTCCCATTCACCAACAATATGGTCAGAAGCAATTATACAGTTAAATCCCCCAAATTCCAGTATCTGGGGGAATTCCCAATATGCACATACCGGTTGGAAACGTAACAGTTCCCCCTCCATTCTCAGGCATGCATGGTCAGTCATTGATTGACATGAGTGTTCCTTATGTCAATCAAGGACATATGGTTAGTTCTGTGGTGGGCGGGAATCCTCAAGGAGGTCCCAACCAATCCATGGGGGCACCCTACTCACAAATTCAAATGAATCAAGGGGGTACTTCTTATCCTGGGGGCAGTTCTATACCCCAACATCAGATTCCCCATGGAAATCCACACTACAACGCCATACCCCAAGGCAAATACTATACCACACAGCCTATGTATAATATTAGGACTCAAACAATGGGAGGACTGCAAGGTTCCTCAAGTCATATGTCATCACCTTGGTCCGAGTCGAGGGCACCACACACTTTGCCTTTCTTGGCAACATTGGATATCCCCAACTTATAAAAACTTACAAATGACCCCATCTACCACAACTTACTTTGGCCACCGATCCTGCATAAGATACCAACAGACATCCCCAAGTTCGAAGGGAAACAAGGGGAGGATCTGGGCACTCATATCACCACCTATCATCTTTGGTGTGTTTCCAACTCCATGGTGGATGATATTGTCTGATTACGTCTTTTCCCCACACCCTCACTGGCAACGCAGCTAAGCGGTACATTGAGTTACCATGCGCGTCAGTAAATACCTTCGATGCTCTAGCGATGGAATTTCTAAAGCACTTCTAGCTACCCATCCGCTATGAGACTGGGACAGAGCTCGTCACTTCACTATGTTAGGATACCTCCACCCACATCTCTGATCATATACATGAATGGAGACATAGGCGGAGGTTAGTTAAAGCTCCCCTCCCAGACTATCTCTTAGCGGACTGGTTCTACAAGTCCCTACTTGTTATAGCTCCAAATCTCATTCTTATGGTTTGTGATGCTGCACTCATGGCCTAGGGCAACCCCTCCTTCCAGACCTGGTCCAAAAAATTTAAAAAACAGTGTTTTATTCCATATACGCGACATTGCCCTGAGTTAAACGCGTGTACACGCGGGTCTGTTATACCCAACCCGCGTGTATCTATTAAAACACTTAAAAAATAATAAATTCCTCTTTTTCGGGCGGAGATCGCAGGTTTTACCTGCTGGATCACCTGTTATTGCCCGTGGCCCAACTGTTCCCAACTAACTCCTAACTAAAAAACTACTTTGGAGAGGGTATAAAAATACATCAAAGGGAAGGCCAAGGGGAGAGAGAAGAGAGCAAGATTATTATGCTGAGATTTTTCCCTTAGACCAGGTCTGAAGTCCTTGGTGCTTTCTGCACTTCCCCCATTTTGCATAGGAAACCCTTGTTTCCATGTGTCTTGGTGATCATTCATCCTTGATATCATCATTTGAGTAGGACTTGGAAGGAGCTCTTGTTGGAGGCTTGAGGCTGGAACGAATCCGGGAGGAAGCTTTGCTTGGAGCCTGCTGAAGGTGTTCAGGTGATATCTTTCCGATATATGTACTTTATTTGCCTTTATATATAAAGAAACACGTCTTTGTTCCCGAAACAATCTTTCTTTATGCTTATGAGATTCTTGTCTTGAATTCTTATGCAAGTGGTTACTTAAATATTTTTATAACTAACTTTATAGCATAAAGATGGTTTATACATAAATATCTGTACATGTACTGTTGTGTTCCTTGATTTGTTTGACTTGCAGATCGAAGGAAGAAGAAGGGAAATCCAAGAAGGGTTTGGACCCTAAAGGCCTTCTCGAACGTAGGACCTTAGGTATGTACCCTAAACATTAGAATTTGCTTAAAAGTAAAAATGATGGCTGTGTGTGTGTTTCTTTGAATAAGAAATTTTCAGTCTGGTAGAGTGTTAGCCCAAAGGACCCTAGGGGTACTTTCCCTTCAACCAGAATTGGCGACTCCACTGGGGACAACACTCTTGTTGTTCCTAGTTTGGGTAGTCTTCAAGCCAATCAAGGCTCAGCCCCTCTGTTTGTTGGCTCTGACTGTCTGATATTTTCTTGAACTCCAAGTTTGTCCAGTTTTTCAGTCTGTTATTTTTTATTTTTCTTGAAAGACTTCAGATACACTCTTTTTCTGGATTACAAAAGCGTATATATGCAAGTTTCACTAAGTGAACCCGCGTATACGCAGGTTTCCTTAGTTTCAGTCGCGTGTACACGCATTCTGCACTTAATTGCAGGCGCGTATATTACATAAATTTCAAGATTTATAAATTTTCTTTTTGCTGAATGTTGTCTGGTGGTTTGGGTCAGTGTCAAGCAGTTATTTCTCCAGTAACAGTTCTCTGTTTGACAGGGGGCATCTTGTTTTGAACTCTCTCTAGTCATAAGGAGTATTAGTCTTGTTTTCGTTGATTGCAAGCGTCATTGATTTTTGACACACAAGATTTCTGTTTAAGAATCTTGATTGCTCTATTTCGGCAGAGTGGGAAGATTGGGTTCAATCTTTGTGTCCATTTTTGCTTTCATGACACTTTTTGTTTGCTTAACGAAATCATTTTTATGACCATTTGCTCCTTCGTTTCGGGAAGTTTGTTTGTTACCATTTTCTTGAAACTTGTCTTTTGATATTTAGGACTTTCATTGCTTCTTTTGATTGTCAAAAGCGATTTCGAACACATTTTATTTTTGTTGAGTTTTCATCATTTGAAAGGTGTCAATTCACAAAAGTGTTTGGTTGCTTGTTTATTAATCATTGGTGTCAGTTTTTGAGAGCTTTCCTTTGAAAAAGACTTTTTTGGTTTGATTGAAAGAAAATCTTTTGAAAGTTTTTGAGTTTCGCTTTCTTAAACTTGCTTCTCATTTGATTTCCTTTTTGCGAAGTGAAAGTGCTTTGTTTTTTATCTTAGAACTTGTTTTTATTGTTTGGACGAAATGATTGGTAACACATCATCTTCTATCTAAGCATTTTAGTGGCAAGGTAAAATTTGGTAAAGTAGCAACTTTCCTTCTTTGTTTTTAGAGTAGTCTTTGAATCTTGCATCCACATATAGTTCTTGCATTAGGGTAAGATTTGCATCTCTTTTTAGGCATATTTAGTTTTGTTAGTTTTTGTGAGTGTGGAGTCTGAAAAGAAAAAGAAAAAAATTGTTTATATTAGAAGTACCTCTGAACCTCATAGAAATTACTTTTCATCGAAAACAAAAGTGCATGTGCATGTAGCTAAGTTTTATTAATTTCTTTTGCGTCCATAAAAACACCACAAGTTTCATCTCCATAACCCTGTGACTTAAAGAACAGCCTAATAAAATCAAGCGCTTAATTAAAATCCACTAGAACTTTTTGTTTTAGTTATTACACCAACAAGTTTAGGATTTTAGGGCCTTGGAATAGGCGAGTGGAGAGTTAACTCTCCAAGGCCACATAAAACGTCAAACATAAGAGTCTGATTAACGAGAGTAAATCCAATAGCGTTAGGAAGACCAGGAAAGCTCCGGATCTGGGAGTTAAGCACGAGGGTCTGTGAAGACAGGGAAGAGAGATACCCCCTCTCCTACTTGTCCAAACTTACCTCACGACTGTTCCGCCTGGCTTCTGCGACGAGTTGGTACCCATAGTTGCCTCTCCTAGGGATCTGCATAGGTGGCTGCGGAGGGGAATCCCGTGGCACTTGAGGTCGACGTTGTATCACTCTCGACAGTACTACTAGAGGGCACCCTTGCGAAGCTTGGGGGCTTGCACCGGCGCAGGCTGTTGTTAGGAGGTCAGCGTAACTTCCTCTGATACCTTCGCTGATAGGCCTGGGCCCTCATCATCCCAGACTATCTTCGGAAGGCCCTTTGATTCACTTTCTCTTATTTTGGTGTCCGGTCCTAATCACCCGGAGCGGAAATACTTGAAAGTTGTTTGACTGGCTGTTTCTTTAGGAACTTTATAGTGTGTGCTCTGTGCTCCTAGTTGGCTTAGCTTTCAATTTTTTGAGTCTTTAGTTAGATCATAACAAAAAATTCAAAGTGGCTGACCGGTCTCCAAGACTTCGTGGTCTCTCGCCACCTAGTTTAGAGCCTTCTCCTAGAAGGCGCAGAGGGGATACTACTGGTAGGGCCTGTCCCATGCCGGTTGACGCATCGGGGATTGATCCTCCTCTCGGGGATATTAGCGGCCAAGCAAGGCCTGGCACTTCTGAGCAAGAGAGGGACACTCCAGTCCTTTCTCGAGTTCGCTTTCAAGCGGAGAATAACGTAGAGGTAGAAGAACTTTCAGAATCATTAGTGATTCCAAATTCTCCACTACCATCTAGTTATCTGGACGTATTGCAATACGTTGGGACTCTGTCACATAGACCAGCGAGTCCAGGTTACGCTACGCGCTTACCATTTATGATCACTACTGGAAGCATGGCTTCTACGAGTGCTGCGACTATGCAAACCCAAACCTCGGTGCAAGGGGGAGGAACCATTTCCATCCCCTCCGCTTCCTTGTTCGGATCGTTTGCTAGCACATCTTTGGTGGGGTCTACCTCCATTTCGTCCATGAGTGGAAATGCCCAAACCAATGCTTTTAGTACTGGTTCCTTCCTTTTTGGCACCCAATCACAGGGTATTCCATCGGTTCCGTTCAGTGCCGCTACGTCCATGATGGGCGGATCGGCTTCATTCCAGGGTTTTCCTTTCGGAAGTGGTCATATCCCACATTCCAACCCAACGGTAGGATCCATGCCTTTTTCTTCAATAGGACAAAGCAGCAATCCTTTCCAAGGTTGGAATAACCCTGGGGTTAGCAACGCAGGAACTGCGAATCCATTTATCGTCCAACAAGGAAGTAGGCCGTATTCCATGGTTAGCATGTTTCAAAGTATTCCTCCCCTTGATTCGGCTTGGAACCCATATCAGGGGTTATCAACTCCTTACCATTCTTTAGGAGGGAACTTTGCAGGCTATGGAGGTTATACGGCAGGAGTTGGTCAAACTCCGAATTTTGCTGGACCACAAGGTTTGCCTTTTGGTTCAGCCGGTTCTAATGGTCACTTCGGGCAGCCTGGTGCCTCCCAAATCCCAGGACAATCTTTTCAGAACTTTGGGAGTTCTGCCCAGTCTGGGTGGAATCCCCTAGGTCCTCCTAGGCTTCCGTTTCTGGCAACGTTAAACTTGCCAGATCTCACTAAGCTAACGAACGACCCTATCAGATACAATCCGGCCTGGCCTCCGGTCCCAACCAAACTCCCTTTGGACATTCCAAAATTCAAAGGGAAGAGTGGTGAAGATCCGGGCGATCATGTAACCACATTCCATTTGTGGTGCTCATCCAACTCCCTCATCGAAGATTCGATTAGGTTGAGAATCTTTCAGCACACCTTGACTGGTAATGCGGCCAAATGGTATATAGAGTTGCCAGGGGGCAGCTTTAAATCGTTCACAGACTTAGCTAATATCTTCTTGAATCACTTCCAATTGCCTGTCCGCTATGATGCCGGAACTGAACTTCTGGCTACCTTTCGTCAAGATAAGGCAACCCACATTTCTGATCACATTCAGGAATGGAGACAGAGAAAGAGGCTCATCAAAGCCGAAATCCCTCCGGAGTACCGTCTAGAGTGGTTTTTGAAGTCTTTGCAACCTGAGATCTCCAAGGATGTCTCCATGTCTGGGGTCTATTCTGAGGAGCAAGCCATTTTCAGGGCCCAGCAGTTAGAACTAATTTACTCTTAGTCTGGGATCCTCCAAAAGTACTTGCCAGATGCTCCTGGATCTAAGGTTGATTTAGCTAAGCCGAAGCCATGTCCGCACGCGGATGGCATTGTGGGGTCAGTAGACTCGACTACAGTGAACTTGTTGAATCAATTGCAGCAGTTGTCATTACAAACTGCTCCTAACAACCAAGTCACAATGTCTAATCCTCAAGCTTCCCAAAATTCTTCCATTAACACCGTCCAATCCGATAACCCCAAAGGAAATCAAAATTCCAATGGGAAAAAGAAAGGACGTGGTAAGAATAAGAATTCGGAGGGGAAGCCCGATGCAAATAAATCTGGCAACAACGCTGGTGGTGGTAAAGGTGAGTCGAGAAAGAAAGTTAAGTTCCCTTGCAAGTTATGCAGTGGGGACCATCTAACTTATCTTTGCCCTAGAATTGAAGACGCTCAGCGCTTGTTAGGACAGCAAGGGACTTCTAGTTCGCAAGCTGTGTTAACTAACCCGTTTCCCCAAGGGCAACAACTTCTTGCTGGCGCGAATTCGAATCCTGGGACCTCCTCAGGGGGCAACCAGGAAGGGGAAAAAGCATCAAATGTTTTTATGATGGGTTCAAACGTTAACGTTACTACTCGGTCACGTGATTATGGTGAAGCCGAAACATCTAAGGATAAAACGGTTCCCGGAAGTAATGACCTTCATATTGAGCGACCTCTTGTTGAGACTATGCCTAGGATACCGAAAGGTTCCGCCAAATGCGCGACGATTAACCCTAATGCTAGGGCCGCCCAAAATTACTCCATTGTGGAGGATTTGGCTCAAAGCCCGTGTGCTATGTCCGCTTTGGAAGTTCTCCAATCGTGTCCGTCTCAGAGAAGTGCTTTACTCTCTGCCATTGGAGCAGTCGATCCAGCTAACTCGTTAGTGCTCTCTTTTGACATGTCAAATGTAAAAAAGAGACTCCCTCATCATATGGCTTTTCAGGTAAAGTCAACATACCGGAAAATCAATATTTTTCGCACCGTTATAGATGAAGGAGCTTCCACATGTGTCATGTCCATGTCATGTTGGAAGGCTATTGGTTCACCTTCGGCCGTTCCTTCACCAACCGTCTTAACTGCATTTGATGGCCATTCTCACAAGCCACATGGGATTATCCCGGCCTTTCCTATATGTGTTGGAGGGAAGGTTGTTAATATCGAAGTGGAAGTCGTAGATGCTAACCTAGATTATAATCTCCTATTAGGAAGGAACTGGGTGTACGAGATGGAAGCCGTTGTATCGACTCTGTTTCGTGTCATTTGCTTTCCTCATGAGGGGAAAATCGTTAAGGTTGATCAATTAGACTATGCTCCAATCGATCCTCAAGCAACCTCCGACTCTACTGTTCCTTTAGTGGATAACCCTCGCCCGCCGACTGAGAATTTAGGAGTAGGGATGTATTCCTCATTGATGGGTACGTTTGATCTTCCCTCTCCTTTTGCAAGAACCAATGCTATTTCATCATCCAAGGAGTATTCTCGAGAAGAGTTCTTCCGAACTCATTATTTTTCTGACCCTTGGACCTTTCCTTCACCTACCACCACATTAGTCGAAGGACAAGTGAATGGAATGGCGTTTCCTATATCTGCAGCAGAGCTTAGATATCAGTCTATCGTAGACTCTGTAGATAACCATTCTACTCCTTTTTCTGAAGAGGAATTAGATGGTCATGTGGCCCCCGCTTGGAGCTTTGATTCTAACTCTGACTTGGACTGCTTAGATTCGGTTCTACCTTCTGAAGAAGCAATCCTCGAAGTAATGATGGGTATAGATCGACCTTGGGAAGACTTACACCATCGTTCATATTTTCTTCCTCCATTGCAGGAAGTGGAATCTAAATTCTCCGAGCTCGTTGATAGCGATGTTTGTATGGTGTCGAACCCTTTGGCTCCAACACACGTACGTGCCGAAGGTAATATGTCGGTGATCTCAAAAACGATACCTATAAACATCTCTAAGAATCCTAACATCGTCGAGAATATCTTCATCGGAATTGAGTGTTCCACTGAAGAAATTCAAATTTATACCGACCTATTCAAGGAATATTGGGATGTATTTGCTTGGTCTTATGAGAAAATGCCCGGCATTGATCCTTCTATCATCCAACATGAGATCAAGACGTATGAAAACGCGAAACCGATTCGTCAAAGGCTTCGGCCGGTTAACCCTAGGAAAGCAGCGGCTATCAAAGCTGAGGTTGAGAAGCTGCTAAGGGTGGGTTTTATATACCCTGTTCCTCTTACGGATTGGGTTTCGAATCCAGTCCCTGTGGACAAAAAGCAAGGAACAATCCGCGTATGCATCGATTTTAGGGACTTAAACAAGGCTTGTCCAAAAGACAAATACCCCACGCCATTCATTGATCAGATTATCGACGAGTGTGCGGGTAATGAGATTTTCTCCTTTATGGATGGTTTCTCAGGTTATAATCAAATTTCTATTCATCCTGAGGATCAGCATAAAACTGCCTTCATATGTCCCTGGGGTACCTTCGCATATCGAAAGATGCCCTTTGGTCTTAAAAACGCTGGAGCCACGTTTCAGTGGGCCATTTCCTACGCTTTCCATGACATCAAACATGTCATCGAAGCATACTTAGATGATCTCGCTGCTCGTTCTCGAAAGAGAACAGATCACCCTAGTCATCTTCGATTGGTCTTTGAGCGATGTCGTTTCTATAAAATCCGGTTGAATCCCAATAAGTGTGTTTTCGCGGTTACATCCAGTCGGTTGTTAGGGTTTATAGTGTCCAATGAAGGGATTCGGGTTGATCCCTTCAAGGTTGAGGCAATAGTTCAGTTGCCTCCCCCGTCCTCAATCCGTCAACTTCAAAGTCTTCAAGGGAAGGCCAATTTCTTGAGACGGTTTATAGCAAACTACGTCGAGATCACTAAAGGGTTCATGCGTTTGCTACGGAAAGGAGTTCCATTTGTATGGGATGACTTTGCGCAGCGGTCGTTTGATGCTTTGAAAAAGGCATTAGACTCTGCCCCGCTTTTGAGTCCACCGGATTATGGTAGAGACTTCCTTTTATACCTCGCTGCAGCAGAATCTACCATTGGTATGGTTCTAGTTCAGGAAGACGATGCTCTTGTCGAGCACGTAATTTATTATTTGAGCCGAGGCTTAATAGGTGCTGAACTTCGATATTCTCCGGTTGAGAAGTTGGCCTTGGCAGCTGTCCATGTTGTCCAGAGGCTCCGTCATTATATTTTGCTACACAAAACTTTTGTCCTAGCGGCGGTCAATCCATTCCAATTTGTCCTCAGTAGGCGAGTGATTGGGGGCAAATATAATAGATGGATAGTTATTTTACAAGAATTCAACCTCGAGTTCTTGTCCGCCAAGTCTAAGAAATCTATGGTTTTTGCGGAGCTAATTTCTGAGCTTCCTTGTGGAGAAGATATTGTTTATGAGGAAAATTTACCCGACGAGCATATATTCCTCATCTCTTCACAAGACCCTTGGTATGGAGATATCATTGTTTATCTCCAAACTTCGAAGTTTCCCTCTGCTTTCTCCAAGGATGAATGTCGTAAGTTACGTCACCTGGCTAAAAACTATGTTATCATTGGTGACACATTATACCATCGAGGGGTTGATTCAATTCTTCGACGTTGTTTAACCTTAGAGGAAGCAGAGTCTGTTCTTAATGATTGCCACAGTGGAGCTTGTGGTGGTCATCTATCCGGGCTTGCTACAGCCCAACGCATCTTACGTGCCGGCTACTTTTGGCCTTCACTCTTTAAGGACTGTGTGGAAGCGGTCAAACGCTGTCACCCGTGTCAAATTTTTACTCGCAAGATGCGCGCGCATCCAGCTCCCCTTTTTCCCGTTGTCACCGTCGGTCCCTTCACTAAGTGGGGTATTGATTTTACGACTTGTAATCCACCTTCAGCGGCGAATCACAAGTACATTATCGTGGCCGTAGACTACTTCACGAAGTGGGCGGAGGCCATGCCTACTTATAAGAACGACAGTGACACGGCCGCTTTGTTTCTTTTCAATCAAGTTATCTCAAGATTCGGTATCCCAAGAGAGATTGTCACCGACCATGGCAGTCATTTCCAAAATCAGCTAATGTCCGAATTGGCTTTTAAATTAGGTTTCCGTTAGGAGCATTCGTCCCCTTACTATCCTCAAGCCAATGGACAGGTCGAGGCGGTCAATAAAACTCTTAAGACGATACTCCAACGGACAATCGATAAGAATCGGTCCAATTGGCACATTATGTTGTATCCGGCTCTTTGGGCATACCGAACCTCCGTCAAAACAGCTACTGGTTTTACTCCTTTTCAGTTAGTTTACGGGATGGAATCTATCTTTCCGGTCGAATGTGAAATTCCATCTCTGAAATTGGTTGTAGAGCTCCTTCCTGAGACTTCGAGTCTCGAGGAGCGCCTAGTTCACCTGGAACATCTCGATGAGTAGCATCGAGATGCCGCCACGATGAATGAGGCCCATAAGAAAAGGGTCAAAACTCAGTATGATAAGTCTGTCCGTCCTCGTGTCTTTGCTGAAGGTGACCTTGTCTTGGTCTATGACCAAGATAAGGACGCCTTGGGGGCAAGCAAATTCAAGCCCATGTGGTACGGTCCTTTCATTATCAAACGAGTCTTAGAGAAAGGATCGTATGAGTTAATTGATTTCGAAGGAAACAAGCTGGCGGAGCCCCGAAATGGGCTCTATTTAAAGAAGTATTTTGCTTAGTTTTACCAGGCAATGGCTTCTTTGTATTTTATGTGTATTTGTACATATATTATCGAGCGTTTTCTGATATCAGCACCTTTTGGTCTGCCTTGGCAGGTGCTGATGGATGATTTGATTTATTTTGGATTCGCCGATGGTGCTAGTCGGCACACTCGGAATCTTGCTTCCGCAGCTTGGGTACTTTATTACACAACTGGTCAGTTGATGATATCGAGAGGCGTGTGTATCGGTCCTGCTTCAAATAATATGGCCGAGTATACAGCTGTTATCAATTTATTATCCGAGGCAATCTCTTATGGGATCGACTCGTTAGTAGTATACCTTGATTCTCAATTGATAGTGTCTCAGTTAAATAACATTTATCGGGTTAGAGATCCATTATTATATCGCCAATATTTAAGGGTGAGGTTGTTGCAAAGATCATTTATTTACATTAATTATTTGCACATTCCAAGATCTCAAAATTGGTTAGCTGATTCTATCGCTAATCAAGCATTAGACTGGCATATCAATCATTCATCATCATAAAATCATGCATCAAAGAGTCAAACTGTATATATATATATATATCGCAAAGCGTCTCGAGTGTACATATGTGTGTCCAAAAATATACAAAATTGGGACTCAAATTCCCATAATCATGTCAATCATATCTAACGCCTCGGCTCTGGATGAGCAGCTAAATAAGTAACTATAGCATTTGCCACGCGCCGAAAGACGCGAACCCAGTCACGTGGCATCCCAACCACATGACACTGCATATCTGGAGGAAGGTCCTCCACCTCGGCCATTGGTACTTGGCAGCTCAGTCTCGTCAAGTGTCGCTGGACGTTGTTGAGGGTCCTTTCCGCATCCGCAGCCGTCTCTTCGGTTCCTCGGCCATGCCGTCCATGCCGCGGGAATCCATCTGGTCGCACAGGCCCAATGTCTGGAACATGATCATCATATTAGCCATTTGAGTCTCATCAAAAAATATTTTTCAAAATTTATCATTATATTTGAAAAATCCAAAAAATCATAAAATCATAAAAATAAAAAATCTTACCAATCTCGCCCCATGCTGCATCCGGTGGTAACACTAGATCAGGATCTCCTCGGAAATCCAGTCCAGCATAGGGGTAGTCATCTATGGCGATGATCTGTTGCTCCCACCAAGCAAAACAGTCATCGTCGAATGCATTCCTAGGCACTTCCCCACCCCCCAGACGTTTCATCAAGTCAGCCCACCGGCCCATGCGTGGATCACGTGGACTACTGACGGGAACTCCTACCCTGGGGCGGAGTTCGGGAACCTTCTCGAAGAAGAAATTGCATAAAATAGTTCCGTACCCAAAGTTCTTGGTCCGTCCCCTCCGGATAGAAGCAAGCTGTTCTTTCATGTTGGCGAGTAGAGGAGTACACCAGTCAAACACCGTGGTGAGACAGTCCACTGCTACGCTCATGTTTACTCGTGATGCCTGATGTAGCGAGGATGATCCGTTCACTCGAGCTATGGTGAACAAGATTATCCGCAGTGACAAACTCGCCACGTCTGGGATAGAGATCTGGCTCCCGACCTTCCGATGACCTGGGCAGTAAATTTGAACATAGTCGTCTACACTGAGGCTATTCCGGGTCCTGCCCCGGGAGTGTACTACCTCTCCCCTTCGGGAAAGGCCCGTGATGAAATATATATCTTCCACTTCTATCCTGAGTGGCATCTGATCAATCACAAAAGCTTCTTCCTCGACATCCCAATAATCAATGAGTCTCTCGAGCAGACGCACGTTTGCTTTCATATTTGGCAACTTGAAGAATTTTAACAATCCGCATCTCCGCAGGGCGTCTAATGCCTCATCATTGTTCATAACTTCATTATCTACAACTGAGTGCTCTCTTTCACGCCATGTGATAGTCATCCTGGAAGAAAAAATCATTTTCATCCATTAGTTTTATGTATAAAAATTTTTCGTTGCGCACATGCGGGTTACCCTATACACAGTTGCGTGTAGGGTCGTCGTATACGCGAGTTCTATACATCCAACCCACGTGTACGCCGCAGAGCAATTTTTTGCAAAAGTCTAATGGTGAAACATTAATTAAACTTCCTAAAAACTATCACAATCAATTGCAAGACAAGTTTAGTGCTTACCTGGAGGTTTTCGGCAAGTTTGAACGGTTGAATAAATCACGGGGAAGTTTGCTCCTTTTGCTCCACAATTTTTGCTCTCCAAGTCAAACGGTGAAAATGGTAAGTCCAAAATTTCTTTTTATAAGTTTTGAAAATGCAAAATTTTTTCAAAATTTTATTTTGTTTGGTTTCATGTCACTTTTAACTTGGGAGCTTGGAATGTCGAGATTGGGTTGTTTTTCAGGACATTTTGGACATTTTTCGACGGTTCGAGATAGTTCCATGACTGCTGACCCATCATGGCAGGTATCCTGTTCTCACTGGCATATAGGTTAGGGACACCATTTTTCCGTTGCATTATGCATACTAGCCTCCATTTGACCGATACATCTGTCGTAGGGTCGACCCCATCATGTTATGGTTCGTAAGCCATTTTCACTCGCCGATTCTTTAAATCATGACATGATGGTAGAGCCATCCTTTTACATGGGCATCCTAGTTAGCGCCTCACTGACATTTGTTGCCCATGCTACTTCGTTTTGAGTAGGCTCGGGAGTCCTCTATAGTCCCGCCATGACTTATGCGTTGAAGACTCATTCCTCTGTGCTTCTTCGTTTCGTTCTGGCCTTATACCCTAGAGGCTCCTATATGTGTTGAGTTGTACTTCTGCATTGCATGTTGACCATTTGCACCTTTTGGCCTATAGCCGGCTTCACTTGGACTCGTGTTTAAGCCTACTTTTGACCATGACGTCTGCAAAATCAACCTTGCATACCCTTGCCTTCTGCAGCTTGACATACCCAGATCCGTGGAAGGAACCTACCTCTGAGTGTCACTGACCAGTTTTTCACCTCCCTGCATTGAGCATAGGAACGTTCCTTTCCCAGGAACTAGATCATCTGTTTCACCGACACTCGTTCTTTCCACTGTACCATAGCATTCTTTTATTCTTTTTCCGGCTTATCAAAAAAAGACAAAAAAATTAAATATTCCAAAAAGAGCGGGAACAGGGACATTATTTCCATTTATTGTTGGTAGCTAGAGTCAGTCGTGGCGCCCTTGAACAAAGCACTCAAAACAAAGTCTCCTCCGCATGGGTGGGATTTAGTTTGACTTAGGTACGCCATAACCTTGTTATCGAGTCAGTTCTCCCCCGATTGGTTATCTCTTCCAATCATATGGAGGGTTCGTTCGTGCCTCTTGCATGACGAACTTATACAGATTCATCATATGCTGCCACATAGTCACATTGAGTCGTGCTTTTGTTCAAGGGAAGTTAGCCTAAGTCGGCCTTTCTGCGGTGTCTCTTGACTCATTTTTCAGTCGGCCATCCCTGGTTGTCAGTGCAATGTCTATCATCACATCAGTTATATTGGTCCTTTACTCATGCCGGTTTGAGAAGGTCCCCATTGACTTCTTGCTGGCGGGTCTTGTCCTTATCGACGACGACACATTGCTCTGAGGACAGGCCTAGAGCCGCACCCTGGCCCTATTTTCATTATTGATAGGTTACCTTGTGCTCAGCATCGATCAGTATCATGGGTCTTTGACTGAGTGGTTTCCCTTGTGTTCGACATCAGCATACATTATCACACATTGGGATTCGTGCAGTACCTTGGTTTCCATTTGACCCTATTAGTGGATACCTCACCTCTGTGTCGGCTTTCATTATTGGTTGGTTCAGAGGGTTTCTGCCGTGCGCTAGCCACATCTTGTGTACGCCAGAAACGTACTTCGGTTGGGTTACTACATCTTTTTCGTCCGATTCCTTCCACATTATTGGCCTACGGGTTACACTCGCGCTAGATTGATGAAGGATGCCTTAATGCCTTCCTTCTAGCGGATCTTTCCCTATCGACTCCGACTCATTGCTCTGGGGCAAAGATCTAGAGTCCATTTGGCAGTACCTTGGGGTTTGCAGTCATTAGTGGCAGATTCCTCGCTATCGACAGTGGGAAACCATCATTGTCTCCTGATTGATAGATTCTTACAGGTGTTCGACTTCAGCTCATCTATTCACACTTGTTAGATTGTACTGGGTACCTTGACGCTCATTATCATTATCGGTGAGTAGTCTCGCGTTTGTTAACGGTATACATCAATGACCGGTAATCAAACGATTTCTCACATGGTCGACTTCAGATCATTTATTCCCATGATGTAGAAATGTACCACGGCGGTCGGTGAAGACCTCAGGTTGTATCAGCATTCATTGGTTCACTTGACAGTTGCTCCTGTTGCTGCTAGTTGATACCACTCCACCTTATATGTTGCAGTCAGTCATGGCGACATTCTATATGCTGGCACCTAAGTTTGCAGTGTAGTACCATCCTATTCCATCATGTTCAGTTGGTACCTTATGGGATCAGTCTTTGATTTCAGTGATCCGTTGCATCTTTCAGCATCATTGACAGTCTTATATGTGATATTCAGACATGTACTTTCTCATTATGATCAGATGATCCATTATGTATTTTCCAGTCAGTTATACTTGTATACTTAGTGGATCCGCTTGTACTTGATATGCAAACATGCTTTACTTTTCCTGAGCATGGGTATGCCCGCCTCAGACAGTGTTTCTTTGTGATCTCCTTTCGGTGGCTTGGCAGGCTGAATTCGGGTGAAGTCCTCCTCGGTTTTTCGGCAGAGTTCCTTTCCTTGTACTTACTTAATATATTTCGGCCATCATGTTCCCCTTCTGACCTCATACATTAGGGGGCATCTGTTATAGCTCCAAATCTCACTCTTATGGTTTGTGATGCTGCACTCATGGCCTAGGGCAACCCCTCCTTCTAGACCTGGTCCAAAAAATTTAAAAAACAATGTTTTATTCCCTATACGCGACATTGCCCTGAGTTAAACGCGTGTACACGCGGGTCTGTTATACCCAACCCGCATGTATCTATTAAAACACTTAAAAAATAATAAATTCCTCTTTTTCGGGCGAAGATCGCGGGTTTTACCTGCTGGATCACCTGTTATTGCCCGTGGCCCAACTGTTCCCAACTAACTCCTAACTAAAAAACTACTTTGGAGAGGGTATAAAAAGACATCAAAGGGAAGGCCAAGGGGAGAGAGAAGAGAGCAAGATTATTATGCTGAGATTTTTCCCTTAGACCAGGTCTGAAGTTCTTGGTGCTTTCTGCACTTCCCCCATTTTGCATAGGAAACCCTTGTTTCCATGTGTCTTGGTGATCATTCATCCTTGATATCATCATTTGAGTAGGACTTGGAAGGAGCTCTTGTTGGAGGCTTGAGGCTGGAACGAATCCGGGAGGAAGCTTTGCTTGGAGCCTGCTGAAGGTGTTCAGGTGATATCTTTCTGATATATGTACTTTATTTGCCTTTATATATAAAGAAACACATCTTTGTTCCCGAAACAATCTTTCTTTATGCTTATGAGATTCTTGTCTTGAATTCTTATGCAAGTGGTTACTTAAAGATTTTTATAACTAACTTTATAGCATAAAGATGGTTTATACATAAATATCTGTACGTGTACTGTTGTGTTCCTTGATTTCTTTGACTTGCAGATCGAAGGAAGAAGAAGGGAACTCCAAGAAGGGTTTGGACCCTAAAGGCCTTCTCGAACGTAGGACCTTAGGTATGTACCCTAAACATTAGAATTTGCTTAAAAGTAAAAATGATGGCTATGTGTGTGTTTCTTTGAATAAGCAATTTTCAGTCTGGTAGAGTCTTAGCCCAAAGGACCCTAGGGGTACTTTCCCTTCAACCACTACTGTTGTTGGGAAAAGTATCCAATACGGAATGACCCTATCCCACTCTAAGGGTGATAGTACCTCAACAACAATCAAAGCAAAGCTATCTAAGATTTCTTCTTTATGAAAGTAAAATAGGAGAGAAAGAGATCCACTAACCGATGTCTTTCGCTAATAATTGATCCAATCTTCTCTCCTTGCTGCTTGCTCCCAACTCCTTGCCCTTTCACTGGCCCAGCTACACCAAGATCCTGCAAAATGGCAAAAGAGGGAAACTACAAGAAGCATACATTCATAATTGATTCAAGGATTAGAATAAATCAAATACACAAGTATAACAATACATCATTGAGACACATGCATATAGAAGAACCTCAAATTCTTTATTAATGGAAGAAGTAAAGTTCAGGAAGTGATACAACCATAAGAGGCCCAATCCAGCATCACCTTCCCAGCAGAAAGAAATCTCCTCTTCACCTCCTTCAAAGCAAATCACCCAATAGTTCTAAACTCAAACCAACAACAATTCTTTACATTCACAAGATTCCCCTCTCCTTAGACCTCATGAGAGAGATCTATATATAGGATTTTTGGAGAAAGGATGAGTCAGCTTGAGCTTGGCATGAAGCTGACTAGTGTCCTCTCTCACTTCAGTTATTCTTCAGTTCTTGAGTCCACTTGGAGGTTCTTGCTTCCACTTGGAGGTCTAGACCCTCTTACTCATCACTAGTCGAATTCCTTGATCCAAGTGTCATTTTGGAAGCTTCCTGTGCATTGACACCTTGAGGAATGACTGTGCCACATGTCCCAACTCTCCCAGCGCAGGTAGCCTTCTTTGCAGTTGACATTCAGCGTAGGTAGACAGTGGAGCAGGTGATATTCAACGCAGATGCTCAGTGGAGCAGTTGACATGATCCAGAATTGCCTTGTTTTTGAGTGTTTTCAGGTGGAGAACTGTTATTCAGTGCTGTGGTTTGCTGATCTTGTTCCTCTAGGGGTAGGAACAACATGTTTAGGGACTTTGGATCCCTTAGATTATGGACATTTCATGCTTCATGCTGTAAGGCACAGAAATGTCTATAACAGTTGCCCCCTAAAGTATGAGGTCGTTTATCGGGTGAAATACTTTATCAGGAGGATCCGAAGTTCATTCAATCGCTGAGAGGTGACCTGTAATAAGATACAATACAATACATTATTTTTCATACTGTTTTCATGATCTAGCTGAGGCGGGCATTCCCATGCTCAGCTTTATAAATTCATTTTGGTACATAGAACAGACGATCGTCTGATGGTAGACTGATAATTCTCTGCTGAAATTATCATCCTTTGAGTAGGATGATCATCTGCTGCAATGATGTACATGTCAAATGTCTTTATATTTCCTGAATATATATCGCAGCCCGGATGGATGAAACTAGATCTGGGGTCTTCAAACTCATTCGATCTTCACTCTAAGTACAAGTCGATCCATGTGAGAATTGTGCTGAAGTCGAACATGGAAAGACATCGCTTGATTACCGGTCAATGATGTAAACCGTTAACAAGCGCGAGAGGAATCACCGATAATGATAATGACCCTCAAGGCACTGTAGTACAATTCACATGGTGTGAATATAGGACTTGGCGTCGAACACCACGCAAAATCTTCTGGTCGAAGGTCATTGATGTATACCTATCGCCGGAAGTGAGAAACTTGCCGTTGAGGCATGCAAGCTTCAAAGTACAGAGGGGGTTGTTCCTAGATGAACTTCTTGGATAATGAGCTAAAGTAGACAAGAAGCGATCCGTCAAAGGAGGGCCTCAATGAATCCCACATCAGTGACATGGAACAAAGCTAATGATTTTAATGGAGGTGAAAACAATATGTGAAATATGATTCAGGGTGGCGGTCACGAAAGGATGAAAGATGATGTATGGTAGTGGATGGGACACGGTTGACTCTTTCTGAACAACATCTCTTGAACATATAACGAAACTGATGTGATGGATCGGTAGCATTACCCCAAATGTGGATGGTTTGGCGAGACCATGGTGATGAGACCGGTGAATGAAACAACCCAACCCAATGTGATACGGAGGAAAAGTGTCATGTTCAAGAGCGACTTGCTACCATTAAAGCTTTGAGGTTCTCCCAATTTTTCCCCAGTCATTTCTAACCAGTACCTCTTTATTTTTGTCAAGCTTGAGGAGGATAACATATGCTTGTTCTATAACCTGCCCTTCGAGCAAGCCCATCGCTATGTTTTAACGAGCCTAGCGATAGGGAAACTCGTTCTCGTCTAAAGACAAGTTTGTCGCTATTTAATCATTTTAACGAGTCTAACGACAAGGAAAACTCGGTCCTTTTCATTTTTAGAGAGTCTGAAAAGGTACAGAAAGTTAACTCCAAAATTCCTTTTTCGTCATCTAATCCCTTAAGTCCGAAAAAGTATAAAACAATACAGAAGGGATGAATTTTCGATAACTTTAACGAGCCGAATAAAACAAGCGCTCGACCTTTTTGTGCAATAATCCCTCAGGTCCAAAAACTTTAAAATCTAGAGGAGGGATAGCTCTTCCGGTCATTTTAACGAGCTGGAAGGCCAAAACTCGGCAAACTTTTCATATTTTACGAGTCAGTTGAAAAGAGCTTAAAGAAGACTCGTCTTTTGAGGAACGAGTGATAAACAGGGATAGCGGCAGATTCCAGGTACAGGTTGGAATTTTCCAATCACGGCAGTGTCACGAGGATGGCTAGGTGGAATCACTCTTCGCAGCTGTTCCTCAAAATGGGTAAACAATCATATGGAGGTGAACGATCGGCGAAATGAAAGTGGAGGTGGCAGGTGCAAAACACGACCAATGGCTTTTTATGGCTGATAAATTTACGATCACAGTGGTTATTTATCGGGATAGGTTCATTTTTTAACGAGCTTGAATGCGCCAAAACACTGCTCAATCTTATGTTTATTTTTTAACAAGCATGAACTATGTGCTAAAACTGCTCGGGTCTCGCTTTTCTATTTTTTAACGAGCATAAATTGCGCGGTAAAACTGCTCGATTGTGCGGTTATTTTTTAACGAGCATGAACTTTGCTAAAACTGCTCGTTTATATGGTCAAATTTTGATTTTTTACCATTACTAGCTTTTCTCTTTTCAAGGATAGTACTGCATTTTCAATTGCTGCAACAAACTTTGTTAGAAATGAATAATATTTGCATGAAAATGAGATTATAACCCTAATATTTCGCTTTGAACTACGTAAAAAGCCATTAAAAGGTGTTTTTACCTTTCATTTTACCATTTCATTTGCATTTGGTTTGTTGGAGCTCTGGAGGTGCCTATTTCCCCTTGATTTTCACCAGCTGATTCCGGGAGATTCTGCGGAAGATTTTCAACGCCGTCTGGACTAGGTAGGAGCTAAACCCTAGCTCTTTCTTTTCATGGTTTCCTTTTCCAGTTTTATGCCTGTTTTTCAGTCTTTCTGAGCCTCAGGGGTTTTTCCAGAGCGCCCTAACTTCAGCGCAGGTTCCCCATTCGAAACCTGCGCTGAATGTCAAGTTGCCTTAGGGCAGCCTGACCTTCAGCGCAGGTGGGACACTCTCTGCCTGCGTTGGGCTCAGAAAACTGAGTTTTTGGCTCATTTTTTGATGAATTTTCGCCAGTTTTTCATCAAATTCAGGAACTTACTCCTTCTCTTGTTTGCTTTGCAGGGAACTTCGAACAAAATGTCCCTTACATGGCGAGAATGAGAACATGAAGAGGAGGACATGATTGCCCTCCATGACCCTGTCACGGTGAACGCGCTACGGAAGTGTGGCCTGCTGAAGTTTTTCTGTATCTCTAGCATGAGAGCACAGATCACTTTGCTGCAGTATATGCTTGATTCTTGGGATCCTATTAACCAAGTATTCCAGATTAGGGGAAATTCCATCCCCTTGACCATAGAGGACATGTACTTCTTGACTGGATTGTCAAGGCGAGGTGCCCCCATTTCCTTGTCAGGTACGGCCCGGGGGACCGATTCCGTGAGAGATTATGTTCGCCAGTATTGCAGGGAAGGTTCCCAGCCGAGCAGAGACGACAAGGTTGTTATCCGTGATATTACTGACAGGTCTCTCAGGTCCATTCTGTATACCGTTGGTAGGATGGCCGGTAGCGCAGCTCTACATGTTGCCAACAGATCTTATGTGCAGCACGCCTTGGAGTGTCTCCAACTGAAAGTATTCAACTGGTGTGATGCAGTACTTGTTTAGATGAAAAGTCAGTTGACCAAGGTAAAGGACGGGAAGCTGAAGAACTTTGGATTTGGTTCTATTCTGACTGCCTTCGCCTTGGAGAAAATCCCACTGATGCAGCCTCAGTCCTTCTCCGACCGAGCCACGCATGCAGAGGTGGGTCGATCACATGTCTAGGCATGCTGGTCAACCTCAGATTACTTTTACTGATGCCTTCTTCAGGTGGTTCGAGTGCTAGGAGATGGTATTTTCCGAGTATCCATATTGGGTATGGATTTCAGAGGTGATTCGGATTTGGTGCTACCGGATGGCGAACAGTGGGGCGCTATTGGTAAATTCTTTGACCATATCACTGTTTACTGTTTTATTCATAATGTTGCTGTGCTTTATTCTATCAAGACTTTTAATCATACTCTTGGGTGCATGCAGATGTTGGTCCTGTTCGTCCAGCAGTTCGTCCGAGACCGCCAGTTGCTGCTCCGGCAGTGGAGCCTGCTAGGAGAGTTATTCTTCACAACCTTGACGATACTGAGACCCTTACAGCTGTGCAGGAGCAGGTTGAGAGCCTTACTCTCGGCATTCCCGATGTGAGGATTGATGAGTTACCTTTACAGCTGCAGCGACATACTACTGGCGTGCCTAGACGATGGACCCGTCTCTTGCGCATGATTGCACAGGCCGTGACATGCTATCATGAGCACCACTAGGCTAGGGTGCCCCCTAGCACTTTTTGAGTTTTAGGTCATATGACCAATTTTGTCTTGGTTACATAACATTATGTATGAACTATAAACATCTTATATATATTTTGATTTTTGAGTTTTATTCTGTTTGAGTTATATGATCCCTATGTACAATCATTGATGATGTGTCTCTTTTATATATGTCGCAAATGTCTATCTAACACATAATTTGCTAATGAGTCAGTTAATGTGTTTAAGTTTCTGGAAATATGTTGATATTGAATTGAATCAAATTGTCTTTCCAAAATCTTAACCCTTAGGAACATGCGATAAATAGCTGGATTGCGAACAGAATATATACCATTGAGTTGTAGTATTACGAGCTGTGAGTCTAGCCTAAAAATTAGTCGGCGTATGCCACGTGTGATGGCATTAGAGAGTAGTTCTATCAACGCGCTATACTCAGCGATGTTATTCGTTGATCGCCAAATACACACACCTCTGAAACTTACTAACTCGTCGCTTGGATCAAAAATGGCCCAGGCTGCGGAGGATAGGTTCCGCGAACTACGACTCGCTCCGTCGGCATATCCAACACATGTCTCCAGAAGTTTTGACATCTGCCACAAATGGAAAAGGTGGATCACTAGACCAGAACAAATACTTTAGCGAAAACAAAATACAACAAAAGCATGCAGGTTACTATTTAAGCATAGTAACGCTTGAGGTACAGCCCGTTATGGGGCTGCGCCAGTGGAATTCCATCATAATCCATTAAATCGTAGGCTCCTTTTGCTAACACCCTTTTAACAATATAGGGGCCCATCCATAAGGATTTGAATTTACCTGCTCCCAATTTATTGGATTCTTGGTCATAAAGCAAGACCAAATCACCTTCTGAGAAGACACGGGGTTTGACACTTTTGTCGAACTGAGCCTTGACTTGTTTCTTATGGGCTTCGTTAGCCAAAGCGGAATCACGACAGGTTTCATCCAATTGGATTAATTCTAAGAAACGAGCCTCTTCTTCTGAAGTTCCGGGGAGAAGATCGATTGTGAGTTTAAGCGACGAAATTTCGCACTGGATTGGCAAGACTGCTTCCAGGCCATACACCAGTTGAAAAGGTGTGAACCCGGTTGCGTTCTTTACCGACGTTCGGTAAGCCCACAAGGCTGAGTACAGGATTAGGTGCCACCTTCTTTTATGAACCCTGATCATCCTTTGCAACATACACTTCAGGACCTTGTTGATTGCTTCAACTTGTCCGTTGGCTTGCGGATAATATGGGGTAGAGCTATCATGAGATAGCCCTAGCTTGGCAGCTAATTCGACCATCATGTGATTGCGAAAATGCGACCCATGATCTGTAACTATAGCCTGTGGTACGCCGAACCTGGCGACTACATGATTGAAAAAGAAAAGGACAGCTGTTTCACCAGTGTTATCTAATGTAGGCATCGCCTCGGCCCATTTGGTAAAATAGTCAACAACGACTATAATATACCCATGCCCCCCGGTCGAGGTGGGGTTACATTGCATGAAATCGATGCCCCACTTGGCGAAAGGCCCAACAGCAACTATTGGCTGTAAAGGTGCGGGTGGTCTCCTGGTTTTGCTATCAAAAATTAGACAAGCATGGAAACTTCTGACTGCGATTATGCAATCTTTGAACATGGTTGGCCAGAAGTATCCTGCTCGTAATATTTTTTGTGCTATTGCATATCCAGATTGATGCCCCCCACACGCGCTTGAATGACATTCATTCAGGGCTTTTTCGGCCTCCTCATGGGTAAGGCACCTCCTCATAATTGTATCGATACCACGACGGTAAAGTGTATCACCGACGATCATGTAGTCTTTTGCTTGGTATCGTATACCTTTTTGTTCGGAGTGAGAGGTGTTTGGCCTGAACTTTTGGGTTTGGAGATAAACTATGATATCTCCATACCACTCATCGCTTGCAGATATCAGAAACAAACTTTCTTCCATGATTGACTCTTCTGATGTTTCATCGTTGGACGACGATGGGAGATCGCACAATAATTCTGCGAAAACTAGAGCTTTCTTTGATTTGGATTTTACAAATTCCAGATCAAACTCTTGAAGGATCGCTATCCATTTTGAATATTTGCCCCCCAGCAGCCGTCGCGACAGTATATAAGTCATGGGGTTGCAATTTGACAAGATGGTAGTTTTCCGAAAGAGGACATAATGTCGAAACCTTTGAATCGCTTGAACAACTGTAAGTGCTAGTTTTTCAACATAAGAATATTTACTTTCCGTATCATTTAAGTTTTTACTTAAATAATATAGGATGTTCAATTCCATCGACCTCTTGAACTAAAACCATCGCAATGGTCGTATCCGCTGTAGCCAGATACAGGTTAAAATCTCTTTGATAGTCCGGGGCGTACATTAATGATGCTTTTACTAGACAATCTTTCAGAGCATCAAAGGAAGCTTGCGCCACCTGGTCCCAGACAAAAGGTACATCCTTTTTCAAAAGACGAGTATAACCTTTAGCAAGTTCTGCGTAATTTGGAATGAACCTCCTCAGAAAGTTTGCTTTCCCTTGGAGTTTCTGAATCTGAAGCAAATTTGAAGGTGGAGGCAAATTAATGATTGCCTGAACCTTGCAGGGGTCGAGACGAATCCCATCCTTAGAGACTACAAAGCCAAGTAAACGACCAGAACCGACGCAAAACACACATTTGTGTGGATTGAGTCTTATCTTGTAGTGTCGACAACGTAGAAATATCGCTCTTAAATGCTGCAGATGATCAGTCCGCTTTCGCGAATGAGCCGGAAGGTCATCGAGGTAAGGTTGAACAATGTTCTTGATGTCATGGAAGGCATAATTCATCGCCCTCTGAAACGTCACCCCTGCGTTCTTTAAACCAAAGGGTAATTTTCGATAAGCGAATGTGCCCCACGGACAAATAAATGCAGTCTTTGACTGGTCCTGTGGGCGGATATTTATTTGGTTATACCCGGAAAATCCATCCATAAATGAAAAGATTTCACATCCGGCGCATTCATCAATTATCTGGTCGATGAAGGGTGTAGGGTAGTTGTCTTTCGGACAAGCTTGGTTTACATCCCTATAATCGACACACACTCTAATCGTCCCTTGTTTCTTCATAACAGGGACAATATTCGATACCCAATCAGTTAGAGGAACCGGGTAGATGAATCCAGCATGGAGAAGTTTTTCAACTTCCGCCTTAATGGCAGCGGCTTTCTTGGGGTGCACCTGCTGAAGCCGTTGTCTTACTGGTTTGACATCAGGATACATTTTAATTTCATGTTCAATGATACTCGAGTCAATGCCTGGCATTTCATCATATGACCAAGCAAAGACATCTCTGAATTCGCGAAAAAGAGCGTTATATATTTCCAGTTCTGAAGGGGAACAACCTTTGCCAACATAAATATTCTCTACAACATCTGTTTTAGTCGAGATATTTATGGCTATAGTCTCTTCAATATTGGATACGTTTCGCTCGGAATCCACCGTATTTACAGTATTTGTTAGGAATTCAAAAACTGAAGGGTGATAAAGGTCACTTTGAGTATCTTCTTCATATTCCGGAAGAAGGGAACGATGGTGGTGATCATTCCATGGTGCCCCCTCAATCATCATTGATTGTAAGATTCCTTCGTCAGTCCCATGTACTTTCGACCAAGGATCTAATGAGGTACCATATTCTCTAGACCTATCTACCCAAACGCTTGACGAGCGTTGATTTGGGTTCGCCTCCCATGCTTGAAACATTGATTGCTACAATATTTCTAAAGGGCTTGGGGGCAAAACAACAACACGATCCATGTTGACATTGTCTTTTGCGACCTTCGTGGAAGATATCATGTTGCAGGTTGCTACAAACGATACATTTCCTATATAAATAGGAGGTGGTAGCGCGAAAGTTCCCATCAATGTGGGGTCTTTCAATAATCCTACTCCGATATTTTGAAGTGAATGGTTGCTTTCATGGATCATGGGAATGCTTCCTGTAACTTGTGAACCATTAGGGAGGAATTTCTGTTGATCGACGACCGTAATCCCTCCTTCAAACGGGAACGCGATCTTCCTAAAATAAGTCGACACAACAGCTGCCATGGCATAAATCCATGGTCTACCCAGTAGGATGTTGTAGTCAAGATTTCCATCGATGACCTCAACATCAATTTCTACTGTTTTTCCTCCTAGTTCAACCTTCAAGTTATTAAGGATACCGTGCGGGGTATAAGTCCTTCCGTCGAAAGCTTTTAACGTCGTCGAAGATCACGATAAGGTTGGAGATCCTAATGTTTTCCAGCAACTCATCGACATAATACATGTTGATGCTCCCTCATCAATAATTGTTCTGTGAACGGTTTTGTTGAGGGCTTTCACTTGAATAAGGAAAGCTAGTTGAGCTGGTAGCTGAGGATCGTATCCTTTGTGATCAAAGGATACAAGATTGGAATCCTTAGGATCAACCCCACCAATTGCTGATAACAACGCCCGCCTTTGGGATGGACAATTTTGTAGTACCTCAAGAGTCGATATAGCAGATGGCGACTGCGCCAGATCTTCCACTATGTTATAATGCTGCACCGCTCTGGCGCGAGGATTAAATGTCGACTTGTGTACTACACCCTTTGGCGGTTTGATTGTTAATTCATGAATTATGGGTGGGACAACTTCGGTTGAAGTTGTTGTCGAACTACTTGGTTGATCTTTACCTTTGTCATCCGACAGTTGTGGATGCCCGTAATCTTTGTTCCTTGTCGAGATCAAAGCATCATTCTGCTGTTTTGAGACCGACAACATAAGTACTTGGGACGGGGAAGCATTTCCACTATCAACCAGATTTTGACCTAGGTTGGGAAATGGATCAGTCAACACAGCCGAGGTTTGGGAACTTTTAAAGAACCTCTTTAACTCAGCTTTGAATGGGCAATTCCTTGTGTTATGATCCTCATCATCACATATTTGACATGGATAATTTTGTTTCCCTTTCCCACGTGGATTTGAAGAATTTTTTCCAGGGGATGACTCACCCTGTTTCTTCTTCTTCCCTTTGTTTTGCTTCTTCTTTCTCCCTGGTTGATTGGTTTCTTTGCCTTTATCTGTTGATACGGCATTTACTTCCGAAGCAAGAATTTCTTCTTTCGCATTTTGATCCGAATTCTGACGGGTCTTCTTTGACAAAGCCCTTATCGATTTCGCGTTTGTCGTGCCAATCACGCCATCACCGGCATGAGAGTCACTATTTGATTTAGGAGGAGGAGGAATTGAAAATTCTGGTCTAGGAGCGTCGGGTATTTTGTCGTAGAGCGTGCCGGACTGAGTATAAACTAAGTCCAAATACTGTGCACGAGCAATAACTTGCTCCTCTGTTACGACTCCCCCCTTGGCCACATCTTCCGTAATAGCAGGAAGTAACGACTTTATAAACCATTCAGCCAACAACTGATCGGGAACGTATGTTTTCACCATCCTACGATGACGACGCCACTCATGTATATGATCAGATATATGGGTGGCAGTTGTCTGCTTGAAGTTGGTTAATATTTCTGTTCCCATTTCATACCTTATCGATAATTGAAAATGGGTTAAGAAAGTCGTGGCTAGGGAGCTAAAATTGTCGAAAGAGGCTCTAGGTAATTCAATATACCATTTAGCCGCTGGACCTGTTAATGTCCTCTGAAAAAGGCGAAGCCTTATCGAATCGTCGTTTAGGGTGTTCGACGAACACCACAGATGAAAAGTCATCACGTGATTCGATGGGTCTTCACCTGGATTTCCATTGAATTTAGGAATGTCAGATGGAAGTTTATGAGGAATCGCTGGCCACCAAGGGGCATAAGCAATCAGATCGTTGGTTAACTGGTGTAAATCGGGTAACTCTAAAGTTGCCACGAATGGTAACTGTTGATTCAGGTTAGGCGAAGCATAACCAGGGTACGATGGAATCGCTTGAGCAGTGGGCCTTTGCATACCGGCATAATGTAATTGATGTTGGTATGACTGATACGGTTGGTGGACTTGACCACTGTAAAGTGGTTGGTTTTGACCGTTTTGGATATACGGTTGTCCACTGTTCGCAAAGATCTTCTGCTCAGAACCTTGGTACACCTGTTGGAATTGTGGTTGTTGGTATTGCACTAGCCACGGTTGTGAAGCCATGTTCTGTTGTGCTATGCTAACCGTTGGACCAAGATGTGGGGTGATTGTACCCATTTGTACCTGTGTCGCCCCACCAGTTGGAGATTGTGGTTGTGACCCATGGTCAAGTGGCTGTTGCATTACAACCTGAGGAATCTAAGGTTGACATGCAACAGGTATCGCTTGAACTTGTGACACAGTTACAATATCCGGTGTGGTCGGGATGTTCGTCATAGGTACACACTGTTGCATAGAATATACAACCCTTGGCTGTTGAGGTAGCATAGGTACCCAACTACTTGATGCAATTCCAGTATAGCCTGAATACTGTTGAGAACTGCCATATGGATATCCTCCCGAAGGAGGTAATGAAAGGGTATACTGCCCCCCATACGGTAGCAATCCGGAACTCAGAGGGATTGTTTGTCCTTGAGGACTGGATGGCCCGAATTGACCTCCTTGAGAATCAATCTGTCGAGTCTCAACGTAAGAGTTTCCGAATATTACTCCAGATGAACAAACTGGAACAGACCATACTGTCGAAATAGTCCCTTGGTGGACTCCTTCTAGCGGTTGTGAGCTAGTTGGGACAGATGGTATGCCGGCAAACATTGTTGGAGTGACGGCAAGGGCTTCTGCTGTCGCTGTGTCATTTGACACAGTCCTAGATGATGACGGTTGTTCAGACATTTTAAGTCTATCCAATAGATTGCCTAGCGATTCTACAGGAACCTCCACTTGTGGTGGATTAACTTCTGATGAAGGAAATAGAGTGACCCCGAATCCAAAATGGGTTGGAGTACTTGCCTGCAGATCCTATGCAATTTCCTCTATCGCAATCAAACCCGGTGGAAGAGGAAGGCTGTCAGGTCCGTAAAATATTTCTGGTGCCGAAGAAGTGGTTGTTTCGATAGCGACAGTTGTTTGAGGAACAAAACTCTCTGGACCGGTTACAGATGGAACTGGTTTAGTTATACAAGTATTTGCCCCCAGACTAGGATCAATATTACTGTCCTTTTGTGGCTGTTGAACTTCTTCTATTGTTATAGCTCCAAATCTCACTCTTATGGTTTGTGATGCTACACTCATGGCCTAGGGCAACCCCTCCTTCCAGACCTGGTCCAAAAATTTAAAAAACAGTGTTTTATTCCCTATACGCGACATTGCCCTGAGTTAAACGCGTGTACGCCGCAGAGCAATTTTTTGCAAAAGTCTAACGGTGAAACATTAATTAAACTTCCTAAAAACTATCACAATCAATTGCAAGACAAGTTTAGTGCTTACCTGGAAGTTTTCGGCAAGTTTGAACGGTTGAATAAGTCACGGGGAAGTTTTCTCCTTTTGCTCCACAATTTTTGCTCTCCAAGTCAAACGGTGAAAATGGTAAGTCCAAAATTTCTTTTTATAAGTTTTGAAAATGCAAATTTTTTTCAAAATTTTATTTTGTTTGGTTTCATGTCACTTTTAACTTGGGAGCTTGGAATGTCGAGATTGGGTTGTTTTCAGGACATTTTGGACATTTTTCAATGGTTCGAGACGGTTCCATGACTGCTGACCCGTCATGGCAGGTATCGTGTTCTCACTGACATATAGGTTAGGGACACCATTTTTCCGTTGCATTATGCATACTAGCCTCCATTTGACCGATACATCTGCCGTAGGGTCGACCCCATCATGTTATGGTTCGTAAGCCATTTTCACTCGCCGATTCTTTAAATCATGACATGATGGTAGAGCCATCCTTTTACATGGGCATCCTAGTTAGCACCTCACTGACATTTGTTGCCCATGCTGCTTCGTTTTGAGTAGGCTCAGGAGTCCTCTGTAGTCCCGCCATGACTTATGCGTTGAAGACTCATTCCTCTTTGCTTCTTCGCTTCGTTCTGGCCTTATACCTTAGAGGCTCCTATGTGTGTCGAGTTGTACTTCTGCATTGCATGTTGACCATTTGCACCTTTTGGCCTATAGCCGGCTTCACTTGGACTCGTGTTTAAGCCAACTTTGGACCATGACGTCTGCAAAATCAACCTTGCATACCCTTGACTTCTGCAGCTTGACATACCTAGATCCGTGGAAGGAACTTACCTCTGAGTGTCACTGACCAGTTTTTCACCTCCCTGCATTGAGCATAAGAACGTTCCTTTCCCAGGAACTAGATCATCTGTTTCACCGACACTCGTTCTTTCCACTGTACCATAGCATTCTTTTATTTTTTTTCCGGCTTATCAGAAAAAGACAAAAAAAAAATTAAATATTCCAAAAAAGAGCGGGAACAGGGACATTATTTCCGTTTATTGTTGGCAGCTAGAGTCAGTCGTGTCGCCCTTGAACAAAGCACTCAAAACAAAGTCTCCTCCGCATGGGTGGGATTTAGTTTGACTTAGGTACGCCATAACCTTGTTATCGAGTCAGTTCTCCCCCGATTGGTTATCTCTTCCAATCATATGGAGGGTTCGTTCGTGCCTCCTACATGACAAACTTATACAGATTGATTATATGCTACCACATAGTCACATTGAGTCGTGCTTTTGTTCAAGGGAAGTTAGCCTGAGTCGGCCTTTCTGCGGTGTCTCTTGACTCATTTTTCAGTCGGCCATCCCTGGTTGTCAGTGTCATGTCTATCATCACATCAGTTATATTGGTCCTTTACTCGTGCCAGTTTGAGAAGGTCCCCATTGACTTCTTGCTGGCGGGTCTTGTCCTTATCGACGATGACACCTTGCTCTGAGGACAGGCCTAGAGCCGCAACCTGGCCCTATTTTCATTATTGATAGGTCACCTTGTGCTCAGCATCGATCAGTATCATGGGTCTTTGACTGAGTGGTTTCCCTTGTGTTCGACATCAGCATACATTATCACACATTGGGATTCGTGCAGTACCTTGGTTTCCATTTGACCCTATTGGTGGATACCTCGCCTCTATGTCGGCTTTCATTATTGGTTGGTTCAGAGGGTTTCTGCCGTGCGCTAGCTACATCTTGTGTACACCGGAAACGTACTTCGGTTGGGTTACGACATCTTTTTTCGTCCGATTCCTTCCACATTATTGGCCTACGGGTTACACTCGCACTAGATTGATGGAGGATGACTTAATGCCTTCCTTCTAGCGAATCTTTCCCTATCGACTCTGACTCATTGCTCTGGGGCAAAGATCTAGAGTCCATTTGGCAGTACCTTGGGGTTTGCAGTCATTAGTGGCAGATTCCTCGCTATCGACAGTGGGAAACCATCATTGTCTCCTGATTGATAGATTCTTACAGGTGTTCGACTTCAGCTCATTTATTCACACTTGTTAGATTGTACTGGGTACCTTGACGCTCATTATCATTATCGGTGAGTAGTCTCGCGTTTTTTAACGGTATACATCAATGACCGGTAATCAAACGATTTCTCACATGGTCGACTTCAGATCATTTATTCCCATGGTGTAGAAATGTACCACGGTGGTCGGTGAAGACCTCAGGTTGTATCAACATTCATTGGTTCACTTGACAGTTGCTTCTGTTGCTGCTAGTTGATACCACTCCACCTTATATGTTGCAGTCAGTCATGGCGACATTCTATATGCTGGCACCTGAGTTTGCAGTGTAGTACCATCCTATTCCATCATTTTCAGTTGGTACCTTTTTGGGATCAGTCTTTGATATCAGTGATCCATTGCATCTATCGGCATCATTGACAGTCTTATATGTGATATTCAGACATGTACTTACTCATTATGATCAGATGATCCATTATGTATTTTCCAGTCATTTATACTTGTATACTTAGTGGATCCGCTTGTACTTGATATGCGGACATGCTTTACTTTTCCTAAGCATGGGTATGCCCGCCTCAGACAGTGTTTCTTTCTGATCTCCTTTCGGTGGCTTGGCAGGCTGAATTCTGGTGAAGTCCTCCTCGGTTTTTTGGCAGAGTTCCTTTCCTTGTACTTACTTAATATATTTCGGCCATCATATTTCCCTTCTGACCTCATACATTAGGGGGCATCTGTTATAGCTCCAAATCTCACTCTTATGGTTTGTGATGCTGCACTCATGGCCTAGGGCAACCCCTCCTTCCAGACCTGGTCCAAAAATTTAAAAAACAGTGTTTTATTCCCTATACGCGACATTGCCCTGAGTTAAACGCGTGTACACGCGGGTCTGTCATACCCAACCCACGTGTATCTATTAAAACACTTAAAAAAATAATAAATTCCTCTTTTTCGGGCGGAGATCGTGGGTTTTACCTACTGGATCACCCGTTAGTGCCCGTGGCCCAACTGTTCCCAACCAACTCCTAACTAAAAAACTACTTTGGAGAGGGTATAAAAAGACATCAAAGGGAAGGCCAAGGGGAGAGAGAAGAGAGCAAGATTATTATGCTGAGATTTTTCCCTTAGACCAGGTCTGAAGTCCTTGGTGCTTTCTGCACTTCCCCCCATTTTGCATAGGAAACCCTTGTTTCCATGTGTATTGGTGATCATTCATCCTTGATATCATCATTGAGTAGGACTTGGAAGGAGCTCTTGTTGGAGGCTTGAGGCTGGAACGAATCCAGGAGGAAGCTTTGCTTGGAGCCTGCTGAAGGTGTTCAGGTGATATCTTTCCGATATATGTACTTCATTTGCCTTTATATATAAAGAAACACGTCTTTGTTCCCGAAACAATCTTTCTTTATGCTTATGAGATTCTTGTCTTGAATTCTTATGCAAGTGGTTACTTAAAGATTTTTATAACTAACTTTATAGCATAAAGATGGTTTATACATAAGTATCTGTACATGTACTGTTGTGTTCTTTGATTTGTTTGTCTTGCAGGTCAAAGAAAGAAGAAGGGAACTCCAAGAAGGGTTTGGACCCTAAAGGCCTTCTCGAACGTAGGACCTTAGGTACGTACCCTAAACATTTGAATTTGCTTAAAAGTAAAAGTGATGGCTGTGTGTGTGTGTTTCTTTGAATAAGCAATTTTCAGTCTGGTAGAGTCTTAGCCCAAAGGACCCTAGGGGTACTTTCCCTTCAACTATCTATAGAGGCAGGGTTTCCAGAAATGTTTGGAGTAACCGGAACCTCAGATGCAGTTGGAACACTTGTTCTAACTTTTATAGGAGATTTTGAACCGGTTAAACGAGTTCGCTTTGTCCATACTGTTTTCGATTCCGGAGACAAAGACGGTTGACTCGTAAGCCTCCGCGAACGACGGGGTTTCAATTGACTTTCTTCCACGATTGTGGATTACTCGATAAACCAAAATATTAAAAGGGGAAATTTGTGTTTCCGAATTGAATGAATTTTATTAGACGCTTTTTAGACACAACTTGCTTTTTCACTTTTTAAGAGTCGAGAAAAAGCTAAAGATGACTCTAGTCTCCTTCGATGTTTTAACGAGCCCGAAGTGACAAATGCTCGGGTGGACTTTTTCAGTTATAGAGTTTGAAAAAGGCCAAAAGAAACTACTCTGGAGATCTAGGCAGAGGGTGTGCCAAACTTTTCGCAAAACCACAGAATATGTTTTACGGTACGGGTGGTCGATCTTCGTGAATGCTGTGTTCACTGCATTGCGATCAGTAGGGCGGCCGACACGGCTTCCTAAGGATAAAAGATATATGCCTATAGGGGTCTCCCAATATATACGCGACGGTACGTGGGAGCACAAGTCCGTATTAGTGCCACCGACTCTCAGGAGGAATCACCCACCTTCTTCGAGATCGACAGTCACTACGTTTAACGACGCCGGAACACGTCTCTAGCTTAGACCTCTATGTGTTTGCGTTATGTTTCAAAGCGTTATTAGGTTCATTCAATATATTTTAAGTTGATCTTTTTAAAGTTTTCCTTTCAAGGTTCACCACGAGATGTATGATACAAATTCCTAAATGCAGTCTAAAGATGAGAAGCAAGCTTTTTCAATCTTTTCAACTTATGAAAATCTTAACTATTGAGGGAAAAGAAAGACATCATATTTTCACACAGATCATAGAGCACACACTAATGCACTTTTCCCTAAATCAACATGCAAACTTATCAAATGCAAAATGCACAATGCAGGTATTTCTTTTCTCTTTCTTAATGTTGATGTACTACAAAAAGAAAGCTGTTGTATAACTTTGAATTCAATTTCAAGTGAAAGCAAACAAGATTTTGTACAAAATCAAAAGACACCCTAAGATTTACTTGTTTCAACACTAGAAATAAATAAATTCAAACCATATGACGAAAGCAAAATCTCAATCAGCTACGAACAGCAAACAAACTAACTCTAAAGATCAGAATGACACTTATCACAGGTCTAGATCTAAGAGGTCACAGCAAGACTAGTTCACTTTCGTTATGGGAAACTGCAAATGATGTAAGAAATACACAAAGAACAAATACAGTTTCTTTATACAACTGAGGCGGAATAGTGGCAAAGAAAGGTGGTTTCAGATAGGTACATTGACTGATAACAGGCTGCAAAAACAAGGATGAAAACAGGGCAACAGAAAGCAGAGAACCCCAGTTGCATAAGGCCTAACTGGTTCAGCGCAGGTAGTACACTGTCAGTTTGACATTCAGCGCAGGTAGCCCCTTCGGGACCTGCGATGAAAGGCAGACTGCCTTCACAGTGCCTGCAATGAAGAGAAAAACTCTCGTTTTTCTCAGGTTCTGTGTCACAGATTACTAAAAAATCAACAGTTTTTGGCCAAATCAGAAGCTATCAATCAAGTACACAATAAAGGATGAAAAGGAGGATGAAAAGCTATCACTAAGAGCTATTCAGAGTCCTTGTGGATCAGCTCTTCAAATCATAAACATGCCCAGAAACTGAGCTAGAGTAGCTGCCCTCTACTTTGCATTTGAAAGATCCAAATGCAGTTCGATTCGGTACTCCCTGTGTTTAGGAAATGAATAGCAAAAACACAAACAACCAGCAAGATACGATCCCCAGTGGAGTCGCCAATTTGTTGTTGGGAAAAGTATCCAATACGGAATGACCCTATCCCACTCTAAGGGTGATAGTACCTCAGCAACAATCAAAGCAAAGCTATCTAAGATTTCTTCTTTATGAAAGTAAAATAGGAGAGAAAGAGATCCACTAACCGATGTCTTTCGCTAATGATTGATCCAATCTTCTCTCCTTGCTGCTTGCTCCCAGCTCCTTGCCCTTTCACTGGCCCAGCTACACCAAGATCCTACAAAATGGCAAAAGAGGGAAACTACAAGAAGCATATATTCATAATTGATTCAAGGATTAGAATAAATCAAATACACAAGTATAACAATACATCATTGAGACACATGCATATAGAAGAACCTCAAATGCTTTATTAATGGAAGAAGTAAAGTTCAGGAAGTGATACAACCATAAGAGGCCCAATCCAACATCACCTTCCCAGCAGAAAGAAATCTCCTCTTAACCTCCTTCAAAGCAAATCACCCAATAGTTCTAAACTCAAACCAACAGCAATTCTTTACATTCACAAGATTCCCCTCTCCTTAGACCTCATGAGAGAGATCTATATATAGGATGTTTGGAGAAAGGATGAGTCATCTTGAGCTTGGCATGAAGCTGATTAGTGTCCTCTCTCACTTTAGTTATTCTTCAGTTCTTGAGTCCACTTGGAGGTTATTGCTTCCACTTGGAGGTCTAGACCCTCTTACTCATCACTAGTCGAATTCCTTGATCCAAGTGTCATTTTGGAAGCTTCCTGTGCATTGAAACCTTGAGGAATGACTGTGCCACATGTCCCAACTCGCCCAGCGTAGGTAGCCTTCTTTGTAGTTGACATTCAGCGCTGGTAGATAGTGGAGCAGTTGACTTTCAGCACAGATGCTCAGTGGAGCAGTTGACATGATCCAGAATTGCCTTGTTTTTGAGTGTTTTCAGGTGGAGAACTGTTATTCAGTGTTGTGGTTTGCTGACCTTGTTCCTCTAGGGGTAGGAACAACATGTTTAGGGACTTTGGATCCCTTAGATTATGGACATTTCATGCTTCATGCTGTAAGGCACAAAAATGTCTATAACACCTACTCCCACAAATCGCTAAAGATGTCGCTTTAGGTGGTGCGATCATAGAATACCAATCCATATGTCATTCCCAACACTTAGGTATGATATATTCACAGTCCAACACTCTTTATGACGTAATCCCCAATGCCCCTCATAACTCCAATGTCTCCGCTACTCATCACCTCAGAGTGCACGCCAATGGGATTATCAGCGCAACCTCTGGGGTTGCTATAAAACAACTCAGCGGTCACATTGCCTAGATGTCAGTGGACCCCTCTACCAAATTGACTGCTCTTCCTACCACCGTGATAAACTCTGTGTAGTCTACGCAAAAGCCCAGTGGTAAGAACAAGAAGAATAAGAAAAAGACAACTCCTTTTGAGGAGCAATCAACAAAGCAGCAAAACCCAAAACAGAAGGTCGTTGCACCTCCTGACGATGGAAAGGATAAACCCACCAAATTCCCTTGCAAAATCTGTGCTGAAGACCACATGACCTATCGCTGCCCGCGTCTTTAGGAATGCACAAAATACATTGCTAAAAAGGATACTGGTAGGACTCACACTATCCTTAATAATCTTTTCCCCGCTCAGAAGTAGCAAAACCTTATTGCAAACCAACCTCAACCCTCGCAAGGGGGAAATGGTCGTTCACAACATCCTTCCGCTGGTGAAGGATCTTCTACTGTTTACACCTTTGAAATGGTAGATCTACAAACAAGAGCCAAATCCTATGGAGCTCTTGTCGCTCATGCAGAGGAACCTTCCTCAATTCAAAATCCACCGTCGCCCAATGATTTTCATATCGAAATGCCGATTGCTGACCTTGTACTTTTCCCCCCCGAAGGGGCACTACGACGCATAACACACAATACATTTGCACGTGCCGCCCAAAACTATAGCATTGTAGAAGACTTGGTGCAAGCAGTGTCAGCTATGTCAGCGCTCGAAGTATTACAAACATGCCCAGCACAAAGGAAAAATTTGCTTTCGGTTACTGGTGGTATCAACCCATACGATTCCATGGTTGCAGTTTTCGACATGGAAAAGTTTAAACCTCCCCTTTCCCACCAGTTTGCATTTCAAGTGCAATTTTTTTCGAAAGGTAAAGGTATACACAAAACTGTGATCGACAAAGGTGCTTCTACCTGCGTCATATCGGCTTCATGTTCGTTTGCTCTGGGTTCTCCAACCCTATCCCCGCTGTCAAATTCCCTTAAAGATTTCGACGGCCACACTTTCATCCCAAAAGGTTACCTAGTTAGCTACCCCATCACTTTGTATGGGAAAACAATAATGGTGGACATAGAAGTCGTAGATAAAAAACTCGACTATAATCTCTTGCTAGGTCGCAGTTGGACATATGCCATGATGGCCATTGTATCTACTGTCTTTCACATCATCCTATTTCCATTGGATGGAAAGGTAGTTACAGTATATTAGCTGTCTTTCTACACCCCAGATTACTCCCCATTACCAAGCGGCTTTGTACCTCTAGTAGGTGGTGTACCTGACTCTTACATCAGTATCGATACCAATCAATTGAAGGATTCTTCCCTCATGGGTTGTTTCCCTCTTTAGCCACATAAGGTTTCACAGACAGTCAATATGCTTTCATCTATTCCTCATGAACTGACCGATCCATGGATCCTACCAGCTCCTTTAGACATTGACACATACAGAGAACAAATTCCGCTATCACCAGCTGAATTGGCCTACCAAGCCATTCAATCTGCATCCGCATCTCTAGTCACTTTGGTTACGGCCAATGGTACCACTGCCCCTCCCATAAACTCTCCTTCTTTCGATCCACTCAATCAAGTCCTACCTACGGACGAAGCTATTCGAGAAATCATGAGTTTAGAAGAGCGACCTTGGGAGGATTCGCACCATCGTGTTTTGATATCTGATTCAAACACAATGTCTCATCAAATCCTGTCCCCTGACATACCAGAAATCGTTTCCTCACCCTATACAACCATCCAAACTTTGGAGGCAGAAGGAAACATGGGAAATATTTCAAAAACATTGCTCATCGATATTTCTGTCAAGACAGGCATCGTGGAAAACAACTAAATCAAAGCAGATTGCAATCCGGAGGAAATCACAAGCTTCACTTGCCTTTTTAAGGAATTTCGTGATGTATTAATCTAGTCTTATGAGGAAATGCATGAGATCAATATTTACAACAATGGGTTTCCAATATGGTTCCTGTTGATAAAAAACAAGGAACCATCCACGTATGTGTCGACTATCGAGACTTGAACGCCACGTGTCCCAAGGATAATTATTCGACACCGTTCATCGATCAAATCATTGATGACTGCGCCGGTTGTGAATCATTTTCATTCATGGATGGATTCTCAGGTTACAACCAGATTGCTATAAAACCCAAAGACCAACATAAAACCGCCTTCGTCTACCCATGGGGCATCTTTTCCTATCGAAAACTCCCATTCGGTTTAAAGAATGCTGGAGCAACTTTTCAAAGAGCCATGGACTACACATTTCACGATATCAAGCATATCATTCAAGCTTACTTGGATGACCTTCCAGCCCATTCCAAGCAACGAACATAGCACCTAAACCATTTAAGAGCAATCTTTCTAAGGTGTTGGTTTTACAACATCCACCTGAATTCACATAAATGCGTTTTCTTCGTCAAGTCTAGACGCTTAATTGGATTCATTGTCTCCAAGTACGAGATTAGGGTTGATCCTGACAAGGTAAAGGAAATTACTCAATTGCCTGAACCACAATCCATTCTACAGCTCCAATGTTTGCAAGGGAAAGAATTTTTTTTATGATAGTTCATCGTAAATTATGCCGAATTGACGAAAGGCTTCATGTGCCTACTTAAGAAGGGAGTGTCGTATCTGTGGTATGATCAAGCTCAACGATCATTTGATGCCTTGAAAAAGGCGCTTATATCAGCCCCACTCCTTAGTGCTTTCGACTATAGCCGCGACTTTCTTCTATAACTGGCAACCTCACCATCCTCTCTTGGAACGGTCTTAGTTCAAGCTCATGATGACTGAAGTGAAAATGTGATCTATTATCTGTCCAAAAGCCTGGCTGGGGCCAAACTCAGATATTCACATGTGGAAAAGCTGTCATTGGTAGTCGTCTTTGCTGTCAACTGATTCTGACACTACATACTACTGCAATAGACTAGTATCATCACCTTAGAGAATCCCATTAGACATATTTTGTCTCATCAAGTAATTGGAGGAAAATATTCAAAATGGATTGTGATCCTCCAACAATTTGATTTGGTTTTCACAACTGCAAAGGCAAAGAACTCCTTAGTCTTCGCCAAACTTTTGTTAGAACTTCCCATCATCGATCTGAACGAGATATCCCATGATCCTCTCCCTGATGAGGCTATCTATCTTATCGACACCACTGACCGTTGGTATGGTGACATTCTTGTCTACCTCCAAGCACAATGGTTCCACCCCGAACTATCGTCAGGCGACCATCGTCACATCCACCACCAAACATGACACTCTCTAGTGATTAAAGATACATTATATCATCGTGGTGTGGATATAGTTCTTTGGCATTGCCTCACTCATGAAGAGGTGGGACATGTTTTAAATGACTTCCATGCTGGGGCATGTGGCGGTCATCTTTCTGGCATATCTACTGCACAGAAAATATTGTGCGCAGGCTATTACTGGACGACCTTGTTCAAAGATTGTGTCAAGTCCATCCGGTAATTCCATCCTTTTCAAGTATTCATGAAGAACATGTGCGCTCCTCCGGCCCTACTGCACTAGGTGATCTCCATTGGCCCCTTTTCCAAATGGGGGATAGACTTCGTAACCTGCAATCCTGTTTCCTCTATTTGACACAACTATATCATAGTAGCTGTGGACTATTTCACGAAATGGCCCGAAGCCCTTCCCACCTACAGAGATGATGGAGAAATTGCGACGCTATTCCTATCCAATCAGGTCATCTGTCATTTTGGTGTACCCTACACGATCGTTACAAACCATGGATCTCATTTCCAAAACCATATGATGTTTGATTTAATGTCGTTGCTTGGTTTTTGTCAGGATCAATCATCCTTCTACTACCCCCAAGCTAATGGTCAAGTAGAAGCCGTTAATGGTATCTTAAAAACCATGATCCATTGGCACTATGGGCATACTAAACTTCAGTAAAAATTGCCACGGGCTTTACACCTTTTCAACTCACTTATGACCTGGAAGCCATTTTACCCATCGAGTGTCAAATCCCTTCCTTGCAAATAGCCATTGAACTTCTTCCTGGAACTAATACCGAAGAAGAACACTTAATATACCTTAATCAAATGACAAAACCCATCGAGATGTCGAATTGGCACTTGAGGCTCACAAGCACCGGGTCAAAACGAAATACGACAAAAAGGTCAAGCCTCGTTCTTACCAAGAGGGAGATCTTGTTTTTCTCTATGATAAAAAACATGACCTCTTGGGGGCAAGAACACTTCAACCCTTATGGCTAGGTCCCTATGTCATCAAGAAAGTCCTCTCAAAAGGGGCATATGAACTACAGGACTGGGAAGGAGTCCCGCTCACAGAGCCCAGAAATGGGCTCTATCTGAAAAAGTATTATGCCTAGTATTGCACTAGGCATGTGCTTTGTAATTTTATGTATTCATAAGTTTTGCTTCCCTTTTTGGTGTGATTGGATTGTTTTGATATTTATTGGAGTACTTGTCTCATACATTCTTCTCGCAATGCAGATGTCTTCATTACCCTTAGCATATGTAGGATACGCGGATGGTGCCAGTCGTCACACACGGCACATTGCATCAATTTCTTGGGTCATCTACACACCTGAGTCAGAACTATTTTGTTCCGGAGGAGTCTTTCTTGGTACCGCCACCAACAATATTGCCAAGTACATGTCCGTAATTCCACTTCTCACAGAAGTGTCATTAAGGGACATCTCTAATCTAGTGGTCAAGTTAGACTCCCAACTAGTTGTTATGCAATTAACAAATCGTTATCACATTCATAATCCAACCTTGTTACGTCATTATTTAAGAATACGACTCCTGGAACGTCAGTTTGAAATAATCACATATGAACACATTCTAGAGAATTTAGTGCGGTTGCTGATTCATTAGCTAACTATGTATTAGATTGGCATCTATCTCATTCACTATAGAAGCAGGCATGAAAAGTAAAAATTTACTGAGTTAAAAGTTTTACAAAAACATTTAAAAAACATTTACGCCATCAAAATACCAAAATACCTATATCTATCTATATATATATATCAAAATCCAGTCTTTTACATCGAAATATTCCAAAACTTGGATTTTTTAAGTACAAAATGGCTACTAAGCCCAACAACAAACACCCATTGGCTATGCTAAAACACCTGCTAAAAAGAGCCTATTGCTCCTGAAATGCTAAAACCGCTCTAGCTATCCTCTGAAGAGGAACCAGAAACTGCTCAGGTACACCGACTGTGTGTTGCTGCATATGAGAGGGAATCTCCCTCATAGGAAGGTGGGGGGGCACCCATGCTCAAGCCATCCAAGTTCCTTAGAACCTCACTAAGACTATCGGCATCACCCCCCTAGCAAGTAGTTGGCCTCCTCGTCGCATATGGCGGGGTTTGCCTGTAGGTCGTGTCAGGCCAGGAGTAACTCCAGACTTGGCAAAAAAACTGATTCGTTTATTTCATTAGGTAGCTATTGTTATATACATGAATGTGACTGATCAATTCATCTTCTTGATGACTGTTCACATTCCAAATTCACCCAATCGCAGAGGATTAGGTGTCAACATTCCCCCCCTTAATCTGAAGGGATGTTGGTGAGTCCAAGCATCGTTCTGAATCTTTCAAGCTTTTCTCTTCCAAGCGCTTTGGTGAAGATGTCTGCAATTTTCTCATTTGTGGAACAATGACGAAGATGGGTTGTTTTTGCCTCAACATGATGTCAGATCAGATGATATTTAGTATTGATGTGCTTTGTACGATCATGGAACTTTGGGTTATTGGCCAAATTTATTGCAGAGATCTTGTCAATCATGAGTGGAGTTGATTGTACTTGTTTTACCTACAAATCTTCAAGAATTTTCCTGAGCCACACAATTTCTTTCGTTGCTTCAGCTACTGCCACGTATTCTGCTTCTGCTGTGGAATCTGCTGGAACTGATTGTTTGCGTGATCTCCAAGAGACAGCTTCTGATCCAAGACTCATAGCATATCCTGAAGTAGATACTCCAGTTTCTTTGCCTCCATCGATGTCTGAATCAGAGTATCCAATCAAGCTGAAGTCGTCCACCTGTGTATACTTGATTCCAAGGTCTTGAGTTCCCTTCAAGTACCTTAGAACTCTTTTTGCAGCAGACCAATTTCCCTCACAAGGCTTTTGCATAAACCTGGAGAGGATTCCAACAGAAAATGAAATGTCTAGTCTAGTAGTAGTGAGGTAGATGAGACTTCCTACAAGCTGTCTATACTTTGTTGCATCCTCAAATTCCTTTCCTTCAATAGATGTGAGCTTTAAGTTTTGTTCCATTGGAGTAGAAAGAGGATTGCACTCTGTCATGCCAAATCTGTTTAACAAATCTCCAATGTATTTCTTTTGAGAAAGAAATATGGATTTTGGATGTTGGGTTACTTCAATGCCAAGATAGTAATGAACATAGCCCAAATCAGTCATTTCAAAACTTTTTCCTAATTCTTTCTTTATGGATGCAATATAGCTTTCATTGTTCCCTGTCATTAAAAGATCATCTACATATACCACAAGATATACAACTGTTTTGCCAACTTTCTTGACAAATAAAGTTGCATCATCAAGATCAAAATGATTGAAGTTGAGTTTCAGAAGATGCTCAGTTAGTTTTTCATACCAGGCTCGTGGTGCTTGTTTGAGGCCATACAAGGACTTCACAAGTTTGCATGCTTTATTTTCATGTCCTTTCACAGCAAATCCTTCAGGCTGGGACATAAAAACATTTTCTTTTAGATCTCCATTCAAGAAGGTAGTTTTTACATCCATTTGATGGACTTTCCAACCGTTCTGAGCTGCTAGTGCAAAGAGTGCCCGGATGGTGGCCCATTTTGCTGTGGGGGAAAAAGTTTCCTCATAATCGACCCCTTCCTTTTGTGCAAAACCTTTTGCCACAAGCCTAGATTTGTGCTTGTCAAGTGACCCATCAGCTTTGTACTTGTTCTTGTAGACCCACTTACAGCCAATTGGTTTGGTTCCAAATGGAGGATCAAACAACTTCCAAGTGCCATTCTTTATGAGGGCATCATACTCCTTTTGCATCGCTTCTTTCCATTCATCATGAGAAGCAGCTTCTTTGAAGGAAGTTGGTTCAAAATCTGTAGACAAGTTCAATTCACAATCATAAGTAACATCCATATCAACAGGTGAATTAGAGTCATCTACATCACCTCCATCTTGTTGGTTTGAATTTCTGGTTCCTGTTTTTCCAATTTCCTCAGGATGAACACTTTAAAGTGTCTTTGTCAGCCACTTCGGGGGACCTTTATGAGATGGTCCAGGCTGCTCTGTTGATTGAGTTGGGACTGAATCAAGATTGAGTCTCCCAATTCTATCAATTACATCACTTAAAGCATCATTCGTTGTTGGAGTTTCATGCAGGGGAGATTGTTCTTCAGAAGAAGATTCCACATGTTGATCTAGTATAGGAATCCCCCCTTCAAGATGTGGAATCTGATTATCAAATTCTTGAAATGATTTTGTTTTTGCGAATCTATCTAAGCGATCAAGTTGCCGCTCAACAACATTGTCAGATTTGGATGATTCCAGAAAAATGACATCTCTAGATACAACAAAATTTTTATTTACTTCATCATAGAGGTGGTATGCTTTAGAGGTGTTTGAATACCCCAGGAATATACACTTACAACTTCTAGCACCAAGTTTGTTTCTATGTACCTTTGGTATCAAAGCATAACAGGTGGAACCAAAGATCCTGAGATGTTTTACCGAAGGAACATGTCCATACCACAATTCATAAGGAGTCTTGTTTCTTATAGCATTAGATGGACATATATTCTTTATATATGCAGCACATAGAACAACATCAGCCCAAAACATTATCTTTACATTTTTGAAGAAAAGCATGGATCATACCATATTCAAGATTGTTCTATTCATTCTTTCAGCTACACCATTCTGTTGGGGATTATAAGGCACAGTTGTTTGATGTTTGATCCCATGTTGGCGAAGATAGTGTTCAAATTCATTTGATGTATATTCTTTTCCATTATCAGTGTGAATAGACCCAATATGAGATTGTGCATCATTTTCAATCCATTTATGAAAATTCTTGAATGTTTGAAAACCATCAGATTTGTTCTTCAATAAATAAACCCAACACAGTCTGGTGTAATCATCAATAAATGTCATGATATATTTATTTCCATTTGCTGAAGGAACAGGCATTGGACCACATAAATCTGAATGAATGAGTTCAAGCTTTCTATGTGCTCTTGAATGTGAATCATGAAAAGACTGTTTGTTATGCTTTCCTAGAATGCAAGCATCACATTGCTTATGTTTCCTACGAATTGTAGGCAAACCAGCAACACCATTTTTCTTCAATAAGCGGAGACTATCATAGTTTAAATGTCCAAATCTAGCATGCCATAATAAACTTGATGGAAGTGTACCTTCTTCATGATGAGAAATATATGAGAAATGTTGTGCATGAGCAGAGATTCCTTGCAGTTTGAGAAGCCTTTCTTCTTCTATTCCCTTCATGACAAGTGAGTGGTCAAAAGATTTTATTACCTCAAGCTTTCCATCAAACATATGAATGGAGTGACCTTGCTGGTGGATGTGGACCAAGGACAACAAGTTTCTCTTGAGTTGTGGGAGATATAGAACATGATCCAGAAGAAAGTCTGGAAGACCAGGCAGTTTAAGCCTGATTGTGCCAAGTCCTGATGGCTTGATTTTTGACTGATCTGCAAAGTATACTGCTCCATCAGCATTGTCAGTGAAATCTTCAAAAAAATCTTTCCTATGAGTCATATGACAGGTTGCTCCTGAATCAAGCAACCAATCATTTTTCGAAGAAGCAAGTGAAGCATTAAACAAATCTTCATTTACTCCAATGTTACATTGTGCCTCAATATAGTGAGCGGATTCAGGTGCTTTACCTTTGTCTGTATCATCAGTTTTACCTTTCTGCTGGTTTCTTTTCTGCTCAATTTTGTCCCATGGTAGCTTGCATGTAGAAGCATCATGTGATCCATTTCGTTTGCAGCGAATGCAATGCAGATCTGCTTTTTCTGCTTGAGAATTTCTACTCCCCCTGCCTCTGAAGTATCTTCCTCTTCCTCTTCGTCCACCTCTTCCTCTTGTAAAATCTTGAGCAGGATGCTTTTCTTTATGAGCAAGGCAAACAGTCTCTTCAGAAGATTCAGGGACTGTCTTCTTTCCAAAGGCTTTCTCTCTTTCAGCAAACTTTTTCCAAGAGAGTCAAAGGTTATATCTTTAAGATTTCCATTTGCTTGTAAAGACTCAAGATAATTGGAGTAAGTAGGATAGAGTGCCTTGAAAAAAGCAATAAGAGGGATATCCAACTCAACCTTAGTGGATTTTATATCATGCATTATAGACTTTACTTCAGATGCAAGAGCAAGAGGATCATTATTTTGCAGTTCAAGAGTGAAGAGTTTAATCATGAGTTGGACTACCTCAAGTGCAGAATGTGAGTCATAGAGTTCTTTCAGCTTTTGTAAAGCTTCAAAGGTAGTTGAATATGATGAAATATAGCAACTTACTTCTTCATTTACATATGCTGTGATTAATGCATAGGCTTTGTTGTTCTTGTTTTCCCAAATGACGAGCTCTTTGTCTGATGTAGGCTGCACTGGGTCATTGTCTCCTTCTCCGACACACACTCCTTTCCACAACTCATTGAAGATGAGGGTGTGTTTGATCATCCCAGACCATTCGGGATAGTTCTCCTTGCCAGTGAGAACTATTCCTACCATAGAGATGATTGAATGCATTCTGTAAAAAATACTTCTGCTGATATACAGTGAAATTGTACTCAAAAGGGAAAAAAAAAAATTCAAACACTTTTATGTACTGTTTCTTCAAATCCCTCCAAGGATCCTCATATAATATATCCACCATATTCCATATCTACAAACTCAGTTCATAACTCATTCAAATGAAAACCATAATATATATATACTGGTTAATATAACCACAGCGCACATATATATATATATATATATATATATATATATATATATATATCAATGTAACCACAACACACATATAGCACACAGCTTTAGCGCACATATAAATCACCGCTTTAATATAGCCACAACAACATGCATTAATTCAACACTCTATCTCAAATAAAAAGAACACCGCATACCATTATCAACACCATTATCTCAGGCCACAGTTATATCTCAGGCTACGAGTTATACAGTCCACAGTTATATGTCAGGCCACGATTATATCTCAGGCCATGGGTTATATCTCAGGCCACGGTTTATATATAATATACAATCCAGGTTATAACTCGGTCCACGGTTATATACAACCCAATTCAATGTTGCAAATTACAGAGTATTAAACCAGGATATGAATATCAAACCAACGCACATATAAAATTCACCGCACATACCAGGAGTTTTAACCAATGCACAAAGAATACGCATAGAGACTCGGAGATTATTCAACACAAAATATAAACCACGGAGCCCCACATAATTTACTGCATCATACCAGAGATTCAATGCACACCATTGTATTCAACGCTCCATTCCCACGCTACAACGTTGCATTCAATGTTGTATTCAACAGAGTTCAATCTACGCTTTCAATACGACCTTCACCACATTCCATTCATCACACAGAGACTATGAATCAATGCATAGAGATGCTTCAGTGTATTCATTTCTCGAACTATTCAACACACTCGCTGCTATGTCACGACAGAGGTAGTGGTAGCGCTATGTCAGGACAGAGGCAGCGCTCAGGACAGAGGCAATGGCAGAGATGAAGGGAGTTACATCTATTTTTACAACCTGGGAGCTCTGATACCATGTCAGGCCAGGAGTAACTCCAGACTTTGCAGAAAAACTGATTCTTTTATTTCATTATGTAGCTATTGTTATATACATGAATGTGACTGATCAGTTCATCTTCTTGATGACTGTTCACATTCCAAATTCAGCTAATCGCAGAGGATTAGGTGTCAACAGGTCGTAATGGCGCCACATCTTTGTTAAAGTGTAAAGCTTCATGTCAATACTTATTTTGCCTATGAAAACATTACATAAACATTCAAAAGCTAAAAAAATACTTGAAGTGCTTTCAAAAATCATTCTCACCTTGAGGACCCCAGTTGGTCCCGGGCGGTAGCATCAAGTCAGGGTCATCGGTAAAGTCCATGCCCTCATAAGCATAGTCATCAATCATCACAATTTCGCCACGAAGCCACTAGAAGAAATATTCCTCGAAGAAATGTCAGATAGGCTCCCTTGGATCAAAGAGACTTAAGCTCATCCTTAGGTGCATAACAGGTACCCTCTCAAGAATGAATGAAACTATGAGAGTACCGTACCCAAAACTATGTTGGGTACGAGTCTTTCATGTCATTAACTCTACCTTCAACTGGCGAAGCACTGCTTCACACCAGTTGAACATTTTTGGCTGGACACAATCAACTGCAAGCAACAGTTGGGATTTTGTCGCAACGTGGAGACTCTTTGACCCCGCTAACCGCAAAATCAACCATAAAATTGCCCTCATAGACCTGGACCTTATCCTCTCTATGGGGACTCTATTTCTGACTAGTCTACTCTCAGGGATGCAATAGAATTGCACCATCTATAGGGTAGATCATGGATCTGGCCTACCCTTGATGAGGTTTGCCTATACCCCACGGCACGATAGACCAGTTAAAAAGTATATTTCATCACGGTCAATAACCAGCTCCTGGTCTGCAATCCTGAACACTTGCTCGTGTTCATCCCAATGCTAGATAGTCCATCCCAACAAATCCTCCTACCCTTTCATCATCTCCAACTTTGCATACTTTAGTAAACCACAGTGGCGCAATGCAAGTATGCATGTTGGATCATTTCGCATCAGAAATTCCTGGCTATCATGGGTCTGTTCTCTCCATATACTAGTCATTATGACCTGAAACATGCGTAAAATAACCCTAAACATAGTCAAAATGGGGCAAAATAGCTTTAGGAATCATTGCATGAGGTTTTAAACTGCACCCTTCAACTCTAATGCTCCCCCCAGTAGTACACAGGGAGGATTAACGCCCTCCAATAGGTCATATAGGGCGTTTAACGCTCCCTACAGGCCATCTGGAGGGCATTAGTGCGCAAACACTACTTTAGGGCACCTCAGATCTGCAAAAATCCACCCCTGAAACTATCAAGAAAGGTTAAGAAATGCATAGAGAAAGGTTTTAGCCTCTACCTGGGACTGACGACACATCGAATGGTCGCCCGAATCTCCTGTAATGGTCCACGGAAAATTTGCTCCTCTTTAGCTCCAAAATGCTCTCACAATTCTCAAATAGTGAAAATGGTGAATGTGAAAGCTCAAAACACTTCCTTATATTTATTTTTGGAGACATGATTTTTGAAATCATTAAAGAGAAAGTAGTCCATTCCCCATGATTTTTTATCATGCATGAACGCATATGGATAGGAATTGCTGCTTTTGATGAAATTACCTTCAGGAATGAAAAGCAGTAAAAGCTGCATGAAATTATCAAAGAGAAATTTTCTTTGATGGGATATTTTCTCACTCTCAAAAACTAAAAAATCCTCGAGTTTGCCATCGTTGTGCTCATTAAACACATACGACGACAGTCTGAGCAACTCTTTTTCGCTCTTTTTCTAGCTCATTAAACTGAAAAAGACCATTAGAGCATTCCTTTTAGGCACTTTTTTCTCGCTCATAAAACTGAAAAAATCTTGAGTTTTTCTTTAGGCTCGTTAAACATTTATAAAGATGACCTGAGCATTCTTTTAAGTACTTTTCTCACTTGTTAAACTAAAAAATCCCGAGTTTTTGTCACCGAGCTCATTAAAAATCTATGGCAACAACAAGAGCACTTGCTTTTTTGGGACCATTTCTCGCTCTTAAATTGAAAAATCCCCGAGTTTTTCCCCTTCTTCGGGCTCGTTAAATCTACGAAGAAGGAATGAGCAGTTCTTTTACCTCTTTTTCCTTGCTCAATAAACTAAAAAAGATACCTTGATTTTTCTTCATTTGAATCGTTAAAATTTGATGAAGGTATTGAGTTTTTCGTCGTGTGACTCATTAAAAATTCACGACGAAAAATGAGTTTAGTCTGTCACCTCGTACTCATAACAAAATGAGGTCGACATGTATTGAACATAGGTTTATCTTTATCTGGATTCAATAGATTAACTCACGGAAAAGTAACCGATCCGGGTATACTATTAACCTTTTGTCGCACCTGGTTAACAACTATGACAAAGGACCACCATGGAGTCGTTCTTTACGATCTTTTTAGACTCTCTAAATATGAAAAGACCACCGAGTTGTCTAGTTTGGACTCATTAAATTACACAGACAAGATATAAAGTCACTCTTTTTACGATCCTTTTCAAACTCTCAAAACATGAAAAGATCGACGAGTTTGCATGTTTGGAATCACCAAACTAATCAGATAGGCCATAAAGTCGCTTTTTTCATGGTCCTTTTCAGACTCTTAAAATATGAACAGATCGACGAGTTCAGATGTCTAGAATCACTAAACTAATCAGACGGGGAAAGTAGACAATACAACTGCATTCAGTATTAGAAAGCGTGGTTTGGCGGCAGTCATTCCCTTGAACGTGGAACTCCCTCCGATAAACCTTCCTTGTGATGGCCTCTTAATATGAATCCTACCATCCTATGAGTTTATCCTAAATACCTCGATGTTCTTGCATCTCTGATCCTAACACTCTTTGGTGTTCATGAGTCTAGTGCTGCATGATTAAAACTGTTGTCATGCCTTCTATTATTCAAAGGTTAACCTTTTGTTTCCTCCATCAACCCAACAAGCATATCCTTTCATCATGCCCTCTGTTGTTTAGACCCAATGCTCAAACATTCCTTTAAAAACAAATCATTCTTGTCCCGTTTTGTGTTGATTGATGTAGGACACATTATTGCCTACCTTTTGACAGGTATATTCCTATCAACTTCAACACTCTATCTAGGAAGACAACCCAAAAACACATTCAGTGCCTTGGTACTTGCGGACATTAGTGGCAGGTCGCCTTTTGTTTGATGATGGGTTCTCATTATTAGCTTCTGGTTAAGTGATTCTACGAGTCTTCGATGACAAAAACATCTTTCACACTCGTTAGATTGTATTGTGCATCTTGGAGACCATCACCATTATTGGTGGCCTTCCTCGCATCTGTTAACGGTCTCCATTATTGACTGGTAATCAGATGATTTCGTGCATGTTCAACATCAACGCATATATTCACATGTATCGATCTGTGTTGTTCAGTGAAGCAAAAATCAAGACCTTGGGTAGAGGCTTGCATCACTCATCCTTGTTTCTTCTCCCAAGTTGCGTATATTGTTTTTTGAAGATAGATCATCAGAATGATCCTATTATGACACTGGATCCGCATTGTGCTTATCAGCGGCCAACATCGTCATATCTCTTTTATGATAAAATCACTCTGACATAGCTACAGAGCATGGGAATGCCCGAATCATGACATAATTTTAGTAGTTTTATATATGTGTTGTATTAGGTATCTTGTACCACCCGAATTTCCAATCCTCTCTCTCTTTTTGTTGAAGAAGAAATATTACAGTTAAGTAAATTATTTCAGCCATCGTCGTAGCCTCTAATATCACACTTTAGGGGGCATCTGTTATATAGCAAATTGACCCCCTCATCAGCTCAAAGGGAAAAGACATGATAGTTGAAGCAAAGACCAAGATCACATGCCTTGTTTCCACACTAGCGCTGGCTATACACTGACAACCTACTTTATAAAGCTTCACAGTAAGCCTAAGGGTGTTTTAGTGACCCTACTAACTCTAGTTGCTAGTTTAGGAACAACGTTAGTGAATCCTAATGAAGTTCTAAGGATCAAAGGAGCGAATTGACTCATAAATATCTAGATATTTGCTCCTAAATCTACTCAAGAAAAGCAAGGAAACATCTCAAGTTTGACCTATTTGGGGGATTTCTAATCCTAATGAAGGAGGCAAATGGGAAAGAGCTAAAAAGCATGGTAACTTCTTTTCTTTTACCCTAAGGAAATCATGGAGAAACTTTTCAACCCTAACTCAATTGCTACATAAGCAAAGATAGGGCTATGGTGATAAAGGTTAGATCATTTGAAAGGATACCATACTTCATTGTTGAGCATTGTCTCAAATCAGAAGAAGTTGGTAAGAAGGGAGAGAGAGAGAGAGAAGCTGGAGGGGTAAGGGAAGGCTAGTCTTTCAAGAAAAATAAAAAAACACAAACTGAAAAACTGGAAAAGCTTGGAGTTCAAGAAAATATCAGACAGTCAGAACCAACAAACAGAGGGACTGAGCCTTGATTGGCTTGAGGACTACCCAAACTAGGAACAACAAGAGTGTTGTCCCCAGCGGAGTCGCCAATTCTGGTTGAAGGGAAAGTACCCCTAGGGTCCTTTGGGCTAAGACTCTACCAGACTGAAAATTGCTTATACAAAGAAACACACACACACAGCCATCTTTTTTACTTTTATGCAAATCCTAATGTTTAGGGTACATACCTAAGGTCCTACGTTCGAGAAGACCGTTAGGGTGCAAACCCTTCTTGGAGTTCCCTTCTTCTTTCTTTGACCTGCAAGACAAACAAATCAAAGAACACAACAGTACATGTATAGAAGTTTATATATAAATCATCTTTATGCTATAAAGTTCGTTATAAAAAGTCTTTAAGTAACCACTTTCATAAGAATTCAACACAAGAATCTCATAAGCATAAAGAAAGATTATTCGGGAACAAAGACGTGTTTCTTTATATATAAAGGCAAATAAAGTACATATATCGGAAAGATATCACCTGAACACCTTCAGCAGGCTCCAAGCAAGCTTCCTCCCGGATTCGTTCCAGCCTCAAGCCTCCGACAAGAGCTCCTTCCAAGTCTTACTCAATGATGATGTCAAGGATGAATGATCACCAATACACATGGAAACAAGGGTTTCCTATGCAAAATGGGGGAAGTGCAGAATGCACCAAGGACTTCAGACCTGGTCTAAGGGAAAAATCTCAGCATAATAATCTTGCTCTCCTTTCTCTCCCCCTTGGCCTTCCCTTTGATGTCTTTTTATACCCTCTCCAAAGTAGTTTTTTAGTTAGGAGTTGGTTGGGAACAGTTGGGCCACGGGCACTAACAGGTGATCCAGCAGGTAAACCCGCGATCACCGCCAGAAAAAGAGGAAAATATATTTTTTTAAGTGTTTTAATAGATACACGCGGGTTGGGTATGACAGACCCGCGTGTACACGCGTTTAACACAGGGCAAAGTCGCGTATAGGGAATAAAACACTGTTTTTTAAATTTTTGGACCAGGTCTGGAAGGAGGGGTTGCCCTAGGCCATAAGTGCAGCATCACAAACCATAAGAGTGAGATTTGGAGCTATAACAGTAATCACTCTTTCGCATTAATATAGAACTATAGTTGTACTGTCTACTCTGTGGTGTTGGTACTATCATTCATTCATTTATTTGTCCAATACCTTTTAGTATGAGTAGCCTAGTTATGTCTAACTAGATGTTCTTTTATGTATTCATGTATTAGTTATCAGAGTTGTATGTTGTGATTATGCTTGTCTCTTCTGTGTGCAAGACTTGATTTGGAGCTGGCTCAGGGGACTTCCACCTAGTTGCATTGCACTCTCCAGCAAATCTACATAGAGGCTTGAGGTAATCTATTTGTCCTACTTTGATAGTTAGTTATTGTTTATGAACATGCATGTAACTTTGTGATGGTTACATACAATCTTACAGTCTACCAAAGGTCCCAAGAAGACCTTTGAGGGTATCTCCATTCTCCACACACCGTGCATTTTATCCTACAACAAGGATAAGGTTGGAACACATAATACATCATTAAATTGACCATTTTCTAATGAAAAGTTCTAGTCCCTACAACACTAAGAGATCTATCATCACCAACATATATATTTTTGGTGTTACAATCATTTAGAGAAGAAAACATGGCTTTGTTTTTGGCCATGTGATAAGAAGCTCTAGAATCAATTAGCCACTCATGAGAATGAGAAAAAGAAGATACATTTAGTGCATAACCAGAATGAGATGCTTGAAAACCACATGCAGAAAGTGTTATTCCTAAAGATGAAGTTGAAGTTGAAGAGTGCTCCAAATGGATGTTATGGTTATTCATTGCTACTTCCAAGGATTCCATCTTCTTAAAGCATTTGGATTCTAAGTGGCCATCTCGATTACAAAAGTGGCAATGTATATCAGTCTTCTTCCCTTTGTTTTTATTTTCCTTATCATTTTGTTGAAATGATTTTTTATTTTGAGACTGAAATTGCTTAGGTCCCTTGTTTGGTTTAGGACCATTCTTTTTAGGATACTGCTTCTTAAGATTCTTTGAATTTGGTTGTTGCCGGTGTTATCTCAAAATCAGGCCCTAGAAGGCTGCAGACCAGGAAGACTTCAAGTAACTGTTTCAAACCAATCTTTTAGCTAAGGCTTAGCCTCCTTAGCCTGAGAGGGCTCTCTCAAAGGGTTTAAGATTTGTGATTGTGATTGAGATGGCTAACTCTTTTTTGTAACAAATAGGAATGAGGCTGGTAAAATCTAAATTAACAAGCATCCATTGGGCTCATGGAGTCATATATCATTTAGCATCGATAGTGAATTGGTTTTGCAATGAAATCAAGGCATTCACACTTCAATATATATAAGGTACAGTAGGCACAAGAAGGAAAAAATATGAGTACATGAAAGAAGTTATAACACAACATGTGATTTCCAAGTAATCAGGTACTCATAAAACTGTAAACAACATAAAATAAAACAAGAGGAATGCATATACTGAAGTCACTATGATTCTTGAGCAGCAAAAAACCATCACTGTATTACTAAAGGAATAGAGTTTTACATAAGCTTCACAACAGGCTTTTTACATAAACTTCCAACCTCTATTACATTTCCCTTTCTCCTATATATAGAGTTCTTCTTCCTAACTGATATTCCTCCTCAATCATGAGGGGAATTCGAATTCCTCCTTATTTGACACCTATTTACACTTAAACTAACTATTTAATACAAAAGACAACTAACTAGGAGTCCTAGAGACCTAAAACATTTAGGAGGGTAACTCCTTATTATGATAAAAACAACCTTATCTAGGAATTAAAAACTCCTTTTGACACATAAAACTCTATGAAGTCGAATTTGATGAAGCCCATAACCTTCCAGCTGGCCCTTGATGACTCATCCTTTTGTTGTTCCTAGAAACTAAGAAACTGTCCCTTGCTCTGTTCTGGCTGAAAAATAGGTCTTGGGACAGAGCTCATAACTTCTCATAAAGAATGTATTTGGAAAAATTGAAGGAGGCTTTTGTGAAAAAATCCATGCTTAAAAAAAAACTCTCTTGGTGTTTTGAAACACCTTTCCTACCACCCAAAATATGCCTTTGAAAAACAGGCGTCAAACAGAGAAATATGCGTGTGAAAAAATTGCACCTACAGCAGTTTCGTAGCGCAAGTTTAGTCACCCATTTCTCCAAGCTCATAATTAATTTGAAGGAAATGAAAGAGGTTTTTCTATTTCAGTATGTTAGGAATGAAAACCTCTTTAAATTTCCCAAAATTTTCTTTCAGTTTCTCTAGAGACCTCCTGGAAGTTGACTATCTAAAACAGTTTTTCTCCTGAAAAATGCTGCTTCAGTGATTTCGTAGCGCAAGGTTTAGCATGTGTATGTATCTTCATTTCTTGAATTTTCCTTTTGATTAGGGTTCAAACCTTCTCAAGTGATCTTATTACACCTCTGCAGCAACATCCCTTTCAAAATAATCTTCTTTTTCTTTCAAGGTAGATCCTCAAAAAACAAAACTGTCACCTTCAGCAGTTTCGTAGCGCGCTACGAAACTGCTGAGTTGTTTCAAAAATTACAATTTCAACCCGAAAATTTGCTATTTGAGCACTTTTATGTTAAAACATTCTTTCAACTGTTTCAAGACCTTCCAAAACTGAATGGGAATGTTTGAAAAGATTATACCAAGCAAAACTACCAAAACTTTGAAACATATCCTTACTTGAAGTGAGATTTCTTTATGGAGATCCTTTTTGCTGGTTCAATTGTATCTTTAAGTCTTCAACCTGTTTATTCATTACTTTGATCCCAGAACTGAGGTTTGTATTGACTTTTCTGATAAATTGAGCTTCTTTTATTGCAGGAGTAGTCCAGCTACGGAATTGAACATTGACATCAACCACTTCAGGAATTTGAAATGTTTCCTCCCATCGAGCCTACATTTAGTTGAAATATACCTCCTTAGCTGCAAATTTCCTAGCAGATTTCTTCAATCAAGCAATCTCAAAGTTGGCAGATTCCAATCTCCTTTTCAAATCTTCCACACTATCTTCTTTTTGAGTGGCAACTATTTTGCCTTTGTCCTTTCTTTCATGAGGCTTTATCTCCTCCCCTGTTTCATCTGCCCTTGGCGATACCTCCTATACTTGCTTGAATTGCTGCCTCACCTGATAGATGCCTCTCTTGATTTGCTGCCTCGCTTGATGACAATGTTTTTTCAAATTGAAATCTTGCAGATTTGTTTCTCATGCAAGGCTTACAATCACCATTACAACTGTGCATATCTAGCTTTCCTCGGAACTTGTATCACGTGCGTATCAATGTACCTAGTGATTGCAATGATGGAGATAAGCGGTTGGAGATGATGTATGAAGTGCATAAACTGACAAAGAATGATGCAGCCATAGATTAACTTAACGGATTTGACAACTGGGAAAGATTCGTTGCGGAATGCATGAATCTCTGATTTCGCAGCGCGGTCAGTGTAAATTTTGAATAATGTGCTGCGAAATCACCTAAAACCTATCGCGTTGCGAAAACACCTAAAAGACTTTTACGCTGCGTAATCATCTAATGGACCTTTGCACTGCGAAACTGCTAAAAGGATTTATGCGTTGCGAAAATACTTTAGAATCGTTACATGCGCTGCGTAATCACCTAAAAAAGGTTGTGTGGTACATAATGATTTTTTAAAATCAAATTGACACATGGCTATGAGATTGGTGATGAATGAGGTTGACCGGTGATGGATGAGAATGCATACTTGACTCAAGACCTCCTAAGACTTAGACTCTAAGGAAAAACGAAATCAAACTTAGATTAACACTGACCTTTGTCATCAAGCTAGTATGAGAAATTTTGGCATTAGAATTCTTAAGTGATAATAGTGGCTCCACTTGGGATAGTGTGCTCCTGTAGTACACTAAGAACTCGCAGGTCCAGTGCTTTGTCCATTTTATGAAAAACATAGATTTGCTTGACGAGCATTCCTTTCCAGCTTCTTGGGCCTTCACCTCAGGCTTGAGCTTTCTGTTCACTGCAGGAGAAAGAAATCTACATCTACTGAAAAATGCTCAGTCAACCTTGAGCTTATTTGCTTTTTTCCTACCTACCTACCCTATCAATTTAAGCTTCTTTCAGCTCAATCAATGTGAAATTTCCAATGTAGCCAATCATTTGTCTTATCTGATATTTGAGTTCTTTGACTGCATCGGAGTTCAGAGCCACTATGATATTGTGATGACCACTGCCACTGAAATTGCCTCTGATCTTCATAGAAAAACTGAAACACTGGAGAGTAAAACTCTTCCATATAGTTGGCTATAGAATCCAAAAATACATGATCAGCTTGATGATTCTTGTAACTTTCTGGTTGTGCAAACTTATCTTCACAACAATGTACACTTCCTCAATCGTGAAAGAGAAAGGAAGCAACACTCTCTCCTTGTGTTCTGCCATAGAAAGCTTCTGAAAATAATGATCATGATTATGAAGACTATATGCTTGAATTTGACCTTGTAAACCTTCAATGTCTTTCTCAATGTCTTTAGCAACTTCATCCAAAAATTTCATCTTATCCTCTCCCTTGCACTCAAATGATTTTAGATACGAAGACAAGGACAAAGAAAAACTTTCATCTATTTCTTCATTAATATGATCATCATTCCATTGTTTGAAACCTTGAATTGAAGGAGAGTTTGCCACCACACCTGATCTATCTATCCATTCTCCAAAAACATAAGCCAAAAGTCTTCAAATGACTTAATGGATTTGGTAGGAAAGCTTTCAATCCATTGTTGAAATTTCCCTTGAAATGAATCATAGAACAACATAATGCAAACATCCTCATGTTTAACTCTAAGAAGCTCTGTAAAATCACAAAAATCTAATACATGCTTCAAAGTTAAACTCAAATCTTCTCCGTTGAATTTTGGACCATTCCTTAGAAAATATGCATCTTTGGGAAAATGATTTGGGAAACCATGAATTCCTGAAAAGTTTATGCATGCATACCTTGAAATAAGAATGGTAGCATCTGGGTCTTTCATAACTCCAGTGGAATCACCATGAATCTATGAATTTCAAATTCTTCAACAATGGAGTCGCCAAGGTAGATTTGTAGCCTCGAAAATTCTTCTGAGCTCCTGCTACCTTCAGAAGTTCAATCTTTTATTTTCGAGAATGAATAATCTTCGACTCCCGGCAGACGCACCAAAATGTTATCTCAAAATCAGGCCCTGAAAGGTTGCAGACCAGGAAGACTTCAAGTAACTGTTTCAAACCAATCTTTTAGCTAAGGGTTAGCCTCCTTAGCCTGAGAGGGCTCTCTCAAAGGGTTTAAGATTTGTGATTGTGATTGAGATGGCTAACTCTTTTATGTAACAAATAGGAATGAGGCTGGTAAAATATAAATTAACAAGCATCCATTGGGCTCATGGATTCATATATCATTTAGCATCGACAATGAATTTATTTTGCAATGAAATCAAGGCATTCAGAATTCAATATATATAAGGTACAGTAGACACAAGAAGGACAACATATGAGTACATGAAAGAAGTTAGAACACAACATGTGATTTCCAAGTAATCAAGTACTCATCAAACTGTAAACAACATAAAAGACAACAAGAGGAATGCATATACTAAAGTCACTATGATTCTTGAGCAGCAAAAAACCATCATTGTATTACTAAAGGAATAGAATTTTACATAAGCTTCACAAAAGGCTTTTTACATAAACTTCCAACCTCTATTACATTTCCCTTTCTCCTATATATAGAGTTCTTCTTCCTAACTGAGATTCCTCCTCAAGCATGAGGGGAATTCGAATTCCTCCTTATTTGACACCTATTGACACTTAAACTAACTATTTAATACAAAAGACAGCTAACTAGGAGTCCTAGAGACCTAAAACAATTAGGAGTGTAACTCCTTATTATGATCAAAACAACCTTATATAGGAATTAAACACTCCTTTTGACACATAAAACTATATGAATTCGAATTTTATGAAGCCCATAACCTTCCAGCTGGCCCTTGATGACTCATCCTTTTGTTGTTCCTAGAAACTAGGAAACTGTCCCTTGCTCTGTTCTGGCTGAACAATAGGTCTTGGGACAGAGCACATAACTTCTCATAAACAATGTATTTGGAAAAAATGAAGGAGGCTTTTGTGAAAAAATCCATGATTAACAACAACCTCTCTTGGTTTTTTGAAACACCCTTCCTACCGCCCAAAATATGTCTTTGAAAAACAGGTGTCAAACAGAGAAATATGCCTGTGAAAAACTTGCACCTACAGCAGTTTCGTAGCGCAAGTTTAGTCACCCATTTCTCCAAGCTCATAATTAATTTGAAGAAAATGAAAGAGGTTTTTCTAGTTCAGTATGTTAGGAATGAAAATCTCTTTCAATTTCCCAAAATGTGCTTTCAGTTTCTATAGAGACCTCCTGGAAGTTGACTACCTAAAACAATTTTTCTCCTGAAAAACGCTGCTTCAGTGATTTCGTAGTGCAAGGTTTAGCATGTGTATGTATCTTCATTTCTTGAATTTTCCTTTTGATTAGGGCTCAAACCTTATCAAGTGATCTTATTACACCTCTGCAACAACATCCCTTTCAAAATAATCTTCTTTTTCTTTCAAGGTAGATCCTCAAAAAACAAAACTATCACCTTCAACAGTTTCATAGCGTGCAACGAAACTGCTGAGTTGTTTCAAAAATTACAGTTTCAACCCAAAAATTTGTTATTTGAGCACTTTGCTGTTAAAACATTCTTTCAACTGTTTCAAGACCTTCCAAAACTGAATGGGAATGTTTGAAACGATTATACCAAGCAAAACTACCAAAACTTTGAAACATATCCTTACTTGAAGTGAGATTTCTTTATGGAGATCCTTTTTGCTGGTTCAATTGTATCTTTAAGTCTTCAACCTGTTTCTTCATTACTTTGATCCCAGACCTGAGGTTTGTATTGACTTTTCTGATAAATTCAGCTTCTTTTATTGCAGGAGTAGTCTAGCTATGGAATTTAACATTGACATCAACCACTTCAGGAATTTGAAATGTTTGGTCCTCCCATAGAGCCGGCATTTGGTTGAAATAAGCCTCCTTAGCTGCAAATTTCCTAGCAGCTTTCTTCAATCTAGCAATCTCAAAGTTGGTCGATTCCAATCTCTTTTTCAAATCTTCCACACTATCTTCTTTTTGAGTGGCAATTGTTTTGCCTTTGTCCTTTCTTTCATGAGGCCGTATCTCCTCCCCTGTTTCATCTGCCCTTGGCGATACCTCCTATACTTGCTTGAATTGCTGCCTCACCTGATAGCTGCCTCACTTGATGACAATGTTTTTTCAAATTGAAATCTTGCAGATTTGTTTCTCATGCAAGGCTTACAATCATCATTACAACTGTGCATATCTAGCTTTCCTCGGAACTTGTATCCCATGCGTATCAATGTACCTAGTGATTGCAATGATGGAGATAAGCGGTTGGAGATGATGTATGGAGTGCATAAACTGATAAAGAATGACGCAGCCATAGATTAACTTAACGGATTTGACAGTTGGGAAAGATTCGTTGCGGAATGCATGAATCTCCGATTTCGCAGCGCGGTCAGTGTAAATTTTGAATAATGTGCTGCGAAATCACCTAAAACCTATCGCGTTGCGAAAACACCTAAAAGACTTTTGCACTGCGTAATCATCTAATGGACCTTTGCGCTGCGAAACTGCTAAAAGGATTTATGCGCTGCGAAAATACTTCAGAATGGTTACATGCGCTACGCAATCACCTAAAAAAGGTTGTGTGGTACATAATGATTTTTTTAAATCAAACTGACACATGGCTATGAGATTGGTGATGAATGAGGGTGACCGGTGATGGATGAGAATGCATAATTGACTCAAGACCTCCTAAGACTCAGACTCTAAGGAAAAACGAAATCAAACTTAGACTAACACTGACCTTTGTCATCAAGCTAGTATGAGAAATTTTGGCATTAGAATTATTAAGCGATAACAGCTGGACGGCTAATTCTTTCTTAGAAGAGTTTCCAAGATTAAGAAGACCAAGATATAAGAGATTTTCTTGTTCTCTTATTAAAGAATCACAAAAGGCATCAAAAGAGGGGGACTTGTAGACTTGTCCTTGAGAAATAAAGGCTTCTCTAGTAGAATGGAAGGTGGAAACAAACACAGAGTAGGTTGGTCCCAACTTAGTAAGAATGGAATAGATAAGGCTACCATATTTTTTCTTAACCTTAACACCTTCCAAGAGAAGTCTAAGGGTCTTGAACTTGGACAAAAAATCTTCAATGGAAGAAAAAATTATTGGGGTCCAATTTAAGCAACCCATTTTCGAGTTGATGGACCCTAATTTCATTTTTAATTCCAAAAACTTTAGTGAGCTATTTCATTGCTTCATTAGGAGTATCAAGTTATACGATATGGATTCTAAGGTCTAGAGAAATAGACATTCCTATCAATCCACGTGCTTGATCTTGCCTATTTTCCCATTTGGCTGCCTTATCTTCATCTTGAGGTTTGGTTTCTTGGCCTCAGGCTATTCTATAAATACCTTTACTTCTAAGTAAATCCACAATGTAGGACCACCATTGGAATTAGTTGGTGTTGTCAAGAATAACTTGACATGGACTTTCCATTTCAATAGAAACTGAAGCTGTAGATGCTGAAACTAAGTGTTCCATTAGAAATATCTCGAAAAATTAGGCTAATTAAAAAAAACAGCTTTCAGATGAAGAAGTTATGGTTTTTTGAAGAAAAGTTGTTGAAGATTCCGACAAAGTGCATGAATGTACAGAAATGAATGATAATGTAATATTTAAAAAAATCTCCCCCCTTTCCAAACTTAATCTAATTAGCTCACTTAAAAAAAATAATATGTGACTCACTTTTATAAATAAGTGAAAGTCACTTTTACAATGGTACTTTATGATCTACCCATTAAATAGTAACTTAAATAAAAGATAAAGAGACTTTAGAATTATAAGTCACTCACTTTTTATAATGGGTGAGAACACTTTTACATAAAGTAACTTTAAAAACGTAAGTTAAATGCACTTTTTGAAAAAGTAACTCAACAAAAAGAAAGACTTGAACTCAAGACCTCCATTCTCATAAAGTAACTTTGGACCAAGTGAGCTAGTTTAAAAGGTTAGTAATTTTTAGAAAAGAGGAAGGGGTTTTTTTTTGTTTTTTTTTTTTACTTTTTGCTTTTACATCACTAAAGCTTTGGGATGTGTTTCTTACTTGAAAAAGCTCTTTTTTGCTTACAAAATAAAAACCACAAAACCCAACATGGACATACAAAAAAAACAAATCTTGCTGCTTGAAGTTAGCTTTAGCCAAAAACTAAATATTTTCCTCAATGTTTTGGATTTTCCGAGATCACACTAAAGTGCAACAGAAAAGAGTATACACATGGGAAAAATCCTTCTTTTCTGTTTCTAATTTGCCCAGATCACATAGAGTCGCGAGGCAAAGAGCATACGCATAAATGAAAGGTATAGATCCGGTAATAAAAAACAAAGAGATAAATAAACCGAAATAAACAGAGAGATGAATAGCTAGAACTGAAAATAAAGATTGTATACCTCCAGATCTTAAAAATGACATAGCTAGGGCTATTGGGAACCTTTTCGCGTGAAAAGAAAGGGGTTCCTCACTGGAATAGATGCCTAACACAATAGAGCAGTCCTCTCGGCTTGAAAGCAATAAAAAATAGTAGATCTAGGAAATTACAGTTGGATGCAGTTGTACCGGCTTTAGATTTGGATCACTGACAGATGCGGCCCTCAAATTGCTTTGATACCATGTAGGAATTTGTAGGGTAAGCTCCTCAGACAAAACACCAAAGGACACCACTCACAAACAGATCACGGATCAATACACCAGTATTCTTGATGTGGTCAAAACCCTCAAAGAGGGAAATAGTCCACGGCCTGAGCCAACGCGGCCACTTCAGGAAATTTATTAATAAAAGAATGAAAATTTACATAAGCTTCTCTCATGAACGGTTACCCTACAAATGACCCTCCATGCTCTTTAAATAGAGAACATGGACCAATCAGGTGTTAAGCCACAGATCAAGTGTTGATAATACCGAGGAGAGAATGAACTGTCAGATCACTTCATGTCTAGAACATATCGTGACCATTGGATTGTAAGTTACAAAAGTACATAGTAAAGAAACACACTTTACCTAACTCTACACTAGACCAAGTTATACTTAACTATTTCCTATGTGTCGGAATATCCTATCTTGTCTCATCCCAGGAATCCAAAAGTATTTGAGAATCCCATAGTTTCTCCATGCCTGGATAGTTTCTAGATCATTGGCAGCATCCATGTCTTTGACTTCATGTTATCTTTCCTACCAAATCAAAGCCATTTTGTTTCGATGAATACATGAAACATGACAAGAAAAATCATTAGAATAAATTTTATACAAAAATCTAAGAAGAATTTGAGTGAAAGGAGTAAAAAATAAAAAAATCAAATGCCCACAATGCACTCTACTAAAGGGAGATAGTGTGCTATAATGCTTTCCATAGTTAAATTTTTACTAGCCTAGTACACTTTTCAACACTGTTGGGGTGCGCTCGATCTAGGGCACAAAATTAAATCCCTAAGTCACTCAAAACATGAAAAAATTTGCATGAAATGAAAAACCGGAATCGTGAAAAGAAAGAGGAAAGTAAGATCTCCTACTTGGAAGTGACGAAACCAAAAATGATTCAATGGGTTGGCTACAATTAGTTGCTAAAGATCGAGGGAAAAATGTACTCAGAGCTCACTCACCACGAGGTAAAATGTGAAATGGTAAAAATGAAATTACATTTCACCTATTTATGGTCATTTTTAATGATTATTTTATTTTATTCTATTATTTTGACCTATATTTGACCTAATGTTTCCATGTACCATATATTTTTAATCTTTTAGTGATGTTCTTAGCAGTTTGACAACTTTTTGAAAGAACTTACGATGTTTTTGAGTTAAAAAAAATCATTTTGACTATGGTGCATACTTTTATCATTTTTTGGGGCTCTGTAAACTCATGAAAAAGGAACCCCCTAGAGTCTTCTTTTAGCTCTTTTCAGACTCCCTAAAAATGATAAGATTGTCGAGAAATTGTCTTTTCGAACTCGTTAAAGTAAATTAAAAGAATTCTACTCAGTATAAGTTTAACCCTTTTCCGGACTAAGATAGACTATTTACGAAAAAGGAATACCTTAGCTAAACATGGCTAAGAGGTTCTCTTGAGTATTTTTTTCTGTATTTTCTGACTCAAGAGACAAATTTACTAAAAGGAACCTTTGGAGTTTATTTTTTCACTTTTTTTTCAAACTCTCTAAATGTGAAAAATATGTTGAGTTTCACCTTCGCTGGACTCGTAAAAACATCAAAAAACAATGGACTCGTCAAACCTGATGTGACCGAACCACTCCTTCTCAGGGTTTGTTAAAAATACTCAGAGGGATTCATCTGAAGGATGAACTTACAAATCAAGCATATGTTATACTCCTCAAGCATGTTAAAAAATAAAGAGGTAATGACTAGAAATGGTTGGGGAAATTGGGAAAATAGGGTACTCTACCTATTAATGGTGGTGAGTCACTCTTGAACATGACACTTTTCCACTTCATTGTTGTGTATATTGGGTTGGGAAATTTGCTTGTATTTTTGGTTCATCACATTGTATCAAAGCCTCTGTATCCATTTTTGAGTCAATTCTTCCAACTTCATTCAGTGTCGCTGATATGTTCAAGAGAAGTCATTCGATTGATATCTACTACAATAGTCCTAAGCCTTCATTCATGACTGTCGTTCTTGAACCAGTTCCACATCAACATCATTTTGTCTCCACAATCTTGACACATGTTTCATGTCGTTGATGGGGGATACATCAAATCCCTCATGCGATGGGTTTCTTCCTCTCAAAATCAACTCATTATTCAGGAAGTTAACTTAGAAACTCCCTTCAATACCTTTGGGCTTACAAACATCAATAACAAGTTTCCTGTCTCTCGGCGATAGGTTTTCATCATTGGCCTTCGACCAAAAGATTATGTGTGGTGTTCAACTACATCTCATTCATTCACACCATATAGATTGTACTTTGGTACCTTGAGAGCCATTAACATCATCGGTGGTTTCTCCTGCATATGTTAACGATTTACATCATTGGTCAGTAATTAGATGGTGTTTGCCATGTTTGACTTCAGCTCAGTTATTCACATGGTTAGAATCATACATCAAGTGATCGAGTGAACGAAATAGAAGACCTGGTATCTAGTTTCATCCATCTTGGCTATGTTTTCAAGATTCATACTAGATCGCCGAATATGTTGCCTATCATCATACAGACAGTCATCCAACCATGGGTCCACTTTTTGTCATCAGTGGGCGCAACTTCTTGATCATTGTACATGTAATGTTAGCTTATGTGTTGAGAATGGGTATGCATCCCTTAGCAAAGATACCACAATAAAAATGTATTTTAAGAGATGATGGTCTCAACCAATTGTTCTTGATCTAGACTTGTCACAAGGTAAATAATCTCAGTCATCAACTGTCATTTTAGACATTGTACTTTAGGGGGAAATCTATTATATTCCATTTTGTCACATCTGGTCAATAGGCCTACAAATTGGATCAATCAACATCCATGAACATGTTGTCATCATCCCTTCAAAAATCTTTAAGCATGACCTTTCCAAAAAGTTTGCGTTTTTGGGATTAATTGCTCAAAATAATTTTTTTTAGACCCAACTCACCTTGTCCCTTTAACCACCTGCGTTCAGCATTGCTTGCTCCCTTTTGCACCAACACTGGTCAGCACTAGTTGCTCCCTTTAGTAGGCCTGTTGATTCTACAAATTTGAGAAAAATGAAAATAATTCTAAAGCTTCCTCTTCTAGAATCTTCCAAAGGTTGTTTTGACCATTTACCATGCATAAGAAGCTTGAATCCTATCTGATCCTACCTTGGAGACTTCACCTCTTATCCCTTGAGCTCATCCTCCCATCATAAGTGGATCTCAAGTTCATTATGGTAAATCCTAAACTACCATCCCTCTCCTATAAATTTATTGCCATCCATAACATCAGGGTTGGCTTTTGGAGATTGATTGTGCCCTCATACTATTGCCTTGAACCTAAAGTATTTATCATCTTCTTGCATTAGGGTTGATATTGAGGTGTGCTTTGTGATAAGGAAGGAAAAGTCAACTTGGGGAGACATCTACAAGATCAGCTACTATTTATGGTTGTAAACTCTCTCCTATTTATATTAATACAAAGAGTATCTTGTTTTCCTATATGTGTTGTGTTATGTTTACATTCATGTATTTCAATGCCTTGTTGATTCATTGAATAAAGATGTTAGACTATGCTACTTGGTTGTTGTAGATCCTTGGCTTGTTTTAGTCATGTGTGCAGGTTCTAATTATAGCACTTGGAGCTACAATTGGAGCTTACAAGTGAGGAGGAAGGAAATATTGCTACAAATTCGAGGTAGGCCTCTTTCCCATTCTCTAACTTCTCTAAGGAAAACTCTATATTCTTTTTCTTCTATTGTTCTAGACTAATCCACTAGGTCCAGGGAATTTTACTTTGTCCATAATCGTAAATTCTGCATAACATGGCATGTCAAGGAATTATTTATTGAGAAGTTAATGTAGAGAATGGAGACTGAGGAAGCACTCAAGGCAACTGAGTATGAGGTCAGAGAATCCATTTTTGAACTAGAGAAAGGATTAATCCTTGGAGAGGAGTAAGATGATGATGGGATGATGATGTGATCAAATCAGTACAAGGGGAGGATGATAAAGGCATCTTTAGAGATGAAGGGGTCTCATGGTTTTAATTTTAATTATTTGTGTGAGTGTGTACTTTCAGGTGGCAAAGACAATGGAGCTAAACAAATACCAGAGATGGTGGAAGAAGCAAAAGTTCCACAAAGGCATAATGTTGCTTATTAAGAACAACTGGGGTTAGTAGACTTTGAAAGAACGGTCACAAGAAAGGGAAGTTCAACATTGTTTCATGGACACAACATTGAAGAAGGACATGAAGTAATTCAAGGGGGAGACCTAGAAGTCTATGAGAATAAGAGTACATTCAAAGGTGTATTTGGTTGGTTGTATATTATTTTATTGAATGCCTATTTTTTTTTTAAAGGAATCCTCTTAAGGATTGGAAAAAAATGGAGATTGGGAGGAGAAAAGAGAATACATGTTTTGAAAAATTTTGCATTGAATCAATGTGAAAACGGTGAAAGAGAAGTTAATAAGAATAACTCAACTCAAAACATTTCAGCTAGGTCAGAGAAGGATATGAATAATCAAGAACAAGAACTTATCATGGAGGAAGAGGAGGCATTAGTGTCTCGTAAAACCTAGAAAGGAAGAAGGATGACTTATGAAGACAATTCTGAAAAAGGTAGAATGGATTGAAGCAATTATAAGATTGATGTAGAATGGGAAGTTTTTCTATGAGATGATGATGATTAGTGTAGCCATGATGTTTCAAAAGATGATGGAGGAGCTCATGTGAATGATGAGAAAAAAAATTGCAAATTTGCTAAGAATGATAAAAAAGAAGAGTGAGATATATTGTGTTAGTGTTAGTCTTTCCAGCCTTCCTACAGTGATCAAATATGCTCTTACAAAGTGATCTCAGAGTGTCAAGGTCAAATTTTGTTATTTCAGTGAGTCTTCAAGCAAAATTTGGTCACTAAGCATTAGGTCTAGGGTTTGCTTTCACTCTGTTCAAAGTTGCTCAAATGTCAGTCTATGTCATCATTCAGCTGAGTGTATCATCATTCAGAGGGTTTTCATTATCATGTCAGTGTCTAATGAGTCATTTTACACCTTGTTCATGCTTTAGTTGTGCCTAGGCAAGGTCATTTCCCTCTCCTAGGGTTTTGAAGGCAATTTCTCTTGGGCGGCTAAATAATCGGAAAAACTTGTTTCCTGATGTTTATACACCTTCCCCTATCCTTAAAGTACCTTATAAAACACTTCCCATCCCTTAGATCCGCCAAATTCCTCATTTTTCCACAAACCCTAGTTTCTAGCTACAACCTGGCAATTTTCTAGGTTTGGCCTGTGTTTTGTCCTTTTCAACCCCTTCCCCTCACTCAATCTATAAGATTCCACTTTCCCCTACTTCCTAACATCCCTCCCCACTCCCAAAAATTTCCCCAAGAATTTAGAAGCCCTCTATCCCCTTCATTTCGCTCCATTTCGACAAAGTCCCTTGTTTCACACATCGGGACAAGTTTCACTCAAAAGCTGTTTCTAAGCAATCAAAGATGAATTTTGCAACACTGAGAGAGGTTTTTGTCCACAACATGCCAAGGAAGAAAAACCTCTTTCACTTTTTACACAGGTGTCATGGTTTGAGAGAAATGTCAAAAATACCGGCGAGAACGAAGGTGCTCCAAGGACGGTTGGCCAAAGCACAAAAACGAAGGAAAACGCCCGATCCACTCCAAATTTTGGCCAAAGCCTATTTGACTAAGCATGGTACTTGATTGGGGACTCCCAGCCCAAATTTCAAGAAATTTGGAGAAAATTTTGTCATTTGTGAATTTTTTGTGCAATTTTACAGGTTTTGGTCGTTGGAGTGGTCTCACCCCGCATGCGACCACTCGTGGGGACAACTCAGAAAGGGGAAAACTCTACATTTTTGGAATTTTCATGCAAAAATACACTTTCCTATGGATGGACTTCAAATTTTATGGAGATTTGGGCTTCCAAAAGCTCAAAATACATACAAATTTTGACTTTCTGCCCCTTTTTTGAGTTGCAGAAAGCTGCCTTGGGAGAAATGACTTTTGAGGGGGCAAATCAACTCCAAATTCAGAAATTCCAGTGGGGTTGGAAAGTAGACTCATATACCTTTCCAACAAGCTATCTTGTACCTGATTTGAACACTAGGAAGGCCCTCAAACACAGCTTCCAATGTGAGCGACCACTCCAAGGGAGGGGCACGACCACTCAGGGAAATTTCACCATTTTGACTATTTCGGCCTGCAAAACACTGTTTTTACTTTGGTTGACTTTTGATGTATGTAAATTATGGATTTTTGGGTAATTTTCATGGCACATGGATACATTTACTCTCCTTTAACACTTCTAGAAGTTTCCTTGATGTAAATAGTGAATATTAAATGCATGGATGGGTTACCTAAGTTTTAGAGGTAAGTTGTTTTGACTGCCTATTATCTAGTGCTTAGTTTAGAATTAGTTCAAACTGCTCCTAGGAAGCTGAGCTAGACCCCTAGAGGTGGGGAAAGGAGTTAGATGATCTATATTATGCCTTCTCTTGCTCATTTTCATGGTTGGACTCTTGAGGGAGAAGCTCTATTGTATATTTTACTTGTATCTCTGCAATTTGAGGAAAAGGAAGGCCAGGGTTTTGCAGACATCATTGTGGATTCTTGTGGATTATTGTGCTGATGGTGTGTTTCCTACTTGTCATTTTAAGTGTGTTTATGTGTTCCATCTCTTATTCTATTGCTGCTAATTAAACAAAAGAAGTGATAAAGTTTGAATTCATGCATGCCATGCTCAGCTTTCAATTTTGTTTAATATTTATGTTTTCCACTGTCTAAAGAGGATTCAAAGTCATTGTTTGCCCTCTTTAGCTCCCTCTCTTTCTTCCTTGATCATCCATCTCAGCTTAAGGCATCAGCACAAACTCCTACCTTGCCCCAAAGACCCACCTGCAAAAACTGAGCTCAATCCCCACACCCTGAATTGCACTCCCTCCAATTGCCACCAAAAACCCCAAAAAATTTAAATCAACCCTCCTTATCAGTTTACTAGCCTAATCTCAGTGTCACTGTATTGGTCATCTCTGTCCATTGAATATTTTACTGAGATTGACTGGAGAGAGCCTTCTCATACCCCGTAGGGCTAGCTACGAGGTGAAATGGTTTGATGTTGCCTTGAAGGTTTACCTTCCTCAGCCTAGGGTGAAATCTCAAGCGCTAACATACTGGCGACCATACTAGGGAGAAAAAACTTGTTTATGGGTGATGTGTTTGTTTCGTAAGTCTTAGACGGAGCCTGAAGATACGCCAGGTAGCCTTCGAAAACGCTCTTGTCTTACATCAGCGTTAGTAGATAAACGCTGCTTCAGTCAATCTCCGTGAGCTTGTGAATACAACACTTCATTTGTATTTCACCCCAGTACATGTATCAAGTTCAGATCTGATTGTTGATAGTGGACAACGATCAGACACTTGACAGGCTGAAATCATTCACTTGGCGACTCTACATCATTTTCAAGATCAGATCCAAAGACTCCACTGGAGGATGATCCCGACCAGCAAAAACATGAAAGGAGAATATGGCAAGATCAGGTACTCAAGTTGGAATTTCATCCAAGACATTTTGTTCTTTGTCATAAATTATTTCTTCTCTTTTCCCACGAATGTCAAGAAGGCTTTGCAAAGTATATTGTATTTGAGAAGAGATCCTCGGCCTGCAGTTGATTCTTTCCCTTTGAAGATTGTAAAAACCAAAGATTTGCATGCCTTTGAGCTTGATCAAAATCGTTTTTCCGAATTTTGTGATGAACCTCAAGAGACCAAGACTGATCCTATACCTTCTGTACATACCCCTTCACCTTGTAAAATTCCAGATCGGTATAAACCTCTTGTTTTACCTTCTGTTCTCCATGCTTTCCCCAAAAACTATGATCTATACTTGCCGATGTTTGATGGTGAAAGTAAGAATGTCAACGCTGAGCAACATGTCCAGAATTTTGAGAATTTTCTAGATCTTTTTGAAGTTGATGAAGAAGATGTTAGTATAAGGCTTTTTGCTCTTTCTTTGCAAGCCAAAGTGAAGAGTTGGTTCAAAGCCCTGCCTGATGCAAGCATCTCAGATTTCCAGCAGTTTGTCAAAGTTTTTCTCGACAGGTGGATGATCGGGCAAAACCTTTTCTTGATTGTAGAAGAGTATAACCAGCTGAAAAGACTGCCAGGTGAGACAGTACAACAGTTTACAGCCAGATTTAATCAAGTTTATTATTCGATGCCAATTGATATAAGGCCTACTACTAGATCTGCTCTCTTGCACTATCCGGGTGCCTTTGATCCGGAGATGGAGTTTCAGCTGAGAGAAAAGAATATTACAACACTTCACGAGATGCAAAACAGTGTAGTAAGTGTAGAGGCTCATCTGCTGATCTGACAGGCAAGGTTGAAAGAAGAAGAGATGAAAAACATAGATCCGGAAGAATCGACATCTCTACAGATGAAGCTTGATATTTTGGTAGGTGCAGTGGAAGAGATGATGTACAATATCAATGCAAGAAATGCTTCTGATGTTCAAGATCATGGCGTGCTGATTGAAGAAGAACAAGTTGCTGATCCAAAACATTTTGTTTCTTACCCTAGTTGTCGTAGTGATTGTTTTATAGATCATTGTGAAGAAGAGAGAGCTGTTGATATGATGTGTATGTTTGATGATGATTTTCCTCATTATGATCAGTATGATGATGATTATGTTCTCCAAACAGAGGCTAATTTTGCAATCAAACAAGCAGCTAGTTTGTGGAAGGAAAAAGTTCATTTTCAGCAGCTTGAATACAATGTTCAGCCATCACATATCAGCTATGACATTGACGAGGAAAGTGCAACACAGTTTGAAGTAAGTGGCGGATCTTTGCCTTTTTGTTTTGATTCATGTCAGTTCATTAGAGACAACTTCCATGAAATTAGAAATCAGCTGTCAACAAGTCTTGATCTAGACCATCTTGAAGGAAATAAAAACCTTGTTCCAGACTTTACATATTCAGATTTGCAGTCCCCAAATGCCATTGGTTGTCAAGTTGCAGATGAAAGCATGGAAGCTGACATATTTGATCAAATGATACAAGAAGGTTCCCTACCTTTCTGTTTTGAATCATTTCAGTATTTGAAGGGAAATTTGCATAGTCCATCTTCAATGAAGAATGAGCAGCATGTAGGCAATCATGTAATCACATTGGAACCAATAGAAAATGGGTTGCAACAGTCTTTTCAAGCTTTTCATGATCCAATTGCTAATGTTTTGGATGAGGTTTGCAGTTAAAGTCTTTCTCCATTGACCACATGTGAGCTTGAAACATGTGCTGATATGAATTTGATCCGGCAGTCAGTTTCTTTGTCATTTTCAGCAGAGGTCTCGTCACAAGGCTCAGATCACAATTTGCATTCATATGAGGAAACGAGAAGTAACCCATTGGATGAGCTAAGTTCCAGTGTGCTTGAATTTCAAGATCCTTATGCAGTGTTTTTGGAGGCGGATAGAGAATTCATATCATTCAATGGATCTGTTTCTAAGTTGTCATGGGAGTTGCCTTTCAGTAGTTCTCTTTTGTTGTTCATAAGGGAGCACTTGTGGAGAATTCAACCAGCAGACGTGATACTTACTTGGTTGCATTGGTTGTTTCATTTCACTTGATCAGGTGATGAATGAAACTGTTAGAGTAGGTTGTGATGAATAAGCTCCCTTTTGAGCATCTTTTCAATTTGTCGGTTGTGTTTAAGTGTTGAGTCAGTTTTTAGTTGAGTGAGAGTCAATTTGTGTTATCAAGTCATCATTTTTCAGTCATGCATTTTAGCTTGAGTTTTTGACTCCATTGCCCAATAATTGTAAGGCACTGGTCTGCTCTCCCAGAGGTCTAAGGTTCTTGGCACCTCCAAGGAGCTACCATCCCCATTGGAGCCAATGTTAGTGTCAGTCTTTTCAGCCTTCCTACATTGATCAAATATGCTCTTACAAAGTGATCTCAGAGTGTCAAGGTCAAATTTTGTTATTTCAGTGAGTCTTCAAGCAAAATTTGGTCACTAAGCATTAGGTCTAGGGTTTGCTTTCACTTTGTTCAAAGTTGCCCAAATGTCAGTCTATGTCATCATTCAGCTGAGTGTATCATCATTCATAGGGTTGTCATTATCATGTCAGTGTCTAATGAGTCATTTTACACCTTGTTCATGCTTTAGTTGTGCCTAGGCAAGGTCATTTCCCTCTCCTAGGGTTTTGAAGGCAATTTCTCTTGGGCGGCTAAATAATCGGCAAAACTTGTTTCCTGATGTTTATACACCTTCCCCTATCCTTAAAGTACCTTATAAAACACTTCCCATCCCTTAGATCCGCCAAATTCCTCATTTTTCCACAAACCCTAGTTTCTAGCTACAACCTGGCAATTTTCTAGGTTTGGCCTATGTTTTGTCCTTTTCGACCCCTTCCCCTCACTCAATCTCTGAGATTCCACTTTCTCCTGCTTCCTAACATCCCTCCCCACTCCCAAAAATTTCCCCAAGAATTTAGAAGCCCTCTATCCCCTTCATTTCGCTCCATTTCGACAAAATCCCTTGTTTCACACATCGGGACAAGTTTCACTCAAAAGCTGTTTCTGAGCAATCAAAGATGAATTTTGTAAAACTGAGAGAGGTTTTTGTCCAAAACATTCCAAGGAAGAAAAACCTCTTTCACGTTTTACACAGGTGTCATGGTTTGAGAGAAATGTCAAAAATACCGGCGAGAACGAAGGTGCTCCAAGGACGGTTGGCCAAAGCACAAAAACGAAGGAAAACGCCCGATCCACTCCAAATTTTGGCCAAAGCCTCTTTGACTGAGCATGGTACTTGATTGGGGACTCCCAGCCCAAATTTCAAGAAATTTGGAGAAAATTTTGTCATTTGTGAATTTTTTGTGCAATTTTACAGGTTTTGGCCGTTGGAGTGGTCTCACCCCGCGCGCGACCACTCGTGGGGACAACTCATAACGGGGAAAACTCTACATTTTTGGAATTTTCATGCAAAAATACACTTTCCTATGGATGGAATTCAAATTTTATGGAGATTTGGGCTTCCAAAAGCTCAAAATACATACAAATTTTGACTTTCTGCCCCTTTTTTGAGTTGCAGAAAGCTGCCTTGGAAGAAATGACTTTTGAGGGGGCAAATCAACTCCAAATTCAGAAATTCCAGTGGCGTTGGAAAGTAGACTCATAGAACTTTCCAAAAAGCTATCTTGCACCTGATTTGGACACCAGGAAGGCCCTCAAACACAGCTTCCAATGTGAGCGACCACTCCAAGGGAGGGGCGCGACCACTCAAGGAAATTTCACCATTTTGACTATTTTGGCCTGCAAAACACTGTTTTTACTTTGGTTGACTTTTGATGTATGTAAATGATGGATTGTTGGGTAATTTTCATGGCACATGGATACATTTACTCTCCTTTAACACTTCTAGAAGTTTCCTTGATGTAAATAGTGAATATTAAATGCATGGATGGGTTACCTAAGTTTTAGAGGTAAGTTGTTTTGACTGCCTATTATCTAGTGCTTAGTTTAGAATTAGTTCAAACTGCTCCTAGGAAGCTGAGCTCGACCCCTAGAGGTGGGGAAAGGAGTTAGATGATCTATATTATGCCTTCTCTTGCTCATTTTCATGGTTGGACTCTTGAGGGAGAAGCTCTATTGTATATTTTACTTGTATCTCTGCAATTTGAGGAAAAGGAAGGCCAGGGTTTTGCAGACATCATTGTGGATTCTTGTGGATTATTGTGTTGATGGTGTGTTTCCTACTTGTCATTGTAAGTGTGTTTATGTGTTCCATCTCTTATTCTATTGCTGCTAATTAAACAAAAGAAGTGATAAAGTTTGAATTCATGCATGCCATGCTCAGCTTTCAATTTTGTTTAATATTTATGTTTTCCACTGTCTAAAGAGGATTCAAAGTCATTGTTTGCCCTCTTTAGCTCGCCCTCTTTCTTCCTTGATCATCCATCTCAGCTTAAGGCATCAGCACAAACTCCTACCTTGCCCCAAAGACCCACCTGCAAAAACTGAGCTCAATCCCCACACCCTGAATTGCACTCCCTCCAATTGCCACCAAGAACCCCAAAAACTTTAAATCAACCCTCCTTATCAGTTTACTAGCCTAATCTCAGTGTCACTGTATTGGTCATCTCTTTCCATTGAATATTTTACTGAGATTGACCGAAGAGAGCCTTCTCATACCCCGTAGGGCTAGCTACGAGGTGAAATGGTTTGATGTTGCCTTGAAGGTTTACCTTCCTCAGCCTAGGGTGAAATCTCAAGCGCTAACATATTGAAAATTGAGAATGTAAAGAATGAATACAATAGACAACACTTAGAGGCAGCGTCCATATATCCCAATGAAGAACCAAAGTTGCTAGAAGAATTGTTACTACAGTTTAAATTTAAAGATGAAGATATTGAAGTGATGGATTTACCTATAATAGATTCCTTTTTTTTGAATAAATATGAATATATGTTGAAAAAATGTGAATGAGGGATTGGTTTTTAAGAAAACAATAAGGTTATAAGAAGAAATCATCTATAGGAGAACAAGATGGATATCGAAGTTCCAGGACTGGTTGAAGGAACATTAAATCAATGCAAAAATACAGTAAACAAAGAATGGGATATTTCTTTGAAGAAAGTCATCCAACAGGTGGATCCTTATGAAAGAAATTTGAGGAAAACAAATACTTTGGGGATTTGTGAATGGACGAGTATTTTTATATCTCTTGCATATCACATTACTAGGAAGTTGAAAGCTATATGGAAGAGGATGCTTCAAGGTAAAAGGAGGAATGACAAGGGGATTGTGTTGAACAACCAGTACAATTTATGGTTTGATGAGATGGGGAGTGTTTTACAAGTTGAAATACATAAAAATGGTAGGTATATGACAACAAGGTCACAAGGAAGAAATGTTGAAGACATCCAAAACGAATCTAGAAAAATTAAATGCATGGAGGAAGTCATTGGGCTTCAAAATGACTCAAATTGAAGAGTTCTGAGATGGTTGACACAAAAGTTACTCAATGCAAGTATGGAGCCTATAAAAATGAAAGAAATGACAACCTTATTGTGTCATGTGCATATTAGCAAAGTAAACACCAAATAAATATTTTGGAAAGAGTTGAGGAAATGGATGAAAAGTGTAATCTAGTCCTCAATTTTAAATTTTGTAATGTTAAATGTATTTTGTAGGAAGGAATAAAAAATATTCTTGGAGGTATTTTTACTTGTGTAGATGGAGATAAACATAGAAGTCTTGGAGATGGAAGCAGTCAATTATCTTTATTGAATTAAGAAGGTGAAGCTTGGAATGAAAGAATAAGAGTTTATATAACTCTTACTTAGGGTGTTGCTGAAGTAGAGGAGGATTACCAAAGATGTAAAGTTGCAACATTTATACAAAAATTGTTCTCAAGCTTAAGAGGCAGGGAAGGCCAAAGAATTTCTTGGAAAAGTGTAATTGGAGATAGCTTAAATATATAAAAACCGTTGGCAAGTTTTAATGGTTTAGGAGAAAAAATTTACAACAGTAGGGAAGTATATAAAGAACTAGCTTTATATTTTCATACCAAGCGAGGGGATAAGTGTCTTCAGGGATAAAAAGATTTCACTTGGAACAATGAATAGATGGATAAGCATTGTAACCTTTACAAGTCAGCAAATCGAGGAAATTCGGATTGTTGCACCTGATAAACTAAAGGAATAATTTTGGAGAAAATAGAATATGTTAATAATGTTAGAAGTACAAGAAAAAGAAACTAACAAAGGATGCATAGAGGAGAATTTTCAATATTTTGAAACTATAAGAAAACATTGGTGTAATTTTGAACTATTTTTTCAAGGAGTAATGCATCCAATTCAAAAATGCAACAGTCAACAACAACCAAAAGTGAGAGGAGTAGGATTAATGACAAAGAATCCCAAGTGGGTGAGAAGAAATAATCAATATATATCTACAGGTAGATGATTAGTGATGAAAGCTGGAGAAAAGGGACTACACAGAAGAAAAATCAAATTTGGGATCTTGGAAGGTTGCAGGAAGTAACAAAGAAACAACATGACATTATGGAAAGTATAAAGCTACAACATAAGTTTTGGGATCTTCAAGTGCTTTAGTAGTAGAAGACTCATGATCAGGAGATCATGAATTTTTTTTTTCCTTTGGAGTATGATGCAGGAGCATCAATAAACCTCGAATGACCAAGAAGGTCAAAACCTTTTATGAGATGAGGTGGTTCCTCAAAGTATGGATTTTTATTTATAGACTATGATTATTTTTATGATAAATACTATTATCGATTGCCATGTAATCTATTAAAAAATAGATTTTAGGAGATGCTCGGAGTTAGTTTTGAGCCTCAAATTGGGTTCATTTGATCCTTTTCTCTTGAATCTAGTCGAGTGGGCTTGAAGTATTTAATTATTGTATTGAAGGAATCAAAATGGACTTGGAGTGTATTGAATGTTTGTAGAATAAATCTATATGAATATTACTCGATTCCTACGTAATCAATCCTTGCGTGTGTGTGAGATTGTGCTTTGAATTCTTTGTTTCTTTATATTTTGGTTAGAGAGTGAGAGGTATTTGTGTGTGTATGGAACTATGTGATTGAATATTTCTTCTCTTTGGCTATAGTGACCATATTCCATTTATAGGATGAGTATAATTTTATTTATGTGCATGAAAAAAGAACAAAGGAGCCAGTGTATTGCTATAATCCTTTGAATTCTCGGTGTCAAGATTTTCATAGTGTGAATTCCTTTCTAATCTCATATCAAATGGTTTTGTTTTACTCCTACGGTTACATTAGACAAGAGCAAAAAAATAAGGGTCTCCTATGTATTCCCCAAATATCAGTGGTTCTCATGTAATTCTATGCTAGAGTTTGGTTGTCTATGAAATAGAAACAATTTTCCTTATAATAGAACAAAAGGATGGGACTTAGTTTTTTTAAATTTACAAGAATTTGTTAATTGGCAGAAATAAAGTCCCAACAATGAATCACCATCCTAGATTATCCTCCCCAAGAGATTAAATCAAGATCATTGGTAAAAAATGCCTAGGACAAAACTTTAATGCCAAGGCAGACTTTTAACAGGGATATTCCAACCCCAAAGAAAATCACCCCGGGAGTTTGGAAGGTTAGCAAGTTGCACATTAAACAAAATCATCAAGGTTTGAGGTTATGGTCCACATATGGTCATGGTCAGGTCACATAAGCTTTTGTTGTAAGCATTGGTGCTAAGGTTTAACTGGCCCATGCATGCATATTATATAATCTTTAATCTAGGGGTTTTCAAAAGGGACTCCTCCCTTAGTTCTTGTCACGTATACGCATAGCTTGACTCTGGTGGTTTTATAAAAGAAACCCTCCCACTTGGCTATTTTATATTATAATAGATGGACAAGTTGGGACTTTGTCCCACATCTTGGCTATGGTGGTTTTGTTATAAATTTTGGGTTTGACTCCGAATTTGACCTGATATGTGTGTGTGTGTGTGTGTGTGTGTATTTGTAATAAAAATACCCTTTGGCATGCACCATAACTATTCTCCTTTATATATTATTCTTGTGGCACAAATCCATTATAATCTAGGAAATAAACTAAAAATCCTCCAAGATGGGTATGACTGTTAATATTGACAAAACTAAATTTATGATAATTAAATCCAAAAATATCACATAAGATATTTTCATTTATGAAACAAGAAAATTGGAAGAAACTCCTTCATATAAATATCTTGGAATCAATATCCATGACAAGCTCAATTGGAATTATAGCATTGAAAAAAGGATAAATGGAGGATGGAAAGCTTACTATGGGATTGAGAAAAATTATAAGTCAATATATCTTTTGATATGAGATAAGAAGTACTCCTCTTTAAGACTCTCATTAACACTGTTATTTTATATGGATGTGAGGTTTTGGTTGCAGTATCTCCACAAAGTCATGGAGGAAGATAATACAATTCAAAAAAAAAAACTTATAAACTACAATATCAATATTGAAGGAATTACCCCCTATCCTATTAATCTAATCGAAGTAGGCCTTTCTCATATTGAAAGCATGGATATGGCTAGGTATCTTATGTATAAGAATAAGTTAAACAACATGGAATATAAAAGAGTTTTCTTAAAATTGCTTCTATATCTAACCAATAACTCCACCTTCATCTCATGAGGGGATGGAATAAGGATGCCTAATATTGGATAGACCATTGGGGGACAAAGGACAATACCATTTTCCATAATAAGGATAATATTAAAAATATTATTACAACAAAATTTAAGGAGAAATTTTGGGGTGATAAAGAGGTAGAGGGAATACAAAAAATAATATATTATAAGGAGGTGACCAACCCCAATCTCAAAAATAAAAAAAAAATATCTCTCTATATTGACTAATTCTAAGAAGAAAATAATCATTACTAAAATAAGGGAAAATTATCATGATATCCATAGTGAAACTAGGTGTTGGTCAATGCCTAAAGCACCATGGGATGAAAGAGTCTATCACATATGAAACATTGAGAGGGCTGAAGATGAAATACACTTTCTCTTAGATTGTCCATATTATACTCATAGAAATTATCCCCTATAGTTGTAGACAAGAAACACTAGGCCAAACAATGCTTTGTGTACACTTTATTCAAGAAACAGAGAGCCAACAATGCCCTAGTTACATTGTGATGGGGCAAAAAAGTGACAAATTGCATGCATAAGGTTAAATTTGGTCAAAATTGATCACTCAAAAAGGATAAGGATCAGAGGACCAAACATGGTCAAGAAAATTTCTACATTTAAGTTGATCATTACTTAGTAAAATCTATAAAGTTAATCTCTCCATAGATCACAAAGGAGAGAGAATTAACATATGCCAAAGTGTTGTCGGAGTGTTGACTCATAGTTCTATCTATCATAAGCCATATTTATAAGTCCAATAACAAATTTGTTGGTCAAGGGAGGACTGCCGATAAAGGCCACGAAAGTGCTTGACTATGTACTATATATCGTTGGCATAGTATAAAGTCAAAGAGTGTTTCCCCTGCTATCTCATTTTATCATGTTCTTCTTTTGTATTTACATGTTGATTATGCATATGTTTATACATGTATGTTCTAATATTTTTTTGTAGGGTATACAATTTGGTGATTTTTTGTTGTGTGCAAGTATTAGGAGTAGAGACATACACATAAATATCTGAAAGTTTTCCTTCAATCTAGTTGCATCAACTATAGAACTTTATCACGATAGAAAGCCTTATAATCATTGTAATCTCTTTATAATTTCATGCATGAATGTTATTGTATTGGGATTTTCCTTTTTTACGTTGTACTTTGGTTGTAACCCTTCTGTCTGGGCAAGTATTGGGCAAGCTTGTTGGGGCTGAAGTATCTTTCTACTACAAGTGAAATTACTCCCTTAAATAGTAGACTATCCTTATTTAAACCCCTCAAAGTTGCACGACCAAGTTGATGGAGAGACAGAAGGGTGGAAATGCAGAGCATTAGTTCGACCAATCATTTTCTAAATGGAATAATTATGATATCCTACCCATTGATGACTTTGCATACGAGGGTACCAATTTTGTGAATGATTTATAGCTAGTCCTAGCCCTTGAGATGCACTAGGGTGAACTTGGTAAGAAATGTGTTTTTGTGTTTTTTGTAATATTTTAATGCTTTTTTGTTTTGGGAATATGTATTTTTTTGTTGTATTTTATGGGTACATAGTCACTAATGCTTGAATATTTTGATATGAAAATTTGCTACCGCTCTAACCCCCGGTTCAATCACTACTACAAAATCAGGGAACAAGTGCACGAGAAGGACTTGAAGCATTCAAGGAGGAGGTGGTAGAAGAGCACAATTAACTACACAAGTTCACATGCAATGTGGATGGATTAAATCTAGGTATACAACCATAATCTATCAATAATTTTCATCCATGCCTATAAAGGCACAATGTGGGGGTGTGCTCCTCTCATCACAATGGCCTCCTACAACTTATTATCTATGTTGTGTTGCGTTATTACAAACACACAAAGTATTAGATTCTTAGGATGTTTTTCTCGTGATATACTTTTTGCATATGTACTGGCTTATTAACTTGGGCCTAAAATGCTCTATTTTGACTAATGTACCCAAACTATATATATGATATAAAAACTCTTTTTGATCTATGTTATGCCATATGACAGTTTCAATGTTGTTCACGTGTGAATGTTTTCTTTTGATGTTTCTAATCAATGTATGATAGGCATGATTTACATCCTTAATTGGACAAATACCAATCTAAGACATAACTAGTTAATGAATCAGCTAATGTGTTAGAGTCTCTAGGAATTTTAATGTATGCAATGGTAGAAAAATGTTGTTATAGGAGACAAACGCTCAGATAATGAAGAAAGAATGTAGGATTAATCATAGAATAGACACAGTTCGACTGAGATACTACAAGTTACAAGTCAAGTTTAACAACCAAATGACATATGCCTATGACAATAGCCTTTAACAAGATTTCAATGAAGGCACTATAATCTGCCACATTGTTAGTTGGAGGGCCAAGACAAATACCCCTTGAACTCACGAGCTCATCAGTGGTGTAAATAGGATCCAAGCATGGAAACTATGTTCCAAGTACTACAACTGGCACTGTCTATGAAGCCTATGTAGATCATAGAGGAACTTGACATCTTCCAATCAAGAAACACACATAAACAAACACTCAAAGTAATTGATTATACGAACAAAATAAAAATAGATAAAAACACACCACACCTAAACCTATATACAATATATGCAAGCACGATGCAGCTACATGACTTACACATAGTACTAGTTGAGGTAGGACCCATTATGTGGCTCCGATAAAGGGTTTGTATCATAATATACAAAGTCATATGCCCCTTTTTTGAGAACATGTTTAACAATAAAAGGACCATGCCAAAGAGTTTCCAACCTTCTTGCACCTAAATTATCATGATCCTAATCATAAACGGACCTAGATCACTTTCTACAAAGACATGAGGGTTATAAACAAATTTATCATACTTAGCCTTGAAATGCTTCTTATGATTCTCATTGAATATAATATTGGGTTTCCATGATGCTGGAGTATAGGATAGAATATTAAACCACTGAAGCTACGAATACAAGTATCACAACAAGACTACTTTTCATTGTGGAATAATATACAACAATAAATATAATAGTGAAAAAAATATACACAACATTTTACAAATTTAATAAAATATTCAACTTTGTTATATTAATCAAACTGATAATACAACACTCTAGGGCTCTCATATCAGAGATAATGGCCCTCATACATCCACTAGTAGAAGAATATAATAACAAGATACACTAATGATCTAGCTGATGTAGTTAATGATCATAACTTCTTTGGTGTATCTTGAACACATTGTGGGTGCTTTGCTTCCTTTCTGCAACACTGCCTCTATCAATGCACCAACTCATTTAGGCCATTGATCTTAGCTTTGCAATCTACCCTCTAGCTAATCATAATTTCATCATACATCCAACAAATAGGGTCTTCACACTCACTATCTACTCCTTTTTCCTTCAAGGCTACAACATTTTGAGACTTCTTTCCCACTGTTTCTCCTTAGCTACTTAAGGACTTCTTCCCACTATAGTCTTACTACACTTCTCTAATAAAGACTAACATAGACCAAGAGGGTTGACATCTATCATTGTCAAATGTCACTTCTCCAATAATGAACACATGTTATGCACAATTTGTCCTAGCTAGCCAAACCTTGAGTTCCTCAAATATGCCTCTCCTAGAAGCCACCTTAGTCCATCAAGGTGTTGCACTAGGATCTACTTGTTCGACTCTCATGTTACCCTCCAACAGACCATGAGCATCCAATACATTATCCAATCTAGATATGACATCCCCTAGCATAAATTCAACATAAATAAATAAAAAACATATATACCTCATGTCATCAAGGGCTGGTGTTTTCTTGTTGCAAGTCTGATCTCTGGTTAGGGTTCTTGGAAAACTACTACACCACCTTTTTCTTGTGTACCAAACCTCCTTAATCAATGTGGACTCCCTCCAAACACCTTTTCTCTTCTTCACTCCTATTCTGGGCTAGTAACTAGCCCCCAGACAGGCCTAACTATCCTCCTATACAAAGAATACAAGGTTTGGGCCTATTTTCCAGCCTCATGGCTTAGGTCCTTCTCTTCCACATCTAGCCTTATTCTCTAACTCGACTGCCTAAGAGATGAATTGTCTATGAAATGATGCTGGATAATTATTTTTACCTCCTCACACACCTTATATTTATATTCTAAGGTGTGGCTCCATGTGGTGTCTTCAAAACATGTCTTGGGACACATAATAACCCAAGTTGACCTACTCTATGTGCCACAAAACCCATGAGCTACACATAGAAATTATTTTCTCCACTTATAGAGCTTAGATTTGATTGATTTTTGTTACCCCTTTCTCCTCTAAGGGTCCTCTAACACCTCCATGTGTCAATTTACTCAATTCCTTGTGGTTCCACACCCGCCAGCTTGGGTGCAAAGGCCACATATTAGGTTCCAAGCCCATAAATCACTTTTGTGGTGCTCCAACCTCCAAAACTCAAACCTTAGGGTTTGGAGTACCTCCCAAGCTACCAAATCTCAACATATAGTAGCAGAGCAATGTTTTTCATCAAGATGGGATAAAATGTAGGAAACATTTTTCCTTGGCGGAAGTGTCAGGTAGCAGTTCAACAACTAGTTTCAAAGATGATTATTGCACTCAATCAGAAGTACATCCTCCACCTCCTAAATTGACTAGAAAAGAGTGAAGCATGTGAAATTATTAACTTAAGTTTGATAGGCCCATAACATATAAAAGAGAATAAGATGAAAATTTGACTTATGATTCTCTACCATCCTTTAGAGCATGATTTTCAAGACATTATTGAAGACCTATACTTGTTTTCTAGCATGGGGATAATAGGGGGTTGAGTGTTCTTGTTGAAAACCCAATTTGGCTATTAATTCATCATCATTTTATTGAAAAAATGTCAAACCATGATTTTTCACAGTCATTTTGGGTGCCCCAAACCTACTAGTTATGTGGCTGAATATGAATAATGTCATGGTAGCATCATCATTAAGGAAGGTAGGAATGGCCTAAGTTTAACCTACCCTCCCACCCCGCTTAAACATTCCTAGGTTGTGGGAGGTGTTACTTGTTTTCTTTGACTTGATCTCCAAGGTTTGTTATGAGGATTGGGTTACAACAACCTCTTTCTCTCCAAATATTCAAATCTTGAAAAACATTCCACCATCACATTCATCTCATCGAGATCCTTCCAATAATATAAATTTCACCTCAACTTGACTCACAAATTAAAATTTATGCTCATCAGATGTTTATCCAATTATATTAGGCCACATTATCATTATTCTTTTGCATGGAATCCATACAGTCCCTATTTCATCCTCATGGAACTACCACACAACACAATATAGGGTCCACAACACCCTATGCTACATCAAGCCTAAGTATATCTAGGACTGCACCTTTGTGTGATCACTTGCCACCCCAGGATCCTCGTACTCCTGGATAGCCTAGTGGAAGGGTTTTTCTATGTCAAGTTTTTTTTGGTGGGCTATCCCTCTAACACTAGGAACAAGGTCTAACTCACCTCATATCTAGGCCTTCGAAGAGGTGTGCACCCTCGCCACTAGCAAATCCCTAGATCCCCATATCAAACTCTTATGTACTAAATCCAACGTAGGGCCCACTAAATGATATTTGGCCTATGTCATATCCAAGCCTACACATAGTTGTGTTCCTATGCCACACCTAGATCCCTAGATCTAACTCTGCTTGAAGGTAATCCAACTTAGGTGTAATTTGACCTCCACATAAGTGTTGGTCCTCACTTGACCCCAGATCTCACAATCTCATATGTGAAAGGAACCTGGAAAGAGAAATCTCGCCTCGAATAAATATGGGTTGCTACAAAGGGACTAATCCCTACCAACCCCAAACCTTGTATCTATGAATTTATACAAACATGATAAGGAAAGGGGAAAAGGGAAACATGGGAAATCTCTTAGGCAAGTAGCAATAGTATGGACACCAAATTTCTTGAAGATATCGAGTCAAGGCCTAAACATGACTCTCATAAGTAATGTCCCATCTTCAAAAGAAGATAAAGGGGGCACAAATACATGCCCAATCTACACCATATCAAAAATAAGAGAAAATAAATGGCTCCAAAGTCCAATTCATTTAGGTTCAACACTAAACAAGGTGAAATATCCAAAACAATCCATTTTTTTTTTTTTTGCATGCTAGTTAAACTTCTTCAATGAGATATTATTCCTTCATTCATCTCAACAAGACATACAAGTTTGTATGACTACTCAAGAGGGATACATACCATGATTTAAACAATATGAATCCCAAAACCTTAATGCTAATTACAACTAGCAGTCACAAAAATAATATGAGTGTGCAAAAACCCACATATTTATCACATCATTCATGAACTAAGTAATCATCAACACAAAATAGATATCCATTCAACTCACAACATATAAAATATCCTACAAATCTTGAGTATGGTAACATAATTCACAATGCAAAACATTCCTTATAACCATAGACATATACGAAGTTGTCAATTATGTATTGTCTTGTATTATTCATTAATATAGTAGTGAATTCAACCATTATTTCATGAATAATACAAGACCATGCATTATTCAATAACATAACAAGGATTTTCATAGTTTTTAACATGAAAAAACCATACACGCATTTGTACAATACAAATGGCACCCAAAATCGTCCAACAGAGCATACAAGTGAATATCTTCCAGTTGAAAACATCATGAAATATAAAAATCAAAGTTTTCCAAAGGTTTTAGTTATAAAGTCTACCCACGCAGGTCATCCAAAGGCCGACATTAGTTACCACGCGGTTGTTTCTTTGATAGTCGCGTGGTCGAACAAAAGTTCGAGTCAACAGCCCCAGACCACTTCATACACTCTCAACTAGGATTCCCTAACATGTACCCTCAAGGATAATTGATTTTGAGGTCGAATTGGAGATATGTATCCCCCAAGAGATCTTCTTGTCCTACTCATAAGTCATTTGATCATTAATGGACCAAGGGAGGGAAGAGGAGTTCAAAATTATATATAAATAGGCCATTGGAAGACCAAAATAAGGCGAAGTAGATCAGTGTTATGCTGGAAATATTGCTACACAACTATCCGACATTTAATATACAAGAGGATTTCACCATTGAGAGAGTCTTCATAATTCTCTAAGAGAGAGAGGAAGCTTGCAAGGATATTGAAGAAAGATAATTCCTTGTTGAGGATTTTTTAGTACCATTGCTTAAACAATTCTCTCCAAGTGTTTGGAATTCATCTATTGTATCTCTTCTAATTTAAACAATCAATAATGGGAGTTGTTTTCCTAAATATTGTTGACTTGTTTTCTTCATTAAGCTTTTTTCTTTGTGTTATCTAGCATAGCTTTGTAGTTTATGTTTATGTATGCATTTCTTCCATTGTTTCAATGTTTTTGTTTTAAGTTGTCCACTAACAACAACCAATTTTCTGTTGACTCTTTGTAGGTTGTTAGAGTCAGTATTTGCATACTTCCATCAGTGATAAAAACTCCTCTTTTATATCATATTAGTGTCTCGTGTTGAAATTTTTATTATTCCACCTAGGTCCTCATGCAAAAGTTTACTCATTGGTGGTAGCCCAAGTCAAAATCTCACTCTCCCTTAAAAAAATCAATATTTGTTGGTGTCTTACTAAGCATACATTCATTTTAAAAGTTCATTACATCATGTCTTGTGTTAGTCAAGTCTACATGAAGTCTGGTTATTCAAGGTCCCATTAGGTCACTAGGTTTCATTCCTCCAAGGTCCAATAAAAACACCATTCACTGCATAAGGCCAGCAAAAGCATGAGAGTGAAAGAAATAATATCCCTTTTTCATTCAAAGAGGATTTGCAAACATGTAACTATGGTTGCCAGAGCTCTAATTTTCATTCCAAAAGTATAAGTTTTGTTTCAGATTGTAATTTTATTTCAAAAAGAGAGATGTAATAATTTTATTTATTTATGTAATTTTATGTTTATCATATGTAATAAGTCACTATTCCTAGCTATTTACTCAAAATCTATTGCCAATATCATCCAAGAAAAATTCAAAAGTAAATATTGCCAAAACTCCACCATCATCCACCTGCAAAGGAAAAAGTCAGAAAGGAAATTAGCAAAGAGGTCAAAAAGGTGAAATGAAACATTAGAAAGTGGGTTTTAATTTTAAAAGATCAAATTCACTCAGCTATAAAGGATTTCTTGGCTTCAAACTAAGCTTCATTTTCCCCCTACCACTGATTGAGCAAACCCTAAGAGACCCTTTTTACATTTCTGGGCTAAAATCAGCAAAACAGAGGAGGCGCTGCATGTTCTCTCCAGGCACTGTGTGTTTACTCAGTGCTACACGTTTCCTTAACACGATGTGCGTTCCCTTAAGGTGTTTCTCATTTGCTCGAGGCACTGCACACTCTCCATTGGTGTTGCACATTTGTCCAGGAAGGCTACAATCACCTCCTCAGCTCCTCCAAAGTGCATTCAACCTCCAAACAAGTAAGTAATAGCTAAGGAATGTGTGTTTCTTCCTCCTTAAGTCACTCCCAAAGTGTTTAAAGGTTTAATTGGAGATTTTGTGTTTATCCTATATCTAAACCCTAGATCTTCCCTAAAACTACCCTTGCACTCTAAATTCCTTTATGCACTCCCCTGCACCTTCCTTCCTTTTCCCTAAAACTTTTTATCCCAAATACGCTCTAAACCCTTTGTCCTAAAACCCTAAGTCCTAGGTGCCACAACTACCTAGGCTCCCAAATCCCCTACATTGCAGCAATTTCCCCATCCCAAAATCTATCATACTAATCCCTTATATCCTCCTCCATTACATATATCCCTTCACCCAGCTCCTTCATATTTACCCTTATCCATTTCTTATTCCCAAAAAACCACGTTCCAACTAACTTATACCTCCTAGGGTTTGATATTAAACACCATGGCAGAAGAGGAATACAAACCACACAATGAGGAAGAGGAAACAGATAGAGAAGAAACAGAGGTCAATAAAATACACAAAGGAGGAAAAATACACATATTTGAGCCCACAGATCTCAGGGAACTCTTGGCATCTCCTATGATTGTGACATCCTTCAAATACCTAGGCTATTATGATTTCTATGAGCAAGTTCAGGCAGTCCAACATCATCCTGATTTGACTAGGGTCTTCATATCTAAACTACAAGACAACCAAGTCACTCTAGCAGGTATCACTTTTATTTTATCTACTGCCATTATATTAGCTACCACCAGAATCCCAAATGTTAGGGAGAAATGGTTTAAACAAGGTGATTTGGAGAGACATTATTATGAGCCTTACATGAAACTAAGGTACTGAAAAGAAAGAAGGGGCTATTTTCCTTTTTCAAACCTCCTTTATAGATATGTCCTAATGATGAAGATTATTATGAAATATTTTTCATGTGAAGGTAGATTTTCTAGGCTCTATTCTTATTACATCCGAATTTTAATGCATTTCACTAGGGTAAAAATGCTCAATATACCCTACTGTCTTTTCTGGAGTGTTAAGAAGATGTCTTACATTTCCCAAAAGAGGGAGTATAATGATTAAATGAAGAGTCTCTTTCATCATTCCCTCATTAAAATCATAATAATCTCTTTCAAGGAGTATAAAGATCAAATGAAGAGTCTCTTTCAAGGAACTCAACATTGCATGGAGTACCTTCATAGCTAATCCCATATTCACTCATTCAACTACTCATAATGTTCAAAGCATCCCTTCATCATCTCATCCTTCCACCTCCATTCCTCCATCTCAGCCCATAGATCATTCATCCTCATCTAATGAGTCAGCCTCACCATCACCTCCATCATCACCATTCCATGAGCATATTCATTCACCTAACATAGATGAAATCAGAGAGCAAGAGCACATTGAACAGGGTGAGGTCATCAAGCCTAAAGGGGATGATTTGGGAACTTTGACACATACTTATCAAAGAGGACATAGGAAATTTTTTTCCCCACAGATTGTGGGAGGGTCCTTTCCTTCTTCATCAACAAAGCAAGTATAGAAGGGCAAGGAAAAGATGACAGAGACAAAGATCTAGCAGGAGGAGGAGGACCTCCATGAGACAGAGCAAGATTTTGACTTAGTTGACCTAAGTGAGCATGATGAAAATGAGAGCACAAGCATTGTCATCAAAGAAAAGGATTCACTCATCAGGGATCTCCAGGTCAACTTGCAGAGGGTAAAATACATCATCTCATATTATGAGCAGGAAAACAAGTAGTTTGAGACCAAACATGAGCTCATGGAGATTCAACTCATCAAGGTAAAGAGGGAGGTTGAAAAGGCTAAGGCTTTACTTGATGAAGCATATGGAGAATATAATGACCAACTGGAGGAATAGGTTCCAAGAAGAAGGCCAAGGACCAGAGGCCTAAAAAGAGAATTGGAGCTAGAAAAACAAAAAGAGGCTGAACTAGCTAATGAGCTCACCCTAAATGAACAATTTGCAAAAATGATCAATGAGAACTGGGAGCATTGGCTTGAGAGGGTGAAAAATCATCTTGAAAAGCTCCTAGACAAGGCCAAAAGAGACACTGACATTCAGAGAAAGATGGAAAAGTATTATTGCCAAAGAAACCAAATAGCAAGGGAAAAGCTCAAGGTTGTTAGGGCAAGAATTGAAGCCCTAACTCACCAAGAAGAAAAGAAGAAGATTGATATACTTGTAGAGGCTTCACTCCATGCCTAGCCACACCAAAAATAAACTCCTTGGCCAATTTTGAAGACTCTTCGTTAATTTTTTGTAATATTGTCTTTCCTGTCTTTTTTTAGGCAATTTCATATCAGATCCTTGGTCAAACGCGTAGCGCCTTAGGCGCTGCACACTTTTTTGAGGAAAGTTTTGGAGGAATGGAAGCCACCAATGGATTTAGAAGGACCAAGACATCTAGGAAAACCATGTTTCCAGCCTTGGAATGCAAAAATGGCAGGTGAAAAAGGAAAAAAACTACCTAAAAATCATGTTTCTGCCTCATTTCTGGACCAAGCGCTACGTGTTTCAGTAGTCTTGGGAGAATGGAGTTTTGGAGGGTCAAATGAAGCCCATTTTGAAAACCAAGGGAAGTTTTGGAAACTAGATAGGATAAGATTTCCAATGAGATATCTTGGGCTCAATTGGGACACTGAGGAGGTAGGAAAAAGTGGGTCTGAAGATGGTGCTACGCATTTGACATTAGAGCTGCGTGTTGACAATTGACCCAATTTTTCACTGTTTCTCTCCAAATTTGATTTTTACCTATGGGAAATCAATGTTTTACTCATGTAATTGATGTGGTTGATGTAATTATAATGTTTTTACTATTACCTAGGGTAAGTACATTAGTTAACTGGCCTCCATGACTTGTAATGAATCAGTTCACTTAAGTTAATAATGAGTCATTTTGACCACCCTACACTCTACCTATTAGTTCATTTTTTGTTGTAACTGCTCCTCCTCTTATGGATTCGACCCCTGAGGCTAGTATGAGTTGGTTTTGAGGCCTATATCATGTAATGTTTTAGTCATTCTATAGGTTGGACTCCATTGGATATTGTATTAGCGTTTTAGACTTTGGCATGGAATATATTGGATGAGTTGCAGCTATTTTGGTGGGATTCCTGTGGCATGGTATTTTGATATTGTTTGTTCTCCAGTCACATATGTGTGAATGTTTTGTATCTTCCATGATCCATTTCAATTCTAAATGTGTTTGATTTTCAAGGTGTGATAAGCAGAATTCATCTTCTATGCTCTGTTTTGGGAAAATCATCATAAATTGTTTCATTTCTTCAGTTTAAAAAGAATTCATGATTTTCATGCTCTTTTTAGCACCTCATTAGTATAAACCATTTCATCAATATACTACAAAGTGTCAAAGTAACTTGCCTACCTTGCCCCATCAGATGTCTGCAATTCTGATTCTCTCATGCCCTGACCTAGTTCACTCTCTGACCTAATTCACTCATCCAGTGACTACCCCAATCAAATCAAATCAAAACCCTGAGCTACTATATCTAGCCTAAAACCCTAATCCATCCAGCCCTCTTGGTTGTGATCCTTTGGAGAGAGCCCTCTCTGGCTTGGTAGGGATATCTACCAAGTCAAAATATTGGTATGTGGTTACCTCAACTAGACTCTTCCTCAACCTTGGAGATCTAGAGGAGTGATAACATAGGTAACAACAAACTCTAAGGTAAGTGTTTTTGGTACTCTATAGTAGCAAAACAACAACAACAAAATGACGACTCCACTAGTTTTCTTTCTTTGATTTAATGGTTGTTTTCACACATCATCCACATATGATTTATTTTCTTACAAGGAAAAATCCAAACATAGCATGATTATGATATTTGTAAAGGACCATTGCATGTCCACATTGCCTCACACTTTATATTCTCACATGTTCACTTGCACACACTAAGCACCCCACACACTAAGCTTCTCTAAGCTTTGTACAAAGGGCATCCAGTTTCAGGAGATTTTGTACTTAGTTTATTTTTTCTTACATTTTCACACCATAAGTGAAGTAAGACTCCTTAAAAGCAACCATAACATTGAACACATTAAATTCCCCACAGGGGCCACAAAAGAATTTATAGTTCAGGTTAGGACCATTTAGGGGTAGGAATCCCATAATCTGCCATGGTTATGTTACATTGAAACATAGAAGTTGTATTTTAGGGTGCTTAAAATCCTTCACCATCTCATAGAAAAGACTACCCAGGCACACCAGAGACCCAATTCAGAGGGGGTTCAGCTTAGGTCCTAGTGCGTGTGGTACTATGTGGGGCTACACAACCGGCATAGTGCTCAAAACTAATGAATGATTACCAAGAAGCTAAAGACTCAAATTTCCCTGTGAGACGAAGGTATCCTAGTGGTCAAAATTTAGGTCATATTTCCCTACAGGTGGAGTTGCGGGAAGCACTAAAGCCTCATCATTACCTTGGTTGATTCTTTGGTTACTGGAAAGCGTCACCTGCTCTTTTGGGATGCTTCCCCAGTACCTGTCAAAATATATCTCTGTAAGGTTCAGTTACTGTGAGAGAAGAAAGGACATATAGGTCTTGTAGGATTTTATCATACGCAAACAAATAAAAACCATTTTTTTGATTGATTGATCACATGGTATAGCTTAAAGGAAAATTAATGTTATGCAACCAACTCAAAAAATAGAAGAAAGAGATATATCAACAACTTACAACATATCCTATTCGAGGGGGAAACCTCCTTTACATTACACAAATGAACAATTCTTGGATGATATAAATTACAATACCTCCTTTCTATATATAGGAGTCTAAGTGGTCACAATATAATCAGAGCCGACATAACTATAATAATGTAAGGGCACAACAATAGAAATAATGGGCTTCTATGCAGCACAATAATCACAATATGGGGACAACAATAAAAATAAGGGGTACAATGACAATAATAATAAGGGAATAAAATAGCATTATAGGGACCTAACATGCCCCTCTCCTTCAAAAAAGTGTTGTCCTCAATGCTTGAGTAGTTCTGGATGCTTCTGTATAAAATTCTCATCCTCCCTTGGATAGCTTGATATTAATAATGTAAGGGCACAAAAATAACATTAGTGGGCTTCTATGGGTCACAATAATAACAATATGGGGACAACATGGGCACAACAATAACAATAAGGGGTACAATGACAATAATAATAAGGGAATGCACTAGTATTATAGGGACCTAACAAATAACCATTTATTTTTTTCGCTTTGTTTTATGTATTAGATTTGATTAATTTGACACATATCCTCCTCTCACCCATCATTAGCATTTATTGATATCATAGCAGACACCACAACACCTCGTTGCTCTAGGCACTTTCAAAACCTCCCCCCTTTACCTGTAGGTGTACCAGGTTATCATTGGTTCATATTTCATTGGAGAAACTTTGATTAGGACTCCTCCCACTCAAATTAGGCCTTTCACTACCTTGCAAGGGAGTCCCCACAACACCAAAATGGGGATCCCACTCACTACATTTTCAAGGAGTCCACATGTTACCTCTCTAGGGAGCCCATCTCACAAAACCCTGTAGGAATCTCCTTTGCACATCGTTGTTCAAAATTATTTTGCAATGGAAAACAAAGGCCCATTTTTAGCCTCCCTAAATATCTCGGATCTAAGAAAGTTGACTAATGACCCCATTTCTCATAATCATAATATCCCCCCTATGGATGTTATACAGTATTTTGTCGCACTCCCAGTCTCATATCCTAAGTGTCGCACTTTGTGTTGTCAATGTTGCAAGTGTCACAAAGTGACGAAAGCTATCAAAACAATGTATTCACCATGAAACATTTTCAGTAGCATCCCTGAAGGAAGAAGAAAAATCGCCTTGAAGAAATTCTGAAGAACTTGTCCAAAACATTGTTTTACAAGCCTAGTGCTACTTTTAGCAGGCAAACCCATGTTGGTAACCTTTTTTCTAACTAGTGACTAGTGCAGGAAGCACAACTTTTGATAGGAAAATCCAAGTTGGCCCTCTTCAGGTAGTTTTCCTTAAAATGGAGGAGAAGCTTATCCTACTAGAAGTCTCAAGAATGATGAGCTATTTGCAGTTGAATAAGGATTAGAGCGAGACCTCCCATTTCTGGTTCTTTATCCTACTTTAATGGATCTTCCCCTTGAAATGTGGAACCTCTCCCTCCTTTTATGTATTCTCAACTACATCTCCTTCTCTATAAATCAAAACCCTAGCATCTACTTTTGGTTAGCTGCTGGTTGGCTATTGCTTGGTTGCCTTCCTATGCTGAAACTATGCCTAAATGCTAGCCATTTTTCTAAGGAGAAAGGAGTGCTTGAAGGTTAAGGCTAGGACTTGGAAACTCACCTAAAGGAGGCTTAAAAAATCAAGGTTTAAGTGGTTGTATGCTTCCCTTTTTGTTAATAATACATTATGTTTCTGTTTTCCATACGTGTTTAAATCATTATTGATTTAGTGTGATACTCCTTGATCAGTCACATAGTTTATGTTAGAATGAATTATGATATGTATGCTTTTGTCATTTTCGTTAGATCTTCCTTGTAGGTATTCATGCACAATGGCATAGAGAGGATTGAGCTTGGAAGAGAGAAGATCTAGAATGACACCAAAGGGCGTTAAAATTAGAGTGAGGTAGGTAATCTATCCCCCTTTGTTTATTTTGATATGAACTAGGAAAGTTTGCACATATTTGGCTGGTTTGTTACTAGATCCCCAAATAGGAGTAGAGGGATCGTTTATGTCCCCAGAAAGGATTTCCTCCAAAACAATGCCCACCAAGCTACCTCTGAATATACAAAAATTCAAGGGAAAATAGGGAGAACATCTAGGAAACCATATAATCACCTTTCATCTATGGAGCTCATCTAGCAGCATCATAGATGACTCAGTTCACCTACAAGTTTTTCAATGCACGCTCATTGGGACTGCGGAGAAATGGTACATAAGTGAAGCCTCTTGATCCCATGTAACCTATGACTCTATAGCTAGGTCATTTCTCACTTTTTTCCAACTCCCAATACATCAAGACATCGGCCTAGAGATACTCCCCCATTTCCAGCAGACATCTTTTATACATATCTCAGATCATGTCCATGAATGGAAAAAGTGTCATAGCCTTTGCAAGTTACAAGTAGATGAGGACCTTATCCTCAACTTATTTTTAAAATATCTCATAGCATAAATCTCAAAATACATGGCTAGAACATTCCCTGAAAAAAGGGAAGAACCTATCTGTAAAGCTCAACAATTTGAGCTAATTTATATTCATTCTAGATACCTCTATCATGTCCTCCCAAATGCCCCTTGACTAAAGTCTTTTAGACCAGAAATTCTAGGAGCATCAAGTTCTACGGATGGATTGATTGGCACCATAGCTCAAACTCAACCCATAAACAATTTCTAGTAAGTTGGAAACACATACCACAACCCAAACAATTATCATCCATGTAATACCCAACCCACATCCCAAACATCGTCCAACATGGGATATTATCCCAATTATTATGTAACCCCGTAGAACCCTTCTCTATAGAAGGGCTTATATTCAGTCATGTGAGGGAGTCAACATCCTCACATGCAAGGTGGTCAGTACCCCTGCACACGACAGAGGCAGTTTCTACCTCCCATAATACCTACACCAACCCAGTCCAAGGGAATCCATACTTCCCTTTTACTACATCATAGCATAATCCCTCCCCAGCATAGCCTAATGTTGGAGTTAATTTTGTACAATCTTATTTCCCACAATGAAAATAGTCTTTTGAATAATTGAATGTGGAAAACTGACAAAATTCCAACAAAAAGAAAGGAAAGAACAAACCAATGGGTGAACCTGGGTAGGGGGACAACAACCTTCACAGCCATCAACTGGGGGAAACCCTCCTAATCAAAAGTAAAACCAAGGCCAAAGCAATAACAACTCACAAAAGTAGAACAAGAAATTTATTCTAAGAAATAATCATGATTGTGCTATTTGTGGGGAATATGGCCATTACACCCATCATTGCCCTCAACTCCCTGAGTTGAAAAGGATGAAATATACCAAGGGGCAGGATGGACCTCACCAACAAATTGTCGTTGTGCAAGAACCCTTCCCCCATCAGGGAGTGTTGAACATCTATCATGAAACCCCCCAACATTAGTAGCTGAATCCCCCATGAGGGAATTCCATGGATACCACCAATCATGATATCTACATGGAAGGAGAAGAATTTCTCCTGCAAACACAAAACAGGGACTATGGAACCCCTCTGGAAACCAACTTTTCAACATCAACCACAACTACAAATGCAACACCTGCAACACCTTTGACAATCCCTTGAACCCTTGTTGAAACCATTTTGCACATGGTCAGAGGGGCCTTATGTCGAACGAGACATAACTCAAAGGTTTCTCATAGCTACAACATAGTCGATGACTTAGGCCAACCTCCATCGGCCATGTCAGCACTGGAAGTTTTACAAACCTACCCAACTCAATGGAAATCCCTTCTTTCTACGTTAGGATCCATTGACCCAGTCAATTTTCATTTGATGGAATTCAACTTGGATAACGCTACCCCATGCCTTCCGTCGATAGTCGCCTTCCAAATTCTAGTTACCATTCAGAATATCAAAATCCACCATTGCATTATTGACGAGGGGGCATCCACTTGCATCGTGTCAAATAAATTTTGTTAGAATTTGGGTTTTCCCAAACTAAAACCATCATCCCTCACACTTAGAGCATATGACGAATGCCCATCTTCCCCTGTTGGTATTTTTAGGATGTACCAGTGGAACTTTCCGGCAAAACCGTGCTCATCGACATAGAATTCCTTGATTCCAAACTTGATTACAACATCTTTTTCAACCACACCTACATGTATGATATGATTGTAGTGGTTTCTTTGATATTTCATGATGTTCCCCCATGACATGAAAATATTTACAATTGATTAACTCACACACTACGAGAAAAAGCCCAAAAACACTCTCGACGGGGTGTTATCTTTCATAGGATCTCCAAAAGAGTTGATTACCACTTTTACAAAAATGGCCCGAGGTGTTGGGATGGGATCCCTAGGGTCAAAGTTTGTCAGAAAATTCAAGTTTTGTAATAGTTTTTGTGAAAGAGAGTAAAGTCTCTATGAAATATGGAAGTGGAGTGCGAAGCTAAGTAAGATTCAAAGGGGCATTAGTCCCTTGTATGGGTTGGTGATAGGATGATTTTGAGACTCACCCATGGTCTTCGGGCCATGGTATTGTAATGAAAAGGCTATATATATTGAGTCATAGCAAGTCTAAAGAGATAAATTGAAGTGAAGAATAATTGTAAGGGCAAGGTGCTAAGGCAGGAAAGGTTTGTTTCCTGTACTTAGGCAAAAGGGGAAGGCTCTTGTAGCTGAGTGTGTGAAGACCTTGGTAAGTCTGCAGCTGAGTGTGTGGACACCTTAGTAAGTCTACAACTGAATGCGTGGAGACCTTGGTAAGTCTGTAACTGAGTGTGCGGGCCCCCATAGGTGGGTAAATAAGGATAAGAAGTTTGTATCTGAACGTTTACATCTTAATAAAGAATGTTTTAAGCCAAATATGTGCATCTGTGCCTTGTTTATTTATTTCTATTAATTTTATGTATCTTCGCCCTATGATCTGATTTATATGAATTAATGCTACATTTCTACGTGAAACAAATAGATATTTAATGTTTATGCATAATAAGTATAGTTAACTACCTTCGAGGATATCGAGAAGTCCCTAAATAAATCTATAGTCGTTAATTTTTCAGAAAGGATAGATCTGCGTGACGACAAATCTAGGCCATAAAGGCTTCACAATATACATTTTTTTACGTGAAAGTAGTGAATCTTAATCCTTTATGCAAGTTAAGTAGAATCAAGTACCTTCATGAAGGCCTGATGGTCATTTCGATAAAGTTGTTGTACTTGACAGTTGAAAGGGATAGATCTGCGCCAAGGCAGATCTAAGCTATAAGATCCTTAGGAAGACCATCACACAGGCCTCTAGATGAAGGAACCTAGTTCTATCATCCCACAATACTGCTTTGGGTGAGGCTGCAGCCTGTGCTAAGCAAGTTGTTTCCGAAAGGGCCATCAGTTAGGGTTTTGTTGGTTGGCACGAATAACTCTGAACCTGGGTCACACCCCCTTAAGCCAACAAGGCATGGACATTCCAGTGTTTTCTCATCATGATGAGAAAATGTTGGAACTGGAGGTTGAGGTAAAAATTAAAAAAAAAAACCTTTAGAAGGAATGAAGAATCAGTTTCTGAATATAGTCCGCTATTGGGATCCTCATCGAGCGACGATGAAGGAACAATTCTGAATACATCGTGAAGTGCGCTGCAGCTAGTAAGTCAGGGTATCCCATGGATACCTCATCCATCAAATCTGCCTCCACATCCACCTCCATCGCATACACCTACACCTTCACCTCTGCCTCTACTTCCACCATTCAACATGGCGAACACAATGAATATGTCGATCTTCAAAGAGGTAAGAAGAAAAGACCCCGAACAGTTCTGGTTCATTGCAGATGATGTTTGGACAACGTAGCAGATCATTGATGATAATATAAAGAAATCATAGTTGGTCATGGTGCTGCAAGATAGAGCGCTGACCTGGTATATCAATTACTATCAAGATCACCCTTTTGTGACATTGGTAGATACTCAGAAAGCGTTGAACCGTGAGTTTAAGAAGCCTAAATCTCAGGAAAAGTTTGTTACAAAGTTTAATAAGATAAATAAAGTGGTGAGTGAATCCTCGTGGGATTTCGATCAAAGGCTAAAATGTCTGATCTGGTAGGCTAATATGAACATCACAAACGAACAACACAAAGATTGTTGCATTGTTTCGTTGTTGCCCACTTAATATTACCATTATCACAACAAAATATAGCAATGAAAGAAGACGTTGTTGAGATCATGATGAGGTTGGAAGCCTCACCAATACAAGATATGAACATTGGAGAACAACATATTCACTCGTAGCTGGCAAGTCTGCACCTAGAGTTGCAGAACTTGAAGCCCATCCTAAGGTGCACGCTGAAGTTTGGTGCTTTAAATGCAAGGGCCATGGGCATGATAAGGACCATTGCCTGGTCTATGAGAACTATCTTATGGGGGGGATTTTCCCCCTAAAACCAAAAAATACCGTTGGACCAAGTGTAGGAGCAGCACCATGGTGCGCTTTCTATCGAGTTACAGGACAACATGTGACATACAATTTTCATCTGCTACAGAAGTTTGTACAGACCCCTCAGCAGTTGTTTTGCAATTTCTGCAAATATGTAGGTCATGATGAGTGACATTGTTGAAGTTATGAATTAATGATTGATAGGACCCCTACCTACCAAATTTCGGATGAAAATTGGCCTCAGGATCAAGGCGCAGGTGCAGTGATCGAAGGATTCCGAGATCATGGAAGAGGAAGAGGAGAACATGCTGGCAGAGGTCGTAGACAAGTTATTTGCTATAATTGTGGGGAAGTTAGACATTGTGCTTGCGACTGTTTGAACCCCACGCATCTGTCTTATCAATATTGTAGACAGTTCGACCATGTGATAGAAGATTTCCTAATCCTTATAGCAAAGATGTAAGAAAAGAAGACACAAACCCAGAACTCTACGTAGAATATCCAGATGATGAGGGCAGATCACAGTGTTAATATTGTAACGCGCAGTGTATGGCCACAAGTGAAGATAAGGGGAAGCAGCCAAAAATTGAAGGATGGGTGCAAGGCCACTGAAAAGGAAGTCAAGTTTTACCTTAACCACGCTAAAGAAACTTTTATGGAGGCTAGAAAGAATTTCATCGAAGCTTCTATGTCTAGGAGTCAAGAGAAATCAGCTAGGAACAATGAAGTGAAAGATGTGGATCCTTCGTTGTTAGCCACTTTTCTAAAGACCTGTATGAAGTTTTTGCATGATAAAAAGGCAGTAGAAGGGCTAAGGGAGCTAATAGAAAACTGTGCGGGTAAGATTAAGGTTCCTTCAGAATAGTGCGCTGTGAGGAAACTAGCTAAGCATAAGAAGCAGATAGGGTGTGAGATGAGGCTGACCGCACAGATAGGAGAATATGAAATGGACCAAGTCATCCTAGATTTTGGTTTTGATGTGAACGTGTTGCCTAAGAAGACATGAGAAAGGATGGGGAGACCTGTGCTGCAATGGTCTCCTATATAGCTGTAGGAATTTACAGGGTAAGTTCCACAGAAAGAATACCAAAAGGACACCGCTCACAACCAGATCTCAAATCAATACACCAGTATTTTTGATGTGGTTAAAACCCTCAGAGTGCAAGGAGGGAAACAGTCCACGGCCTATCCCAACGTGGGTACTACAGGCAATTTATTAATCAAAGAATGAAAATTTACATAAGCTTCTCTCATGCACGGATTACCCGAACAATGACCCTCCATGCGCTTTAAATAGAACTCATGGACCAATCGGGTGTCAAGCCACGGATCAAGTGTCGGTAATACCGAGGTGAGAGTGAACCGTCGGATCACTACATATTGTGACCGTCGGATTGTAAGTTACAAAATGTACAACGGTAAAGAAACACACTTTACCTAACTCTAACCTAAATCTATACTAGACCAAGTTGAACTTAACTATATCCTATGTGTCGGAATATCCTAACATCCCCCCTTAAGAACAACTTGGGATAGGATTGAAGGATTTACAAATATGACACAATAGGAGAAGGAAGGAGGCACTAGAGCCTATCCCCCCTTAGTGACAACTTCCCGAACTCCAAGCATATATCGAAGTTTAGTGAACTTCGCCTCTGTGAGAGCCTTTGTGAAGATGTCTGCAACCTGATCATCTGTTGGACAATATTGCACTTCAAGAACATGGTCATGAATGAGCTTTCTGATGAAGTGCATGTGTAGTTGTGAAACTTATACAACCTTTTGGAATCATCAGCAAGACCAGTAGCTAGAATCTGTTTAGGATCTTTTAGATCCTTGATTACAACATCATGAGGTGAAAATTCAACAATTTTACCTTCACCTGAGTGAGTTATCTGATAGACAGATAGAAGGTTGCAGGATAAGGTTGGAACACATAATACATCATTAAACTGACCATTGTCTAGATGAACAGTTCCAGTCCCTACAACATTAAGAGATCTATCATCACCAATATATATATTTTTGGTGTTATAATCATTTAAAGAAGAAAACATGGCTTGGTTTTTGGCCATGTGACAAGAGGCTCCAGAATCAATGAGCCACTCATGAGAATGAGAAGAAGAAGAAGATACATTTAATGCATAACCAGACTGAGATGATTGACAATGAGATGCAGAAAGTGCCATTCCGGAAGTTGAATTTGAAGTAGGCTCCACATGGATGTTATGTTTCTTCATTGCGGCTTCCAAGGCTTCCATCTTCTTAAAGCATTTAGATTCTAAGTGGCCATCTCGATTACAAAAGTTACAATGTCTATCAGTCTTCTTCCATTTGTTTTTATTGGTCTTATCATTTTGCTGAAATGATCTTTCATTTTGAGGCTGAGATGGTTTAGGACCATTCTTTTGAGGATATGACTTAGGATTCTTTGAATTTGGTTGCTGTTGGGCGGCTAACGCTTTCGTGGAAGAGTTTCCAAGATTAAGAAGACCAAGGTGTAAGAGTTTTTTCTTGTTCTCTTATTAAGGAATCACAAAAGGAGTCAAAGGAAGGGGCCTTGTAATCTTGTCCTTGACAAATGAAAGCTTCTCTTGTAGAATGGAAAGTGGAAACAAATACAGAGTAGGTTGGTCCCAACTTAGTAAGGATGGAATAAATAAGGTTACCATCGTCTTTCTTAACTTTAACACCTTCCAGGAGATATCCAAGGTTCTTGAATTTGGACAAGAAATCTTCAATGCAAAAAAAATTATTAGGATCCAAAGTAAGCAGCTCATTTTCAAGTTGATGGGCTCTAATTTCATTTTTAATCCCAAAAACTTTAGCAAGTTTTTCTAATGCTTCATGAGGAGTCTCAAGTTCTGCAATGTGGAATCTAAGATCAGGAAAAATAGACATCCCTATCAAACCACGTGCTTGATCTTGTCTGTTTTCCCATTTTGCCACCTTGTCTTCATCTTTTGGTTTCTTCTCTTGGTCTGTGGCTATTCTGAAGAGACCTTTACTTCTAAGTAAATCTTCGATGTAGGCTACCCATTGGAAGTAGTTAGTGCTATCAAGAATGACTTGGCATGGGCTTTCCATTTTTAAAAAAAATTGAAGCTGAAGATGCTGAAAGTAGGTGTTCCAATGGATAGATCTCGAAAAAATAAGCGGTTTAAAAAAAAACGGCTCTGAAAAAGGCTTCCGGATGAAGAAGTTATGGCTTTTTGAAAAATAATTGTTGAAGTTGCCGGCAAAGTGCGCGAATGAAAAAAAAATCCGCCCCCACAAAATGGAGACTTGAACGCAAGACCTCTACTCTCTTAAAATAACTTTGAACCAATTGATCTATACAAAAAATTTGAGAGAGAGAGAGAGAGAGAGAGAGAGAGAGAGAGAAGGGGGGCCTTGGTTTGCGTGCTTGCCTTGAGAAACCTCTTTTTCCCTACAAAACACAAAACACAAAACTCAACACGAATATGCAAAGAAAAACGAACCTTGCGGCTCGGAGTTAGCTTTAGCTAAAAAACTAGAAATTTTATAAAAAAAATCTCAAAGTTAGCTTTAGCCGAAAAACTAAATATTTTTCTCAATGTTTCTGATTTTCCGAGATCACACTAAGGTGCAGGGAAAAGAGCATACACATGAGAAAAATCCTTCCTTTCTATTTCTGATTTGCCCAGATCGCACAGAGTCGTAGGGCAAAGAGCATACGCAGAAATGAAAGGTATAGATCCGGTTAAAAAAAAAGGCTAAATAAACCGAAACCGAAATAAGCAGAGAGAAAATAACAGTAAACTGAAAAAAAACACTGTATACCTCCCGATCTGAAAAATGACGCAACTAGGGCTACCGGAAACCTTTTCGTGTGAAACGAAAGGGGTTCCTCACTGGAACAGATGCTCTGAACGCAACAGAGCAGTCCTCTCGGCCCGAAAGCAGTCAGAAATAGCAGATCTAGGAAACGACAGCCGCATGCAGTTCTACCGGCTTCAGATTTGGATCACCAACGGACGCGGCCCTCAAATAGCTCTGATACCATGTAGGAATTTACAGGGTAAGTTCCATAGAAAGAATACCAAAAGGACACCGCTCACAACCAGATCTCAAATCAATACACCAGTATTTTTGACGTGGTTAAAACCCTCAGAGTGCAAGGAGGGAAACAGTCCACGGCCTGTCCCAACGTGGGTACTACAGGCAATTTATTAATCAAAGAATGAAAATTTACATAAGCTTCTCTCATGCACGGATTACCCGAACAATGACCCTCCATGTGCTTTAAATAGAACTCATGGACCAATCGGGTGTCAAGCCACGGATCAAGTGTCGGTAATACCGAGGTGAGAGTGAACCGTCGGATCACTACATATCGTGACCGTCAGATTGTAAGTTACAAAATGTACAACGGTAAAGAAACACACTTTACCTAACTCTAACCTAACTCTATACTAGACCAAGTTGAACTTAACTATATCCTATGTGTCGGAATATCCTAACAATAGCCACGCATGGCCAATCAGTAGAATATTATTCCTGTGGGGCGCCTGTATGGGGTAATAGTCAATCTTGAAGGAGCAAGTGCTCTGGTAGATTTTGAAGTAATAGAAATAGTAGATGAAAACAATCTATATCCTACGCTACTAGGAATTGATTGGGTCTTTGATATGGATGCGGTGATTAATCTGAAGAAATGGAAGATGACATTTTAGAGGAAAGCACTTAGGGTTATTGTGCCACTGGACCCTGTTGAAGGAGCATGCTATATTGAACTTGTTCATGACATTGTGGAGGATGATGATGATTTAGACTAGATATACAATATTATAGCACAAGACGAAGATTGGATCAATCCTACTACTGATAGACAAATTATGTGGTATAGGGATAGTTCCTGTACCTCAGACTGGGGGTAAGAACTCGAGCACTGGCAGAATCGGTTGCATGAAGTATCTACGATGCACCACAATATGATGACCAAATCACTACAGTGCGTATCCCTAGAGGTAAGAAATATTCCACACTATGATGGTGAATGATGTTAATCTATTTTTGGATAAATTTGAAAGGGAGGTGCCTAAGGAACATCGATTCCAGGCCCTTGAGTTGGCACTTTGCACTACACCTGCTCGATGGTGGGGTACGCAAAAGGAAAGTTTTGCTGATTGGAAGGAATACAAATAGATGGTGAAGCTAAGGTTTGGATATGCTAATACCCAGATAACTAAGAAGTACAATGGGAAGGATGATTCGCATGAACACTTGGCATGGTGTACTAAATCTTGGGTAGAAGATCCACAGCCAGAGTGGGTGCATATCTTCTATCACACCTTAGATAATATTCCAATGACTTGGTACCTAGAAATGGAGCTATGCCATGGAAAAATTGAATTGGATATCTCAAGGGAGAGCTTCTTATTAACTTTCATCTTTGAGGATGGATTTGAATGCATTGATTAAGCACTAGAAGAAATTAAGGCCGCTATTTTTGGAAGGCTTGAAGACGCAGCAAAATGGGTACAGCCAGACTGGAGTACATAGCTGTGCCATGCACTAGAATGCTTCAATATGACTACTGAAGGAGATGAGGATGATCCAAGAAAAATCAACATTCCAAAAACTGAAGGTCAGCAAGGTTGAAGGACCTCAGACAGAGAGCCCTGATATAATAGAGCCACTGAAAACCCGGCAAGTAAATATTATATCTGATGCGAAGCCTAAGTTCATGAAGATAGAAGACTATTGGGATGAAGGTACAATCGATAAGGTGGCCAAGCTGTGTGAATACCAAGATCTATTCCCAATGAAGTTCTCAGATCTTAAGGGTATTGTAGGAGATTTGGGCATAATGAAGATTACTTTGAGACCTGACACAAAGCCTGTCGAGTAGAGACTTTATCGTCTCAATTTGAAGTATAAATAAAAGGTGTGCAAAGATCCTGATAAGGTGCTAGAGGCCGGAATTATTGAACTAGTTGAAGAATCTAATTGGGTGAGCCCCATGGTGGTTCAGGAAAGAAGAAACAGGGTGGGTAGACCTGAGAAAGTTGAATGATGCATGTGTGAATGATCCATTTCCAACACCATTTACAGATGAAGTGTTAGAGAATGTTGGAGGACAAGAGTGTTGGCATATTGGGGCCTGACCTAGGTTCAGAGTTAAGTTAGCCAAACAAATCTCGGTACTATTGGCCCTTTCGGCAATAGTTCATGGAGCGCGGACTGAGGTCTCACCCGAAGTAGTATGGGAGGGTGCTAGATCCGCACCCTAGAGATGTCTGAGAAGTTCAACTGGTTCGCGGTTTGACCCCGCTAGCAGGTTTCTTTGTGCACTTTCCTATACTTCGCAACCTGATATACTACCTTCGCGTAACCCTATCCAGGGGCTGAACGTCGCGCTCTGTGTTATTACCCAAGACCTTACTAGTATTCCAACGTTAGTTAATTAGCTTTTCCTACTTAAGTGATTTAAGTATACTTAACAATATAAACCATTCATACAGGTGCACGCAGTAAATAAATAATATATTTGCAAATTATATCAATCATTCATTAACCCAAGAACAAATATACAGAATTATAACAAAACTTTTGTTTATTAATTCCTTCCTCGTTTACAGACTCGACTTCGCCCTGCGCACTCAGCTACAAGGGTCCACGCACTTAGCTATGGACTACTAGGCCTCTGCGCACTTAGTTACAGAGCCTTCTCCTACTCTACGACCCAAAGATACACTTCAACTTGCGACTTAATCACTTAGAATTTTGTCCTACTTCTCCCTTTTTTTCTCTCTTTTACACTTAGAGCCTCGCTCTATTTATACAATCCCATGGTCTGCGGACCATGGGTAGGTCTATCCAATCGACATTACATTAAAAAATTAGGGCACACAACCCTGTGACTCTATCATACTTTTGCGCCCCACGCCCGCAATTTGTGGAGCTTTACAACAAGATTCAGTCAAAACTTGGGCTTTGAGCCCCAAAACATGCCTTGGGTGGATTCCATGCCCAACAGGCCCCCAACACAAACATCATGACTCATCCTTGAGTCACTTTGTCAGCATGATGATATTTGTGCGGTGTCCCTCCAACTGTTCTTGAATTGCTTGGAGGTCAGCAGCGCACTGAGCTATTGTGTGTTGGATCTGATGCATGCGCTATTCCGATACCTCTGTGTTGGCAGTGCTTCTTTGCATCAATGTGTGCATCCCCTGCATGTGTGTGAGCTTGCCTTTGATGTCTGCCGTGATGGTGAAGGCCTTGTCAATCCAAGGCTAGACGTGTGCTTTTAGGACTGCTTCCTTATGTCGTGCCACGTCCACCTGCTCCTTCAGTGCTTTAGCTTGCTGCATCTGTGCAAGCCTCTAGGTGAGGACCACTGTCTACACAGTTCCTCAGACACTGTCATACTGCTGTTGGAGTTCTCGCGCCTCTGTCTCTAAGCACTGGATGTTGGGGTCCTCCTGCAGAGTTGTGAGGACCCCAAGTGATTCTTCCAACATGCTAGTGTAGTCTCGCACTGCACCTCTGATTTCTTCCAATCCTGCTGTGATAGTGCTAGCGTGTTGTTCTCTAACTTCTAGGGAAGTGGATGGCTGCACCTTTAATCGCAACTTGGCGATCTGAAGATTCAGCTCCAGCTAAACCTTTGTCATTTCCTCCCTAGCCTCAAGAACCCATGCTACTAACCTGTGGATCCGCACCTCTACTGGTATATCTATTGGGATGGCCAGCTCGGGGATGCTTTAGCAAGCGTCGTCTATCACCTATACCAACTATTGATTTTGTGACACCAATTTGTCGTACTGCAAGATTAGTTGTTCCATATTTATTTTCTTCTCACTGAGGACTTGGAGTGCGCGGCTCTCCCTAGCTCACAGCTCTGCAGTTATCCCATCCTACAACACATATAATGTCTCGCGCAGGAGAGCAGCTAGATTAACACCAAGACCTTTCAGTGCACTAACCGAAGGCCTGTCGCCTCATTTGATGTCACTAGTGCCCCTTCCAGCAGCAATATTGTGTTCATCATCTACGCGTGCAACATTTTCTCTACTGCCATGGATCCAACTACGAGGTTGGTCGAAAGGGTACCAACCTGAGGGGGGCGCACTTGTAATTCTTGCAACTATGCTCTGAGGGCCCCCAACACAATCTAGTTCTCCTGCATGAAATCTTGGAGAGCCTCATTGGTGACATTGCGCACCGTCTCACCGATGTCATGTAGATCACCCTTGGTTAGGGTGATCGGGTCAATGGACAATTTCGAGGCCTTGACCTTCTTCCACGACCCTGCCCACTCTGTTGGGTGCTGGTGCTTCAGCTGTGTTGATGCGATTCGTGTGTTCGCGCCTCCTTCTTCTGTTTCTACTTCCTCTGCTTCCTGCCCCTGCATAGGCATTGTTTAGAACTTGCCCACATTTGTGGCTGCTTCCTATGTTGTTGCTGCTACTGTGGCCTTTTCTTGCTCAACTGCTTTCTGTTTCGCGTCCCGCGCTACCCACACTTCTGCTGCTATTGTTTCCTTCCTTCATTTTTTGGCCAACTGTGCGATGCGTAACTTTGCCTCATCTTTATTCTTTTGCGTTGCCAACTTCTCGATTTCTGCAATGTCTGGGGCACACCATTTCGGTGGCCATGCTTCCAGGACATTGAAAATAGCATTGTTGGTGGCTACAAAGGGGAGCTTTGTCCACTATTTAGTCGAGTCCTTGTGCGCCCTGATATATTTGTTATGCATGTCTGCCTTAAATTCTACAAAACTCTGCAGACTGTTGTAAACCGTGGGTGACAACTGCAGCTTATAGTTGATCCACATTCTGAGGTTCATCTCCATGAACACCCAGAAGATCTTGCTATCACGTATCCTTTTAGCATCCTTCGTGGCCCAGAGCGAAGCGTACTTCGCGGCCTCCGGTAAATATCTGTCAATTATGGGGAATTGACTATCCTCCAACAATTCCCCAGCTACGAGCATTATGGACAACAATAGCCATGCATAGTGGAATGTTTTGACCTATTCCTGGGCTTTGTGGCAATTCTCTAAAAATTATGTGCAGAGGAATTTGGACCAGTTAAACTGGACCCCCTCCGGGCACTACTCGGTTAGTGCGACCACCGGCGCAGGTACCTAGTCTGCGCGACACTTGCACATAAATTTTCTTGCCAAGATTTGGGTTGCCACACGTACTGCCCTTCCCTTCCCATATGTCCGCGGGGTCCTCTCCTTTGTATGGAAGTCGGGAGATGCGATGAATCAAGTCTGTCGTGATGGGGATGGGCTCCTCCAGCCATAAACACCCACAATGCACCAGGTAGAGCAGTTGCCTGATGACGAAAATGGTTATTGGGGTGCGGTGGAAATGTGGCACTCAGAGTAGGTTCAGCAGCCCGACCTTCTCCAATCCACGCAACCACTTCCGCGACTCTAATTCTTTCACTCCCCCCGTGGTCTTCTACTTCATGATGTTTCTGGTCTCAAGGTGAGGGAACTTCTCATGGTTAGCGAGGTCCCAATCTTCGAATTTTAGGCTCGGCACACGGCCCAAGTGCGTGCCTTCAAACATAATTCCATCTTGGAGGAGTGAGGTCTGGAGTGATCTCTTGGTCTCTTCCAGGTCCTTGGGCACTTTGGCCTTCCCTTTTCATGGGGGGACATAGGTGGGAAGTTTTGTCGCAGAGTGCGTAGCTTGAGTATCCACCTCCATGCCTTCATCTTCTTCTATGATGATAAGATCCTACAAATCCTCTTCTTCTTCATTTGTTTCTATAGTGGCGACTTTCCCTTCCCCTCCATCGATGGTTTGTTGTGCAGCGGGTTCCACGGGGACATGCGTACGGGAGCCATTGCTTGTTTGTCCTGTTGTGTGTGGAGCATCATTGTTCAGAGGTCTTTGTTTTAGCCGGATGTATACCCTAGGAAGTTTGTACACCCCTCCACGCGGGGGGGACTTGTCCCCCCCGCGGGCTGGCTGGGGGGTTCGGGTGCCAGCAGTCCCTCGGCGGGGGCTCGGGGGCAGCGCCCCCGAAGCTAAAAATAGTTGTAAAATTGCCTTGTAAAAGTATGGTAATTTCTAGTCAATCTGGGCCGTTCATTAGGCGGATGATCTGACGGTAGAACTTATGTTTAGTTTAGGGTTTTTTGCCCTAGAAGGCAACCCTTCTCTTTGTATGAGGGTATTGTATTTGAGGTTGTGTGATAGATGTGTATTCTATGAGCGAGAAATAGAGAGGTGAGACTGTGAGAGAAAACATAGGATATTACAGTGGATTTGCTGTAGGTTGTGTCTCTTCAATTTTTGCTGGATAATAGAAAGGAAGGACTGGCTGTTCGGGGTGGATGTAGCCCAAACTGGGTGAACCACGTATATCTGTGTCTCTCTTGTTTTGTGAGTTTTCTGTGTTTATATTTCTGCAATATTTTGTGTTCCATTGCTCCGTAATATATAATTTCCTAACATGTCCTTCTTGGGTCTTGGCGTGCACAGTGATTTTGGTATTTCTGCCACAATCCTCGCATCTTCTGGAACATACCCCACAGTTAGGGTGTGCGCGGCCTCCTCGCGGTCACTTCTGCTATCTCCATACCATCCTTAGTTGTTGCCAGTGTATTTGTGCAACAATCTATCACTCACGAATTCAAGGGCTTAATCAATGCTCAGCTCACAACAATCAGGGTTCTGCTCGACCGATAAATTCGCAAATGACCAAGTGTTGTTTGTTGGGAAACCCTTTGTATTTTATAGGGCCTTTGTAATTTGAATTCGACCACTCCCCCCAAATTCGGTTCATTAATGTTCCCTTGGCGGCAGATTTTCCCTGCTTTTACCCATAAATCGCGTCTTAAATGCCTCTCACCCACTCCATTTGGCCTCAAGTCGAGCATCCCATCATGAATAGTGACTTCAACAATCACTTTCTAGCCAACCCACGCAACAGCACAGCCCTTCGTGCGTGGTCGTGGACCTTGCGACTCTTTGCTTCTACGCGCATCTCCAATATCGCACAGCTCCCGGGCAGAATAGTTTATAGTCCTGCACTCCCATAGAGCACTAAGACTATCCTTCCCTCAACTAGTCAGGTGGTTGCACCACCCATGAAAATTTTCATCTGATCATTCATCACGTTGCCTTATTGGGGCCTGACCTAGGTCAGAGTTAAGTTAGCCAAACAAATCCCAGTACTATTGGCCCTTTAGGCATCAATCCGTGGAGCGCGGACTGAGGTCTCACCCGAAGTAGTATGGGAGGGTGCTAGAACCAGGTTTCTGCACCCTGGAGATGTCTGAGGAGTTCAACTGGTTCGCAGTTTGACCCTGTGCGCAGGTTGCTTCACGCACTTTCCCGTACTTCGCAGCCTGATATGCTGCCTTTGTGCAGCCCTACCCAGGGGCTGAACATTGTGCTTTGCATTATTCCATAAGACCTTACTGGTATTCCAATATTATTTAATTAGCTTTTCCTACTTGAGTGCCTTAATTATACTTAACAATATAAACCATTCATACAGGTGCGCGTAGTAAATAAACAATATATTTGAAAATTATATTAATAATTCATTAACCCAAGAACAGATATACAAAATTATAAAAAAACTTCTCTTTATTAATTCCTTCCTCGGTTACAGACTCGACTTCACCCTGTGCACTCAGCTGCAGACTACTAGGCCTCTACGTACTCAGCTGCAGAGCCTTCTCCTACTCTATGTCCCAAAGACACACTTCAACTTGTGACTTAATGCTTAGATGTTTTTCCTACTTCTCCCTTTTTTTCTCTATTTTACACTTAGAGCCTCACTCTATTTATACAATCCCATGGTCCGTGGACCATGGGTAGGTCTATCTAGCTGAAATTACATTACAAAAATAGGGCGGACAACCCTGTGACTCTATCATACTTTTGTGCCCCGCACCCACAATTCGCGGAGCTTTACAATAAGATTAAGTCAAAACTTGGACTTTCAGCCCCAAAACATGCCTTGGGGGGATTCCATGCCCAATAAAGAGGCATATTCATTCACTGATGGGTTCTCAGGATACCATCACTGATGGGTTCTGATCGCAACAAGACAACCTTCGCGACAGAGTGGGGTTGCTTTCAGTATACGGTAATGTCATTCAGGTTGAAGAATGCACCCACAATCTTCTCTAGAGTAGTAATCGCGACGTTTAAGGAGTTTATTCATAAATTCTTGGAGGTGTATTTTGATGACTAGACTGTGTTCAGAATGGTAAAACACCATGTTGCAAGTCTATGCCTCATGCTGGATACATGTCACAGATACCAGACCGCACTAAATCCAAAGAAATGTATATTTTGTGTGCCTTTTGGAATTTTGCTAGGCCATGTAGTATGTAAGTAGGGATTGATGGTGGACCCTATGAAGATAGCAGTGATTGTTAATTTAGAAGCTCCTAAGAATGTTAAGCAGTTGCGCGCAACGTTGGGCCACACAGGCTACTATAGGAAGTTTACCAAGTCGTATGCCCAGATAACTGCGCCGATGGAGAAACTATTAAAGAAGGACGTGACTTTTGTTTGGGATGAGTGATCTGAAAATCACCCTTGAGTGACCTCAGTTAAATAATTATTTGAATGAAGGTATTACATACTCATGTGCTAGTGTGTGTCTATGTCATTTTAGGCAACGGATCGATCAAATTACAAAATACGCAGACACTGGAAAATGGAAAACAATAAGAGAAACACAGTAAGAAAATACAAGAATGTAACAAATTCATAAGGAGCTCACCCTATTCTCTAGGGCTACATCTCCGGTCTAGCCTCAGTGGTGGCCTTCTTTTATTGTGTCTTTAAAGTAGAGATTTATAATGAGGAGCTCAATTTGAGTCTCCTAAAATAGAATTGCTTGGCAGGGTGGTTCTTGGATTCCCCAAGCCACTAGAGTGCATAGACTCTTTTCCTATCCAAGTCTTGACCTCTCTGGTATTTAATGGGAGGAGCCCAATGTGGTGCTCAATTCCTGACAGATCCTCTCAGGGATTGCTTGAACCTCTCAAGCTTTCTGTCTGCTCGATGCTGCCTAGGGTCAGCTCAACTTTCTGTTTTCTGCTTCTTTCTTCACTGTCTTTTCTTTGCTCTCGCTCTCTCTATCTTCATTCTGTTCTTCCTTGCTCTTCCTCTGTTATGTTCTCTATCTATTCATGGCTTAAATCCAATTTGTCTGTGATTGTTCGCTTCCCCTTCCGCCCCTTCGGATCACCCGCTGCTGTTTGCTTGGATTTCCCTGCCTCTGCATCATCACCATCGTCCATAGGGAAGTGGCCACTTGTCCTCTTGTGAACCGTGCCATCTCTTCCTCGTCGGTTTCATTTTTCTGTTACACTATGGAATGACTCATCCACCATCTCAACGGTCAGATTGGACTTCAAACTTCTCTATGTCATGGCTTAATCCCCTGTCAAATCTGGTTCCTCCATCGGGCACAATCTCCCCCGTCAGATCTAGAGCTCCCAGATCCTACGACATTTGCTCATTTTGCGCAGTTGACTTGATCGACCATTAGTGCGGGATGAGAGGCATTTTTCTCTCTCATCTGCCGGACACGCGTCGAGCACTGAATGGAATCACTCGTTTTTCTCCAAATCCACTTAGTACCCAAGGGTGCCCCCGATATACCGTCGGTTTTGGAGCACGGGACCTGCCTTCCGCCTTAGCGCTTTCCCCACGGTTTCCCGGCTTCCATGTGACTGTGTGCTTCGGGGCTCTTTCCTTCTCAAGGGGTTTTGCCCAATGATGTGCTAATTGCGCATCAGAGATGGCCTCCTTTTCCCGATCCAGGCTACCCAATAGCTAGTTTTGCCTCCTGCGCGGTCTCCATGGGCCTCAGTCAGTGCACATTGACTAAGGTCCTTGTCATTCCTTGCTGGGTGCAAACTACCACTGTCTAGAGGTCTTCCTGATCGCTCTGTGTTCATAAATTTGAAGTCTGTCATGTTTTGATACAGTCATGGTACTGTAATAATCTTCATGGATCCAATTCGGATCACGGCCTTCCCACTGAAAAAGCTTTTGGATCACCAAAAGTTGGTTTTCAAGCATTGACTAAGTGAGGGTACAATTGTCTCACTTGTCCAATGTCTATCCACTTTGCACTGCTCAGCTTTGAACCCTTCAGCCCAATTCTAAGGTAATCAACGTCGCCCTTGCGTCTCATCCTCACCTTCCTGTCTAGAACTGTGTCTTCCTGCAATTCATTAAGATATTCAAGTAGCAGGTCATCAATAGAAGTTCATTGACTCTTCTCTTCGGGATCCTAAATTAGTGAGGGTTGAAACAATCTCAAGCAATCTGCATTTACGACTGAGTACATGTGCATGTAAGTTGGTAGATCAAGGTGAAAAGCATTCTCAACAATCTTCTCAAGTATTTTGAAAGGTCCATACCTTATAGGCTTTATATTTTTACCTTCACCTTGCATCTTTTCCTTGCTGATATATAGCCAGACTTGGTCACCAACATGGAAGCTATGCTCCATCCGATGCTTGTCATGCCTTGCCTTGTATTTGGCTTGGCTCCTTTGCAGCTGTTCCTGTACTTCCTGGTGGATCTCTTGGATTTGTTCAATGAACCTAGTTTCCTTGTCCACATCATTGTGTCTCTCAACTGTGGTGTCTTTACCAAAGACAAAATCCAAAGGAGACCTTAGTGTGAAACCAAAACAGGTCTCAAGAGGAGATCTCTATGTAGAAGAATGTTTTGCTCTGTTGTAAGCATGCTACACATAACACAAATGTTCATCCCAAAGCTTAGGATGCTTGCTGCAATATCCTCTGAGTAACTGGATCACTGTCTAGTTAACCACTTCTATTTGCCCATCAGTTTGTGGATGAAAAGCTATGCTTTTCTTCAGTTTGGTGTCCATTAGTTCCCACAGACTTGACCAAAACTTCCCCACAAATCGGGTGTCTTGATCAGATGCAATGGAAGTGGGTAATCCAAAATGAACCCATACATGTTCAAAGAATAGTTTTGCAGTTTGTTTAGCTGTAATCTGTTTATTACAAGGTATCAAAACACACATTTTGTTAAACCTATCCACAACAAAATACAGATAATCATGACCTTTCCTAGATTTAGGCAGTCCTCCAACAAAATCCATGGAAACACTTTCCCAAGGGTGAGAAGGAACTGGTAATGGAGTGTACAAGCCTAGTTTTCTGTTGCTGGGCTTGCTTGTAGCACACATAGTACACCCTCTTACATATCTAGAAACCATCTCATTCATTTTTGGCCAATAACAAAATCTTTGCAGCTGTGCAACTGTTTTACTTACCCCAAAGTGACTTGATATTAGAGAAGTGTGTGCTTCTCGAATTATCTTTACTCTCTCAGTTTGTGGAATGCATAACTTCCCACAATGGTATAAGAGTCGGTCCTTTACATGATAAGCCAATTCTTCTACTCATTTTCCTTGACTTAAAGTTACATATACATCTTTAAAGTCTATATCTTGAGCATATTGTTCAATGTAACTTTCATGTAGCATAGAATTATGCTTAAGTATAGTAGAAGCATTTATAATAGGTCTAGATAGCATGTCTGCAACTTTATTGTGTATGCACTTTTTATATCTGATGACTAAATGAAATTGTTGTATAAAAACCATCCATCTATAGTGTCTTGATTTCTGCAACTTAGTTTGAGAGTGTAGATATTGAAGTGGTTGATGACCAATATGTACTACTGTCTCTTTTCCCATTAAATAATGTTTCCACTTTTTCACACTGTGAACTAATGCATACAATTCTTTATCATATGTAGGATAGTTAACTACTGTAGGATTAAAAGTCTCAGAATGATAGCATATGGGTTTACCGTGCTGTGTCAACACTGCTCCCATGGCATAGTCACTGGCATCTATTTGGATCTCAAATGGTCTCTAAAGATCAGGCAGTTCTAGTACAGGTGTTGTACTAATATTTTCTTTCAAGGTGTCGAAGGCTTTCTGATGTTTGCCTCCCCACTGAAACACCTTGTTCAATCCTGTTAAAGCATGTAAGGGAGTTGCAATGGAGGAAAAGTTAGAAATGAAATTCCTCCAATATTGTGCTACTCCTAAGAAGCTTCTAACTTCTGTAGCAGATTTGGGTTTAGGCCAGTTTACAATGACTGCCACCTTAGAGGGATCTATCTTCAATTCACCAACCCTACTATATGACCCAAATAATTCAGATATGTTTTGCCAAATTCACATTTTGAGAGTTTAACATGAATTTTTTCTCTTTTCAAAACATATAATGTCTTCTTAACATGATTTAAGTGTTCTTCCCATGTTTTACTAAAAATCAAAATGTCATCTAGATACACAATAACAAAATCATCAAGAAAAGGTCTGAGTACATCATTCATTAATCTCATGAAAGTAGCAGGAGCATTAGTTAAGCCAAAAGGCATAACCAACCACTCATACAATCCCTGCTTTTTTTTTAAATTAGTCCTCCATGCATCTTGTTTTGCAACTCTGACCTAATGGTATCCACTATGCAAGTCTAGCTTGGAGAAATAAACAGCTTCTTTCAATTGATCTGAAAGATCATCTATGTGAGGAAGGGGATAATGGTTTTTTATTGTTATCTTATTCAGTGCTCGGTAATCAACGCACATTATCCATGAGCCATCTTTCTTTCTCACCAAAATGATTGGTGACCCACATTGTGATGTGCTAGGTCTGATGAACCCCTTCTCGAGCAACTCTTGCACCTGCTTCTAAATTTCAAAATTCTATAAAGCAGACAACCTTTTATACATGTGTCTGCAATGGTTGTTTCATCTCCCGAGTCTGACCCCAAATCTTTCTGAATAGTTGCAGTAGTCTTCTTGCCATCGAACTTCTTAGGTCTCAGCTCTGGATGCAGAATCCAACAGTGCTCATCATCATGCCCATCCTTTTTACAATGAGTGGATGAAGCATTGCTCTTCTATGCAGTGTTAGCCTTCCTTGCTTTCCACTTCTGCTTTCTTTTCTCCCTTTTCTTACCTGCAGTGGGTTGGGATGATCCCTCATGTAGCTGTGTAGACCACCAATGTACTTCAACAGAGTCTCTGGTGAGTCTAATGAGATTACTAGAATCAATGCTCTCTTTCTAAATTCTTGAGTGTACTCTTGCACACTTTGCCCTTTTAATTGTCGAAGAGTTTTCCAACTCATCATGGCTTGCTGCATGTATGCTAATGGATAGAACTGCTTTTTGATTGCAAAAACAAATTCACTCTAGACAGAGATAGCCTTACCATGTCTCTTCATATTAGCTTGGGTCCTGCCTTCCCACCAAACCTAGGCAGTGCCTCCAAGGCATAGGCTTGCCAGCTAAATCTTGCTCTTGTCTGAATCGATATTCTGCACTCTGCAATAAACATCAATTTGTCTAATCCAATTGTCCAGCTTTTCTGCATTTAACTCTCCGTCATATATAGGTAAATCAAATTTAACATCTAGTTTGATCAAAGATGTTTTCTTTTTGTGTTCAGGGCCATTAGGAGGTGTGAGAAAGATTTCCTCTTTCCCTTTTCCTTTTGAGTGGTCATGGAAGTGAAACTCATCTTCTCCTTTGTCTTGTTCAGAGCCTGATGAATCTTCATCCTTATGTTTTCTAAAGTCATTATACATTTCTTCTACCATGGACTTTATGGCTAGGAAACTATCTATGAATTGAGGGTCTGGCCCCATAGAACCTTCCTCTAACATTGTCTTCCAAGGATAGACTCTCCCAATCTCAGGATTAGTTTCGACCAACTCTCCTTCTCCTAATTTGAGCTTTGATCTAGTTAGTATTCAACAACTAAACCAACACAAGCTTGTCTAACCTTAATAGCCTAAAGCTCTGATACCACTTGATCTGAAAATCACCCTTGAGTGACCTCAGCTAAATAATTATTTGAATGAAGGTATTACAAACTCATGTGCTGGTGTGTGTCTATGTCAGTTTAGGAAACGGATCGATTAGATTGAAAAATACACAGACACTAGAAAATAGAAAACAGTAAGAGAAACACAGTAAGAAAATACAAGAACACAACAAATTAATAAGGAGTTCACCCTATTCTCCAGGACTACATCTCCGGTCTAGCTCTTAGTGGTGGCCTTCTTTTATTGTGTCTTTAAAGTAGAGATTTACAATGAGGAGCTCAATTTGAGTCTCCTAAAATAGAATTGCTTGGCAGGGTGCTTCTTGGATTCCCCAAGCCACTAGAGTGCACAGACTCTTTTCCTATCCAAGTCTTGACCTCTTTGGTCTTTAGCGGGAGGAGCCCAATGTGGTGCTCAATTCCCGACAGATTCTCTTAGGGATTTCTTGAACCTCTCAAGCTTTCTGTCTGCTCGATGTTGCCTAGGGTCAGCTCGGCTTTCTGGTTTCTGCTTCTTGTTTCAATGTCTTTTCTTCGCTCTCGCTCTCTCTATCTTCGTTCTTTTCTTCCTTTCTCTTCCTCTGTTATGTTCTCTATCTATTCATGGCTTAAATCAAATTTGTCTGTGACTATTCGCTTCCTCTTCCACCCCTTCGAATCGCCCGCTGTTGTTCGCTTGGATTTCCCTACGTCTGCGTCATCGCCATTGTCCATAGGGAAGTGGCCACTCGTCCTCTCACGAATTGCGTCAGCTCTTCCTTGTTGGTTCGGCTTTTCAGTTACACTATGGAATGACTCATCTGCCATCTCAGTGGTTGGATTGGACTTCAAACTTCTCTATGTCGCGACTTAATCCCCTGTCAAATCTGGTTCCTCCATTGAGCACAATCTCCATCTTCAGATCTGGAGCTCCCAGATCCTATGACATTCGCTCATTTCGTACGGTTGACTTGCTCGACTGTTAGCGCGCGATGAGAGGTGGTTTTCTCTCTCATCCACCAGACACGCATCGGGCACTAAATGGAATCGCTTGTTTTTCTCCAAATCCGCTTACCACAAAAGGGTGTCGTTGATATACCGTCGGTTTTGGAGCATGGGACCCGCCTTCTGCCTTAGCCTTTTCCCGCGATTTCCTGGCTTCCATGCTACCGAGTGCTTCGGGGTTCTTTCCTTTTCGAGGGGTTTTGCGCTAATCGCGCATCAAAAATGGCCTCCTTTTCCCAATCCGGGGTGCCCAACAACCAGTTTTTCCTCCTGCCTGGTCTCCATGGGCCTCGGTCAGTGAGCATTAACCGAGTTCCTCGTCATTCCTTGCTCGGTGCAAATTGCCACTGTCCAGAGGTCTTCTTGATCGCTCTGTGTTCATAAATTCGAAGTCTGTCCTGTTTTGATATAATCATTGTACTGTGTAATCTTCATGGATCCAATTCAGATCAATGAGGAGTGTCAAAAGAGTCTCGATGTATTAAAGGACAAGATGGTGATTGCGCCAATCTAAGTATTTCTAGATTGGAAGAAAGAGTTCCATGTGCATGTAGATGCCTCATGTATTGCACTGGGTGTAATATTAACCCACCCTAGTGAACGTGATATTGATCATTAAATAGCCTTTGCAAGTAGGAAACTATTAAAAGCCAAAAAGAATGATTCCACTACAGAGTGCGAAGGGTTGTGATGGTCTACATGCTACAAAATTTTCGCCATTATTTGTTGGGCGCACACTTCAAAATTTACACAGATCACTCCGCTCTCAAGTACCTGTTCAACAAGCCTGTGTTGGGGGGAGAATTTGTAGGTGGTTTTTTTTGTTCCAAGAGTATGACTTTGAAGTAATAGTGAAGCCTGGATGGTTGAATGCAGGACCAAATCACCTAAGGTGAATCAAGACAGGTGAAGAACCAATCAATTTGGAAGAAGGATTGTCGGATGCGCGGCTCTTTGTTGTACACATTGCGGATAACGACTTTGCTGATATCATCTATTTTTAAACATGGGTACAGCCCCAGAGGGCTATTCTGCTCAACAGAAAAAGGAAATAGTGGTCCACACAACTGATTTTTCTGTTATAGAGGGACATTTGTATAATATAGGAACAGATAAAATATTGTGTCGATATGTTCCAGAGTTTGAGTGTGCTAGTATCCTCACCGAAGAACATGGAGGAGTGGTGGGTGGACACTATGCAGGTAGAGAGACCGCGAAGAAGATTCTGCGCACAGGGTTATGGTGGCCGACAGTGGATAAAGACTCTAAGGAATTTTGTAAAGCATGTGATGCTTGTTAAAGGATGGGCAAGCCTTCGCAAAGAGATCAACTACCATTAAACCCTCAGGTTCCATTACAAGTATTTGAAAAATAGGCAATTGAATTTGTAAGTCTGATACAACGACTAGGAACAAAGACAGGTGCGCGGTACATTATTACTGTGACGGAGTACTTAACCAAATGGGCAGAAGCATAGCTAGTGAAAGACTATACTACTGCTACCGCTGCAAAGTTCCTATTTGAATATGTCTTAACGTGGTTTGGGTGCCCTAAGGTATTGATGAGTGATAGGGGTACACATTTCCAGAATGAAACAATCAGCACAATGCTCGAATAGTTCCAGTTGTACCATCAAAATAGTACGCTCTATCATCCCCAAGCCAATGGTACAATGGAAGTGTTCAATAAGATTATGGAGATTGCATTTACAAAGGTTTGTAACAGGAAGAGGAACGATTGGGATGTGCACATACCCATAGTCCTATGGGCCTATAGGACAACATGTAAGAAGCTAACAGGACAAACCCCGTTCAAACTGGTCTATGGGATAGAAGTAGTCATGCCGATGGAGTATATTATGTCAAGTCTACAGATTGCAACATTGACTGAGATGGATGATCGCGAGACCATGGAGGAGTGCCTCACGCAGTTACTAGAGTTGGAAGAAGATTGTTTTCTTGCAGGATTTCACCAGCAAGTGCAAAAGGAATTTGAGAAGGTCTGGCATGATAGGAATCTTAAGCTGCGCACTTTCAAGGTGAACAATTTGGTTTTTCTCTATGACAGTAAGTTCACAAAGTTCCTGGAAAATTCAAAATGCACTCATTAGGTCCATATGTTGTTAAGGAAATCATGGATGGTGGCGCAATTCAGCTCACAAATATGAATGGAGAATTTTTCCCTAGACGGGTGAATGGAAGTCGGTTGAAGTTGTATATAGGGAATCCTACCCCTGCACAATGACTATATGGTAGTAGGATAGTCTTAGCACTCTAGGCAGTTGCAAGGGAGAGCAGGAATATAAACTACACTTCTTGAAGAAGAGGAAATGTAGTAAGTGGGTTGTGCGAGGAAAACAAGTAGTGCACCAAGAGGAGGTGTGCCAGGAGAGTTGCGCCATGGACGATGCTACCCATAGATGGGTCCAAAAGTATTCATTGAAGTCACTGCTCATGATTGGATAACAAAAATCCCGTTAGGAGGAGTGGATAGGCAACATTTATGGCCAAAATATTTTGATATTTTCCGCCAATGATGCATTTATGATCAGAAAATGGAGGGCACGGTTGGATTTGAACTCAAAATCGCCTATAAATCTAGCATGTTGGTCTACTGTAGAAAATTTTGCCTTCTGCAAAGTGCATATAAGCCTTCTAATTTTTTCTCTATGAAACGGAAGGCTTGGGAGGATTTAGTTTCAAGCTCGGCATTTGCGATATTTCCTGAGTGGAACTAGAAGATTATACTTTAAGAGGTGTCCGTCGAGCCTGTAAATTCTGAAGTTGTTGTCTCTCAAGAAGAGGGCCCTAAAGTTGCCTCAATGGAAGCTATGCCATCTGTGCCTATGGAACCATGGTCACCTAGGCCGAAGCAATCTGATGCTAAGGAAAAGGAAAAGAAACCACAACATGTACCAGTGAGGCAATCACCAAGGAAGGACCCCACAGAGGTTCGACAGAAAGGGAGGATGGAAGAGGCAAAGGATGCATATGAACTCATGGATTTGGACCCAAAAGAACTCCATGATTCAGTTGAGGAATTGGATGCTAACGAGGGTGAGCCTATCACTAGGCTCCTGACATGTATCTATCCACGAAAAGGGAAAGCGAAGGTAACCAAGGACCCAGATTCGAGAAATTGCATGATATCTATGCTGCTACTACCAGAAGAAGCGGTATTTGAAGGCACACTATTAGCGCATGTCCCTGTTGTTAGAGCCTAGATTTGCCTCGGGCTGAAAAGGCAAGGTTCTAGGTCCACATCAAACCACGCTCAACCTCATAGCTAGCCCTACGAGGACAGGAGAGGGCTCTCTCCGGGTCAATATCAGCGAAAGATAATCGATGGGGCTTGAGATGACTGAAATAAAAACTAATTTTAGGCTAGGTATGAAGTGCAAGGATTTGATTTTAGTTTTTGAGGGTTTTGTTGGAAAAAAGGGACAGGCAAATTTTGGGTCCAAGGATGAGGCCTAGTTTTTGCAGAGTTTTGATTGGGGCAAGGAAGGAAATCGTTTTGATGCTTTGGATTGAGTGGATGGATGGATCAGACCAATGAGGAGCCAAGGAGGGCAAGAATGTCTCAAGAGTCCTCCTCAAATAGATGAAAACATGAAGAATTAAACAAAATATCCAGGCAGAGCATAACCGTCCAATGAATTCTACCTTAATCTCTCATTTGTTTAATTTCAGAAGATTAGAGAAGGGAAAATGATAGACATCAACATCAGTGAACTTAAAAATGCATAGAGAAACACACCATCAAAACATAGAGCCACATGGATCCCAACAAGTGTTGCAAAACCCTGGTCTTTCCTTTGCCAAAATTGCAGAAATAAAATGTACAATAGAGTGCCAAGCAATCCCAAGTATCCAACCATGAAAATGACTGAGAAATTACATGATATAAACAAGCCTAACTCCTTCCCATGCCTCTAGCGGTCGAGATCATCATTCTAGGAGCTGTTTTAACCAATTCTAAACAAGGAACTAAAATCTAGGTAGTCAAACAACTTGCCCCTATATGAAAGGAAACTGATTCATTCAGTTGTTTTTCACTTTTTAGTGAATGAATCTACCAAAACAAGTAAAAATGTGCCAATATTACATCATGGTTATAAAATTACATCATTCAAGGTCAATTGTAACATCAAAAAGCAAAACTGGTCAAAACTGGGCAAATTGCTGAGCTAAACAGTGAAAAATAGGCAAAAATCCTCTATGCGCTGCGCGTGATCCTCTATGCATCATTCCACTTCGGAGCTAATTTTGAGGCACTTACCGAAGTCCAAATTGAGCCCAAGTGTGCTTTTTGGAAAGCCATGCCTGTCTAATTTCCAACCCAAGTGGAATTTCTGAATTTGGATGTCATTTACCCCTCCAAAACTTCAATCTCCCAAGACTTCTTCCTGTGTGTCAAAATAGGGGCAGTGAGGTCATTTTTTGAGTGTTTTTGACCTCCCGAGGGCTCAAAACTTGCCCAAATTTCTTGGCCATGCAAAAAAAACCATGGGTTTTCATGAAAAATCCAAAAAAGTAAACTTTTTGCAATTTGGAACTCCCTAGCCAAAGCATGTGCCACGTGGCGCGGCGCATAGGGAGAAAAACCCTGTTTTTTGTGCCAAAATTTGTCAAAATGCCAAAAATGTCCCAAATTTCTTGAAATTTGGGCTGGAGCTTCTCCATCAAGTGTCATGTTGGGTTAAAGAGGCTTCAGCCAATATCTGAAGACGATCAAGCTCCCTTTGCCTCTTTTTCTTCCTTATTGCCTTCTTTAATTTTGCCTAAATTCCTGATTCGTGCCTTGCAGACCTTGTTCCGTGCCATGTAGTGGAAATACATGTGTCTCAGTAATGCATGGTCCTTATCAGCCTTGTCCAATAGTATCTCCAAGTGGATGTTAACTCTCTCGAGATTAGACCCCCGATCATCATTAATCTCTTGCTCCAATGAAGTGAGCTCAACCCTTCTCCTTTGTGCAGCTTAGCGATTCTCGCGGATGTTTTGTAACTCCATGATTGCTTTCTGATATTCAAGCTGTTTGTTCCTCTACTCCAAGTGTTTCACAGTCCACTTAGCCCTCTCCAAGTCAAGGGATAAGGCTTTGATCTCTGTTTGCTGCTCCTGAATGATCTCTCAAAGATGTGCACTTTGTGGGCCCGTATCTGTATCATCGTCATGAATGAGAATGAAGTCAGTCTCTTATTCACCTGAAGGCCCCTCATCCTGCATTGGCCTCTTGCCTTTGTCTTGTACCTGTGGTTTTGATGTCGGAAGCGAGGCCCCTTCCACACCGGGTGGAGATAACACTCTCTTCGCTGCTGCAAACAAATGTCTAGTACCCCTCTGATATGTGATGAATATCGGCACACTAGCGGTCTCATGGTGCTCATACTGATGAGAAGGTCCACCTGTCTCATGCTTAACCTCTGATAATCCCTGTGAAGCTCTAAAGAAGTCACGAGAGATGAAATCATCCCAAGTGATGCCCTGCAATCCAAGCTGATGAACCACCAAAATCTTGATGAGAGAAAAATGGTAAACACTGTTAAGTTGCTACTGAGGGGTTTTTTGCTGCACAAGGGTGGTCATCCTCTCTATGTTCCGGTAAATGAATTATGAAATATTCATCATCCGTACCCTGGTGAAATGCATGAGCAACCTGATGTGATAAGCATACAAATGAGAGAACCGTCCTTCACAGCTGAAATATTTCATGATTAATTTCATTAGTGGAGCATATTCATCTTTCAGATATCGGAATGGAAACACTCTCTTGAGCTGCCTCAAGAAACTGGTTTTAATGTATGGCTCATAATGCTGCTGGTCAATATTCTTCCTCTTGGTCCATGGTTCCCCAATGTTTGGTATGCCGGTTGCTAGTGAGACAGATTCTAGTGTAAGTGTGAAGGTGACACCGGCTAAGGTAGCCTGATCTCCATGTAAATGCAACACAAATAGATGAGCCAAATCATGATGAAATTGAACATTAGCCACCTTTTCACAAAACTCATACCATGACTGATGCTAGAAACAAAACATGGCAGAGGGAAGGCCTGTAATTCAGTGAGGGTGATTGGTTCTTCTCTGATATGTCTACCTCCTCTATGAGGCCTCCGGGGTGCATGTTCCTCCATGGGAGAGTCACTTTGGGTTTCCATTTCATAATCCGATGAATGCTCAGATATCATGACTACTGTTTTTCAAACTACCTTGGAGAAAAAGATGCTGGTGTATGAAAACTGTTTGGACTTCTCTTTTAGTGATGTGTTCAAACTCTGCCACCAAGGGGAAACAAATGAAACAAGGGACTATTAGGAAGGGGAAATAATAGTAAGGGATTAGGAATTTTTGGATAGATTTGTTAGGGAAATATGGGAGGGGGTTTAGGATTTATGTGTGGGAATAGGGTTTAGGGTTTTCACATTTAAAGTTTGGGAAAGGGAATTTGGGATAGGGGTCTAGTGATTTTAGGGGATAGGGAACAATGAAGTCAGGGAAAAACTGGAATCAAGGATAAAAGAAATGATGGAAAAGAGTAACCTTGGTGGCAAACAATTTTTGAAACCCTAGGCAGAAATTTTCATGTGAAAATGTTGACATGGTAGGGTTTGAGTTGTTGTTTTAGCATTCACCACATCAAACATAATATACACCATAAACTTGGATGATGAACAGCGAAGGAGGAGCTCAACCTACTTGAATTCAAGAGAAATTTGCACGTTTTGGGCGTTTGGAGGCCGTTCTGGAATTTTTTGGGCCAAACAGCTGAGTGCGCCGCGCAGCTTGCCCAACGCGCCGCGCCGTCCCAGTGCACCACACCCATTCAAAAATACACTGTGCAACTTCTACTAGTGCGCTGCGCCTTCTGCCCAATGCGCCACGCCGACATGTTTCAACGGTTTTTGTCCAATTTCTCACTCTTTCACCAAAACTCAATTTGAGATGCCTCCTCTTTGTTCTTGGCATGCAAATGAATGTTTTAAAATCATGAGAACCTCTTATAGTGATAGATTTGATTTTTGCTTCTCACAAACCCACTTTGTAATGTTTTGACTTGGAACTTTTTGTCACCATTAATATAACTCTGTTTTTTTGTTTCCCTTTTGATTTTTGGCTTGAATGATGTTTTCTTTTGGGAATTTTTGTAGGGATAGTAGCATGTCTTGACAAAGGAAGACCAGGGCTGCACCTGGATATTTCAACAACTAAAAAACGTTTTGAAAATTTCATGACAATTTATTACAAAGGGAAATGATGAATTTTCTTCAAAATAGAGTTTTGAAGAAAAGTCATAGTCGAGAATATGATGATGAAAATATTAAAAATGAAAACTTATTAAGGACCTCCCTCATGAGTCTACTGGCATTATTAGACATTGTTGAAGACCAAATTGACTAACCCTAGACCTAATGACCAAAATGACTCTTGCTGACCTAGAAACTGAAACATGACTGTAAGTGACTTTAAAATTTGATTTTGATGAACAGACCTGAGCCAGCATGGATAAGGCATGAGGGATAATGAATGACAAGACCCTTCTGTCAGATTATGGCATGCCCCTAGCGAAATGAAACTGAGTGAATTGAGTGAGACACCTAAAAATGAAATGCAATAAGAGAAATGATCTCTGACGGAGGGATGCAAAGACCGACTCTAACACCCGTGTTAAAAATAGAGGATTTGGATCTCGCCGACCATGAGAAATTTCTCCATTTGGCCACCAATAAGTACATGAACAAGATTTACTATGAAGAGACTGGGGTCACAAGGTTGGAACCGATGAAATGGGTAAAAGGCGTCGAGCAAGACAGATTGCTACATATGTTGTGTGTGACACACTTTCACAGGTCAATTATCAATACTGTCTGTGTGCACCAATTGCTCACGCTAGTGCACAATGGGTGTCTGTGGTTAGGTGAACCATTCTACATAATAGACATGCTGATCCATAGAATTACGAAGTTTCCCTACAAAGGGGCGGATCCAACCAAGGAGTTTGGAGGCAAAACCAAGGAGAAGGAACCTGCAGAGAAAATGAAAACTGAGTTTGGACTGATCAAGAAGTCACGCGGATACTCTATCCATTCTATTATAGACCCAGCGGTGCAGTTTGTCGCTCATATTTTGGCTGGGAAGGTCATGAGAAAATGTCACGTGGACGAGGTTCCAACACCAGTAATTTCATTGGATGCACAATTTACAAAGGGGGTGCAGTACAATTGGGCGCAGTACCTTTGCAAGGAATTTTTAGCAAATTGTTGTGAAGCATAGGAGGAAAGCAAGGATTTTCACTATTCCTGGCTCCCTCTGTTAATTGTACTCGTTGCATGGCGACTTCCGGAGGATAGTCAATTCCCTCTATAGGATGAGGATTTACTAGAGGCATCAAAGTTCGCCTCGTTGTGGGCAATGAAGGATTCAGAGAGGATCACTGAGTCAAAAGTCTTCTGGATACTGGTCGAGATGGACCTCCGCACAGTGATAAGTCAGAGGCCAAGGTTGTCTCCAACCTTGTTTGAGTAGTTGCGGGCCTTTGCAGAATTTAAGGCCAATTTTCATAATGTATCCATCCGCGCAAGGCAAGATTCTAAGAAGGTATGGCACAAGTTGCCATATCTAGTAATGGAGGCTGATGTACATGAGATTGTGGGGTCATGGCAAGTAGAGCGGTGAGAACCCATAGATCTTTTTGCAAGTACTAGAAAAGGTGGAGAAAGCACTTTTACATAGATGACAATTATGCAGAAATGGAAATAAGCAGCACAAGCATCAACATGGGAGTTGGTTCATCAGAAGAAGAAAGAAGTCACTACTAAAGCAGCTATTGCTAAGGCAATTGCTGATAAAGAGCACATAGAAAAAGAGGCCACAGTAGAAGTCGAAACGTCGGCTTCCCAACATAACGAAGAGCTGGAACAGTCTGAGCAGGAAGGAGGCAGGGGTGATGAGTAGAGAACTCCCTTAAAATCGTAGAAGTGAACCACAGAAATGATTTCTGGACCCCTGAAGAAGCAAAAATTAGACAAGCAGGCAAATGCAGACCCAATGGTCCTCACTGAGGGGGAATTGTATGAGATCGTGGATAAGGTCGTGACACAACAACGGAGTTGTGGACTCAATTTGAGCTATCTAGAAGGATCTGAGCGAGTTGCACATTCAAGCAGGAAGAATTCAGGTGAGCATGGGACAAGCGAGCGGGGTTCAAGCGAGCTTACAATGCGCGAGCGAGAGAATAATGGAAACATAATGGACTCTCGACCTCAGATTCATTCCCTTGCCAGAAGGGAAATTACATGTAGAGTCATAGAAAGATAACTCTTAACTCAGAAAGATCAAGGGGGTGGGTATGAATTTAATTGTGTTGCCCCTTTAGACCTTCCATGTGCTTCATTAGGGGGTCTCAGATGAGATTTGGATCAGAGTGTAGTGCACACTTTTGGTAATTAGTGAAGTTAAAATGAAAAATGAGCAGATATTCATCGAAAAGGTTCGGGCTCTTAAGGAAAAAGAAGAGTTAGCAGCGCGAAGCCAAATCCTATAAGAAGCATTTAAACAAGCGTGTAATTCAGTACTAGAGCTACACATTCCAGAGGATGCGATAGCTTCAATAAAGGTTCAGAAATTGATTGCTCTAGTGCGACAGCTTAAGGAGGAGGTAGGCCGAGTTAATTTTTATTTTTAGACGAAGATATCAAAATTACAATTGAAACTGCAGCTGACTACTCCGCTGGAGGTCAGGGAGCAGCGTGGTGCAGCCATTAGAAAACACATGTCTATTTTGGATAATGTACTAAAGAGCTGCAAATGTCTCTTTGAAAATGTAATGGAGCTATGGACCATTTTGCAGGAGAACTCAAACCTACAGAGATTGGGTATAGAGATCAGGGAGGAATAGCATAAATTCGATGAGATCAGTGCAACTGTGCTCACTTTGGTTCCAGTCCAGCGCTTTGTGTGGTTATAAGAAATGAAGGTGTTGCAGGCACATGTTGAGGAGCTGCAGTGCAAAGAACAAGTTTTGAAGACTCGGATTCAAACATGGATAGAGGAAGCAAGCCATACTACTCTGGCTATCCAAGAAAAGTTGAAGACTTTCCAGCAGACATAGAGGACCATGCGCCTCACAATGAAGGGGAAAACTATAGAGAAAAGTGGAACTTGGAGTCTTGAAGATAGAGTTCAGTGAAATCTGCCACAAAGTGGAGAAGCCAGCTGTGTGACTCGAGGGAGATTCACCATGTTTGTGTTGGGGGCCTGTTGGGATGGGATCCCTAGGGCCAAATTTTGTCAGAAAAGTCAATTTTTGTAATAGTTTTTGTGAAAGAAATGTAAAGTATCCACGAAATATGGAAGTAGAGCGCTAAGCTAAGTAAGAGTCAAAGGGGAATTAGTCCCTTGTATGGGTAGGTGATAGGATGGTTTTGAGACTCACCCATGGCTTGTGGGCCATTGCATTGTAATGAAAAGTCTATATATAGTGAGTCATAGCGAGCCTAAAGAGATAACTTGAAGTGAAGAATAATTGTAAGGGAAAGGTGCTAAGGTAGGAAAGGTATGTTTCCTGTACTTAGGCGAAAGGGGAAGGCTCTTGCAACTGAGTGCACGAAGACCTTTGTAAGTCTGCAATTGAGTGCGCGGCCCCTGCAGCTTGGTGTGCAAGAATAAGAACTCTGTATCTGAACGTTTACATATTAATAAAGATTGTTTTAAGCTGAATCTATGCATTTGTGCCTTGTTTATTTATTTCTATTAATTTTATGTATCTTCGCTCTGTGATCTCTTTTATATGAAATAATGCTTCATTTCTACGCGAAACAGATAGATCTGTAATGGTTATGCATAATAAGTATAGTTAACCACCTTCGTGGAGATCGGGAAGTCCCTAGATAAATATGTAGTAGTTAGTTGTTTGGATAGGATAGATCTGCGCAATGGAAGATATAGGCCATAAAGGATTCAGAATATACAGTTTATTGCACGAAAGTAGTGAATCTGAATCCTTTATCAAAGTTAAGTACAATCAAGTACCTTTGCGAAGGTTTAATTATCATTTCGATAAAGTTGAATTAGTTAACAATTGAAAGGGATATTAGATCTACACGAAGGAATATCTAAGCTATAATATCCTTAGGAATACAATCACACAAACCTCTCGATGCAGAAACCTGGTTCTAGCATCCCCCAATGCTACTTCGGGTGAGACTGTAGCTTGCGCTACGCTGGTTTTTGCTGAAAGGGCTAGCAATTATGGTTTTGTTGGTTGGCATGAATAACTCTAAACCTGGGTCAAGCCCCCTTAAGCCAACACCAACGATATTCAAACCATCATCATTTCTTGCCACGTACCTGAGAGACCTGTCGCAATGTTATGAAACCAGCTCACAAAAAGATAGAAAATATAGATCAATGACTTCAAAATCAACCTCTTCGAGGGGGAAACCTCCTTTACATTACACAAATGAAAAATTCTTAGATGATACAAATGACAAAACCTCCTTTTTATATATATGAGTCTAAGGGGTCACAATATAATCAAAGCTGACAAAACAATAATAATATAAGGGCACAACAATAACAATAAGGGCTACAATGACAATAGTAATGGGGAAATCACTAGTATTATAGGGACCTAACATGCCCCTCTCCCTCAAAAAAGTGTTGTCCTCAACGATTGAGTAGTTCTAGATGCTTCTGTATAAAATTCTCATCCTCCCATGTGGAATCTTCAGCGGATAAGTTCTTCCACTTGACAAGATACTCCAAAATTGATCGATTTTGTAGCTATTAGGTTCTTGTTTCTATGACTTCTTCAGGTTCCAATATGATTTTTCCTTCCTCGTCAAGTTCTGGCAATATTGTTTGAACTGGGAGGTTGTCACTAGTAACCTTCTTTAAGCATGAGACATGGAAAACTAGGTGCACTCGGGAAGCTACAGGAAGCTCCAATTTGTATGCCATAGTACCAATACTTTTCAACACCTTGTATGGACCATAATACTTTGGTGATAATTTACTATCCTTCTTAGCTTGCTTGAGGCACATTTGTTTATATGGTTGTAGCCATATAAATACCCAATCATCTATATCAAAACTTCTTCCACTGTGATGTTAATCTGCCTATTGTTTCATCCTATTATGTGCCAAAGTTAGGTTATCCTTTAAGAGTTGGAGAACTTGTTGTTGATGCTCAATGTGATCTTCCATTCCTTGAACCTTAGAATTTTCTCTTAAATATGATATACATAAAGTGCCATAAATTGGGTCATTTTTGTTGGAGTATGGAAGGAAGTGTTATACCACCATTCAGCCAAAGGCAATCATTTGACCCATTGTGTTTGTTTATCAGATACAAAGCAACGAAGATATCCTTCCAAACATTTGTTTACTATCTCAGTTTTCCCATCAGATTGAGGATGATAAGATGAGCTATGAGATAACAGAGTATCAAGGCAAGAAAATAATTTTGTCCAAATATTTCTAGTGAAAATGGGATCTCTGTCACTTATAATAATTTTTGGGTTTCCATGTAGCTTTTGAATTGTTTCCGTAAATGTAGTAGAAACTGTACTGGATTTAAATGCACTAGATAATGCGCAAAAGTGTGCATACTTGGTAAGTCTATCAACTACCACCATGATGATAGTTTTTCCTTCGGACTTAGGTAAACTTGTGATAACTTCCATTGAAACATCCTCCCAACGTTGACTTGGAATGGATAAAGGTTGTAATAGACTCGAGGTCTTAATTGTTTTAACTTTATTTTGTTGGAAAACCAAACATTCTGCCAAAAAATTTTGAATATCAGATTTAAGGCCATCCCAAAAAAATTCCTTCTTAACCCCGTGGTAAGTTCATAAAAATCCTGAGTGCCCTCCTAAGGGATAGGCTTGCAATTCCATAAGAACATTTTGTTTGAGTTGGGAATTATGACATAAGTATAAGTGAACTTTGTACCATAATGAATCATTTTTCTAGCTAAATGTATCAGATGTACTGGGATCTTGTTGTATCTTTTGAATTAGTTCGCACACTTCTTCGTAATTCTTTCATTCATCCCTTGCTTAGTTTATCCAATTTGGTTGGATAATAGAAATGGCATAAAGCAATGCTTCCACATCCTCATCCTTTCTTGAGAGTGCATCTGACACAACATTTTGCTTCCCTTTTTTGTATATGATTTCAAAGTCATAACCCAACATCTTTGTGACCCATTTTTGCTTCTCTTTTGAAGATAATATTTGTTCTAAAAAGTATTTAAGACTATCATGATCTGTTTTTACCATGAAGTGTCTTCCCATTAGGTAGGGTTGCCATTTCTTAAGTGCATGTAGCATTTCCGACATTTCCTTCTCATAAATAGCTTTGTGTAAATACTTTCCTTTGATTGGATGAATTTCGAAAGCAATGGGTATTTCTTCTTTCATTAAAACAACATCGATTCCATTTCCCAAGGCATCACATTCCACAATAAATATTTTTGTGAAATTCGGCATAGCTAAGACTAGTGCTTGGCACATTGCCTCTTTAAGATGTTTAAAGGATTTCATTGCTTTTGGAGTCCATACAAATGCATATTTCTTCAATAATGTTGTTAGATGTGTTGATATTCTCCCATAATTCTTATAAAACTTGCAATAATATCCTATCACCCCGAGAAATCCTTGCAGATGCTTTATGGATGTGGGTATTTTCCATTCCTTAATGGATTTAATTTTGCTAGGGTCTACCTTAAGACCTTCATGAGATACAATATGACCGAGATATTCCACCTCTTGTACTCCAAAGAAAAATTTGGAGATTTTTGCATATAATTGCTTCTCCTCCAATAGTTTGAGCACCCTATCAACATGTTGAACATGATCCTTCCAAGACTTGTTGTAGATTAGTATATCATCAAAAAATACTAACACAAATTTTATATGGAAGGGTTTGAAAATGGAATTCATCAAACCTTGAAATGTAGAAGGTGCATTGGTAAGGCCAAAAGGCATGATCAAAAATTCATAATGACCCTCATGAGTTCTAAATGTTGTTTTCGGAATGTCTTCAGTCTTCATTATGATTTGATGATATCTTGAACGAAGATCCAACTTGGTGAAGTAGATTGATCCATGAAATTCATCCAATAGTTCGTCAATGACAGGAATGGGTAATTTATCTTTAATAGTGAGCTTGTTGAGCTCCCTATAATCCAGACACATGCACCATGATCCATCCTTCTTGTGCACCAATACTATGGGAGCAGAGGAATAACTTTGACTAGTTTGAATTATACTCGCCTCTAGCATTTCTGCAACCATACGTTCAATTTCACTATTTTGGGCATAGGGATATCTGTAAGGCCTGATGTTTGGAGGAACACTTCCTGGAATCAAATGAATAGCATGATCATCATCATGAATATGTGGGATACCTTGGGGAGTCTCAAATACCATGGAATGATTATCCAAGACTTTTTGGAGATCTGGAGAAATAGATGATTTTGATGTGGGAACCTCTAGCGAACATAATTTTGTAATTACGCCTCGTTGTTCTTTCTTTACAAGATTTTTCATTAGATTAGAATTGATAATCTTTCTCGGTTTCCCTGCGATACCTATTAATTCAACATCCTTTGCTTCCGAATAAAATTTCATGAAAAATTATTGAAAATTAAAAGCTATTGTACCCAAGGATTATAGCCATTGGACTCCTAGTACAACATCAACACTGCCCATTGGAATGGAAAGCATTGGGCTATTCAATACATATTCTCCCATGGATAGCTTGATATTATTGCACTTTCCAGAGAAATTTATGGTTCCTCAAGTTGAAACCTGGTGGGCCCCAGTATTGTAGCAATAATGCTACAACTCATGGAACTCCCTTCTTTAATTTTATCAACCCGGTAGTTTGTAACAAACTTGGAAGCGACGGTGCTGTATGCACAAGTACTAGCTCTTTCCGCAGCTGTCACTTGGTCAACTGGCACAAGTCCGCTAGGGGCTTAAGCCAACCTCTATGAGCTCTTAGAAGAAGCTTTTTAACTAATGGATGAAAGCTAACTCAAAGGAAGCTAATCTACTTGCGGAAAGAAACTGAAAGCCAAAAAGAAACGCAAACCCTAGCAAACCCTAATTCTACCAGCTAGTCCTACTGACAAAAAGGGGAGCATGCAAACTACTGAAAGAGATGCCATTACTTCTATGAAGGTAAAATACATGTGTCTAGACTACCTCTATCTGAAGAAAACATCTTTTTGTATTTTTGATTAAGTTGTTGGAATTATCATGCATGTGCTTTTAACTATTTTTGACTGTGCAGAGGTGCATCAAGGAGGAGAAATGCTTGGAAGAGGTCGGGAAGGTTCAGAGAGGGTCTAAGGAGTCCCTAACACCCTTCCAAAGAGTTTCACAAAGTTTGGCTGCCAAGAAACCGCGTTTATAAGCTTCTACAGGAAGTCTGCAGGGGTTCTACAGGATGTTTATGATTTCTACAGGATGTTCTGTAATTTTTCTACAGGATGTTTAAAAATTGGATTTTGGAGGATGGGTGAGTGAGGTAAGGTGCATGAATGGATAGGGAGGTAGGGTAGGGGCTTCAAATGACCCAAGGACTAGTGGATAGAGTTGAGGAGAAGGTGTAGATGGCTGGACTTGTTCCAAGAAGACTGAAGTAATGCTGCACAAAAGGTAGGGTTATGAGGGCAGTATGGCAACATGAGGCAAGAAACCAAGTTAGGAGATGGAGAATATGGGTTTGAGGGAGTCTGGGAAGATAGAGAAGTGGTATAGGTGCTCTGCAATTTGTGTTTCCAACTGAACCAACAAAGACATGGAAGAAAACAAAGATCTAGCTATGCTACCCTAATATGATCTGGCTAACAGTAACGAGAATGGACAACAGCTTTATTTGCAAGGAAACCATGTATATTAACTATGAAATGAAGCATTCAAAGATCTTAACATGTAACCAACCTCTGCAAATGAAAACAACACACTAAGGATTGCATGGTAAAGCAAAGAATGTGTTTTTGTGGGCAGCAAGGTTACATTGGTCCCAGCTCATGATTCCACTGAAGGGGAGGTGAGATCCAAAGTACTTGGTAGCCTTTTTCTGAATATATTCCATGTGATTAACCTATCAAGTAAATCTTAACATGAATAACCTTTTTAATCATAGAAAGAAACCTAAATAACAACACAATATTTAAATCTAAATAGCAGATTTTATTCTAAGAATGCAGCAAAAACACATAAATATAAACAAAGGAGGTACTGGGCACTTGATATGGGCCCAACCCCAAGAGCTATAGCCTCCTAAGAGAGATTTAGAGCTGGTGCAAAGCTGGATTCATCTTTATTGAGCAAGAAAAGAAGAGTTACATCAAATCTGTCCACAAGGGAAACTTGAAAATGTGCTGAAAGCAAAGCTAATCTACTGCCTAAAAATCGAACTATAGACTAGCTAACTTCTACCTACAAAATGACTAACCATTGGCTACAAAATGACTAACCACTAGCTAACCCAAATGAGGCCCTAAGCCTTCTTATTTATACAAATTGAGGACCCCAATAGTCCTCCTAAACTTTAGGGACTCGGCTGCCCAAAACTTGTAGTTAACAGCAGTCCTACTTGACTTGCTTGGCTACCCTTGTGCTAATTGATTTGGTGGCCCTTGAACTCCAAGCTGATGGTGGAGAATTCAAGGTAAGGGCCCATAAATGAAGGGGACACCTTCCTACAAATCCTCTCCCTTGTTCTCCCACGAATTTGGCTGCCAAGTGCTCATTAAGACCTTCAATTTTGTCTCCAAATTGACCAAAAAGGCTACACAAAGCACCCATTAGAATTGTTGGCATAATGACTAACCCAATTCACTCTATTAGCATAAATATAATTAAAAACATGCAATAAACTAATGAGAATGGTGGATTAAGTCGAATTAGGAGGTTGAATGAGCCCAAATAATTATCCATTTCTGGGCTCATCATTACCCCCCTACTGAAATTGTTGCTCATCCTCTGAGCAACCAATTTACCTCCTCATCTTTGATGGCCTTGGTGGCCTCCCTGTCATGCCAAGCTTCTAAAGTGATGCCCTCTTCTCTGTCATGAAACCATGCTTTTCTCTCTTCTTCTTCCCACTGCGTGCTTCTTTTCCTAGAGAATTCTCAGCCTCGGTATGATTGTGCAAGTATATTCAATCATATGAAAGGAGATGAAACCAGTGGAGGATGGAAGAAAAGAGTGGTTGCATGCCTCCTCAACTGACTTCAAGCTTAAAATCCCTCTTCATAATCAATTCTGGCCTACCCAAAGGCTTCTACAGGATGTTTCTGTTAAAAATACAGAACTTCCTGTAGAAAGTCCTCTAGCTTCCTGTAGAAGGTTGAACCATGACTAAATTGTGCTCGAAACCTGAAAAAAAATGAGTGTTCATGGAGGGGATGGATGTGAGGATGCCTGGGAACTTGGTAGTGACCCTTTTGCTTGTGCTGGGAGGCCGTTTTCTGGCTTCCTGTAGAAACAATTTTCCTTGATTTGGCTTGCTTAGCTGGGCGTGCCTTCTCTTTGACTTGTGTTTTGGTTGCCTTGGGTGTGCCCTTATTTGTTTGGACATTCTCAATCTTCTCTGCTCGCTTCTACAGTCTTTTTTCCGAGGTGTTTGTGCCATTGTTCCTCCCACAATTTTAGGCTTAGCAATTTGGCCCATTTCTCCTTTTCCTCTCTGTTTCTTCCTTCTTTTTCTTTCCTGCTTTTCCTCTTGCTTTCCTTGTGATGGTTTCACTATGATGGTTTACCCTAGGTTTTCTTTCCCTTAGCTTCCTTACCCTTAGTTTTCTTCTCTGCCTCAATATCTTGCTTCCTCACGCTCTATTTTGGCTTGTGCACTGATCAGAATGGGAATTCTATATATGGTTTCCTCCCCAGAATGTGGAGGACAGTATCCCTCAAGTGCTTTTTTCTTTGCAAACCATTGAACCAGTACTATCATGTTTTTCACTCTATTGAGTCTTGCCATAGAAAAGATAATGGGCTTTTTATGGTCATTCAAAATACACGTGTTCAGCTGTCTGTTCCGGATTGAACAAGAGTTTTTCAATTGAACCATGTAAAGCAGTAAGACGATGCTGATTCCCTATATAAGGGAAATAACTCTGCATGTCTGCTCCAGGAGAAACAATGTTGAACTTGGGATCAAAAACATCAATTCCATGAACCACACGATAAAGACCAGCAAGGGTGAAAGCAGTTCCTGTCATACTGGCCAACAGTATCCTTGCTCCCAACAATCTCTTGATATGTGCTAGTGATAATAAAATCTGTATGATTCATTGCAATTAGATCTATAGTAAACTGGCAAGAGAAATGGTATTTTTCTTCATATTTTTCAGTATATGTCTGAATCTAAATATTTGGTCTTCTCCAAAGCATGGGCTATGTTGCACTGAAGACAATTCCAGGCAGCAATAAGAAAACGGCTTTTGAATTCATAGACAGACTTGCATTCACATTTTTCCTACCCCCTCAACACATCGAATTCACCACCTTTTGAATTATTTGCATGGGAAAGTTCTGTTCAAGCCTACCTCACTGAGAATTGCCACCCTCGATGTGAACAGTCCAAGCTTCATTGTATGTTGGGTCTCCTGTAGCGCAGCTTCCTGTAGAAACGCCTGTAGAGTGCCCCTGCACCTCTGAACGATCTTGGTATGTGGGAGAATTTTGAACAAGCCAAAAAACTTGGTGAAGGACGTTAGTTTAACAGAATTCAGAGGCAAAGGATTCAGCCAAAGAGGTTTGCAAGTGTAAATGAACAACAGTTAACGTGAGTCTTCAGCCGAGCATTCCTTTAATTACTGCGCGATTTGTGGTGAGGTGGCAAAAACGTGTGCTGTCTTCATTTGAACTACAGTGATGTTATAAACTATATGTTCTCCTCTATCTATTAATTATTTAACGTCCTGTGCACTGGAGTTCAACAGATCTACCACTAACTGTGTTTTTCAAATTTCTCATGAATGACCATACACGTATGCTGCGTGATTTTTCCTTGAGTGCTAGAGAACTGGATGTCAAGTTAAACTTGCTATATTCATGGCTTAATTTCACCATTCCATTCATTCATGCATTTCTTTAGTTAGATTCATGCAATAGAGGAACAGGTTTTAGTCACGTACCTGAAGTCAAATGGCTGCTGTGAAGTGATTTTTGCTGCTGCATGCTCATGTTCTGTTGCTGCATGCCTGGATCCTTTGGTTGCATGAGGGCTTGGCTGATGATTTTTGGTTGTTTTTCCTTGTGCAGGTGTCCTCTAACCAGATCTAAGCTGCGGGAATTTGTTTCCACGTTCAAATCTGCACCTTCAAGCTGCTGCTGCTGAATTTTCACCAGACCAGAACTTGTTTTCGCCATTGCTTCCAAACGGTGAATCGGATTGATCTGAAACTTGCTGAGCATGTTCCTATCATCATGATGCACCTCCCATAGCAAAATCGTGATCAATGGATGCACATATTTCGAGAAAAATGGAAAATGGCTGAAGATTTCAGAGATCAATTTCTCGGAAACCGTGCATCGGAATTGGCTGAAACTGCATGGGTAGCTACTACCACCTATGTGCATCTCCCCATGAAATAGGTTTTAAAACGGATGGATGGATATGGAGAAAATGCAAAAATGGCTGATGGTGATGGAGGCTGATTTCTTGGAAACCATGCACTGGAATGGCCTGAAACTGCTCGAGCATGTTTCCATCATCCCTATACAATTCTCTATAACGGTTTTTCAAATGGATGCATGGTTTTCAAGTTATGGAAAAAACAAATTTTGTTCTATGTATTTTCTCTTCAAAGCATTTTGCAAGTTTTTGCATGGAAAGAAAAACTGAGCTTGGGCTGTGATGCAGGTATGGAGATGATGGAGGAGGAGTTTGAAGATTGCAGGAGGACTTCTGAACCCTTGAGGAAGCTACCATGTTCGCCAAACCACCTTTTTGAAATCCATTTCTAGCTTCCTACAATTTCTACAGGAACTTCCTGTAGAAGCACAATGAAGAAGCACAATGAGGTGGAAAAGATGATGGAAAAGGGTGAGGAATGGGAACATGGATGCTTGCAGGCATAACCAATGGATTCCAAGCTTTAGATCCCCTTCCAAAATCGAATCTGGCTCGCTTGAAGGTTCTACAGGATGTTTCCTGTAGAAATATAGAACCTCCTCTAGAAGGCACAAAAACTCCTTTGTCTTTGTTTTGAGTGATCCTCCTGACCTGCAATGTCATTGCTGCAACCTGAAATTATTCAATGGGAATTAGATTTATTTTTCTTTTTCTTTTTCTCTTTTTTTTGAAAAACAACTAGGGCGCCTCATGGAGGTTTTCACCCTAATTGCCTGCCCTGGGCGCCTCCAAGGGAGGTTTTCACCCAGAGATCTTATTCTCTTTTCTCTTTTTTCCCAACCCATTGACTGCCTCATGGAGGTTTTCAATCAATGAGCCAATCTAAGGCGCCTCCGAGGAGGTTTTCACCTTAGATTTTTCCTCTTATTTCCATTTTTTCATTTCTTTTCTTTTTTCCTTTTTTTCTTTTTTTTTTCTACCCTACCCTACTTGAAAAACAAAATCGTTCTCAAGTATAAGAATACTTCCAATGGAGCCATGTGCACATCGAGATTAGAGACAAAATGATGTGGAGGCTCGAAATGCATGCTTGGATAGCTATCCGGATTTTAGAGACCAAATGATCTGACTTTGAAGGGATCAAACATAGCTGAGGAAGAGAGTACCGCTGCAACTTAGTGACCTTCTGAAACCATATCTCAATATAGCTTTGATATCCTTGGTCCTTTTGCTGATCTGGGTCATGTTTCATGTCACTTTCTACTATGACTTCCTCATCTTTCTCTTTTTGCTGATCTTTCTCTTGAATACATGGAAGATTTGACAGTAACCATGAGGGAACTCTCTCGATCTCTGATTTTGATGCCTTCTCTTTATCAAGTGCAGCCCATGGTTCTCCAATCTTTTCTTTTGAATCTTCTTCTGCTGGATGTGGTCCTTCAATGCTTGCAATATAGCCTCTTTTTTGCAATACTCTTCCTGAGCTATGGTGAAGATCATTGAGCTCAAGAGGAGTTGTTCAGACATGTTGTGCCTCAGCTTTGTAATTAGGTTGAGCTATTCCAATGTGCGGGTTTGGAAATGGTGGTATGGGTAGCGGAGTGGAGGTGTGGATTTGAGATGGATGTGGATGGGGTTGTGGTTGGGTAGGCATTTGGGGTTGCCTTGGTGGAGCAGAAGGCGATGGTTGTGGATGAGCAGGTGGTGGAGGGAAAGAAGTGGGAGGAGTATTGTATTGGGGCCTCCACCCCTGATGAGGTGCATTCCACTAAGGCTGTGGCTGAGCATAAGAGTGAAACGAATGAGCAGCTGGTTGGGCATAATATGGATCTATGAAGGAAGGAGGAGGAGGTGTGAACCAGGAAGGATGAGCAGGGGGACCCCAAGAAGGCATGAAAGTGGCTTGATAGGGGTCATAATAGGTCTCGGATGTCCCTTGCAGTTCTTGCTGATAAGATCTAGGTTCATGTGGCCTCCTTTGGTTCATATAATAAAGTGATTCAGTGGCTCCTTTGGCTCTTTGATATGCAGCTTTGATTCTGGGTAAGGAAGGGCACTGATCTGTAGGATGGTATTCTTCACATACAAAACACACTTCTATGGAGTACAATGGACATTCATTCCTAGGATGCTTTCTAGTGCACCTAGGACAAAAAATGGCCAAAGCCCTCTTGGCTTCTTCTTGCCTCTTTTGGATCCGCAAGGTATCCAGTTGCATGGCAAGAAACTGCCTCATATCACTCTTGAAATCTTCGATCTAATTTGCAAATTCATTTTTGGATAAGGTACTGCTCCCAACATTTCTGCTTGTAGCCATTCGCTCCAGAGGAATGGTTTCTTCTTCTTCTTCCCTTGAGGTTCTTCAAATATGTCTTGTTGTCCACCTAAGGGTTCTTTAATCACACCCATCAAAGAAGAGAGAAGGTTGACTGTGTGAAGAAGTGGGGGTGTTGTGCAATCATTTTTCTAACTTATCTCTACTCCTACAAGGCATGAAATGAAATCTTTTTGGTTGATTTTTGCTTTTTTCTACTTCTACCAGCAAAACTGAAATAGATTGATCTACAACTAACTATCTTGCGAAAATGAAAATGCGGAATTGAAATGAAAGCAGAAAAGGACTAATCTATTTTGCTCAAATGAAATTGCCGGAATGAAATGCTAGTCTACGCTTGCAGAATTGAAATGCTAATCTATGCTTGCAGAAATGAAATTGCGGAATTGAAATGCTAATCTATGAAAGCGGGAAATGCTAATCTACTTTTGCATAAACGAAATTGCATAATGGAAATGAAATAAACTACTTAGCAGAAGATTGTAGTGGAAAATAGAAGAAAAGCGGCAATCACCAATACTTTGACGCTTCCCCGGCAATGGCGCCAAAAAGATGGTGGGCCCCAGTATTGTAGCAATAATGCTACAACTCCTGGAACTCCCTTCTTTAATTTTATCAACCCGGTAGTTCGTAACAAACTTGGAAGCGACGGTGATGTATGCACAAGTACTAGCTCTTGCCGCAGCTGTCACTTGGTCAACTGGCACAAGTCCGCTAGGGGCTTAAGCCAACCTCTATGAGCTCTTAGAAGAAGCTTTTTAACTAATGGATGAAAGCTAACTCAAAGGAAGCTAATCTACTTGCGGAAAGAAACTGAAAGCCAAAAAGAAACGCAAACCCTAGCAAACCCTAATTCTACCAGCTAGTCCTACTGACGCAAAGGAGAGCATGCAAACTACTGAAAGAGATGTAATTACTTATATGAAGGTAAAATACATGTGTCTAGACTACCTCTATCTGAAGAAAACATCTTTTTGTATTTTTGATTAAGTTGTTGGAATTATCATGCATGTGCTTTTAACTATTTTTTACTGTGCAGAGGTGGATCAAGAGGAGAAATGCTTGGAAGAGGTCGGGAAGGTTCAGAGAGGGTCTAAGGAGTCGCTAACACCCTTCCAGAGAGTTTCAAAAAGTTTGGCTGCCAAGAAACCACGTTTATAAGCTTCTACAGGAAGTCTGCAGGGGTTCTACAGGATGTTTATGATTTCTATAGGATGTTCTGTAATTTTTCTACAGGATGTTTAAAAATTGGATTTTGTAGGATGGGTGAGTGAGGTAAGGTGCATGAATGGATAGGGAGGCAGGGTAGGGGCTTCAAATGACCCAAGGACTAGTGGATAGAGTTGAGGAGAAGGTGTAGATGGCTGGACTTGTTCCAAGAAGACTGAAGCATGCTGCACAAAAGGTAGGGTTATGAGGGCAGTATGGCAACGTGAGGCAAGAAACCAAGTTAGGAGATGGAGAACATGGGTTTGAGGGAGTCTGGGCAGATAGAGAAGTGGTATAGGTGCTCTGCAATTTGTGTTTCCAACTGAACCAACAAAGACATGCAAGAAAACAAAGATCTAGCTATGCTACCCTATTATGATCTGGCTAACAGTAACGAGAATGGACAACAGCTTTATTTGCAAGGAAACCATGTATATTAACTATGAAATGAAGCATTCAAAGATCTTAACATGTAACCAACCTCTGCAAATGAAAACAACACACTAAGGATTGCATGGTAAAGTAAAGAATGTGTTTTTGTGGGCAGCAAGGTTACATTGGTCCCAGCTCATGATTCCACTGAAGGGGAGGTGAGATCCAAAGTACTTGGTAGCCTTTTTCTGAATATATTCCATGTGATTAACCTATCAAGTAAATCTGAACATGAAGAACCTTTTTAGTCATACAAAGCAACCTAAATAACAACACAATATTTAAATCTAAATAGCAGATTTTATTCTAAGAATGCAGCAAAAGCACATAAATATAAACAAAGGAGGTACTGGGCACTTGAGATGGGCCCAACCCCAAGAGCTACAGCCTCCTAAGAGAGATTTAGAGCTGGTGCAAAGCTGGATTCATCTTTATTGAGCAAGAAAAGAAGAGTTACATCAAAACTGTCCACAAGGGAAACTTGAAAATGTGCTGAAAGCAAAGCTAATCTACTGCCTAAAAATCGAACTACAGACTAGCTAACTTCTGCCTACAAAATGACTAACCATTGGCTACAAAATGACTAACCACTAGCTAACCCAAATGAGGCCCTAAGCCTTCTTATTTATACAAATTGAGGACCCCAACAGTCCTCCTAAACTTTAGGGACTCGACTGCCCAAAACTTGTAGTTAACAGCAGTCCTACTTGACTTGCTTGGCTGCCCTTGTGCTAATTGATTTTGTGGCCCTTGAAATCCGAGCTGATGGTGGAGAATTCAAGGTAAGGGCCCATAAATGAAGGGGACACCTTCCTACAAATCCTCTCCCTTGTTCTCCCACGAATTTGGTTGCCAAGTGCTCATTAAGACCTTCCATTTTGTCTCCAAATTGACCAAAAAGGCTACACAAAGCACCCATTAGACTTGTTGGCATAATGACTAACCCAATTCACTCTATTAGCATAAATATAATTAAAAACATGCAATAAACTAATGAGAATGGTGGATTAAGTCGAATTAGGAGGTTGAATGAGCCCAAATAATTATCCATTTCTGGGCTCATCAAAACCATCACTTGACACTCCGGTGTTGCATATAGGAAGCAATTCAATTCCTTAGTTATCTTACAATGAATAAAATTATGGGTACTTCCCAAATCAATCAACACTATTACCTTTTTCTTCTTGATATATCCTTCTATCTTGATAGTTTGAGGAGTGGTAATTCTGGCCAATGCATTACAAGATATGGTCGGATTCATTTATTCTTTCTCTAGGATTTGTTCCTGTTGTATATCCTCTTCTTTTAACGTTTCTTGTTCCTTCTCTTCCTCCTCTTCACAATCTATGTAAAATAATTTCTTCTCAACACACTTATGATCTTTATTATATTTGCTATCACAAATGTAACGAAGCCCTTTTGCTTTTCTTCCATTTGTTGGGGTGTCAACCTTGTAGGTTTTGGAAGGCTATGGGAAACAACACTTCCATCCTTATAGTTGTGAGTGGTAGGCTTCCTTGTTTCCATAATTTTGATTTCCATTTTTCTTTCCAACTTGAATGCCTTCTCCAATGAGTCAGGTTCCCAAAGGGGAACCTCATGCTGGATGTTATCCTTTAAAGTCTCTATGAACACATCAATCCTATGCTCCTCTGGAATATCTTTTACCCTTATATTTAATTTTTTGAAGTCCTCAATGTGCTTCATCATTGAACCATTTTGTTTGAGTTTTATCAATTGGCTAAAAAACGTGTTTCTTTTTGTATCCTCATAATGTTTTATCATTTCTTCCGTAAAAATTTCCCAAGTGACAATTTGTTTACGAGAGAAAAGTAATAGATACCATACATATTGATTTGGTTCCTAATATAAAGTTGCAATGTGTACCTTTTGTGTGTTTTTCACATTATGGAGATCGAAATATTGCTCCATCTGTAGTATCCATGTTATGGGATCCTTGCCATCAAACTTCCTCATATCAATCTTTGGAACATGGTGGGTCTTCAATTCAAAATTAGAGTCTATGAAATCATGATTAACATTTCTTTTGTTCTCATCATGAGTTTCTTTTGTAGGTTTTAACCTCGTAAAAAAATTACCTGAATACGAATTCTAAAACATAGAAAATAAACAATGCGAGAGCATAACACATAAAACACATATGCACAAAGATTTCCCCTAGATCCAAAAACTGGGACTACAATCTTGATTTTTCATTATGTTCCTTTCAATGTTACAATACATATTTATACATGCCGAAGCATCAAATACCATGGAACGAAAACTATCATGTCCAAAACCATGGACTGAGAACCATTACGTCCAAAACCATGGACCAAAAACCATCGTATCCAAAACCATGTGCGGAAACCATGCACAAAACTATAGGTAGGTCCGCCCAACCTAATGAAGGGTCCAAAAGAAAAATTTTCTTGGGCGCTACCCTGGACCCCGTAGAGGGGGGCTACCCACCCCCCTCAAACCCCTGGACAGTGGGGGTTGTTGCCCCCACAGTGACCCCCCCGCTGCGCAATCGACGCAACGAAGGGGGGGCTATTCCCCCCCCTCTAACCCCCCCCCCCCCCCCCCCCCCCCCCCCCCCCACAAACTACGTCGGCTAGTCGTGGAAAGAATATAACACAACCCAACATTTTCCCACTTGTTTTTTTCTTTCCACAGGGGGCCACAGTAGAGCTTAGTCATTTTCCTAGCCTTGAAACAATCATTGTTTCTCTACACCAAGAGAGCTTCTTAGAGCTCACAAATTTTTTCAATGCATCTACAGTATTCTTCAAAGTGTCCACCTTTTTGTCTTCTATCATATCCCTCACAAAGTGATACTGAACATCAATGTGCTTGGTCTTTGAATGATAAGCAGGGTTCTTTGAAAAGAAAATTTCACTTTGGTTGTCACCGTCTATCCTTATAGCTCCCTATAATAACCCCATACTTTAACACAATATCTGCAACAAAACTGCTTCCTTACTTGCATGAGTGGCTGCCATGTATTCTGCCTCTATAGTTGATAATGCCACTACATATTGTTTCTTACTCATCCAGCTGATTGCACCTCCAAATAGGTTAAACACATACCCACTTGTAGATCTTCTCTGATCCAGATCTCCAAGCTAGTCTGCATTAACAAAGCCACAAATATCCAAAACTCTGTCCAATCATGGTCTTCCTTGGTAGCACAAGCCATAATCACTAGTGCCATGCAAATACCTGAAAACTTGCTTCACTATTTTCCAATGCTCCTTCCCTGGTTTTGACATAAACCTGCTCAATACTCCCACTGCATGTGCAATGTCTGGTCTAGTACAGAACATCGCATACATCAGGCGACTGACTGCACTTGCATATGGAATATGGGACATGTCCTCTTCCTCTTCTTGTGTCTTGGGACACTGTTTGTCAGATAGCTTTACACATACAAGAATAGGAACCTTCACCGGTTTACTATCCTACATATTAAACCTCCGCAATATTGTCTCAACATACTTCCTCTAGTTTAACCAGAGCTTCCTCTTTACCCGATCTCTTTTAATTTCTATGCCCAAAATATAGTTTGCAGCACCAAGATATTTCATGTCGAATTTGGAGGACAATTGGGTCTTCAAATCCTGGATAATTTCTTTGTCATTTCCAACCAGCAACATGTCATCCACATACAATACCAAATAAATAACATGGTCACCAATTAATTTAAAATACACACAGTGATCTGCTTTGCTTGTGGTGAAGCCAAGTCCCCATATAAATGTATCAAATTTATGATACCACATCCTTGGTGACTGTTTTAGCCCATACAAAGACTTCTTTAACTTTCATACCAGCTCTTTCTTACCCTTCACCACAAAGCCTTCAGGTTGCTTCATGTAGATCTCCTCTTCTAGATCCCCATGGAAAAATGTTGTCTTCACATCCATCTATTCTACCTCAAAATCAAAAGCAGCAGTAATAGATAAAAGTAATATAATAGAATCTACCTTCGCAACAGGAGAAAAAATATCACCAAAATCAATTCTCGACCCTTGGGAATAACCTTTTGCTACCAATTGAGCTTTGTATTTCTCCACCTTTCCTTCTGCATTGATCCTCTTCTTGAACACCCATTTGTTGCCAATGGGTTTCCTTCCAGCCGGCAAGTCCACTAGATCCCAAGCCTCATTTTTGTGCAAAGATGAAATTTTATCAACCATGGCCTCTTTCCAGAGTTTTCCATCCTTTGAATATACTGCTTCCTTCACAGTTCTGGGATCATCATTAGTAATAGATAAAGAAAATTTTGAACAAAAAGCAGATGGACTATACCTTTTTGGCTGCCTTCTTTATCGAACTGAGCTTCTCACACCCGGAGTTTGTGGCTCTTCATCTTGTGATTCCTCTTCTGCTGTAGAGTCTGATTCTTACTCCTTAAGCTCAAACTCTATCTTCTCAGGTTCCTTTGGTTGGACTTCATGTTTGAGAACATCTTTCACCTCTCTAAACACCACATCTCAATTGTACACAACCTTCCTTGTTATTGGGTTCCAAAGATTATAACCCTTTAAACCATCCTTATACCCAATAAAGATGCACTTTTCAGATTTACTATCTAACTTAGTTATTTTCTCCTTTGGAACATGTACATATGCATCACATCCAAATACCCTCAGAGTGAAGGAGAGGGCTTCTTACCAGTCCATACCTCGTATGGAGTCTTATCCTCCAATGCTGATGAAGGTGATCTGTTGACCATGTAACATGTTGTCTCCACTACCTCTACCTAGAATTTCTATCCTAACTCGGCACCACTGAGCATGCTTCTTTCCATTTCCATCAATGTCTTGTTCATTCTTTCTGCAGCTCCATTTTGCTCAGGTGTGTATGGAGTAGTTTCTGTCGTGCTATACCACACTTCTTATATAATTCTTCAAATTCCTTGCTGCAAAACTCTCCACCATTATCTGTCCTCAACACCTTTATATTCTTCTCTATCTGGTTTTCCACCAGAGCCTTAAATTCTTTAAACCTGTCAAAGAATTCATATTTCTTCTTGAGGAAATATATCCATGTATTCCTTGAGAATTCATCTATAAATGATACATAGTACATAGAATTACCCAGTGATGGAACCTTCATAGGTCCAAACACATCACTGTGCATAAGCTCTAATATTTGTTTCGCCCTCTTACCCCCAGAGGGGAAACTCACGCGATTCTGCTTCCCATATACACAATTTTCGCAGAAATAAAAATACAGAGAGATATTACTTAAACCTTCTACCATACCTTTACCACGAAGTATTCAGCAGCCCTTCTCTCCAATATGTCCAAGCTTTTGATGCCACAACATGGTCTTCTCTCTAGACACCACTAGATTTTTTGCTTCACTTTCAGGAACCACATAACTATTGCACCCATCAACAACAATGCTACCTTGAAGCTTGTACAAAGTTCCAATCTGAACTCCCCGCATCAATACCAATGCTCCCCAAACCATCTTGTAGGTATCCTTCTCGAACATTATTTTTACACCTGAATCATCCATCTTTCTTACAGAAATCAGATTTCTAGCCAATGTAGGAATATGCAAAACACTTGGAAGTGTTCTAACCCTTCCACCTTGCAACTTCAACTTTCCTTTTCTACGACCAATGATTCTAGCCTTCCTATCAACCCCTAAGAAGACATCACCACCATCGTATTTCTCATACTCGCAGAACCACTCTCTATGGGGAGTGAAGTGAAAGGATGCACCTGAGCCAATCAACCATGCCTCATGATCTACATGTATACTTGAAGAAGCCAAGTACACATCCCCACCTTCATCTGAGGTGGTTTTCGCCTCTGTAGAAGGAGGATCATTAGATCCCTTTTCTTTGTTAGGAGCTTTAGTTTTACAGTCTCTTTTGTAGTGCCCTTCCTTTCCGCATTTCCAGCACACCAACTTTACAGGTTTTCATGGAGATTTAGATCTCCCTCTAGATTTAGATCTCCCACTCGATGACTTACTTATGTTTCTATTCTGGGACGTCCTTGTACAGACAAGGCATCACCATCCTATTTCTCCATATTTTTTCCATCTCATCTCCTCTGTCAGCAAGGATGAGACTATTTCATCAAACTGCAAGGCAGTTGCATTGCTACCTATTGTAATAACCAGACTATCCCACGAATCTGGTAGAGAACACAACAAACTAATGCACTTATATTCATCTAAAATTTTAATATCAATAGACAATAACTGACTTACCACACTATTAAATGCATTTAGATGATATGTCATCAAGTCTTCATCTTTCATCCTCGGGTTATACAGCTTTTTCCGTAGGAATAGTTTATTCACCAGAGGTTTAGATTGGTACAAGGTCCCTAACTTGTCTGACAAAGCCTTCACTGTAGCTTCCTGTAGAGCCTCTACTCTACACCTACTTGTCTACCATTTTCCTCAATTTTTCCTCATCTTTTCTTCACTTTTGCCTCATTTTCACTATAAAACCACCCAGATCATTACATTAGGTGTCATTAAGCATGATCAAGCAAGTTTTGCTAATGGATGACTGTTTGTTTAGATTTTGACATACTTGCAGGAATCCCGCAGCTATCTGATGATCCTGCAGCCTTTTTGTTAAACGCAAGGTTCCACGTGTCAGTTTTCCAGATGAGCCACATGGGCACTTAGGTATCAACGTGCTCGAGGTTCCTGTCCCATTTTTCCAGCCATCCACGTCATCTTTACCCCTGGTCAAAGCTGGTCAAGTTACGGTCAACTAAAGGCTGTTTAACGGTGATTGTGAGCTGCTAGGTCACGTCAGCTTAAACGGTGACTTGTCCACGTTTTGCAGATGGTAGGGGACATGATCCAACATGGGATTCATTGCCCATGACGACAGAAGCACCAGCTCATCCACGCAGCCGTATGATGTGTCCAGGAACCATAATTACGCATTACAGTTAGTTGTTTTTCAGTTAGTAGCTGTACGTGTTAGGCTATCCTAGAAATGCCTATAAATAGCTGCGTCTGCGTACACTCAAGAGACTTTTTATCAGTTGTAATTTCTGAACTTGTGTTAATTTTAAGAGCGTTGTGAACTCTGTTTTTTTAGTGCTATTCTAGCACTCTGTTTTGTACACTTTTGCAAATGGAGGAATAGACATAGTGTTGTTTTGAAGCTTCCAGATCTCTGAGTTTTCTTGTGGCTGAATGAATAGAGGGCCCCTATTCATCTTAGCCTCTGTAAAGTATTTTATGTTCAGTATTTACTTATTTTCTCATTCAGCATTCCTTTAAGCATGTATAGTTTCATTTATTTGATTTCTTTTCTTTCACGCTGATCAGTATTACTTCTTTGCAGGTTTCTTTTAGCCCGGGATTTGTTTTTATGTGTGTGTGTTTGCTTTACAAACTAATGGTATTTGAAGTTGACAGATTCAAGTTGCTGCCTTTGTTTTTATAGCTGATTTTTAATCTTATTTCTCAAAGAGCTGCTAACACATGAATGATCTTCTATCATAAATTGTTATCTTTTAAGATCAGAATACCACTAACTTGCAGCTGGCTTTGAGTGCTTTTTAGACTATTCTTTCACTACTTTCTAATCATACTTTGCATAGTACATATGGCTGAAGTAGAGAGTTAGAAAGAGCAAAACGTTATCACTAGTCTTTAAAGTAGATTTTTGGTTTTAAGAGCTTTCTAGACTATTCTTTCACTACTTTCTAATCATACTTTGCATAGTACATATGGCAGAAGTAGAGGGTTAGAAAGAGAAAAACGTTATCACTAGTCTTTAAAGCAGATTTTTCTCATTTTTAATCACTTTTCTAATTCAACTTAAGCTACTTTCTTTCCGTGCTTTACACAGTACATGTGTTTGAAGCAGCGAGTTAGAGAGAGATAATCTTTATCTTTGGTTTTAAAAGTGACTTTCCTTTCTTTTATTTGCAGCTGCATGAATGAGGTCTAGTGCCATTGGAAGTGGTTATTTGCTTTCAAAGTTATTTCAAGATCTTTCAAGTCATTTATTTCTTTCAAGCATTTCCTTTCAAGCAATTAGTTAGAAATCACTAATCACACACTCTCACTCATTTAGGATTCACACTACACACACACCGTCACTCACTTGTTTATAAATCATCATTCCATCTTAGGAACATAATTAACCACAACAACACCCCCAACGATAAGAAAAATCTAAGAGGTTACTTAAGTACATATAGTACACCTTCACTTCATCAGCTTACGAGCCCCGGGTTGACAATTAATACTAGCAATTTAGACAACACTAAATTGACTAAACATTTTGGCGCCATTGCCGGGGAAGTGAAATTAAGTAGCCATATTCTTAGAAGAAAAAAAAAACATAAAATTTCAAGAAAAGAAGTTAATAGCCTATCTAAGTATGCTCTCCTCTTGCACTTTGAAGTGATCTGGAGGATCAGAAAGGAGAAAGTTATTGATTTAATAGTTTCTTGAGTATGCTCTCTTCTTGCACCTAGAGTGACCTGGAAGATCAGAAAAAGAACTATTTAACTTGACTTGAAGATAAAATAAAAAATGACATGCATAGAGCTAGAGATTCTAGGGGAAGGTTTTTAGCTAGAGCTCGAAGTTCAATTTTTACAAGTCCATCTGCTTCAAGAGATAGACAAGAGACACCTCCCTTATCTCCAACCGAAACTCCTAGTCCTAGAATTCCTAAAATTCAAGAGCCAAGAGTTGACTCTCCTACACCTTCTATTGAGTTTGAACTAGGAAGAGACTCTTCTCTTTCTCCTACAAGAAAACCAATTGTAATTGAGGAAATAGACTCACCTGAAGAGGAAGGAGAAATCTCTTCTCATTCACCCTTTGTAGAAGAACCAAAAGATTTTGAAATCCCTAGGAGAATCATCATGGCAAAGGAAGAAGGAGGTGGTAGAGGTAGAGGAGGAGGAAATAACAATAACAATGGAGGAGTTAGAGGTCCCATTCGAGGAAATAGAGATGGGGATAACTCATTTGGGTTTCCCATTGTTAATGAGGATTCCCGAGCCACCATGAAAAACATATCACCATCCGTCCTCCCAAATTTTCATGGGTTAAGAACTGAGGACCCTGAAACATTCTTGTTTGAATTTGAAGTTGTGTGTCGAACCTATGACTATCTGGATGATACTCAGAAACTCAAACTGTTCCCATCAACACTAAAAGATCAAGCTTTGAAATGGTTCATGGGGTTACTTACTCAATCCATTAGGACCTGGGATGAAATAAAACAAACCTTTTTGGATAGGTATTTGGACTATTGTATGCCTACTAATCACAAGGATGAGGTTTTTAAAATGATGCAAAAAGAAGATGAGAGCTTAGAAGATTTACTTGAGAGATTTCAATATAATTTAAAAAGAGCAAAAATGAGTACCTTGGATGAAGAGACCTTAAAAGCCCTCTTATTAAAAGCCATTAGGGATGAATGGATAGATATCTTAAACATGATGGGGAAGGGGGATATTTCTCAACTTTCTCTCAATGATATAGCAAAACTTTGTATCCATCTCTCAAGGGGCAAATCAAAAACTCAAAAAGGGCCTAGAGATCCTTCTCTCCTTAGGGCAAATAAATCTGCAACAGGATCAGTGAGTAGGGATGAAATCGGTAATATGCTAGATGAATTTAAAACTGACATCCTAGGGAGTCTTAGTGAACAAATTGATACCCTTAAGATTCAAAATAAACAAAAAGCAGAAGCCAAGGCTATGACTATCTTTTGCCCGAAGTGTAGAAAGAAGCATGCTTTAAGGGAATGTCCCTTGGAAGCACAAGTTGTGGAAACCTGTGTAATTTGCTCAGAAACCCATGAGACCAAGGAATGTCCTTCAATCCCTGGCCTCAAAGCAGTCTTTCAAGAAGATCCAAGTATGCTTGAATCTCTTTGTTTTGTTGCAAGAAGACCTTGGCAGGGGCAGCAAAATCAAGGGTTTAACAACTCTATGAATTTCCAACCCCCACCAAATTGGAATCCTTGGCAACAACCTTGGTCACAACCACAAAATCCTTTCCAAGCATGGTTGCAAAGCATGCAAATGAAAAATCCTTATGGGAGATCTGCCCAATTCTATCAATATCCTCAATCCTTTCAAAATCAGCAAGCTCCCCAACTTCCAAATCAAGGTCAACAATTGTCATTACCATACCCTCAACAACAACAAACTCCTCCACAAAATCAAAATTCTCAACTCACCCAGCAGAAGTCAAATCAACTTCCCTCTCAGCCATTACCAAACCCAAATAATAGGAACCCTCAAAATGCTTATGTGATGGAAGGTCAACCATTCCCTACCTATATGGTTGTTCCTCTCAATGAAGTACAACTCAGATCAAGTAGAATCTTAGATCAACCTTCCACAAGTGTTCAAGAACCAAGCATTTCTGAGGAAGAATCTCTCAAAGTCAATAAAGGTTCTGAAGTATCACTTCAAACCCAAAAAGAAAAAGAATCAACTCCCTTAGTTGAGCAACCCACATCTTCAGCTACTCCTCCTTTTCCTGAAAGATTGCAAATTGACAAAGGAGTGGAGAAGCAGATTTGGTTGCCTGACTATAGCTTTCTAGATGAATTGAAAAATGTCTGTATCAAGATTCCCTTGTTAACAACCATTAAGGAGATTCCCATTCTAGCAAAGACAATAAAGGAGTTGAGTTTGAAAAAAACAATAAAAAGAACCAGAGATACCAAAAGGATACATCTAGTTGGAAAAATTGCAGACATTATGATGGGTAAGATTACCATGCAAAAATATGTGGATCCCGGTAGCCCTATTGTTAAAACTCATATTAATGGGGTTGAAATCCCAAATACCTTGATTGACTTAGGAGCCGCTATCAACATCATGAGTAGACAGACCATGGATCAGTTAAAACTTCCTAACCTTCTCTTTACACCTACTTTGCTGCAACTTGCAGATAGATCAATCATCAAACCTGATGGTGTATTGGAAGATATTCCAGTCTCACTAGACTCTTGGGAGTATCCAGTTGATTTTATGATTTTAACTCCCAAGAACAATCTAGGAGGACATCCTCTTATTTTAGGAAGACCTTGGCTGGCCACAGCTGATGCTTTCATAAGTTGTAGGTCTGGAGACATGTATATATCAGATGGTAATTCTACCAAGAAATTCAACTTGTATCCTCCCGCAAAGGCAATAACAGAAATAGGAGAAGATGAGTGGATTGATGATGAGGATACTCTTCAACCTGTTCTAACCATCTCTGAGATTAGTGAGGACAATCAAATTCTAAATACATTAGAAAATTTTGAGATACCTTTAGAATATGACTCTTCACAGTTTCAGTTAGATGCAGACATTGAATATCTCTCCTCTAGACAGATGTCTCTCTTCTCAATGGAAGAGTTTGGTAGTTCTACAGTTGAAATCTTTCCAGGAAAAACATTAAACATTAACAAGAACTTGGAAAGACTACAACAAGAAGAATTAACTAAACTGTTGCAAAAACATTCCACTGCCTTTGCATGGGAATACACTGACATGAAAGGAATCGACCCTAAGACTTGTATTCATCACATTTATATTGAAGAAAACAGCAGACCTATTAGGCAGCCACAAAGACGGATGAATCCAAATCTTAGGGAAATTGTGAAAGAAGAACTTCAGAAATTGCTCAAGGTAAACTTCATTTACCCCATTTCAGATAGCCAATGGGTTTCTCCCTTGGTTATAGTGCCCAAAAAGAATGGTAAATGGAGAGTTTGCATTGATTATCGAGAATTGAACAAGGCAACCTTAAAGTATCATTTCCCTTTACCTTTTATTGATCAGGTACTAGACACTTTAGCAGGTAAAAAGTATTTCTCATTCTTGGATGGTTTTAGTGGTTACAATCAAATTCAGGTAGCACCTGAAGATCAAGACAAAACCACATTTACTTGTCCTTGGGGAACTTTTGCCTACCGAGTACTCCCTTTTGGATTGTGCAATGCACCCGCTACATTTCAAAGGGTTGTACTAGGAATCTTTTCAGATCTGATTCATGATTGTGTAGAGGTATACATGGACGATTTAACAGTTTATGGTAATACATTTGAAGAAGCTTTGGAAAATTTGGAAAAAGTACTGGTAAGATGCAAGGAAACAAATATTTCTTTAAGTCATGAAAAGTGTTTTATGATGTTTACTGAAGGGATTGTTTTAGGACATCATATTTCAGGAGATGGAATCAAAGTTGATAGATCTAAAGTCGAAATCATCTCTAAGTTACCTATTCCTAATTGCCAAAGGGATGTTAGAAGTTTTCTTGGATTTACTGGTTATTATAGAAGATTTATTGAAAACTTCACTAAGATAGCATCCCCTCTTTTCAAACTCCTTACTAAAGATTGTGAATTTAAGTGGGATCCTGAATGTCAATCTGCCTTTGAAGCCTTAAAGACTAGAATATCTGAAGCACCCATTCTAAGGGGTCCAAATTGGAAACTCCCTTTTCACATTTCTACTGATGCTTCAGATACAGCTTTAGGAGCTGTTTTGGGACAAAAGGATTTGATCCCTTATGCCATTTATTACACAAGTAAGAATTTGACTCCCACTGAGTTAAATTACACTGTTACTGAAAAGGAATTTCTAGCCGTTGTTCATGCGATAAACAAGTTTAGACACTATATAACCAGCTATGAAACCTTTGTCCACACTGATCACTCTGCCATTAGATACCTCATGAACAAACCAGTCACTAATGGTAGAGTTACAAGATGGCTTTTGCTTTTACAAGAATTCAACATAACTGTGTTAGATCGACCAGGTAAACAGAACACAGTAGCTGATTTCTTGTCTAGAATCCAAAACACTAATGAGGACTCTCCTGTAGAGGATAAATTTCCAGATGAGTATTTGTTTGCAGTAACTACCAAAACCCCTTGGTATGCTGATATTGCTAATTATTTAGTTACTGGAAAGTTACCTTTACATTTATTTCCTAATGAGAACAGGAAAATCATTCAGGATAGTTCACATTATTCTTGGATTTCTAATGAATTGTTCAGAACAGGGTCAGATTTGATGATCAGAAGATGTGTACGGGAGGATGAAATGCCTGACATCCTTAAGGCATGTCATGACGAACCTTGTGGCGGACACTTTGCTGATAAGAGGACTGCTTATAAAATCCTTTCATTAGGATATTATTGGCCTTCTCTCTTTAAGGATGCAAAGCAATATGTTAAAAGGTGTGACAGTTGTCAGAGAGTTGGAAGACCAACTCTTTCAAATGAAATGCCACTACAGCCATAGGTATGCATCGAACCCTTCGAGAAATGGGCTCTAGATTTTGTTGGACCAATTAATCCGCCATCCAAGCAAAACAGATATATATTGGTTTGTACTGATTATGTTACTAAGTGGGTAGAAGCTATAGCATTGACTTCTGCTACTGAAAATTCAGTTGTTCAATTTCTTTTTAAGGATATTTTCACTCGTTTTGGTGTCCCAAGAGAAATTGTAACAGATCAGGGGAGCCAATTTACATCAAGAATGATGGAGAAGCTGATGGAGGAGTATAAGATCAAGCATAGAACATCTACTCCATACCATCCGCAAGCGAATGGTCAAGTAGAATCTACAAATAAAGTTCTTGAAAGCATCATCACAAAGACTGTTCATCTTCATAGAAGAGATTGGGCGGAAAGGCTTCCTGAAGCCTTATGGGCCTATAGAACTACATGGAGGAACACCACAGGACATTCTCCCTATGAACTTGTTTATGGGAAGGAATTCCTGTTCCCCATTGAGTTCCAAATCAAGACCTTCAAGACAACAGTTCAATTAGGGATGAGCTTATCAGAAGCCCAGAAGCACAGAATGGACCAGTTAAATGAACTAGATGAAATGAGACAAGATGCAATTCTAAGGACCGATCTGGTTCAGCACCAAAGAAGCAAATGGCATGATCGACATATCAAAGAAAAGAAGTTTCAAAAGGGTGATTGGGCACTCTTGTTTGATTCAAAATTTAAGGACTTCAAAGGAAAATTTCAAACTCATTGGCTTGGGCCATATGAGATTGATGAAGTCTTTAATAATGGAGCAGTTAGAGTGAAGACTATTGATGAACTTCAAACTCCCTTTATTGTGAATGGCCACCGGTTGAAAATTTACCACAAGCCACTCTCAAAAGAGGAGTTTGTTAAGTTGTTCCAAGGCGATTCTGAAATGAGGTTGGTGGAGAAGAATTCTTCTCCTCCATCAGCCTAATCTCTGTTTCTTTCAATTTCAATGAAAAAAAAAAAAGAATAAATGTATGAGCCTGAAAACCAATCTCTGATTGGCAGTCTCATGCAGAAAACCTGAGGTGAAAATCAGGGTCACCTGACACCTCATGTTTTCCAAAAAAAAAAAAATCTCTCTCTCATCTCATTTCGCCATTTCATCCATTCCATCTCACCATCTCATTCCATCTCACCATCCTCACTTCACCTCACTGTTTTCCACCCATTCATCCATTCATTCATTCCATTTCATTAATAAAGTTTTTTTTCAGGAACTAAAGTTATTTTGTGCAGCTGAAGGACACCATTGCAGTTCCCGCAGCTATTTGGCAATTCTGCAGCCATTTAGCCTTTCTGCAGCCCTCTGCACCTGCACAAAGAAACACAGTCTGTTTGAAGAAAATATTTACAGTTCAAGAATCATTAATGACAAGTAGGAAAGAGTCATGAATAAAGTTGACAAAGGGTTAGTGGCAAATTATTAGAAGGCAAATCAAATGCGGATCTGAGGTATGTTTTAAAATCTTAAACCTATAGTTATTTCATTACGCAGAATTTTCTGGGTTATGTCTTTTTGGCCACTAATTGTAATGATTACCCATTTTCTCTACCACGCGACCACATATCCACGAATCCTCCACGTCTATCAGTTCATGATACCCACGATTTTTGAAATCACATATGGTTGTTTTTGTCATTAAGGTTTTCGTACCCTAATGACGTAACCTACCGTATTACGACTCTCTCAGTCCTCATCCCACAGCCATGTGTTAACCTACAACCGAAATCTGAGAATCTAGCCGTTTCACTCATTATTTCGAAACCCTCTACGCTCATAACACTCCATTTCACGCTGTTCCATTCTCTCATCTCCCTCATTCCGTTTCACTCACTACGATTGCCTCCATAAACCATACTCTGTTTTTCCTCTCTGCTCATTCTGAGAAACAGTGAATACGTATAGCCAGTAAACGTATGTTACGGTTGTATTACGACCGCTAGCCACCGTTTCACTGTGTTAACGCTGTTTATCCACCATTTAACTCTGTTCAAGCCGTGAATTCTCTGTGTCTAAGGCTGTTGCTAAACCCATATATCCTTTGTTCCACAAATTCTGAACAAGAACCGAGGATTTACTGTGTAAAGCCACCATCAAAGTCGTGTTTTAAACAGAGCTGAAGAGTCAATGGGAAAACTTTTAAGGGCTGAACCAGAAGGTTCGAAATTCTTGGAGGCATATCCTCAAGTTGAGGAGGCATTGCAAAAAGCCAATTGGCTACAGTGCATCAAGAAGTTTAAAGGCTACCACAAAGAAGTAACAAAAGCCTTTGCAAGGTCATTCAAAGATAAAGACAGTCAAGTGGAGATGGGTGATTTAACGTTTGCAGTCTCAGAGGGCAGCATAGCACAAGCTACATCTCTCCCACAAACCGGTGAAAGGTGGTTTAAGAACCGGTCAGTTCAAGGTCAACAATGGAAGCAGATTTTTAAAAACCCAGGTATGGATACAAGTGTTTTCACAAAAGGAATTCCTATCTCTCATGTTAAGGAAGAATGGAAAATTCTACTGTTGTTAGTGCAAAAATTTTTCATGTGTGAAGGGAGATTTGGGGTATTATACGTTTATCATGGTAAAATTATGCTGCAATTTCAAGGAGAACATGATATAAATCTTCCCCACTTTCTATTCCAAAGCCTTAGGAAAATGTGTTCCATGGCCAACCGGAATCCACGAAACATTGAAGCATACCTCTGTCATCATAGTCTTGTTAAGTTGTTAGTGGAGGAACAATTAAAAGCAAAACGAGACACATGGGAGAAATTTCTTGTAAGAAATCATTTTGAAGAACCTGGAGAAACTTCTGTACCTAGGAAAAGTAGAAGGAAAAGAAAAGAAAGTACCTCTGAAACTGATATCTTAGAGGGAACTGTCCAAGGACAGACTGTAGAGGAAATAGAAGTACATCATCCTGAACATGAGATTGAGCCTGAACCTACTGTGGACAGTGCTCAAGAGATTATCTCAGAAACCCTCTCTGAACTTGCCAAAGAAGCTGCCAAAAAGAGAAGAGAAGATAAAAAGAAACAAAAGCAAGACAAGGGAAAATCCATAGTTCAAGAAACTTATCAGACTCCAGAGCATTCTAGTGATGAAGAAAGAGATAGCCAGCCCTTAGCACAAAGGTTAGCTAAACTCCATGAGAAAATTGCCCTCTCCAAGAAAGTAAAAGTACAAAAACCAAGGAAAAAGGCACAAAGAGAAACACAGAGTGTTGCCACTGTAAGAAGGAGTAGCAGATTGCAGAATAAAGGGAAAGCCACAAGGACACTTTTCATTGATATAAGCACACCTAAGAAGGGTGCTATAAAAACAAACCTTGAGGATAGTCCACAACGTGAGGCAGGTACTCCTCCAAGGGAGGACAGTCCATTTTAGCCGGAGTTTGAAACTGAAATTGAGCATAAATACAGTCCAAGGAAGTCACCAATTGTTGACCAAGTTCAACAAGAGGTGTACAACTATTTTGAAACATTGGAGTAGAACACTGCTGGCCCAAGTAATATCATACCTCATGAGCAGCAAATAGACATACTCAAACAAGAGATCTATGAACTTGAGGTGCTAAATCGCCACATTAAGCAGAAAAATGAAGAAATGAAGCAGCAAGCTGATATTGCCAAAGCAATCCAAGATAACACCATGCTTCACATGGGCATGTGGCAGAAGAAAAACAACAGACTCAAGAAGAAATGCAGAAGGCTAAACAGAGCCTTAATCAATTTGAAATTCAGATGCATGTTCAAGAGACCAAAAGTTAATGTTTCCACACAAAGGAAGAAGAGGAGATTGGATGTCTTAGCAGAGGCATCCCAGCAGGTGGATTGAGTTGTGTTTTCATTGCATGAGGACATGCAATACCCTCGTAGTGGGGGTATGTAGAGCCTTTACTCTACACCTACTTGTCTACCATTTTCCTCAGTTTTTCCTCATCTTTTCTTCACTTTTGCCTCATTTTCACTATAAAACCACCCAGATCATTACATTAGGTGTCATTAAGCATGATCAAGCAAGTTTTGCTAATGGATGACTGTTTGTTTAGATTTTGACATACTTGCAGGAATCCCGCAGCTATCTGATGATCCTGCAGCCTTTTTGTTAAACGCAAGGTTCCACGTGTCAGTTTGCCAGATGAGCCACATGGGCACTTAGGTATCAACGTGCTCAAGGTTCCTGTCCCATTTTTCCAGCCATCCACGTCATCTTTACCCCTGGTCAAAGCTGGTCAAGTTACGGTCAACTAAAGGCTGTTTAACGGTGATTGTGAGCTGCTAGGTCACGTCAGCTTAAACGGTGACTTGTCCATGTTTTGCAGATGGTAGGGGACATGATCCAAAATGGGATTCATTTCCCATGATGACAGAACCACCAGCTCATCCACGCAGTCGTATGATGTGTCCAGGAACCATAACTACGCATTACAGTTAGTTGTTTTTCAGTTAGTAGCTGTACGTGTTAGGCTATCCTAGAAATGCCTATAAATAGCTGCATCTGCGTACGCTCAAGAGACTTTTTATCAGTTGTAATTTCTGAACTTGTGTTAATTTTAAGAGCATTGTGAACTCTGTTTTTTTAGTGCTATTCTAGCACTCTGTTTTGTACACTTTTGCAAATGGAGGAATAGACATAGTGCTGTTTTGAAGCTTCCAGATCTCTGAGTTTTCTTGTGGCTGAATGAATAGAGGGCCCCTATTCATCTTAGCCTCTGTAAAGTATTTTATGTTCAGTATTTACTTATTTTCTCATTCAGCATTCCTTTAAGCATGTATAGTTTCATTTATTTGATTTCTTTTCTTTCACGCTGATCAATATTACTTCTTTGCAGGTTTCTTTTAGCCCGGGATTTGTTTTTATGTGTGTGTGTTTGCTTTACAAACTAATGGTATTTGAAGTTGACAGATTCAAGTTGCTGCCTTTGTTTTTATAGCTGATTTTTAATCTTATTTCTCAAAGAGCTGCTAACACATGAATGATCTTCTATCATAAATTGTTATCTTTTAAGATCAGAATACCACTAACTTGCAGCTGGCTTTGAGTGCTTTTTAGACTATTCTTTCACTACTTTCTAATCATACTTTGCATAGTACTTATGGCTGAAGTAGAGAGTTAGAAAGAGCAAAACGTTATCACTAGTCTTTAAAGTAGATTTTTGGTTTTAAGAGCTTTCTAGACTATTCTTTCACTACTTTCTAATCATACTTTGCATAGTACATATGGCAGAAGTAGAGGGTTAGAAAGAGAAAAACGTTATCACTAGTCTTTAAAGTAGATTTTTCTCATTTTTAATCACTTTTCTAATTCAACTTAAGCTACTTTCTTTCCGTGCTTTACACAGTACATGTGTTTGAAGCAGCGAGTTAGAGAGAGATAATCTTTATCTTTGGTTTTAAAAGTGACTTTCCTTTCTTTTATTTGCAGCTGCATGAATGAGGTCTAGTGCCATTGGAAGTGGTTATTTGCTTTCAAAGTTATTTCAAGATCTTTCAAGTCATTTATTTCTTTCAAGCATTTCCTTTCAAGCAAGTAGTTAGAAATCACTAATCACACACTCTCACTCATTTAGGATTCACACTACACACACACCGTCACTCACTTGTTTATAAATCATCATTCCATATTAGGAACATAATTAACCACAACAACACCCCCAACGATAAGAAAACTCTAAGAGGTTACTTAAGTACATATAGTACACCTTCACTTCATCAGCTTACGAGCCCCGGGTTGACAATTAATACTAGCAATTTAGACAACACTAAATTGACTAAACACTTCCCCTGATACATTGAGCAATACTGAATCTGAGACACACAATCATATTGTGCTCTTTGCCTTCTGATCCAACTTCTTCCTTTCTTCATTGGACACTCTCATTGGTTTAGTACCCAGATTTACCGCGATCCACTGATCTTCATCCACCAACAGATCCTCCATATTGAGTTTCCACAACTCAAAACTATGACCATTAAATTTCTCGATCTCTATCTTTCCACTACTCGCCAACTTCTTTCACCACCAGAATATATCCTACAGATATCCCACTGAATAGGGTCTACCATAGGCCTGAGAAAAACCCCTCAGCAATAAAGGCGTCCCCTTGAAGCCAAAACATCTCTGATACCAAATGTAGGTTTTAAACCTATACAGAAATTACCTGCATACAAATTCTAAAACACAAAAAATAAACAATGCGAGAGCATAACACATAAAAAACATATACATAGAGATTTTCCCCTAGATCCCAAAACGGGACTACCATCTTGATTTTTCATTATCTTCCTTTCAATTTTACAATACGTATTTATACATGCCGAAGCATCCAATACCATGGACTGAAAACCATCGCGTCCAAAACCATGGACCGAAAACCATCGCATCCAAAACCATGGACCGAAAACCATCGCATCCAAAACCATGTGTGAAAACCATGCACAAAACCATAGGTAGGTCCGCCCAGCCTAATATAGGGTCCAAAAAAAAAATTTCCCTGGGGCTCTGCCTCGAACCCCGTAAAGGGGGGCTATCCGCCCCCCTCAAACCCCCTGTGACCCCCCTGCTGCACAATCGACACAACTAAGGGGGGGGCTCCTCCCCCCCATAAACTAGGTCGGCTAGTCGTGGAAGAATATAACACAACCGAACATCCTTTACTACCCTTTCACCATTAGTAAGCATTTCTTGTAGAAACTTAATCAAATCTATCTTCACATCTTCCATTTCGCCTTTCAGTTTTTCTTCTATACCATCCATCTTAGTGTCCATGCCATTAATCTTAGCTTCCATGTCATACATCTTAGCTTCCATGCCATCCATCTTAACTTGCATGCCATTCATACTAGCTTCCATGTCATTCATCTTAGCTTCCAGGCCTTTCCATAAACCATCAATCTTAGCTTATGTTACCATTTGTGAGAGTGAAATTTGTTGCACTTGATAGACTCATACTTTTGATATATCATGTTGCATTTCTTCCTCTTCTTCATGAGTCATGCTAGAGCTTTCAAGTTCCTTACTAGGTGTTTCCATTTTCTTTCTTCAGGGCATCAATTAATGATAATTATGCTTCACTATGCCTTTTGAACTTCAAACTAATTTTTCAACCCAAACTTATGAAAAATTGTAAAAAGACTACACACATTTTTTTGCTTTGTAGAAGATCGATATTGAATCTATTGTATCCCTGTAATTACGGATCTACAAGGTCTGAAATTTCTTACAGCGATAGCCCTCTGAGCCCTCTTTCCAATTCCACCTGTCTTATCAAAATTGTATTATGCAAGAAAGAGTTATGCCCAATCTCCCAAGATGGCCTGATTATATAATTTTTCAGTAGAGAGAACTTGTACGTCGTGCCACGTGTCACTATTTCAACCTTCGGATCTAAACAAGATACATTGAAAAATACATTCTGTCCTCTTTCTGTAACTTCTTATGAAATTTAAATATGATGCTCAAAGAGAACGTTATAAAGATTTTCCCAAGGTCACCTGTTTGGAATGTAATTCGAGAGTCGACAAAAAAAATAACTTCCTCAGATCATATCTCTGAAAATATAGTGAGACAAGATTTGAAATTAGGACTCGAGGTTCAGAACGAATTCAACTCAAATGTTTTTTTTTAGCTTCTGAAACTTCGTAGAGAAAAAGTTATAGTGAAAATGTCACGATGCCCTATTTGGAGAAGAAAAACCCTAGAATCCAAACCTCTGATATCAAATGTTATGAAACCAGCTCACAAAAAGATAGAAAATATAGATCAACAACTTCAAAATCAACCTCTTCGAGGGGGAAAGCTCCTTTACATTACACAACTGAATAATTCTTGGATAATACAAATGAAAAAACCTCATTTCTATATATAGGATCCTAAGGGGTCACAATATAATCAAAGTTGACATAACAATAATAATATAAGGGCACAACAATAACAATAGTGGGCTTCTATTGGGCACAATAATAATAATATGGGGACAATAGGGGAACAAAAATAACAATAAGGGCTACAATGACAATAGTAATGGGGGAATCACTAGTATTATAGGGACCTAACATGTAATTAGAGGGCCCCCCTCCGACCCCGATGTGCATTATTATCTCGTTAAATACACTGCAACCCCACGAACGCATTCCCGACGCCCCTATTGTTATGGTTACTGACTCAACATTCCTACCCTATGCTATCACTGGGGCACCCTTCTTATACCCTCCACCTGGTTTCATATCGCACCAAGTCGTGGCAACACTTATGTTACCAACTATGGCTCTTGTGATACCTGTCTAGTATCTGGCCCCTTAGGGCATTTCTGCACACTCAAGCATCACCTCGACAGACATCATTCCTATAGCTCCTCCTTAGGAAACCACCCCAAATAGAGTTACGCAAATGTTAAGATCAAGAGGGGCTAGCAAGATGGATAAGAAAAAAGGTAAGAAGGTGGAAGCCATGGATTCTTCCTTACCTAGGTACCACCACCCTGTGATTTATGCAAAGTAGTAGAACACCCTACCAACTTGTGCCTAGAGTTAGATGAGTTAAAATCCCTTCTTCATGCCCCAAAATTGCCAGTAGCCCAACCTCCACCCTTAGGAGAAAATGCCACCCCAGCACGAAATAAGGAATTATTAACTAATCATGCATGCACTATATACACGTAATACATACATCACACTCACCACTATCGTGAAATTCCTTATTATTGAGATCCATTAGGTGCCCTCGCTCAAACCAATATTGTGACCCAATTGCCTCCCACCACATTGGTAACCAATGATGGGTCCAAAACCATTTCTTTTGTCTTTGAGGAAGAAGCTTCATGCTCATATTCCTCTTATACCCATGGTGACACAACCTCCCACCATACAAGGAGGCAACCAGAATTAGTGACACCTCAACCTTCCTCCATCTGTGCCTTATGTGATGAACCTGGACATATGATTAACTAATGTCCCGATTTATGGGAACTTAAGAAATGGTACCAGGGCCCTCAAATTGTCCCTAGAAACCGATCCAGGTGCAAATGCTATAACTGCCACATTTTTATGCGAAACCATCATACTTTATTTTTCTCAACCCTTCCCAACTTTGTGAAGCATTGGATTTTCTACACTAATATAATGTTGGGGCATAGGCATTTGTCCAAGAAAATACCCAAACGCAGAACAACCTGTGACATGAGACCCTCACCAGTGCCTTAACAAGCCCATCATCGACATCTACGTGAGACGCTGCAACAAAACCTATATATCACATTAGTACCAACAACTACCATCAAGAAAATATAAGAGAAATATTACCACCATTGGGTGCTGATGACACACAACACCATATACGTTTCATTTCCTCAACTATAGGAACCGGGATTTGTGTCATCTTCTCATCATTCTTTGGTTTCAAGACCACCACACCTACCACCATGGTAGTATCATCCCCAACTGTATAGACCCATGGAATCTATGCACTGTCAACATTATTAGGTTCTACAATGACATCCACCGAGTCGTTTTCTCATTCTTCAACTATCACCACTATAACCCAATCCCATCCTCAAAACCTCCAACAATATTTAACACCTGTAGGCCATATTTTTTGCTCAGATGAGGATATTCTGGAGGCCATGATGGAACCATATTTCCTTTGGGACACTATGAATCACCACTCTTTCTTCTTACCGGAGAAATAATTCTCACTTGTTGAGGCACCAAGTCACAACATTTTCACAGTAGAAACAAAAGACTTCTAACCCCTAGGATAGGTATATTGGTTCAAGAATCATGTCCTGCACCAGATGAATTTTAGGAAGGGAATATGTCCAATATATAACCCACTATCGAGGTAAATATTTATGTTAAACTAGGCATATTCAAGGAAATATTTCTAGGGGCATCATGCTCCGTAGACCAAGTGGCCTCATACAAGGCCATCTTCTAAGAATATAGGGACATCTTGGCTTGGTATTACTCAGAAATGCTTGGCATTAGTCCTACCATTGTATAAAACCACATTGACACATGGCTAGATGCTTGCCCCATTAGGCATAAGCAACTTCAACTCCACCCTTCCAAATCCAAAGCAATCAAACTTGAAATTGACAAGCTTCATAAAGCTAGATTCATCTACCCCATCACTTACACCTCTTGGGTTTCTAACCTTGTAACCATCATGAAAAAATAGGGAACCCTTTGAGTTTTATTGATTTATGGGATCTAAATAAGGTATGTCCCAAAGACATCTAGCCAAACCCCTTCATTGATGAGGTCATCGATGCATGAGTAGGACACGAAGCCTTGTCCTTCATGGACATATTTTTTGGAGATAATCATATCCAAATCCACCACACGGATAAGTACAAAACTACTCTTACAACCCTATGGGGTACTTTCGCCTACCGTGTTATGCCTTTTGGCCTTAAAAATGTCGAAGCCACATTCCAATGGGCCATGAATTATATATTCCATGATTTGACTCATCTCATCTTAGCTTATTTGGATGACCTCATGGTTTGCCCCAAAAAACGCTTTGAACATCTATAGGATCTTCACTTGGTTTTTCATAGGTGTCTATGATACAACATGCATTTGAACCCACTAAAGTGTGTCTTTTGCGGTAACATAGGAAGACTGTTGGGATTCATTATTTCACAGAATGGTATTCATGTAGACCCCCTGAAATTCCAAGCCATATGCGAGATCCTGCCACGAAAAACTTTAAGGAAGCTATAAATCCTGTAAGGAAAGGCCAATTTCTTGCATCATTGCACATGGTTTATTATACCTCCTTTGTCAGGAAATTCCCTTCCACTGGGATGATGAAGCCTAAAAATCATTTGAGACCCTAAAGGACACATTATCACAAGTGTCTCTGATTAGCCCCTTGACTATACCAAGGACTATACCCTATACTTATCATTTTCTGAAGTAGCCATAGCTGGGATATTGCTTCAAGAAGGAGTTGATAATCTTGAACATGTCATTTGCTACATAAGAAAGAACCTCTCTGATATTGCATTAAAGTACAAGCTAGCAGATAAGACCACCTTAGAACTCATATGTTCTATACAAAATCTTTGAAACTAAATCATCCTACGAACCACTACCATAGTTGAAAATATCAACCCCATGTGATATCTACTTACTCATCGTATGATGAACCACAAATATACCCAATGGGTTGTTATTTTACAAGAAAATGAATTAAATTTTTCTTCCCCCCAAAAGAAATAAAGCCTTGATCCTTCGAGGACTTCATCACAAACCTTCCCCCACCATCCCAAGGGTCCCCGGTTAAATGACTCTTTCCCAAATGAACACACGTTTGTCATATCTATGGATGACCCTTGGTACGACGATGTTCTACTCTTCCTCTAAACCCAAAAGTTTAACCAACACCTCACTTGTGATGATCACCGATGCATTTGCCACCATGCCCCACGTTACCTCCTTATGGGGGACGCCCTCTACTAGAATAACATAGAAATCATCCTTCATTGATGCCTTACCATTGACGAAGTAGAACAAATCCTAAATGACTGCCATAGTGGAGCCTACAGTGACCACCTATCCAGAATGGTCGCAACCCAAAAAGTCCTCTAGCAAGTTATTTTTGGACCAATTTGTTTCATGATTGTATCCATGTATTCAAGCGATGTGAATTTTGCCAACGATACACTCACAAATCACAGGCTCCCCCAGCTCCCCTCCACCTAGTCATCATCGTAGGCCTGTTTTGAAAATGGTGCATTGAATTCATGACTTGCAACCCATAGTATCAAGGCATCCATAAGTATATTATCGTCAGATTAGACTACTTCACCAAATGGGAAAAATCCATGCCCACTTACAATAACACTGTAGAAACCACTAGGTTGTTTTTCTTCAACCATTTCATAACATGATTCATTGTTCCCAAGGATTTGGTTTCAGATCATGACAAACATTTCGAGAATGAGATATTTCAAGAACTATCCCAACACCTTGGTTTCTCTCATAAGTTCGCTCCACCATACTACTCGTAGTCAAATTTCCAGGTAGAATCTATCAACAAAGTCCTCAAAACAATGTTGCAACATATGGTGAACAAAAACAAGACCAATTCGCACCACATGGTCTTTTTTTTTAACAAGAACGGTTAATGTATTTATTGCCAAAAGTGGAGCATGCTCCTATTACAATCAACAATAGCTTTTAGAAATTGAGCAATGAGAAAGAGCTGATAACACAGTCCTTTCTCCTGTGCTTATATTCAAAAATTCAGTGATTTCTTTGGCTATTCTTGTTCTCTGTCTTACATATTATCTCTGGAATAGCAATTTCTGCAACCTTTTCCTTGTGTTTTTCTTTTTGTTGTTCCTTAAGTTGTCGTTCCTTCTGCTATTATTCCTTTTTCTTGTTGTTCCTACAACCTATTGTTCCTTCAGTTGTTGTTCCTTCGGCCTATTGTTCCTTCAGATGCTGTTCCTTCAGCCTGTTGTTCCTTTAGTCTGTTGTTCCTTCAGATGTTGTTCCTTCTGTTGCTGTTCCTTCTGCTGTTGTTCCTTCTGCTTGTTGTTCCTTCTGTTGATGTTCCTTCGACCTGTTGTTCCTTCAGATGTTGTTCCTTCTGTTGATGTTCCTTATGGTGTTGTTCCTTCTGTTGTTGTTCCTTCTGCTGTTGTTCCTTCTGGTTGCTGTTCTTTCTACTGTTGTTCCTTAATATGCGTGTTGTTCCTTCTACTGTTGTTGTTCCTTTGACCTGTGGTTCCTTCTTCTGTTGTTCCTTCTACTTGTTGTTCCTTCTGGTGTTGTTCCTTCTGTTGTTGTTCCTTCTGGTTATTGTTCCTTCTACCATCTGCTACTGTACATTCTGGTGTTGTTACTTCTGCTTGATAATCCTTGTGCTTGTTGATCCATCTGCTTGCTGCTTGGCGATCCTGAATGTGACTTTCAAGGTTCCAATTACCACTCTTACTCTAAATATTGGAGCCAGTGAGTGTAGATCTGCCTTTTGTAGATTGTCTAATGCAAAGGATGAATGGTGCAGGGTCCTCCATTAAGGATAAGATTACCTTGAGACAAAAGGCAACCTTTATTTTCCAGTGACTCTGCTTGCTTGTTTAAATCCCACAGAATATGATATGAGTCAACTGTGTCGAAGTTTTTCAATGTGTTTCGAATTCTTTGCAAGGTTTTGTTTAAAGCTGGGTTAGTAAAATAATATTCAGAGTTTAAGAGCTTAATGAGAAGCTCTGAATCTACCAATATTTGAATTATTGTATATCCTAACTCCTTCACAATCTGGCAAGCTTTTAGGAGGCTATAACTCTCTGCTTGATTGTTCGAACTTATGCCTAGGCCCCATCTGTAGCTGTTTTATTCAATCTATTTAGGGAAAGAATCAATCCCCTTGCGCCTACAGTGCCTGGATTACCCTTGGACACTCCATCAAATAAGATAGTGGCTTTTGGGGTTCCCTGCCACCACGTAATAAAATCACCTTTAGAGAGAAACAGGTGCCAAGTAGGAGCTTTCATCAGTTTGTTGATTGAATCTTTCCTTTCTCCTATCATGTAGGGTCCTATCCACGCAGAGACTTCTGCAAATAAAATAAAGGCAAATGTTGATTTGTCTATTATTTCCAACAAGAAAGCTTTTACTTTGGCAACCACTTCCACTGATTTCGGGAGCCTATTGTTGAAAACATACTCATTTCGAGCCAACCACACTTTCCACCAAAGGCATTTTGGAATAGCTTGCCAAATTTTTTTCTAGCTTGCATTTTTATTTTTTTTTCTCTGGGTTTTGATCTGCCTAGGAGGTGTATAGAGAAACGACTGAAATCTGGGAGGGGGTGGGTATGCTAATTCCATGGAGGACCATCTTCCAGACTTCTTGTGTGAAAACGCAGTCAAGCAATAAATGGTCAAAGGTTTCGATAGCAGAAGTGCATAGGCAGCATCTAAAGGGGCTGTGGAAGCCTTTTTTGTTCATGTTTTCTCCTATTAGTGCCTTTTTATGCATGAGTAACCAAGTAAATAAGTTCACCTTTGGTAGGAAAAAGGGAGACCAAATGGATTTCCAGAGCTTCAGTGTTAGCAAAGATGCATGTGTGACTTGTAGAGAGGAGAATCCTTGAGCTGCTGTATAAATTCTGGTTTTTCCCCACCCCCATTTATCTTTGGTTGTACGATGGACAGGGGCGAAGCCAGAGAGCGCTGCACAGAGCAAGATTTTTTGTGCTTTCAGACGGTCAGGAATACTTGGAAAATTCCATCCTTCCCAATTCCCTTTGTTGTCCCAAGAACATATGTCTGCAAGCCGGAGGAGTCCTTTGTTCACTAGCCAGATCTTTAAATTGTTACAGGAATTTAGGGTGGCGAATGGGGCATTCCCTTGAATGGTGTCCTCCCACAATAATGTTCTCTTTCCATTAGCTGGTATTATGTATAAATGCTGCTGAACATGGTCGATACTTCTTCTGACTAAATTCCATATTGTTGTTCTTGTTGGAGTAGAAGCAGTTGTGAGGTTTCTCAGACAGCCTCCCTTTAGGTATTTCTTCCAAAGGATCTTATTGACAGGATGACTTTTATCTGCATACAATTTCCATATGATTTTTCCACCGAGAGCTAGATTTGTTAAGCCTGGGTCCTGTATCTGTAACCCACCTTGCTGGAGTGGTCTATTCATGATATCCCATCTTACCAGATGTAACTTTCTTTGATTTCCCTTGCCCCCGTTCCAAAGGAAGTCCTGGAGGAGTTGGAAATCTGTTCCATGGTAGACTTAGGAGCTAGTAGGAGGGAAGATTGGAATATGGGAAGGGTGGAGAGGACTACCTTTATCAAAACTAACTTTCCAGCCTTTGTTAGCCATTGGCCTCCCCAATAAGCTATTTTTGCCTTTATCTTGCTAATTACTTGAGTCCATAGGGAGGGAGGGCTTGGTCCCAAGGATAAGGGAAGGCCTAGATATTTTATCTTTTCCCACTTGTCATACCTAGGGAATCCCAATATGCAAGCAATTCGAAGAATAGTTGGGTGATCTACATTCCAGCAATAAACCACACTTTTTCTTTTATTGATCAAGGCTCCTGTGATTAGACAGAAGTGTTGAAGGATTTCTTTGAATGCCTTTGCTATATTTATTGAGGCTCCTCCCAAAAGGAGAGATTAATCCGCAAAGAGTGGATGGTTTATAGGATCCACCACTCTTGCTGCCTTGATACCTAGAATAGTGCCAACTTCCATGTCCGATGTTAGCTTTCTACTTAAGGATTCTACCAGTAAGATGTAAAGAAAGGGTGACAATGGGCATCCTTGGTGGAGCCCTCTAGAAGCTTGGAAGAAGTCAGAAGGTCTGCCATTGACCAGGGGGACTATCCAAGGTCTAAGTGTGCAGGATTTTATCAAGTTGACAAATTCAGCACTAAAACTGAAGGAGAGGAGGATTTTATAGAGAAATGAAAGTTTAACTTGGTCAAAAGCATTTGACATATCCAACTTGATGAGCATGCCTTTTTCCTTCCGAGAGTGGCCAGAGTGGAGGGCTTCTTGCACTTGGATCACATTGTCTATGAGGTTCCTTCCTTTGACGAAACCGCCATAGGGGAGATCAGGTTTCCTAACAGAGGCTTGATTCTATTGGCTAAGAGTTTGGCAAGGATCTTGTAGGAGGCATTGCAAAGAGATATTGGCCGAAACCTATCGAAAGATTCAGGGTTAACTTCTTTCGGATAAGGGTAAGGAAGGTGGAGTTGGTGCACCCTCCCACTTTGGCTTTCTTTTGGAAGGCTTTTACCATTCTGAGAAGATCGGATTTTATTACATTCTAGCAAGCTCTATAGAAATGAATGGTGAAGCCATCTGGCCCAAGTGCTTTGTCCGGCTGCATTAACCAAATGACATCAACTATATATTTTTCAGAAAAAGGCAACATTAACCCAACGTTTACATCTATAATGACAAGAGAGGGGATGTTTGACAAAAAGTCAACAGATAGGTCGTGATCGAAAGAACCATCCTCCTGGAACAGGTTCTGAAAATGGGTTGTGGCTGACTGTTTTATGAGAGACTGTCCTTTAATAACTTCCCCCTCCCTGTTGGATATTTCAGAAATGGGATTCCGAGAGAGACAGGCTCTGCATTGTCTATGAAAGAAGGATGTGTTTCTGTCTCCATCTTGGATCCAGAGGTTGCGGGACTTAAGGCGCTAGTATTCCTCTTCATGTTGAAAGGAAAGAAAGGAGTTGAACTAGGCGTTCTGTTCGATGAGCAGCTGAGCTTTAGTGATGATCTGAAATTGGATCCTTAAACTCTCTTAAAGCTACCCGAACTCTGTAAAAACTCATACCAAAGTTTAACGTCTTGTGGATGTCGAAGCCTATCTCTGAACAATGATAGTTTGCAGCCATCATGGAGCAACAAGGACCTTCGGTTAAAGCATGCTGACCGATGCTTTAACCGTTGGCCCATGGGGGCTGTGCATGGCGCAAAAATGGTAGTTAGGAAGTCTGGATAAGAAAACGGAGGCTTTTTCTGAGCGTAAATCACTAATCGCACATTGCTGGGCAAAACCCCTCGAAATGGAAAAGCCCCGAGCGCTCGGTCACAAGGGAATCCAGAGAACCGTGGGAAAGGAACTAAAAATAGACGGCGGGTCCCGCACTCCAAAATCGGCGGTATATCAGAGGCATTTCGGGCGATAAGTGGGTTTGTCAGAGGACCTAGCGATGCCATACAGTGATTGATGTGTGTCCAGCGGCTGAGAGAGAAAACCACTCTCATCACGGTCTAACATCCGAGCAAGTCATCCACATGATAAGAGTGATAATCGTAGGATCTGGAGGCCCCAGATCTAATGGCGGAGATTGCACCTGATGGGAGACTAGACCCGAGGGAGAAAATAAGCCATGACACATAAAGGTTTGAAGTCTGACATGGATGATGAGTTGGCAGAGATTTGTGTTTTGCGGGCATTCTTTGAGTAAACGGAAATAATGGTCGTTTCAAACGATCGAGTGTTTTCAATGAACCTGAAACTTATCTGTTATGGAATAGGTGGCCATTTCCCTGTGAGGTGATTCAGTGACTGTAACAGTTGAAAGAATGGATTCGAATGGACGGAGGAAGGGAACGAGAGAGCTAAAAGCAGAGACGAATAGACAAAGAGAAGAAGGAGAGTGAACAATGAAAAAATGCTAAAAATGCAGAGAGTCTTTGGAGCCACTTGGAGGTTGAGTGAAAAGCCAGAGAGATCAATTGACAGTAGGATATTGTTGTTGGAGTTGCTTGGAGGTTGAGCAACTCACAAAGGCATGCAAAGGCCAAGAGAAAGAGCTTAGAGAAGCCAGAGAAGAGAGCCACGAGCCACAGCCAGAGCCAAGAGCCAAAGCAAGTTCCAAAAGCGAGAGCTGAGAGCCAGAACCAGAGCCAGAGCCAGAGTCATAGCCAAGAGCCAGAGCAAGAGCCAAAGCTAGAGCCAAGAGCCAAAGCTAGAAAGCTGAAAAAGCTCCAAGAGCCAGGGGATAAGATGGTGTTCTAAGCCCAATGTTCCTGTATAAAACATTAGATTTAAGCGTAGCACTTGTAAAAGAATTGAAGCCATAATCCCAGAGAGCCTAATCGAGTTGATTATAGGTCAAGGAGACGTATCCCAATATATAAAGGTGAACTCCATATGATATTGCTATCTTATGTGTTTGTTTTTACTGTTGCTTTAACTACTATTATATGCATTTATATATTAGTTTAAGTACCTTCCCATATCAGCGCAAACAACAAATTTTAAAGTAAATAATCAGCTGAAAACAAATACAAGCATACACCCATATTTTCAAGCATTTCTTATTTCCGCATTGGTTAATCAAATAGACTTGGGAAAATTTTAAAGCTTTGGAAGTGGGAGAGGTTCTTGTAAGTTAGACAAGAAGCCTAAGAGCCCCATTTTCAGATCAGGTGGTATCAGAGCTTAAGATTGATTAACCCCACCTTCAAATAAGGTTGTATCAAAATTCTTGATTGACAGGGCAAATATTGCTTGTCTAAAAGGTTTTTGGATAGTTAAGGATTGATTGCCTCATTGATTGTATGCTTGGTTGCAGACTGACTATTGTTTGAGTTTGTAGAGGCGAAGGGAAAGCTATTGATAGCTCAGTCCAAGAAGGACAAGGATGAAGAATGGCTGAAGGCATTCTTCTATCCCAAAGGACCTCAAGGCGATCCTTGAAGCATAAGAGGTTGTTGCAAGAGATTACTGAATAAGCTCTTTATTATTCTTGTTTGAAGTTCTTTTGTTCATTAGCATAATGACAACTTCTACAAGTGAGCCCTCAAAATATTCTTTCTTCACAAGTTCCTTTGATGGAGACATGAAGCAAGACTTGTCCACCATGATGGATATGGTGAGAGAAATGAATGAGGATGGAAGGAAGAGCAGCATACTTAGACAATAGCTGAATTCTGTGGAGGAAGAGAAGCAGATGCTTTCTGGCAAATTGCAGGAAATGGAGGGGCAACTTCATATTGCAAGTATGGACCTGAAAAGGATGCATGAGTTGGAGTCACAACTCTTTGTTACAAAAGAAGACTTGGTCAAGTATCAGCTTGAATAAGAGGTAAACCATTCATGTTTGTCTTCAAATTCTTCTAAGAATGCTTATATTAGTTCTTTTGAAAAACATACCAGAGGCATAGGTTCCAATCTAATGTCCAAGATGGGCTATGAAGGGAAAGGATTGGGCAAACATGCACAAGGTATTGTTGAGCCAATAATGGTTGAGGAAAGGCCTAAGTATTTGGGTCTTGGCTATGGACAATCTTATGAAGAGAGTTACAAAGATGCCATGAAGGCCATTGAAACAGTTCCACAAAGGAGTTTCATTGCAGGTCCTCTACCTCAAAAGTGTGAGGATTGTATTAAGGAGGAATGCAATAGCTCGAAACATCATTCACAGGATGCAGGTGTTCAGAAGCACACACTTGAACTAGAGAGTTGTGGAAACTCTGACAACCTTGAAGAAAGTGATGGTGTTCCAAAGGGATCCACTCCTTCATTTGCTTCACCTCCTCATGAAGGCAACAAAGGTGAAAGAGGCAAGTATAAATCTGGTTATAAACACATTCCTTTTGATTTTGTAAAGCATGGAAAAAGAATTGCATGTTCCTTTTGTGGTTTGGATAACCATTATGTTTCTATATGTTGGAAGAGGATGGCCACATACAGGAAAATTTTGAAGGAAAAGAAGAAAGCAGCCAAAGGTCCACAGGACAAGGCAAATCATGTTGACAAAAGGACGCACATGTGTTGCACTTACTGCCATAAGCAATGGCATCTTTCTGAAAGGTGTTTGACTTTGAATCCAGCACTACTTCCACCAAAGCTGAGGGAGAAGGTGGAAAAATAAAATGGCAGGGATGGAAATAAATATTCCATGATTGATGTGGTTTAGGATGATTCACATATTGATGTTGATGTGCAAACAAAGGAGGGACCTTTGAAATGGATTGGTAAGAAATGGTTAGAATTCTTATCCAATTAAGGCTGCATGTCTAGTGATGCATCTATTTGCATTTGTTTGTGGAATAAATGCAAGTTGCAGGATCTTACCAAATGGTAAATAGAAAGAAGTTGAGTAAGAAACTCACTTCATTACTGCAACAATATGTTCATTTCAGCTTCGAAAGTACAATGTACTTAAGCGAAAGTTCAAAGATGGAATGCATGCCTGAGCATGAGATGCATGTGATGTTGGCTTGGGAGAAGTTAACTTGGTTTCTAAAATGGAGATGAGGATGAAGTGTTTCATCTTTTGGAAAATAATCCTAAAGGTCTTTTCCTACATGCTTGACTTGAAGGTCATTTGTTGTAAAGGCATGTTTTATTGTCTTGTTATCTAGCTAATCATTTGTATGCATATATAAGACATGGAAGGGTTCACAAGATGTGAAATCTGTTTCTTTGTTGAAGCAGGAGTTAGCCCATGCAGTTGTTGTCTGTATGCCTATTGTTTTTAACAGTTGTTGTTGGCAGCTTTTCAAATAGGTAAAAATGAAAGTTTTGTGGAGCAGATATACTTCACATTTTTTTGAGCCACCTTGAATCAAGGATCAAGGCAAAGAAGTTCAAACTACCTTCTGTAAACTTCACAGCAGAAGTTCTACGTGAAGTCAAGCAGGAAAACATTTCTTCCTGAGACGACCAACCCATCAAAGAAGGGAAGTGGTTAGAGATTTTGGTTCAGAGGCACTATGCAAAGGCAAGTGTGGGGGAGGCTGAAAGAAGAGGGTGTTGTTACTCTCATTTACTTCTTATATTAGTATATCAGTCTTTTGGTGGACAAAAGGTTCTTTTAGTGGGAAGGTGTGATCAGAAATTGGATCCTTAAACTCTCTTAAAGCTACCCAAACTCTGTAAAAAATCATATCAAAGTTTAAAGTCTTGTGGATGTCGAAGCCTATCTATGAACAACGACAATTTGCAGCTAGCACGGAGGAACAAGTACCTTCGGTCAAAGCACGCTGACTGTTGGCCCATGGGAACTGTGCATGGTGCAAAAATGGTAGTTAGGAAGATCGGATCAGAAAACAGAGGTCGTTTCTAATCGCGCATCACTGGGCAAAACCCCTTGAAATGGAAAATCCCCGAGTGCTCAGTCACAAGGCAAGCCAGAGAACCATGGGAAAGGCACTAAAAATAGATGACAGGTCCCGCGCTCCAAAACTGGCGGTATATCAGAGGCGTTTCGAGCGGTAAGCGGGTTTGTCAGAGGACCCAGCGATGCCATACAGTGATTGACGCGTGTTCAACGGATGAGAGAGAAAACCACTCTCATCGAGGACTAACGTCCAAGCAAGTCATCCGTGTGATAAGAGCGATAACCATAGGATTTGGAGGCCCCAGATCTAATGGTGGAGATTTCACTTGATGGGAGATCGGACCTGAGGGAGAAAATAAGCCACAACACATAAAGGTTTGAAGTCTGACATGGACGATGAGTTGGCAGATATTTGTGTTTTGCGGGCATTCTTGGGGTAAATGGAAATAATGGACATTTCAAATGATCGAGTTTTTCCGTGAACCTGACACTTATCCATTACGAAACAGGTGGCGATTTCCCTATGAGGTGATGCGGTGACTGTAATAGCCGAAATAAGGGATTTGAACGGACAAAGGTAGGGAACGAGAGAGCTAAAAGCAGAGATGAACAGACAAAGAGAAGAAGGAGAGCGAACAACGAAAAAATGCTAAACGCGCAGAGAGTCTTTAGAGCCACTCAAAGGTCGAGTGAAAATCCAGAGAGCTCAATTGATAGTAGGATATTGTTGTTGGAGTTGCTTGGAGGTCGAGCGACTCATAGAGGCACACAAAGGCCTAAAGAAAGAGCTTAGAGAAGCTAGAGCAGAGAGCCACGAGCCACAACCAAAGCCAAGAGCCAGAGAGAGCAACAGAAGCGAGAGCTGAGAGCTAGAACCAGAGCCAGAGCCAAAGAGCCAAAGCCAGAGTCAGAGCCAAGAGCCAGAGCAAGAGCCAAAGCTAGAGCCAAGAGCCAAAGCTAGAAAGCCAAAGAGCTCCAAGAGCGAAGGGATAACATGGTGTTCTGAGCCCAATGTTCCTATATAAAACATTGGAGTTAAGTGTAGCACTTGTAAAAGAATTGAAGCCATAATCCCAGAGAGCCTAATTGAGTTGATTAGAGCTCAAGGAAACGTAGCCCAAGATATCAGGGTGAACTCCATATTATATTGTTATCTTATGTGTTTGTTTTTACTGCTACTTTAACTACTGTTATATGCATTTATATATCAGTTTAAGTACCTTCTCATATCAACACAAACAACAATCTTTAAACTAAATAATCAGCTGAAAACAAATACAAGCATACACCCATATTTTCAAGCATTTCTTATTTCCGCATTGGTTAATCAAATAGACTTGGGAAAATTTTAAAGTTTTCGAAGTGGGAGAGGTTCTTGTAAGTTAGATAAGAAGCCTAAGAGCCCCATTTTTAGATCAGGTGATTTCAGATCCTTCCATGCTTAACTGAATCTCAGCTAAAGCCTGAACTGTGTTTTGTCTATGGCTCCTTGGAGTGGAAAGGGGTTTTTTTTTGCCCAGGCTTTTAATGCAGACTTATTATATTTGAGTTTCTGTTCCCACACAAAGCTGGGGGATCCTTCAACTGGTTGCGACCAAACGTGAGCCACTATGTCCATAAAGCCCTCTCTTTATACCCAAAGAGGGTTGAATCTAAAGGGAATAGGGCTGAAGTCCTCCTCTTTCTCTATCAGCAACGAGATGGGGTTATGATCAGATGTTATTTTGGGTAGAATTTTTGAAGAGATTAAATGCTTGCCCTCTAGCAGAGTACTTTGAACTAGGAACTGGTATAAATGGGCAGCAATGTTGGCATTACCAACTCTATTGTTGGTCCAGGTATAGTGAACTTTCTTAGGTTTGAGATCCAGAAGGTCCCATGCGAGAATCAGTGACTCCACTGAGGCATGGAAGGGATATTTACCCCATACTTCGCCTTTCTTCTTGTTTGGGTCTAGGGTGATGTTGAGATCCCCCACCAGAATGATGTTTGGGGGGGCATAGATTTCTAGGAAGTCTGAGAGAGAATTCCAGCAGTCCTTCCTTTCTAGGAATTTAACAAGAACATAAAGATAGTAGAGAGCTAAAGAAATCTTACTTGGAAGGTGTGGAAGATCTGTATATATCCAGGGTTGGGTTGTAAAACAGATTTTAAGCTGGAACATATCCTCTGACCATAAGGTTGCAAGGCCCCTTGAAATACCTCAAGTGTTGACCGCTTTTCCTGAGTTATTTTTCCATTTGGTTTGAATTAAAGATAAAAGAACATCTTCTTCTATCTTTGTCTCTTGGAGCAGGAGAATGTCTGAGGTTTCCATTCTTAATAGATCTTTTACTGCTTCATCTTTCAAAGGATTTACCAGACCCCTGCAATTCCAAGATACAATATGCATTATTTACTAGATAGGGGCGGTGTAGACCCACCCTTTGGGGGTCTGATCCTCGTGTTTCTGCCTAGTGACATTTCGATAGTGGACTGACTGCTCTACATCTTTAATCACTCTGCCTCTTCTTCTTTGATCTCCTTGCGAGACTTCCTTCCTACCTTTTTGTTGGATTTCTTAGGAGGTTCATCTTCAGAAAAACCAAGACTGTCTATTAGCTTTTTCTTTTTGGTCATTTCTGCATAAGAGGGTGGGGAAGTGGTGCCTACTGGAGGGCCCTGGTTTTCTTGTTGGATTGCATCTAGACAAGGGGTTTGTGCAATGGCTTTTGTAGTTTGTTCATGAGATCTTGAGTTTATTTCTGTGTCTAATATATGTTCCATATTCTATTGCACCTCTCCCTCTTCAAGATTTGGTTGGTCTTCTGGAGGGCTTAGAGTAGCAAAAGGATTATTTAGATGGTGGCATTTGTTGTGGCTTGATATTCAGTTAAACTATTCCCAGCAGAGGGCCCTCTGGTCTCTAGATTCCCTCCTTTCCTTTTCACTCTGTTGTTCTGTTTGGTTGTGCCTATTTTTCTGGCTTGTGTCCACTATTCGCCCTTTTCTTTTTCAAATTCCTCCTCAGTTTTATTCTTGCAGTTTTGAGCGAAATGACCATAGCTGTGACCGTGTCGGCACTTGAAGGGGAGTTGTTCATAATCTAGTTCCTGGATGTGAGACCAGCCAGCTATGGTCAACTTTATCGCCTCAGGAAATCCCCTCTCCAGATCGACTTCAACACATTCTAGCACACGAATATTTTTCTCTCCTTTCAACCCTATCAATGTATTTTCTTAATTTGTCCTGATTGTTTCCATAGATTTCGAGTTCCAGCAATGAAGAGGAAGATGGGGTAACCTTACCCAAACAGGGATAGTTGAAGGAGTATCTTGGGAAGGAACAAAGTCTGGCGTCCATTTATTCAGATAGAGACCTTGGGGACCCATGAAATATGGATCGTTTTGGAAAATGAGATCTCGATCTTCTGTCTATTCGAAAACAAAAACAGGATAACCTCTGCCTATCATGTGGCTTCGTATTCCTTCAGAGACAAGGGGCCTCTAGTTTCACTAGATCCATCCATCAATAGCTTTGGGAGAGGGTCAAAGGCCGTGAATTGTCCAATGAGCCCTCGTTCTGCCAGGTTCAGCGCAGTCCGACACAGGTGTTCCGCAGGCAGTTCTACTGAGGGGATGGATTCGACTTTCTTAATAAATTTCTACTGGTTTGAGTTTTCTTTCCTCTTGTCACAGGAGGCTACCAATCATTTGAAGGAAGCAATCTTATGAGGGAGGGGAGGGGGGCCCCCTCTAGCATCCATACTGGTTGGACTCAAGTTTTTGATGAAGAGTCTCACCGTGTAGAGCTAACCTACTCTTGTTGGTTGGACTCAGCAGCGAGGGGCTACTGAAAGAGCTTTGCAGGAGCAACGACAGCTAGATGTTCAATGTGCTCCAGAGCCGAACCCTAATCGCTAGAGTGCACCACATGGTCTTTTCAGCCTTATGAGCATACCACATAAATATCAAAGCGTCCACTAGAATCACATCCCTACAATTACTCTACAGGGTTGAAGTTGTTCTCCCCATCGAGTGTGAAATCCTTACCTTACACTCAGCCATCGAACTTCTATCTGATACCACACCTTTAGAACAAAGGTTTGTATAACTAGAACACATTGACAAAAGTCGGCAGGAATCTTTCCAACATAATGAAGCACATAAAAAGAGGACTAAAGACTCTTTTGAAAACAATGTCACCCCCTGATCATTCATGGAATGGGATTTAGTCCTTCACTATGATATTTCCTAAGAAGCTTTAGGACTAGTGAAGTTCGAGACATTATGAAAGGGCCCATACATCATCAAACATTGTCTCCTCAATGGAGCCTACATATTAGCAGAGCTAAATGGTACTTGCCTAAAAAATCTTGTCAATGGGCTCTACCTCAAAAATTTCTACCCCTAAACACTTGAATTGGCCCGATATTATAAATGTATGCACCATGAATTATTTTTATGATGATCACTTCATCATGGATGTACACTAAAATCGCGTTCTCATCTTTTGATGTAGATGGATCAATCGACAACCTATCATCATGGGTTTGCTGATGGTGCTTCTCGATGGTCACAAAACCTCGTTGCATCATGCTGGGCCATATATTCTTGTGATGTGACACCCTTCCACCAGAATGGGCTATGTATCTAGTTAGCCACGAATAATCAATATGAATATGATGTTTTTCATAGGCCTCTTGGCCACTGTCTCCCATCTCAGTATCAACCATGTGCATGTGTTCCTTGACTCCCAACTTGTTGTATCATAGTTGAATAAAACCTTGAAAGTATGTGACCCTTTCCAATTTCAAAAATACCTGCTTGCACAAAGGTTAGCTCGCGGTTTTTATCATATCACATTTACACATATACCAAGAAATAAAAATCATGTAGTCAACTGCATAACTAATCAAATCCTAGACTGACATGTATCACATATACACCTTCATCGAGACACATAAACACATAAACACATAAACATCATATCCATCAAATAAATGCAAAATTACATTGCATGTATAAAATCATACACATAAAACACATCATGAAAGTCGCAAAAAATCATCATCTCATATATATATATCAAAAAACATATGTGTAAAAAAATAAATTTGTTGGAGCAATCCAGGAAAAATAAGTCATCAAAAAGGGGAGCATTCTCATAATGGGTGCTTTCCTTGGTCCATACATCAAAATACATCTAGGGTCGAGTCCCATCACCTACTGCACCCCCTAGGTGAGGCCCTCTAGCCTCATTTACTGATAGAGCCAAAATAGGATGAGCATTCACCATTGCTACCACAAGTCGGTGAAGGATAGGACACCGCACTCTATCCCGAGCCATAACTCTATCCATCGTGTCCTCCCCTAGCATCGCCCAAACTTTCTCAGGCATCCCCTAGACAAGGTGGTCACGTGATCACATGCAACCTTGACCTCCCTACTCATGGGTCTAGAACATCTACTTGAGCCTCTACAACATCCATTTGGGCCTCTACAACCTCTACACAATCCTGCAGCCTTGTCATGTTAGAATGGATGGATGAAATACCCCCTCTCCCGAGCGCCCACCTATCTTGAAGTGTCGGTGTGTAGCTAGTCTCTTAAGGTCCTCTTGCACCCTGCCATCTCTCCATCGTTGAGTTAGGTCTGTTGCACCAGCTATACCCAGACGACAAGGATCATTTCCCATCAAGTAGGCCAATGAACATCCACGAGGACCCACATCTGCAAGAAAACATACATGGTATCAGTATAGTCATAAATATACATCATAAAACATAGAAATAAGCACAAATGCAGGACACATAAATCAAATAGTTATCAGACCACAAGCATCACCCGAGGGTAAGCCCATATCTGGACCTCCCCTAAAATCCATGCCACATTATGGGTACTCCATAATCATCTGAGGGTTGGACATAAACCAACCCTCTATCATGGGGTTCTAGTATCACCCCACCTCACCCCTGCCTGCACGAGGTATCACAGGGACCCACCTTCGTATCCATGGATCTCTTGGAGGCCTTGGTGGCACCGGTAGTATAGGATGAAACATCAAAATCCTCTCATAAAGGATAATGCAAAGAATGTTAGCATAGTAGTAGCTTTGTTCTTTCCCTCTATGCACTTTTGTTAGTTGTGTTGTCATCCCCTTGTACACAAAGGTAGCCTAGTCATATAATATGCCCCCTTGAAGCCTCTGGAGGATGGAAATTTGAGGTCCAGAAACATGGTGCGGAGATGCTGACCCAGCGAGGTGCATTATCATAGCTAGAGTTTCTCGCTCACTTAAATCCCAAGTCCAGTTAATACAGATACAACCTCGATCAATAGAATCATTCCCACAATGGTCCCTTGCCCAAGCTTGTAGGCCCACCCGACCATTTGGTAGCGACATCGATAGTACCTCACTACGAGGCACTAGTGATGTAACAAAATAGACATCCAATACAACAGTTAATGTCAAATATCAACCTTGGATCCTAAAATCCTCTCGATCTAGCTTCCATACCTGTATCACAAAATGTAGGAACTCATCCTGCAATATGAGAAAGGGGTTCTAAACGTACTTCAACAACCCCCACCTTGCCAGCATCGTTCTCACCTAAGAATTTCCTACAACCACTGTCAGGATGGGATCCCAATCACACTCTCTCCATGTAATACCCATTCTTCCAAAGGGGGTGAAGAAAACCAAAAATGAGCCTGCTAGGCTTACAAATTATCTTTATGCCATCCCACACACCTGTCTTAGTAACACTAAAATTTCCGCGTGTATGTTACTCAAACAGATGTGTTGTGCACACATGCATTAGTGCATATGTTAGCCCTGTACCTACGAAGACGTCTACCCAACGACTGCGTGTTTGTTTTTCTCATAAATGTGCAAGTCGTGCGATTGTTTCTTGAACAGTTGCGCTATTTGTGCATCTGAAACCCCAAAAGTGGTGGGATCCTCAAGCTGAGGATCCCACTTCTATTTTTTCCCACAACCGCATCATTTGCGTGGCTACATTCCCTTAGACCAAAGATACTGTGCAAATTTTCCCAATCACCCATGCAAGTTATATATCTTATCCTAAAAAGGCTCGCACAGGCCACAATGTATGACCTGCCTACCCTAGCCTAATGAAATCACAAATCTTAGGTAGCATCCTCTTACCTATCTACCCTTAAGTGCTTCTCTGATGCATAGGCTAACTACTACGACATAAAATAGCTCCCAGACCTACCTTTGCACTCTAAGTCAGCACATACAAATGAAGTGGCATATGGCCCACTTTTCTAAATACATCACCCTCTTTGTCATCTTCCAAAGCCTCATTCAATTGCTCATGACCTCCATTTTCAAAACTTTCATCGGCAAAAATGTCAGTACAAAGGCATCTTCATCATGGAACCCTTCATTCCATTTCGACATCAGACTCATCTTTGGGACCATTTCAAATTATCACTTTTGGTGCGCCTTTCCATGTTCTTCGATTCATATTGTTCAACACATTTTTGCTTATATATATTTTCATTAAGATTTTGTCACTTGAGGTATTGGTTCTTGAAGTTGCAGGTCTTTGAGCAACTTCTCACCAAAATTAATCCTTCGGTGACCATCGACAGTTAAGTTATCATTCTCCACTCAACATGATAGGCTTCCCAAAAATCTTTTGCATATCCTGACATCATTTCTCTAAATGATACCATAGGGACCAAACATCGCGACCACGTTTACCATCACCTTCCCCTTGCACCTGGTAAATGCCCTTGTTGATCAATAGCACCTACCCATGCATGGATCACCTCATTCATAGAACATCCTTCAACATCGGGGTCCATGAACAATCACTCTATCTTGGGAGCCATATCATTCACATGTCTTGAAGATCAATGTCATTCTCCTCTTCTTCACTTATTGCTTACCAACCCCACTCTTAGACCACCTCATTTATTTTTTTCGGATAAAGTTGAATGCACTCCTGCATTCTACATTTGGCCTATCATAGCCCCATATGTAATGACCTATCTGTGACACTTCATCTACCTCACCAACCCCACACCGTGACCAACCAATGTGGCTCCTGTCCTAAGCAAAAAAACCTTACCTAAATCAGTACATAGGCCATTGTTCCCTTGGGGTACCTGACTCTATGTTTGTACATCCCAAACCACTTTATCATTCTTTTGGCAACCATAATTTTTTTTCTAAGGAAAATGACTCTCACCCATATTTTTATGTCAGTTACCCATCAACAATCCCTAGTTTCCCTTAGTTGGATCTCATTTTTTTCACCATGCCATGATCCACTTTCATTCATAATTTTTCATAACATGCTTATACCTACCTTAGATATCCTACCAACTCTGGGGGAATTTCCTTAGAAAAAAAAATTGATTGCTTCCACTCGCATTACAGCTCCAACCTTGGGCAGTTTACCATATTTACCCACATTTTCAATCTTAGTTATCATGACCCACCACACTAAAGTCATCTTGTTCCTTCACCATGATTCCTCGAATCATCATTTTTGGTGGTTGACGCTTCTTTCCTATTGACTTCAACACCCATCTTCCATGATCGAAGTTGTACCTTGGTTTCTCCCCCCTTACAGGACACCCTCAGGTGGCACAATGGGAATTACTATCACCCACTGATGTCATCAGTCTCCCTAACATTAGACACCAACAAAGTTTATCATGTCAGGTTAGTACCATACATTGTGATCATTGCAGTTCTCTCATGTAGCAGAATACCCATGCATCCTTTCACACATCATTCAGCAGTGCTTACATTTTGATGCATGGGATGTACCCCAATTCAAATATCCATGCATCCTTTAGCACCTCATTCATCAGTGCTTCACTTTCGATGCATAGGGGAACCAAGTTCATTCTATTTTTCAAAACCTCCCTTGGGGGTGTAAGCAATTATCTTCATCAACCACCATCATGCCAACCACATCAACATTGACTTAGTAGTAACATTTCTTGTATGACCATTAATTATCATAACGATAATGGGACATTCATACCTCCTACATCCATTTTTATTTCACTTTATCCAGAGCATGGTTATCGTTAATTCTCAATCAATTATTTTCTTCATTCATATCCACGATAAGTTACTTTATTTCTGAAGAAGTTGACCAGACTCTCAGGCATAACAAAAAAGCGTGATGTATTTTAGCTATACGTTTACTCCTAACTTATACATCAGGGGGAAATTATTAACATGAAACAATCGTACATCCATTTGTACAATCCAAATGACATCCATAATCATCCAACAGATCCTACAAGTGATGATTTTGCAGTTGAAAACATCCTGAAATATAAAAATAAAAATTTTCCAAAGGTTTCGGTTATAAAATTGGCACGCACAGCTCGTCTAAAGGCAAAAATTAGTGACTGCATGACTGTTTGTTGATAGTTGCGTGGTCGAACAAAAGTATAAGTCAGCAGCCCCAAACCACTTCACACATTATGAATTGGGATTCCCTGACATGTACCATTCAGGGAAAACTGATTTCGAGGTCGACTTGGAGATATGAAGCCCCTAAGGGATCCTCTTGTCCTATTCATAAGTCATTTTCTCATTAAAGGACCAAGGGAGGGAAGAGGAGTTCAAAATTCTATATAAACATGCCATTGGAAGACCAAAAACAAGGAGAGTTAGAGCATTTCTATGCTGGAACAATTGCTCCAAAACTATCCAACATTTGATATAGAAGAGGATTTCACAATTGACAGTCTTCATATTTCTTTGAGAGAGAGAGGAAGCTTGCAAGGATATTGAAGAAAGAAAATTACTTGTAGAGGATTTTTGAGTACCATTGCTCAAACACTTCACTCCAATTGTTTGGAATTCATCTATTGTATCTCTTATAATTTCAACAGTCAATAAAGGGAGCCCTTTTCCTTAACATTATTGACTTGTTTGCTTCATTAATCTTCATTCTTTATGTTATCTAGCATAGTTTTGTAGTTTACATTTATGTATGAATTGGTTCCATTGTTTCAATGATTTTTTGTTTAAGTTCTCCACTAACAAGAGCCAACTATATGTTGACTCCTTGTAGGTGACAACCAACTCCACGGGAGTGTTTTTGGTACTTGATGAGCCTCGATATTGCAACAAGAATCTTACAACTCCAAAGGCTACCAGATTTAATTATCAACCTGGGGTTCGTAGAAACTTAAGAGGTATTGACACTATATGTGCAACATACAATGTGTCATTCCTTTGCTGTCATGATGTAATGGAGTGCATGCACTGAAATCAAACCCTAAACTAATTGCACAAAATGACTTGAAATGGAAACCCTAAGCTATTGCAAAAAATAAAGTACAAGGAAAGAAACATATTCTAATTGCATAAATATCATGAACTAAATGTAAAAGAAACCTAACTTAACCCTATTTATCACATGTGATGATTTAAACTAACTGAGCATGGAATCTGATCTAGAGAGTGCTAACTATTGTGTGCATGAATAAATATAAAATAACTTTTTCCTTTTTATCTTTTTGCTTGAAAAATGTAAATGCTAATCTTGCTTGGTTCTTTGGCAAGGGAGACAGCTGTGGAAGAAAAGGAGTAAAATGGTTTATATGGCTTGGAGGGAAAGTAGGGGCCTAATCATAGCTTCTAGTGATGATTCTTCTCCATTCGGGCTCAAAACAGGCCACTACAGGTTTTCCTACATGATGTCTACAGGAATTACTAGTTCCTATAGGATGTCTACATGATTCCCTGTTTTATTACAAAAGGAAGGTTGAAATATTAGGAAGTGTTCTATATGGTGGAATGGAGCTTGGGAAAGGTGGATAACGGAAGAATAAGACATGGAGGTGGTGGACACTACCCAGAACTCAAGCAAGGGCTTCAAGATGCGTAGACTTGCTCAATAGAAATGGAAATTTTTGCTTTGGTGACATGGGTGGATGAGGCTTAGATGAGGCGAATGAGATGAGGTCTCCCTATAATGTAGAATATCATGTAAAAACACACATTATTGTCTACATCTATCCACAAATTCATCTATACATGGGAAATATTTATTAAATTCGGAAAATTACTCAGTCTAAAAATCAGAAATTCGAGAACTAGTGAGCTAGTAAATCTATCAAATTCCTATCCTAATCAAGTGAAAATGAAATGGTGTAATTTTTTATTAAATATAAATTTTTTGTGATCTAATGCAAGGAAACAACTCGATTGAAGTTCATTAGCATGCTCTAAAAAATAGCAGAATTTACTATTCTTTGCTAAAAAGGAGTTCTAAAAATCTAGATTTAAGAATAGGAAGACTAATCCAAATAGCTCAATGATTACTATGACCTTCCAAAGTTTTTCCAATGATGAAATGATGCTTGTCATCCTGAAAAATAACTTAAACCAACCATTTAACCAAATTCTACAACAAGAAATCAGTAATACTAAATGCAGAAATGGAAAGAAATAAGAACAAGAGATGCATGTGAATAAGAAGTGAAAAGAAGAAAGGAAAATGATACAAAAGGGCTCTGACACTCTTGGGATGGCCAAGACCAATGAAACTCAGACACCTATGGAGGAGAACAAGATTTAAAAGTTTAACATGAAACCAATCGTGCTTATTTTCATCAATACAATTACATCCTTGCAAGAAAATACAATGGAGCTACAAAAATACGAGTTCTCTCCACAAGAAGACTAATGAAATTCTACCTCTAGAAGAAAATTCGACTTGGTACATATACAAAATGATTAGGAATCATTCCCCATGAAAGGAGGAAGCTTTCCCCACCAAAATACCTTGATTAATGGATCTGGTTCCCAATACTAGGAATCTGCATTAGATGATAGGGAACACATTCCTAGATTTTCTCAATAATTGGAGTTCTACAATCTATGCCATAATTCCACAATACCTTGTTTATTTATTATTTAATATTGATCCTCTTGTAGTAGGGAGAAAGTCCCTAAATTATCTCTTCCTCCAAATCTTCATAATCTTCCCAATATTCTCATAATATTCCATAAAAAATAAATAATATTAGGCACAATTATGCAATTATTCATAAACCTTCCTAATGAATATATTAAAGTTAAAAATACATTATCTAATGCAAAAACAGAGGTTTAACATGCTGAAGGATGATCATAGACCTTAATTTATGTTTAATTTAGAGTCATGGGCCTTAATTTATGTCTAATTTAGAGGCCCATCATACCCCCCTGCTAAAAGTGTTGCTCATCCTCTAAGAAACATAGTGACCTCATTGTGCCTCATTCATGGCCCCGGTGGCCTCTCTCTTGTGCATTAAAAATATTGGTTGTAAGTTTTGCAAGGACAAGCCCAAAAACATATTTGTGCAAATAAATATCATTGTTTCTTGAGACCATTATCTTTCATTCTTCTTTTCTTTTGTGGCCTAAATGATTGCCTAATGGCCTTGGAGTTTTCTATTTTGATTAGGTCTCTCTTAGGCGCTGCCCCTTTTTTTTTAGCACAATTTATTCCTTTCTTCCTTCTTATAGAAACATTATGCCTTCCTATAGAATTCATTCCTTCTTCCTTCAGAGTCTTCAAATTGTATGGGAGTGGTGAGAAATGATGTAGGTTTGGGAAAATGGAGAGGATTTTTTGTTTGTTTTTTTCAAGAAATTTTCAGGGTGAGACAAAGTGTAGGGTTTGTTTTTGAAATTATGAAATAGGGTGGATGAATGATGGATATATAGTGAATATGAAGTGGATGGGGGCTTGGAGTGTTGTGGTGACTTGGCATTTGTAAAAAATTCTTCCTTTACCGCTGACCTCATTCCTTGAAATCATCACCCTTCATAATTTGACTTTTCAACATTGCATGAGTGAAGAGTGAGCTGCAATTAACTAATTTAAGGCGTCCGAGACTGTTGACCCATCCTTAGCTTATAAAACCTCATATTTCATGCATTTACAACAAATTTCTAACTATAATATGTGTCAGGCGGAAAGAGTCGATTGTGCGGACACAACCAACCTCCCTAGGAGCCTAATACTCTCTAGTGACAAACAAGACAAACAAGAGAAATCCTTCTCTAAACATGCATTTACTATATGGGAAATCAAGTGTTTAGATCCTACCTGTAGTCCAACGCTGTTGTAGCAGTCCAGCTCCACTGATCCGGATGAGCTCCTCCTTCACTTTGAAACCTGCATACACTAACAATCAAACGATTAAATAGCACTTGATAATCTCATAGAATAAAACATATTTAACACATAGACCAAGGAGTACATGAAACAACTCATAAATAACAAGTTATTGAGAAGAATGGACTCATTTGCATTAATAGGTAACAAAAGGAACAAATACAACCTGAGCCTTGGTGTTGTGCAAGTCCCTCCCAGGGTCCATCAAGAGTTCTCCTTTACTTTGACAAAGCTCACCCAGTTCCAAATAGAACAAGCAAAGATGGCAATCCCTCCTCACAAGCTTCTAAATGGGAGTCCTAATTCCTGCAACATTTACCCTTAGAAATGTATAGCTTCCAACCTCCCCTCCTTCTGGCCCAATGCCTGTATTTATAGTGCTCAAGAGGAAGTTAATCAGGTCCACCATCAATGGGATAATCCCCTCTTTGGATGGGATAGCTCCCTTATTGATGGGATAAGCTCCTCTTTGGTAGGAGTGCATGAATCATCTGGAGGCGCTCAATACACGTCGAAAAACCTTCTAGAATGCTCTAGAAATGACCACAAGTAACTTTTTAAAGATGAAACTTGCGCATTTTAACCTTTACAGGGGGATGCACCTGCCCCTTTACATATAGAGCGTCCAAAGACGCAGCTCTTGTGAACATTGGATGCGTCCCCGCAGGTAAGGTTGAGAGAACCTGCGTCCCCAGAGATAAATACATTTATAAATACTTTCTCTCTTTTTGGAGTTTGACATGGAGATCAGAGGCATAAGACTTGCCTAAGAGGATAGCATGAGTGTTGATAGAGCCATACTAACTGTAAATAGTCATGGTGACATTTTTTAGTGTAACAGATTGCCCCCTAAAGTGCGAAGCCTGTAATAGATTAGGGTTTTGTATTATCTAGGAAGGGTGAAGCGCTTTATCATTTCAAGGATTATCTCGTGGAGAGCCTGGTCAGAACCTACAATTTTCAACACAAAATACATGTATAAGATTATATCATCATTGAGGTAGGCATTCCCATACTCAGATTAAAACTTTAACTGACAGACTAACTACTCTGATACAGGAATGATCTTGCAGTACATCATAATCATAGACTTTTGTAGACACAGTATGGGCACAACCATCTGTTTATGATTAGTCTACTTAGATAATGAATACAAAACTCCTCACAGCCTGGATGGTGGAAACTAGATCCAGGGTCTTCATTTCTAGTTCCCGAAATGGTACGATTCTAGCTATGCGAATAAATGAGTTGATGTCGAACATGGTAGAAACCACTTGATTACCAGTCGATGATGAAAACTATTAACAAGCATGAGAGAGACCACCAGTAATGTCAATGGTTCTCAAAGTACCTAGTACAATCCATGAGATGTGAATGAATGAGTTGATGTCGAACATTTCACGGAATCCTTCGATCGAAAGTCAATGATGTAAACTGACGTCAAAGGCGAGAAACCTACCATTGATGCATGCAGACTTCAAGGTACTGACGATTTCTAAGTCATCTCTCTAGATAATGTGCTGATGTCGATAGAAAGCGACCCGTTGCAGGCAAGCCCGCAACACGAAATCATTGTTCAAGTTGAAGAAATGTTGTTGTAAGGACTGACTCAGGGATGGTCAAATGGATGACAAGTATTTTGCAGATGAAAGTTTTGCTTGCAGACCTCTTGAACACATAACGACACGACAGATGGCTTGGTGATGAATAACTCAAAGTTAATCCCCGGAACCTGGCTGAATACTTTCAAAGTGGTTTGATCAACTGTGAGGTAAAGGATTTCCCAACCCAGGTGAATGAAAAGTGTCGTGTTCAAGAGTGGTAATAAAGTTTCTTCTGAGACAAAAGGTAACAAATAGGCTCATTCTTCTCTCTTTTCCCCCACCATTTCTGGCAAGTACCTCTTTATTTTTAACAAGCTTGAGGAGGATAACATATGCTTGATTATAAGCTCATCCTTCGGATGAGTCCAACCTAGTTTTGATTCGAACCGTAGGAAGGAGTGGTTCGTTCCCGTTTGTAATTGAATAGGTCCTTTACTGTGAAATGTTTAACGAGCCCAGTATAGGAGAAACTCGGCGTTTTTCAATTTTAGAGAGTCTCAAAAACTTAAGAAGACTCCAAGTTGAACTTTTTCGTAGATTTGTGTCCCTCAAGCCCGAAAAAGTATAAAATAATACCTGGGGGAATCGCTTGATCTTGCGACCAAGGAGTACTTTCATAATTAGTGCCACTGACCTGAAAAGTAAAAAGCGATCAAGGACACGTTGTTTTATTTCCGTATCGAGTTTGAAACGAAAAAAACCCGGCAATCTTTTCCTGATTTTACGGTCAGAAAAGAGCTATAAGGGGACCGTCTTTTAATTCTATTTTAAGGAGTGTAAAAGAAACACTCGGCAATCTTTTCATTTTTTAGGAGTCAGAAAAGGGCTTAAAAGATGACTCTGATATTTTGGTTCGTGAAAAATGACAATTTTCCCTCTAAATCCCTTTGTCCTGCACAAAAACGACACATTACTCATACCTGTTTAAGATAGGCAAAAATACATCGAAAAACATCCTTCCATGGTGAAAATGAACAAATTCATCCAAAAAACCTATAAAAGGACTTTTTACCATGTCATTTTTACCATTTTATTGTTGAGGTTGAAAAAATGGCTTTTGGCAAGAAACTTCCCGTGGTTTCTGCGGAAAATCCGACCGTCAGAATCGAACGCCGTCTCTTCCAGGTATTTTACAACATCCTACTCTTCAATTTCATCCGATTAAAATTGTGTTTTAGGTTTTAGTTTTGATTTTTGGGGGGTTTTGTGTTTCAAAGTGCGCTCTGTGGGGGACGCAGGTGCCCTTCAGGTGACCTGCGTCCCCCAACTTTTTCCTGTACAGGAAAAAGGTCGGGGGACGTAGCCCACCTTCAGGCCAGCTGCGTCCCGACGCCCTGTGTTCTAAACGCGGGGTGCGTCCCCCGTGAAAGGCGGAATTTGTAACCCCAAACTCCACCATCAACCATTTAAATTTCCCCAAATCAATTCTAATCATTGTTTCTTGGTGTGTAGGGTACTCACCATGTTGGATTGGAGAGAAAGAGAGCACGAGGACATTGATTTAGCCGCAATTGAACATCAACCTTCCATTGATGCCTTAAAAGCATGCGGGCTATATAAATACTGGTCCATACCTGGCATGAGGGCTCAGGTGAGATTCTTGGAATGGCTGGTTGAGAGATGGAACGTTCAAGAGCAATGCTTTTACATAGGAGGGCACCAGCTCGAGATAGAGCCCTCTGATGTATACTTTCTCACTGGCTTGCCAAATAGAGGCGAGCAACTCAATCTAGCCGGGACTAGGCCGGGTGGCCAATCCCTTGCTAGTCTCCGAGCAGATTGGTGCACACCCAATGCACACCATGCGAAAGGCGTGGAAATCAAACACATCTCTCTGCGTGAACTCAAAGTTATAGCTTTCACGGTTACCAGAATTTGCGGCGCAGCCGCTTTACATATTGCCTCTGGGTCCCAAATGCGGATGGTGATTGACTGTTACCAAGGCACCATTTTCAACTGGTGTGATGCTGTGTCGGCTAATATGAAGAGCCAACTGACTAGGGCAAAGAACGGACGACTGAAGACCTTTGGATATGGGCCTCTAGTTGTGAGCTTTGCCTTAGAGAGAGTTCCGATGCTGATCCCTCAGCAACTCACTGTTGATATCTTGGGTCCTCAGGAGCCAAAGCTGGTACGATGGGTTACGGTGATGGCCCGGCATCCTGACGAGGGCACGACGATTGTTCGATTCTCTGATAGTTATTTTCACTGGTTAGAGGACCAGGTTTTTTCGATCCAGGACTTTCCGTATGCCGGAGTAGATTTTCGAGGTGATCTGGACATGGTTCTTCCACAGGGAGAACAATGGGATGACAGAGGTACTTTATTTTTCACAAGTTTTCAAATTATGTATTTTTTTTGTTTTTTATATATATCGTCTCAAAACTGACAGTAAAATTTTCAAAATGCAGATGTTGGTCCACAGCGCCCAGCCAACCTCCGGCCTTTTGAGAGGAGACATCCAGTTGCACCGGTACCAGCCCCACAGGACGCGGCTGCAGAGTCACTAGCTGAGTTGGAGCAGGATCTAGAGCGTCTGACGGCGGATATGCCTGAGACTACCATAGATGATATTCCTATCAGACTTCAGCGCTATGTAGTCGTAGTCCCTGGACCGTTTAGGAGATTTTTGTGTAAGGTAGCCCGTGCAGTGGTGTCGTATAGGGAGCACCACCAGTGATTGGCTAGTCACTTTGTAGACACATATGACATTTTGAATTTTTGTACTTTATCATTTTTGCCGATCATAAGGTGTTTTTCAACCTATGATCGAAGACGATGTATATTTTTTGACACACTCCTATCTATATATATATCACTATTACCGGCTTATCTTGTTTAACATATGTGATGAAATGTTTTTAAATTTACTTGCATGATTATCGTAAATGTCTGTCCAACATTCGAGAAGCAATTGCATCTGCTAATGTATTTAAAGACCTTGGAATATGCTGATATTCAATGTAATCAAATTCACGTTCCAAGAGACGCACTCTCAAAAACAACCTTAATAACACAGGATTTCTAATGGCATATACTCTATTAAGCTGTAATACAACAAGTTCAGAATCTAACCTCACTATCAAATGTCGAATTCCAAATGAAATAGATTCGGATAATAATTCAACCACTGCACTGTATTCTGCAATGTTGTTTGTAGTTTGATCGAGGCTTACCCCATGCGTAGAAACTAACTCGTCAGAGGGCGAATAGATAACCCAAGCTACGAAAGAGATATTCCGTGTACTACGACAAGCACCATCAGCAAATCCAATGTATGTTTGGAGAGGCGTCGACATCTGCAATATCAAGAGTAAAACCAAGATAAGCCAGAATAACGACGAAAAACACACTCTCTAAGCTAAGCACACTGACTAACTAACAAACATACTAGCTAGAAAGAAAACCTAACCTAACTAAAAATTCTCCATACCCACCATTTAAGCATAATACCTCTTTAGGTAAAGTCCATTTCTGGGTTTACCCAAAGAGTCCCCATCAAAATCTACCAGCTCATAAACCCCTTTTGCTAGCTTTCGCTTTACAATGTAGGGTCCATGCCACATAGGAACGAATTTTCCAGCACCTAGCTTATCGTTAGCTTGATCATATAATAGCACTAGGTCTCCCTCCGAAAAACTTCGAGGGGTCACATTTCTATCATACTGAGCTTTCATTCGCTTCGCGTGAGTCTCGATTGCCAATGCAGCGTCACGTCGAGTCTCATCTAATTTAGCTAAGTACAATAAACGTTTCTCCTCTTCGGAAGTAGCTGGAAGTAATTCGATAGCCATTTGAAGTGATGGGATTTCGCATTCAATGTGTAACACAGCTTCCAAGCCATAAACTAGTTGGAAAGGAGTGAACCCTGTTGAAGTTTCTACTGAGGTTCGGTATGCCCATAGCGCTGAAAATAACATGTTGTGCCAATTCGATCGATGAATACCAATGGTTCGTCGGATCATGATAACCAGAACTTTGTTGATAGACTCAACCAAACCGTTGGCTTGCGGATAATAAGGAGTAGAGCTATCGTGGCGCAAACCAAGCTGGCTTGTAAGCTCAGTCATCATGATGTTTCGAAAATGGCTCCCATGGTCAGTAATGATTGCTTGTGGGACACCAAACCTAGTTATAATATGATTGAATATGAAAACTGCAGCTGTTTTGCCGCTTGCGTCGAATGTAGGCATCGCCTCGGCCCATTTAGTAAAATAATCAACCGCGAGGATGATATACGCATGCCCCCCGGCCGAGTGAGGGTTACAAGTAATAAAGTCGATACCCATTTGGCGAATGGACCAACGACAATTATAGGGTGGAGAGGAGCAGGTGGTGCGTGCATCTTGCGATCAAACACTTGACAGTTGTGGCACTTCCGGACTGCAATGATACAATCTTTAAACATAGACGGCCAGAAATAGCCAGCGCGCAACACCTTCTGAGTTGTGGCATACCCAGACATATGACCGCCACATGCTCCAGAGTGACAATCATTCAAAACCCTCTCAGCCTCTTCGTGAGTTAAACAACGTCGAAAAACTAAGTCTGCCCCCCGGCGATAAAGTGTATCTCCAATAATTTTGTATTGCTGGGATTGAAACCGAATTTTTCGACGTTCCGCTTTGGAAGCTTCAGGCCGAAAGGTTTGGGTTTGGAGATAGATGATTATATCCCCGTACCACGGATCTATAGTACTGATAAGAAACAAAGATTCATCCGTAATGGACTCCTCTGCCACAGTTTCTGTGTCAGCACACGGGAAATCACACATTAATTCCGCAAAAACTAAGGATTTCTTAGACTTGGACTTCTCGAATTCCAAGTCAAACTCTTGCAGGATAACGATCCATTTAGAGTACTTTCCCCCTAGAAATTGTTTTGTCAAAATATAAATCATAGGGTTGCAATCTGAAATAACTGTAGTTTTACGGAGAAGAATGTAGTGACGAAAATGCTGGACAGCTTGAACCGCTGCCAGGGCCAATTTCTCCACATGCGAATATTTTAGCTCAGTGGGATTTAAGGTCCTACTAAGATAATATATCACATGTTCCGCTCTGAATTCATCTTCTTGAACTAACACCATTCCAATGGTGGAATGTGAAGCTGCGAGGTATAAGAAGTAGTCTTGGTTGTAGTTGGGAGGATGCAACAATGGTGCATGGGTCAATGCATGTTTAAGTGCATCAAAAGATTGTTGGGCAATCTCGTCCCAAAAGAATTGAGCGTTCTGTTTCAACGACCGTGTAAAACCTTTAGTGACCTCGGCGTAGTTTGGGATGAATCGACGTAAAAAGTTCGCTTTCCCCTGCAAACTTTGGAGTTGGCGCAAACTCGAAGGAGGAGGCAATTTGATGATAGCCTCGACCTTTGAGGGATCGACGCGAATGCCGGCTTTTGAAACAACAAATCCCAGCAATCGACCTGTTTCTATACAGAAAACACACTTGTGGGGATTCAACCGAATTCGATAATGCCTACACCTCATAAAGATTGCTCGTAAGTGGACAAGGTGATCAGCTCGATGTAAAGAATGAGCAGGCAAATCATCGAGGTACGATTGCACAATGTGCTTGATGTCATGAAATGCGTAAGACATCGCCCGTTGAAAAGTGGCCCCGACATTCTTAAGCCCAAAAGGTAATTTGCAATAAGCAAATGTCCCCCATGGACAAATGAATGCCGCTTTTGGTTGGTCGGCAGGTAGAATATTGATTTGATTATAGCCCGAAAAACCATCCATAAAGGAAAACATTTCACTTCCGACACAATCATCAATAATTTGATCGATATAAGGCGTAGGATAGTTGTCTTTTGGACAAGCTCGATTTATATCCCTATAGTCGATACAGATTCTTATTGTTCCTTGTTTCTTGTTGACCGGAACAATATTCGATACCCAATCCGTTAACGGGATCGGATAAATGAAACCTGCTTTCAACAGCTTTTCGACTTCTGCTTTAATCGCAGCTGCTTTTCGAGGGTGAATCTGACGCAACCGTTGCCGGACGGGTTTAGCATCCGAGTAGGTCTTTATTTCATGAACAACAATGGCAGGATCGATTCCCGGCATTTCCTCGTAAGACCAGGCAAACACATCGTGAAATTCTTGGAATAGGGCCTTGTAAGTTTGGATTTCATCTTCTGTACATGCGGCACCTATATGAATGTTCTCCTCAATTCCGGGCTTCACTGAAATATCAATGGGAATAGTACGAGAAATATTCCCCAAATTCAACTCTGAATCAGAATCTTTCGTTGGATCCTGAGCGTCTTTGACATATTCAGCGGTAAAGATAGATGAAAAATCATTTTCAAATGCATCATCCTTAGGTAAAAACGAAGATCTGTGATGGAGATCTTCCCATGGTAGATCGTCTACACTTAGGATTTCGCGAAGTTGTTCGTCAGATGACACGACTTCGGGAAACGCTATCCGTTCTAAGGTTGAGGTGAAAAGTGATTCTTCACTGACCACATTCATTCGGTCGATTTCGGTTGAACGCGAGTTGGTAAAAGACATGACGGCTTCATAAGCAATCTCATATGGACTCAAAGGCATAGCATCATCGAATGAGTCTATCTCAGAGTCAGATGGGACAATCCAAGGATCATCATAAATAATGTTTTCTGATGTAATCATATGAATTGTTGCAAATGAAGGATCTACGTTGAGTGGAGGGAGAGGAAAAGTTCCCAGTAAACCGGAATCTTTAACTAAACCTACGCCAACGTCCCTATAAGGGATTGTCATCTTACCGACATGCTGGATACTCTCTGAAGAGGCTGGGTTGGATGAAAAGTATGTCAGCTGATCAATAGTCACGATCTTACCGTTATGTGGAAACTTAATTACTCTGAAGACCGATGAAACGACCGCTGTCATAGCATATGACCAACTTCCACCCAAAAGAAGGTTGTAGTCTAGAGGGGCATTAGCCACTTCCACATCCAGACTAACGGTTTTACCTTCTACCCCTATAGGCAATTCCTGTAGAATACCAAACAGATGGAACCCACGACCATCAAAGGCCTTAAGGATGGTGGGGGATTGGTTCAATGAAGGAGAACCAAGAGATCTCCAACATTGAATCGACATAATACACGTAGAAGCTCCCTCATCAATCACAGTCCGATGAATAGGCCTGTTTTTGACTATCACTGGAATTTGGAAAGCCATTTGATGGGGGAGACGCGGCGTACTATTTTCTAGATCAAAGATTATTAGATTCGGGCCCTGAACATCAACAGCTCCGATAGCCGACAAAAGTAATTTTCGTTGTGTTGGGCATGATTGCAGCACTTCTAATGCCGACATTGCTGAGGGTGAAACAGCTAAGTCCTCAACAATGTTGTAATTCTGGGCCGCTCTCGCATGTGGATTGAAAGCAGACCTTCGAAGTACACCCTTGGCGGGCGGTTTGATTACTAAGTCCGGGTTAGGTTTTTTGATCTGTAGTGGATCAGAACCAGGAGCTGAGGTTGATGGGTTAGAGTGAGAAGATTCTGCTTCCTTACCATCAACAGGATTCTTACTACCATAATATTGCGATCGAGTCGCAATCCTCACATGAGACATCATCAAAATGGGTTCTTCACTGGCATTCAAGGAAGAACCTATCATCTTATTCTCCTGCTCCGGAAATGGATTTTTTAACACAGCAGGAGTGGGAGAACCTTTGACTATTTTCACAACCTCAGCCCGATGAGGGCAATCTCTCGTAAAATGATCCTCTTCACAAATAAGACAAGGATATCGAGGTTTGCGCTTTTCGTCATTGGTTTCCGACTTTTCTGTTTTCTCCTTCGGAGCCTTGTCTGCTTTAGCCTTCTTCTTTCCTTTCTTCTTTCCACCATTTTTTGATTTGGCCGTAGATGACTCTACAGCGTGAATATCGGCGGTAAGTTCAGGAGAAGACTCTCCTGTCGGGGAATCAGGAAAAGTGATAATAGGAGTAGTTGAAGCCTTGGAAGTCTTCTTCTTGCTCTTTGTATTCACGATACCAATCATACCATCAGCGGCATGAGATCCCGAAGGAGCAGCAGCGATTTGATTCGATTTTGGAAGATCCAGAATCTTCTCGTGTAACGTACCCGACTGAGTGTAAACTAAGTCAAGGTATTGCGCCTGAGCAATGACTTGCTCCTCAGTAACTACTCCGGCCTTAGCTACATCTTCAGTAATCTTCGGTAATAATGATTTAACAAACCATTCAGCTAAGATTTGGTCCGGGATAAAAACTTTCACTAGCCTTCTTCGACGTCTCCACTCATGAATGTGATCAGAAATATACGTGGACGTCGATTTTTTTAGTGAAGTTAATAACTCTGTGCCGTTATCGTATCTGACCGGCAACTGAAAGTGAGTTAAGAACGAGGTAGCTAATTGGCTAAAATTGTAAAAAGAGGCCCGTGGTAACTCAATGTACCACTTGGCCGCGAGACCAATGAGTGTACGCTGGAAAAGACGTAAGCGGATCAAATCATCCAAGATAGAATTTGAAGCACACCAGAGGTGGTAAGTCATCACATGATTGGACGGATCCTCTCCAGACTTACCTTCGAACTTGGGTATATCACTGGGCAACTTATTTGGCATTGGTGGCCAGAACTAAAGATATTGAATTGGATCATTCGTTAGGCACGTCAAGTCTGGTAAATCCAAAGTTGCGATAAACGGTAACTGCCGGTTAGGATCTCTAAAACTCTGGGTCACAATACCAGCCCTAGGAGGAGGATATCCAGGATAACTAGGAACAGGAGTCGCATTTGGGATATTATATCCTCCTGGAAAACCAGGATTAACCGGACCGTACTGGGGTTGTTGAGGTTGTTGATAAGTGTATCCAGGATACGGTTGATACTGGTAAACCGGTTGTTGGACAGCTTGCCCAGGTTGGTACTGTCCCTGGTACGGTTGGTGAACAAATTGAGGCTGAGTAATAACAATCGTACTTATACCAGGCTGACCTGCAGGCATCTGGACTGTGGTTTGAATCGTAGATCCAGACAACGGTAAAGATGTCTGAGGAGTGGTTACAGAGACAGTAGAAATCGGAGCCGTCGATACTCCAGAGGTAAGTATGGTAGATGTGGCGGTAGTTGCAGCAGCTGTTTGAGATGGAGTACTAGGTGAAATTGGCGGCTGAGTAACTACCGAAGTTACAGAAGTTTGAACATTTGACTGGACAGGTTGCGGTTGCTGGGGTGGACCAGAAACTACGGGTTGTCCAGCTTGAGGTACCAACTGTATACTTGGCTGCAACACCTGTTGACCCTGTGATGGATCCCACACTAACATTCCAGGGTATTGACCCGTAACAGGTTGAGGATACTGAGATCCATAACCAGATTGAGGATAGGATTGATAATTGTAAGGTGCAGTTCCCATACTTGGAATATATGACTGATCTTGAGGTGGTTGATAACCTTGACTCGAGTATTGACCTTGAGGTTGATAACCTTGAGGTAAATACGGATACTGGGGTTGACCTTGACCTTGAGGTTGGTTGATCCGGATTTAAACAGGAACGCAACAAATTACAGAGATAACCATATACACAAAGATGCAGCGGAAATAATACTTCATTTCATTAATGGAAAATACTGAAATATGCTTACAAACAGAAATGGCAATAAACTAGCTAGGGCGATGGTAGCTTATCTCTGAGAAGAGATGTGATGGTTACATGCCTCTGAACTATGTTACAATGAGGCTCGAAGACCTATTTATTGTTGAGAAACAATGGAAAAACCCTTAACATTCCAAAACCTAACCCTAGGAGATGAAACGCCAAACTGTGGGCCCCGTTTGGGGGTAAGTTGGTACATCAACTTCCCGGGGTCGTAACTTTGGCATATGATCTCCGTTTGACGCGTACAATAGCTCATTAGAAAGATTTATCCGAGCACTATCATTGTTGGAACGAGCAACACCAGTCCATTCCATGGACTCGTGTTGCCCCCGGATTCCCCAAAAAACGTCGTTTAGGGCCTCAAAACGGCTCCGGAAGTTCAGGACCTGAAAAACTGCTAAAAATAGTAAGTTGTGCTACAATTAAGGAAACTGAAAATGCTGAGAAAGACAATGGTGGGGGTCCAGGTGGACTTGGCAGGTGGCCACCAATATCCACCTAGATCATTCCTCCCCCCTTAGGAAGCAATGATCCCCATTGCGTTGAGCTCCTCCATGAGATGAGGAAACTTCTGCTGAACTTGTTCCCTGGTGAGCCACTTGCCCTGCTGAAGGAGTTGGCCCGCTTTGACAACTCGATACAGTTGGATATTCTGTTGGCGAGTGTTCTTGATCTGTGTGTCCATGATCCGATCAGTTGCAGCTTGTTCCATGCAATCTGGATTTAATTCTGTGGGTTTGAGCTGTTCTGCAATGTCGGATGTGTCTAGCAATGGTGGAAAGTATGGCCAAAGGCGGTCCACATTAAATACTGGGTGCAGGCCAAAGAATGGGGGAATGCTGAGCTCAAATGCATTGTCTCCCATAGCCTTAGTAATGGTGTAAGGACCATATCGGAGTGGTCTCAATTTTCGATAGGCTCCAGTAAGGTGTTCCTTTTGCAAATACAACCAGACTTTGTCGCCCACCTAAAACTTGTGTGGCACCCGATGTTGATCATGTCGCTGCTTGTACTTGGCATTTGATTTCTCAAGAATGTCATGGACCTGCTGGTGAATATGTTGGATGTGCTCAATGAAGCTGGTGGCCTTATCTGTTTCGGACTGGACATGAGCTGAATTCATGTGAGTAGCTGCAAGTGGCATGGCCACATCAATGGGGCATAGTGGCTGGAATCCCAAACCCACCTGAAAAGGGCTATGGCCAGTGGAGCTGTGAAGAGCTCGGTTGTAGCTGTGCTGAACGTAGGGGAGGCTCTCGTCCCATGTGCGTGGATGCTTTGAGTTATACATGCGCAGAATGTGCACAATCATCCTATTAACAACCTCTGTCTGGCCATCAGTTTGAGGATGGAAGGCTGTGGACTTCGTGAGTTTGGTGTCCAGCATTGACCAGAGACTGGACCAAAAGGTGCTGAGAAACCGACTGTCCCGATCTGAGATGATAGACTGTGGGATCCCAAAGTGCACCCACACTCGTTCAAAAAAGAGTTTAGCAGTGGCTTCTGCGGTGATATTCTTCTTGCAGGCCATCTTTGAGAACCTGTCGACGACCACAAAAACACAGTCATTTCCATGCTTAGTGGAAGGAAGGCCTGACATGTAATCCATGGAGATGGATTCCCAAGGTCGACTAGGGGTAGGCAACGAGGTATAGAGGCCTTGCTTCTTAATGGTCGGTTTGGCAATGGCACAGGTAGTACATGATCGGATGTACTTCCCAACATCCTGTCGAAGATTCGGCCAATAGAAATAGTTTTGCAGTACTGCCACTGTTTTCTTGACCCCGAAATGCCCAGCAGCCCGACTGTAGTGTGCTTCCCAAATCATCTTGGCACGCTCGCTTGAAGGAACACAAAGGTGACCGAGGTGGCATAATAGGGCATCCTGGAGGTGAAAATCTGCAACCTGCCGACCCTCCAAGAGTGTCTGGTATGTGTGGCCGAATTCTGGGTCGCTTTTGTAGAGAAGTGGCCAATCAGAAGTCTCTTTCCCGCAAGATTTGAGCACGGTGGTTACCGCCATGATCGGTGGTCGACTGAGGCAATCTGCAACATTATTGGTGCTGCCCTTTTTATACTTGATATTCAAGTGAAACTGTTGCAGGTATGTAGACCACTTCTGATGGCGATCATTCTGCAATTTACCTTGGGTCTGTATGAACTGCAGAGGTCGATGGTCTATGTGGATGACCGTTTCCTTCCCCAAAATGTAATGCTTCCATTGTCGGCAGGCCTGTACAATGGAATACATCTCTTTATCATAAGTGGGGTACTTCCAGACTGTGTCTGAAAGTGTTTCATTATGATATGCCACTGGATGTCCATGTTGAGTAAGGACTGCCCCAATAGCATGTTGAGATTGCAACAAGATGATGGAGCTTAGTGAAAAGAGTCGCCTTCACTAAGTGGGCCTGCAGGCTATTTTTGGCGCAAGTCTATTTTTAGACTATGTCTATTTTTAGACATATGGATCATGTCTATGTTTATGGATGATTGATCAAGTTGGGAAAAATAGATGGACTTCTATTTTTGATGAAAGTGTGAGTGATCACAGTGTGAGTGATCAAGTCTATTTTTAGACTGGCTGTCAAAAATAGAAAAGTCAAATATTATTATCTCACAATAATATTTGGACTATAAACTTAATCTTATTCTCTTGGAGCACTTCAGTTTGAGCTACGGAAGTGGCACATGCAGCTTTCAGAAGGAAATTCGTTTTTCTTATGAGTCAGTTGAGTTGTTGCATGCATGACTTCAGTTAGAACTCAAGTGAGTTGAGTTTAGTGGACTGGAGGTACAGTTGATGGAGTTGTGTTCAGTTTAACTTAGTTAAACTGGTTGTAGTTAGTCTAACTGCAGATAGACTAATGATGAGTTGTTGAACGAATTATTAACTCATAATACAACTAAAGAATACATCAGTTAACTCAGTTGCATGTCAGTGCATGTTCAGTTCAACAGGGACAAGTGGTAGAGAATCAGATTGCTATCAGTTGTGACTATAGTTGTGCACCAGATCTTGCACAATCAAAGGATTGAGTATGCCAATGAGTTTGCTCACGTATTTGGCCCGCATTTTAGCCTTTGCTCACGTCCAAAAAGAGTGAGTGACTATTTTGCAGGTGAAAAACGAGTTTGGGAAGCTATTCTCATCAGTTCTTGAGCAGGTATTGAGCAGGGGAGGCAGGCAAGCAGTGGAAGAGATTTGGAGATCAAATCTGAGCTGTATTGTGTGTAACAGGTGGAGATACTTGTGAGAAGTATTATGCTTTGTAATGTTACATGATTCAATCAATATAATATACAGATAGTTGGGGTTTTTAGCGAGATGCTTTCCCCGGGATACATACTGTGTTTATGAGTTTGATTGATGCTTCTATGTGCGCCTGTGGATGTTTCTGCTTCTGTAAATTGATGATCAACGTAGAGGAGATTATGTATTATACATGTTCCGCTTAAATTGTATGATCAGGATAATCTCTGTTGAATATGTGTTAAATTATTCAAAATTTCTACATGGTATCAGAGCTAGATAATTGTAGAAAAAGTTTCTACATGGTATCAGATCTAGATGATTTGTAGAAAAAGTTTTCTACATGGTATCAGAGCAGCTTGATGTGTAGAAGAGATTTTTACAGGATATCAAGCGAGGATTGATCATCAGATCTACTATTCAGGAAGTGTTTACATTCTATTTCTTCAGGCAGAGTCTGTAATCGGGCCAGGTAGCCTCTGGATTCATCCTTCCTTTGGAAGGTGAAATATCCGGTGAAAGCCCATACAGTCAATCTCTGTACGAGAAATAATTTTTTCTCACGAATTCTAGATCGGAAGCAGTTGAGTTTGGAGCTGGTGGAATTCGAATTTTGCAACAGTGTTGTTGAAAATGTCTTTCAACAGATTGCAAATGTTATTCCAAAGCAAGAGCGACCTGGCGCTCAAGGATAAACTCAGTAACAATAAAGGTGAGAATGGATCTTCATCAAAGGTATCTGATGAAGAGAATTGCGCTTTGGCTGCCAAAGCAAAGAAAGGGAAGAGCAAGAAAGCTTCTCAGTCTGGTGCGAAAGGCAAGAAGCAGGATATGTCCAAAGTGAAGTGTTTTCACTGTCACCAGCATGGAAACTATGCCACAAATTGTCCGCAGAAGAAGAAGAAAAAGCAAGCTGCTGGATCTGCAGGGGGAGAGGCTTTAGCTTCTCAGTTTGAGCTTGATTTTTCATTGATCGCATGCTTGGTTTCAAGTGTGATGGGATCAGTGTGGTTCTTGGACAGTGGTCCGTCTTTTCACATGACGGGAGATAGAGATTTGTTCTCTGATCTGGAGGACAAAGATCTTGGAGTGCACATCGAGATGGGCGATGATGGTAGATACAGTGCGACCGGTATCGGTACCATTTCCTTTGAGAGGGAGTCTGGTAAACCCTTTGTATTGAAGGAAGTCATGCATGTTCCAGGATTGAAGAAGAATCTCATCTCAGTGGCGATGTTAGAAGACAAGGGGTATGATGTTGTTTTCAGCGAGGGAAAGGCCTTCCTGCGCAGCAAGACAACTGGTGAGACCCTGAAGATAGGGGTTCGAGTGAAGAACCTTTATCAGTTGCATGTAGATGGATGCGCAGCAATGGCAGGCAAGGCAGAAGGATTGGTGAGCCGGGATGATGGCGAGTTGTGGCACAGGAGATTGGGTCACCTTCACCATGGAGCCTTGAAGATACTGCAGCAGATCACTACAGGGCTTCCCAAAGGCACACTTGCGCAGTCAGATCAGTGCAAGGGGTGTAATTTGGGGAAGTTTGTGAAAGCCACCTTTCACGAGAAGGATAGTCGCACCATGACGATCCTTGAGAGAATTCACACAGACGTGTGTGGACCTTTCTCAGTTGCTTCGACAGCAAAACACAGGTATTATGTGATTTTTGTTGATGATTTCTCTCGTAAGTGCTGGATCTTCTTCATGCAGAAGAAGAGCGAGACATATTCAAAGTTCTGTGAATTCAAAGCACTAGTCGAGAAGGAGTCGGGGAAGAAGGTGAAGGCTCTTAGGAGCGATAATGGTGGTGAATACATCTCGGACGAGTTCAAGGATTTCTTCAAGGCAGAAGGGATTCGTAGAGAGCTCATAGCTCCCCATAACCCACAGCAAAACGGGGTAGCTGAGCGGAAGAATAGAACGATTGTGGGTGCTGCACGGGCAATGTTGCATGATCAGGCCTACCCCTTCACTTGTGGGCGGAAGCATGCAATACAACAGTTTATGTGCAGAACCGTTGTCCTCATAGGATACTTGGCATGAGTACACCCGAGGAGGCTTATTCTGGTAAGAAGCCTGATCTTTCTCATTTGAGGATTTTTGGTGCTAACGTTTACATGCATGTGACGAAGGATGCCAGAAAGAAGTTGGAGCCGACTGCAGAGGTTGGGATATTTGTGGGGTACACTGATACGCCCCACAACTATCGTGTGTATTTTCCAGACAGTGGTAAAACTGTTGTGCGACGGGATATAAAATTTCAGGAGGAGAAAGCCATGAAGTGTTCGCTTGAGAGGGAGCTACACTTGCATGCAGATGAGGAGCTATTAGTTCCTAAGAATGAGCTTCAGGACGTGGATCAGCCACAGGATGAGGTTCATGGAGTGGAAGAGACCACTCATGCAGCGCCAACCATCAGAGGGCGAAAGCGCTTGACAGAAGCTGAGCGACTGGCTCAAGATGCAGAGAAAGTTGTAGGACCACCTACAGCCCAACGCAGGCAAAGACAGTCACCTGATCGGTACACTGGATACATGGCTCTTATGAGCAAGTGTGTTGTGACTGAGCCATCCTCTTTCGAGGAAGCTGTGGAGGATCCCGCATGGGTAGACGCCATGGTGGAAGAGTATGATTCTATTGTCAGAAACAGTGCATGGGAGATTGTTCCTAGACCGGAAGGGAAATCAGTGGTGGGTTCGAGATGGATCTACAAAGTTAAGCAGGCAGCTGACGGGAGTGTGGAGAAGTACAAGGCAAGATTTGTTGCCCGAGGCTTTTCACAAATTGAGGGGATCGATTATGAGGAGACCTTTGCACCTGTCGCAAGGTATTCTTCCATACGGACGATTCTTGCTCTCTCAGTGCAGATGGGATGGCACATTCATCAGATGGATGTGAAGACTGCGTTCCTCAACGGAGTCATTGAGGAGGAGGTGTACATTGAGCAACCCGAAGGCTTTGAAGTCTTCAGCAGCGAGTCACATGTGTGCAGGCTCAAGAGAGCGTTGTATGGGTTGAAGCAAGCACCACGTGCTTGGTACACACGGATAGACAGCTATTTCACAGGACTTGGATTCTCCAAGAGCGAGGCGGATCCGAACCTATACCAGATTGTGGTGGAGGGTAAGTTGCTTATCATTGTACTGTATGTTGATGATTTGATTCTAACGGGTGATGAGCTGTTGATACTGTCATGCAAGAAGGATCTTGCTACAGAGTTTGAGATGAAGGACTTGGGCCTCCTTCACTATTTCCTAGGATTGGAAATATGGCAGCGCAGTGGTGGACTGTTTGTTTCTCAGGGCAAGTATGCTCGGGAGATACTGGAGAAGTTCAACATGCATGGCTGCAAGCCTGTTGATACTCCTCTTCCTGGAGGTTGGAGGAAGGAGGATGCCACTTCGGGAGAAGAAGTGGATGCCACTGTTTATCGACAGTTGGTGGGGTCGCTTATGTATTTGGTCAATACACGACCTGATATATGCTATGCAGTTAACCAGTTTTCACAAGCTATGGTTAAGCCTACCAAGCTCTTCTGGAAGGCGGGCAAGCATGTATTGAGCCACTTGAGAGGCACATCGGGATATGGATCTTGGTATAGGCAGGAGGATGCAGAGTGGGTAGGGAGCCCAACGGACAGAAAGAGCACATCAGGAGGGGTCTTCAGTATCGGATCGACAATAGTTTCTTGGTACAGCAGGAAGCAGAGATCTGTGTGGATGAGGATGATCTTGGTCGGGTTTTTTGGGTCCAAGCACATCAGGTACCATCATATCAGAGATTGTGTGCAGCGGAGGATCATGTTACTTTCGTACATTCCAACGGAGGATCAGGATGCTGATATTCTGACGAAGGCTCTCACCAGGAGCAAATTCGAGTACCACCGAGGCAGGATAGGGGTTGTTGATAATCCATATCTTGTTGAGAGGGAGTGTTGAGATTGCAACAAAATGATGGAGCTTAGTGAAAAGAGTCGCCTTCACTAAGTGGGCCCGCAGGCTATTTTTGGCGCAAGTCTATTTTTAGACTATGTCTATTTTTAGACATATGGATCATGTCTATGTTTATGGATGATTGATCAAGTTGGGAAAAATAGATGGACTTCTATTTTTGATGAAAGTGTGAGTGATCACAGTGTGAGTGATCAAGTCTATTTTTAGACTGGCTGTCAAAAATAGAAAAGTCAAATATTATTATCTCACAATAATATTTGGACTATAAACTTAATCTTATTCTCTTGGAGCACTTCAGTTTGAGCTACGGAAGTGGCACATGCAGCTGTCAGAAGGAACTTCGTTTTTCTTATGAGTCAGTTGAGTTGTTGCATGCATGACTTCAGTTAGAACTCAAGTGAGTTGAGTTTAGTGGACTGGAGGTATAGTTGATGGAGTTGTGTTCAGTTTAACTTAGTTAAACTGGTTGTGGTTAGTCTAACTGCAGATAGACTAATGATGAGTTGTTGAACGAATTATTAACTCATAATACAACTAAAGAATACATCAGTTAACTCAGTTGCATGTCAGTGCATGTTCAGTTCAACAGGGACAAGTGGTAGAGAATCAGATTGCTATCAGTTGTGACTATAGTTGTGCACCAGATCTTGCACAATCAAAGGATTGAGTATGCCAATGAGTTTGCTCATGTATTTGGCGCGCATTTTAGCCTTTGCTCACGTCCAAAAAGAGTGAGTGACTATTTTGCAGGTGAAAAACGAGTTTGGGAAGCTATTCTCATCAGTTCTTGAGCAGGTATTGAGCAGGGGAGGCAGGCAAGCAGTGGAAGAGATTTGGAGATCAAATCTGCGCTGTATTGTGTGTAACAGGTGGAGATACTTGTGAGAAGTATTATGCTTTGTAATGTTACATGATTCAATCAATATAATATACAGATAGTTGGGGTTTTTAGCGAGATTCTTTCCCCAGGATACATAATGTGTTTATGAGTTTGATTGATGCTTCTATGTGCGCCTGTGGATGTTTCTGCTTCTGTAAATTGATGATCAACGTAGAGGAGATTATGTATTATACATGTTCCGCTTAAATTGTATGATCAGGATAATCTCTGTTGAATATGTGTTAAATTATTCAAAATTTCTACATAGCATAGTCAGAGGCATATGTCTCGACCTCAAATGGTTGTTGTAAATCTGGTAACGCGAGCACTGGTGCCGTGCAGAGGCGATCCTTCAACTCCCTGAATGCCTTCTGTTGAGATTCAGACCAAAAGAATTTTGCTTTCGCCCCGCCCTTGGTGACTTGACTCAAGGGCCAAGAAATATGAGAAAATCCCAACACAAACCTGCGGTAGAAGTTGGCAAGACCTAGAAAGCTGCGGAGCTCTGTTAGAGTGGTTGGAGAGGGCCAATCCCGAATGACTTGGACCTTGGCTGGATCGACATGCACCCCCTGTTCATCAATGATGTATCCCAGATATTGAACCTCGGTCATGCCAAAAGTGCATTTCTCCAAATTGGCACATAGCTTGTGTTGCCGCAGTGTTTGGAGAACCTGTCGGATGTGGTGGAGGTGCTCTTCCCAACTCTGGCTGAAGATCAAAATGTCATCCAAGTATATAATCAACGTAGAGGAGATTATGTATTATACATGTTCCGCTTAAATTGTATGATCAGGATAATCTCTGTTGAATATGTGTTAAATTATTCAAAATTTCTACATAGCATAGTCAGAGGCATATGTCTCGACCTCAAATGGTTGTTGTAAATCCCAACACAAACCTGCGGTAGAAGTTGGCAAGACCTAGAAAGCTGCGGAGCTCTGTTAGAGTGGTTGGAGAGGGCCAATCCTGAATGACTTGGACCTTGGCTGGATCGACATGCACCCCTTGTTCATCAATGATGTATCCCAGATATTGAACCTCGGTCATGCCAAAAGTGCATTTCTCCAAATTGGCACATAGCTTGTGTTGCCGCAGTGTTTGGAGAACCTGTCGGATGTGGTGGAGGTGCTCTTCCCAACTTTGGCTGAAGATCAAAATGTCATCCAAGTATACTACTACAAAGGAGTTGGTGAATGGCTGCAAGATGTCATCCATTAGCCTCATAAAGGTTGCAGGAGCATTCGAAAGGCATGACCAACCATTCGAAGAGGCCCTCCTTGGATTTGAAGGCAGTCTTCCACACATCTGAGGGTTCAATTGGTACCTGGTGATATCCTGACTTCAGATCGATCTTGCTGAAATATTTCGCCCCCTTTAGTTGGTCTAGGAGGTCATCAATCCGTGGGATCGGGTACCTATTACGGACAGTGATCTTGTTCAGCGCCCGATAGTCAATACAGAGTCTCCACGTCCCATCCTTCTTCTGTACCAACACTATCGGGCTCCCATAGGGCGAAGAACTCGGATGGATGTGACCTTTCTGTAGGAGCTCTTGAATCTGCCTCTTGATTTCATTGTTCTCCAGAACGGAGCGCCAATAAATTGGTCCATTGGGTAGCGGCGCACCTGGGGTCAGATCGATGGAGTGCTTGACTTAACAGTGCAGAGGAACCCCTGCCGGGGAGGTGAAATGTCTTCGTACTCCTCCACAATCTTGTCCATCTGTAGCTGCCGTGCAGAGGGACCCCGTTTGGAGGCCGCGGCCACTGTCTTCTTCTTCTCTTGAGGGCGTATCATCAGGAAAACAAATTTCCTGGTTTTGGAAATGATCTTACTGCATTGTTTTGCAGTAATCAAAGAGATGGCGGCAGGTGGTGCTACCTCTGGTATCCTGAACAACTTATTTCCCAATGTAATAATAATAGCACGGGGCCTTGATTCATACACAGCATGTCGCTTCCACAAGTATGGTTGTCCTAGTAATACATCACAAACTTCAAGGGGAGCAATGTCACACAATACCTCATCCGTGAAGGTCTTGATGTTGTATGGAAGGCGACACTGCTAGCTCACGCGAAGATCTCGCCCTTGGTGAAGCCACCCAATGGTGTATGGTTGTGGATGTGCTGTGGTCGGTAAGCCCAACCGCTTCACTACCTCTGCCGAAATGAGGTTCTTTTGACTCCCGCTGTCAACAATGAACTGTATCGAGGAGCCCTTTACCCACATCTGGGAGTGGAAGAGACGCTCCTCCTCCTCTGGATCTTCGGGTTCATTTTTCTGGATCTTTGGGGTAGCAACAGTGGCGCTGGGATCCGCATCAATGATCTGCTTCCCTTTTTCATACCCCTTATCGGGTTCTGACTCAGAGTCAGAACATGCATCTGATTCTGAAACCTTTAGCTCAGCCACCAGTGACTGCTTGGCCCGACACTCATTTGTGTTGTGAGTGGAGCTCTTATGGAACTCGCACCATTTTCCAGTGTCCTTTCTCCGCTTCGCGGTGTTGCTCTTTCCTTGCAGCTTCGGTTGGTTGTCTTGGGCTGTCCCGCCTTGGCTTTGTCCTTTGTTCTGTGGTTTAGGGGCACCTTTCCCCTGCTTTGGATTCGCAGATCCAAAGTCTCGCTTCTTTTGTTTAAACTTCTGCTCGACCTTGACGGCATACCGGTATGCTGCGCCGAGCGAGGGGATGTTTAGGAACTGTATTTCTTCCTGGATGTACTTTTGCAGGCAGCCACAGTATTTGAGTATCAAATGTTGCTCTGAATCCTTGATACCCAACTTTGTGCGAAGGGTATGGAAAATATTGGTGAACTCTGGCACGTCTTGGTCCCTTCCCTGCCGCAGCGTGGTCCACTTTATGTATTCATCCTCATAGCTTCCGACAGGGTAGTACTGCTCCTTGATGGCATCCCGGAACGAATCCCAGGTGGGTGCGGCTGAAAATAGTGAGCCAGTACTTTCATCCTTCTGCTCGCAGTAGGTTTCCCACCAGTCCTTGACGTGGGGGGCTGCTTTGAGAAGAGCAAAAACAATCTTTTCCCGACTCGAAAATTCATGAACAGAAAAATAACCCTCTAGCAGATTTAACCATTTATCTACGACATCGGCGTCTATCTGACCCTCAAATATGGGGATTTCAAAATTAACTTGTACCTTAAAGGGTGTGGCGTTTCCAGAGGAGCTGCTGGAAGCCGATGCGCCGCTTCTGGGTAGCCGCTGAAGGATCTGCGCAAAGTTGTCCATCATCGCGTTCCGTTGTCGCTCGAGCGCTTCTTTGAGAAAGATTTTGATGGGATCTCCTGCCCCCTCGTCTTTCTTCTCGTCTGCCATGGGAGGCCGTCGGGATTTGCGAGGCTGGTCTTGCAAAGGTTCAACCAGTTCAAGCCCTAACTCCTTATATCCCGACCTTGTTGGGGACATGCAAAGAGAAACACAGAAAAAGCAAACCGCTCTAATACCACTGATCCGGATTTAAACAGGAACGCAACAAATTACAGAGATAACCATATACACAAAGATGCAGCGGAAATAATACTTCATTTCATTAATGGAAAATACTGAAATATGCTTACAAACAGAAATGGCAATAAACTAGCTAGGGCGATGGTAGCTTATCTCTGAGAAGAGATGTGATGGCTACATGCCTCTGAACTATGTTACAATGAGGCTCGAAGGCCTATTTATTGTTGAGAAACAATGGAAAAACCCTTAACATTCCAAAACCTAACCCTAGGAGATGAAACACCAAACTGTGGGCCCCGTTTGGAGGTAAGTTGGTACATCAACTTCCCAGGGTCGTAACTTTGGCATATGATCTCCGTTTCACACGTACAATAGCTCATTAGAAAGATCTATCCGAGCACTATCATTGTTGGAACGGGCAACACCAATCCATTCCATGGACTCGTGTTGCCCCCGGATTCCCCAAAAAACGTCGTTTAGGGCCTCAAAACGGCTCCGGAATTTCAGGACCCGAAAAACTGCTAAAAATAGTAAGTTGTGCTACAATTAAGGAAACTGAAAATGCTGAGAAAGACAATGGTGGGGGTCCAAGTGGACTTGGCAGGTGGCCACCAATATCCACCTGGATCATTAGTACCCTTGAGGTTGATACCTTTGGGGTTGATACCCTTAGGGTTGCCATCCTTGAGGTTGCCATCCTTGAGGTTGATATTGATACTGAGGTTGACCCTGGGGTACATTTTGAGGCTGAGGTTGACCTTGAGGCATGTATTGCACCATGGGTACATACTGACCTTGAGGTTGTCCCCCAGACACGAATGGTGTACCTTGAGGTTGCCCCCCAGGCGTTAACTGAGGCTGCCCCCCAGGCGGTAATTGGCCACCTTGAGGTTGGGAAACGAGAATTGAACCTGACATCATGAAAATGTCTCCCACACCCAATGGTATATTACCACTATTTCCAGCTAATAACCCATGATCAACGGGTTGAGGAGATGCCCCCGCAAAGGTACCAGAAAGTGATTGATACCTGGTGGGAACAGAAGGACCGCCGTGTAAGAAAGATTCAGGACTTTGAGTAAACACGGACAACTGACCAGACATATTTACAGGAGTATGAATACCTCCAGGTCGAAAAGGAGTACGAGGTGTAGAAAAACCTACCCCAAAGTTGTCTAAATAATTGGTTAACGAAAGGTACCAAGTATTACTTCTAGGAGGACTGTAAAAGATAGATTCACGCTCCCTTAGATCAATAGTAAGTTGATCTTCAAGGTTAGAGACGCCTATTTCTTCCTCTGGAGCAATTTCTTCGATAGCAATCAAACCAGTAGGAAGATTTTCGGTGATAATTCTTTCTATTCTCGGTGAATCTGGAACACTAGAAGTCGGAGTAACAGGTTCAGATATTTCAGGTTCTTCGCCTGTATCACTAGCAGACGAAAAACTACCAACAAGCTCAGAAACTGTAACAGCTTCGGGATTATAACCTGTCTCTAAGCTTTGGTAATCTGAATGGACTACCAAGGAAGATTCTCCTTCTTCAGGTGAACCTACTCTAATGCCACTAGGAGGAGTTACAAGGACCTTTAAACTTTATAGATTACCCGGGTCGTCTCGAGGAGGTGATCCCCTAAGTCTACGGAATCTTCTCAACAATTCGGCCACAGAAACAACTTCAGGAGACTGGCCCCGAAGTCTACGGGACTGTCTCGGTAATTCCGCCACAGCTAAAAACTTTTAACTACTACACACGAAAACAAAATAAAATTTCAAATCAAACCACCTAAAGTCTCTAAAGAACCAAACAAATTTGAAACACACGCCTAAAGAATCTAGGGCGTCAAACCAAGCACAAACAGTAGCCTTCCAGACCGAAAGCGCTAGTTGGTGATGAAGCCCAACATCACTGGATTCAGTACAAAAGTGGCGGGTGGAACAGTTACCCCGACAACCTGCTTAATGAATAGACTGGACCAAGTTCCTCCACTTTAACCATCTCGAGTGAAGTGAACCCCCCAGAAAATCCAAGTGAGTCTAGCCGACGTCTGCTCCAGGTACAGTGGGATCTTCCCTCCACCGTCACCTCGGTAGAATCCTAAAGATAATGGTCACTAAGGTTACCAACCGCAACAAATGCACCTGGGGGAACAGTCTAAACTCCGACAGCACGCAAGGGCAGAGTATCAAGCTCAATCCCCTTGCCGGCTCCTTGACAATAATCCAAGGTTTACCGACAAGTGACCCCTGGCTCCTCAACAATGGTTAATCCGAGGTTTACCGTTTGTAATACGTGCGTGTCTGGCGTCGTTCCCAACGAGGGGGGATTGATCCCCTCACTGGTTCGGACACAAGCTCGTGCTTCTCCTTTAAGAGGAGCTTTTCCAGAGTACAAATGAGACAATTGGATTTATTCTATCACAAGATAAGCTACTTGTTTGGTTTTGTTGTCTTGGAGAGTTAATTACTCACCTACTCCAAGACACTAGCCTGATCTAAATTGGTGTTTCAGAGCCCTAGTAAATAAAAGTTACTACGTCGATTTTACTTTAAGCGTTAATTTTATGGTTTTTTCTTAAAGACAAAAGGTAGCGGAAGTGAAACCAATGGTGTGTAGACTCGACTCAAACCACTACAAAGATGCACCTAAGATGATTTACGATACTTTCCTTTTTTAATGAAATTCTTAACTAAGAGAGTTGAGAGATGCAAATTTTATAGAAAACAACTTTCTTAGTAAAGACAATCAAAGAAACAATTCTCTTTATCTTTTCAAGCATACAAACATGACCACTCTTTACGTGCACGAAAAACTCTTTTTCTTTCAAAACTTTTCAAAGCTACTTGAAACAAAACTTTTCAAAGGAGATGTTTTTGTATTTTCTCTTTTTAATAAAGCATATAAATCTATCTTAACGAAAATCAATCTCAAAAGCTATAAAATCTATGAAAACTTGATTCACAAGAAAATCAAAAGGGAAATTACTCTAAGAAAACCTAACAAGGCAAAAGCTCACAAAGATGATTCTAGGTTGTTTTACTTGACCAAAATCAAATCAAGGACCAGCTAATGCAGAATCAAAAGACTAGTCAAAACAAAACTCAAATCTTTTTGTTCTTTTGTAAAATGGATTTCAAGACTCAATCAACAAGCACTTCGAAATTTGCCCAAAGAGACAACTCAATGGTAAGTTGCTCTCACAGGTAGAATTTATGACAGGTCTGACTTCTAAGAACGCTGACAAAACCAAAGAGATCTAAGGCTTAACAACTTCTACCACCAAAGTCACTACAAGACCTACTCAAAAATCAAACCCTAGGGCTTAAACTTCTATGAAATCCACTAAAACACTCAATGCTATCGAAACAAGTTCAGGTGAAGATCTTTGACAAGAGACTAATGAATCTGGGCAGTAAAAACTAAGAAAAAGCAAAAACTAAGAGAAAAAATGCAAAAAATGGAATTTTTTCAAATTTTAGCAGGGGACGCAGGCGACCCATTAAGACAGGTGCGGGCCCGCTCTGTGCACACAGCAACAGTGCGTCCAGGGACGCACTGTGCAATACTCAGAGGGTGCGTCCTACTGGAAAATTCAAGAAAAACCAAAATAAATCTAACCCTAAGCTAACCCACCCAAAGACAAAGTCACAGAGCCAAAAACTAGAAAAATAAACCAATTTTCTCAGAGCAAAGTTCATACAAAGGAAAAGACTTTCACATTAATGGATTCCCCAGCGGAGTCGCCAATTTGTCAGGCGGAAAGAGTCGATTGTGCGGACACAACCAACCTCCCTAGGAGCCTAAGACTCTCTAGTGACAAACAAGACAAACAAGAGAAATCCTTCTCTAAACATGCATTTACTATATGGGAAATCAAGTGTTTAGATCCTACCTGTAGTCCAACGTTGTTGTAGCAGTCCAGCTCCACTGATCCGGATGAGCTCCTCCTTCACTTTGAAACCTGCATACACTAACAATCAAATGATTAAATAGCACTTGATAATCTCATAGAATAAAACATATTTAACACATAGACCAAGGAGTACATGAAACAACTCATAAATAACAAGTTATTGAGAAGAATGGACTCATTTGCATTAATAGGTAACAAAAGGAACAAATACAACCTGAGCCTTGGTGTTGTGCAAGTCCCTCCCAGGGTCCATCAAGAGTTCTCCTTTACTTTGACAAAGCTCACCCAGTTCCAAATAGAACAAGCAAAGATGGCAATCTCTCCTCACAAGCTTCTAAATGGGAGTCCTAATTCCTGCAACATTTACCCTTAGAAATGTATAGCTTCCAACCTCCCCTCCTTCTGGCCCAATGCCTGTATTTATAGTGCTCAAGAGGAAGTTAATCAGGTCCACCATCAATGGGATAATCCCCTCTTTGGATGGGATAGCTCCCTTATTGATGGGATAAGCTCCTCTTTGGTAGGAGTGCATGAACCATCTGGAGGCGCTCAATACACGTCGAACAACCTTCTAGAATGCTCTAGAAATGACCACAAGTAACTTTTTAAAGATGAAACTTGCGCATTTTAACCTTTACAGGGGGACGCACCTGCCCCTTTACATATAGAGTGTCCAAAGACGCAGCTCTTGTGAACATTGGATGCGTCCCCGCAGGTAAGGTTGAGAGAACCTGCGTCCCCAGAGATAAATACATTTATAAATACTTTCTCTCTTTTTGGAGTTTGACATGGAGAGCAGAGGCATAAGACTTGCCTAAGAGGATAGCATGACTGTTGATAGAGCCATACTAACTGTAAATAGTCATGGTGACATTTTTTAGTGTAACAATATGTTCAAGAGAAGAGTTCAAGAATATTGCATATCTGTACCTACCTGATGGTTGTTGGAGAGACATGCATGCTCTTACTGAGTTGATGTTGATTTGAAGGTGTTGGGGGACCTATATCAACCTTCCTAATAGAATACCTGACCCATTTCTCCATCATATTGCCTCTTGTAGCTTCTTCTCAGCCTTCCTATAGAGATCATGTAGTAATTCAGAACTTCCATAGAGATCTTGTAGTAATCAGGACAACCATTTGTAGTAGACTTGCTTTGTCCATATATCCTAAACGACAGAATGGATTGACCTGAAATTTTCTGTGCATGTTTCCATTATCATTATGCACCTCCCCATAAAAACAAATTGGCCAATGGATGCACGAATATCAAGAAAAACTAAAAATATTTGAAGGTGATGTAGGTCGATTTCTTGGAAACCGTGCATTAAAATTTGTTGAAATTGCTTGGACATGTTACCATCGTCCATATGAATCTCCCCATGAAAAAACTTTTTAAATGGATGCACGAATATCTAGAAAATTCAAAAATGGTTTTAGGTGATGGAGATCGATTTCTTGGAAACCGTTGATGAGCTTCATCATTGGGTAATTATATGGGCCTTAATTCACCTCCTAGCTTAGTCAAATCAACTTTTCTCACAACTTATTACATGTTTTTAATTATATTTTGTTTATGAGATGAGTTAGAGTGGGATATCATGCCTAGTGGACTAATATGCATTGAATGAAGGTTTGAAGGAGGAAATCAAGGAATTCTAGAAAATACTAAGGTTGAAACTCGAATGACACAAGGGAGACAGATTGTAGGAGGTAGATCCTCCTCATTTACTTCTCCCCCATTCTAATATTCCTCCATTTATCACACTAGCTCAGAGTGTAAGCAGCCAAGTCATGAGGATTAGAAGGCAGCCGAGCAAGTGAGAGACAAAGAGCTAGTTTATCTCAATTTTGGGAGTCGAGCCTCCCTAGTTTTGAGGGTACCATTGGGAAATTCAATTGTATAAGTAGAGAGGCCTATAGCCTTATTAGGATTCTAATTTTTGTGGTAAAATTCTAAGTTATTTTCGAGCTCCAGACGTGTGGAAGATTTTGATGTAATTTACTGTTTTGGTAATAAGAATGAGTTTTTTTTTGAGCTAGCACTGAGTTAACTCAGAGGGATGAAGCTCTTGGGTTAGGGCCCAACTCTAATAGCCAAGGATCCTCTTTTTGTATCTATATGTTTAGCTTAGTTTCATAGCTTCATTGTTAATTTGTCTTTAGAGGTGTTTTCATTGCAAGTAGTGTAGATTTGATTGGTTGTTTATTAGTTTGCTTCCATTTTTGCCTTACTTCAGTAGCAGGTTGGTAGGGATAAAAGAATCACCACAAGGTTGTCAGAAGGTGTCTTGGCCTCACTTCTTCCCTTTGGGATATTGATTTGAGGAAGGGACCCTTATGCAGCCCTGAAAACACATATTTCTATTTCTTTCATAAGCTTTAAGAGTTTATTGTATTTCATCTAGAATTTGATTAGTTTTTCAAAGTAGGATTGCATTTCCATCTCTTCTATCTTCATTCTTGCAGTAGATCTCATCCATGATTCCATTCCTTTCAACTACTTTCCTCATGCATAAGGTAGACAGTTAGTTCATTAATTCTGCTTTTCTAGCTTATGAGAATGCTTCTTGTTTACATGAATTTTTGGAAATTATACATGTTTGATGTAGAGCAGGTGCTTCAGGAGAAGACAGAGACCTCATATTCAGCAATCACTTTCCACTTCATCCACCATAATCATTCCTTGCTTTCACCATTTCCTTCACTAATTTCATCATTTTACATAGAAATTCTTCCAAGCACATTGAGTGAATCCAACCATCTCCTAACCTTGTTGTTGACTTCTGAGTGATCCTAGGTCTCTTCTCACTCCATTCCACCCATCAACCACCTTCCCTAAGCTTTCCATCACCTCCAACACCCATCATTTTTCTCACGGCTACATCCTGTAGAAATACAGGGAATCTTGTAGGTTTTCCTATAGTGGTCTGTTTTGAGGCCAAATTGAGGGAAAACCTCTAGGAACCCCCAAACGGTCACCCAAGGATCTCCCACTCCATCCAGCCATCTCCGAAACCTTCCAACCATCCTCAAACATCCCTAAACCACCAGCCACATCACTAAAAGAGATTAGTTTGCATATTTGATTTTGCATGAAAAGAACAAAAAGACAAAATAGAGTTATTTCATGTTTGATGATTTTAACTTCCATACTTAGATAGTAGCATTTGGTTCATGTTAATTTAGAATTATTGCAAATCATAGTTTCTTAGCAGTTAATTAGGAAATGGTGTGATTTAGCATTGAATTTCGGTCTTTTTCATTCTTGCAATAGATTAGCTCTCTCTTAGATCAGATTTCCCTTTATTTCATCAAGAAACCAAGCTTCTTCTTAATCCATAGAAGTTTGGCTTGAAAACCCCCAATGGTCTCTCGCTAGCTGAACAAGTGACAAAAGGCAGAACCATCACTTTTACTTGTGTATACAACATTGTCACCTCCAAGTTTGTACGAACCTCGGGTTGATAAAGTAAAGTTGGTAGCCCAGGAGTTGCAGCATTCTTGCTGCAATACTGGTGCTCATCACTTTTTGGCATCATTGCCGGGGAGGTGTCTGAGTAATATGTGATTACTGCTTTCTTTCTTCTACTTCTTGTTTCTACTATTCTGCCATTAGTTTCATTTCTGCAAAAGTAATTTAGTTTTCTTTTCATTTTGCATTCTTTGCTTTCCTTTCCATTCTTCAAGTTAGACTTCAAGCAATTATCTAATCTTTTCATTCAGTCAGTAGTTCTCATTCAGTCTACAATTTTAATTCTGCAAGTTAGATTTCAATTCAATAATTAGTTTTTCATTCAGTTGGTAGTTTTCATTCCATCTGCAAATTCAGTTCTGAAAAGCACTTTTAAAATCTGAAAAAATCACAAAACCAAACCAAAAACATTTCCTTCATGCCTCATAGGAATAGGGATAACTTAGGGAAATTTTTGCCAAATACCCCCACTGCATCCAATAGCCAACCTTCCCTCTTCTTCGGTGGCTGTGAACTGGAGGAACCCTTAGGTGAGCAACCAGACATATTTGAAGAACCTACAGGGGAAGAAGAAGAACCTATTCCTACCGAGCCAATGGTTGAAAACAGAAATGACAGAGGGAATAGAGAGAGAATTGAGGGTGCCTTCCCCATCAAGGAAACCAATGGGGACACTAAGATGAAAAATATAAGCCCCTCTGCCCTTCCTCATTTCCATGGCTTGACCACAGAAGACCCCGACACTTTCCTATTTGAGTTTGTTGTTATATGCCAAACCTATGACTATACAAATGATGAGCAGAAGTTGAAATTATTTCCGTCTACCCTCAAGGATGTAGCTTTGCATTGGTTCATGGGTTTACCTGGGGATAGCATCACAACTTGGGCTCAAATGCAACAAGCCTTCAATAATAAGTATCGAGACTTCTATAGGTCTAAGGATACTAAAGAGGAAATTTTTAGGATGACCTTAGGAAATGATGAATCTCTAGAGGATTATGAAGAAATATTCCCACTTAGTTACAAAAGGGCTAGATGCACACTTGACCTTGAGTCACTAAAGTTGGTCCTGTTTAGGGGAGTGAGGGAACATCTTCTGGATACACTACACTTGTTAGCAGGAGGAGATGTCTACCATTTACCCTATGAGGACATCAAGACTGTCTTTAAAAACCATTCTAGGGCAGCCATGAAAAAGGGTAGGTGTAGTCAACCTATTGTCAATACATCCTCTTCCAACTCATCCATCAAGGGCGAAATTGGAAACATGCTGGAATATTTCAACAGTGAGATACTGCAAACCCTTTCCCTACAAATGGACACTATGCACATTAAGAGAAAGCAGGAGGAAGTAGAGAGAGACTTGCCCATTTTCTATCCTAGCTGCACCAGGAGGCACCCTAGGAATGAATGTCCATTAAATTCTATTGAAATATGCTCAATCTGTGAAGAAAAGAACCCCACAGACAAGTGACCTAATTTTCTTAGAACTCAAAGCTATCTATCAAGTTGCTGAAGGGGTCACTGAGCAGCGCTGTACCTAAACCAAAGGAGACCTCATAGCCCTAGGCCATACTAGTAGGGCATGCAAGGCTCATACCATGCATACTACAACCCCAACCAGACCACATCCATACCTTCTTGGGGACCCCCTGCTCATCCTTCCTGGTCTATACCTCGTCCTTGGTCCTTTACATCTCAGTATCACTCCTAGACAGCCATCCAGTCATTTCAACCATATGCTCCACCACAACCTCAATGGAATGCACCGCCCCAGGGGTGGAGGCCCCAATAAAACAATGTTCCAGCTTTATTTCCTTCACCACCTACCCAACCACAGCTGTTACACTCTACTCCACCCAAACAACCCCAGATGTCTGCCACCAAATCTGAACACAAACACTGGACAGACACAACAAGTATACAGTGGAGAGATATCATATCCAGCTTATGTTGTGGATATTGAGGAAATTAACTTGAGATCTGGGATATTTCTCCCAGATAACCAACCTCCACCACCACCTAGGGAGGTTGAAGAAGAAAGAGAGGAAAGCATTCTTAAAGTAAATCCACCCTTTCCTGAGAGATTAACTCAACCACCCCGGCCTACCCTAGAAGATACTGAACTTCTGGGAGAATTGAAAAATCTATCCGTAAAGAGTCCACTTCTCCAAGTAATAAAAGTTGTGCATATTTATAATAAGTTGATTAAGGATAAGTTCTTCAAGCCTCTAGGGAGGACAAGAAGAGATGTCCCTACCATTAATGTCATTGGACAGTTGTCCGACTCAATTCTGGGGAAGGTAATTTGTCCAAAGTAGTTGGACCCTAGAAGCCCTGTAGTAGATGTGCACATCAATGGCACCATTGTCCCACACACTTTGATCGATCTTGGGGCTGCCATTAATGTGATGACCAAGGACACCTGCTCAAGCTCAACCTCCAAGGTTCATTTAGAAAAACCACAACAGTCCTGCAACTTGCAGACCACTCCACAGTGACCCCTGAGGGGATTATGGAGGATGTGATGGTCTCCATTTACTCTTGGGAGTACCCTGCAGATTTCCTAGTTCTCCAGCCTAAGGCTAAGCTTACTAGTTACCCTCTCATCCTTAGGAGGCCTTCTTTGGTCACTGCCAATGCTTACATCAGTTGTAGAGCTGGGAATATGACCGTCAAGAATGGGCATATGTCCAAGAATTTAGTCCTATACCCTCCTTCTCAGTCATCTCTAGAACATGATTTACCTTTATGGCCAAGAGAGGAGGAAGAAGATGAAGTTTATACTTCCCAATTGTATACCTTAGAAACAACCATGGGAGGAGGACCATAGGATGAAGACAATTTGATTGAACACCTGCTCCAAAGTCCAACTCCCAGTGCATTGTCCCTAGAAGAAGTAGTCAAGGAAACCTAGAAAAACCATCCAATTGATCTATACTTGGCCAATTCCAATCCTCCCCGTGCCAAAACATAGAATTTGGCCCTGAGAAAACTTTGAAAATCAATCCATCTCCTTCTGTTCTCCAAGAGGGCAAGTTGTGCAACATGCTAAAGGAACATCTGGATGCCTTTGCTTGGAGTTACAAGGCAATGAAGGGAGTACACCCCTCAATTTGTACTCACCATATTTATATCAAGGAAGGTTGCAAGCCAATCCAACAACCCCAAAGGAGGATGAATTTAGCTCTTAAAGACATAGTCAAAGAAGAACTGCAAAAATTGCTAGATGTTGGATTCATTTATCCTATCTCCGACAGTAAGTGGGTATCCCCTCTGGTGTTAGTTACCAAGAAAAATGGTAAGTGGAGGATTTGTGTCGATTACATGGAACTAAACAAAGCCACAAAGAAGGACCATTTCCCTCTACCTTTCATCGACCAAGTGCTAGATGGCCTGGCAGGGAAAATGTTTTTCTCTTTCCTAGATGGATTCAGTGAGTACAACCAAATCCATATTAGCTCGGAAGAACACGATAAAACCACCTTCACTTGTCCTTCCTTTTGGCCTATGCAATGCTCCTGCCACCTTTTAAAGAGCAGTCTTGAGTATCTTTGCTAAGTTGGTCCATGATGCGGTAGAAATCTATATGGATTATTTGACACCTTATGGGGGTGATTTTGAGGAGGCTTTGTCCAACTTAGGTAAGGTACTACACAAATGCATTGAGATGAACTTGTCTCTTAGTCCCGAGAAATGTGAATTCTTTATGATTGAAGGGACTGTGTTGGGTCATTCAATATCTCAACAAGGACTGTAGGTGGACCCCAACAAAATAGCTATTATCCAAAGGGTCCCACCTCCTCAAAAGTAGAGAGATGTTAGAAGTTTCCTAGGACTAGATGGATACTACCGAAGGTTCATAAAGGACTTCAGCAAGTTGGCATCTCCTTTATTTGGGTTGTTGGTCAAGGAATCTGATTTTATATGGTCAAAAAGATATCAAGAGGCCTTGGACATCCTAAAGAACAAGTTAACCACTGCCCCAATTCTTCGAGGCCAAAATTGGGCCCTTCCTTTTTCACATTCATGCTAATGCCTCACATAAAGGCATAGGAGCAACCCTAAGTCAGATAGATGAGAAATTTCCTTATACTGTTTACTTTATCAGTAAGAATCTATCAAAGGCTGGACTGAACTACATAGTGATCAAAAAGGAGCTCTTGGCTATTGTGCATTCATTGAACAAATTTAGGCATTATATTATAGGCTATCAAACATTTTTCCATACTGACCATGATGCAATCAAATATTTAATGAATAAACCTGATGTGGATGCTCGTATTATAAGATGGTTTCTTTTATTACAGTAGTTTGATCTAACTATTGTTGATAAGCCTGGTAAGGAAACTATTGTTAAGAAAAGTATTTTGGTAGAAATCACATAAGGGATTTTTTTGGCCAACACGTTTCGAATCATCATTTGGTCTTGATGATGAACCACACTTATTGGTTCGAAACGTGTCGCCCAAAAAAATATCTTATGTGATTTCTACCGAAAGACTTTGCTTAATTTATTATGGATGATAGAAGCTTGAATATAGAAACTGTTGTTGCATACTTTTTGTCCAGATTAGCTTTGTCTATAGAGGAAGAGGGAATGGTTGATGACCAGCTACCATATGAGCACTTGTTTGCCATTTTAGTTCTCTCTCCATGGTTTGCTGACATAGCAAACTATCTGGTATCTCCACAGTTCCCACCGAATTTGTCCTCCAAAGAGAAAAGTAAGATTATAAGGAAGAGCGCCCCCCTTCACTTGGATTGGGGGAAACCTCTTCAAACTTGGCCCAGATCAAATCATGAGAAGATGTGTCAGGGAGAAGGAATTCTTTGACATCCTTCTAACCTGTCATGATGGGCCTTGTGGAGGTCACTTTGCAGCAAAGAGGACAACATTCAAAGTGTTACAAGTAGGCTATTATTGGCCTGTTAGGTTCCTATACGAATAGGAGTCATAATTTTTGAATGTCTGAGATTATACCACAAATAAATCGATTGGTACTAGTCCTTATCAATTAGTTTATGGAATGGAAGTTGTTTTCCCATCTTCCTTGGGAACACCAGTGATGAAGCTACTCCAAGAGTTGCAAGTTGAACCAAATGACATCCAAAGAAGAATCAACCAGACAATTCACTTACAGTAGAACATGGAAGAAGTGTACATCAGATCTCAAGTTGTGCAGGAAAGTATCAAGAAGAATTTTGATAAAAGGACTAAGGCAAAAGATTTTTACCTAGGGAACAAAGTTCTAAAATGGGATTCAAGGAGAGAAGATAAAGGTAAACATGGGAAATTTTATTTCCTATGGAAAGGCCCATATATCATTTATGCTTTCAGGGGTAATAATGCTTTCTTCCTCAGAGAAGTGGATGGAAAGGAAGCAAAAGGAGGACCAATTAATGTTTGAATGCTCAAACACTATATTGAACCTAGTTACTGATTTCACTAATCATCTGTACATTATTTTTTAAAATTCTAGAGTTGAGTGGATGGTGATTTTTGAAGTTGAAGCCGGAAGAGAAGGCCCTAAGCTTCAAAAAGGTTTACTATCATAAATAGAAATAATGCAGAAACATGAAAAGGAAAAGTTATAGGGTAACATCATAGTAATTCAGAAGGCCATTGTTCTACAAAGTTCTTGACATTTCACCAGGAAATTCCATCCCCAAGTGGAGCCACTGTTAGTTTCCTATACCAATAGGAGTCATAATTTTTGAATGTCTGAGATTAAACCTATAATATGCACATACCTTTGCTTTATACAAAAGTTTTCCATATTAAAAAACTTAAAATGTAAAGAGGGTATGTCCTAAAAGAATGATCAAAGGACAAAAAGAACAAAAAGTTCAAAAAAGATGAAAAATATGAACCCCAAGAAAAGAAAAAAGACCATGAAAGTGAGCAAGCCAAAATGCCACTACTATTTACTTTTTGTGCATAATAAGTGATTGTGTGTAGTTTGTAATCTTTGCCACAATCCATGATAGTCAAAATGTTTAAACTTGGCTATTTCATGTTTCAATTTCATGTTGATAGTTAGAGAATAAAATCTGACCAAACTATTTAATCTTGGCAGATCATTAGATAGGTAGAGTAAATAAAAGGAGCTCAACTATTTAATCTGAGCCCTTCGATGTAATAACGTTAGATTTAGTTAGTTTACTATTGTAAAGAGAAAGAAAAATGTTTGATAAGGGTTTGCTAGCTCAAATGCACCCTAATAAAGAGAAGTAAAAATGGTAGGATGAGTAGGTGGGTAAGTAGAAGAAAGGTTGCAGAAGTATGATGATTGATTAGACAAAAGCATATTTATTATTCTCATCATAAAATTTCCAAATATGAATGGGCACTCAAGCATGAAGATGGATATCAAAGTCAATTAATTAACTTCCCTCATTCATTTCACCTTTTACTTAACTAATTTCCCACAATAAAGTTCAAAGTACTTAAAAACCCTAAGTCAATGAGGCTCAGAGCATTTCTCTGACTTTTGGAGGGACCGGACCCTCGACTCAATGACTTATAGGCAATAAGTACTAAAATACCCTTATAAAAATTCATCTCCCCCTTCAGTTCATTCATTTTCTCTAATAATACTCTTTTCCTAAGGTTAAATTACTTTTACCTAGGAAAAGTATTTATTCCCCCACATAAATCATTTTCATATTAAAAACCCACGAAAACACTATATCCTAAGTTTTTATGTTATTATCGAAAAAACATTAAAACATGAAATATCATATACTTAGAGTATTGTGCCCCTTTCCGCTCATTTTATTAATTACTAATTTATTTTTTAAATCCCCCATTTTCTCGTATATATTTAACTCCCGCAATATTAACTAGCCCTGTACCCTAGTTTAAAATATAAACTATGATTTTCTACCCAAACCTCGACAAACCCACTAACTAATCGATCCGTGATTAAGTTAGTCAAAAACCCAATTAAACCCTCTGCTAATGACCCCGACGCCTTAACCCCACCTTAATCCCTCATTAACTAAAAATTGCCGCACTTAATCACCCGTCAGGCCCCCCCACTACCCTCCGTGCAACTCCACTACCCGATTACCGCATGATCGCTCCCCTCCATAGCTGACGGCCCTCGTCCATTTCAGACAGGCCCGACATCTAAACAATACCCACCCAAAAAGAGTTATTTTCTGCTGGGCCCCTGACGCTACGTGTCTTTCAACGTGTGGAATCGGGCGGCCTCCCACCAATACAACCGAGTGCCCAAAAGGGATGCGATGGAAACCACTTACAGCCCACCCGCTACATGCCAAAGTAGCTACTGTTAACCCCGCTATGCGACAAACAACCGTTGTTTACCCATACCCGACAAAATTGAGTTTCGCACAAAAGGCCAAAAAGCCCCAAATCATTTGTTTTTATTGTTTTTTTCAACTGAAAAGTTTCATGCACACACTTGCAAATGTTGAAGCTATCAACCTACGTCCAATTGCACCCTAACGACACCACAGAGCACCCAATTCACCTTCCAGCCTACACAGAGTCTTTTCGACCGTTCGTAATTGCCAGCCAACTTGTTAAGAGCTAGCTTTCCTTAATTCCAGGTATTTAAGCCATAATTCATTGGAAAACCTCTCAATTTCAGAACCAGTTGCTGAGTTTTATTAGTTAAAGTGAAAAATTAATTAAAGAAACTCAAGTGACTTAATTTTACTCTATACTGAACCACCATTACCCTAAAAAACTAAAAATCACATCCCCCATTCTCAAATCTAGAAGAACTGAGAATGGCTGCCCCAATTTCCATGGATGTGAGACCTATTTCCACTCCTCATCTGGACCTTGACCATCTCCCCCTAGCTGACAAGGATTTCTAGATAAAGGACACCTCTATCCATGAGTCTCCTCTAAAATTATACTGTCGATACAAAGACCAATACTTGAACCATGTTGATAAAATTAGTTTTTTGGAGTCCAGTTTTCCCAAGTACCAATTCCATGAAGTTCACATTTTCCCAAAAATTTTCCATTACTGCCATGTAAACTATATCCCCAGTCAAAGAGCAGTGATGTCCCCTAACCAGACCATACTTTTCACCATCACTGCTGAATCAATAAATGATATGTTACAACTTCAACCAGGGAAAAACATGGCTCCTCTCTCCATTGGAGACCTATTGGACTTATTTCCGAAGCTCAACCCTGCAAGATTGGCCCAAATAATCCAAACCTTCATTGTAAAAGAAAAGTATACCCCCAAAGAACCTCCTCCATATGTGTATACCATATTTTCCCCATTTGGCCAAGAGATTGTAGCAATGATATCCAGTGTCCTAGGTTATACCACCAATGAGTATATAGATGAGATCATCTTGGCTTTCATGTCCATATACACCCTAGGACAACCTCCTGTTGTTATTTATGATTATGCCAAGTTTATAGTTGATAGGATGCATGACCAGTTCCTTAGGATGAGTAATGAGCGAGTCTTCAAGTATTCTTCTGTTTTATATCACCTTTTCCTATACTACCAAGCTGATAATTTCCCATTTACTCTCCAAAGGCTTGACACAAAAGGTCACCCTAGATCAGTAATTTTCTGGACTCCATTGATCCATAAATATGACTCCCCATATTCATATATAGACTTCATAGACTTATTTGTACATCCCATTGTGACAATGCTGATAGGCAGCCCTCCTCCAAGAATCCATTCAGATATAAGGAGGATCCTACAACTCTCAAAACAATCCAAAGTAGGGGATTGGTACTTGTACCAAAACCACACTGAGATTAGAATTTATGGCTGTGAGTTGGCCCCATACAAACTACCTAAATACCTCTCAATGAATTTATTTGCTTTGGAGTACTACATGCAGATAATCAATTCAGATGAGGTACATTTTGTCAAAGCCAAAAAGAAGGCCCAGGTTAGGATAAAAGACCAATTAGGTCTGTTTATTTGTAATAGCCATGAAGCTGAGAAGGAGGCAACCCAATCATTCAAAGATTAAATCTAAAATAGAGCTTCATATGGAGATATGATCCCTTGGATTTCATCTGCAACAGAAGACAGAAAGCAAGATGGCTCCCTATATTCATCATCGCATCCCTGAAATAGAAAAGTATGCCAACCAATTGGAATGGGTGGAAAACACTTTAAATGACGGGGATAGTACTGAAGTTGTTGTGGAAAACACATTACTTGATCTAGAAAAACAGGTTGATGAGGGTTATTTCCTGCAGGTGCCAGGAGAATCACAGGTACAAGAAGAATCAGAAGCACCAAACCTATCAAAGGTACCAGAGAAATCAGATATACCAGAGAAATCAAAGAAAACAGACAGACCAGAGGCCACCATGAGTACCCCCCAGTCTTACAGACTCCTCTAAATGAGGAGAAAAGCCTCAAGAGAAATAGGGAAGGGGCTACTACTTCAGAAAAACCAACATCACAATCCTATGCAGAGACAAGCTGGGCTAAGAGGCAAAGAGTGAATCCTATCTCTAAACAGGAATATACAGAGGAGACAGCTGAGGTTACCAGCACAAAAAGAGATGGGAGCAGGCAGGCCACTCCATCTGGAGGCATCCTAGAACCTTCCACATCACACACTCAGATGTTGGAAAGACAACAAAGTGTTGAGGTATCCTCTTTCAGAATGCCAGCAGATAAAGACCAAGACATCAAAGAGAGATACAAAGAAATAAAGGCTAGGAATGAGAGGCTAAAAGCCCAAACCTATGCACAATATTTGAAGATGACCCCTACCAATCAGATAAGGCTTATGTCAACATATGATGTTAAAGAGGGGAAAATTCAAATGAATTTCATCAAGCCGACCACTCAATAGCCAAGGGCAGCAACAGAATTTAAAAGAGTGGATTTTGAAGTACTAGCAAGGGATATTCATCCCATTGACTAGATTGAGCTACATAAGAAAACAGGTGAAATGATTTATTCTACATTGACAGGGAAAGCCATAGCAGCCCACCAATTGCAGAACTCTTTAAACAATATGTCAGCTCAGTTTCAGTTGGAGAAGGCCTCCTCATAGGCCAAAGATACAAGAATCAAGTCCTTAGAGGACTTAGTGATAGGATTGGGACATGATCCCAAGGATGTGAAAGAAACAGAGTATCTAATTAAAAAGAACAATGATGACATTACTGCACTGAAGAAGCAACTCAAAATTCCCCAGCTGCATCACCCTCAAACAATGGAAGTCCTAGAAGCACAAAAAGGACATGAAGAGCTTATGGACCTAGTCCTAAAGCTAAATGATTAGCTTAAAGAAACAGAGAAGGAGTTGGACACTTTGATTCAGTCCAAGCAAAGTGACTTGGCCACAAATTCCACAATTGCCATCCCCACAGTGACAACAACAGTTCCTTCCACAATGGCAGCATCATTGGCACTTGTAGCTCCACCTGCCATAGCACTTCCAATTACAATTGAGTCCACTATAGCAGCAGGTACTTCAACTAAAAAAACAACAGAACTGGTAAAATCTATGGAGGAGATGTCCATCCAAGCTACAAAGCTCAAAATATTAAAGGAGAAAGTGGCAAGCTTAGAAACTGATTGTAAACTTGCCCAAATTCAGACAAGAGAAGAGACACAGAAGGTCCTAAGGATGGGTGAGAAAATCAAAGTCCTAGAGAAATATTTAATGCTACAGAAGCCACTATGACAGACTAAAGAGATTCTCTAGGCCAATATCATCGACTCTTTCAATGACATTTGGCCATCAATCCAAGTTATATTTGAGCAAACTGAATTGGTGAAGGTAGCCACTGAGGCTATCCAGAAAGTAAGGGAAGAATTAGGAGACCAACCTGAGGATGCAAATCGATGCATCCACCTCCTAAACAGTAAGAACAGAGATGAGCTCCATAAGTTTGGTGTAGAGGATAGGACTAAAGCCATCCTAGAGATTAAAAAGGTTCTTTCCAAAAGAAACCTGCTCAACTTAGAAGAAAAATGCCATAACATGCAGGTAGCCATTGACAGATTCATGGCTAAATTTCAAATTTTGAGGGACAAAGGACTTCCCAATCCTATGGTCATCCATGACAAACTCATGACCCAATTGGATTATAGTGATAGACTCAGGAAGTTAGCCAAGGAACAAGCCAGCTCTTCAGGCATTAAAGCTTTGCCCATTGGCAAAGTGATATATAATACAGTTGAGAACCTGTTTTTCCTAGAACATGAGGTGAAGCATTTATTTCTCACCAAGCCCAATTTTTCAAAATACACAGAGGCAAGTGAAATTTACAAAAGAATGTTAAAGGTGAGATTGCCTTAGGTAGAATGGTGGGAAAAAATGACAGATTTACTATGAAAAATTTTTACACCAAAAAGTTACCACAGTAAATATGAATGCAGCTAGGTGGAACAGGTGAAAGACAGATAACCAGGGTCAAAGAGTATCAGTGAAAGATCAAAGTAAAGAAGATTCTAGCATGAAAATACCACAACTATCAGTCAGCTTAAAGGGCTCAAAACTCAAAAGAGACAGCCAGTAATACCACAATAAAAGGGACAGCAAGAAGTAGTTTCACATCTATCTCTATCTTCATGCATAAATATATTTTATTCCCTAGATTAAATCTCAAACTATTATGAGATATTTTGTAATTATTTTTTGTATAAATACTTCACATTTTGAAGTATGTAGGGTGGATTCCAAGACATTTCTATAGACATTTTCTCTCAAAACAAAATTCTATTGTATCAATGACTAGATTGGCTTGCTGGATCAAGGAATAAAGATCAGATATTTTACAGGATTCTTGTGTAAAATGAAATACAAATAAGTATTCTCTCATGTTTATTGTTGTTTTCTCTTATGTTTCTTTATAATCTTGTTTGTTTCTCAAAAATCTAAATGTATAACAAGGAATGATATTTCAGAAATTCCTTGAATGCACTCTATCTTGATTGTTTTACATTCTGAATGTTTTCTCCTAAACTATCTTAGCTAAGGAATTCTTAACTGCTCCTTTGCTTTCATAGTTTCTCCTCTGGTCTATAACAAAGGATTCTTAATTGCCCTTTGTTCATGATCACCCTATGTTCTTCATTCCGATCCTAGTCTAAGGATTCTTAAGTGCACTTTCACCTTGGTTAGAATCATTTCATCCATCAGACCTGAAGATTTTCCTTTTTCTTTGCTAGCCTGCCCTGTGAACATTCCCTTTAATGATCTAGTCCAGTTATGCTATCCATTTATTGACTCCATAGCCCAATGTTATGAAGACAAAGCTCTATCCATCTGCTCTAAGAATTCCACCACCCAACCTTTAATTCAAAACAAAACCCCATGAACACTAAGAACTAGCCTAAAATCCCATAAAAACAAAGCTAAATTATAAAGAGAGAGCCCTCTCTGGACTTAGGTTGGCTAGAACCTAAGCCTAAAAGATTGGTTTGTGGTTACCTCGGATGATTCCTTCTTTTTATAACTTCTAGGGAAAACTTTTGAGTGATAACATAGTGGCAACCATACTGGGGAACTCAAATCCTCAATCTTAATAAACCTTTGAGAAAATTTCAAAACGTTATTTCAAGCCTCTTCAAGGGTTTACTAGAAGTTATTTACAAAATTTCACAAAAAGAAAGTAATTAGAAAAGCTTGAAACTCTGGCTTCAAGGAGAACTCACTATACTAGGGCCAATCCAGATCCAAACCCTACCCCAGTAGTGGGTAATCCCAACTTGATTTCGAGAAGATCCAAAAGACAAGAGAGTTCAGTTAGTCCAACACCTTCAATCAAAGCAGATCCATGCCCTAATGAGTGGTTGTTTTTAGAACACCTCCCCTTTGATGAGTCATTTGACTTTTCTTATTTAGAACCAAGTCTAAAATTTCACTTGATGACATAGTTCTAGATCCAAAGTTTATTGCAGACCTCAAAGTCCAAAATGCAAACCAGTCAATTAATGAGTATATTCTAAATTCCCATCAGTCATCCCTTACTACTGCTAGGGCTTTCTGAAACAGGTTCAGCTAGCCTTAGTTCGCCATTATTCCCTTCCACCTCTGAAGTTCATTCCTCACCTCCATTTATACCTTCACTTCCCTGCCAACCTATCATTACCCATCAACTACTCCTATTTCTCCATCAACTATTGTATCATCTCCTAGTATCCCAACCCCACTTCTTGGTCCTGCCCAACTTAGAGCCATGGCAAATAGATATGCTCCTCTGGTGTTACCTGCCCCACTTGGTGCCATGCCACAAGATTACCAAAACAAAATTGTCCAATTTGATGGCATAGGACCTTATACAACACAAAATCACGTAAAAAAAATGAAAAACTACTTTGAATTGCATGAAATTGATATTGGAGATGTTCAAATGAGACTTTTTGCTTAGGCTCTAGTTGGTGATGTTAGGAAATGGTTTAGAGATTTACTTGCTAATATCATAGATAGTTTAGATATATTTTATCAACAAGTTTTAAATAGACTGGAAAAGAAAAATAGCCCTTTGCAGATCCTTTCAGAATATGAAAACATCAGAAGAGGACCAAATGAAACAGTCCAAGATTACCTACCATATTTAACAATATATACAATGCAATAGCAGTCAATCTTAGAACCCAACCTAACTTAGCACTGATAAAGTTTCTTGATGGGTTTGATACTGATATGGCCTTCCAACTCAGAAAGATAAATCCTCCAACTTTAGAAGACATGCAGAGTGTAACAGTTAGTGTAGGAGCCAAATTGCTAGCAGAAAGAGCTAGGGTTAGGAATGAAAGGAGAGGACCTCCCAAAGATGAAGCCTCACCCTCTGAACTTAAAATAGATGTTCTAACCAAGGGTATGGAAAAATTGATGGATAGGATAGAAAACATTGAGAGGAAGCATCAATGGGATAATCAATAGGCACCTCCAGTGAGAAATCCAAACTTTAGAAAGAATCAGAATCAAAATACTGGAAAGAATGGACCAGATCAAAATATTAGGCCTCCCTTTCAAGAAAACTATGCTGAAACATCCCATTCAGATGACCCTGAACAAGACACACAAATTAACTTTATGCGATTAGATGATGAGAAAACTGTCTTCTTGACCGAAGATGAGCAGGAACTGCATATGCTACAACAATTACAGACCCAATTCGGAGAATCATTGATTATAAGAAAGGGTATGATTTTTCCATTTTTGAAGTACACAAGCAATACAATTTAAGGACTAAAAAGAATTTTGATACTCCTAACCAAACCAAGAAAACAATACTAAATCAACCTAAGAAGATCAAAGCAGCTCCAGTTACTAAAACTCTCCAAATCCTCCCTAGACCAAATCAGAACCCTTCCGGTCCCACCATTGTAGATATAACCCATGACCAACCCCCTAATGATCAAACATCCACTTCAATCCCCTCCAAGGAGACAGTGGAGAAATCTCCAGACACCATATTAGAAAATCCACAGAAAAAGACTTCAAATGCAGAAAAAGAAGAGCAACCTACTCCAATTCCTGCTATGAAAATTCCAAGCACTCAAATAGAGAAAGCCCCTTTGCCTTTCAATTTGGGAGCAGAGGTGGCTAAACTAAAAATTTCAGTTCCCTTAACAGAGTTGATTAAAAGTGAAACCTATAAGTCTCAAATAAACAAAACCTTAAACTTTGTTCAGAATGAAGACCCTGTCAACTTGTTTGATGATCAGCCTGAGCTTATATTTGGTCCTGATGTTAATGGAAAACCATTAGAAGGAGGGATACCACCCTTTTATATTATCCTTAGCATTCATGATAAAATCTTGCACAATGCAATGTTAGATTCAATAGCTTCACAAAATTTAATGCTTAAATCGGTTATGGAAAAATTAAACTTGGACATTACCAAACCTTACAAGGACTTATTTTCATTTGACTCAAGTCAAGTAAAATGTCTAGGGTTAATCAAAGACCTGTGTGTTTCCTTAGTACAATATCCTGCTAAAACCATTCTCATGGATATAGTAGTCACTGACATCCCACCTAAATATGGCATGCTATTGTCTAGATCATGGGGGGCTAAACTCCAAGGGTTTTTACAACTTGACATGTCATATGCCACAATCTCAGTCTTTGTACAACCTAAAAAGTTGTACAGAGAGACCCTAATGAAATATGTGGTGGGTAGTGAGGATAGACCTAAAAACTTTCCTATCTACTCCCTGCATTCTGATATTGATTCTTTTATTTTGTATAATACTGAACAAACAAAACAAACCACTTCAAATAGTATTATTTCAGAACCAAAAGAAATTGCAGCTACATCTAAACAAGAAATTTTCCAAACTCACGAGATTTCCAATAAACAAGATGATCAAAACACTTCAAAAAAGGAAAAATTTCTTCCCCCTAACAATGAAAATTATGAACATGAGATATTGTGGCACCTTGAATTTGATGGATCAGTGAATAAGTTAGGAGCAGGAGTAGGAGTGTGGAAATATAATCTAGAGAATGATCACTCAGAGGGCCATGCTTACAGATTGAATTTTAAATGCACTAACAACATGGATGAGTATGAATCACTTCTTTTAGGTCTTAAATTAGTTAGGAAACTAGGATCGATAAGAGTTTCTATCATGGGAGACTTTGAAATAGTGATAAAACATATTAAATTTGTATATATGACCAAAGACCCAAGATTAAGTTGTTACAGAGGAACCATTATAGAAATACTAAACACTTTCCTAGAAACCAAGGTTGTTGTAATTCCTAGGAAGCATAATATGCAGGCTCATAGTTTAGCAATGTTTGTCAGTACACTGATGAGGTCAGGCACAGACCTGTTATCCCAAATAACTTGAAAAACTGGCAAGTATTTGCTAATGACCAACAAATAAAAAAAAAATTAACCTTAGAGGAAGAATTTGTAAATACTAACATAACATTAGACACTGATTTTAAAGATGAAATAGAAATTAATGAAATAGAAGATGGAAAGATAGATATATTCCATCCTACTAAATTTACAAAATTTGATGTACAAAACCTAAAGCAAGTTGAAATTGATGAGATAATCAACGAAGATTCTGAAATCATTAATCTCAAAGACAACATTTTTCACAAAGGATTAACCCCTTTGGAAGACTTGTTTGATTCAAATGATGTCCCTAGAAAACCAAATATGGAACCCCTAAAACCTGACATAGGGGAGTGTAATATAGGCACTAAGGAAAATCCAAAATTGATCAAACTTTCAAAGTCCTTGCCTCCTACTGAAAAAGTGAAATACCTTGAACTATTAAAGGAATTCCAAGATATATTTTCTTGGAGTTATTAGGACCTCAAATCCTATGACACTAGCATCATACAAAACACTATCCCCATAAAAGAAAACTAGAAACCTTTTAGGTAGAAGCTTAGGAGGATCAATCCCATCCTATTGCCTTCTATTGAAAAGGAAATCAGAGGGATGTATGAATCCAAGATAATAGCACCAATTAGATTCTCTAATTGGGTTTCAAATTTGGTGCCAACAAGGAAGAAAACTGGTGAAATCAGACTTTGTGTTGATCTTAGGAATCTTAATAAAGTTTCACTCAAAGACAATTACCCTCTTCCTAAAATGGATCATATCTTACAAAGGATAGTAGGGCCAACCAGAATCTCATTATTGGATGGGTTTTGTGGTTACAATAAAATTTTAGTTCACCCAGATGATCAGGCTAAAATTGCATTTACTACTCCATGGGGCACATTCATGTATGTGAAGATGCCTTTTGGATTAAAGAATGCAGGGGCCACTTTCCAAAGACTGATGGACACAGCTTTTTCTAAGGAAATTCATGGCTTCCTAGTAATATGTTTAGATGACATCACTATGTTCTCAAAATCTGATAAACAACACTTAGATCATATAAGGTAGGTTTTCATCAAATGCATGAAGTATGGAATTTCTTTGAATCCCATTAAATCTTTATTTGGGTTAGAAGAGTGAACGTTAATATAAGCCATATAATCTCTAAAGATGGTATCCGATTAGATCTTGCAAGAATTGAATCCATCTTACAAATACAAGATCCTAGGAGAAGGGAATTATAAGCCTTTTTAGGGAAAATTAACTTTCTTAGGAGATTTATTTCTAACTTAGCAGAATTAATTAGGTCATTAAACGATATGTTGAAAAAAGATATTAAACTAGCCTTAACAAAAACACCAGTTCTGATTAGTCCAAAGTTTGATAGAGATTTCATTATTTTTTCCTTTGCCTTAGAACACAAAATTGTTACAATTCTACTGCAAAAGAATGATGAGGGTTATGAACAACCTATTGCCTTTTTTAGTAAATCCCTGAGAGATGCCCCTTTAAAATACAATATAATGGAAAAGCAAGCCTTTGCTTTGGTCAAAGCTATCAAAGATTTTAGAGTTTACATTTTATATTCTCATATAATAGCCTATGTCCCCAATTTAGTAGTCAAGGATATCCTAACTCAGGATGGTCCAAATGGAAAGAGAGGGAAATGGATTGCTACTATATTAGAATATGACCTAGAAATCAAACTGACAAAGTTAATCAAAGGCCAAGGTTTAGCCAAGCTTATGGCTGAATCGAACTGTCAGGCCTTAGATATAATTTTTTTGCAGAAATGGATAATGAAGAGGATATGGCGACTCTACCAATTAGCCAAGCCTTTATTGAATCACCATGGTATGCTGACATCATATATGTTTTACAAAATCTACAAGCTCCTCTTGAATTATCGAGAACCAAAAGAAGATTTTCAAAAATGAAATCTTTAAGATTTTGCATAATTGACAATGCCTTGTTTTGGAGGAATCATGGAGGTATCCTTCTTAACTGTTTATTGAAAGAATAATCTGACAAGGTGTTACAAGAGTTTCATGCAGGTCACTGTGGAGGACATCTTTACTGGAAAACCACTGCTGACAAGATTATTAGAGCTGGTTTCTATTGGCCTATTTTGTTTTCTTATGTAAAGAAGTTTGTAACCTCATGTCATAAATGTCAAATTTTTTAACGAAAGAAAAAGCTTTTACCCCTACCCTTAAAACCAATCTCTGTTGAAGCACCTTTTCAATGATGGGGTCTTGACTTCATCGGTGAAATCCACCCACCTTCCTCTGCCCAACACAAATGGATCCTCACTAATACAGATTATTTTACCAAATGGATAGAAGCCATACCATCAAGGAAAGCCACTGACATTGTTATAATAACCTTCCTTAAGGCCAACATCCTATCAAGATTCGGGTGCCCAACCAAAATCATCAGTGATAATGCAGCAGCTTTCAAATCTAGGAGAATGATTGATTTCTATAATAAGCATCATATAACCCTTTTCCACTCCATAGCTTATTACCCTCGAGGAAATGGACTAGCAGAGTCCTCAAACAAAACTTTGGTAAATATCATCAAAAATTTGTTGGAGGATAACAAGAAAACATGGAACAAGAAGCTATTAAATGCCTTATGGGCAGATAGGCTAACTTTTGAGATTGCAACAAGATGATGGATCTTAGTGAAAAGAGTCGCCTTCACTAAGTGGGCCCGCAGGCTATTTTTGGCGCAAATCTATTTTTAGACTATGTCTATGGATCATGTCTATGGATTGCAGGTTGCTGTTTATGGATGATTGATCAAGTTGGGAAAAAATAGATGGACTTCTATTTTTGATGAAAGTGTGAGTGATCAAATTCTATTTTTAGACTGGCTGTCAAAAATAGAAAAGTCAAATATTATTATCTCACAATAATATTTGGACTATAAACTTAATCTTATTCTCTTGGAGCACTTCAGTTTGAGCTACAGAGGTGGCACATGAAGCTGTCAGAAGGAAATACGCTTTTCTTATGAGTCAGTTGAGTTGTTGCATGCATGACTTCAGTTAGAACTCAATCAGTTGAGTTTGGTGGAGTTGATTGTGGAGTTGATGGAGTTGTGTTCAGTTTAGCTTTGTTAAACTAGTTGTATTTAGTCTAACTGGCAAATAGACTAGAGATGAGTTGGGTGAATTAGTTATTAGTTAGTTCACAAGTTATTAACTCATAATACAACTAATGAATACATCAGTTAACTCAGTTGCATGTCAGTGCATGTTCAGTTCAACAGGGACAAGTGGTAGAGAATCAGATCGCTATCAGTTGTGACTATAGTTGTGCACCAGATCTTGCACAATCAAGGGATTGAGTATGCCAATGAGTTTGCTCACGTAGTTTCCCACATTATAGCTTGTGCTCACGTCCAACAAAGTGTGAGTGACTATTTTGCAGGTGAAAAACGAGTTTGGTGAGCCATTCTCATTAGTCCTTGAGCAGGTATTGAGTAGTGGAGGCAGGCAAGCAGTGGAAGAGATTTGGAGATCAGATCTGAGCTGTATTGTGTGTAACAGAGGTGGAGATACTTGTGAGAAGTATTATGTTGTGTAATGTTACATGACTCAATCATTAATATATAGATAGTTGGGGTTTTTAGTGAGATGCTTTCCCCGGGATACATATTGTGTTAATGTGTGAATGCTCTTGATGTTTTATTGTTATTGATGATGTTATATTGATGATCAACGTAGAGGAGCTTATGTATTGTGTATGTTTTCCGCAATATTACATGATCAGGATAATCTCTGTTGAATATGTGTTAAATTATTCAAAATTTCTACACTAACCACAAAGAAATCCATTGGTTCTATTCCTTATCAATTAGTTTATGGAATGGAAGTTGTTTCCGATCTTCCTTGGGAACACTAGTGATGAAGCTGCTCCAAGAGTTGCAGGTTGAACCAAATGACATCCAAAGAAGAATCAACCAAACAATTCACTTACAGCAGACCAGGGAAGAAGTGTACATAAGATCTCAAGTTGTGCAGGAAAGGATCAAGAAGACTTTTTATAAAAGGAGTAAGGCATAAGATTTTTACCTAGGGCACAAAGTTCTAAAATGGGATTCAAGGAGAGAAGATAAAGGTAAACATGGGAAATTTTATTTCCTATGGAAAGGCCCATATATCATTTATGCTTTCAGAGGTAATAATGCTTTCTTCCTCAGAGAAATGGAGGGCACAGAAGTAGAAGGACCAGTGAATGGTCGAATGCTCAAACACTATATTGAAACTAGTTACTGATTTCATTGATGATCTGTACATTATTTATTTTCAAAAGTCTAGAGTTGAGTGGATGGTGATTTTTGAAGTTGAAGCCCAAAGAGAAGGCCCTAAGCTTTAAAAATGTTTACTGTCATAAATAGCAATAATGAAAAGGAAAAGTTACAAGGTAACATCACAACAATTCAGAAGGCCATTGGTCTACGATCTTGACATTTCACCAGGAAATGTCATCCCCAAGTGGAGCCATTGTTAGGTTCCTATACCAATAGGAGTCATAATTTTTTACTATCTGAGATTAAACCTGTAATATGTAGATACCATTGCTTTCTGAAAAATTTTTCCATATTCAAAAAATTAAAAAATTTAAAGAGGGTATATCCTAAAAGAATAATCAAAGGACAAAGAGAACAAAAAGGTCAAAAAAGATGAAAAATATGAACCCTAAGAAAAGAAAAAAGACCATGAAAGTGAGCAAGCCAAAATGCAACTACTATTTACTTTTTGTGCAAAATAAGTGATTGTGTGCAATTTTTAATCTTTGCCACAATCCATGAGAGTAAAAATGTTTAAACTTGGCTATTTCATGTTTCAATTTCATGTTGATAGTTAGAGAATAAAATCTGACCAAACTGTTCAATCTTGGCAGATCATTAGATAGGTAGAGTAAATAAAAGGAGCTCAATTATTTAATCTAATCCCTTGGATGTAAAAAGGTTAGATTTAGTTAGTTTACTATTGTAAACAGAAGGAAAAATGTTTGATAAGGGTTTGCTAGCTCAAATGCACCCTAATAAAGAGAAGTAAAAATGGTAGGATGAGTGGGTGGGTAAGTAGAAGAAAGGTTGCAGAAGTATGATGATTGATTAGACAAAATCATATTTATTATTCTCAACATAAAATTTCCAAATATGAATGGGCACTTAAGCATGCAGATGGATATCAAAGTCAATTAATTAACTTCCCTCATTCATTTCACCTTTTACTTAACTAATTTCCCACAATAAAGTTCAAAGTACTTAAAAACCCTAAGTCAATGAGGCTCAGAGCATTTCTCTGACTTTTGGAGGGACCAGACCCTTGGCTCAACGACTTATAGGAAATAAGTACTAAAACCCCCTTATAAAAATTCATCTCCCCCTTCAGTTCATTCATTTTCCCTAATAATACTCTTTTCCTAAGGTTAAATTACTTTTACCTAGGAAAAGTATTTATTCCCCCACATAAATCATTTTCATATTAAAAACCCACGAAAACACTATATCCTAAGTTTTTATGTTATTATCGGAAAAGCATTAAAACATGAAATATCATATACTTAGGGTATTGTGCCCCTTTCTGCTCATTTTATTAATTACTAATTTATTTATTAAATCCCCCCTTTTCCTGTATATATTTAACTCTCGCAATATTAACTAGCCCTATACCCTAGTTTAAAATATAAGTTATGATTTTTTACCCAAACCCCGAAAAACCCACTAACTAATTGATCCACGATTAAGTTAGTCAAAAACCCAATTAAATCCTCCACTAATGGCCTCGATGCCTTAACCCCGCTTTAATCGCTCATTAACTAAAAACTGTCGCACTTAATCACCCGCCCGGCGCCCCCACGACCCTCCGTGCAACTCCACTGCCCGATCATCGCACGATCGCTCCCTTCCACATCTGATAGCCCTCATCCATTTTGGATGTGCCCGACGTCCAAACAATACCCACCCGAAAAGAGTTGTTTTCCTTCGGGCCCCCAATGCTACGTGTCGTTCAACGTGTGGAATCGGGCAGCCTCCCCCCAATACCACCGAGCACCCAAAAGCGGTGCGATGGAAACCACTTACTGCCCACCCACTACATGCCAAAATAGCTACTATTCACCCTACTATACAACAAACGACCACTATTCACCCGTACCCCCCAAAATTGACTTTCACGCATAAAGCCAAAAAGCCCCAAATCATTTGTTTTTATCGTTTTTTTCAACTGAAAAGCTTCATGCACACACCTGCAAATGTCAAAGTTGTCAACCTACATTCAATTGCAACCTAAAGACTCCACAGAGAATCGAGTTCACCTTCTAGCCTACACAAAGTATTTTCGACCTTTCACAATTTCTAGCCAACCTGTTCAAAGCTAGTTTTCCTTAATTCCAGGTATTTAAGCCATAATTCATTAGAAAACCTCTCAATTTTAGAACCGGTTACTGAGTTTTAGCAGTTAATGTGAAAAATTAATTAAAGAAACTCAAGTAACTTAAACTTACTCTATATTGAACCACCATTGCCCTAAAAAACTGAAAATCACCTCCCCCATTCTCAAATCCAGAAGAAATGAGAATGGCTACCCCAATTGCCATGGATGTGAGACCTATTTCCACTCCTCATCTAGACCTCAACCATCTCCCCTAGCTGACGAGGATTTATAGATAAAGGACACCTCTTTCCATGAGTCTCGTCTCAAATTATACTGCCGACACAAAGACCAATACTTGAACCATGCTAATAAAATTGGTTTTTGGGAGTCCAATTTGCCCAAGTACCAATTCCCTAAAGTTCACATTTTCCTAGAAATTATCCATTACTGCCATGCAAGCTATATCCCTAGTCAAAGAGCAGTGATGTCCCCTAGCTAGACCATACTTTTCACCATCACTTCTGAATCAATAAATGAGATGCTGCAACTTCAACTAGGGAAAAACTTGACTCCTCTCTCCATTGGAGACTTGTTGAACTTATTTCCCAAGCTCAGCCCTGAAAGATTGGCCCAAATAATCCAAACCTTCATTGTAGAAGAAACATATACCCCCAAAGAACCTCCTCCATATGTGTATACCATATTTTCCCCATTTAGCCAAGACATTGTAGCAATGATATCTAGTGTCCTAGGTTATACCACTAGTGAGTATATATATGAGATAATCTTGGCTTTCATGTCCATATACACTTCAGGACATCCTCCTGCTGTTATTTATGATATGCCAAGTTTATAGCTGATAGGATGCATGACGATTTCCTTAGGATGAGTAATGATATTGTCTTCAAGTATTCTTCTGTTTTATATCACCTTTTTCTATACTACCAAGCTGATAAGTTCCCATTTACTCTCCAAAATCTTGACACAAAAGGTCACCCTAGATGAGTAATTTTCTAGACTCCATTGATCCATAAATATGGCTCCCCATATTCATATACAGACTTCATAGACTTATTTGTACATCCCATTGTGACAATGTTGATAGGAAGCCCTCCTCCAAGAATCAGTTTAGATGTAAGGAGGATCCTGAAACTCTCAAAACAATCCAAAGTAGGGGATTGGTACTTGTACCAAAACCACACTAAGATCAAAATTTATGGTTGTTAGCTGGCCCCATATAAACTACCTAAATACCTCCCAATGAGGTTATTTGCTCTAGAGTACTACAGGCAAATAATCAACTCAGATGAGGTACATTTTGTCAAAGCCAAAAAGAAGGCCCGGCTCAAGATCAAAGACAAATTAAGTCTGTTTATTTTTAATAACCGATAAGCTGGGAAGGAGGCAGACCTAATCCTTCAAAGATTAAATCTAAAATAGAGCTTCATTTGGAGATATGATCCCTTGGATTTCATCTACAGCAGAAGACAAAAAAACAAGATGGCTCCCTATATTCCTCACCGCATCCCTAAAATAGAAAAGTATGCCAGCCAATTGGAATGGGTGGAAAACACTTTAAAGGATAGGGATAGTATTGAAGTTGATGTGGAAAACACATTACTTGATCTAGAAAAACAGCTTGATGAGGGTTCTTTCCTGTAGGTGCCAGGAGAATCACAAGTACAAGAAGAATCAGAAGCACTAGACCTATCAGAGGTACCAGAGAAATTAGATATACTAGAGCAATCAGAGAAAACAGACAGACCAGAGGCCACCATGAGTACCCCCCAGTCTTACAGACTCCTCTAAATGAGGAGAAAAGCCTCAAGAGAAATAGGGAAGGGGCTACTACTTCAGAAAAACCAACATCACAATCCTATGCAGAGACAAGCCGGGCTAAGAGGCAAAGAGTGAATCATGTCTCTGAATAGGAATATCCAGAGGAGACAGTTGAGGTTACCATCACAAAAAGAGATCGGAGCAGATAGGCCACTCCATCTGGAAGCATCCTAGAGCCTTCCACATCACACTGTTACAGGGAAAAGTGTCTATATAGAACTGCTATATCCCACTAAGGTGTGACAGCTGCCTTAGAAACAAACAGAGAAAAGATACTTTCGTTTTTCCTTTATGAATTATAGATAGAGAGGAACAGAAAGACCAACCTCTGTCTTGCGCTAATCTCCTGATTTGATCCCTCTCTTCTTTGATAGTCTTCAGCTACCTACTCCCTTGCACGCCCAGCTTCACAAAGTACCTGTAAGATCATAGAAGCATATCAATATACAAAGACATGGATCTATAATCATAAACAATCTACGATCAGATGTAAATTGACCATACAAATGTAGCAAGCATCAATGACACAAAAGCATGGAGGAAAACTTGAATAGCTTTTATTGATAAACAAGAAAAGAGCCAAGAGGAGTTACAACCAATTGTTCTGACCCAGCATCAACCTCCCAGCAAAGAAGCCCGTCTTCACCTCAAACAAAGCTTAGATCACACAACAATCTGATGTTTGTCTCAAGAAACCAACAACAATTCCTTACAATATGCAAAATTCCAGCCTCTGGATCTCTAGGATGAGGGATTCATATATAGATGTTTGTAATGGAGATGAGTCAGCTCAAGATTTGATTAATGTCTTCCCTCTAATAGTTCTTGCTTCCACTTGGAGATTGATGGTCTCTTACTCATCCTTGGTCGAATTCAGTGAGGCAAGTGTCACAGGAGAAGATTCTGGAAGCTTCCATTGCCACTCCACCTCGCGGAATGACACTGCCATTTGTCATTTCTCGCCCATCGCACCCCACAGAAGGGATTTTTGAAATGCAACGCACCCGCACAGTGTATTTAGGTGAGATGCAATGCACTTAGCCAGTGGAGCAGCTGAAATGATCTTGTTTTGACCAATTCTGGGCAGTTTTTCATGGAGAACTTCTGGGAGAAGTTGTAATCAGTTGACCTTGTTCCTTTAGGGGTTAGAAAAAAAAATTTAGGGACTTAGGAGCCCTTGGTTTATGGACATTTCATGCTTGGGGTTGTAGGGCCCAAAAATGTCTATAACAGTTGCCCCCTAAAGCATGAGGTCGTTAATCTTTTGATGGTGGATGAAATGCTTTATTATGAGGATCTGAAGTTCTTTCAATGCTGGGAGGAGACCTATAATAAGATACAATAGAATACATTATCTTCATAATATTTTCATGATCTAGCTGAGGCAAGCATTCCCATGCTCAGCTTTATAAATTCATTTTCATGTAAATAGGACAGAAAATCTTCTGAGTGTAGACTGATGATTCTGATAGAGTCATCATCCTTTTGATTGGATGATTATCTGTGCAACAATGATGTACATTTGATGTCTTTATTTTCCCTGAATATATATTGCATCCTAGATGGATGAAACTAGATCTGGGGTCTTCAATCTCGTTCGATCTTCACTTGGAGTACAAGTCGATCCATGTGAGAAATGTTCTGAAGTCGAACATGGAAAGACATTGCTTGATTACCAGCCAATGATGTAAATTGTTAACAAGCGCGAGAGGAATCACCGATAATGATAATGACCCTCAAGGTATTGCAGTACAATTTACGTGGTGTGAATAAAGGACTTGGCGTCGAACACCACGCAAAATCTTTCGGTCGAAGGCCATTGATGTAAACCTGTCGCCGGAAGTGAGAAACTTGCCATTGAGGCATGCAAGATTCAAAGTACTGAATGGGGTGTTCCTAGATCAACTTCTTGGATAATGAGGTGATGTCGACAAGAAGTGATCTGTCATAGGAGGGCCTTAATGATTCCCACATCAATGACACGGAATGGAGCAAATGATTTTAATGGAGGTGAAAACGATCTGGTGACATAAGGTTCAGGGTGGCGGTCATGAAAGAATGGAGTATAATGTATGGTAGTGGGTGAGACACAGGTGAATTCTCTGAATGACTTCTCTTGAACATATCGGCGACACTGTTGTGATGGATTGGTAGCATTAACTCCAAATGTGGATGGTATGATGGGACCATGGTGATGTGACCGGTGAATGAAACAACCCAACCCGACTCGAACATGGAGTGGAAGTGTCATGTTCAAGAGCGACTTGCTACCAACAAAGCTTCTTCAAGTTTTCTTCCCAATTTTCCCCAGTCACTGCTGACCAGTACCTCTTTATTTTTGTCAAGCTTGAGGAGGATAACATATGCTTGTTCTATAATTTTCCCTTCGGGCAAACCCATCGCTATGTTTTAACGATCCTAGCGATAGTGAAACTCGTTCTCGTCTATAGACAAGTTTTTCGCTATTACACTTTTAATGAGTTTAACGACAAAGATAACTCGGTCCTTTTCAATTTTAGAGAGTCTAAAAAGGAACGTAAAGGTAACTCCAAAATTCCTTTTTCGTCATCTAATCCCTTAAGTCCGAAAAAGTATAAAACAATACAAAAGGGATGAATTTTAGATACTTTTAACGAGCTGAACAAAACAAGCGCTCGATCTTTTTGTGTAATACTCCCTCAGGTCCAAAAAGATTAAAATATAAAGGAGGGATAACACTTCTTGTCCCTTTAACGAGCTGGAGAGGCCAATGGCTCGGAAATCTTTTCATATTTTACGAGTCAGTTGAAAAGAGCTTAAAGGAGACTCGTCTTTTGAGGAATGAGTGATAACATGGGTAGCAGATGATTCCAGGTAAGGTTTTGGAATTTTCTAATCACGGCAGTGTCACAAGGATGGCTAGTGAGATCACTCTTCGCAGCTATTCCTCAAAATAGGTAAAAAATCAAATTGGGGTGAATGATCGGCCAATGAAAAGGTGGAGGTGACGGTGCAAACATGACCAAGGCTTTAATGGCTGAAGTACTACATTCACGATGGTTATTTACCGGGGGAAATAGTTCATTTTTTAACGAGCTTAAACGCGGAAGGAAACATTTGCTCATGGCTTATGTTTATTTTTTAACGAGCTTGAACTATGTGCTAAAACTGCTTGATTGAATGGTCCCTTTTTGATTTTACCATAAATAGCTTTGTTCTTTCAAAGATTGTACTGTATTTTCAAATGCTTCATCAAACTAGTCAGAAATGAACAATATATGTTTGAAAACGAGTTAGAACACTAATATTTTACTTTGAACTACGTAAAAAGTAATGAAAAAGTGTTTTTACCTCTCATTTTACCATTTCATTTGAACTTTGGTTTTTTGGAGCTTTGGAGGTGCTTTCCCTCTTTGATTTTCATCAGCTGATTTCGAGAGATTCTGTGGATGATTCTCGGCGCCGTTTGGACCAGGTAGGAGCTAAACCTGAGCTCTTTCATTTCATGGTTTCCATTTTACATTCTGAGCTTGATTCCTAGTTTTTCTGAGCCTTTGGGGTTTGAAAAACTCGTTCTGCCTTCAGCGCACCCTCTGTGTATCGAAAGGGCATCTGACATGCAACGCACCCAGAGCACTACTGTAGGTGCGATGGGCGCAGAGAAGGAATTCTGTGCACAATTTTTTATGGAAATTTTTCCTGTTTCTTAGCAAAATCAGGATCTAACTCTTCTCTTGTTTGTTTTTCAGAGATCTTTGGAGTAATATGACCATTACATGGCATGAACGCAAGCATGAAGAAGAGGAAATGCTTGCCCTACATGATCCGGTTACAGTAAACGCACTGCGGAACTATGGCTTGCTGAAGTTTTTCCACATTTCTAGCATGAGACAACAGATCAACTTACTGCAGTATTTGCTCGATGCTTGGGATCCTACCAACCAGGTTTTCCAGATCAGGGGAAAATCTATCCCCTTGACTGTAGTAGACATCTATTTCTTAACTGGCTTGTCGAGGCGGGGTGCCCCCATCTCTTTATCAGGTTCGGCTCGAGGAGGTGACTATGTGAGAGATTATGTTCGCCGGTACTGCAGAGAAGGATTTCAGCCAAGTAAAGACGGCAAGATCATCATCCGTGATGTCACTGACAGGTCCCTCAGGACTATTTTGTTTACTTTTGGTAGGATGGCCAGTGGTGCGGCTCTTCATGTAGCCAACCGATCTTATATGCAGTATGCCTTGGAATGCCTCCAACCGAAGGTGTTCAACTGGTGTGACGCAATACTTCTTGTGATGAAAGAACAATTGACCAAGATAAAGAGTGGGAGGTTGAAGAAATTTGGGTATGGTTCTATTTTGACCGCCTTTGCCTTGGAGAAGATACCACTGATGCAGCCGCAGTATATTGCACTCGATTTACCTTCACCTACTGAACCACGTATGCAGAGATGGGTTGACCATATGTCTAGGCATGCTGGTCAGTCTCAGATTTCATTTTCTGATACCTTCTTCAGGTGGTTTGATCATCAAGAGATGGTTTATTCTGAGTATCCATATGCTGGCATGGACTTCCGAGGTGATCCAGATCTAGTACTGCCGGATGGCGAGCAGTGGGGCGCCATTGGTAAAATCTTTGACCATATTCATGTTTATCGTTTTTCATTTATAATGTCCTTGTGCTTTATTCTATCAAGACTTTAATCAAACTCATGTGTACATGCAGATGTTGGTCATGTTCATCCAGTAGCTCGCCTGAGAGTACCAGCTGCCACCCCAGCAGGAGAGACTATCGGAAGGGCTATCCTTCGTGACCTTGATGTGGCCGAGACTCTAACAGCATTACAAGAGCAGGTTGAGGGCCTCACTCTTGGTATTCTAGATGTGAGGACTGACGAGCTACCTTTGAGGTTACAGCGGCATACTACTGGTGTGCCAAGACAATGGACTCGTCTCTTACGCATGATCGCATAGGCTGTGACTTGCTATCATGAGCATCATTAGACTAGGGTGCCCCCTAGCTTTTTGAGTTTTTGGTCACTTGACCGATTTTGTCTTGGTTACAGAACATTATGTGTAAACCATAAACAGTTATATATACATTTTTGATTTTCGGAGTTTTATTTAGGTTAAGTTACATGATCCAAATGCAAACATTGATGGTATGTTTCTTTTTATAAATGTTGAAAATGTCTATCTAACACATAATTTGCCAATGAGTCAGTTAATGTGTTTAAGTTTCTGGAAATGTGTTGATATTGAATAAAATCAAATTGTCTTTCCAAAATCTTAACCCTTAGGAACATGCGATAAATAGCTGGGTTTCGGACGGAATAGATACCAGTGGGTTGTAGCATTACGAGTTGTGAGTCTAGCCTGACAATTAGTCGGCGTATACCATGTATGATGGCATCAGAGAGAAGTTCTATCAACGTGTTGTATTCAGCGATGTTATTTGTTGATCGACCAATACATACCCCTCTGAAACTTACTAACTTGCCGCTTGGATGAAAAATAGCCCAGGCTGCGGAAGATAGGTTTCACGAACTATGACTCGCTGTGTCGGCATATCCAACACATGACTCCAATAGGTTTGACATCTGCAACAAATGTAAAAAGTGTATTACTTGACCAAAATAAACACTTTAGCGAAAACAAAAACATAACAAAAGCATACAGGTTACCATTACACATAGTAACGCTTGAGGTACAACCCGTTACGAGGTTGCACCAGTTGAATTCCGTCATAATCCATTAACTCGTAGGCTCCTTTTGCCAACACCCGTTTAACAATATAGGGGCCCATCCATAAAGACTTAAATTTACTTGCTCCCAATTTATCGGATTCTTGGTTGTAAAGCAAGACAAAGTCACCTTCTGAGAAGACACGGGGTTTGACATTTTTGTCGAACTGCGCCTTGACTCATTTCTTATGGGCTTCATTAGCCAAAGCGGCATCACGACGGGTTTCATCCAATTGGATTAATTCTAAGAAATGAGCTTCTTCTTCTGAAGTTCTGGGGAGGAGATCAATTGTGAGTTTGAGAGACGAGATTTCGCACTGGATTGGTAAGACTGCTTCCAGGCCATATACCAGTTGGAAAGGTGTAAACCCAGTTGCATTCCTTACTGATGTTCGGTAAGCCCACAAAGGTGAGTACAAGATTAGGTGCCATCTTCTCTTGTGAACTCCAATCATCCTTTGCAACATGCATTTTAGAACCTTGTTGATTGCTTCAACTTGTCTGTTGGCTTGCAGATAATATGGAGTAGAGCTGTCGTGAGACAACCCTAGTTTGGTAGCTAATTCGACCATCATGTGATTGCGAAAATGCGATCCATGATCTGTGACTATAGCCTGTGGTACGCCGAATCTGGCGACTACATGATTGAAAAAGAAGAGGGTAGCTGTTTCACCAGTATTATCTAATGTAGGCATCACCTCGGCCCATTTGGTAAAATAGTCAACTGCGATTATGATATACCCATGCCCCCTGGTCGAGGCGGGGTTACATGTCATGAAATCGATGCCCCATTAGGCGAATGGCCCAACAGCAACTATTGGCTGCAGAGGTGCGGGTGGTCTTCTAGTTTTGCTATCGAAAATTTGACAAGCATGGAAACTTCTGACTGCGGTTATGCAATCTTTGAACATTGTTGGGCAGAAGTATCCTACTCGTAAGATTTTTTGCACTGTAGCATATTCGGATTGATGCCCCCCACACGTGCCTTAATGACAATCATTCAGGACTTTTTCGGCCTCCTCATGGGTGAGGCACCTTCTCAGAATTGTATCGATACCACGACAGTAAAGTGTATCACCGACGATCATGTAGTCTTTTGCTTGGTATCGAATACATTTTTGTTCGGAGAGGGAGGTGTTTGGCCTGTATTTTTGGGTTTGGAGATAAATGATTATATCCCCATACCACTCATTGCTTGAAGATATCAGAAACAAACTTTCGTCCACGATTGTTTCTTCGGATGTTTCATCGTTGGACGATGATGGGAGATCGCACAATAATTCTGCGAAAACTAGAGCTTTCTTTGACTTGGATTTTACAAATTCCAGATCAAATTATTGCAAGATTGCTATCCATTTTGAATATTTCCCCCCCAGCAACTGTCGTGACAATATATAAGTCATGGGGTTGCAATCTGATAGAATGGTAGTTTTCCAAAAGAGGACATAGTGTCAAAATCTCTGTATTGCTTGAACAGCTGCGAGTGCTAGCTTTTCAACGTAAGAATATTTTCTTTCTGTATCATTTAAGTTTTTACTTAAATAATATATAGGATGTTCAATTCCATTGACTTCTTGAACTAAAACCATTGCGATGGTCATATCTGCTGCAGCCAGATACAGGTTAAAATCTTTTTGATAATCAGGAGCGTACATTAATGATGCTTTCATTAGGGATTCTTTTAAAGAATCAAAGGAAGCTTGCGCAACCTGATCCCAGACAAAGGGTACTTCCTTTTTCAAAAGACGTGTATAACCTTTAGCAAGTTCAGCATAATTTGGAATGAACCTCCTCAGAATGTTCGCTTTCCCTTGGAGTTTCTGAATCTGAAGAAAATTCAAAGGTGGAGGCAAATTTATGATTGCCTGGACCTTACATGGGTCGAGACGAATCCCGTCCTTTGAGACTACAAAGCCAAGAAAACGACCAGAACTGACGCAAAATACACATTTGTGTGGATTGAGTCGTATCTTGTAGTGTTGGCAAAGTAGAAATATCGCTCTTAAATGTTGCGGGTGATCAGTCCGCTTTCGCGAATGAGCCGGAAGGTCATCAAGGTATGGTTGAACGATGTTTTTGATGTCATGGAAGGCATAATTCATTGCCCTCTGAAACGTCGCCCCTACGTTCTTTAAACCAAAGGGTAATTTTCGATATGCGAATGTGCCCCACGGACAAATAAATGCAGTCTTTGACTGGTCCTGTGGGTGGATATTTATTTGATTATACCCGTAGAATCCATCCATGAATGAAAATATTTCGCATCCGACGCATTCATCAATTATCTGGTCGATGAAGGGTGTAGGGTAGTTGTCTTTTGGACAAGCTTGATTTACATCCCTATAATCGACGCACACTCTAATTGTTCCTTGTTTTTTCATAACAGGGACAATATTTGATACCTAATCGGTTAGAGGAACCGGGTAAATGAAACCAGCATGGAGACGTTTTTCAACTTCTGCCTTAATGGCAGCGGCTTTCTTGGGGTGCACCTACCGTAGCCATTGTCGTACTGGTTTGACATCTGGATACATCTTAATTTCGTGTTCAACGATACTCAAGTCAATGCCTGCCATTTCACTATATGACCAAGCAAAGAAATCTCTGAATTCGCGAAAAAGAGCGTTATATTTTTCCAGTTCTGAAGGAGAACAACATTTTCCAACATAAATATTCTCTACAACATCTGTTTTGGTCGAGATATTTATGGCGATAGTATCTTCAATGTTGGACAAGTTTCGCTCTGAATCCACCGTGTTTACAGTATTTGATAGAAAATAAAAAACTGAAGGATGATAAAGGTCATCAGAAGTATCTTCTCCACAATCTGGAAGAAGGGAACGATGGTGGGATTCATTCCATGGTGCTCCTTCAATTACCATTGATTGGACAATTCCTTCATCGGTGACATGCACTCGCGACCAAGGATCTGAAGGGGTACCATATTCTTTAGACCTATCTATCCAAATGCTTGATGAGCGTTCATCTGGGTTTGCCATCCAGGCTAGGAACATTGATTGCTACAATATTTCTGTTGGGCTTGGGGGCAAAACCATTGCATGATCCATGTCGATATTGTTTTATGAGATCTTTTTAGAAGATATCATATTGCAGGTTCCTACCGACGCTACTTTCTCCAGGTTGATTGGAGGTGGAAGGGCGAAAGTTCCCATTAATATAGGATGTTTTAGTAGGCCTACTCCGATATTTTGAGGCGAATGGGGGCTTCCATGGATCATGGGAATGCTTCCTGTAACTTGAGAACCATTGGGGAGGAAGTTTTGTTGATCGACGATTGTAATCCCTCCTTGGAAGGGAAATGCAATCTTCCTAAAATAGGTCGACACAACAACAACCATAGCATATATCCATGGTCTTCCTAGTAGGATGTTGTAATCAAGATTTCCATCGATTACTTCAACATCTTATTCTATCGTTTTCCCTCCTAGTTCAACTTTCAAGTTACTTAGAATACCATATGGGGTATATGTCCTTTCGTCGAATGCTTTTAATGTTGTCGAAGATCATGACAAGGTTGGAGATCCTAAAGTTTTCCAGCAACTCATCGACATAATGCATGTAGATGCCCCCTCATCAATAATTGTTTGATGAACATTTTTGTTGAGGGCTTTCACTTGAACAAGGAAAGCTAGTTGAGCTGGTAATTGAGGATCGTATCCTTTATAGTCGAAGGATACAAGATTGGAATCCTTTGGGTCTATCCCATCAATGGCTGATAATAAAGCCTACCTTTGGGATGGGCAATTCTGTAGTACTTCAAGAGTCGACATAGCGGATGGCGATTGGGCCAAATATTACACTATATTATAATGTTGTGCTGCTCTAGCATGGGGATTAAATGTTGACTTGTGTACTACTCCCTTTGGCGGTTTTATTGTCAATTCAGGAATGATGGGCGGTGCAACTTCTGTCGAAGTTGTTGTCGAACTACTAGGTTGATCTTTATCCTTGTTGTTCGACAGCTATGGATTCCCATAATCTTTGTTCCTTGTCGATATCAAAGCATCATTTTTTTGTTTTGAAACTGACAACATTAGCACTTGAGACGGGGAAGAATTTCCACTTTCAACCAGATTTGTTCCTGGATTTGGAAACGGATCAGTTAACACTGCGGAGGTTTTTGAATTCTTCAAGAATTTCTTAAGCTCAGCTCTGTGTGGACAATTTGCGGTCCAATGATCCTCATCGCATATGAAGCATGGATTTTTTGGTTTCCTATCTCTAGGAGGGTTTGAAGAAGATTTTTCAGGTGATGATTCCTCCTGTTTCTTCTTCTTCCCTTTGCCTTTCTTCTTGCTCCCTGGTTGTTTGGTTTCTTTGCCTTTATCTGTCGATACGGCATTTACTTCCGAGGCAAGAAGTTCATCTTTTGCATTTTGACCTGAAATCTTACGGGCCTTTTTGGATGTAGCCTTTGTCAATTTCGTGTCTGTTGTGCCAATCACGCCATCGCTGGCATGAGAGTCATTGTTTGATTTAGGAGGAGGAGGAATTGAGAATTCCGGTCTAGGGGCGTCTGGTATTTTATCTTAGAGTGTGCCGGACTGAGTGTAAATCAAGTCCAAATATTGCGCACGAGCGACAACTTGCTCTTCTATTACGACCCCCCCCCCCTTTGCCACATCTTTCGTGATGGAAGGTAGTAATGACTTGATAAACCATTCAGCTAAGAGCTGATCGGGGACATACGTTTTTACCATTCTAGGACGACGTCGCAACTCATGTATATGATCAGATATGTGAGTGGCCATTGTCTGTTTGAAGTTGGTAAGAAGTTCTGTTCCCGTTTCGTACCTTATTGGTAACTGAAAATGGGTTAAAAATGTTGTGGCTAAGGTACTGAAGTTGTCAAACGAAGCTCTAGGCAATTCGATGTACCATTTTGCCGCTCGACTCATTAACGTCCTCTGAAAGAGGCGAAGTCTTATCGAATCATCATTTAGGGTGTTTGATGAACACCATAGATGAAAGGTCATCACATGATTCGATGGATATTCACCCGGATTTCCATTAAATTTAGGAATATCTGATGGAATTTTATGCAGAATCTCTGGCCACCAAGGGGCGTAAGCGATTGGATCGTTTGTTAGCCGATTTAAATCAGGTAACTCTAAAGTTGCCACAAAGGGTATCTGCTGATTCAGGTTAGGCGGAGCATACCCAAGATAAGATGGGATTGCCTGAGCAGTTGGTCTTTGCATACCGGCATAATGCATTTGATGTTGGTAACTTTGGTAAGGTTGGTGGGCATGACCATTGTAAAATGGTTGATTTTGACCGTTTTGAATGTATGGCTGTCCACTATCGGCAAAGATTTGTTGCTCAGAACCTTGGTATACTTGTTGGAATTGCGATTGTTGGTATTGTATTAGCCATGGTTGTGAAGCCATGTGCTGTTGCCCGATACTACTAGTTTGACCAAGATGAGGGGTAATTGTACCCGTCTGAACCTGTGTCATTCCACCAGTCGGCAACTGTGGTTGAGTCGCAGGGTCAAGGGGTTGTTGCATTACAACTTGAGAAACTTGAGGTTTGTATGCAACAGGAAGCGCTTGAACTTGCGACACCGTCACAATAGCTGGCGTAGTTGGTATATTTGACATAGGTAAGCATTGTCGCATTGAATATAAAACTCTTGGTTGTTGAGGTAGTATTGGTACCCAACCGCTTGAGGTAATTCCAGTATAACCCGAATGTTGTTGTGAACTCCCGTATGGATATCCTCCCGGAGGGGATAATGAAAGGGTATATTTCCCCCCATACAGTGGTAATCCAGAACTCAAGGGAATGGTTTGTCCTTGGGGGCTGGACTGCCCAAATTGACCTCCAAATGGATCAATTTATTGAAACTCAACATAAGAGTTTCCGAATATTATTCCAGATGAACAAACAGGAACAGACCATACTGTCGAAATGGCCCCTGAGTGGGATCCTTCTAGTGGTTGAGAGCTAGTCGGGACAGATGGTATACCAGCGAACATTGTTGGAGTGATAGCAGGGAGTTATGTCGTCGCTGTGTCAGACGACATAGTCCTAGATGTTTACGGTTGTTCAGGCATTTCTAGTCTATCCAAAAGATTACCTAGCGATTCTACAGGAGCTTCCACTGGTGGTAGACTAACTTCTGATGAAGAAGGATATAGAGTGATCTGGACTCCAAATTGCGATGGAGTACTCGTTGGAGGATCTTCCACAATTTCTTCTATGGCAATCAGACCAGGTGGAAGGGGAAGAACTTAAGGTCCGTAGAATATTTCTAGTGCCGAAGAAGGTATGAAATCGGTAGCGATAGATGTTTGAAGAGCAAGACTCTCCGAACCAGTTGAAAATGGAACTGGTTCGGTCACACAAGTGTTTACTCTCAGACTAGGATCAGTATCACTGTCCTTCTGTGGCTGCTGAACTTCTTCTGTAGAGGCAGGGGTTCCAGAAATGTTTGGAGTAACCGGAGTCTCTGATGTTGTTGGAACACTTTTTCTAACTTTAACAGGAGATTTGGAACCGGTTAAACGTGTTCGCTTTGTCCGTACTAGCTTCGATTCCGGAGACAAAGACGGCTGACTCGTAAGCTCCCGCAAACAACGAGGTTTCAATTGACTTTCTTCCACGATTGCGGATTACTCGATCAACTAAAATAAAGGGGAAGTATGTTTTTGAATTAAATGAATTTTAGATGCTTTGACATAGCTTGTTTTTTCAATTTTTAAGAGTCGAGAAAAAACAAAAGATGACTCTAGTCTCCTTCGATTTTTAATGAGCCTGAAGTGACAAGTGCTCAGATGGACCTTTTCTGTTAAGGAGTCTGAAAAGGAATGAAAGGGAATGCTCTGGAAATATAGGTAGAGGGATTACCAAACCAATCACAAAACTGCAGAATACTTTTTACGGTATGGCAGTCAATCTTCCTGAATGCTGTGTTCAGTGCATTGCGATCGATAGGGCGGCAGACACGGCTTCATATGGATAAAGGATTAAGCCTATTGGGGTCTCCCAAAATATACTCGACGGTACGTGGGAGCACAAGTCCATACTGGCACTTATCATCTCAAAGTGGAGGAATCACCCAACCATCAGTGAGAACAACAGTTACCAGGCTTTACGACGCTGGAATACGTCTCTAGTCTAGACTTCTAAATGTTGTGGGTTAAGTTCCAAAGTGTTGTTAGATTCATTGAATTTATTTTAAGTTCATCTTGTTTATGAAGTTTTCCTTTCAGGTTCACCACGAGATGTAGATGTAATTCCTAAAATGCAATCTAAGATGATAAACAAACTTTTTATCTCCTTTGTGCAATGAAAATCCTAGCTACTAAGGAAAAGAAAGACAGAATCTTTTCACAAAGAGCAAAGAGCCACTCTAAATGCACTTTCCTAAATCAAGCCAATCAGACTGTCTATATGCAAATGCACATGCATGTATTTGTTTTCGACTTTCTTAGTATATTAATGCTAAAAAGAAAGTTGATGTACAAATCTAAATTTCTTTTCAAGCGACAAATATCAACAAGTTTTTTTCGAAATCAAAAAATGGAGACGATCACAACACTTTACGATTTTGAACTGAATACTTGTTCTCGACACTAGAAAATTACAAATTCAGACCAAAAGCAATAGTAACAGGATAATCGACCATCAACAGCAATCAAAATCTTTCCTACGATTGAAATTGACACTTGCGACAGTTTCAAATCAAAGGACGACAATACAATTATGCTACTTTTGCAAAGGAGAACTGTAAATGACTCAACAAACACACAAAAACATCTGCAATTTTTTTGTACAAAGGAGGCAGAATAACAGCGAGGAAAAGGGGTTCCAAACAGACATATATTGATCACAGGCAGCAAAATTCAGGAATAGAACTGGAAAGAATGAACCACAGAAGCCACAACTGCACAGAGCTAGTCTGATCAGCGCACCTGTAACACAGAGAATTTGAAATGCAGCGCAGCTTGTCCACTCGGGAAGTGCGCTGAAGTTCAGAATCTCTGAACAGTACCTGTGCTGGGCCAGAAACGAGACTCTGTTCGGGTTCCGGGTCACAGTTTGCAGTTCAGTTCTTGGGTTTTGGCCGAGCAAAAAGCAATCAGTAATGCAACAATCAGGGGTAGATCTAAGGAGGATCTAAGAGCTATCACAAGGGCAATCAGATAGTTTGTGAATCAGTTGTTTAAATCATAAACAAATCCAGTAGATGGATTGAAGTAGCAGTTATCTACTTTTCATTTGTTATGGCAAATGCAGTTCGAATGCTACTTGTAAGTTTATGAAACAGACAACAAAGAATGATAAACAAACTAACTAATTAGCTCCCCAGTGGAGTTGCCATTTTGTTACAGGGAAAAGTGTCTATATAAAACTGCTCTATCCCACTAAGGTGTGACAGCTGCCTTAGAAAAAAACAGAGAAAAGCTACTTTCATTTTTCCTTTATGAATTATAGATAGAGAGGAACAGAAAGACCAACCTCTGTCTTGCGCTAATTTCCTGATTTGATCCTTCTCTTCTTTGATAGTCTTCAGCTACCTGCTCCCTTGCACGCCAAGCTTCACAAAGTACCTGTAAGATCACAGAAGCATAGCACTATACAAAGACATGGATCTATAATCATAAACAATCTAGGATCAGATGTAAATTGACCATACAAATGTAGCAAGCATCAATTGCACAAAAGCATGGAGGAAAACTTGAATAGCTTTTATTCATAAACAAGAAAAGAGCCAAGAGGAGTTACAACCAGTTGTTCTAACCCAGCATCAACCTCCCAGCAAAGAAGCCCCTCTTCACCTCAAACAAAGCTTAGATCACCCAACAATCTGATGTTTGTCTCAAGAAACCAACAACAATTCCTTATAATATGCAAAATTCCAGCCTCTGGATCTCTGGGATGAGGGATCCATATATAGATGTTTGTAATGGAGATGAGTCAGCTCAAGATTTGATTAGTGTCTTCCCCCTGATAGTTCTTGCTTCCACTTGGAGATTGATGGTCTCTTACTCATCCTTGGTCGAATTCAGTGAGGCAAGTGTCACAGGAGAAGATTCTGGAAGCTTCCATTGCCTCTCCACCTCGCAGAATGACACTGCCATTTGTCATTTCTCGCCCATCGCACCCCACAGAAGGGATTTTTGAAATGCAACGCACCAACACAGTGTATTTAGGTGAGATGCAATGCATTTAGCCAGTGGAGCAGCTGAAATGATCCTGTTTTGACCAATTTTGGGCAGTTTTTCATGGAGAACTTCTGGGAGACGCTGTAATCTGTTGACCTTGTTCCTTTAGGGGTTAGAAAAACACTTTTAGGGACTTAGGAGCCCTTGGTTTATGGAAATTTCATGCTTGGGGTTGTAGGGCCCAAAAATGTCTATAACACACACACTCAGATGTTGGAAAGACAGCAAAGTGTTGAGGTATCCTCTTTCAAAATGCCATCAGATAAATACCAAGACATCAAAGAGAGATACAAAGAAATAAAGGCTAGGAATGAGAGGTTGAAAGCCCAAACCTATGCAAAGTATTTGAAGATGACCCCTACCAATCAGAGAATGCTTATGTCAGCCTATGATGTGTTGGAAATAATACTGAGAGGGGGGGTGAATCAGTATTATCAGATCAATAAAACTTTTTCAATGCTCAGAAACATATACGCTACTTCAGTTAAGTGAACCAGCGTGTACACGCTACTGTGTCTAAAGAAACCAGCGTATAACCATAAATCTTATAATTCAGTTAGTTTATCTTCAGTTAAATGCATCAGGACATTCTTCATCATATTAAGAGTAAACAGATGCAGTATAGCAGAACATATCATCACACAAAAGCCACACACATGAACACCATGATATAAGGTGGAAACCCAATGTGGGTGAAAACCACCTGCTGCAAGTCATCTCTATCTTTCTTTAATAAGAACTTCAGTTTACAATCTTTTGTACTGGTGCAGCCTTATACCAGTACGCAAGCTACAACCTGCAGAAGGCTTCAACCTTCTCTCGTTCTCCAAACTTCCTTGGAAGGGAGCTCCAACCCCCTTTGCTCTTGTACTAGCTAAGATACTAGTACGTAGGTGCTGGCCTACAATCTTCTTTCCTTCAGGTACCACTTTTCATCAATTTTCAGACTGGATACTCCATTTGATCCCGATCTCTCCTTAGATCTTGTTCTCCATCAACCGATGAGATCTCTCCTTAGCTCAGATCAAGCAATACATCATCAACCAATAACCTGTATACTGGATCTAATACTTCATCAGATATTCAAGACTTTTTCAGATACACTTGCCTAATGATTTCCTTTTCCTTATATAGCCTTAGGCCTTGTTCAATACCAAGAGCCAAAACCATAGAAATCCAATACCATCATCTTCAAAACTAGGGATCAACACGTCCGTCGAGACACCAAGGTCCAAAACCATAGGCACAACTTCCAAGGAATAACCGTCGTGGACCAAAGATAAGTTTTCCACATACACGTGCTTTTACTGAAGCCAACTAGCGTGTACGCGCGACTTGGTATATAGCAAACCTGCGTATACGCGACTTGGTATATAGTGAACCTGCTTGTATACGTGACTTGGTATATAGTGAACCAGCATGTATATATTTTTATTCATACTTGTAGACTGATCATCAATTCCTTGCTGCTATCCTTCTGCACTATGATTTGTTATCAGTGTGATTTTCCATCAAGGACAATACTTGTCTCATAATGCCAACAATCTCCCCCTTTGGACTTGATGGCAACAACACCAATTCAAATCACTCTCCCCCTTTGTCATCAAGGGCAAAGGGTTGTGCTCCCTGTCACACGGAATCAGTCAAAAGTGCGGACACAACCGACCTTCCTAGAAGTCTAAGACATTCTAATGACAAACAAAACAAACTAGAGCTATCCTTCTCTAAACATGCATTATGATATGAGAAATCAAGTGTTTCGTTCTTACCTTTGTCCAAACGCTGTTGTAGAAGTCCAAGCTTTGTTGATCTGGATGAGCTCCTCCTTTTCTCCAAAACCTTCAATCACCAACAGTCAAACAATTAAATAGCACCTGATTATAACATAAAACAAAGCATATTCAACATATAGACCAAGGAGTACATGAAATAACTCATAAACAACAAGTTATTGAGAAGAATGGACCAATTTGCATTAAAGGTAATCAAAAGGAACCATTACAACCTAAGCCTTGGTGTTGTGCAAGCTCCTTCCAGGGTCCACAAGAGTCTTCCTCTACTTTGACAAAGCTCACCCACTTCCAAATAGAACAAGAAAAGATGGCAATCTCTCCTCACAAGCTTCTAAATGGGAGTCCTAATTCCTGCAGCATTTACCCTTAGAAATGTATAACTTTCAACCTCCCTCCTTCTGGCCGAATGCCTGTATTTATAATGCTCAAGAGGAAGTTAATCAGGTCCACCATCAATGGGATAGTCCCCTCTTTGGGTGGGATAGCTCCCTTATTGATGGGATAAGTTCCTCATTGCTAGGGGTGCATGAACCATCTGGAGGCGCTTCATACACGTCAAACAACCTTCTAGAATGCTCTAGAAATGACCACAAGTAAGTTTTTGAAGATAAAACTTGTGCATTTTAACCTTTTCAGAGGGACGCACCTGACCCTTTAGATACAGAGTGTCCTTTGACGCAGACATCATGAACATTAGGTGCGTACCCGTAGGCAAGGTTGAGAGAACCTGCGTACCCAGAGATAAACACATTTATAAAGACTTTCTCTCTTTCTTGGAGTTTGACATGGATAGCAGAGGCATAAGACTTGCTTAAGAGGGTAGTATGACTGTTGATAGAGCCATACCAACTGTAAATAGCCATGGTGACATTTTTTAGTGTAACATATTGCCCCCTAAAGTGCGAAGCCTGGAATAGATTAGGGTTTTGTATTATCTAGGAAGGGTGAAACGCTTTATCATTTCAAGTATTATCTCGTGGAGAGCCTGGTCAGAACCTGCAATTTTCAACACAAAATATATGTATAAGATTATATCATCTCTGAGGTAGGCATCCCCATACTCAGATCAAAACTTTAACTAACAGACTAACTACTCTGATACAGGAATGATCTTGTAGTACATCATAATCATAGACTTTTGTAGACACAGTATGGGCGCAGCCATCTGTTTATGATTAGTCTACTTAGATAATGAATACAAAACTCCTCGCAACCTGGATGGTGGAAACTAGATCCAGGGTCTTTATTTCTACTTCCCGAATTGGTACGATCCTAACCATGTGAATAAATGAGTTGTTGTCGAACATGGTAGAAACCACTTGATTACCAGTCAATGATGTAAACCGTTAACAAGCGTGAGAGAAACCACCAGTAATGTCAATGGTTCTCAAAGTACCCAGTACAACCCATGAGATGTGAATGAATGAGTTGACGTCGAACATTTCACAGAATCCTTTGATTGAAAGTCAATGATGTAAATTGACGTCAAAGGCGAGAAACCTGCCATTGATGCATGCAGACTTCAAGGTACTGACGATTTCTAAGTCATCTCCCTAGATAATGTGCTGATATCGATAGAAAGTGACCCATTGCAGGCAAGCCCACAACACGAAATCATTGTTCAAGTTGAAGAAATGTTGCTGTAAGGACTGACTCAGGGATGGTCAAATGGATGACAAGTATTTTGCAGATGAAAGTTTTGTTTGCAGACCTCTTGAACACATAACGACACGACAGATGGTTTGGTGCTAAATAACTCAAAGTTAATCCCCGGAACCCGGCTGAAGACTTTCAAAGTGGTTTGATCAACTGTGAGGTAAAGAATTTCCCAACCCAGGTGAATGAAAAGTGTCGTGTTCAAGAGTGGTAGTAAAGTTTCTTCTGAGACAAAAGGTAACAAATAGGCTCATTCTTCTCTCTTTTCCCCCACCATTTCTGGCAAGTACCTATTTATTTTTAACAAGCTTGAGGAGGATAACATGTGCTTGATTATAAGCTCATCCTTCGGATGAGTCCAACCTAGTTTTGATTCGAACCCTAGGAAGGAGTGGTTCGTTCCTGTTTGTAATTGAACAAGTACTTTACTGTGAAATGTTTAACGAGCCCAGTATAGGAGAAACTCAGCGTTTTTCATTTTTAGAGAGTCTGAAAAACTTAAGAAAACTCCAAGTTGAACTTTTTCGTAGATTTGTGTCCCTCAAGCCCGAAAAAGTATAAAATAATACCTGGGGGAACCGATTGATCTTGCGACCAAGGAGTACTTTCATAATTAGTGCCACTGACCTGAAAAGTAAAAAGCGATCAAGGACACGTCGTTTTATTTCCGTATCGAGTTTGAAACGACAAAAACCCGGCAATCTTTTCCTGATTTTACGGTCAGAAAAGAGCTATAAGGGGACCGTCTTTTAATTCCGTTTTAACGAGTGTAAAAGAAACGCTCGGCAATCTTTTCATTTTTTAGGAGTCAGAAAAGGGCTTAAAAGATGACTCTGATATTTTTGTTCGTGAAAAATGACAATTTTCCCTCTAAATCCCTTTGTCCTGCACAAAAATGATACATTACTCATACCTGTTTAAGATAGGCAAAATTTCATTGAAAAACATCCTTTCATGGTGAAAAATGAAGAAATCCATCCAAAAACCTATAAAAAGACTTTTTACAATATTATTTTTACCATTTTACTGTTGAGGTTGAGAAAAGGGCTTTTGGCAAAAAGCTTCCCGTGGTCGCTGCGGAAAATCCGACCGTCAGAATCGAACGCCGTCTCCTTCAAGTATTTCACAACATCCTCCTTGTCAATTTCATCCGTTTAGAAATTTATTTTAGGTTTCATTTTTTATTTTTGGGGGGTTTTTGGTTTTGAAAACCGCTCCGCGGGGGACGCAGGTTCCCTAAAGGCTGGCTTGCGTCCCTCAACTTTTTCCTACACAGGGAAAAGGTCGGGGGATGCAGGCTACCTTCAAGCCACCTGCGTCCCGGCGCACTGTGTGCCAAACGCGGGGTGCGTCCTCCGCAAAACGCGGATTTTGAAACCCCAAGCTCCCAAATTAACCATTGAATTTACCCAAAATTTATTCTAATGCCTGCTTGTTCATGTGTAGGGCACTTATCATGCTGGATTGGAGAGAAAGAGAGCATGAGGAGGTTGATGAAGCTGCAATCAATCATCAACCTTCCCTCGATGCCCTAAGAGGATGTGGATTATACAAATACTGGGCCATACCTGGCATGAGGGCTCAGGTAAGATTCTTGGAGTGGCTGGTCGAGAGATGGAACGTTCAAGAGCAATGCTATTATATCGGGGGGCAACAACTCGGGATAGAGCCCTCTGATATCTACTTTCTCACTGGCTTGCCGAATAGAGGCGAGCAACTCAATCTAGCCGGGACTAGGCCGGGTGGCCAATCCCTTGATAGTCTCCGAGCAGATTGGTGCCTACCTGATCGACACCATGCGAAAGGCATAGAGATCAAATACATCTCTCGGCGTGAACTCATGGTCTTAGCTTTCACTGTGACCAGGATTTGTGGCTCAGCCACTTTACATATTGCCACTGGGTCCCAAATGCGGATGGCAATTGACTGTCTCCAAGGCACCATCTTCAACTGGTGTGATGCGGTGTCGGCTAACTTGAAAGCTCAACTAACCAGGGCAAAGACCGGGAAACTAAAGACCTTTGGATATGGGCCTATAGTCGTGAGCTTTGCCCTAGAGAGAATTCCGATGCTGATCCCTCAGCATCTCACTGTTGATATTTTGGGTCCTCAGGAGCCAAAGCTGATACGATGGGTTATGGTGATGGCCCGGCATCCGGACTAGGGTGCGGTAGTTGTTCGATTCACTGAGAGTTATTTTCACTGGTTAGAGGACAGGTGTTTGTGATTCAGGACTTTCCGTATGCTGGAGTAGATTTTCGAGGTGATCCGGACATGGTTCTTCCACAGGGAGAACAATGGGACGACAGAGGTACTTTATTTTTCACGAGTTTTCAAATTATGTATTTTTTTTGTTTTTTATATATATCGTCTCAAAACTGACAGTAAAATTTTCAAAATGCAGATGTTGGTCCACAGCGTCCAGCCAACCTCCGACCTTTTGAGAGGAGACATCCAGTTGCACCGGTACCGGCCCCACAGGACGCAGCGGCTGCAGAGGTACTAGCTGAGTTGGAGCATGATCTACAGCGTCTGATGGCGGATATACCTGAGACTACTATGGATGATATTCCTATCAGACTTCAGCACTATGTAGTCGCGGTCCCTGGACAGTTTAGGAGATTTTTGCGCAAGGTAGCCCGTGCAGTGGTGTCGTACAGGGAGCACCACCAGTGATTGACTAGTCACTTTGTAGACACATGTGACATTTTTGACTTTTTTGTACCCTATCATTTTGCCGATCATAAGGTGTTTTTCAACCTATGATCGAAGACGATGTATATTTTTTGACACACTCCTATCTATATATATATCACTATTACCGGCTTATCTTGTTTAACATGTATGATGAAATGTTTTTAAATTTACTTGCATGATTATTGTAAATGTCTGTCCAACACTCGAGAAGCAATTGCATCTGCTAATGTATTTAAGGACCTTGGAATATGCTGATATTCAATGTAATCAAATTCACGTTCCAAGAGACGCACTCTCAAAAACAACCTTAATAACACAAGATTCCTAATGGCATAAACTCTATTAAGCTGTAATACAACAAGTTCAGAATCTAACCTCACTATCAAACGTCAAATTCCAAATGAAATAGATTCGGATAATAATTTAACCACTGCACTGTATTCTGCAATGTTATTTGTTGTTTGACCGAGGCTTACCCCATGCATAGAAACTAACTCGTCAGAGGGTGAATAGATAACCCAAGCTGCGGAAGAAATATTTCGTGTACTACGACAAGCACCATCAGCAAATCCAATGTATGTTTGGAGAGGCGTCGACATCTGCAATATCAAGAGCAAAACCAAGATAAGCCAGAATAACGACGAAAAAACACACTCACTAAGCTAAGCACACTGACTAACTAACAATCATACTGGCTAGAAAGAAAACCTAACCTAACTAAAAATCTTCCATACCCACCATTTAAGCATAATACCTCTTTAAGTAAAGTCCATTTCTGGGTTTACCCAAAGAGTCCCCATCAAAATCTACCAGCTCATAAGCCCCTTTTGCTAGCTTTCGCTTTACAATATAGGGTCCATGCCACATAGGAACGAATTTTCCAGCACCTAGCTTATCGTTAGCTTGATCATATAAAAGCACTAGGTCTCCCTCTGAAAAACTTCGAGGGGTCACATTTCTATCATACTGAGCTTTCATTCGCTTTGCGTGAGTCTCGATTGCCAATGCAGCGTCACGTCGAGTCTCATCTAGTTTAGCTAAGCACAATAAACGTTTCTCCTCTTCAGAAGTAGCTGGGAGTAATTCGACAGCCATTTGAAGTGATGGGATTTCGCATTCAATGGGTAACACAGCTTCCAAACCATAAACTAGCTGGAAAGGAGTGAACCCTGTTGAGGTTTTTACTGAGGTTCGGTATGCCCATAGTGCCAAAAATAACATGTTGTGCCAATTCGACCGATGAATACCAATGGTTCGTCGGATCATGATAACCAGAACTTTGTTGATAGACTCAACCAAACCGTTGGCTTGCGGATAATAAGGAGTAGAGCTGTCGTGGCGCAAACCAAGCTGGCTTGTAAGCTCAGTCATCATGATGTTTCGAAAATGGCTCCCATGGTCAGTAATGATTGCTTGTGGGACACCAAACCTAGTTATAATATGATTGAATACGAAAACTGCAGCTGTTTTGCCGCTTGCGTCGAATGTAGGCATCGCCTCGGCCCATTTAGTGAAATAATCAACCGCAAGGATGATATACGCATGCCCCCCGGCCGAGTGAGGGTTACAAGTAATAAAGTCGATACCCCATTTGGCGAATGGACCAACGGCAATTATAGGGTGGAGAGGAGCAGGCGGTGCGCGCATCTTTTGATCAAACACTTGGCAGTTGTGGCACTTCCTGACTGCAATGATACAATCCTTAAACATAGATGGCCAGAAGTAACCAGCGCGCAACACCTTCTGAGCTGTGGCATACCCAGACATATGACCGCCACATGCTCCAGAGTGACAATCATTCAAAACCCTCTCAGCCTCTTCGTGAGTTAGACAACATCGAAAAACTAAGTCTGCCCCCCGGCGATAAAGTGTATCTCCAATAATTTTGTATTGCTAGGATTGAAACCGAATTTTTCGACGTTCCGCCTTTGAAGCTTCAGGCCGAAAGGTTTGGGTTTGGAGATAGATGATTATATCCCCGTACCACAGATCTAAAGTACTGATAAGAAACAAAGATTCGTCCGCAATGGACTCCTCCGCCACAGTCTCTGTGTCAGTACGCGGGAAGTCACACATCAATTCCGCAAAAACTAAGGATTTCTTAGACTTGGACTTCTCGAACTCCAAGTCAAACTCTTGCAGGATAACGATCCATTTAGAGTACTTGCCCCCTAGCAGTTGTTTTGTCAAAATGTAAATCATAGGGTTGCAATCCGAAATAACTGTAGTTTTACGGAGAAGAATGTAGTGACGAAAACGCTGGACAGCTTGAACGGCTGCCAGGGCCAATTTCTCCACATGCGAATATTTTAGCTCAGTGGGATTTAAGGTCCTACTGAGATAATATATCACATGCTCCGCTCCGAATTCATCTTCTTGAACTAACACCATTCCAATGGTGGAATGCGAAGCTGCGAGGTATAAGAAGTAATCCTGGTTGTAGTTGGGAGGATGCAACAACGGTGCATGGGTCAACGCGTGTTTAAGTGCATCAAAAGATTGTTGGGCAATCTCGTCCCAAAAGAATTGAACGTTCTGTTTCAACAACCGTGTAAAACCTTTAGTGACCTCGGCGTAGTTTGGGATGAATCGGCGTAAAAAGTTTGCTTTCCCTTGCAAACTTTGGAGTTGGCGCAAACTCGAAGGAGGAGGAAATTTGATGATAGCCTCGACTTTCGAGGGATCGACGCGAATGCTGGCTTTTGAAACAACAAATCCCAGCAATCGACCTGTTTCTATACAGAAAACACACTTGTGGGGATTCAACCGAATTCGATAATGCCTACACCTCATAAAGATTACTCGTAGGTGGACAAGGTGATCAGCTCGACGTAAAGAATGAGCAGGCAAATCATCGAGATACGGTTGCACAATGTGCTTGATGTCGTGAAATGCGTAAGACATCGCCCGTTGAAAAGTGGCCCTGGCATTCTTAAGCCCAAAAGGTAATTTGCAATAAGCAAACGTCCCCCATGGACAAATGAATGCCTTTTTTGGTTGGTCGGCAGGTAGAATATTGATTTGATTATAGCCCGAAAAACCATCCATGAAGGAAAACATTTCACTTCCAGCACAATCATCAATAATTTGATCGATATAAGGCGTAGGATAGTTGTCTTTTGGACAAGCTCGATTGATATCCCTATAGTCGATACATATTCTTATTGTTCCTTGTTTCTTGTTGACCGGAACAATATTCGATACCCAATCCGTTAACGGGATCAGATAAATGAAACCTGCTTTCAACAGCTTTTCGACTTCTGCTTTAATCGCAGCCGCTTTTCGAGGGTGAATCTGACGCAACCGTTGCCGGACGGGTTTAGCATCCGGGTAGGTCTTTATTTCATGAACAACAATGGCAGGATCGATTCCCGGCATTTCCTCGTAAGACCAGGCAAACACATCGCGGAATTCTTGGAATAGGGCCTTGTAAGTTTGGATTTATTCTTCTGTACATGCGGCACCTATATGAATGTTCTCCTCAATTCCGGGCTTCACTGAAATATCAATGGGAATAGTACGAGAAATATTCCCTAAATTCAACTCTGAATCAGAATGTTTCGTTGGATCCTGAGCGTCTTTGACATATTCATCGGTAAAGATAGATGAAAAATCATTTTCAAATGCATCATCCTTAGGTAAAAACGAAGATCTGTGATGGAGATCCTCCCATGGTAGATCGTCTACACTTAGGATTTCGCGAAGTTGTTCGTCAGATGACACGACTTCGAGAAACGCTATCCGTTCTAAGGTTGAGGTGAAAAGTGATTCTTCACTGACCACATTCATTTGGTCGATCTCGGTTGAATGAGAGTCGGTAAAAGACAAGAGAGCTTCATAAGCAATTTCATATGGACTCAAGGGCATAGCATCACCGAATGAGTCTATCTCAGAGTCAGATGGGACGATCCAAGGATCATCATAAATAATGTTTTCTGATGTAATCATATGAATTGTTGCAAATGAAGGTTCTACGCTTAGTGGAGGGAGAGGAAAAGTTCCCAGTAAACCGGAATCCTTAACTAAACCGACACCAACGTCCCTATAAGGGATTGTCGTCTTACCGACATGCTGGATACTCTCTGAAGAGGCTGGGTCGGACGAAAAGTATGTCAGCTGATCAATAGTCACGATCTTACTGTTAGGTGGAAACTTAATTACTCTGAAGACCGATGAAACGACTGCTGTCATAGCATATGACCAACTTCGACCCAAAAGAAGGTTGTAGTCTAGAGGGGCATCAACCACTTCCACATCCAGACTAACGGTTTTACCTTCTATCCCTATAGGCAATTCCTGTAGAATACCAAACGGACGGAACCCACGGCCATCAAAGGCCTTAAGGATGGTGGGGGATTGGTTCAACGAAGGAGAACCAAGGGATCTCCAACATTGAATCGACATAATACACGTAGAAGCTCCCTCATCAATCACAGTCCTATGAATAGGCCTGTTTTTGACTATCAATGGAATTTGGAAAGCCATTTGATGGGGGAGACGCGGTGTACTATTTTCTAGATCAAAGATTATTAGATTCAGGTCCTGAACATCAATAGCTCCTATAGCCGACAAAAGAAATTTTCGTTGTGCTGGGCATGATTGCAGCACTTCTAACGCTGACATTGCGGAGGGTGAAACAGCTAAGTCCTCAACAATGTTGTAATTCTGGGCCGCTCTCGCATGTGGATTGAAAGCAGACCTTCGAAGTACACCCTTGGCGGGCGGTTTAATTACTAAGTCCGGGTTAGGTTTCTCGATCTGTAGTGGATCGGAACCAGGAGCTGAGGTTGACGGGTTAGAGTGAGAAGATTCTGCTTCCTTACCGTCAACAGGTTTCTTACTACCATAATCTTGCGATCGAGTCGCAATCCTTACATGAGACATCATCAAAATGGGTTCTTCACTGGCATTCGAGGAAGAACCTATCATCTTATTCAACTGCTCCGGAAATGGATTTTTTAACACAGCAGGAGTGGGAGAACCTTTGACTATTTTCACAACCTCTGCCCGATGAGGGCAATCTCTCGTGAAATGATCCTCTTCACAAATAAGACAAGGATATCGAGGTTTGCGCTTTTCGTCATTGGTTTCCGACTTTCCTGTTTTCTCCTTCAGAGCCTTGTCTGCTTTAGCCTTCTTCTTTCCTTTCTTCTTTCTGCCGTTTTTTTATTTGGCCGTAGATGACTCTACAGCGTGAATATCGGCGGTAAGTTCAGGAGAAGACTCTCCTGTCGGGGAATCGGGCAAAGTGATAATAGGAGTAGTCAAAGCCTTGGAAGACTTCTTCTTGCTCTTTGTATTCACGATACCGATCATACCATCAGCGGCATGAGATCCCAAAGGAGCAGCAGCGATTTGATTCGACTTTGGAAGATCCGGAATCTTCTCGTGTAATGTACCCGACTGAGTGTAAACTAAGTCAAGGTATTGCGCCTGAGCAATGACTTGCTCCTCAGTAACTACTCCGGCCTTAGCTACATCTTCAGTAATTCTTGGTAATAATGATTTAACAAACCATTCAGCTAAGATTTGGTCCAAGATAAAAACTTTCACTAGCCTTCTTCGACGTCTCCACTCATGAATGTGATCGGAAATATACGTGGAGGTTGATTGCTTTAGTGAAGTTAATAACTCCGTGTCGTTATCGTATCTGACCGGCAACTGAAAGTGAGTTAAGAACGAGGTAGCTAACTGGCTAAAATTGTAGAAAGAGGCCCGTGGTAACTCAATGTACCACTTGGTCGCGAGACCAATGAGTGTGTGCTGGAAAAGACGTAAGCGGATCGAATCATCCGAGATAGAATTTGAAGCACACCAGAGGTGGTAAGTCATCACGTGATTGGACGGATCCTCTCCAGACTTACCTTCGAACTTGGGTATATCGCTGGGCAACTTATTTGGCATTGACGACCAGAACGGAAGATATTGAATTGGATCATTCTTTAGGCGCGTCAAGTCTGGTAAATCTAAAGTTGCGATAAACGGTAACTGCCGGTTAGGATTTCTAAAACTCTGGGTCACAATACCGGCCCCAGGAGGAGGATATCCAGGATAACTAGGAACAGGAGTCGCATTTGGGATATTATATCCTCCTGGAAAACTAGGATTAACCGGACCATACTGGGGTTGCTGAGGTTGTTGATAAGTGTACCTAGGATACGGTTGATACTAGTAAACTAGTTGTTGGACAGCTTGCCTAGGTTGGTACTGTCCCTGGTACGGAGGTTGAACAAATTGAGGTTGAGTAGTGACAACCGTACTTATACCAGGCTGGCCTACAGGCATCTGGACTGTGGTCTGGATCGTAGATCCAGACAACGGTAAAGATGTCTGAGGAGTGGTTACAGAGACAGTAGAAACCGGAGCCGTCGATACTCCAGAAGTAAGTATGGTAGATGTGGCGGTAGTTGCAGCAGCCGTTTGAGATGGAGTACTAGGTGCAATTGGCGGTTGAGTAACTACCGAAGTTACAGAGGTTTGAACACTTGAATGGACAGGTTGCGGTTGCTGGGGTGGACCAGAAACTACAGGTTGTCTAGCTTGAGGTACCGACTGTATACTTGACTGCAACACCTGTTGACCCTGTGACGGATCCCACACTAACATTCCAAGGTATTGACCCATAACAGGTTGAGGATACTGAGACCCATAGCCGGATTGAGGATAGGATTGATAACTGTAAGGTGCAGTTCCCATACCTTGACCATATGATTGACCTTGAGGTGGTTGATAACCTTGACCTGAGTATTGACCTTGAGGTTGATAACCTTGAGGTAAATATTGATACTGAGGTTGAGCTTGGGGTACATATTGAGGCTGGGGTTGACCTTGAGGTATGTATTGCCCCATAGGAGCGTACTGACCTTGAGGTTGTCCCCCAGACACGAATGAAGTACCTTGAAGTTGCCCCCCAGGCATTAATTGGCCACCTTGAGGTTGGGAAATGGGAACTGAACCTGACATCATGTAAATGTCTCCTACACCCAATGGTACATTACCACTGTTTCCAACTAATAACCCATGATCAACGGGTTGAGGAGATGCTCCTGCAAAGGTACCAGAAAGAGATTGATACCCAGTAGGAACAGAAGGACCGCCATGTAAAAAAGATTCAGGACTTTGTGTAAACACGGACGACTGGCCAGACATATCTATAGGAGTATGAATACCTCCAGGTGGAAAAGGAGTACGAGGTGTAGAAAAACCTAGCCCAAAGTTGTCTAAATAATTGGTTAACGAAAGGTACCAAGTAGTACTTCTAGGAGGACTGTAAAAGATAGATTCACGCTCCCTTAGATCAAGGGTAAGTTGATCTTCAGGATCAGAGACGCCTATTTCTTCCTCTGGAACAAGTTCTTCAATAGCAATCAAACCAGTAGGAAGATTTTCAGTGATAATTCTTTCTATTCTCGGTGAATCAGGAACACTAGAAGTCGGAGTAACAGGTTCAGATATTTCTGGTTCTTCGCCTGTATCACTAGACAAAAAACTATCAACAAGCTCAAAAACTGTAACAGCTTCGGGATTATAACCTGTCTCTAAGCCTTGGTAATTTGAATGGACTACCAAGGAAGATTCTCCTTCTTCAGTTGAACCTACTCTACTGCCACTAGGAGGAGTTACAAGGACCTTCAAACCTTCTAGATGACTGGACTTGTCTCGAGGAGGTTCACCCCTAAGTCTACGGGATCTTCTCAACAATTCGGCCACAGAAACAACTTCAGGAGACTGGCCCCGAAGTCTACGGGACTGTCTCGGTAATTCTGCCATAGCTAAAAACTTTTAACTACTACACACAAAAACAAAGTAAAAATTTCAAATCAAACCACCTAAAGTCTCTAAAGAACCAAACAAATTTGAAGCACTCGCCTAAAGAATCTAGGGCGTCAAACTAAACACAAACAGTAGCCTTCCAGACCGAAAGCGCTAGTTGGTGATGAAGCCCAACCTCGCTGGATTCAGTACAGAAGTGGCGGGTGGAACAGTTACCCTGGCAACCTGCTTAATGAATAGACTGGACCAAGTTCCTCCACTTTAACCGTCTCGAGTGAAGTGAACCCCCCAGAAAATCCAAGTGAGTCTAGCCGACGTCTACTCCAGGTACAGTGGGATCTTCCCTCCACCGTCACCTCGGTAGAATCCTAAAGATAATGGTCACTAAGGTTACCAACCGCAACAAATGCACCTGGGGGAACAGTCTAAACTCCGATAGCACGCAAGGGCAGAGTAGCAAGCTCAATCCCCTTACCGGCTCCTTGACAATAATCCAAGGTTTACCGACAAGTGACCCCTGGCTCCTCGACAATGGTTAATCCGAGGTTTACCGTTTGTAATATGTGCGTGTCTGGCGTCGTTCCCAACGAGGGGGGATTGATCCCCTCACTGGTTCGGACACGAGCTCGTGCTTCTCCTTTAAGAGGAGCTTTCCCAGAGTACAAGTGAGACAATTGGATTTATTCTATCACAAGATAAGCTACTTGTTTGGTTTTGTTGTCTTGGAGAGTTAATTACTCACCTACTCCAAGACACTAGCCTGATCTAAATTGGTGTTTCAGAGCCCTAGTAAATAAAAGTTACTACTTCGATTTTACTTTAAGCGTTACTTTTATGGTTTTCCTTTAAAGACAAAAGGTAGTGGAAGTGAAACCAATGGTGTGTAGACTCGACTCCAACCACTACAAAGATGCACCTAAGATGATTTACGCTACTTTCCTTTTTCAATGAAATTCTTAACTAAGAGAGTTGAGAGAATGCAAATTTTAGAGAAAACAACTTCCTTAGAAAAGACAATCAAAGAAACAATTCTCTTTTTCTTTTCAAGCACACAAACATAACCACTCTTTACTTGCACGAAAAACTCTTTTTCTTTCAAAACTTTTCAAAGCTACTTGAAACAAAACTTTTCAAAGGAGATGTTTTTGTATTTTCTCTTTTAAATAAAGCATATAAACCTATCTTAACAAAAAACAATCTCAAAAAACTATAAAATCTATGAAAACTTGACTCACAAGCAAATCAAAAGAGAAATTACTCTAAACAAATCTAACAAGGCAAAAGCTCACAAAGATGATTCTAGGTTGTTTTACTTGATCTAAATCAAATCAAGGACTAGCTAATGCAGAATCAAAAGACTAGTCAAAACAAAACTCAAATCTTTTTGTTCTTTTTGTAAAATGGAATTCAAGACTTAAACAACAAGCACTTCGAAATTGGCCCAAGAGACAACTCAATGGTAAGTTACTCTCACAGGTAGACTTTATGACAGGTCTAACTTCTTAGAATGTTGACAAAACCAGAGAGATCTAAGGCTTGACAACTCCTACCGCCAAAGTCACTACAACACTCAATGCTATCGAAACAAGTTAAGGTGAAGATTTTTGACAAGGGACTAATGAATATGGGTAGAAAAAATTAAGAAAAAACAAAATCTAAGAGCAAAAAATGCAAAAAATGGAATTTTTTCAAATTTTAGCAGGGGACGCAGGCAACCCGTTAGCACAGGTGCGGGCCCGCTCTGTGCACACAGCAAAAGTGCGTCCAGGGACGCACTGTGCAGCACTCAGAGGGTGCGTCCTACTGAAAAACTCAAGCAAAACCAAAATAAAACTAATCCTAAGCTAACCCACCCAGAGACAAAGTCACAGAGCCAAAACCAGAAAAATAAACCAATTTTCTCAAAGCAAAGTTCACATAAAGGAAAAGACTTTTCTCATCAATGGAATCCCCAGTGGAGTCGCCAATTTGTCACACAGAATCAGTCAAAAGTGCAGACACAACCGACCTTCCTAGAAGTCTAAGACATTCTAATGACAAACAAAACAAACTAGAGCTATCCTTCTCTAAGCATGCATTATGATATGAGAAATCAAGTGTTTCGTTCTTACCTTTGTCCAAACGCTGTTGTAGAAGTCCAAGCTTTGTTGATCTGGATGAGCTCCTCCTTTTCTCCAAAACCTGCAATCACCAACAGTCAAACAATTAAATAGCACCTGATTATAACATAAAACAAAGCATATTCAACATATAGACCAAGGACTACATGAAATAACTCATAAACAACAAGTTATTGAGAAGAATGGACCAATTTGCATTAAAGGTAATCAAAAGGAACCATTACAACCTGAGCCTTGGTGTTGTGCAAGCTCCTTCCAGGTTCCACAAGAGTCTTCCTCTACTTTGACAAAGCTCACCCACTTCCAAATAGAACAAGCAAAGATGGCAATCTCTCCTCACAAGCTTCTAAATGGGAGTCCTAATTCCTGCAGCATTTACCCTTAGAAATGTATAACTTTCAACCTCCCTCCTTCTGGCCCAATGCCTGTATTTATAATGCTCAAGAGGAAGTTAATCAGGTCCACCATCAATGGGATAGTCCCCTCTTTGGGTGGGATAGCTCCCTTATTGATGGGATAAGTTCCTCATTGCTAGGGGTGCATGAACCATCTGGAGGCGCTTCATACACGTCAAACAACCTTCTAGAATGCTCTAGAAATGACCACAAGTAAGTTTTTGAAGATAAAACTTGCGCATTTTAACCTTTTCAGAGGGACGCACCTGACCCTTTAGATACAGAGTGTCCTTGGACGCAGACATCATGAACATTAGGTGCGTACCCGCAGGCAAGGTTGAGAGAACCTGCGTACCCAGAGATAAACACATTTATAAAGACTTTCTCTCTTTCTTGGAGTTTGACATGGATAGCAGAGGCATAAGACTTGCTTAAGAGGGTAGTATGACTGTTGATAGAGCCATACCAACTATAAATAGCCATGGTGACATTTTTTAGTGTAACACTCCCCCTGAGTACATGCTGATATCTTTGCTTGGTTGTGCTGAAACATGCTCCCCCTGACTTTAGGCAAGATCTGCAAAAGATGTTCTTCAAAATAACCAAGACTTATACACCATAAGGGACCTCCCTATCACCAAAAGACTCAATCCATATTCCCAACCAAGAGGGGATACATCAGAAACAACCAATTATATTACATCATTCATCCCAGGCATAGTGGGGAAACCAACATAGGCTGTTACATGACCTTGACACCATAAAAAAAATACATGATATAGAGACAACAGATCTAGACCAAGACTTATGAAGATCACAAGCAGCATCTGATAAGCATCTTTTTAGATTAGCAACCAAGATTTCCTTCTGAGCTCCTTCTCCTGAAACCAACAACAGTTGTGTACTAGAACCAAAAACATCTAAATGCCAACAATGCTTTATGAGACTTTAAGCTGCTCCCCCTGAACCTGTGCCTGCTGCATTCTGGCATACCCATCTCAGACTTTCTCCAACCAGAGTCTGCCCTTGCTTGTTCAGAACTCCATATACGCGACTTCTCCTGCATAAAACAGCGTATGCACGCGGATATGCTTTCTGCAACACGCGTACACCATACACGCTACTTTCCCAGCATAGGTCGGCGTATATACGCGGATATCCCTTACGTAACTTGCGTATACCAACTTTTCTGTAGAACAGACAAGCTTCAAGAGCAGGATGAAGCATCAACTACTCCCAGCTTTTGTCTGAGATATTCAAAAGTTTCCCTGGGCAGTGGTTTTGTGAGAATGTCAGCAACTTGTTCCTTAGAAGGAACATACTCCAACTTGACCTTCTTGTTATAGACATTTTTGTGCCTCGCAGCATGGAGCATGAAATGTCAATAATTACAGGGATCCTCAGTCCCTAAACATGTTGTTCTTACCCCTAGAAGAACAAGGTCAGCAAACCACAGCACTTCCCATCAGTTCTCCACCTGAAAACACTCAAAAACAGGCTATTTTTGGATCATGTCAGCTGCTCCACTGAGCATCTGCGCTGAATGTCAACTGCTCCTCTTTGTACCTGCACTGAAAGTCAACTCCAATGAAGGCTACCTGCGCTGGGCGAGATTGGCCAAGTGGCACAGTCATTCTGCAAGGTGTCAATTGCCCAGGAAGCTTCCAAACTGACACTTGGTTCAAGAGATTCGCCCTGTGATGAGTAAGAGGTACTTGATCTCCATGTGTAAGCAAGGATCTCCAAGTGGACTCAAGAACTGAAGATTAACTGAAGAGGGAAAGGACACAAGGCAGCTTTATGTCAGTCTCAAGCTGACTCATCCTTTCTTCTTCTATCCTATATATAGAGCTCTTCTATGAGGTCTAAGGAGGCTGGAATTTTGTGCAAAGCAAGGAAGTGCTATTGGTTTACAGTTAGAGCTATTGGGTGATTGCTTTTATAGAGGGGAAGAGGAGATTTCTTGCTCCTGGGGAGGTGCTGCTGGATTGGAGCCATTGATGGTTGTAACCTTCTCAGAACCTTTTACTTCTATCAATAAAGCTTTGAATGTTCTCCTATATACTTGTATTGCATTGATGTATTGTATTTACTTGTATATCTGATTCACTCTAATCCATGCATCAGTTATGAGTACATGTTTCTTGTAGTTTCCCTCTCTTGTTTGTGCAGGATCTTTGTGTAGCTGGGCCGGCAAAAGAACAAGGAGCTGGGAGCAAGGGACGAAGAGAGAAGACAAGATCGACAAAAGCGAAGGATATCGGTTGGTAAATCTTTTCTTCCTTCTCTGCACTTTCATAAAGGAAAATATCAAAGCTTTACTTTCAGTTGTTGCTAAGGAACTATCACCCTTAGAGTAGGGATAGGGTCATTCCGAGTCGGATACTTTTCCCCACAACAGACTGGCGACTCCGCTGGGGAGCCTAGTATCTTGTTGGTGTTTGTAGTATCTTTGCTATTCATTTCCTGAAGAAAAGAGTACCAAATCGAAAAGCTTTTGACTATATCAAAAGCGAAGTAGAGGGGCTGCTACTCTTGCTCATTTTCTGAGCAGATTCATGATTTGAAGAGCTGATCTACAAAAGACTCTTGTGCTCTTTGTGATAGCTTTTCATCCTCTTGATCATCCCTTAGCTTGTACTTGACCTATAGCTTTTTATTTCAGCAAAAACAGTGAATTTTTGAGCTTTTTATGACCCGGAAATCCTTGTAAACGCAACTCTCGTGTCTCAGTGCAGGCTGTCCAAAGGCAGTCTGCATTTCAGCGCAGGTACTCCCTTCAGGAACTGCGCTGAGAGTCAGTTTGACAGACCAGAGCCTGCGCTGGACCAGTTAGCCAGTGTCTTCCTAAGGTTTCCCACTGAGTCTTAGCCCTGTTTTCACTGTTATTTTGCTGCTGATTGCTTGTCATTTGTACTTGCTGTAAACCAACTTTCCTTGACATTATTCCGCCTCAGTTGTGTGATGAAACTGTGATTGTTCTTTCAGTATTTCTTGTTTCAGTTACAGTTTCCCATTGTGAAAAGAAAACCAGTATAGCTGTGGCCTCTTAGATCCTGAACTGTAAAAGTGTCTTTGTGATCTTAAGAGCTAGTTTTATTACTGTTCATGGCTGTTTGAGTTTGTTTGTTTTTCATATCGTGGTTTGAATCTATACATTTCCAGTGTCTAAACAAGTCAATCTTAAGGTGTCTTTTGATTTCGGACAAGCTTGTTTACTTTCGTTTGAAATTAGATTCAAAGTTATACAACAGTTTCCTTTTTTGTCTTACATCAACATTAAGGATAAAGAAAAGAAATATCTGCATTGTGCATTTTGCATTTGACTGTGTGCTTGACGATTTAGGAAAATTTGCATTTTAGTGTGTGTTCTATGATCTGTGTGAAAAGTTGATGCCTTTCTTTTCCCTCAATAGATTAAGGTTTTCAAAGTTGAAAGATTGAAAAGTTTTGCTTCTCATCTTAGATTGCATTTAGGAAGTTGTATATATACATCTCGTGGTGATCCTTAAAGGCAAACTGCTAAGCAAGATCAACATTAAAATAAATCCAATTTACATAACAACGCTTTGTAACATAACGCAAACATCTAGAGGTCTAGGTAGAGACGTGTTCCGGCGTCGTTAAACATAGTGACTGTCGATCTCTACGAAGGAGGGTGATTCCTCCTGAGAGTCGGTGGCACTAATACGGACTTGTGCTCCCACGTACCGTCGAGTATATATTGGGAGACCCCTATAGGAAATCATCCTTTATCCATAGGAAGCCGTGTCGACCGCCCTACTGATCGCGATGCAGTGAACATAGCATTCACGAAGATCGACCACCCGTACCGTAAAACGTATTCTGTGGTTTCGCGAAAGGTTTGGCACACCCTCTGCCTAGATCTCCAGAGCAGTTTCTTTTGGCCTTTTTCAAACTCTATAACTGAAAAAGTCCAACCGAGCATTTGTCACTTCGGGTTCGTTAATACATCGAAGGCGACTAGAGTCATCTTTAGCTTTTTCTCGACTCTTAAAACATGAAAAGGCAAGTTTGTGTCTAAAAGCGTCGTTAATAAAATTTATTTTAAGCGGAACAAAATCACCTGTTATTCCCACGTTGATCTTTCAGTTGAAAAGTATGGAGCCCACCAACCAAGGAGGCAACCTTGGTGGAAGTCCAAATCCCTTCTCCTCTTGGGGAGATGTTGGTGCGCCTCATATGGCAACATTGTCACTTCCAGGATTGACAATCGGCCTACCTGTATGGCTCTTTTCAACTAATGTAGTCCAGATCGCCACTAATCCTGAGCAGTCGAATCAACAGTCAGAATAGTCTAGAACTACCCACCAGCCTTCCACTTCTTACAATACTTCCTCTGATCCTTCATCTTCGCAAGGTAGAGCTGGCAAAAGTCAACCTCCCAAGGAGAAGAAGGAAAAGAAGAAGAAAGAAAAGAAGCAGAAGGAGCCTATGGCGAAGGCGACTGGGGGCAAGCAGAAGATAGCTGACAAAAACCCACACACTGCACCGACCAGGCCTAAATCGCCATGTGTCATTTGCAAAGGGACCCACTTCCATCGTGATTGTCCTTGTATTCCCCGGATACTAAGGGACTGGTCCCCAAGGTTGCACAATCCGGTAGCATCAACCTCTGATAGTCATGTTGATTGCAGTCCATCAACTAGCGAGAGTGAAGGACGAAGAGGGAGACCAAGATCACCCTGTGTATTGTGTGAAGGCAAGCATGCCATCCACAAATGTCCATTCTTAGATGAGGCAAAGAGAGTTTTGGAAGATCGTCCGGTTTCACCGTTACGACTTCCTCCTGGATACCAAAAACTTGCGCCTAATCCCTTGATAGTTGAAAATCCAGCTGACCCGCCCAAGTGGTCAGCTGAAGTGTCGGCCATTGAGAATGAACCTACTGAATCCAGACCAGACGAAAGTCTAAAGGTCGAAACGGTAGTTGACCCGGTTCTTCCTTCAGAGGTTTCATCGCCCAATGACTCTGTCATTGAAGACCCATCTTCAAATGACACCGTCGCCGAAGAGTCATCTTCATGCGACACCCTCACTGAAGAGAATAAGGATGACACCATCCAGGTTCTTTTCATTAGCACCGACTCTGATCAGCGTCAGGACAATGTGCCCATTCCTTTATCGCAGGAAGGAACATCATCAGGGTCATACCCGACCGTATATTCGGTCCCACCACCAAGCAACCTGGTTGTATCCTTTGATTGGAATCAACTAGGCAGACCCCGGTTACCAGCCAGTATACCATTCAGAATCATTGTCCAGATCTATAGAATGATTATGGCTGGTACTATCATTGATGAGGGGGCGTCTGTGAGTATCCTTTCCTCTGTTGCTTGGAAAGCACTGGGTTCCCCAGCGCTTTTACCTGAGTTAAGAAATCTCTCAGGTTTTGATAAAGGAACCAGTCGACCATTAGGAATCCTCCCCAATGTGCCTGTTACATTGAAAGGGAAGACCGTTCATATGAACGTGTTGGTCGTCCAAGGACCCTTGGATTATAACCTACTCCTTGGACGTGACTATATTTATTGCATGGGAGCGATAGTCTCCTCACTCTTTAGAGTAATGTGTTTTCCACACGAAGGAAGGATGGTCAAGCTCGTAGACCAACTTTCATTTCCGGGATCTCGCATCGCAAATAGTCAAATACCAATCCTAAATGGTCTGTTCACTCAAGATACGCCTCCACCCCCAGTCCTCCTTCCCGATGAGTGCGAGTGATTCGAAAAGAAAGACTGGAACCCAGGGGGCATGCACCCTGGTCTGCTTCGGGCAGAAGAAACCCTGGGTATAAGGTAGAATTTCCGCAGAAGAATGGACTAGTCCGTACCCCGTCCGGCGGTGGAAAGGAGGGTTGTTCTAGGATAAAATTCTTTTGTCAAAGTTATGTGAGCGAAGCAGTCGCTCCCTTTGTCTAAATAGGTGGACTCTACTAAGGAGGGGGTCTATTTGTGACAGCAAGAAGTAACCATCTTTGGGGAAAAGCAAGCCTCACCCATTAAAACAAATGTTTTGAAGGATAAGTAGGGGCAGCCTCCAAAGAAAAGGATTCTATTGTTGTGACAGAGGGCAACCATCTTTGAGTAACCCAATGATAGACATTGCCGAAGAAAGAGATTGATTTGCGGCAGCAAATAGAACCCTCTTCGGATAATAAGAAAGAGACAAGCCTCCCTCAATAATACCAATGTTTTGTCTTTGAGTAGTGTTCTTCTCTTGTCACAAATAGCTGTTCGTTAAAAGTTGGGCCGATGGGAAGACTGAGTATCGCGTAAGACCCCTTACAATAACGAGAAGACTAGTATCGTTAACATTAGATTGGCAAGATGACAAGTAGCTGTGAACACCCAAAGGAAAGCAGAGGTAGGGGAGAGGAGGGGCAGCCTCGAAATTCTGTCCTATGTCTGGGGGCATGCAAACTTTTGGAATGTGAGCGAGGGACGACTATTTATTTTTTTAAATTTTTAGGTCCTCCCTTTAAACCTGTAAGTCTAACCCTTTAAACTCGTAGGATTAGCCGATTCCGACCTTGCATGAAGAAAGTCTGTGGGGCAAAGATAAAAACTTGCCAAGATTGGAGCATAGCTTCGTGAGATAAAGCTCCTTAAAAAATAGCTATCTCACAGGAGGCGTTCTTATTCGATGACTGGTATATCGAGCAGTTTTAGCACATAGTTCATGCTCGTTAAAAAATAAATGCAAGATCCGAGCATTTTTAGCGCATAGTTCATGCTCGTTAAAAAAAAAACATAAGTTTATGAGCAGGCTTTCCTTTAGAGTTCAAGCTCATTCAGAAAAAATGAACCGGTAAATAACCTTTTGAGATCGTAAATTCATCAGCCATAAAAGCCTTGGTCGTGTTTGTGCACCGTCACCTCCACTTTTCATTTGGCCGATCATTCACCTCCATTTGTGTGTTTACCTCTTTTGAGAAACAGCTGCGAAGAGTGATTTCACCTAGCCATCCTTGTGACACTGCCGTGATTGGAAAATTCCAACCTGTACCTGGAATCTGCTGCTATCCCTGTTTATCACTCGTTCCTCAAAAGACGAGTCTTCTTTGAGCTCTTTTCACTGACTCGTAAAATATGAAAATTTTGCCGAGTTTTGGCCTTCCAACTCGTTAAACGACCGGAAGAGCTATCCCTCCTCTAGATTTTAATCTTTTTGGACCTGAGGGATTATTGCACAAAAAGATCGAGCGCTTGTTTTGTTCGGCTCGTTAAAGCAATCGAAAACTCATCCCTTCTGTATTGTTTTATACTTTTTCGGACTTAAGGGATTAGATGACGAAAAAGGAATTATGGAGTTAACTTTATGTACCTTTTCAGACTCTCTAAAAATGAAAAGGGCCGAGTTATCCTTGTCGTTAGACTCGTTAAATTCATTAAATAGCGACAAACTTGTCTTTAGACGAGAACGAGTTTCCCTATCGCTAAGCTCGTTAAAACATAGCGATGGGCTTGCCTGAAGGGCAGGTTATAGAACAAGCATATGTTATCCTCCTCAAGCTTGACAAAAATAAAGAGGTACTGGTCAGAAATGACTGGGGAAAAATTGGGAGAACATCAAAGCTTAATGGTAGCAAGTCGCTCTTGAACATGACACTTTTCTTCCGTACCACATCGGGTTGGGTTGTTTCATTCACCGGTCTCATCACCATGGTCTTCGCCAAACCATCCACATTTTGGGGTAATGCTACTGATCCATCGCATCAGTGTCGTTATATGTTCAAGAGAGGTCATTCTGAAAGTGTCAACCGTGTCCCATCCACTGCCATACATTATCCTTCATCCATTCATGATCGCCACCCTGAATCATATGTCACAGTTTGTTTTCACCTCCACTAAAATCATTAGCTCTGTTCCGCGTCATTGATGTGGGATTCATTAAGGCCCTCCTTTGACGGATCGCTTCTTGTCGACTTCAGCTCATTATCCAAGAAGTTGATCTAGGAATAACCCCATCAGTACTTTGAAGCTTGCATGCCTCAATGGCAAGTTTCTCACTTCCGGCGACAGGTATACATCAATGACCTTCGACCAGAAGATTTTGCGTGGCGTTCGACGCCAAGTCCTTTATTCACGCCACGTGAATTGTACTGCAATGCCTTGAGGGTCATTATCATTATCGGTGATTCCTCTCGCGCTTGTTAACGGTTTTCATCATTGACCGGTAATCAAGCGATGTCTTTCCATGTTCGACTTCATCGCAATTCTCACATGGATCGACTTGTACTTAGGGTGAAGATCGAACGAGTTTGAAGACCCCGGATCTAGTTTCATCCATCCGGGCTGCGATATATATTCAGGAAATATAAAAGCATTTGTCATGTACATCATTGCAGCAGATGATCATCCTATTCAAAGGATGATAATTTCAGCAGAGAATTATCAGTCTACCATCAGACGATCGTCTGTTCTATGTACCAAAATGTATTTATAAAGCTGAGCATGGGAATGCCCGCCTCAGCTAGATCATGAAAACAAAATGAAAAATAATGTATTGTATTGTATTGTATTACAGGGCGCCTCCTCAGCACTGGAATGAACTTCAGACCCTCTAGATAAAGCATTTCACCCGATAAACGGCCTCATACTTTAGGGGGCAACTGTTATAGACATTTTTGTGCCTCGCAGCATGGAGCATGAAATGTCAATAATTACAAGGATCCTCAGTCCCTAAACATGTTGTTCTTACCCCTAGAAGAACAAGGTCAGCAAACCACAGCACTTCCCATCAGTTCTCCACCTGAAAACACTCAAAAACAGGCTATTTTTGGATCATGTCAGCTGCTGCACTGAGCATCTGCGCTGAATGTCAACTGCTCCTCTTTGTACCTGCGCTGAAAGTCAACTCCAATGAAGGCTACCTGCGCTGGGCGAGATTGGCCAAGTGGCACAGTCATTTTGCAAGGTGTCAATTGCCCAGGAAGCTTCCAAACTGACACTTGGTTCAAGAGATTCGCCCTGTGATGAGTAAGAGGTACTTGATCTCCATGTGTAAGCAAGGATCTCCAAGTGGACTCAAGAACTGAAGATTAACTGAAGAGGGAAAGGACACAAGGCAGCTTTATGTCAGTCTCAAGCTGACTCATCCTTTCTTCTTCTATCCTATATATAGAGCTCTTCTATGAGGTCTAAGGAGGCTGGAATTTTGTGCAAAGCAAGGAAGTGCTGTTGGTTTACAGTTAGAGCTATTGGGTGATTTCTTTTATAGAGGGGAAGAGGAGATTTCTTGCTGCTGGGGAGGTGCTGCTGGATTGGAGCCATTGATGGTTGTAACCTTCTCAGAACCTTTTACTTCTATCAATAAAGCTTTGAATGTTCTCCTATATACTTGTAATTCATTGATGTATTGTATTTACTTGTATATCTGATTCACTCTAATCCATGCATCAGTTATGAGTACATGTTTCTTGTAGTTTCCCTCTCTTGTTTGTGCAGGATCTTTGTGTAGCTGGGCCGGCAAAAGAACAAGGAGCTGGGAGCAAGGGACGAAGAGAGAAGACAAGATCAAAAAAAGCGAAGGATATCGGTTGGTCAATCTTTTCTTCCTTCTCTGTACTTTCATAAAGGAAAATATCAAAGCTTTACTTTCAGTTGTTGCTAAGGAAATATCACCCTTAGAGTAGGGATAGGGTCATTCCGAGTCGGATACTTTTCCCCACAACACTTCTGCTCAAGCACTTGTTCCCGAAGAAAATGGTACTTGATTGGTATGTGCTTGGTCTTTGAGTGCATGAATGGATTCTTTGAAATGCTGATTGCACTTGTATTATCACATAAGATAGAGACTGGTGAAGTGCAGGTGATTTGAAAATCCTGCAAGGTCTGCATCATCCAAAGAAGTTGTGTGCAACAAGATGTCGCAGCCACATATTCTGCTTCAGCTATAGATAAGGCAATCGAGCTCTGTTTCTTGCTGAACCAAGATACTAATCTGGAGCCCATAAAGAATGCACCACCACTTGTGCTCTTCTTGTCATCCACGCTTCCGGCCCAATCTGCATCTGTATAAGCATGAAGTGTGAGATCTGTATTTCTAGGATACCATAAGCCATAATTTTGTGTCCCTTGAAGATATTTGAAAATTCTCTTCACTTCCTGAAGATGAGTCTCCTTCAGATTTGCTTGAAATCTTCCAACTATTCCGACTGCATGCATGATGTCTGGTCGGGTACCTGTCAAATAAAGCAAACTCCCAATCATGGATCTATAAGTTGGTTGATGAACTGCTGTTGATTCATCATTTGCACTGAGGCTGTATCCTGTAACCATGGGTGTACATACTGGCTTTGAATCTTCCATGCCATACTTCTTCAAGATCTGCTTGAGGTACTTGGTTTGAGACAAGAAGATGCCTCCTTCATTTTGTTGGATTTGCAATCCAAGGAAGTATGTCAATTCTCCAAGTAGTGACATTTCGAATTCTTTCTGCATAACCAAGGCAAAGTTTTGACTCATAGTCTCTTCATTGCTGCCAAAGATAATATCATCTACATAAACAACAAGTATTAGTAATTTGTTATTTTCAACTTTTATATAGAGATTGCTATCTGCTGATCCTTTTGAAAAGCCTTGTTGGTGAAGATATTTGTCCAACCGATAGTACCAAGCCCTTGGAGCTTGTTTGAGACCATAGAGAGCCTTTTTCAACCTGCATACAAGGTTTGGATCATTCCCAAGAATGAAACCATCTGGCTGTTCAATATATACTTCTTCTTCTAAGTCTCCATTCAGAAAGGCTGATTTCACATCCATTTGAAATACCTTGAAGTTTTGAAAGCTTGAGAGAGCAAGGAACATTCGGATGGCCTCAAGTCCTTCTACAGGAGCAAAGGTCTCTTCAAAATCTATCCCTTCTTGCTGCGCATACCCTTTACAAACAAGTCTGGCCTTGTTTCTAATTACTTCTCCAATTTCATTCAATTTATTCTTGAAGACCCATTTTGTCCCTATGACATTCTTATTTTTTGGTCTAGGAACCAGTTCCCAAGTGTTGTTCTTTTCGATCTGCTCAAGTTCTTCATCCATTGCTTTGACCCAACATTCATATTTGCATGCCTCTTTCACATTTTGTGGTTCAGTGGAAGAGAGTAATGCCAAATAGCTTGAAGCTTCTGCAATTCTTCTTCTTGTTTGTATTCCTGCTTCTTTCTGCCCCAAAATTTGAGATTCTGGATGATTTTTTTGAACATATCTGGATGGAGTCTTCTCTTCTATTCTTGTTTGCTCCTCTAGTTCTTCTTGAGGTTCTTCTTCTTCTTGAGATTTTTCTTCTTCATCACTCTGCCTTTGAGTGTAGCCTTCATCTTCTTCAATGTCTTCATGATGAACTTGCCTAGGAATATATCCCTTCTCATCAACCACTACATCAATGCTGTCAACAATTCTGCCAAGTCTTTTGTTGTAGCACTTGTATGCTTTGCTATGTGGAGAATAACCAAGAAGAATGCCTTCATCTGCTCTTGGTTCAAGTTTTCCAAGTTGCTCATCAGTATTCTTAATATAACATTTGCTCCCAAAGATTTTGAAATGCTTCACCGAAGGAGTCTCACCACTCCAGAGCTCATGAGGTGTTTGAGTGTTGTTTACTCGGACATTTGTTTTGTTAAGAATAATAACCGCAGCTTGTGCAGCCTCACCCCAGAAAGTTGCGGGAGTACCTGATTCATCAAGCATAGCACGAGCCATTTGTTGGATTGTTCTGTTCATTCTTTCCACAACCCCATTTTGCTGAGGAGTTCTAGTTGTAGAGAATTCTCTTCTTATCCCATGTTCTTCACAGAAATCGAAAAATTCGTTTGAGGTAAACTCCCCACCTCTGTCAGATATGAGGCACTTATTTTTGTGTCCTGATTCATTTTCAACCAAGGCTTTGAAGGATTTGAATTTTTCGAATGCTTCATCCTTGTGCTTCATAAGCCCTAACCAGAAAAACCTGGAGAAATCGTCAATGAATAATATCAAATATTCTTCTCCTCGAGGTTTCCTTTTCCTAAATGGACCACATAGATCTGTATGGACTAGCTCAAGAGGTATGCTGGCTGATCCTTCCTTCTCTGGAAAGTTAGTTCTGGTTTGCTTTCCAAACTGACAAGATTTGCATATAGTGTTGTCTGGAATTTTGATATCTGGAAGACCACGAACTGCCTGATATTTGCATGCTTTCCTTATTTGTGAAAAGCTTAGATGCCCCAACCTCCGATGCCATAGCCAGTGTTCATCATCCTTGCTCAAATAGCATTGTTGTGGTCCTTCTTCAAATATGTATAGATTATTTGGAGTCCTTCTTCCTTTGATCACTGTTTTACTTGTGTCAAGGTCACGAACACAACATCCATTTGATCTAAATATTACTTCTATTCCTTGATCGCACATCTGACTGACACTCAGAAGATTATGCTTCAATCCATCAACATACAAAACATTTCCAGCTTTGACCTTTTCTTTCAATGGAGCAACACCTTTTCCTTTTATGGCTGCAGAGATATCGTTTCCAAAAGAAACTTTCTTCCCCTTTTCTAATGCGGTATATGACTCAAGCTTTTCTTTGTCCCCTGTCATATGCTTCGAACATCCGCTGTCCATGTACCATAGACTTTCTTGACCTTCTGCATAAAAGGCTATCCCACATCTTTCTGGTTGCGGTTCCTTTATTCTCCATGTTCTGACATTTGAGGTTTGTTCCTTCTGAGTTGTCTTCCGGAACCTGCTCCTGCATTCAGAGTCTTCATGACCAAAGTTATTACAAATAGAGCATTCAACTTCATTTTCAAGAACCGAAAAGTTGTTATAAGTCCTTTTCATGGTTCCAATCATTCTCCCTTGCTTTTGAGCTTCTCTAGTCATGATTGTCTTGTAGGCAACACATTGAGCTGCTTTGTGACCGAAGTTATGGCAAGAAAAGCATTGGCCATTAAAGAAACTTCTGCGATAATCAGATCTATCATCCAACCGATTGTAGCTTCTATTCATATTCATTCTTGGAGCAAATTGGGAAGATTTTACCTGAGGCTGATTGTAGCTTTTGTTTGTCCTTAAGGCAGTTTGTCCCCGAATTTCTTGATGGTCTTTATTTGTTCTTGAGGTAAACTGTCCCTGATTCACCTGATGACTTTTATTTGGCCTTTGCTCACTTCTCCTTGCTGCATCAAGATAGCTTTTAGAGGTAGAGGCTTGAGATGCTTCTCCATTATATCCAAGACCTGTCTTGATCAGAGGAGATCACTGCACATTGATAATCTCATCCAAGGTTTCAGATCCTTTAACAAATTTAAGATTAATCGCTTTTGTTTTCTCAATCTCCTTTCTAAGACAAACAATCTCACATTCCAATTTTTCAAGATGTTTTTCCTTTTCAGCTAGTTGAAATTGTAGAGAATCAATAATAGCACTCTTCTCTTCTAAGAAAACTTTGAGATCTTTCATTTCTTCACAAAAGCCTTATACATCTATAGCATCCATATAGTCATCATCTTCAAAAGCCATTAACAATTTATATCTATTACCTTGTTCATCTTCATCACTATTTGAAAGACCATCACTATCTTCATGAGTGTAATAGCTTTTCTTCTTTTCATTTTGTTTCTTATTCCATTTAACAGGTTCCTTTCCCTTGTCATTCTTATTTTTGTGAGGTCATCTGGCAACATAATGACCTACTCTTCCACAAGTAAAGCATTTAAAAGGTAACTTACCTCTGAACCTTCCAGAACCCCTTTGAAGATTTCTGACAAAATTTGATTCCTCTTCTTCATCTTCTGGCATGTGACTTGCTTCATAATACTCTTCTTTGCCTAAAGCCTTGAAGGCAGCTTCTCTTCTGTCTGATGGACCTCCCTTTCTCATTTCATAGGCGGTTAGAATCCCGTGAAGCTGAGACATAGTAAGAATCTGCAGATTTTCCTTTTCTTCTATGGTAGACACTTTAGATTCAAACTTGGGGGACAAAGATCTTAGAACCTTTTCAACCACAATAGCCTCTTTTATTTCTTCACCCAAGTTTTTCATGCAGTTTACAATCTCATCTACCCTAAGGAAATAGTTAGCCACACTTTCATCATTATACATTCTGAGAGTCTCATACTTAATCCTGAGAGTTTGAAGTTTAGCACGCTTTACCTGTTCGTCTCCTTCATAGCTCGTGACAATTTTGTCCCATATTTCTTTTGCAGATTTATAGTGCATTACCTTCATGAATTCTGATTGAGATATACATCCCAATAGAGTATTGACTGCTTTCGCATTTGTTTCATATTTCTTTTTCTCGGCTGCACCTGTAGGAGTAGATGAAGGAAAAGTGTAGCCTGTCTCTACGATGTCCCAAACTTCTGTACCAAGAGATTGAAGATAGGCAGTAACTCTTACCTTCCAATAATTGAAGTTTGTCCCATCAAAAACCGGTGGCCTGATTGATGCTTCTCTCTCGTAGTTGCTCATGATGAACGATCTACCTTCAAGCGATCAAGCTTCTCTGAAGGACCTGCTCTGATACCAATTGTTGGAAATAATACTGAGAGGGGGGGTGAATCAGTATTATCAGATCAATAAAACTTTTTCAATGCTCAGAAACATATACGCTACTTCAGTTAAGTGAACCAGCGTGTACACGCTACTGTGTCTAAAGAAACCAACGTATAACCATAAATCTTATAATTCAGTTAGTTTATCTTCAGTTAAATGCATCAGGACATTATTCATCATATTAAGAGTAAACAGATGCAGTATAGCAGAACAGATCATCACACAAAAGCCACACACATGAACACCATGATATAAGGTGGAAACCCAATGTGGGTGAAAACCACCTGCTGCAAGTCGTCTCTATCTTTCTTTAATAAGAACTTCAGTTTACAATCTTTTGTACTGGTGCAGCCTTATACCAGTACGCAGGCTACAACCTGCAGAAGGCTTCAACCTTCTCTCGTTCTCCAAACTTCCTTGGAAGGGAGCTCCAACCCCCTTTGCTCTTGTACTAGCTAAGATACTAGTACGTAGGTGCTGGCCTACAATCTTCTTTCCTTCAGGCACCACTTTTCATCAATTTTCAGACTGGATACTCCATTTGATCCCGATCTCTCCTTAGATCTTGTTCTCCATCAACCGATGAGATCTCTCCTTAGATTAGATCAAGCAATACATCATCAACCAATAACCTGTATACCGGATCTAATACTTCATCAGATATTCAAGACTTTTTCAGATACACTTGCCTAATGATTTCCTTTTCCTTATATAGCCTTAGGCCTTGTTCAATACCAAGAGAAAAAACCATAGAAATCCAATACCATCATCTTCAAAACTAGGGATCAACACGTCCGTCGAGACACCAAGGTCCAAAACCATAGGCACAACTTCCAAGGAATAACCGTCGTGGACCAAAGATAAGTTTTCCACATACACGCGCTTTTACTGAAGCCAACCAGCGTGTACACGCGACTTGGTATATAGCGAACTCGCGTATACGTGACTTGGTATATAGTGAACCTGCTTGTATACGCGACTTGGTATATAGTGAACCAGCGTGTATATATTTTTCTTCATACTTGTAGACTGATCATCAATTCCTTGCTGCTATCCTTCTGCACTATGATTTGTTATCAGCGTGATTTGCCATCAAGGACAATACTTGTCTCATAATGCCAACATGATGTTAAAGAGGGGAAAATGCAAATGACTTTCATCAAGCTGACCACTCAGCGGACAAGGGCAGCAACAGACTTTAAAAGTGTGGATTTTGAAGCACTGGCAAGGGATATTCATCCCATTGACCAGATTGAGCTACATAAGAAAATAAGTGAAATGATTTATTCTACTTTGATAGGGAAAGCCATAACAGCCCACCAATTGCAGAACTCTTTAAACAATATGTTAGCTTAGTTTCAGTTGGAGAAGGCCTCCTCACAGGCCAAAGATACAAGAATCAAGTCCTTAGAGGGCTTAGTGATAGGATTGGGACATGATCCCAAGGATGTGAAAGCAAAAGAGTAGCTAATAAAAAAGAAGAATGATGACATTGCTGCACTGAAGAAGCAACTCAAAATTCCCCCACTGCATCACCCTCAAACAATGGAAGTCATAGAAGCACAAAAAGGACATGAAGAGCTTATGGACCTAGTCCTAAAGCTAAATTATTAGCTTAAAAAATCAGAGAAGGAGTTGGACACTTTGATTTAGTCCAAGCACAGTGACCTGGCCACAACTTCCACAACTTCCATCCCCACAGTGACAATAGCAGTTCCTTCCACAATGACAACATCATTGGCACTTGCAACTCCACCTGCCACAGCACTGCCGATTACAACTGAGTCCACTACGGGAATAGGTACTTCAACTAAAAAAATAGCAGACTTGGTAAAAGCTATGGAGGAGATTCCCATCCAAGCTACAAAGCTCAAAAGAGTAAAGGAGAAAGTGGCAAGCTTAGAAGCTGATTGTAAACTTACCCAAATTCAGACAAGAGAAGAGACACAGAAGGCCCTAAGGATGGGTGAGAAAATCAAAGTCCTAGAGAAAGATTTAACGCTACAAAAGCCACTAGGATAGACTAAAGAGATGCTTTGGGCCAATATCATTAACTATGTCAATGATATTTTACCATCAATCCAAGTTATATTTGAGCAAACTGAATTGGTGAAGGTAGCCACAAAGGTTATCTAGAAAGTAAGGGAAAAATTAGGAGACCAACCTGAGGATGCAAATCGACTCATCCACCTCCTGAAAAATAAGAACAGATATGAGCTCCATGAGCTTAGTGTAGAGGATAGGACTGAAGCCATCCTAGAGATTAAAAAGGTTCTTTCCAAAAGAAACCTCATGCTCAACTTAAAAGAAAAGTTCCATAACATGTCGGTAGCCATTCACAGATTCATGGCTAAATTTCAAATTTTGAGGGACAAAGGCCTTCCTAGTCCTATGGTCATCCATGAAAAACTCATGACCCAATTGGATTAATATGATAGACTCAGGAAGTTAGCCAAGGAACAAGCTAGCTCTTTAGGCATTAAAGCTTTGCCCACTGACAAAGTGTTATATGATACAATGGAGAACTTATTTTTCCTAGAACATGAGGTGAAGCATTTATTTCTCACCAAGCCCAATTTTGCAAAATACACAGAGGCAGACGGAATTTACAGAAGAATGTTAAAGGTGAGATTGCCTGAGGCGGAATGGTGGTGATTCCGCCAGGATGAAAACTTCAAAAGATCCTAAGCAAACTAACGAGAAAGGACCCTACTCAAGCTAACGCAAACAAGATCCAACCGGGTAAATGTGAATCGTGGCCGAATAAATTTTAAGACATAGGAAAAAAACTTGACATTTTCATTTTTAAAGAGTCGAGAAAAGGACAAAAGATGACTCTAGTCACCTTCGAATATTTAGTGAGCCTGAAGTGACAAGTGCTCAGATGGACCTTTTCTTTTAGGGAGTCCGAAAAGGAACAAAAGTGACTACTCTGGAGAACTAGGAAAATAGGTTTACCAAACAAATCCGTAAAACTGTATATACACCTTGGTAGTCATATGAAAACCAAGGACTTTCCGTATGACAGTCAATCTTCCCGAATGTTGTGTTCGGTGCATTACGGCTTGTAAGGCGGCAGACACGGCTTCCTATGGATAAAGGATGATAACCTAGTGGGGTCTCCCCATATACTCGATGGTACATGGGAGCTCAAATCCGTACTAGACCACTATTGAGTCACGGAAGGTGGAATCACCCAACCTTGAGTGAAACAAAAGTGACTAGGTTTAACGACGCCGGAGCACGTCTCTAGCCTAGACCTCTAAATGTGTGTGTTATGTTCTAATGCGTTGTTAGATTCATTCAATTCATTTTAAAGTTGATCTTGGATTATGTTTCAGTTTTCAGGCCTTCTCGTATGTAATGTCTCAAAATTTCCTAAATGCAAACTATATGCCACAATATATCATTTCATTCGATGAATGCTAACTATGAGAGGGTTGAGAGCTTTCACACAAACAAAATGATCATAGAACAATCAATAATATCTCTAATGCAGCTAATGGAAATTAACAAACTTTTCTTCAAAGTCACTAATCACTAATAACAACGAAAAGCTCTAATTCACATTAACTAATGAAAAGAAAAAGAGACTGTTTTTTTTTTTCAATTGATGGCAAGATGCACTAAACAAACTTTGAGAAACGATAATAAAAGAGTAAAAAACACAAATTTCACTCAATGCAAACACAATCAGATCCCTAAATTCCAAAGCAGTCCTTCAAAACCGAAAAAAAAATCCCAAAGACACCAACGAGCCATGTAATCTAGGCCCAAAGCAAAACTAAGCGAAATCCAAGTGAAAAAGGGGTAAGTCACTCAAATAACGGAATAAAATGCTTAACAACCACTAAACGAGTGCAAGGGAGTAATTAGAAACTCCACTGGACTGATAGAAGACCAAAAACTCCTAAGGAAGGCTCAACACACAAAGCCACTAGATGCCCTAGGGCTAAAACGTGAAATCGATAGAAAATGGCAAACACCCAAAGGGTGAAGGTTAGAACCAGTCAAACAAGACCCCAACACACTCAAGCAATCAAAAAAATGTATCCAAAAACAAAGACCAAGCTCAGAAGGCTTAAAACAAGCAAACTTTAAAAGTTCCCAGGCCTGGCGTGACTGTCAGGCTACAACTAGCGCCTTTTACAGATTGGCGCGGGTTCTGTATTAGCAACTAGTGCCAATTGGCATGACTGTTATGCTAAAAAAGCACGCCAGTCGAGTTTGCTATACAAAAATAGAAAGAAGCAATCCAAAACTAGGCCAACGATAACCAGGTAAACCAAGAAGCAAGAAACAACAAAAGGACCCAACCCAGAAGGCTGACCAAGCAGGTAAAAATCAAGAAACAACCAAAAAGGCAAGACAAGCTCCCCAGTAGAGTCGTCGAATTGTTGTGGAGGTAAATCCCCTCTGCAGGCAGAGGAGATCCCTACTAGCCCAGACCGGGTCTAGTAACAATCATACAATGCTACAGCGCAAGTTCCTAATTGCAAATTAATAGACCAGTGATGAAGGCCTACCTGGATTCCAACGCTAGTGCTTGTAGAAGAGGTGGTGCTCCCTGTTCCTTTGCTCCGGCAGATCACAATCCCCACGATATCCACGAATGGACACTTGCACGTACAAAAACGACACAAACACAAACATAAAATCCAGCATATGCAACTATATATCAGTCAGAAAGGATATAACTCATCATCATCACAAATAACAATAAGAGTGGAACCATAACCAATAGTCGTTCATTAACAATTCATCAAAGAAGAATACAACCAAAGTTCTGACGCTAGATTCTCCTTTGGCTGGGTAGTCAGCAACACATGTCTTGCAAATCTTGTTGGGAATAGGGACAAGCCTCTCTCTTTTTGGTTATTGGGTAAGAATCTCCTTGCTTGGATTTGGCCTTGTGGGAATTAAGAAGGCTCTTGCAGCATGAAGCTCTTGGAAACTTGACAATTCTCAACCTCTGGAACTATAGAACTAGCTTTGCCAAGGAAAATGGACAAGCTTTTATAAATGGAGGAAGGGGAGTTGGGATCATCCATAATAATCATGGGATTGGCCATATCATTAAGGAAGCTTCCACGCGAGGTGGAAAGCCACTTCCTCTCTATGGAAATCTGTAGCCAACCCACCTAACCCAAGAAGATTTAGTCCAAGAATTTGTTAGGATGAAACTTCCGCCATTATGGTTGGCGCGGGTGCGACTCCGTGACAGAGCGCCAACTGGCGCGCCCTCTTTGGAGGATTTCCCCCATTGGTGCGAGGGCTACAATATGGAACCGCGCAATGGAAAAAGGGCTATTTTTAGGGTTTTTTAGCAGGAGATGTCTTCAAGGAAAACAAAGCTCATGTTTAGGGGAATGCAATGCAAGTGTTTGCAGGCCATGTTACTCCTAATAGGTCCTGGAATGAGTCCTCCAAGATGCGGGAGAGGGGTAGCAGGGATGGTGAAAAATTGCTGTGTAACACTTCCTAAGAGAGCATTGACTTCCTTTGCATTGGTCTCATTGTACTTCTTCCTTGCATCATCTGTGGGAATAGAGGATGGATATTGCTATCCTCCTTCAATGATTTCCCATACATCAGCTACAGGTGATTGCAAATATGCTCTCATTTTGGCTTTCCAAAATACCAAGTTAGTTCCATTTAAAAAAATGTGGCCAAATAAAGACACTCCCTCTTGATTACTCATCTTGATGGATCTTCCTTTAAGTGATCAAGCTTCTTGTGAGGGACCTACTCTGATACCAATTGTTGGGAAAAACACTGGGGGGGGTGGTGAATTAGTATTTTAAATTCAAACTTACAAATTTTATATTCTAAAAAATATGAGCTATTGTTATTAAGGAAACTTGCATATGTATGCTACTTCATGGAAGGAAACCAACATATATCCAGTTTAATGATTTTTATGTATTCTGTCATATAATTATATTCAATCAATGCATCAGTAGATTAATTAATTTTTAGTACGTAGTAAATAACATAAATAAATCACAACAAACACACATAAAACACCAGGATTTTAGGTGGAAACCCAATGTGGGAGAAAACCACCATTGTTGTTGTCTCTGTCTTCTTTCTTGTGATATAAATAAAAGTATTAAATTTGTACTAATGCAGAATCTTGTCAGTACATAGGCACCAACCTAAAGAAGGCTACAATCTTCTCTTGTTCTCCAACACCCACTGGAAGGGAGCTACAACCCCCTGGACTCGTTTACCTATTCCTACCAAAAGGGAGCTCCTACCCTATTTCTGAAGGCTGCAACCCTCATCCCCTTGTGGACCACTTTATATAATGTTTTAGACTAGACCCACCTATCAAACAATCATCACACAACCTATAGGCCACATTTCATCAAATTTTCAAATTGGTCCCATATCAACCATAAACCCAAACAAACTGAAGAACTTACTCTGAGACACTATCACATTGAAAATCAACTGAAATTGTGAAGCATCAATTCATTGAATGAAGAACCCAACCAGAAACAAAAAAAATATGAAATTATGTATGCGATTGTACTGAATAAAACTTACATATATACATGTTTTATCAGTATAACACCTACGTACAGATATCAGAATAGTGAACACTAAATCATTAATCACTAAACCATTCTTATACCATTTCACTAGCTACAGATCACTGAATCAATCATAGATTTTTTAATCAATTATAGATCATACACTCAGTCAAATTTCTATGCCATTAAGACTGATCAATTCAACCAAGTCACCTCAATCATGATAATGACATCATTGATAGACAATATAAAGTAAATTAGACAACATCAATTGTAAACATTAATCATCAGATCTATAAACATCAATCATCAGATAAAACCTCAGTTTGTGTATGTGACTTCCACAAGGAATATCAATGTATCTATGTGCTTCCCATGCAAAACACTTGTGTACAGATATGCACATACTAAAAATTATTTCGCAGAATATTTAAGTGACCCTTTAGAGATGGATCTACGTATATATGTGACAATGCCCAAACATACCTACGTATAGATCTAAAAGACTTTCGCTGCAAACACAATATCACTTTCCACAACCTTTACTGTCAATACTACAGACTTTTTAATAAATCATTTAGATCATGGTAACATAGTTTCATCAATATTAACTACATAGATGTTTACAGTAAGTAAATCAATCAATAACATCTGTCAACATATTTTAGATCTTTCATATATGAGTCTCCTCCTTACTCCATGGTGTTCACTTGTTTTAGATCAAATCATTCATAGAAAACCCAATACTTCCACATATAACACTTTGATTTCCATCTCCTTATATAACTTTATCCTTAGCCAAAACCTTAAACCTATCCATTAGTATTTCCATTGGTATTCTTTGACGGGATCAAATAACTATTGTCGCTTCCATTACTATGGGCAAATACCATGGTAATGACCCCTAGTATTCAAATTAACATGGTGTGGATTCTATACATGACTTGCTCTCATAGGATATGCATATGTACCTAACCCTTCTGCGTAGGATCCACATATAATTTCCCAAACTTAATATTTAACATTCATCTGAATTTGAACTATCATTTTTTTGTTCATATTTATGTACCAGTCTACATAATCACAGTGTTGACATATTTATCAAGTGGGTTACCATCAAGGACAACACATTAGCCATAATGCCAACAATACTCTATTAGTAGAAGAAAAACCTAAGCAGAGTGAAGAAACAAATGAACCTTCCACGACCAAAGAAAGTTCGAGTACTAGACATTCAGCAAAGATTTTCAGTGTCATATACAATGCTAATAAACAGAGTGCTAATCAATCATTAGCAAGTGAAGCTCCTCCCAAGCAGTCGACTGACCGTTACAACTTGAGGAGCAAAGGACATGTTTATGATTAGGAAATTAAGAAGCAATTGATTTGTACAATTATACCACCATCCAATATAGCTCAGAATTCACAGAAAAATTCTGGAAGTGTGCCTTCTACCAAGAACAAGTCCACCACTGCTGCTGTAGCGGATAAATTTATACCACCTGATTCATCAACAAAACCCATTAAGATAGAAAGCATTAATTATAAAAATTTTGAAAATATGAAAAGAGGTTGCTCTAAAATTTCAATCTTTCAACTCGCAAAGATAACGTGCTATCGAGAACTAATTATCTAGGCACTCACTTCGTACTCTCCAATAGGTAAAGATATTCCTTCTTATCAGGTAATGTTTAGTAACTCTCACGATATCGTCAAATCTGTTGTTAATGTTGTAAATTTGAGTTCTAACACTCTATGCCCTTCGTTCCTTTTAACTTTCAAAATTTTTAATTATAATGTCTGTAGTTGTTTGGTTGGTTCTAGTGCATCTGTGAATGTTATGCCATTATCGTTTACTAAGAAAATAAGAACTAAATGGTATAAACCTGATGCATGAATCATACAGTTGGATAGATCATTTGTCCAGGTCATTGGTGTCATTGGTGAACTCAAAAATGTTATCATTCATTTGTCATATGATCATAGAGTCCTCTAATGTATAAATATTATGATTATGGACATTGTTGAAGCCTACAATTTACTGCTTAGTAGAGATGAGTCCAACAAATTACAAGGTTACTTTTAAACTAACAAGACACACTTATGGATTCCAGATAAGGGAAAAAAACAACTAGATTCAAGTTGAAAGTGAGCCTTACATGAAGCATATCGTGACATAACTTGAGGGAAAAATGAACAAATGGGATTTACAAATGTTATTTTTGGAAATTGTTTTCTGGAAGTAGACCACATATGTTATCTGGCACAACCTTCACCCATCCCACCTGATACACAGTTTGAAATCCTTCCTTGAAATCAAACTAGTTCTAATGACCTTTGTACAGTAGATGTAAATAGTAGTAACTGAGGACATATCTCTATCTTTTCTAACATTTTGATTTTATACTTTAATGGTTTGAAAACATAGGAGGGATCTAGGGTTGGTTGCATTTTAATACATCCACAACAAATAAAACATTTGATCTCTTCCCAGTTGGAATTTGAGTGCACTAATAATGTTTCTAAATACGAAGAACTCATTTTGGGTTTTAAGAAATCCATTAACCTCAAAGTTCAGGTTCTCAAATCAATAGGTGACTTTGAAATAGTTGCATGTCAGGTACTTAATACAATACATTGTTTGTCACCTAATCTCAAAACTTATCAACAAGAGGTATGGAATTTGATTTCACAATTCCAAGATTTTAATATCATTATGTTCCTAGAATCCATAATGTTATCGATGATACATTAGAAAATATTTCTATAATATTTTCACCACTAAGGGATGGCCTTTTTATTGAAGTTATTTACATGCCATCCATTCCTGATAATATTACTAATTTGTGTGTTTTCAATGATAACCACCAGATATGGGATTTTATGGAAAACGCGTTGATGGATTCGAAGACACAACTATTGACAAAGATAAGCATGAGAAAGTGTTGCAGGATGCTACCCAAGCAAGTTAAGGAAACCGCATGCCCAAGGGTGTGGTGTCATTGGAAAAATTTGGATGATATGCATAATTGCTTCAAGGGTCTAGTTAACACAAAGACCCATAGCTCCACTTTGTCACACGAATAGATAAATTGTTCTATAAAAGAAGGTCTAAAGTTTGTGAATCTCGATACTTGTGGAAGATCCCAAGAGTATAAATATTTCATCTTCCTCTTTAAATAGTACAAATATGTTTTCATGTGGACATATGATGATATAAAGATTTACGACATGCGAATAATCCAACATGTGATTCCAATTAAGAAGGGGACCAAGCCTTTTCAACAAAAAATGTGGAAATTGCATCCTACTCTTGAGCCCCAGATTTAGAAAGGGTTGAAAAAGTTTTTGGATGCACGGATCATTTGTAAAGTTCGTAATTCAACATGGGTCTCAAACCTAGTCCCACTAAGCAAGAATTACAGGGAAATAAGCTTGTGCATGGATTTTCACAATCTCAATCACACCTTGAACAAAGACAATTATCCAGAGTTGTCAATGGAACATATTTTACAAATAGTATTGAGGTTCGAAATTTTTTTGTTGTTGGATAAATTTTAGAGATACAACCAGGTTTTAGTGTTAGAACCTGACAAACACAAGACACCATTCAATACCAAGTGGGGTACATTTTCTTTTAAAAGAATTCCTTTTGGACTTATCAACGCAGGTGAAAATTTTCAATGCGCTATGGAGATCACATCTCACAGTTTGATTAGACATAGAATTATGGTCTACTTAGATGACATCATAGTTTTTTCAAGAAGAATATTTGACCACTTACGCCATCTAAAACAAAATTTTGAGAAATGTCGCAAATGTTGGATATCTATAAATCCTAAGAAGAGAATTTTCGTAGTGTCTCAGGGAAATATCATGGGCCATATCATCACAAAAAGTGGGATTAAGGTAGACCCTAAATGATTGAAAACTATTTCTCAGATTCCCTTCGCAATGAACAAGAAATCTATGCAGTCATTCTTAGGGAAAATTAATTTCCTTCATAAATTCATCTTTGAATATGCACAGTTAGTGAAATCACAGCAAGAGATTATAAATAAATATGCAACCTATAAATGGGATAAAAGGGAAAAATATGCATTCACCTGTATTAAACAAGCGATCAAAAAATCACTAGCACTATACAGTCCAAATTTCAGTAAATATTTCTTGTTGTGCAACTTCGCTTTTGATACTTCTCTTGCCATCATTCATACGCAAAAGGATGATCAAGATAAAGAGAAACCTACATCGTTCATGAGTGTCAGATTACAAGGACCTGAGCTTAATTACCCTGCCATTAATAAAAATGCTTATGTAGTCTACAAGGCGGTAAAACACTTTAGGCCTTATCTTCTGAATAATCATGTTATTATCTTTGTGCCACACCCAACTGTTAGATCATTGTTTGTTCAACAATAGCTAGATGAAAGAAAAGTGAACTTGATGACAAAATTGAAAGAATATGATATTGAGGTCAAATCGGTTCACACTATCAATGGCCATGGTCCATGCCAACTAGCAGCAGAAGCAACAAGCTCACCAAAAGATGATTCTTTATAGTGGGAGTAAATAGAAATGTATAATATCGAACAAGTTACCCACACTAACGCATCCACATCTTCGTATGAAGATATATGACAATATCTTAATCATGATACCTTGCTCTCTCATTTATCAACAAGATAAAAGAGGGCTACTATATTGAAATCTCCATCTTATCAGTTAGTACATGGAGTGCTTTTTAGGAAGCATCGTAATGGGGTCCTACTTAGATGCTTGCAAGCACCTTATTCAAAAAGAGTATTACCTGACCTCCATGACGGAGTAGCCGAGGAAATTTTGCGATTGACACTACTATTCACAAAGTTATGTAAGTTTATTTCTATTGGCCCACACTTTTCAAGGATGTTCATGCTTATGCTCGCTAGTGTTCAGTTTTTCAAAAATGCTCTGGCAAAGATAAGAAGTCAACTGCCCCATTGTAGCCTATTAATATAAATATTTTAGAAAGGTGTACCAAAAATATTCCACTTAAGTCACTAGTGACAAGTGACCGTAATGACAAGATGTGGTTCTTTACACTTCAGATTTGCAATGACAAAAAAAGAAAACCCTGCAGAAAAAAGATCATGTGCAATCTAAAACGTAGAATAACAAGAAATAATTGATACAATAACCCAATAGAATAAGACTTTAAATGAATAATATTTTTATTAATAACACCTGGTGAAGAAGATTTACAATGTGGGTATGTAAATCCCCCTCCGTGGGATGGGTCCTTTGATGTCCTTGTGCTTCAACAATCTATTTCTCTCTCTCTCAATATGGAGAAAACCCAAAAGAAAATAGAACTCAAGTGAGAGCTCAAATTGCATAGATGATAATGGTGGTGATAATAACGATCATGGTGAAGAATGAATGGACAACCCTATTATTTATAACAAAGTATTAGGCTAGAATAGAAATTGGAAAATAATAAAATATTATTGACCAAATCAAGATCTGACCATTAGGAATACTTTATTATATTTTTTGGAGAGGAAAAAGATATTTTAAAATGGTCAAATATCTTTATTTAGAAATAGTTAAAGTAATTAAAAAATAAAATGGTTTCTTAATCACTTTGCAAGGATTAAGAAAAACGTGAATTTGAAATAGTTATTAAATAGTGATTTAACAATTATTCCAAAAAAATTAAGGAATAATAAATAAATAGTGATTTATCTAATTATTCCAAGGTGATTTAGTGAAATGTGACAATGAATAATTATTTAATAATTATTCCTAGAAAAAATAAATAAATATTGATTTATTCAATTATTCTCATGGGGTTTTCTAATTTTAATCAAAATTAATTTAATAAAAATGGTTTACTAAATCATTTCTTATGGTGAAATTGATTTTACTATGGTAAAATCAATATGGCATCGTGTAATTTGATCCACCTAGTTAGAAACGGCTAGGTGATCATTTTTAGGTGATAACATATTTCCCCCCAACATACAAGCATCAAGAGAAAATCATATGACCGAAATACATTGTAAGTTACACTTTCACAAGAAACTAAAGGGAAGTTAGAGAGAGAGAGAGAGAGAGAGAGAGAGAGAGAGAGTTGAAGCAATGCAAGGAAGGATTGAGGAATGGAGGGGGCATGACCTACTAAACTAATAGAAGTCTTTTTTTATTTTGGAGTACATGATCTCAAATGAGGCGAGGAAGGCATACCCATACCCGTTGAGATAAATGAGTAAAAATATTAATGGTGAGCCCAAAAATGTTGGAAAAAGATACAAATTACATGATACATGATATACTAGCATCAATGGGCCATAAAGTGATACAATAATACAATGGGTCCGATATACATAATATTACTAGAAAATAAAGGTCAAGAATGAATGAAATAATATTTATTGATCTAAGTACATGTGACATAATTCCCATCAAGCTAACATGGTGAGGGGGAATCACAACCAAAAAATCTCTGTTGCACAAGAAAGGGCTCTGAAGATCTAAATGGATCATCTAAATGAGACATGTATGTTGTGGGCACTGCAAGCGGCGAGAACTAAACCCATCCAATCTGTGGTACTCCATCTGAGGCTAGATCATAATTTTTGGACATCCGGGCATGTGGGGAGATACTTGAAGGGCCACCCCCTCATGAGGTTTGGAACATATCAAACATACTTGGGAAACACGGGTACATTCTGCTAGATCACCAGACCATCAAGTGTACGATTGTTGATCGTGCGATAATGAGTTGAAGTCGAGTACGTGAGAAACAACCAAGTCAAAGGGAAATGATGATTCCCTATGCTTGATCTAAGGCACTGAAAAAATGATGAAAGCTAGAACAAAGGTACACCACCCTTTAGACCACTCTCCTGGAATAAATGTGTTGAAGTCAACAAAAGAGGGCCCACCCAAGGTGAGGCAATGAGGATTCCTCAACAAAGGAATGAGGGTCATAGTAATGTGGTTGATGGACTAACACCAGGGATGATGATGGAAGGATACAAAATGAGAGGAAAAATGATGACTTCCCTTATCAGAGCATTATATGCATGGTTAACTTGGCAGTGACTGACTCAATTGTAGAGGGGGTAGTCAATGACTTAGTCAGAGGCTTTCCAAAGATGGAGCGGTATAACTGGAGGCCAAATATGAGAAAAATGGGATGAATGTGACACAAACATGGACGAAACATTATAACTAGACTCAAGGGGACTCGTAAAAAACTCCATAGATGCAAAGGGTACTCACCTCTGATGCTCTGAACATGGGTGACTTGACGATGCTTCCACATGGTGGGAGGTCCAAAGGGGACCATAAAAACATGAGTAAAAATGGTTACTCATGACAAAAATCAACACTTGGGTAAACTAGTGCAAAGGGAAATTGTTATCAGAGTATAGGCGACTCATATGAATAAATTTTATTTTAAGTGGTGACAAAGTGAGACATTGTGGAAAAAATGACTTCCTAGTGAAGTGTCAAATTACCAAAAACAAAGAGAAACCGATTATAGAACTTGGAGAGATATTTACAATGATGCTAATGGTTCGTCAAACTGAGCTACAGTTTGGTGACAATGGGTGTAAAAAAAACTAGGGTTTTTCCTATAAAAGGGCTTCTTACCCCCAAATCCAAGTCATTTTCAAATTGATAAGTTGAAGAATTTAGAGAGGATGAGAAGGCCCTAAATCTTAATGATATTGTAGCAAACAAATAGACCGTTGAAATTTGGATCTGCGATTTTTAGGCAGGTGGCCTTACTTGTGTAAAAATGACCTTATGTCTTCTTGGAAGGAGGACTCCTAATGGAGAATTAAGGTAAGAAAGGAATACATGGATGAACTACTAGAGAAGTTCTAGGATCATACATGCCCACCAAGTCAAAGATGGGGACTGGGTGGTAAGTGTGGAATAACATAGAGTAGAATGTTTGAAAATGTGGTATCAATCATCTACAATATGCCAAGTGCATGTGGCTCATTAGAGAGATCGATAGGGAAAACTATCCAAAGAATGGGAGGATAATCGACCATACCTACATCGTTGGGGTCTTGTCTGAGGCTTATCTCAATCAAGTGAGAAGGTTGCTAGGGGTTCTATCATGCCCCCAAGCATGATATGTTTCCCCCTAGCATATGATGAGGGAGGGAACTGATTAGGTATGCCTTGGCAGGAATCATGCCCGTAGCTGGAGGAGTTTGCGGAGTGCCATTGTGTTCCAAGTGCTCAAGAAATGGATTCAATCATTCGGCCCTACTAACATTAGATCCTGCAGAGGATCATGAGGATATGTAGGGGCATATGTTACCCCTAGTTTTGTATGGATATATGTAGCATGTTATGGGCATACCAAATGTATTTAGAGTAGTGGACTCAAACACATTTTGATGAGATGGTTCGCCATTAATTTATGTTATGGATATATTCTTGTGGGAAGATTTGATAGATACAGTTAGAGAAAGGAAATGGTGGATTACCAATCTCATTTGGCACTACATATAGGAGTCAAATGGCCTGGATTTTTGGGTTCGCATACATGGTGTCACTATACCAAAGAGTGGCTTTGGATAGAATAAATTGATGCTCGCCTAAATGACATTGTGGTTGACCAATAATCATGTCTAATGGACTATATTATTGATGTAAAATATAGGAATGATTAAGTAAATCATCCCTAGGGTGATCTGGATTGATATGAGATATAGAGTAAAAATGATGGGACTAGAATCAACACTACCATATGTGATTAGAGGGTTGGGGAGAATTGTTTCTCCTAGACTCTCAAAAATGGATGCCTCCTTACCCAAACATTGAGTGGAAATGTAATGGCCACAAGGTGATGTGGTTCAAAGTAAGGGGGATTGGACCAATTGACCTCATCATGGATGAAGTCTTTGGATTCCACAACATATTGATCATGGGTTTGTTGTGGAAGGAAGTACACACGATGGTGCATATCATCCCAAGGATAATCAAGGGTGGTCATGGCTTCCATGATGTCTTCATCGGAATGAAATATGGGAGGATGGGAGGAAGAGAGACCACATGATGAAGAGGAGCTACCTGAGGCATCTTCATGAGAGACAAGGTTCACATGTGCATCGTCAACAAGGGGAGATGAATGACTAGTAGATGTGAGATCTACCAATGTTGAGACTGAATTTTTCATTGAAGAAGTTTTGGCTGAATCACAATAGGAAACATCAAGAGAGTCCCAATAGATCAATCCCATGGATGATGACATGTAGAGAATAGGGGAAAAACTATCCATCATCTCAACATCAGGAGGAGGAATCATAATGGTGGGTTGGGAAACCTCTTGTTCTAGCATAGGTGTAACTACGACCCAACAAGATGTTATAATCTAATGGAGCATCAATGATTTCGATGTCAATTAAGATAATCTTTCTTACAATGGTGATATTATAGTTGCGATACAAACCAAGGGGTTGCAAGGGATGACCATCCCAAGCATGGAGAGTGATATTAGATGGGGACAGGTCAGGGGAACCAAGTTGCTTCCAAACACTGGTGGTCATCACACATGTGGAGGAACCTTCATCATCTATGATACACCATTGTACTGTGGAATTCTTTTGGAGACTGGTATTTGAAAGGAAATTGAGGAAGGAAGGTGGGGATGTTCCACTTTTTCAATGTCAAAGACAATACATAATCGTTAGAAGGATCCACAACATCTAAAAAAGAGAGTAGATCTTTCCGTTGGGATGAGCATGTATGGAGGACTTCCAGTATTAACATCGAAGCAGGGGACTGCGCCAAGCCATCTATTGTGCTATAGGTATGGGTAGCTTTAAAATAATTAATATTTCGACATAATGGACCTTTGGTGATCTTGGGGGGAACATCGATTTTAGGTAAAGGGATCTGTAAGGAGCCATTTGGTGATGACAGAGGCTTAGTGGATATTTTGGGTTGGGAATCAGATGTTGACTTTGCATGGGGCTTTTCGTATTGGTACAAATGAGTCTATAGGTTGACCCTTTTGGTGTTTACTTTGATGAAATTCATCATGAGAATATGGTAATTCTTCGATCCATATTGTGTAGGTGGAGGAGTTGCAATACCCTATGTGGGTTGGGCAGTTATATATCCCTAATGAGGAAAAGGATTGGTGAGCACATCCAGTTGTGATCAAGCAGGAGGGGGAGGAGGTGGAGCTATGGGGTGAGATCCTCTAGAAGAACCTGCTTGAGCTTCCCATGCTTGCCTCATCTAAGGTAAGAGGGGAAAATTGTGAGTATAATGGAAATAAAATCCACAATATGCATAAGGTTTATTCGTACGAAGAATCTTGTTTTTCTTGGTTTGTTCGCCTTGTTGCTGGGTTGTGGGAGTAGGTTGGTCACCCTGAGGAGCATTAGGTGGTGGACCCTGGTTTCCTTGGTTACCTTGAGATGGTTGGTTCCATTTACCCTTCCCCTTATTATTTCTCTTGGGGTTGGGGGGATTGGTTTCACTCTGTTGAGCATACACTTGACCTTGAGGAGGTGGTTGTTGTTGTGGAAAAGGTTGAGGAGGGATGAGAGGTTGGGGAACTGGTGTCGGAGGGGCTGGAACACTAGGAGCTACATAAGTATAGAAAATATTGGTGGAAACATTGTGATAACTAGGTGAAGCAAACACTAGCCCTGGCATCAACTGATGCAGATGGGGATATGTGTATGATGTGTTTGAACCTTAGTTAGGGTTTTGATGGGAGGGAGTAGGAGGGGGATAGGTGTAAGTGGAACTGGTCCCCCACTGGGGTTTTCCATAACTCATGGGAGGTTGAGGATATGGTGGAGGTAGAGGGTGTGATAGATATCCAATGATACCTGTTAGCCCTGTTGACATATGGCCCAAAATGGATCCAAATGTGCTCTCTAAGTCTTCAAAAGTCGTTAAAAATCATGCCAAATATCAAAACTAGTGCAGGAGAAGAACCCTTAGAGCAGCCAGAAAGCACTATCGGGAGGCAAAAACACATAAAATCAGTGAAAAACCAAGTATCGAAGGCATAAATAGTGTAAAGCACAACAACCCTCCGATCTGGCCAATCAATGGTCTAGATTTGATTAGTAATCACAATTGGCATAGGCAAACAATGGCAAGCAGCGCATACCATGTGGAATTTGTGATGGCTATCGGTGATTCAACATGGACCGTCGATCAAGTGCGCAGATCGAAAGCCCATGTTACATCAGGGTTTTGCTATCGGAGATTACAAAGAGTGCTTATTGACCTGGGGCATGAGTGATATGCGATTGTGACTAGTTGCATCGCAATATTGCATCAGAGTTTCATAGAGGCGTGATTAGCTAGACCCGACGGTTATATAAATAGGATTTCATAGATTTTGAGATCCGCAGAAAGCCATTTTTAATGCATTTTCATAGTTTTTCATTATTTAACGAAATATAAAGGGAATCTTGGGGCAGCATCGATGCGATAAGACCCAGACCCGAAAGCGTTCGGGAATGAAAATATATAATTTTTTTTTGGACACCTAATCCTCTAAGGGTTGGCGTGGAATCTGAATAACCAAAAGGAGTCCAAGAGACCACTTGGAATATGAATCCAAGGGTCACACCATGTACTATAAATGTATAGCATTTGTTAATAATAAATGTACTCTCCTGTTTATCTTTCCTATGTTGTTGCTGCCATGTGTGTGTTTAACATGGTATCAGAGCAGGTGTTCTCCTGCCCTACTCAAATTTGAGCCATTGTTTTGTGGCCTTTGTAGATCTGAGCACTTCTCCTTATCAGTTTTGTGCCTTTTGAAACTGCTTCACTGTCACTTCAATTCTTCTCAACTCTAGATGCTCCTTTACCAGAAAATTTGATTATTCTCTCTCCTAAGCTACCCAACGGCATAAATCTACAGTAATTGTCATCTTCCACAACCACTCCTGCATGAAATCATTTGCCATCCAAGCCATTTCCTTGGGATATGCCTACTTTAACGGTCTGAAATCTGTGCCTACTCCCTGGCTCTAGTGGATTCCAAAAATGCTCTCTGCCATTGCAGAAGTGTAGCTATACCATTTTGGATGCTCTATGACACATTGCTTTGTTGTTGGCATTAGTCGTGGTATTCATTCCATTCTCAGTCTTAGGCTCAGTGTTGTGCTTGACTCCATATTCCGCCTGCTCAATTCCGTTACAGTCGAACAGAGTGTCTGATATTGTATTGAGACAAATCGCAGAAGATTATGGAGGAACTGCAAGCTCGCTCGTGACGTTTGTGTATTGTGACATAGAAATGGCTACTATATCATTTACAAAACGACAACATCTTCCTCTGTCTAGAGACAAGCACGCAGATCTTACTTTTGTGAAGTTCAAGTTGCCAAAGTCAAGGGGACAACTGATGTCATCTTCTTGTTCCACCCTCACACCGTTGAGAAAAGAGAAGCCTACACAGACCCCCATGACCAAGTAGCCATTCAAACAACCAAGAACAAAGGTGATGTTAAGCATACCTGGAGAATTAACGGGTGCCTCCATCAATCTTTCCTTCATTGTGGATCTGAATCACACAGTCCGAAGTAGGATAGGACACACAAGTTAACACATAACCAACCTCCATTTATTTATCATCAAGAAATGATTGTTCATACTGATCCATTGATCCCTTTTCAACTTTTCATGCACATGTATAACATGCCCCTGCACGGAAAGATTATGGAAGTTCCAAGCCTGCATTCTCAGCAGAATCGAGAATGTAAATGTCATCTGGAGCATCAAATTCACTTTCAACACCATCAGGAATTATCAGCTTCACCTTATGCATTTCCATTGTGAAACAAGCCTCACTCATTAGCACTTGACCCACCTTCTTCCACAGCCTGTTTGAACCCACTAAGGTTGTTATTTGTAGCTAGCTTAAGAAATGCTGGTGAGCAGTACTCGGCCATTTCTTTCACACTACTGTCCCATTTCTCACCAGCCCTGGAGCTCCCGGTGAAATGAAGCTTGTGTTCTGAATTAAAGTTTCGCTAGTTATTGATGCCTTGTGTTGGCACCGGAGATGAAAGCGTAAGACAAGGGACGAGAGGGGACAATGTATAGGCCTGAAGGCAAAATGGGGACAACTATGGCCGCGACAGGACCATCATTGAAATATTTTTGGTGTTCAACTACGATCTTGTGAAGGGCCTCAAGACACAGACCAAAGTAATCGTCAAGTGTGCGGTGTGTCTTAGCAAATTCGGAGATGACGAGAAGCTCTGCTTGCTGCCCAAGTGCAGCCAAGCTTTCCATCCAGACTAGATTGATATGTGGCTCTTCTCCGACAATCGAGTCTTCTTCTACTATGGATAAAACCATGAAGTATGATTGATGTGGCACATTTGCTAGATGTGGATTGTCGCCTAATTGCAAGGGTCTGATTCATTGATGAAATTCATTTATTGTCTGTGTGTAGTTTCTTGGATGCCAGCAAAGAATGGGAACACTATCTACTCCGTTAAACACCTCCATATGATCTTTCAAAAGAAGTAATTTTTGTCTTAGGCACTGTCAGCCATGGCTATGTACATTATAATTATTATTATTATGTCAATTTATATATTGAAATGCCTGTTTTTGTCATAGCCAATGGGGTATTTTTGGTGTAAATCCCTTCTCCAGTATCTGGATAGTCTATGCCACTGAAATATACTCTCTTCTCGGTTGTAAGAAAAAATTTCATGACGAAACTCATTTTCTTGTAATGTTTGACTGGAAATTTCTTTCTTAAATTCATTTTTGGATCATTTGAAAATTGTACGAGGTTTCTGGCGATATCTAAAAAATTTAGATCCTCACCCATGTATGATATTGAGAAGTTGAAGGAGTGTGTATGAGGAAAAGAAGAGCTTGAGTAAGGAACAAGATAAGGTAGAGATTGTTGTGCACAACAAGGAAGATCGAACTACTAAGAGAGACTACTCAGCTCGTGTTTTCAGCGATCGGACTTTGGCAAGAATCTTGAGTTCTTTCTCCTGTGGTATCTAAAATTGGTAGCACGAGATTCAAGGAAAAATCAGGTCGAGTTTTAGGGATAGAAGGATGAAATGATAGATGAATCGTAGTACTATTTATGAAAGTCTGAGGTTGTAGTAGGAGCAGGCTGATATTTCTGGGTGAGTAAGCCCAGAAAGGACCAATCTACCTACAAGAAAAACCTTGTTCTTGAGCGTGTATTAGCTCACTATTTAGGGAGGAAACACTTGTATTTTGGGTGTGTACATTCAGTTAAGTGACTGTCTAGTGGACTAATTTTCTGTGTAAAAAAAGAAAAAAGAAAAAAATTTGGTCATTTGATTGTTTCTACAAATACATTGTTGATTTGATTGTTTGAATAATGGAGAAAAATTAGGGATTATTAGAGTTATTAAGAACTCTAATCTTATCTACTGATGGAAGTACAGTTAAATTCAACAAAAACGCTCTCAGATATATTCAAACATCTTTACAACTTGCACAAGAAACCATTGAATTTTTGTAGCTTGAATCTCAGCTACAGCAAGAAGAATTACAACAGTGGAGTCATTTTTTTGAACCTGTTTCTGTTCAGAAGATTGAAAAAATTTCCCATAAACAACAAGACAATAATGTTACAATTGATTCAGATCCAGTGCCAAATAAAGTAGTAGTTGTACATGTAGATGCAGAAGTTCAGTTTGGACTTCCCAATCCCATCATCAAACCTTGGGAACATCGTGTTCATAACAAGCATAGAACTGGTCTTGGATATGACAAGGATGTGTCCTTTCATATTTCAGACTACTCCAAACCAATCCAATTTCAAAGTGTTAGATTTCTTCATGACAGTTCACCTCTAGCTATTCCAGATTCTGCCCCTCTTCCACAACAATAGCAACAACAACAGATTGTGAAATGGCAACACTGTGACTGAGTTGGCCATCTGAAAGATAATTGTTTTGATCTTCATCCATGTAAGCACTATCATGAAACCAATCATTCTTCAAACAGATGCTTCAGAAACAAACTTCTTGCAAGAACAAAAATTCATCCTAGATGGATTGCTTCTTGGCAATGGGCATCAACAGCTAAGAAAATATTCTAGTCACATGTCAACTACAAGCTTCAAAGCCACATCAAGCGAGCCTGAGCCACAACCTACCATAGCAGATTCAGAGTTGTAGCTAGAGACAAAGATGCCCCTGAGCATGCCTTCAGTTAGTGATACCTCTTCAAATAATTGGGGACACTTCCTCTAGCAGAAGACTTCATCTTCTTGCCAGATTTGGAAGAGTTCCAGGAATTGCATTAAACATTCCATATTTGTTAGTCATCCTTAAACCATCATAGGTTGAGACTTCCCTTTTCAGGTTGAAGTTCTCCCTTTTATGTGGGTTGAGACCTCCCTTTCATGGTTGAAGGTTTCCCTCTTCAAAACAATAGGAGCACTTCCTCTAGCACAAGACTTCCGCTTCTTGCTAGTTTTGGAAGAGTTCTAGTAACTGCACTAAGCATTCTAGTGTTGATGGTCATCCTTAAAACACCGCCCTTCATACCAACATTTCAAAGAGCACATTTAGCCTAGTGCTGCCATGCATTTTTTGCACATTTTTTATTACAGCTCTCTTCTTGGACTCATACATAACCCTTCGGATTAAGGGGGGGAATGTTGGACACTTAATCCTCTAAGGGTTGGTGTGGAAGCTGAACAACTGAAAGGAATCCAAGAGACCACTTGGAATATGAATCCAAGGGCCACACCATGTACTATAGCTGTATATCATTTGTTAATAATAAATGTACTCTCCTATTTATCTTTCCTATGTTGTTGCTGCCATATGTATGTATAACATTTTTCGGGTCTGCTACAAGCCAATTTTTCTTGTATTTTCAGTGTTTTTTAACATATTCCAAAAATACAAATGGAATCAAGGGACCAGGCTACTTGCGATTTGTGATAGCGATAAAGGTAGACCCGATAGAGGAATAGGCCATGTTAAAGACTTTTTAAGTCCGAAATGTTGGGAGATAGGTGGGATTGCTCATTGTTGAAGTGTAATCTGTATTAAATAGAAAACAGTCATTGTTCACATTTTGGAGGGATTTCAAAGGCTGAAAACCCATTCGGTTATGGTACAGGTTGCCAACTGGCCTTAGAGGCATTGTGTAATAATGTTTACATGCCAGAAGAGGGATTCGGCCAGGAGACAACAACCATCAGATAAAGGCCGGAAAGGGAAAAAGCACAACGCAACACAGCCGAATTAACCCAAAGAGATCATGGGGTATCTCTGGCATGAGAGAGCTCCCTGCCAGTGCAGCCAAAATATCAAAATGCGGTTACTCTTCCATTGGAAGAAGAAACCTCAGAGCCCATGCATGCCAAGTCATGGCATCGAGTGGTTGAAATGATAGAGAGGATAGTTTAAGACCCTCCTAGCCTTTGAGATCTCAGCAGCATTGTAAAGGGCCTATAAATGGCTGAGAGTTAAATGTAACAAGGGTTTAACTTCTGGAGACTATTGATACTTTGCTACTCAAGCTTCTCATCTTCATTCTAGCAATATAAGCTTATTTTGTTGTTATATGTTCAATGTCCATTTTCTCTTCTGTTCTAAGCTTGCACTTGAACAGGTTGTTCATGTTTCTTCTGTGTCTAATGCCAGATAACTGTCATCTTATCTTAGCATTGATAAATTAGATTTGCAAGCTTCTTTTAATTCCTGTAGCTGGCCATTCATATGTGTTTATATATGCATCTGCTGGTACAATCAGTATTCTCCATCTATTCATTGAATCTACAAACTAATGAGCATTAGTGGTCTAAAACCTTATAAAGCTGAGGGTGTTCTTGCATGTCTTGAGTAAAAACAGAGTTGCAATGGTTATCTGGCTTGATCCAAACCATCATTCATTCCAATAGTTCAGAGAACAATATTGAATATTATATGTTACCAAGCATCTCCGAGCTACAACCTAGGACAGTTTCCTGGAGTGTTAACATCATTGACGTTGTTGTTAGGGAGAGGAAACTAAATCTCAGCTTCCCTGGGAGATGACATAGATCCAGATTTGATGATAGACAAAGTTTGGGCACTTTTTCTGTTGTAATCATCTATCTGGTGACTCCACTTCATAGTTATAGCTTAGTTTGTGAGGTGTACTCGAAGAAATCCTCAGAAGCCACAAGCTGATCCAGTGCCCGACCCTTAAAAAATCATCAAAGAAAGAAAGGCATTGCAGAAAGGAGAATCAGGTTCAGGTAAACCTAAACAATATTCCATATCTCTTCAAGAAAATACTGTAATAGAACAAATACATGTCGAGAGTATAGCTTCTAATACTAGCAGCGAAGAAAAAAATCTCAGAGATTCATAAAGCTCCTTATTCTTTAGGTTCTCCTTTTATTGTAAGCCCAAAGGAAACCTCACCTCCTATCCATCATGCTCCTTTAGTCCTATCAATCACTCCTCAGCCCTCTGTCATTTAGACTTCTCGTACCCTTATAGCCACCACAACTATGGCAGGCCCACAAGCACCTACCAAAATGGAAAGAATCATAGCTGTTAGATATGGACCTCTAGTACTGCCCACTCCTTTGAAAGCCATGCCTACTGGAGAATATCAAAAGTATATGCCTAACTAGGACTGAAGGTGTTACAGCTGAAGAACATCTTGAATCATTCTATAGCTATGCTAATAATCTTGACATTAGTGAAGATGATGTATGGATGAGAGTCTTTGTCCAAAGCCTAGATGGAGAGGCTAGAAAATGGTTCAGAGAACTGGACCCAATATCTATAGCAGATATTCAGACTTTAGATGATGCATTCCTAAAGCATTGGGGGGATAAGAAGAATCTAATATACTACCACACCCAGTTTGGAAACTTAAAGAGGGAAAATGGTGAGTTGCTATCTGATTTTAATAAGAGGTTTAACCACATGTAGAACAACATACCAGCTGAAGTAAAACCCATAACTACCTCTACCAAACTCACCTATGCCAGTGCTTTTGATTCTGACTTCTGCCTACTGTTGAGGGAGAGGTGATGTGCTACTTTGGCTGATATGCAAGATGCATCCTTGGAAGTAGAATCAAACATCATGGCTGTAGAAAAGCTCAAAGGTAATGTTGATAGAAGGAGACAGAGAGGTGAGTCTTCATCATCTTTAGATCCCAATATCAATAAAATGACTAAGATTATAGAGTCATTAGCCTCTGAAATTTCCAAATTAAAAGTTGAGCAGCACTCTAGGAAAGGAAGAGTTCCTAATACCTTTGCTCCCAGAAATCCAAATCCATATAGAAGAGAAAATGAGCAGTTGTAGGTTCTGCAAAAAAGCAAAGATGCCAATGAAGACCAAAGGGTAAAGACCCCTTTTCAGAATGTAGTGATGGAAGAAGAGCAGTTTGAAGAAGATGATGAGATCCATTGTCTTGAAGACAAAGGCAGTGCCTCCGTTTTGACCTCAGCTGCCTATGAAAAGTCATTATTTAATGACTAGATTAACCAAGAATGGGATGGTGAAGCTATTCTACAAACTAAAGATCAAACTAGATATAATCTAAGGTCAAAGATGAATAATGCCAAGGAAACTCCTATTCAAAGAGATATTGTCCCTGCAGTACAGCAAGATAATAAGTAAAGGCAACTGGTAGTTGATCCCATCATCCTCAAAGCTCCAGCTCATGAGGTAAGAGGCTTCGACAAGTCTCCTTCAAGAATGAATCCTTCAAGAAATCTATCCTCGAGGCTCTTGAGCCTAATGCCATCCAAGCCTCCACCGACTATGTAAATTTGCAAGATGACAAACCAGCAGTTGTTCTTAGCCCAAAGATTGAAAATTATGAGGACAACTCCCCATCATTCTATGTCTCTCTGACTATTCATGATAAAATCCTTCACAACTACCTTCTGGACACTGGAGCCAGCCATAATCTAATGCCCAAGGCTATCATGGATGAGTTGGGTCTTGACATTAGCAAGCCTTATCATGACCTATTTTCTTTTGACTCTAGAAAGGTGAAATGTCTGGGATTAATCAAGGACCTAGCCATCACCTTGTCTCAACTTCTCATGAAAAGCATGATGATAGATATTGTGGTAGAAGATTTACCCCGAAGTTTGGCATGTTGCTTTCTAGAGGTTGGATCAAGAGATTAGGTGGAACATTGCAAAATTATCTGTCCTATGCTACTGTCCCATTTTTTGGAGGTGAAAATAGGAGATTGTACAGAGAGGCTCACTTGGATTATATCATTAGTGATGAGAATAATCCCAATAATCATCCCATCTATGTTGTCGACATTGATTTTGGAGCTTGTATTCTTCAAATTGAAGAATCTCAGTTGGCCTCCATGCAGCTTAAGAAACTAGTTTGCCAGATCACAGAGGAAGAAGGCCCACAAATTTGGGACATGTTCTGTGATAAATCTTGCTCTAAGGAAGCTGCAGGGGCAAGTGTAGTCCTTGTGTCCCCCACACAAGAATACATTCATTTATATTTCAAATTAACTTTTCAGGTCACAAATAATATAGTAGAGTACAAAGCCTTAATATTGGGCTTAAGCGCTGCTAAAGAAATGGGTATCAAAGGCCTGAAAGTGTTTGGAGACGCAGACCTCATCATTCAACAGGTCAATAAAAATTTCCAAGCAAAGCATCCAAGGCTGAAGGCATATAGAGATGAGGTATGGAAGCTTAAGGACTCTTTTCATATTTTCAACGTTTCTTACATCCTGAGAATGAAGAACCAGCTTTTTGATTCCCTTGTTGTGTCTGCTAGCATGTTTATTCCTCCTTTTCCTCCTAAATTGACGTATGAAGTTTAGGTGAAATATAGACTGTCTCTGCCTGACAATGTCAAATACTGGAAAGTTTTTGAAGACGATGATGAAATTAATAGGTTTTTACAAGTCGTTGAGGAATTTTTTGAAATGCACATTGACCAAGAAAATGAAACCATGGAAGAATGCGGTCAGTCCAAGCTAAAGGATGAGATTGGTTGAGGAAGCATTGTCCAGTTGCCTAGTAACCATATACCCAAAGGATTGGTGCCTCTAGAGAAGCTATTCGACCATAACAATGTGCCTTATAAGCATGCCAAAAAAGAAAATGAGTCTGTTATTCGTAAACATAATATAGGGAGCCCAACCCATCCGAAATACATAAATTTGTCCACACATTTGTCTTCTGCCTAGAATTCCAAGTATTGCACCCTCATGAAGCAATTCGCTGATATTTTTTCCTATGAATACAATGATCTTAAATCCTATGACACAAACATCATTCAGCATAAGATTCCACTGGAAAAGAATACCATCCCTTTTAAGAAGAAAATAAGACCTATCAGCCCTCCCTTATTGCCTTTGATTGAGAAATAAATCAAGAAGTTGTTGGATACCAAAATCATAATTTCCCTAAGGTATTCAAAGTGGATAGCTAACCTTCTGGTAGTAAGAAAGAAAAATGGAGAAATCAGGCTTTGTGTTGACTTCAGAAATCTGAACAAATGCTATAAAAAAGATAACTACCCCTACCTAAGATGGAACACTTGCTGCAAAACGTTTCAGGGGCTAGAGTCATGTCTTTCTTAGATGGATTTTCAGGTTACAATTAGATTGTTTTACATCTAGAAGATCAGGAAAAGACCACCTTCACTACTCCTTGGGGCACTTTCATGTACTCCAATATGCCTTTTGGACTGATGAATGTTGGGGCTACTTTTTAGAGGGCCATGGACATAACCTTTGTGGAAGAGAAGGACAAGTTTGTCCTTATTTACCTTGATGACATAACAGTCTTCTCCAACAGTCACAAGGACCATTTGTAGCATTTGAAGAAGGTCTTTCTAAAGTGCAGACAGTTTGGAATTTCAGTGAACCCAAAGAAGTCACAGTTTGCTCTAGAAGAAGGAAAACTTCTGGGACATATTGTTTTTGCTGAAGGTGTGAATATTTATCCAGCAAGAGTTCAAGAAATTTAGACATTGTCCATCCCAAGATCAAAAAGATACATTCAATCCTTCTTGGGTAAGATTAACTTTGTAAGGAGGTTAATTCCAAACTTTGCAGAGCTAGTGAAGCACATCACTTCCTTGCTAAAGAAAGGATCAGAAATAAAATGGACAGATGCTGCAAGAAGCTCTTTTGAATCCATCAAACAAGCTATCACGGAAGCTCCCACTCTAATCAGCCCAGATTACACTAAGGCGTTTTGTATCTTTTCTTTTGCCTCTTATGATACACTTGTAGCAGTTCTGTTGCAGAAAAATGATGAAGGCATAGAGTGCCATGTGGCATTTTTCAGCAAAACTATAAGGGATGCTGAACTAAGGTATGACCTTATTGAAAAACAAGCTTATGATCTCATAAAATCTTTAAAGGCATTTAGAATTTATATTCTGCATTCCAAAGTGGTTGCGTATGTACCTTCAGCTTCAGTGAAAGATGTCTTAACTCAACCAAATATTGATGGAAAGAGAGCTAAATGGATTGTAAAATTCATAGAATTTAACATAGAGGTGAAGCTCACTAAGCTTTTCAAAGGCTAGGGCTTGGCTAAACTTATGGCTAAGGAAAATTGCAGTTTGTTAGACATAAATTGCATGGGTCCAAATTCAGATGATGAGCAGATAGAGGAAGCAGTAGAAGAGAAAAATTAGAATCAGTCTTTGGCTGAAAATCTAGCCACCTGTGAATGGTATTCCAACATAGTTCATTTTCTACAGAAGCTAGAAGTCCCTCCAAGTCTTAGCTCAAGTCAAGCCCGGGCCATTAAACTCAGATCTGTGGAATTCATGCACTAGTTCCATTCTAGCATTTGTGGAGGGCATCATTATTGGAAAACCATAGCCCAAAAAATCTTGAGGGCTAGGTATTATTGGCCTACTCTATTCTCTGATGTGTTTTATTTTGTGAAATCTTGTGACAAATGTCAGAGGTTTGCAAGTAGACAGTAGCTAAAATCTCTACCCTTGAAGCCAGTACATGTCAATGGTCCCTTCCAGTAGTGGGGCTTGGACTTTATACGTGAGATCAACCCACATTCTAGTGGCCAACACAAATGGATCTTGGTAGCCACTGATTATTTCACCAAGTGGATTGAGGCTATGCCCACTAAAAATGTCAATCATCAAGTTGTCATAAAGTTCTTGAATGAGAATATTTTCACTAGATTTGGTGCCCAACCAAACTAGTCACTGATAATGCAGCAGTCTTCAAGGCAAAAGAATTGGTGAACATGACTAAATCCATGGGCATTTAATTGTTGCGTTCTACCTCATATTATCCTCAAGGTAATGGCCTAGAAGAATCATCTAACAAGAGTCTAGTAAGGGTAATCAAAAAACTGCTAGAGGACAACAAAAAGAGTTGGGATTCCAAGTTGAAGTTTGCACTGCGTGATGACAGAGTTACCATCAAAAAGTCCATAGGAAATTCTCCATTTAAGCTAGTCTATGGTGCTGATGTTGTTTTCCCTATCCAGCTGATTCTCCCTGTGGCAAAATTCTTGCAAGAAGAACAATATCAAGAGAATGAATACCCTAATTGAACTACAACAGAGCAGAGGGTAGCTGGTTGAGAAGTCAAAAGCTTATTAGAATAAAATCAAAGAAACCTTTCACAGGAAGGCAAAAGTGGAAAATTTCCAAGTTGGTGACTGGCTTCTCAAATGGGATGCATTTAAGGAAAAGAAAGGTAATCATGGTAAGTTTTACTCCTTATGGACAGGTCCATTTGTCATCGCTCAAATTCAGCAGAACAATACCTTTACTCTACACAATCTAGAAGGAGGAGATGTTTTTGGTAGCCTAGTCAATGGGTTGTTTTTGAAACTCTATTTCATTTAAGGCTTTAAAGCCTTAGTATTGTAAATATGTTTTTTTCTTTTTGTTTTCTTTTTTTTTTCCAGTTTTTATTTTTTTGAAAAATAGACTCCATGCCCAATGGAACACTAGGAGGAAGATTTGATTTTGGTTTTACAGGAAAGCCATTGTTTTGTAGTTCTTGAAACCTCACAGGAAGGATTTCATCCCCAGAAGGAGCCATTGTTAGTCGTGTTGGCATATGGCCCAAAATGGATCCATATGTGCTCTCTAAGTCTTCAAAAGCCATTAAAATTCATGCCAAAGATCAAAACCAGCGTAGGAGAAGAACCCTTAGAGCAGCCAGAAAGCACTATCGGGAGGCAAAAACACATAAAATCAGTGAAAACCAAGTATCGAAGGCATAAAAAATGTAAAGCACAACAGTCGTCTGATCTGGCTGATCAACGGTCCAGATCTAATCAGCAATCATAATCGGCACAAGCAGATAATGGCAATTAGCGCAGACCATGTGGAACTTGCGATGGTGATCGGTGATTCAACGTGGACCGTCGATCAAGCACGCAGATCGACAACCCACGTTACATTGGGGTTTTGCTATCAAAGATTACGAAGAGTGCTTATTGACCTGGGGCATGAGAGATATGCGATTGCGACTAGTTGCATCGCGATATTGGATCGAAGTTTCACAGAGGCGCGATTGACCGGACCCAATGGTTATATAAATAGGATTTCATAGATTTTGAGATCTGTAGAAAGCCATTTTTTAATGCATTTTCGCAATTTTGCATTATTTAATGAAATATAAAGGGAAGCTTGGGTAGCATCGATGCGATAAGACTCGGAGCTAAAAGGGTTCGGGAATGAAAATATATAATTTTTCAGGTTTGCTAAAGCCAATTTTTCATGTATTTTTAGTGTTTTTTAACATATTCCAAAAATACAAAGGGAAGCAAGGGACCAAGCCACTTGTGATTTGTGATAGCGATAAAGGCAGACCCAATAGAGGAATAGGCCATGATAAAGGACTTTTTAAGTTTGAAATGTTGAGAGATGGGCGGGATTTCTCATTGTTGCAGCGTTTTCTGTATTAAACAGAAAACAGTCATTGTTTGCATTTTGGAGGGATTTCAAAGGCCGAAAACCCATTCGGTTACAGTACAGGTGGCCAACCAACCTTAGAGGCGTTGTGACATAATGTTTGCATGCCAAAAGAGGGATTCGACCAAGAGACAATGATCGGCGGACAGAGGCCAGAAAGGGAAAAAGCACAATGCAACACAGTCAAATCAACCCAAAGAGATCATGGGGTATCTCTGGCACGAGAGAGCTCCCTGCCGGTGCAGCCAAAATACTAGAATGTGGTTACTCATCCATTGGAAAAACAAACCTCCCAGCCCATGCATGCCAAGTCATGGCATCAAGTGGTTGAAAAGACAGAGAGGACAAATAAAGACCCTCCAAGCCTTTGAGAGCTCAGGAGCATTATAAAGGGCCTATAAATGGCTAAGAGTTAAATGTAACAAGGGTTCAACTTCTGGAGACTATTGATACTTTGCTACTCAAGCTTCTCATCTTCATTCTAACAATATAAGCTTCTTTTGTTGTTATATGTTCAATGTCCATTTTCTCTTATATTCTAAGATTTCACTTTGTTCATGTTTCTTCTATGCGTAATGCTAGATAACTGTCATCTTATCTCTACGTTGATAAATTAGATTTTCAAGCTTCTTTTACTTCGTGTAGTTGGCCATTCATATGTGTTTATATATGCATTTGCTGGTACAGTCGGTATTCTCCATCTATTCATTGAATCTACAAAATATTGAGCGTTAGTGGTCTAAATCCTTGTAAAGCTAAGAGTTTTCATGCATGTATTGAGTAAAAACAGAGTTGAAATGGTTATCTGGCTTGATCCAAACCATCATTCGTTCCAATAGTTCAGAGAAAAATATTGAAGATTATGTTACCAAGCATCTCCAAGCTGCAACCTAGGAGAGTTTCCTGGAGTGTTAACAATACCATCAGTGACATGAGATGTCCTCGACACATTATCTTCACTAGGCTGAGGTAGATCACGAATGACAGTATAAACATATCCTGATTGTGCATAGATCAGGTCATATTTCAAAGCTACTTGGAGTGCATATTTCTTAGTGTTAAAATTGGAAACCAGGTAAAAACTTCATGTGGGTCATCTTATTCATGGCTGATAATATTTTTATTAGATTCCTCTCGTCGAGAGGTGTAGGATTGATATAAAGATCATCTGATTCCGATAAGTATTCATGCAGATATGAATTTATTTTGATTATGGAATTATTATCAAGCCAACCTACAACTCATGTAGGCTCAGAAGCCCAACAGTCGCATCTATTCACCCACCAACGTTGTGTATAAATATAAGAGGACTTTTCCTCGTTTGGACTCACTCATCTCATCACATCTCTCTCTCTCTATTGCGCAGATATGAGTCTCTTCTCTACTGCGCTGAAATGGGTCTCTCTCTCTCACACATGTGAAGCCGGAAGCTGTTGAATTTGAAGTTGCAACTGCAGAAGTAAAGATTGACTTGTGTGGCCTAGAAGATCTCCTCTTTGGAACTGAACTGTAGGTTCATCTGAATCTCCTTTGAAAGCTGCAACTTTTGGTGGTGGAATGAAGTTAATCCAACGAACGGTTTGCAAGATATCAACTGCCCTAGTTTGAAGCCGGAAATTGCTAAAACTGAAGCTGTAACTGCAGAAGTAAAGATCGACTTGCGTGGCCTAGAAGATATCCTCTTTGGAACTGCGTTGTAGGTTCATCTGAATCTCCTTTGAAAGCCGCAACTTTTGGTGGTGGAATGAAGTCAATCCGACGAACGGTTTGCAAGATATCGACTGCCCTAGTTTGAAGCCGGAAACTGCTGAAACTAAAGCTGCAACTGCAGAAGTAAAGATTGAATTGTGTGGCCTAGAAGATCTCCTCATTTGAACTACGTTGTAGGTTCATCTGAACCTCCTCTGGAAGCCGAAACTTTTGGTGGTGGAATGAAGTCAATCCGACGGTCGGTTTGTGAGATATCGTCTGCCCTAGTTTGATAATGAAGCCGCTAATGCTGATGTTGCTGATCTAGGGTATGCTACTGCCGATATGAATCAGATTTATTGTACTATTTCTCTCTTCTGAATTATTGAAGATAAAAGAAGATTTGATCAAAGGGTTTCCCCACACATTGTGGGGTTTGTCCCTGGCTAGCCGCCACATCTTGTGTCTCTTGTCTTGGCTTGTTTTCTGTCGATCGTTTAATGTTCTATCTGCACTTTACTTTATGTACATGTGATTGCTAATGGGTGGAATATAATAAGAAAAATAAGTAAATTGTTATAAGCATAGAACATACCATAACTTAACACTTAGACTATGGGAAGTGAGAGGAAACATATTTACCAATAGGGGCCAAAATTGATCTAAGGAACTAATCGATATAGACACAGTCTTCAAATTCTGGAGCTTTACATATGCTCCTCCTTCTACGCCATTCTTTAGTATGGTCAGATAGGTGGGTGGCAGAAGTTTGACGTAAAGAGTTCAAGAGTTTGGTACCAGTGACATATCGAAGGGGTAACTAGGAGTATCACATAAAATCTTTGGCTAGAGTCACGAAGGGGGAATGGGAGGCATGTAGTTGGTCCACATAACACTTTGCAAAAACTCTAGTAAGGTTGTGTTGGAACAAACAAAGATGAATGGAGTCTTTAGTGATGGAAATAGATGAACACCACATATGGAATTAGTGAACATGATTAGTGGGATCTTCTCTAGAATTACCTTCGAACTTGGGGATGTTAGAAGGAAGTTTTGTAGAAATATTTGGCCAACACGGGTCATGGATAAGAGGATCATTGATGAGTTGGTTGAAATTAAGGACGTTCAAACCAGCCATAAAGGGAAGTAATGGAGGAGCAATGATAATACCGGTAGAGGTTCTGCTTGTGGGGTTACTGTGGTTACCACCTTGGTTTCTCGCACCCACATTAGTGCCTAACATGGTGGTGGTACGGGGTTGGGAAGATGCGGAATCAAAGGAAGAAATGTAAGAATAAGCAGAACCAGAGTTAGAACAAGGACTCAATGGAGGACTAGGAGGATGAAATCTAACTCGACAGGGAGGAGTAAGATGTCCTAAAGGAAACTACAGGTGAAGGCCATGAAGTTTTCGTGACAAATGCCTAGGTGGCGTAATGATTTCAAGACAAAGATGAATCAAATAACTAAAAGGGGATGATAGGAGAAAAATAGAAACAAGAAGCAAGCACACACCTAGTGCAGTGGTTCCAAGTGTAAACTAATTATATTAAGATGCTACTCTAATTCAAGCAAAAAATTCCTATCAAATAAAAATGACCTCTAGCCTATAGGGGATCTAAATCCTTAACCAAGTCCTAAATCTATTGTTTCATATGGCCTTCCCAAAGACTTCTTACTTGACAAAATCTTATTCCCGCAAGTAGAGTTGTCAAGAGAAAGTTGGGGTAGAGGACAAATTGTTGCCCACAACCATTCCTATAAGGTGTTTTCCTATGATTTTTCACTGTAGTTACCTTCATCCCACGGGGGTGGTCCAGTCCACAACTTCATGGTCACCGACCACCACATGAGATTCCCTACCATGGTTTGGGTAAACTTGAGGATAACCGCTCAATGATGACCTAGCGTAACCCCCTCTAAATCGAGTTTCTGATGCACTTTAGATTTAAAAAATGGGATGGTGAAGGATTTTAAGCTCCCTAATATTTTAAGTTCTATGTCTCAATATAAGTGATCGATGGGTGTTATTGGAAGCGTGTCCCACCAATCCTACACCTAACTACACAGATTATTCGGTCGTGGTGCCCAAATTGGCTTAATCTATGTATGTTGAATTATGAAGGTGTATTGTTTCAAGTATTGGCTTGGCGATGTTAACCAAGTTTATGTTCGCTTAGGGTGTGAACGTGTGAAAATGATGTGTCAAGTGGATGAGTTAATTGAGCATGTTTTATCATGCCATGTGCTGCTACAGACAAAATTTTGAAAAATTGTAAACAATGTTGAAAATGTACAGAAAAATAAACAACAAATCAAGCACACAAAACCCCACCCAAGAAGGCTATCAAGCTACTAAAATAGAGGTGGAAAAGAAGCTACTCAAAGACACATAAATGAACAAAATATCTAATGTCTAAGGGAATGAAATATAATGCACTAAGCTACTCTAAATGGTGTAGACAAACAATAAAAATCACAGGTGAAAAATGTTGTAAATGGTGGGCAAGAAGCTCAAAAATTGAAGACAATCAAGGGGATCCTAAGGGGGAAAGGGAAACCCTAAAATCTAAAGGGAGTAAAAGGGTGAATAAACCTATCTAATAGGGCTATAAAACAGTGGAAAAAACTCAAGTGATCAGTGGTTGAAAATGTTGTGCCCTAGACTCCTCAACTCATCAAATCTAGTCCTACAAAATGGAGGTGTACTAAGTACTCTAAACCCTAGGGGGTGTTTCCTTCATCAAAGAGAAATTAATAAGATAATTTAGGCCTAGGGGTGATTCTAGAAAGAACAACAACCCTTCCCAGTCCACACACAACACAATAAGAAATTATGAAAAAAATATGAAAAAGTGCAAAATGCAATTTCTAACCTAGAAAGAATGTTAGAATGCAAAAAACTAGCCAAAAAGTGTGTTCCAGAACACAGATATGAGGCCAAAAATTATGTTTTACTCCCAGGAGTCTCAGTTGGAAAATCTTGCCCAGATTTTATCATCTCTTGCTCAGCTAGTACCTAGAACCTGCAGAAAGATGCAGAAAACCAACATAAACCAAAAACTTTTCCAGAAAACAAAGTGGATCTAAAAATAGAAATTGAGAAACTAAAAATAGTTGGAGAAAATCCTAAAAATAATTGTAATGATAGTCACCAAGGATTTGAATTACTATACTAGTGGAGTCGCCATTTTTTGATGACAAATGTAGCTAAAGACCTAGCGGAGTTGTCATTTGTTAGTGTAAAGATTCCAGAAAGGTGTACCAAAAATACTTCACTTAAGTCACTTATGACAATTGACCCTAACAACAAGATGTGGTTGTTTATGCTTTAGATATGCAATGAAAAAACAGGAAAACCTTGCAACAAAGACATCATGTACAATCTAAAACATAGAACAACAAGAAATAATTGATGTAATAACCCAATAAAAGAAGAATTTAAGTGAATAATATTTTTATTAATAACACCTGGTGAAGAACATTTATAACATGGGTTTGTAAATCACCCTCCGTGGGATGGGTCCTTTGATGTCCTTGTGCTTCAACGATCTATTTTTCTCTCTCAATATGAAGAAAACCCAAAACAAAATAGAACTCAAGTGGGATCTGTTAGAGCCTAAATCTACCTCAGGCTGAGAAAGGTAGGATCCAAGACCAACATCAAACCACGCTTAACCTGGTAGCTAGCCCTACCAGGTCAGGAGAGGGCTCTCTCTGGGTCAATCTCAGCAAAATATGATCACTAAAGGCTTGAAATGACTGATATAATTACTGATCTTAGGTTAGGTATGTGTGCAAAGGGTTTGATTGAATTTAAAGATGTTTTCGCTGGCTCACATGGAAAAGCAGATTTTGGGTGCGGGGAATGAGGCTCAAATTTGCAGAGATCTCAATGGGGCAAGGTAGGAAACTAATATTGGCACTTCAAATCGAATGAAGTGGAGGGATTAGATAGGTGAGGAGTTGAAGAGGGCAAGAGAAACCATGGATCCTCTCCAAACAGCTGAAAACATCAAGAAACTAAAGCAAACCTCAAGTAGAGCACTGCAATTTCAATGGATTCTACTTACACTCTTGTTTGATTTAGTTAGGAAGAAAAAAGATAGATAATTTCATACATAACACATAAACAAATACAAAAGAAAACACTGTAGCAAAACAAAATTCCACAGGGATCCCAAAGAGTGCTGCAAACCCTGGTCTCAATTCCTGAGCCAAAATGTTGATATGAGTGTACAATGAAACTCCTTGCTTTCTCAAGAGTCCAACCATGCTAATGACTAAAAAACCACATAATAGAGACAAACCATAGCTCATCCTAGCCTCTAGGGGTTGAGATCACATGTTTAGGAGCTGTTACAACTAATTCTAAACTAAGAACTAGAAATTAGGCATTGGAACAGCATGCCTCTAGAAACAAGGGAACTGATTCATTCAGTTTCAAACAACTTTTTAACAGATGAATCTACCTCCATAAGTGAAAATTTGACATATTTACATCATGATCCATCAATGTACTTTAAATTACATCACAAATTTGACATTAAGAAGGTGAAAAAGTCAAACTGGCAAAAGCTAGGCGAAAAACAGAGTATACTTGGTTAAATTGGCAAAATTTCCCCTATACGCTGCGCCTGATTTCTCTATGCATAGCGCCTGTTTGAAGCCACTTTTGGAGGCCTCCCCGGTGTCCAAATTCACTCCAAGTATGCTTGCTGGAAAGGTCTGCATGTCTACTTTCCAACCCAAGTGTAATTTTTCAATTTTTCCTCCATTTGCCCCTCCAAACGTCAGTTCCCCCAACACTACTTCCTGTGTGTCAAAATAGGGGCAGTGAGGTCATTTTTTGAGTGTTTTTGACCTTTTTGAGGGCTCAAAACCCGTCCAAATTTCTTATCCATTGGTAGGAAAGCATATTTTTTCATGCAAAATCCAAAAATGCCGAGTTTTTATCATTTGGAGGCTCCTATAAAAAGCGAGCGCCAGGTGACGCGACACATAGAGCAGAAATTCTTGTTTTTTGAGCAAAAAAATTCAAAAATGAAAAATGTGCCCCAAATCTTTCAGAATTTGGGTTGAGTCTTATCCATCAAGCATTTTGTTAGGCCAAGGAATCCTCAGCCAATATCTGAAGTCTATCTTGCTCCTTTCGACTCCTCGATGCCCTTTTCAACTTTGCTTTCAAGCTCCTGATTCTTGCCTTGCAGACTTTGTTTCTTACCATGTAATGATAAGCCTTATGCCTCAACAATGTCTTCTCCCTGTTGGCCTTCTCTGGCATCCTTTCCCAAGTGCAAGTTTTTCCTCTCAAGCCAAGATTCATGCGCAGCTTGAATTTCCCTTTCAAGTGTTGTCAACTTGGTTTTCCTTCTTTTAGCAGCTTGCCGGTTGCTTGCATATTTTTGAGCTCCATGGATGAGTGGGACTGATGGGGGGAGGATTTGATGCTAGCTGCAGGGTTTTGGGGAATGAAAGGGTTTAGGGAATAGTATTTAGGCTTTGGGATAGCAATTAGAGTTTATAAATGTGTAGCTAGGGTTTGGGATAGTGGGAGTTAGGAATATGGGGTTAGTGAATTTAGGGATATGGGAATGAAACTAGAAAATTAATGTGGGAAACAAAGAGTGCAGGAGTGAGGGAATGGAATTTGGCAGAAAAAACACAAACTACAAACCCTAAGCACTTGTTTGTGGGAAAAAATTGCAAGGAGGTAGGGTTTGAGTTTTGTCTCACTAAACCACCATAAATTTTAAGAAAAACTCATTCACTAGCAAGGGAAGAAAGCTTAACTTACTTGCAAACCATAGGATTGAGAAAATTTTGAAACTTGAGAGAGTTTATGGGTGAAATTTGGCTTTCAACTCTATGTGTTGTGCCACAAACCCAATGCGTTGTGCCCCAAACCCAATGCGCCATGCCTCCAAACCCTATGCGTCGCGCTTTTTGCAGGAGACTTTTGGAGGCCTTCCTGGTGTCCAAATTGGGAATGGGATAGCTCATTGGAAATATTATTGAGTCTACTTTCCAACCCAACTAGAATTTTTCAATTTGGATTTCATTTTCCCTATCAAATATAAAATCTCCCAAGACTGGTCAAAATGTTCCAAATGAGGCTGCCTCAAGGCAGAATGTTGTTGCAGTCAACTATTGAAGGTCTTCCGCAACTCCAAATTGAGCTCATAATAGCTCATTGGAAAGATATTTGTGTCTAGTTATCATTTGATTAATCAGGAAAGTCATTTTGCCAACAAAGCTAGAATAAAACTTTATTTTCCCAAGGTCACTTCAGAGGTGCATCAATTCTCTCGAGGCAACTGTATTTTTGACATTTCTCTAAAACCATGACACCTGTGTAAAAAGTGAAGGATTTTTTTATTCCTTGGCCTATTATGGAAAAAAGCCTCTCTCCATTTTCCCAAATTCATCTTTTATTGCTCAGAAACATCATTGGAGTAAAACCTATCCCGATGTGTGGAACAGGGGATTTGTCGAAATGAAGTGAAATGAAGGGGACAAGGAGCTTCTAAATTCTTGAGAAAATTTTTGGAAGTAGGGAGGGCTGTTAGGAAGTGGGTGAAAGTGGGATTTCAAATATTGAGTGAGGGGAAAGGGTCCAAAAGGGAAAAACATAGGCCTAGCCTAGAAAATATCAAGTTGTAGCAAGAAACTAGGGTTTGTGCAAAAATGAGGAATTTGAGGGATATCAGTGATGGAAAGTTACATTAAGGATAGGGGAAGGTGTATGAACATCAGGATACAAGTTTTTCTGATGATTTGACCATCCAAGAGAAATTACCTTCAAAACCCTAGGAGAGGGAAATGAACCTTGCCTAGGCACAACTAAAGCATGAACAAGGTGTAAAATGACCCATTGGAACCTAACATGATGATGAAAACCCTATGAATGATGGTACACTTAGCTGAATAGTGACATGGACCAACATTTGGACAAATTTGAAAGGAGTGAAAGCAAACCCTAGGCCTAATACCCAGTGACTAAATTTTGCTTGAAGACTCACTGAAATGACAAAATTTGACCTTGACACCTTAAAATTACTTTGAAAGAGCATGTTTGATCACTGGTGGAAGGCTTCAAAGACTGAAACTAACATTGGCTCCAATGGGGATGGTAGCTCCTTGGAGGTGCCAAGAACTACAGATCTTTGGAAAGCAGAAAGTGCCTTCATCCATTGGGCAATGGAGTAAAAAACTCAAGCTGAAATGCATGACTGAACACTAATGACTCGATGACACAAACTGACTCTCACTCAACTAAAAACTGACTTCATACTTAAACACAACCGACAAACTAGAAATGATGCTCAAAGTAGAGCTTATTCATCAAAACCTACTCTAACAGTTTCATTCATCACCTGATCAAGTGAAATGAAACAACCAATGCAACCAAGTAAGTATTCCAGCTACTGTTTGAATTCTCCGCAGGTGCTTGCTTATGAACAACAAGATAGAACTACTGAAAGGCAGCTCCCATGAAAACTTATGAACAGATCCGTTGAATACTATAGATTCTCTATCCGCCTCCAAAAACACTGCATAAGGATCTCGAAATTCATGCACACTGGGACTTAGCTCATCTAATGGATTACTTCTCTTCTCCTCATACCATGAATAAAAACTTTGTTTTGAGCTTTGTGACGAGACTCCTACTAAAAATGACAAAGAAACCAGTTGTCGGATCAAATTTATATCAGCACACGTTTCAAGCTCACATGTAGTCAATGGAGAAGGACTTGGACTACAGACATCATCCAACACATTAGCTATTGGATCATGAAAAACTCGAAAAGACTGCTGCAACCCATTTTCTATTAGTTCCGATGAGATTCCATGATTTCCTACAGGCTGCTCATTTGAAGATATACTATGCAATTTACCCTTCAAAAACTGAAATGATTCAAAACAAAATGGTACGAAATCATCTTTCATCATTTGATCATATGTTCCAGCTTCCAATTCTTCATCTGCAACTTGAAAATCAATGGGATTCGAGGGCTGCAATGCTGGATATGAAAAGTCTTGAACAAGGTTTTCATTGTCCTTAAGATAGTCCAATTCAAGACTTGTCGATAGTTGATTTCTGATTGCATGAATGTTGTATCTGATGAACTGAAACGAAGCAAAACAAAAAGGCAAAGATCCTTCACTTACTTCAAAATTTGTTGCACTTTCCTCATCAATGTCATAGCTGATATGCATTGGTTGATCACTGTATTTAAGCTACTGTAAGTGAACTTCTTCCTCCCACAAACTAGTTGTTGATTTGTCTACAAGATTAGCTTATGTTTGGAGAACATAATCATTGTCATACTGATAAAACTGAGGCAAATCATTAGTACAAAAGACATCATCAAGCATACATGTCATATCAATGGATCTCTCTCCTCCAAGATGATCTACAAAACAATCATTATCAGATCTATGACAACTAGGATAAGAAAGAAGATGTTTTGGATCGACAACTTGTTCCTCTTCAATCAGCGAGCCATGGGCTTGAACATTATACTCATTCCTTGTGATGATCCTTTGCATCATCTCTTCCACTGTACTTGCCAAATGTCAAGCTTTACCTCTAGAGATGTCGATTCCTCCTGATCTACGTTTTTCATCTCTTCTTCCTTCAACTTTGCCCTTTGGATCAACAAATGAGCCTCTACATCTACTGCATTGTTTTGCATCTCTTCAAGTGTTGCAAGATTCCTTTCTCTTAGCTGAAACTCCATTTTTGGATCAAAGGCACCCGGGTAGTGCAAGACAACAGATCCAGGAGGAGGTCTTATATTAACAGGCATCGAATAATAAACTTGGTTAAATCTAGCAAAAAATTGTTGTATTGTCTCCCCTGGCAGTCTTTTCAGCTGGTTATACTCTTCTATAATCAAGAAAGGGTTCTGTTTGACCACCCACCTGTCGAGTAAAACTTCGACAAACTGCTAGAGATCTGAGATGCTCGCATCAGGAAGGGTTTTGAACCAACTCTTGACTTTGCCTTGCAACAAAAGAGTAAAAAGCTTAATACTAACATCTTCTTCATCAACTTCAAAAAGGTCAAGAAAGGACTCAAAATTCAATACATGTCTCTCAGCAATGATATTGTCACATTCACCATCAAATCTTGGTAGATATAGATCATGATTTTTAAGGAAAGCATGGAATATAGGAGGTAAAATTAGAGGCTTGTATTGATCTGGAATTTTACAATGTGTAGAAGTAAATACAGAAGGTATAGAATCAGTCTTGGTCTCTTGGGGCTCATCAGTTTGAAGACAGTCATCATAAATTCAGAAGAAGGGTTTTAATCAAGATCAAAGGCATGCAAATCTTTGGTATTCACAACCTTCAAAGGGAAGGAATCAAATGCAAGTTGAGGATCTTTTCTCAAATACAATATACTTTGCAAAGCCCTCTTGACATTCTCGGGAAAAGAGAAGTAATAATTTACAACAAAGAACAAAATGTTTTGGATGAAAATTCCAACATGAATACCTGATCTTGCCATATTGTCCTATCATGTTTCTGCTGGTCAGGTTGATCCTCCAGTGGAGTCCTTGGATCTGACCTCGAAACTGATTTAGAGTCGCCAGGTGAATGATTCCAGCCTTTCCAGTGTCTGATCACTGTCCACCATCAACAATCAGATCTGAACTTGATACATGTTACTGGGGCAATTTGCAAGTCAGATGTTTAGCATATAAGACTAGACCGGAGATTGACTAAAGCATCTTTTATCTACTTGCGCTAATGCAAAGAAAAAGCGTTCCGAAGGCTACCTGGCTAACTTCAGGCTCTGTCTGTAGTCTACAAAGCCAAACAATGAAAATAAAATTTTTTCCCCAGTATGGTTGCCACTATGTTAGAGCCTAAATCTACCTTAGGCTGAGATAGGTAGGATCCAAGACCAACATCAAACTACGCTTAACCTGGTAGCTAGCCCTACCAGGTCAGGAGAGGGCTCTCTCTGGGTGAATCTCAGCAAAATATGATCACTAAAGGCTTGAGATGACTGATATAATTACTGATCTTAGGCTAGGTATGTGTGCAAAGGGTTTGATTGAATTTAAAGATGTTTTTGTTGGCTCAAATGGAAAAGCAGATTTTGGGTGCGGGGAATGAGGTTCAAATTTGCAGAGATTTCAATGGGGCAAAGGTAGGAAACTGATATTGGCACTTCAAATCAAATGAAGTGGAGGGATTAGATAGGTGAGGAGTTGAAGAGGGCAAGAGAAACCATGGATCCTCTCAAAACAGCTAAAAACATCAAGAAACTAAAGCAAACCTCAAGTAGAGCACTGCAATTTCAATGGATTCTACTTACACTCTTGTTTGATTTAGTTAGGAAGAAACAAGATAGATAATGTCATACATAACACATAAAAAAATAAAGAATAAAACACTGTACCAAACCAAAATGCCACAGGGATCCCAAAGAGTGCTGCAAACCCTGGTCTCAATTCCTTAGCCAACATGTTGATATGAGTGTACAATGAAACTCCTTGCTTTCTCAAGAGTCCAACCATGCTAATGACTGAAAAACCACATAATATAGACAAACCATAGCTCATCCTAGCCTCTAGGGGTCGAGCTCACATTTTTATGAGCTGTTCCAACTAATTCTAAACTGAGAACTAGAAATCAGGCATTGGAACAACATGCCTCTAGAAACAAGGGAACTGATTCATTCAGTTTCAAACAACTTTTTAACAGATGAATCTACCTCCATAAGTGAAAATTTGACATATTTACATCATGATCCATCAATGTACATTAAATTACATCACAAATTTGACATTAAGAAGGTGAAAAAGTCAAACTGGCAAAAGCTAGGTGAAAAACAGAGTATACTTGGTTAAATTGGCAAAATTTCCCCTATACACTGCCCCTGATTTCTCTATGCGTAGCACCTGTTTGAAGCCACTTTTGGAGGCCTTTCTGATGTCCAAATTCACTCCAAGTGTGATTTTTGGAAATTTCTACCTGTTTACTTTCCAACCAAAGTGGAATTTTTCAATTTTTCCTCCATTTTCTGCTCCAAAAGTCAGTTCTCCCAACACTGCTTCCTGTGTGTCAAAATAGGGGTAGTGAGGTCATTTTTTGAGTGTTTTTGACCTTTTTGAGGGCCCAAACCTGTCCAAATTTCTTGGCCATTGGTAGGAAAGCATATTTTTTCATGCCAAATCCAAAAATGCTAAGTTTTTGTCATTTGGAGGCTCCTATCAAAAGCGAGCGCCAGGTGGTGCAGCGCATAGAGCAGAAATTCCTGTTTTTTGAGCAAAAAATTTCAAAAATGAAAAATGTGCCCCAATTTTTTTGGAATTTGGGCTAAGTCTTCTCCATCAAGAATTGTGTTAGGCAAAGGAAGCCTCAGCCAATATCTGAATTCTATCTTGCTCCTTTCGCCTCCTCAATGCCCTTTTCAACTTTGCTTTCAAGCTCCTGATTCTTGCCTTGCAGACTTTGTTTCTTGCCATATAATGATAAGCCATATGCATCAAAAATGTCTTCTCTCTATTGGCCTTCTCTAGCATCCTTTCCCAAGTGCAAGTTTGTCCTCTCAAGCCAAGATTCATGCTCAGCTTGAATTTCCCTTTCAAGTGTTGTCAACTTGGTTTTCCTTCTTTTAGTATCTTGCGAGTTGCTTGCATATTTTTGAGCTCCATGGATGAGTGGGACTGTTGAGGGGAGGATTTGATGCTAGATATAGGGTTTTTGGGAATGAAAGGGTTTAGGGAATAGTATTTAGGTTTTGGGATAGCAATTAGGGTTTAGAAATGTGTAGCTAGGGTTTGGGATAGTGGGAGTTAGGAATATGGGGTTAGTGAATTTAGGGATATGGGAATGAAACTAGAAAATGAATGTGGGAAACAAAGAGTGTTGGAGTGAGGGAATGGAATTTGGCAGCAAAAATACAAACTACAAACCCTAAACACTTGTTTGTGAGCAAAAATTGCAAGGAGGTGGGGTTTGAGTTTTGTCTCACTAAACCACCATAAATTTTAAGAAAAACTCATTCACTAGCAAGGTAAGAAAGCTTAACTTACTTGCACACCATAGGATTGAGAAAATTTGGAAATTTGAGAGAGTTTATGGGTGAAAATAGGCTTTCAGCTCTATGCGCCGTGCCACAAACCCAATGCGTCGCGCCCCAAACCCAATGTGTCGCACCTCTAAACCCTATGCATCGCGCTTTTTACAGGAGACTTTTGGAGGCCTTTCCTATGTCCAAATTGAGTCTAAGATATCTCTTTGGAAAGATTATTGAGTCTACTCTCCAACCCAACTACAATTTTTAAATTTGGAGTTCATTTTCCCTATCAAATATCAAATCTCCCAAGACTGGTCAAAATGTGCCAAATGAGGCTGCCTCAAGGGAGAGTGCTGTTGCAGTCAACTTTTGAAAGTCTTCCTCAACTACAAATTGAGCTCATGATAGCTCATTGGAAATATTTTTGTGTCTAGTTGTACATTTGACTCATCAAGAAAGTCATTTGGCCAACCAAGCTAGAAGAAAACTTTATTTTCCCAAGGTCACTACAGAGGTGCATCAATTCTCCCGAGGCAACTGTATTTTTGAAATTTCTATAAAACCATCACACTTGTGTAAAAAGTGAAGGTGGTTTTTCTTCCTTGGCCTATTTTGGACAAAAAAATCTCTCATTTTTTCCAAATTCATCTTTTATTTCTTAGAAACATAATTGGAGTAAAACCTATCCCGATGTGTGGAATAGGGGATTTGTCGAAATGAAGAGAAATGAAGGAGATAAGGGGCTTCTAAATTCTTGAGAAAATTTTGGGAAGTAGGGAGGGATTTTAGGAAGTAGGGAAAAGTGGAATTTCAAATATTGAGTGAGGGGAAGGGGTCCAAAAGGGAAAAACACAGGCCTAGCCTAGAAAATTGTCAAGCTGTAGCAAGAAACTAGGGTTTGTGCGAAAATGAGGAATTTGAGGGATATCAGTGATGGAAAGTTACATTAAGGATAGGGGAAGGTGTATGAACATCAGGATACAAGTTTTTCTGATGATTTGACCATCCAAGAGAAATTACCTTCAAAACCCTAGGAGAGGGAAATGAACCTTGCCTAGGCACAACTAAAGCATAAACAAGGTGTAAAATGAACCATTGGAACCTAACATGATGATGACAACCCTCTGAATGATGGTACACTCAGCTAAATAGTGACATGGACCGACATTTGGACAACTTTGAAAGGAGTAAAAACAAACCCTAGGCCTAATACCTAGTGACTAAATTTTGCTTGAAAACTCACTGAAATGACAAAATTTGACCTTGACACCTTAAAATTACTTTGCAAGAGCATGTTTGATCACTGGTGGAAGGCTTAAAAGACTGACACTAACAGGATCTCAAATAGCATAAGATGATAGTGGTGACAATGATAATGATCATGGCGAAGAATGCATGGAAAACCCTCTTATTTATAATGAAGTATTGGGTTAGATTAGAAATTGGAAAATAAGAAAATATTATTGACCAAATCAAGATCTAATCATTAGGAATACTTTATTATATTTTTTGGAGAGAGAAAAGATATTCAAAATGTTCAAATATCTTTATTTAGAAAATGGTTAAAGTAATTAAAAAATAAAAATGATTTATTAATCACTTTGAAAGGATTAAGAAAAGTGTGAATTTGAAATAGTTATTAAATAGTGATTTAACAATTATTCCAAAAAATAAAATTAAGGAATAATAAATAAATAGTGATTTATTTAATTATTCCAAGGTGATTTAGTCAAATGTGACAAGGAATAATTATCAAATAATGACTTAATAATTATTCCTAGAGAAAGTTAAATAAATAAATAAATATTTATTTAATTATTCTCATGGGCTTTTCTAATTTTAATTAGAAATAATTTAATAAAAGTTGTTTACTAAATCATTTTTATGGTGAAAGTGATTTTACTATGGTAAAATTAATCATACATTGTGTATTTCAATCCACCTAGTTAGAAATGGCTAGGTGATAACAAAGCCCATTGTTGTAGAATAACCATTCCAATAATGGGGCTTAGATGTTATCGGTGAGATCTTTTCACACTCATCGAAGTAACACCGTTATATTCTCATGCTATAGATTATTTCATGCGGTGAACATAAGCAGTTCCTCTCTAGCAAGTGAATGATCAGGATGTCATCAGTTTCCTCAAGAAGAACATTATTAACAAGTTCGAAGTTCTGACATCCTTTGTTTTTTATAATGAAACTTATTTCTCATCACCGAAACTTTACGATTTTTCAATAGAAAATGGCATTGTGTTAAAACATTCAGCTAAATACTATCCACAAGGTAACAATATTGATAAGTTAACCAATAAGAACCTCATCCACATTATTAAAAATATTGTTTACTCTGAACAAAGGAACTAGCACAATGCTTTGGTGAATGCTCTATAGGCTGACCACGTTACGCCTAAACCTTCTCTGAGAACCTCTCCTTACTTTCTAGTATATGGAAGAGAAGCCATCCTACCTCAGAACATTTATCTACCTGCCCTTCAACATTCAGAAGAATATCAGGGTAAGCCTTTTTTTTCTGGTTTAGAGTAGGATAGACACACTGTTGAAGTTACAAGAGAAAAGGAGGAAAGAAAAAGAAAAATTTTCTCTTCATCAAAATCACATCAAGAGATGGTATTGCAAGAAGATTGTGGGGAAGAAGGAATTCAGTGTGGGTGACCTGGTATTGAAGTGCCACAAAACCCACAAAGAGAAGGGTAAACACATTAATTTATATGCCTTGTGGGTCAAACCTTTTGTTGTTAATGAGAAACTTAGCCACCACATTTATCGTCTCCAATATTTCGATGGAAGATGGAATCCCTTCCTATCAATGGAAAAGATTTAAAACAATACTTTCAATGACAGTTTGGGGTTGTGCCCTACCTTATGTATATATTATTTCTTCATTGTTTGTTTGTTTTTCATTTTTAGTATTCCCATTGTCTTTTTTTTTTTTGTGAATAAGCCTCATGTGAAGTGTGTGATTGGTTCCAATGCATGTGGAAAATTTGAAAAGGGTTTTGTGACACTGCAACATTTGGCTAACCTTTAGTCATTCTTCTTCATCTTGATTCACACCTTTTGGTCAATGATGTTTAGATGGAAAATATGATCCTTGTGCAAGGAAATCTTTGTGTCGAACCATGATATATGTATATATTCTAGAAATCTCATGCCCACACTCAATTCTTAATGTTTTAGTGTTTTCCATGCCGATCCAATCAAGTAGAGAAGGATGAGAGGAAAATATTAACAGGCATATTAATATCAAAGGTATATATTTAAACATCTCTTAAATAACAACCTCTTCTACTCTCAATAATTTGGGATCTTACTTCCACCCCATGAAATAAATAAGTGCCAAAGCACAATTCTATAAAGTAAAAAAAAAAAAGGGTGAAAGAAGAGAAATGCTTCCTATGAAGAGAGGTGAAGCAAGTAACATTGCCAGCGTACTGTCCAGAAGTAATTCTTGTGTTATTGTAGTGACTCCATCAGGGTGCTGTCTAGGCCTGTTGGCAATAGAGAAACACTAGAGATGAAAACTAAGACTCCAAATATCTAAGCTCATGAGCTATATTACCCTTCTTCTAAATCAAACCATTGTGATATGGTTGGCCTTATGTATGTGTTCAACCAAGAAAGGGATGAAGGGGACTGTGCTTATAAACTAGGTAAGTGGGGAAGCCAAAGTAATCTACACGATGAACCAATACTTCCTAAAGAACTATACCCTACACAAAATATTTGACTAAGTAAAATAAGTTAGAGTTCCTGATGTGTTGCCAAGTCTTTTCGCTGCTACAACATCCTCCAAAATTCTGGCCTACATCCAATTTTGGAACCTACTTTGATTATACATGTTGTTGTTTCTAGTAGTAAGAGTCTTTCCATGTGTTTTCTCTAAGTGTTCAAGTATTGTTAGGAATAAAACCAAAGTGTCGTCTTCTTGCATATGAAGTGTTTTGTATTGCATAAGCATACTTATGGTTCACTTCAAGGGGTAAATTTGATGCTAATGAGTCCTACTTATCATGTAGACATGTATTGTACTCATTCCTAAAGTTTTATGCATTGTTGCACAAGTTGTTGGACATTGGATAAACCAACGCTCCTCGTGTGATTCATGACATGGGCTAACCACCTCTCATGGATCCTTCTCTCTGGTGATGCGATCATTGACTAACACTTGTGGGTTTTGGTCTAACGACAATCATGATTCCCAACAAGTGGTATCAGAGTGTAGGTCACGAGTTCGATACACACCTGACTCGCGTTGGGGGGTAGATTGTTGGACATTGGATAAACCAACGCTCCCCATGTGTTTCGTGACATGGACTAACTGCCTCTCATGGATCCTTATCTCTGGCGATGCAATTGTTGACTAACACCTACGGTTTTGGTCTAACAAAAATCGTGATTCCCACCACAAGTGTCATCATTGTCGTCACAAAGTGTACCTTAAGTGTCGCACTTGGGGGAAGTTGTCACATTTTCATCACATTGAGGGGGTTATGTTGTTAATATGTTCTGAGTGATCAATTTTTTGTCGTCAATTATTCTAAGTGTGTGATCATGCTCAAGTTTTCTTCTTGTTCACATTGACCTTACTGATCCCACACTTAGCCAAATTCTAAAAGCTTCCTACCCGAGCAACTTGGCTTCACTCATCCCTCCTATATTGTGCAATATGTACTCTTAGCCCTCAAGCTCAGATCTTACCTCCTAGAATTGTGCAATGCATAGTTCTTTCCTTCCTAAACTTCACACTCTCAAGTCTCAGTGCTAAAACTTGACCCCTTTAGCTCTGGAACTACATAACCCTACCTCCCAATCAATTTCTTTTTTGCACTTTACAATCTCAAGCCTCAAGCTTCAATCTTGACTCCTTGAATTGTGCAATTACATAAGCCTTAGTCTTATCTCCCTCCAAAAATGTGTATTGGGGAACCTTAGGCCCCAAGCCTCAATCTTGCCTCCTTGAGACCCTCAACTACGCAATCACCTTGCCCCCACCTTCTCGAACTATGTACCGTGAAGTCTCAAGCCTCATTCCTGGCCCCTGACCTTTTGAGTTGTGCAACTGCATAATCCCTGAGTCAGTCTCTCAGTCCAACTCTCATTTCTAGCTGAGTCAGTGTTTTTCATGGAGTATGTTAGACTAGAGTTTTTTGGATTGATTCCATCTTGTCATGAGTGGATTTTAGTTACATGAATTATATCCTGTTATGATAGGATGATGATGGAGGAGATGAAGTAGGAGACCTTCCTAGAATACACCTTTGTATTTACAAATACAAGTTGATCATTGAAGAAGAAGAAGAAGGGACACCAAATTGTGACAACAACTAGAGATCAAAATCATTGTGAAGACTCCTTATCTTCAAGCCTTATGGAGGAAGACGAAGAAGAACATGTACCATATGTCAAAGACCCAAATATAGCAGCCTAAAGAATGACTTGACATTTCCACATCATCATGCAATCCATGTCATCAATGTCATGTCATGTCGTGTCAAGGTGTCATGTGAAGAGGATATATGAGTCATCATTTACCACATCATTTGTGGATTATGTAATTTTCAATTTTCAAGAAATGTAATGTAAAGTGGAAGTCCAAGAGTCATCTATAGAATGTGAAAAGTCATGAGGGAGTCAAAAGGTCATAGAGAAGTCAAACAATCATGAGGGTAGTCCAAGAATCACAAGGGAGGTGAATAATCACCCCATTTGTTATATATACATCCTCATAGTGTTATGCAACCAACTCATGGAAAGGACTTTTCACCTTGTCTCCTCCAACCAGGCATTAGAGTGGAAGATAGTCCTTTTGGAGGAGAAAATGGTTGCTCTAATGCTCCACTATTGGAGCTAGTGGTGTTCATTGTACTAATGTATCCTGGATTTTTTTCTTAATACTTGAAGCTCATTGAATCATTGCACTTTCTTCTAAATATTGTAAGACTATTCTTTGAATGTTTTCGATACATGTTGTTTTCATCAGTACTAAAGAAATTAAACTATTTCAGTGGCTTTGGTCCTCATCTTGTTGAAGATGTGTTCTATGTGTTTCAACAATCATTACTTCTATGTGAAATATTTCACTAGTTGATCAACGATTCATTCATATGTATATGCTCGTGTGTATTTACTAGAATAGTACTATTGTTCTTATTTTAAAGGCTTAATTTTGATTCCCCTCCGGTAGAAGAACCTTGATGCATTCTACAATAGAACATTCCAAAAGGAAAACTCACTTGTTCATCCGAAATACATGTACATTAGTCTCTTGTGCTTACCATTGCAACAAAGGAATATACCTAAGAACATATGGCAGCTCGCCCTTATTTCCAGAAGGGCTCCTACTCCAAACGATGTGAAGTCTAATTAGGGATTTTCATTAGGGAGACCCCTTTGCATGTTGGTGGGATCCAGCACTGTCAACACCTCCATAGCCCTGACGGGTAGCCCAGTTGGTTGAAGCCCCCCTACCAAGTCAGTGGCCTTATGTCATGAAGTCTAGGTTCAATTCTCCTTGGTTCCATCATGGTCAAGCCCCAATAGTGGGGTCAACTAGGAATGAGGCCCTTTTAGGTGGGCCTTCCTAAGGGTGTTGCAAGGAGAAAAAAAAAAAAACAATGAAGTTCCCTTTGCATGGCTCATTGTGGCATGCTCTCGAAATGTCTAAATCTCATAGATCTTGCGCACTTTTTTTTATGATTATCTCCTCCAATCCAAGAATATGAGGCACCATTTAGTTTTCTACTTCTTCGTAGAAGAGAGATGTTGAGGTAGCTTCCCTACAACCAAATAATTTTATACATATGCAAACTAAGTAACATTAGTAGACAAGGAAAAAAAATCAAGAAAACTATCATCTATAAGCTCTTCTAATCCTTCATTGTGAATCCTAGAAAGGAAAAGTGCTACCAAATTGGCTCTTCTACACTTTTTTAAGATAGTGATATTAAATTCATGTAGCAACAAAATCCACCTAGTAATTCTACCATTAGTTATAGGCTTGTTCATTAAATATCTTATGGAAGAATGATTCATGTGATTAAAAAACTTTGTATCTTGTAATAAAACTTTTAAATTTATTAATAGCATGCACAATTGCTAAAAAACAAAATTCATTGTTTATATAATTAATTTGAATAGGTGTTAAATTTTTACCAATGAAATAAATGGCATGAGAATATTGGTTTACCTATTGACCCAAAACTACTTCAAGGAGCGCATCTATGGCACTTATTGAGATCTTAAAAGGAAGAGATCACTTAGGTCCTCCTAGAAAGGGTTCCTTAGTAAGTTTATCCTTCAAGTTTTTAAAAGTATATTGGTAGTGTTCATCCCAATAAAATTTAGTATCATTATTAAATAATTTTTAAAAAGTAGTAATTCTATTAAAGTTCTTTATAAATATTCTATAGAAACCAGAATGGCAATAAATATTCTTACATCTTTTAGAGATTTTGGAATATATAGCTTCATAATAACCTCAAACTTGGTGAAATCAACTTGAATCCCTACACAAGATATAAGATGTTCAAGAACAATTCTTGTAGTCTACATCATTCCACATTTCACTTTACTCAAAACAAGGTTAGTTTCCCAACATCTAATTAAAACATCTCCTAAATTATTAATGCTTTATCAAAAGTGTCACCATAAACACAAAATCCATCCATATATGTCTCTAAAGAATCATGAATAAGAACAAAAGATATATCATATGCAATTCACTAAACTGTAGCGGGGGCATTGCACAATGAAAAGGGAGATACTCGATAAGAAATTGTTCCTTTGGAGCATGAAAAAGTGGTCTTATCCTAATCCTTAGGCACTATCTATATCTAGTTATAACCATTAAAATCGTCAAATGGGGTGGGAATAGTCCTAAATATAAATGTGATGCATACCTGTATTGGGTTGTATGTCTTTCATGTCATGACAATCCTGGGAAAATCCTGGGAAAATGACCCAATATGTTTATGCAAGATTTGGATTAATTCTTCTTGTTGGAATTGATCGAGTTGTGAATTTATATGTAAATAAATTCTTTGCTAGTTGATTTCAATAAGAACAGTGCGAGACTCAGAAATATTTGTGGCTGATGCAATGGTCTATAGAAATGGTGCATTATTTGGGTTAAAATTTTCTTGAATTTATTTTCTAAAGGTGTGATTAAGAGGATTGGGAATTTGTAAAGGTTACAAATTAGAAATAAAATTTTGAATTTGGTTCTCTTAAATATAATCTTGAAACTATACAACATTATCAACCATAAATATAGATTTGAAAACTTCTTAATCACTTTTAGCATTTTCAAGCCACATAGTATCCTCGTGAGTGGTCTTAATCGGTGGATATAAACTCACATTATTTACATAATTTACATACGAGATAATCATTTACTTGGATTATCAATCAAATGAATGCATTTGCAGTGGCCAACCATGGCCTTTGTAGGATCATAAGATGTCCTCCAACAAAATATTTTTTTTTGTAACACCATAAACTCCACAATATACGCCCATAAATCTAGGTAGACAATCACATCATCTATGACACCCTTGGGTCAAATTTTAGATCTATCAACCAATTATAATATGGTGGGTGTAGGACAAAGATCAAGTAGTTGTAATTAGTCCATGGTCTACCTATTCATAACATTGATTGTAGCTCCTAAATCAATAAATAAATTTGGAATAAGGAGCTCATTAGTGTGGACTGAAACAATGGGATTGCTAGGATTTTTATATTTTTCTATAAAGGTTTGGCCTAACATAATGTCTATTGTTTTATCAACGAACTAGATATTCTTTGGTTCCTTCTTTTCAATAACTAAATTTTTGAGGAAAATATCCCTAATAAATGGGGATATCCCTAATTTCTTGTAACAAGGGAACTTTGATGCAGACATTATTTAGTTCTAAAATTAAATCATGTTCAAGATGTCCAGTAGGTTTCTCCAAGTTTAGCCTTTTTAGGTATGGAGGTAAGTTGGAATATTAAGAAGGATGTAATATTGAAGCGGTCTTGTTTATTTGATCATCATTTTTTTTTAGGAACCCTCTCCTCTAAATTTTCTTTAATGATTATAAAATTTTCTTTATTGATGACCATTCTTGGCTGTTGGGCATGGAATCCCCCTGAGGCATGTTTTGGGGCTCAAAGCCCATGTTTTGATCGAATGATGTTTTAAAGCCTCGCGAATTGCAGGTGCAAAAGTATGTTAGAGTCATAGGGTTATCTGCCCTAGTCTTGTAATGTAATGTCGGCCTACCCATGGTTTGTGGACCATGGGATTGTATAAATAGAGTGAGGCTCTAAGTGTAAAGGATAGCGAAGTATGAGATAGCAAGGAAGAAGCAAATAGAAAGAGTCTAAGTGTCTATGTGTGTCTTTGGGTCATAGAGTAGGAGAAGGCTCTGCAGCTGAGTGTGCAGAGGCCTATTTGTCCACAGTTGAGTGCGCAGGGCAGAGTCGAGTCTGTAACCGAAGAAGAGAATAATAAAGAGAAGTTTTATCCAAATTTTGTGTATTTGTTCTTGAGTTATTACTTGTTTGATATCCATTGCAAATATACAATTTATTTACTGCATGCACTTGTATGAATGATTCATATTGCTAAGTATACTTTACACATGCAAGTAAGCTAAGTTAATCAACTAACGATGGAATAATAGTAAGGACTTGGGTAATAGCAGCATTCGACCCCTGAGTAGGGATGCACGAAGGCAGCATCTCAAGCTGCGAGGTACAGGTAAGTGTGCATAGCGACATGCGCACAAGATCAAACTATGAACCACTAGAACTCATCAGACATCTCTAGGGTGCAGAAACCTGGCTCTATCACCCTCCCATACTACTTCGGGTGAGACCTCAGTCTGCACTCTGTGGACTGTTGCCGAAAGGGCCAGTAGTACCGAGATTTGTTTGGCTAAATCACCTCTTAACCTAGGTCAGGCCCCAACAAGCCAACAAATGGTTCCGTTATCGGGACTGGGATCTACATAAGGGATGTCTGATGTCGTGTCACTGGAATCTGACAAAGAAAGAAATTGAGGGGTGGTTGGACAGAAAAATTCACGATTTCATAGTGTAGGAAAATAGGAATCCGTGAGTATCAAAGGAACAGTGGTTAGAGCACTACTTATATATGGAAATCCATGAAATTTTCTTTTGATCCTTCCCCTCTGAGTTGTATGAGCAGATCGCAAAGCTAGCAGACAGTTAAGGAAGGTGGAGGCTCAACAAACCGATTGTGTGGGCTCTAGAATTGGTGCATAGACTAGAAGCATCGGGAGAGAAGATCACGCACGTTGTTGATCCAGGTGGATGTTGGTGGCCACCCACCTATCCCACTTGGACCCCCACAACTGTCTCTTAGCAGTTTTTCGGGTCCTAAACTCCCGGAGCCGTTTTGAGGCCCTAAACGACGTTTTTTGGGAAATCTACCGCCAGCGATTTCTCTGATAAAAATCATCCTTTCCGTCGTAGTCCTCGGATAGATCTTTCCAATGGGCTATCATGCGCGTCAAACGGAGATAATACGACCAATTCGCGACCCCGGGAAGTTGGCTATCCAACTCACCCCAAAACGGGGTCCACAATTTGGCGTTTCATCTTCTAGGGTTAGAATGTGAAGGGTTTTCCATTGTTTCTCAATAATAAATAGGCCTTCGAGCCTCATTGTAAAGACAGTTCGAAACCGTTCAGAGGCAGGTAGCCGACACATCTCTTCTCAGAGATAAGCTACCATCGCCCTAGCTGGGTTATGTCTATTTGTAAGCATATTTCAGTATTCTCCATTAATGAAATGAAGTATTATTTCTGCTGCATATCTGTTTTTATGGTTATCGCATCTCTGTATTTATCGTTATCTCTGTAATCTATTGCGTTCCTGCTTAAATCTAGATCCGTTGTAGACCATTGGCTTGATCAAATCATAGGAGGGTTTATCACCAAGTTCACAATAGATACTTCAGTCAACTATAGCGAGGCAGAACGACACTTCCTCAAAGGACCATGAGGTAAGTATGTTAAATCTTTGAACACTTGGATTAAAATTCTACTGTGTGAAAAGTGGGTTGTGCAAATAAATTGATTTTTGGGGCTACGCGAAGTGGGAGGATCTATAGAAATGAAGGTAGCACATAAATAGAAATGAGCCCCTTGATTTCTCCTTGGCGAGAAAGCAAGGAAGAGCTCGTGAAAGTCTCACGAAGAAGTGCGATCAATTTGATAAGGCAGCAAATTCCATGCATACCACCTCCACCTACACCACCACTAGTTTCACCATCTTCACCCCCATCTCCACCCACACCACCTCTGCCACCACCACAGTTCAATATGGCAAGCACAATAAAGTTTTCGGTGTGCAAATGGGTAGGGAAAGAAGATCTGGACCAATTCTAGTTCGTGGTAAAGGTTGTCTGGGAAGCACAAGGAGTCACGGATGACAATATAAATAATGCAACACTAGTAAGTGTGTTTCATAATCACGCACTAACGTGGTACATTAAGTATTCTAATGACAATCCAAATGCAGGGGTCACAGATATCCAAGCTGCGCTGAACAAGGACTTTAGCAAACTGAAATCAGAGACATAGTCGATTATCGGGTTTAAGGAAATCGTGATGCTTCTAGGTGAGACCCCATGGGAGTTGGATCAGAGACTGAAGGGTATGATTCATGAAGACAACATGACCTTGATGGATGGGCAGCTCCGCAAATGGTTTGTAGCATCACTAATGCCGCATCTAAGGATGGCGTTGTCACAACAAAAGTTATCCACCCAGGCTGAAGCTTTGGAGATTGCAATGATACTGCACGAGACCCAAATACAAGATCCTATCCCGGGAGTCCAACAAATCCATGCGCAACTGAAAAAATTGTGTCTAGAAATGCAGAGTTTGAAACAGGACAGTAAAACGCGCCCAGAAGCACGTGAGGAGGTATGGTGCATAAAATGCAAGGGCTAGGGGCATGACAAGGACCATTGTGCAGTCTTCGCGAACTACCTAGTGAGAGAAGGGCCAATGCCACTGAGACCAGAGGCACAAGCAGGGCCGAGCACGACACTTACATTATGGTGTGCGATTTGTTAGATAGGAGGGAAGCACGCTATAGATAACTGTCACCTATTACATAAGTATACGCAGATGTCCCAGCAATTGTTCTGTAATTTTTGCAAGTCAGTAGGCCATGATGAGTGTACCTATAGAAGTTATGAATTGATGATGGATCAGACTCCTACCTACAGAGTTCAAACCAAAACGCGAGCCCTCGATAAAAATGTAGTGATGGCGCACACTGGGTTTCAGGGGTGCGGACGAGGTCGAGGTGGAATGGAACCAGGAAGGGGTCGTGGATAGCTGATTTGTTACAATTGAAGAAGGCTAGGGCATTATGCCTGCAATTGTACAAATCCGACAAGAGCATCATGTTTATATTGTACCCAGTTTGATCATGAGATGGAAGACTTCCCTACACTGATAGCAAGGTTGTGTGATAAAGGAATGCTCCAACCTCCGCTGACTCAGAATCTACAAATGATGAGGTCTAAGCTGCGTGAAGAGGACTCGAATGTAAACATCATGCTCCAAAGCAGTATCATGATAGGAGATGACAAGGGCAAGAAACCCGAAGAGAGTGCTTGGGTTTGCAAGGCTCCAACAAAGGAACTAGAGTTCGATTTGGAGCACGCGAAGGAGACATTCATGGAAGCTAGGAAGAGCTTCACGGAGACCTCCACTTCAAGTAGTAAGGACAAACTAGAACCAGAGATGGACCCATCAATGCGTACTACCTTTCTGGAGATTGTTGAGCCTCGAACCTGCACCTTCCTATACACCCTCTCAACCTTCTTTTTCCACTCATTTCATCCACCTAGTTGATTAAATCATTGTATTTTAGTTTAAAAAAGAGCTTTTGACATGGTTTTCTAACTACGCTGATGATTGTTGTTTGGTTTAGAATTTTGTTCAGACAGCTGCGGAAGCTTCTCAGATTCCGCAGCTGACACAGGTTTCCGTAGCCGACCCAGGTTTCTGCAGCCGACACAGTATTCCGCAGCCGTTTTTTCAAACACCATGCTACAAGTGTCCTCTGAAGGAACGAGCCACATGGGAAAGTTCCAGGAGTCAAGGACATGGAATGTGTCCCTCCAGATCATCCAGCACGACCATAAAAGCCCGCGGTCAAACAGGGGGCAAAGGATAGTCAACGGAAGTGTTCAGCGGTGGCACGGCTCTGCGTAGCTCTGTTTTTGAGCACGTGAAGCTACGTGGCACAGTCTTTAGCCACGAAGACATCCTGGTAGCGTGAATCCAACAACCATACCTCTCAGATTTAATAAACATGATGACAGTTACCTAGATCCGGGCTGAAGAGGATTTACATGTCTCTGGCAGCGTGGTTAATAGCGTAGATTTAGTTAATCTGTTTAGATTTCTTTCCTTATAAATAACGCGTCCATGAACGCTGTAAAGGTTAATCTTTGTTAATGTAATTCGAAGTTGTTGTATTTGCCCCAGTGCACTTTTACGTTTCTGTTTAATATATGAGAAGACTGGTTTAAACTTACGCTTGTAGCTGTTTGTTGAATCGGCTGAAGTGGCAGAGGGCCCCTGCTTATTAAAGCCTTGTACATTTTTCTTTTAACTCTTGCATTATTTTTTTTTCCTGTTCATGTATATTAGCTGTACAGTTGTCATTTAAATTTTGCGTTTTATTTCATCATGTATATTAGTTGTACATAACAAAGCTTTTTGATTTCTGTTGATTTACATTTTCATTGCTGCTCTTTTATGGTTACAACTGATCAGTGTTTTCTACAGGTTTTCTTAGGCAGCCCGGGGAAAATTTTCACCTTTTCTTTTTATCACTATTGGCATACGAGATCATCTTGTCTTTGTCGCTGACTCTTTTTTTCTGAAGTTTGATTTCCAGTACTGTCATTTCCTTGAGTTGTACATTTATTTTCTGCTCTTAGATATCATGTTATTCATCTGTTAACGGTTTCTTTCTATAATCAAATAACTTTATTAGGAACTAGAATATCACTCATTATAGCTTGATTTAGTTTGCTTTAGACCTCACATTGCTTGAATTGTTCATGACTGTTTCTCACGGGGTAAATTAAGCTGAAAGGAAAAAGGTCAAGAGAGTTAAAGTAGTGTGATTAGTTTCTTTTACGCAGTTTAACTTCTTTTAGATTTCACATTGCTTAACATTTCATGATATCTTTTCACAAGGAAGATTGAGTTGAAGGGTTGAAATAGTGTGGATTAGTTGTTCTTACTTTTAATTGAATTTAGTGTAGATTTCACTTTCATTTTCATTCAGCAACAAAGATACTGGGCCGATGTCATTAGTTCATTGTTTGATGTCTTTATTTCTTTTTAAGAATTGATTTCATTTCAGTCATTTTAAAGCTTGCTTTCTTTTAAGTTTTGAAAAACCACTTAGAGATCACCATAATCATCCATATTTCACTTGCTTTATCACCTTTTCATCATCTCACATTAGGGAAAGATAAATCCAAAAACAAACTTAAAAAAACGAAAAACGACAAAAGACTAAGGAAATGGTTATCTAGTACATATAGTACACTTCACCGTCATTTTACGAACCCCAGGTTGACATTTTAAAGTAGCAATTTAGACCTCACTAAATTGACCAAACATTTTGGCGCCGTTGCCGGGGAAGTGAAATTAGGTAGCCAATTTCTAAAAAAAAAAAACAAGGAAATTTCAAGGAAGGAAAATTGCTAACCTCTCAAAGTATGCTCTCCTCTTTCCCTTAGTGTGATCTGGAGGATCAGAAAAGAGAAAGTTACTGGTTTAATAGTTTCTTGAGTATGCTCTCTTCTTGCACCTAGAGTGACCTGGAAGATCAGAAAGAGAATTATTAGCCCGACTTGAAGAAAAATAAAAAATGACATGCATAGAGCAAGAGATTCTAGGGGAAGGTTTTTAGCTAGAGCCAAGAGTTCGATTTTTACAACTCCATCTACTTCAAGGAATAGACAGGAGACACCTCCATCATCTCCAACTTACACTCCTAGCCCTAGGATTCCTAGAATTCAAGAGGCAGGAGTCGACTCTCCCACACCTTCCATCGAATCTGAACTAGAAAGAAATCCTTTCCTTCCTTCTACAGAGAGACAAATTGTAATTGAAGAAGTAGAATCATCTGAAGAAGAAGAGGGAGAAATTCCTTCTCATTCACCCTTAGTAGGAGAACCAGAAGAATCTGAAGTCTCCAGGGAAACTACCATGACAGAGGAAGGAGCAACTGGATTTAGTAGAGGTAGAGGTAGAGGAGGAGGAGGAAACAATGGAGGAGGTAGAGGTAACATTGGGGGAAATACGGATGGGGATAACTCATTCGGATTTCCTATAGTCGATGAGGACTCCCGAGCCACAATGAAAAACATCTCACTATCTATCCTCCCAAACTTCCATGGGTTCAGGAATGAGGACCCTGAAACATTTCTATTTGAGTTTGAGGTCGTGTGTCGAACTTATGATTATCTGGAAGACTCTCAAAAACTCAAACTGTTTCCTTCAACATTGAAAGGAGCAACCTTGAAATGGTTCATGGGATTACTCACTCAATCCATTAGGACTTGGAATGATATGAAACAAACATTTTTGGATAGGTACCTGGACTATTGTATGCCCACCAATCACAAGGATGAGGTATTCAAAATGGTGCAAAGAGAAGATGAAAACTTGGAGGAGTTACTTGAAAGATTTCAATACAACCTGAAAAGAGCAAAAATGAGTAACTTAGATGAGGAGACCTTGAAAGCCCTTCTATTAAAAGCCATTAGAGATGAATGGATAGATATTTTGAACATGATGGGAAAGGGAGATATATCTCAACTTCCACTTTCTGATATAGCAGAATTATGTGTCCATCTCTCAAGGGGGAAATCTAAAACTCAAAAAGGGCCTAGAGATCCTTCTCTCATCAAAGCAAACAAATCTGCAACTGGATCAGTAAGTAGGGTTGAGATTGGCAACATGCTTGATGAATTCAAAACCGACATCTTAGGGAGTCTTAGTGAGCAACTAGACACCCGTAAGATTCACAATAAGCAGAAAGCAGAAGCTGAGGCTTTGGCCATCTTTTGCCCAAAGTGTAGGAAGAAACATGCTCTAAGGGAATGTCCCTTGGATGCAAAATTTGTAGAAACATGTGTAATTTGTTCAGAGAATCATGAGACCAAGGATTGTCCTTCAATTCCTAGGCTCAAAGCTGTCTTTCAAGAAGATCCAAATACAATCGAATCTCTCTGTTTTGTTGCAAGGAGACCTTGGCAGGGGCAACAAAATCAAGGGTTTAGCAACTCTATGAATTTTCAACCCCCACCAAATTGGAATCCTTGGCAACAACCTTGGTCCCAACCTCAAAATCCTTTTCAATCATGGGTACAAGGTATGCAAAATCCTTATGGGAGATTTGCTCAATTTTATCAATATCCCCCATCTTTTCAAAACCAACAAGCTCCACAACTTCCAAATCAAAATCCACAACTATCATTGCCATTTCCACAACAACCTTCTCAACAGAATCCAAATTCTCAACTCTTGCTTCCATTCCAACAAAAGTCAAATCAACTTCCTTCTCAGCCATTGCCAAACCCCAATAACAAAAACCCTCAAAATGCTTACATGATGGAAGGTCAACAATTTCCTGCCTATATGATTGTTCCTCTCAATGATGTACAACTCAGATCAGGTAGAGTCTTAGATAAGCCTTCTATAAATGCTCAAAAGCAAAGCATTTTTGAGGAAGATTCTCTTGAAGCCAATAAGGGTTCTGAAGCATCTCTTCAAAACCCAAGTACTCAAAAAGAAAAAGAAAAAGAGTTAACCCCCACAACTCCCATAGTTGAGAAACCTGCATCTTTATCCACACCTCCTTTTCCTGAAAGATTACAAATTGACAAAGGAGTGGAAAAACAAATTTGGTTGCCTAACTATAATTTTCTAGATGAATTGAAGAATGTTTGTATCAAGATTCTCTTGTTACAAACCATTAAAGAGATTCCTATTCTAGCAAAAACAATAAAGGAGTTGAGCCTTAAAAGACCAGGAAAGAAACCAAGAGACACAAGAAGAATCCATCTGGTAGGAAAAATTGCAGATATCATGATGGGAAAAATTACTATGCAGAAATATGTAGATCCCGGTAGTCCAATTGTCAAAACACATATCAATGGGGTAGAAATACCAAATACTTTGATTGATTTAGGGGCTGCTATCAACATTATGAGTAGACAGACTATGGAACAGCTAAAACTTCCTAACCTTCTCTTTACACCTACTTTACTGCAACTTGCAAATCGATCAATTATCAAACCAGATGGTGTATTAGAAGACATTCCAGTCTCCTTAGACTCTTGGGAATATCCAGTCGATTTCATGATTTTAACTCCCAAGAGTAATCTAGGAGGACATCCTCTTATTTTAGGAAGACCTTGGCTAGCGACAACTGATGCTTTTATCAGTTGTAGGTCTGGGGATATGTATATTTCGGATGGTAATTCAACAAAGAAGTTCAATCTGTATCCTCCAGCAAAGGCAATAACAGAAATAGAAGAAGATGAGTGGGTCGATGATGAAGATACTATACAACCTGTCTTTACCATTTCTGAGATTAGTGAAGATAGTCAAATTCTGAACACATTAGAAAACTTTGAACCATCTTCAGAATATGACCACACACAATTTCAGTTGGATTCTGACATTGAGTGTCTATCATCTAGAAAAATGTCTCTTTTCTCTATGGAAGAGTTTGGTAGTTCTGCCATTGAGATTTTTCCAGGAAAAACATTGAATATCAACAAAAACTTGGAAAAATCACAACAGGAAGAGCTATCCAAAATCTTGCCAAAACATTCTACTGCATTTGCATGGGAGTATACCGATATGAAAGGTATTGACCCTAAGACTTGCATTCATCACATCTACATTGAGGAAAACAGTAGGCCAATCAGACAACCTCAAAGAAGGATGAATCCAAACCTTAGGGAGATAGTGAAAGAAGAGCTCCAAAAGTTACTTAATGTAAACTTCATTTATCCAATTTCAGATAGCCGATGGGTTTCTCCCTTGGTTATAGTACCTAAAAAGAATGGTAAATGGAGGGTTTGCATTGATTACAGGGAATTAAACAAAGCAACTTTGAAGGATCACTTTCCTTTACCCTTTATTGATCAAGTATTAGATACTTTAGCAGGCAAAAAGTATTTCTCATTTTTGGATGTTTTTAGTGGTTACAATCAGATTCAGGTAGCACCTGAAGATCAGGACAAGACCATATTTACTTGTCCATGGGGAACTTTTGCTTACTGAGTACTTCCTTTTGGATTATGTAATGCACCCACAACATTTCAAAGGGCAGTACTAGGAATCTTTTCTGATCTAAGTCATGATTGTGTAGAGGTTTATATGGATGATTTTACAGTTTATGGTAATTCATTTGAAGAGGCATTAGATAATTTGGAAAAAGTCCTTATAAGATGTAAAGAAACAAACCTTTCATTAAGTCATGAGAAATTCTTTATGATGTTTACTGAAGGGATTGTTTTAGGACATCATATTTCAGGAGATGGGATTAAAGTTGATAGATCAAAAGTTGAAGTCATCTCCAAGTTGCCTATTCCAAATTGTCAAAGAGATGTTAGAAGTTTTCTTGGATTTACTGGATATTATAGGAGATTTATTGAAAACTTCACTAAGATAGCATCTCCTCTCTTCAAATTACTTACAAAAGACTATGAATTCAATTGGGATCCTGACTGTCAATCTGCATTTGAAACTTTAAAAACAAAAATATCTGAAGCACCCATTTTGAGAGGGCCGAATTGGAAACTTCCTTTCCATATTTCTACAGATGCTTCAGATACAGCTCTAGGAGTTGTGTTGGGTCAAAAGGATTTAGTTCCTTATGCCATTTACTACACCAGTAAAAATTTGATTCCCACTGAGTTAAATTATACTGTGACTGAAAAAGAGTTCTTAGCTGTTGTTCATGCAATCAACAAGTTTAGACATTATATAAAAGGCTATGAAACTTTTGTCCATACTGATCATTATGCAATTAGATATCTCATGAACAAACCTGTTACTAATGGCAGAGTTACAAGATGGCTTTTAGTTTTACAATAATTCAATATTACTGTGTTAGATAGACCAGGGAAACAAAATACAGTAGCTGATTTCTTGTCTAGAATCCAAAATACTAACGAAGATTCTCCTGTAGAGGATAAGTTTCCAGATGAATATTTGTTTGCAGTAACTACTAAAACTCCTTGGTATGCAGATATTGCTAATTATTTGGTTACAGGGAAACTACCTCCACATTTATTTCCTAATGAAAGGAGAAGAATTATTCAGGAGAGTTCGAGTTATTCATGGATTTCTAATGAATTGTTCAAAACAGGGCTAGACTGTGTGATCAGAAGATGTGTTTGGGAAGATGAAATGCCTGACATCCTCAAGGTATGTCATGATGAGCCATGCGGTGGGCACTTCGCTGACAAGAGGACAACTTATAAAATCCTTTCTTTGGGATATTATTGGCCTTCTCTCTTCAAAGATGCAAAACAATATTTCAGGAGGTGTGACAGCTGCCAAAGATTTGGGAGACCAACTCTTTCAAATGAAATGCCATTACAGCCACAGGTACTCATCGAACCCTTTGAAAAATGGGCTTTAGATTTCATTGGACCTATTAATCCACCATCTAAACAAAGAAGTATATATTGGTTTGCACTGATTATGTTACTAAATGGACAGAAGCCAAGGCATTGCCTTCTGCCACTGAAAATTCAGTGGTTCAATTTGTTTTTGAGGATATTTTTACTCGTTTTGGTGTCCCAAGAGAAATTGTAACAGATAAGGGAAGTCAATTCACATCTAATTTGATGGAGAAGCTGATGGAAGAATACAAAATCAAGCATAGAAAATCTACTCAGTACCATCCGCAAGCAAATGGCCAAGTGGAGTCTACAAACAAAGTCCTTGAGAACATCATCACCAAAATTGTTCATCTACATAGAAGAGATTGGGCAGAGAGGCTTCCTGAAGCCTTATGGGCCTATAGAACTACATGGAGGAATACAACAGGACATTCTCCCTATGAACTTGTTTATGGGAAAGAAGTCCTGCTCCCCATTGAGTTTCAAGTCAAGACCTTCAAGATGGCAGTTCAGTTGGGGATGAATCTATCAGAAGCCCAAAAGCACAGAATGGAGCAGCTGAATGAGCTAGATGAAATAAGACAAGATGCAATTTTAAGGACTGATCTAGTTCAGCACCAAAGAACTAAGTGGCATGACAGATATATCAAAGAGAAAAATTTTCAAAAGGGAGATTGGGCGTTACTGTTTGATTCCAAGTTTAAAGACTTCAAAGGAAAATTTCAGACTCATTGGCTTGGACCATATGAGATTGACGAAGTCTTTAGCAATGGAGCAGTTCGAGTCAAGAACATTGATGAGTTTCAAACTCCTCTCATTGTGAATGGCCATCGATTGAAAATTTATCATAAGCCACTCTCAAAAGAGGAATTTGTCAAAATGTTTCAAGAAAATTCTGCAATGAGGCTGGTGGAGAGGAATCCTTCTCCTCCATCAGCCTAGTCTTTGTTTCTTTTAGTTGAAAAAAAAAAAAAAAAAAAACTTTTGTATAAGCCTGAAAACCAATCATAGATTGGCAGTCTTATATAGAAAATGTAGAGTGAAAATCAGGGGCACCTGACACTCTATATTTTCCAAAAAAAAAAGGAGAGTCTCTCTTTCTTTCCATCTTCACTCCACCTCATTTACCATTTCAGTTCATCCATCTCATTTTCATCTCCATCTTCACTCCACTTCATTTCCATCTCATTCCACTCATTTCATTTCATTCCATCAATAAAAGTCCCTCTCAAGACTATTTTATTTAGTTAGTTCTTCTCTAACTATCTTTGTGCAGTTAAAGTGGTGTTGTCTTAGTTTCTGCAACTGGAAACCGTTTCCGCAGCCAGAACCAGTTTCCGCAGGCAGAAACGATTTCCGCAGCCAGCATCACTCTGTCTTTACAGCCGGCATCACTCTCTTTTAAAAAAAAATCACAGTCAAAGGTTAGTGTCATCATCGCCAAGTGCAGCAAAGACATGGGGCATCTTCAAGATCAGAGAACAACAATGGGTCAGAAAACTTAATCAAGAAATGATAAACTTCCAAAGGTATGATCAAAAATCTCTACCAAATAACAATTTAATGTCATTATTATGCATAGTTATTAAACCATGGCAAGTTCCACTAAATGCAATGATTTGATACGGAAAGCCCCATACCACTCCTCTTCCACGATGTCATTCCACAACGGTCCCACGATCATTCTAAATTTAAACTCGAGATGGACTGCTCTCCCATTTATTGGCCGTACTTTGAGATGTGACCGACTGTACTACGGCTCTCCTTCACCATAATTCCCGCAGCCGTCTGCTGAGACGTGCGCGCAAGTCATCCGACCCAAAAGGACTCAGCAGTTATTCTGCCCATTTATCACTTCACTCCCGCATGCATTCGATGTTAAACTCATTACTGTTGTTTACCCTTTACTCCCTCAATACTCATACCATTCCCTGTTCTCCATTTCCGCTGCATCCATTACAGCTTGCTCCAAACCCTGGCTACAGTCACCACATACATCCTGAAATTCGATTACGACCACTCCAGTTACCCTAAGAATCCCGTAATCAGCCCATTTTTTTCCTGAAACTTCATACGCAGTAGAATTTTCAGTCAGAATTTAAAGCCGAGAATGGGAAAATTACTGAGAGCTGAACCGGAAGGACCAAAATACCTGGAGGGTTATCCTCAAACGAAGGAGTCGTTGAAGAAAGCAAGGTGGCTGAGATTCATTCAAAAGTTCAGAGGCTATAACAAGGAAGTGACCAAAGCTTTTGCACGGTCCTTTAATGGACAAACAGTGGAGGTTGGAGACTTAAAATTTATAGTGACCGAGGCCACAATAGCAGCTGCAACAAGTCTTCCACGAGAAGGGTGAAAGGTGGTTCAAAAACAGAACTGTGGAAGATCAAATATGGAGAACAATGATACAAAACCCAGGTATGGATACCTCTGTATTTACAAAAGGAATCCCTGTGCATACAATAAAATAAGAATGGTCCCCTCTGTTATTACTTATCCAGACATTTATCACATGCGAGGGTCGTTTTGGTTCCATGTACATGTATCATGCCAGGCTAATGATGAATTTTATGGAAGGTTATACCCTTAATTTGCCTTCTTTTCTGTTATCAAGCTTGAAGAAAATGAGCTCTGCTGTTCAAAAACACGTAAGCAATATTGAATCCCATCTTTACCATCATGGGTTCATAAAAATCCTTATTGAAGATCAGTTGAAAAACACTAAGGATACTTGGGAAAAGTTTTTGACAAGAAACCACTTCCAAGAACTAACTGAAGCCTTTGGAAGCAGTCCCCCAAAAATTCCAAAGAGAAGTAGGAGGAAAGAAAAGAATATTATAGCCCAAGACTCTCCTACAATAGACATTCAGGAAACTATTCAGAAAGAAGGAGAAGAGGGAGCTAAAAACAAGAAACAGAAGAAGGACAAGGGCAAAATAATCATTCAAGAAACCTATCCATCCCCTAAACCATCCATAGAGGAAGATTCTCAAACTTTGGCAGAAAGATTAGCACATCTTCAAGCTGCTGCCACAGTAAAGAAACAAAAAGGAAAACAGAGTGCACAGGAAAAGAGCACTAGTCCACACGTGAGGAGGAGTAGTAGGCTAAAAGGAAAGAAGAGTGTAACCCAAGAAAAACGATCACACTTTATTGATTTAGGTGAAGGAACACCTGAAAAAGCTCCAGCTCAGCCAGACATTGAGTCAAGTCCTCCACTTGATGAAAGCCCTTTTCGGCCAGAAAGAGAGGACAGTCTTCCTCCTCCACCAGATTTTGATTTTGAGCCTAGCCCAAGAAAAACACCTGAAGTAGATCCTAATCAGCAAGAGGTATATAACTACCTAGAGTCATTGGAACAATCAGCTGCAGGACCAAGCACCACCTTGCCACTTGATGCACAAGTACAGTCTTTAAAACAGGAAGTGTTTGAATTGGAAGTCCTAAATAGGCACATTAAACATGAAAACGAAGCACTCAAAGAGCAGAGTAAGGTAGACAAGATTGTCCATGATAACACTATGCTCCATTTAGGACTGTGGCAAAAGAAGAACAAGAAGCTAAAGAGAAAGCGTAAAAAGTTGAGCAGGGCATTGATTAATCTTAAGTTCAAATGTCTAGTCAGGAAACCAAGGACCATTTTAGCATCAAAGAGAAAGAGAAGAGGGCTAGATGTTCTTGCAGAAGCCTCATAGCATATGGATTAAGGGAAATAACTAATTTTTGGTTGCATGAGGACATGAAACACCTTCATAGTGGGGGTATGTTGAGCCTCGAACCTGCACCTTCCTATACACCCTCTCAGCCTTCTTTTTCCACTCATTTCATCCACCTAGTTGATTAAATCATTGTATTTTAGTTTAAAAAAGAGCTTTTGACATGGTTTTCTAACTACGCTGATGACTGTTGTTTGGTTTAGAATTTTTTTCAGACAGCTGCGGAAGCTTCTCAGTTTCCGCAGCCGACACAGGTTTCAGCAGCCGACCCAGGTTTCTGTAGCCGACACAGGATTCCGCAGCCGTTTTGTCAAACACCATGCTACAAGTGTCCTCTGAAGGAAAGAGCCACATGGGCAAGTTCCGGGAGTCAAGGAGATGGAACGTGTCCCTCCAGATCATCCAGCACGACCATAAAAGCCCGCGGTCAAACAGGGGGCAAAGGATAGTCAACGGAAGTGTTCAGCGGTGGCACGACTCTACGTAGCTCTGTTTTTGAGCACGTGAAGCTACGTGGCACAGTATTTAGCCACGAAGACATCCTGGTAGCGTGAATCCAACAGCCATACCTCTCGGATTTAATAAACATGATGATAGTTACCTAGATCCGGGCTGAAGAGGATTTACGTGTCTCTGGGAGCGTGGTTAATAGCGTAGATTTAGTTAATCTGTTTAGCTTTCTTTCCTTATAAATAACGCGTCCATGAACGCTGTAAAGGTTAATCTTTGTTAATGTAATTCGAAGTTGTTGTATTTCCCCCACTGCACTTTTACTTTGTTGTTTAATATATGAGAAGACTGGTTTAAACTTACGCTTGTAGCTGTTTGTTGAATCGGCTGAAGTGGCAGAGGGCCCCTGCTTACTAAAGCCTTGTACAGTTGTCCTTTAACTCTTGCATTATTTTTTTTTCCTGTTCATGTATATTAGCTGTACAGTTGTCATTTAAATGTTGCGTTTTATTTCATCATGTATATTAGTTGTACATAACAAAGCTTTTTGATTTCTGTTGATTTACATTTTCATTGCTGCTCTTTTATGGTTACAACTGATCAATGTTTTCTGCAGGTTTTCTTAGGCAGCCCGGGGCAATTTTTCACCTTTTCTTTTTATCACTATTGGCATACGAGATCATCTTGTCTTTGTCGCTGACTCTTGTTTTCTGAAGTTTGATTTCCAGTACTGTCATTTCCTTGAGTTGTACATTTATTTTCTGTTCTTAGATATCATGCTATTCATCTGTTAATGGTTTCTTTCTATAATCAAGTAACTTTATTAGGAACCAGAATATCACTCATTATAGCTTGATTTAGTTTGCTTTAGACCTCACATTGCTTGACTTGTTCATGATTGTTTCTCACAGGGTAAATTAAGCTGAAAGGAAAAAGGTCAAGAGAGTTAAAGTAGTGTGATTAGTTTCTTTTATGCAGTTTAACTTCTTTTAGATTTCACATTGCTTAACATTTCATGATATCTTTTCACAAGGAAGATTGAGTTGAAGAGTTGAAATAGTGTGGATTAGTTGTTCTTACTTTTAATTGAATTTAGTGTAGATTTCACTTTCATTTTCATTCAGCAACAAAGATACTGGGCCGATGTCATTAGTTCATTGTTTGATGTCTTTATTTCTTTTTAAGAATTGATTTCATTTCAGTCATTTTAAAGCTTGCTTTCTTTTAAGTTTTGAAAAACCACTTAGAGATCACCATAATCATCCATATTTCACTTGCTTTATCACCTTTTCATCATCTCACATTAGGGAAAGATAAATCCAAAAACAAACTTAAAAAAATGAAAAACGACAAAAGACTAAGGAAATGGTTATCTAGTACATATAGTACACTTCACTTCGTCAGTTTACGAACCACGGGTTGACATTTTAAAGTAGCAATTTAGACCTCACTAAATTGACCAAACAGAGATATGCATGAAGTTGTTGCGTGACAACAAGGTTGTGAAGGGACTGCAGGATCAGGGGAACCGTGCATAGTTCAGAAGCTCGGGAAGCACACAACACAAACAGGAAGGGAGATGAGATTGACTGCGCAAATCGGGGAATATGAAATGGATCAAGTGACTCTAGATTAAGGATCGGATGTGAATGTATTTCCAAAGTAGACATGGGAGCGCATGGGTAGGCCTTCGTTGCAATGGTCTCCTATTCAGTTGTGAATGGCGAACCAGAAAAAGATCCTACCAATGGGAAGATTGCAGGGAGTAATGGAAGATATCAAAGGTATGAGTGCGCTTGTAGATTTTGAAGTGATAGAAATTGTTGATGACAGAAATCCCTATCCTGCGCTACTAGGAATAGATTGGGCCACTGACATGAATGGAGCGATAAATATAAAGAAGCGCAAGATGATTTTTGAGAAAAAGTCACTACGTGTAGTGGTACCTTTAGACCCCGCGGAAGGATCATGCTACACAAAGCCAGTGTGCGACGACGAGAGAGACGACAACCTAGAATGTATCTAAAAAATAACCACTCGGGAACAGGACTGGGTGAATCTAATAGCGGATGGAAGGATTTTGTGGGAGTGCGAAAGCTCCTGCACATTAGATTCGGACAAGGAAATAGAACGATGGAAGAACCAGTTACAAAGGTAACCACGATCAATTGCAACATGATGGTAAGATCATTGTGTTGTGTGACAAAAGAGGTAAGGGATCTGCCTATGTATGATAGGTTGACAGCGGTGGATGAATTCCTGAACAAATTTGAAAGTGAGGTGCCAGAACAACAGCGTTTCGATGCTCTGAAATAGGCACTGCGTGCTACGCCCGCAAGGTGGTGGGGTACGCACCAGCAGAATTTTGAGGACTGGTTCAAATGCGGAAGGGTGATGCTTATACAATTTGGAAAGCCTCAGTTGTGGAGGGAAGATGGGTGCGATGAACAAAACATCCTGCGCGCCCACCTCTCCAGATGGGTACAAGAATATGGTATGAAACCTGCACGAAAGCACATTGTCCTCATGAGAGTAAACAAGAACAAGTAGGAGTAGGCAAGACGAGGGCATGAACGACGAAGTATGATAAGACCAAGCATGCCAAATATTATACACAGGGAAGACTTTGACAAGGTGTGTAAAGTACTGAACATTGTCCACCATGTGAAACGCACTGACAAGGACCTACACGTACTAGCGGTTCTATGGGCTTATAGGACCATGTGAAAAATCCTGAACGCGCAAGCACTTCCGAAGCTGAAGTATGAAGCAAGGGCTGTAATCCCTATGGAGCATGTGAAGCCTAGTCCACACATAGCAGCACCCACAGATACGATGGTCTACGAAGCCCGGAACGAAGGAATCACACAGCTGCAAGAAACAGAACACATAGGACTTGAGGAAGAAATCTGACGGGGAAACTTTAGACTCCGCGAACTTGAAAAAGAAAGGGTACGATTAAGGAAGAAAAGCGCTATGATGGACGCGAAGGTAAAAAAGCTGGAGGAAAAGATAAAGGAAGCGTTTTTCGTCGAAGAACCTAGGATAGTAAGGTAAGGTGCGTACGATCATACTGACAAGTTTGAGTACTATTGCAATTTAGTCTGCTGCCTTGGCTTGGACCGCATATCACCAAAAATATTGACCAGGGTAGGGCATTGCACATAGTAAAGTGTGGGATGCTGACCACAACAATGGAAGGTGGGGATTCTCCACAAACCATGGTGGAGGATGGGATGGAGCCCCACATGGTTGGTGCGACCACCTGACTAGCTATTGGAAGGAAAATCTTAGCACTCCATGCAGTTGAAAGGGAGCACAGGACTATAAACTATTAGGCCTGGGAGCTGCGTGGTATTGGAGATGTGCGTAGAAGCAGAGCATCACAGGGTCCACGACTACACATGAAGGGCTATGATGCCGCATGGGCTAGCCGGAAAGTGACCACTAAAGTCACTATTCACAATGGAATGCTTGACTTGAGGCCAAATGGAGTGGGCGGCATGCATTTAAGACACGATTTATGGGCAATATTTGGGAAAATCTGCTGCCAAGAAAGCATTAATGGACCAAAATTAGGGGGAACAGTCAAATTAAAATTCAAAAGGCGTTATAAAACACAAAGGGCTACCCAGCAAACAACACTTGGTCAATTGAGAATTCAACGATTGCGTAGAGCATTGAGCATTGAGAGCCGAGTGATAATTGAGCACCTAAGTTCGCGAATGACAGAATACAGCCTAGATACGATGACAAAAACTAAGGATGGTTTGGAAATTGAAGAGGTAACCATCAGCGAGGCCACACAGACCCCAATTGTGGAAGATGTTCTAGAAGACGTCGGGGTTGTGGCAGAAATCCCCAAATCACTGCGAATGCCAAGGCCCAAGAAAGATAAATAAGAAATGGCCCCCATATGTGTGTCCCTGAAGAACCCACTACACAACAAGCTATCAATGGCAGAAAAACGGAAAGTTGTCATGATCGAAACAGTTGAGGAAAAAGAATATTTACAAGCCCTAACCATCATAGTAGAAGAAAATGAATATATGGAGGAGGATATTCAACCTACATGCTTTCTAAAAAAACTGCTTGCATATGTCCCTCCACAGAAAGGGAAGACCAAAGTGCTGAAGGACCTGGACAAAAACAAGAGTTCACTCTAGACCCTACTCCTCCCATACAGCATAGTGTTACACGCACCTGGATCGTGTGCCAACCATGAAGTTTGAAGATTGGGACCTCACTGACTACAAGAAGTTCCCTCACCTAGAGACCGGGAACCTCATGAAGCAGAACATTGTGGGGGTGGTTACAATGTTAGAGCCATGGAAGTGGTTGCGCAATGTGGAAAACGCCAGGTTGCTACACTTACTATGGGTACCAAATTTCCATCGCACACCCATCACCTTTTTCATCATCAAGCAGCTACTTTGCCTGGTTCATAATGGGTATCGAAGGATGGAGGAGCCTATCCCCACCACAACCAACCTAATCCACTGCATTTCTGGGCTCCCCTACAAAAGAAAGGACCCCGAAACCATAGCCGAAGGAAAGGGCAGTGATTTGGCCACTGCAGAAGCCATGAAGACAAAATACAAGCTGGAGAAGAAGAAGAGGGGCTACGCCATCTCCAGCATCAAGGACAAAGGGGTACACATAGCAACCCAAATCCTGACTGACAAAGTTATTAGGAAGTGCCGCGTCGATGAGGTACCGACGCCGGTGGTTGTACTGGCCGAGGAGTGAGCGGAGGGGGTCTAGTTCAACTAGTTTGAATTCCTGTGTGAGGAATTTTTGAAGAAATTTTGCGAAGCCCAGGTGCTGGTAAAACCTTCCACTACACGTGGTTGTTGTTATCCATAATGCTCGTAGTAGGGGAACTACCAAAGGACAGTCAATTCCCCAACATTGACAGAGAATTACTAGAGGCCGCGAAGTACACTTTGCTCTGGGCCACAAAGGATGCAAAACGGATATGCGACACCAAAATCTTCCAGGTTCTCATGGAGATGAGCATCCAGATGTGGATCAATCGAAGGCCGCGCTTGTTGCCCATGGTGTACAATAGTCTACAGAGTTTTACAAACTTTAAAGCTGATATGCACAACATTTTTATGAGGGCGCATAAGGATCTGGTGAAGCAGTGGACGAAGCTACCTTTTATAGCCACTAACGACGTTATTTTTACTATCTTGGAGACATGGCCTTCAGAATGGTGCACCCCAAATCTAGCAGAACTTGAGAAGGCGATAGTTTAGAAGAAGAAGGACAATGCCAAGCTCCACGTCACACAATTGGTCGAGAAAAGGTGGAAGGAAACAACAACAGCTAAGGAAAGGGCAGCGCGGGAAGCGACACAGAAAGCTGCCAAGCAGAAAAAGGTTGCAGAAGCAACAACAGCAGCACAGGCGGCAGAAGAAGTAACAATGAAGGTGGATGAGGACCAAGCAACATCCTCACAGGGGTAGGAGGTAGAGGAAGCAGAAATAGTAGAAGGGAGCGCGGACCCAGGGACTACGTCCACACAGCTAAAGTGCCCACACATGGCATAGAGAGCAGGACCAAGGAAGAAGGTCAAGGCCTCGAAGTTGGCCATTGACCTGATCACCTTAACTGAAGGTGACCTCCATGACATCGGTGAGATGGTTCGCAATGTCACTAATGAGGCCCTTCAGGATTTTATGCAAGAGCACCAGACTATGTTAGGGGCCCTCAGGGTGCAGCTACAGGAGTTACAGGTGTGACCCCCTCAGGTGGGTACCCTTTCGACCCACCTCGCAGCAGGATCCTTGACAGTAGAGTAGATGCTATGCGCACAGATGGTAAACACAATAGTGTTACCAGAAGGGGCCCTGGTAGCAGCGAATGAGACTGACAAATTTGCAGTTAACATTATTAAAGGCCTTGGCCTTAATTTGGTTTCCCTTCTGTGAGAGACATTGTATCTGCTATAGGATGGGATAACGGTAGAGCTGCGTGCTAGGGAGAGCCGCGTGATCCAATTTCTCAGCGAACAAAAGTTAAACATGGAAAATATTAGTCTGCAGCACGATGAATTGGTGTCGCAGAACTAACAGTTGGTGTAGGTGGTAGACGACACTTGCCGACACGTCCCGGAGTTGGCCATCCTAGCAAATCTACTAGTAGAAGTGCGGATCCACAAGTTGGTAACCGGAGTCTGCGAGGCTAGAGAAGAAATGACCAAGGTTCAACTAGAGCTAAATCTTTAGATTGCCGAACTACGGTTAAAGGTGAAACCTTCCACTTTGCCAAAGGACTGAGAATAGTGCACTAGCACTATCACAACAGGATTGGAAGAAATTGGAGGTGCAGTGCAAGACTGTACCAATTTGTTGGAGCAAGCACTTATGGTCCTCACAACTCTGCAGGAGAACCCCAACATCCAGCGCCTGGAGACAGAGGCGTGAGAAATCTAGCAGCAATACAACAATGTCCGAGGGACTGTGCAGATAGTAGTCCTCACTCAGCGACTTGTGAGGATACAACAAGCTAAGGCACTGAAGGAGTAGTTGGATGCTGTGCGACATAAGGAGACAGTGATCAAATCGCATGTCCAGTCGTGGATTGACGAGGCTTTCACTATCAAGGCAAACATCAAAGGAAATCTCGCACACATACAGGGGATGCACATGTTAATGGATAGAAGTGCTCCAGACATGAAGGTCTCAAAATAGAGGATGCAACAGATTCAGCAAGCAACGGCTCAGTGCGCTGCCGACATCAGCACAGTTTGAGGACAGTTGGAGGAACTCCGTTCCAAGATCGCCACACCGACAGAGTGACTCGAGGGCGAGTCATGATGTTTGTGTTAGGGGCTTGTTGGGCATGGAATCCCCCCAAGGCATGTTTTGGGGCTGAAAGCCAATGTTTTAACCGAATGATGTTGTAAAGCCCCACGAATTGCGGGCACGGAAGTATGTTAGAGTCATAGGGTTGTCCACCCTAGTCTTGTAATGTAATGTCGGTAAAGTGAGGCTCTAGGTGTAAAGGATAGTGAAGTATGAGATAGCAAGGAAGAAGCAAAGAGAAATAATCTAAGTGTCTAAGTGTGTCCTTAGGTCATAGAGTAGGAGAAGGCTCTGCAATTGAGTGCACATAGGCCTAGTTGTCCGCAACTGAGTGCGTAGGTAGAGTTGAGTCTGTAACCGAAGAAGAGAAATATAATAAAGAGAATTTTTAATCAAATTCTATGTATCTGTTCTTGAGTTATTACATGTTTGATATCCATTGCAAATATATTTTTTATTTACTGCATGCACTTGTATGAATAATTCATATTGCTAAGTATACTTTACACATGCAAGTAAGCTAAGTTAATCAACTAACAGTGGAATACTAGTAAGGACTTGGGTAATAGCAGCATTTGATCCTCGAGTAGGGTTGCGTGAAGGCAACATCTTAGGCTGCGAGGTACGGGTAAGTGCACGTAGTGACGTGCGTGCAGGATTGAACTGCGGACCACTTGAATTCAACAGACATCTCCAGGGTGCAGAAACCTGGTTCTAGCACCCTCCCATACTACTTCGGGTGAGACCTCAGTCCGCGCTCCACGGACTATTTCCGAAAGGGCTAGTAGTACCTGGATTTTTTTGGCTAAATCATCTCTGAACCTAGGTCAAGCCCCAACAAGCCAACACTACCCTTAGATGTAAATCTTTCAATTCTAGAGGGGTAATTAAGTAGGTGGGATAGGGTGGTAACTCAACAATAAAAATGAGTAAATTACTTTATTATTTGCATTAGGAAAAGGCTAGGTAGGTATCTGAGTTAGATTTGGAGGTTGAGAAAGGCGTGGTTGTAATTGTTGGGTTTGTGTGGGTAGCAGTGTTAGAGGTTGTGCCATTTGTGTTGGTGTGGGGTAAGATTTTTGGTATAGTGGAAAATATACTTGTGGTTGTTGTGATAGGTATGGTGATTGAGTCTGCATCAGAAATTGATAGGCGAACGTGCTTCTGTAGGTAATTCATCACCATGTTTGTTTCTTAGGATGATTTGCTAACTATTGTTGTGGGCATGCTTTCTAAGGCACCTTAAAATTTTCAAGTTGTTATCACCCAAACAATGTCACCTATCCATTTCTTACTAGGTGGATCAAAATATACCATGTAGGATTGTTTTTACCATGCTAAACCCATTTTCAACATTGGAAATAATTTAGTAAACCATTTTTCTAAATTATTTTTCATTAAAATCCAGAAACCCCATGAGAATAATTAAATAAATCATTATTTATTTAATATTCTCTAGAAATAGTTATTTGATGATTATTTCTTATCACTTTTGAATTAATAGCCTTACAATAATTAAATAAATCATTATTTATTTATTATTCCTTATTTATCCCCTATTTTCCTTATGAGATAATTGTTAAATCATTATTTAATAATTATTTCAAATTCATATTTTTCTTAACCCTCACAAAGTGATTAATAAATCATTTTTTATTTATTAATTACTTCAACCACTTTCTAAATAAATATATTTGACCAATTTGAATACCTTTTCCCTCTCAAAAAATATAATGAAATATTCACAACAACTAGATTTTGATTCAGTTAGTAATATTTTATTATTTTTTTATTACCAATATATTCCAATATTTTGTTATAAACATAGGGTTTTCTCTTCATTCTTCACTATGACCATTTCATCATCAACATTATCACCTTATAGCATTTGATCTCTCACTTGAGTTCAAGCACCTTTTTGTTTTTCTTCCCATTACAAAATGAGAGAGATAATCACATTGTTGAAGCACAAGGACAAGAAAGGAAAAATCCCACAGAGGGGAAAGCATAGACCCATTCTATAATTTCTCCTCACTAGGTGTATTAATTAATAAGATTTTCATTTAGTTAAGTCCTCCATTGAGTTATTCCATTTTTATTTATTTTTCTTATATGTTTCCATTTGCATGATCTATTTTGTTGGATGGTTTTTCTTATGTTTTTGTTGCAGGATTGAAGCATATAAGGAACCATATTTTGTTGTTAGGGTTATAAGTCACATATAACTTAAGTAAGGGATTTTCTCTCACTTGCAAAAAAACTTTACAGTAACATACAAAATTGTGAAGAGTATTTTCCATAATAAAAAGAAAATGATGGTATAGAATCAGGGGATATACTTAAGGCTCTTGGCTGCTATGGTATTTTTGGCACCAACGCACACAATTTGTTTTGTTTCTTGGTCCTCTCCTTGGTAGACTAATTTCAACCTAGGAATTGAAGGATGCTTATCCATCAAATTTCTTCTACAAAAATATTTGTATTACCTAAAGGACATTCTCTAAGTTGATGCTTCTTTGTACATTTAGGACAAAAGTTAGAAAGTGATAATTTTTCATCTTCTTATTTCTTCTTAAGTTTTAAAGTATCAAAATGTAAACTAAGAGTACCAAGAAGATCAATTTTTAAATTTTCTAGTAGATTTCCTAGTTCAACTCTTGTTACACTACCAATAGAAAACTTCTAAATTTAGAGAAGTTACCTCTAACTCCCTTACCAAATGTAGTTTGACTCCTTCAATCTCTTCTACAAAGAACACTAATTTTTGCAAAATTACATTGTGAGATATCTCCTATTCCAATCAAATTAAGAAGATTAATGGATTCATCATAAACACTCCTAAGGAAGATGCTTTCAACGGTATCCAAATCAAGCTTAATTTTCATGGACATTTGGATATTATATAGAAATATTTCAAGGTAAACCTATAGAATTTTGTGACAACCCCAATTAAATTACACTCATATATGTAATGTCAATATATGTGCAAAACAAAGGGTTGAGTAATGGGACACAGATTCCAAAGGTTGGGGATATTACTTACTAGAATATTTTTAAATTGTTTCTTACAATAGAAAAATATCAATTGGTACATGGCTATTGATGGTTGTGAAAAAAGGGAAAATATGAATTTTCTTATTAGTTTTGCATTTACAGTAGTGTATAAGAAAACTATGACAAAATTTTAAAAAGGAAAAGGGTGAGATTTCCAACTGCTATGGTGTGTTGGCCACCCATTTAGACCAATTAAAAAGAATTTAACAATCTAGGAATAGATAGGAAGGTGGCACACTTATCATTGGATAACAATATTTTGTTTGCATGGTCATTATCTAAGGGTTACACAAGGAAAAAACAATTCGATTTGTTGAAGGAAAATGCAACAACCAAGGGAGGAAAATTTTATTTTCCAGAAGGCAATAGGAGGAATCGAACTGAATGGGAGAGGATAAACTGGAATGTGGAGTAGAAAATTCAAGTTATGGGAAAAAACATTCAAACATCTTAGGGAAGAGAAAAATGTAGAGAGGGAAAGAAGGCATCCACAAAACAAGAAAAACTTTAATGATCAACATGAATGCAGGGGAGTTGCAAAATATGCTCTTGGTCGATAAGGAGTTAGGAGGGAATCAACTTTACGTGAGGATTCACTGCCTCTAGATTCCCCATGGGCCAGAGGGTGGAGATGTTGTTTCTCATAAATCCATGAGGGATAGGGTGAAGGAATTACTCCTAGAAATTCCTGGAGGATTTATGGAGACTCTCTTATTGTAGTTTGTTTTATTGTGAGTTCTATAGAACAATAGTGTTGCATTCCGAAGGGTGGAGAAAATAGGCATCTAGACTCCTTGCATATTTTATGGGCTGCAACTCAGTTGGTGGGAAGAGGTGGAGAAATGTCTAGAGTCCCTAAATCAACTAGTGGTTAAGTTTAAATCTCTAAGCATAAGGCTCCTTGGCCTTTGGAATCTAGCTTAGGGGTGATAGATAAGTAAGCTTGGTTACATCTGTCTATGGTTGGGTGGACAATCATCGTCCTAGATTCAGTTGCCCAAAATTTCCCAAGGTAAGTGACTTTTATGTATTTTCAATAACAATGAATATATGTTTACATTTCTAGACTAAAATGTGTTTAATGATGTATTGGGCATGGTTTATGCTTTTACTATCTACGTGATTGACTAACATGATGTTCCCACTATTCTAAAAGTGTTGGAACATGTGATGGTATGGGTCTTCATTCCAACAAAAATTAGTATCGAAGTCCTTTCTTTTTATATTTTTATGGTTATATTAAATTTCAAGCTCTTACACCATTGCTTATGTTGCATTATGTGGTAATATTGAGGAATTCTTTCTCCCTAGTCCTTCTCAATCCATTTATTTTATATGGTGGCATTATCCAAGTATTTAGTGATCAATACCCTAGTTCTAGGTCTGTATTTCCATATTATAAAAGCTTAGATCTAAATATACCTTATATTTATGCCTTGTGGATGGCACTGCCTCATAAACTTGAATGGCCCAGTCATATGATTCCTATATTTAACACAACGATTTCATCCTTATTATGCCCCTGGTGATTTCAACTTTCTCAATGTTGGGTGCTATATTTTTTACACTATCTTGGTGCTGGAATAATGGGTCAAATACCTTCTTGAACGAATGGATATAGTCACAATGCTCATCTTGAATGGTATTATGATAGTGTGCAATTATATTGGATATCTTCTGATCATAACTGGTATTGAAACTCCTTCATAAATTGTGACAACATGAAATTTTTTTTATTATAAGCTCGTAGTGGAATTGTATATTATATTAAGGTAGAATGTGGGATATTTCCTTCTCCTTTATAACCCTATTGGCCTGCCTATTTTCCATATATATTGCTTTATGATTTCCAACAACACATGCCCAGGTCCTTAGGTTAGTATTTCCACTTTCTCTAATCTTAGGTCTAAGAAGGATTTATTCTCCTTATTGTGGATGAAACTATCAAATATTTTTAACAACTTTTGTGATTCTTGGTTGGCATGACATTATTTTTATGTCATGGCCATGATGAGAAATTGTCTCCCTATGAATCAAACTCCTTTATGTGATATGATTACTTTTATATGTTTCACCATGCTAATTTAATCATCATGGAGATGACAGACCTATGAAGTGCTAAATGGATAAGTCTCTGGTCTAAATAGACAAGTCTCTATCCTGAATGGATAAGTCTCTAGCTTGGATGGATAACTCCTTGTTATGTGTCTTGTATTTTTTCCATCAAGACTTGGAGATGGTAATCTAGTTGTAACCTTAAGAGGGATAGCACCTATGCATGCCTCACAAAATCCCAAAGAAAAGGGTCAAACTCTAGCATAGGTCAAAATTATCATAGAAACACCATGCTCAAGATCCTCATAAATCATCCTCTGTGACTTATATGATACATGTTTTGGGTAGAAACCATTGTGATCGTGACCAAGCATACACAGCTATGCACACAGTAAGGTTTCCTTACCCTATTTACAAACCAAATATATATAACATCACAGTGAAAAATGAGGTGCAAAATTCACCTTTATATGAAATTATGTCATTTATTAGCTCCCTCCCTCTAGCCCTCGTGATCTGGAATTGGACTAGGTTATTTCTTCCTCTTTTCTAAAATCAAATAAACAAAAAGTAGGATTGTTTCAATGCTTTGCAAGGTTAAAATGGGTCTAGAAACAACAATTTTTTCCAATGTTTCTTCAAGTCATGAATTAGTCTTCATATGTAACTTAACATAATGAACATAACATCACATAAACCATTCGTGCATAATGAATAACATAAAAAAGGGTTTGTTGACGAAGTTCACCCATCCTCGGCTACATCTTAGGGCTTGTCAACATGACTAGACCACTCATATATTCAATATCAAATGAGGTACATAAAATTTTTCTATGGGTAAACATGTGGCTATTACACCTACAAATTAATGGTCTCCTACAAAGATGACATACTCCAACTGAAATGACCTAGAAAGAGCTTGTGCACACTTCAATTCCACATTAAAGCACATAAATAAAACTTCATGTTAAGACAAGTTGAACCTATGTTAAATGCTATAAGTTACAACTACTGTATTAGACTTATAAAAGTGAGAATACCCCTACAAGGTCTTCTCCATGCCCAAATACCTTCCAAAACTTCTTTCAAACCCTGACTGATCCATACACCTTTAGTCTAAAACCTGTGAAAAGACTTTGTAGATGTGCTCAAATCATAAATTAGAGGTCACCAATGGATTTAGAACATCCAAAAACCCGCAAATACGCTTTGTTTTAATCCAATTTGGTCAAAAACTCAAAAAGATATGAGCTCCTAAGCTCTTCCATGAACTTCACTATTACTCATCCTACAAATTCAACCTTCTATCTACCAGTCCTACAAATCTGCCCCAAAATTCTCTTACTGAGGGAAAAATTCACTCTACACTAGTGCATTCTATTGGATGATTTAATTTTATGATGACCCCATAATTCTGAAAATTATGGCCATATGGGCCACATAGGGCCAAGGGTTAGGCCTTAATGCCCACCCTCGTTGGTTAATTTCTTAAAAATTGGCACCTAGTCATTTGGTGCCCCACAGGGCCGAGTGTCGGGCCAACAACATGCCCTAACTATCAGAGCCCCCTTCTCCGCTAGTGCATGGTATTGTGGGTGATATGTGAACTCGGGGATGGCCCCCACTTCGTAGTACCTTTGTTACGATGCCACTAGTCATATGTGTTATGTCAAAACCATGGGTTGGTCCTATTTTTCCGCCCCTGTTTGTTGGCACTAGTCCGGTGGTTGATAATTGTGGTGTCAGAACCTTGGGTTGGGGCTAAGCCCAAGCCCTTGACTCCAACCCACTTATGTTCCCCTAGGCTGGTGAGGCGACCTATGCCCTGGCCCCATCCCCCAACAAAAAAATGCAAAAAAATTAAATATAGGTTTGTGATTATGGTTTAATAAGGAACACCTGTGGCGTTGTAGTAGAGCATTGTGTTGCGAACTTGGAGATCACAAGTTTGATTCTTGTGGAGGTTAGTTCGGTCATGAACCAAAATTTTACTCTAACCCTGGGATGTCACGTGGTGGCTTCCCATTGAACCTTTCCTCTGCCACATCAATAGGGGGGATCCCCCATTTCGTTACTGACCATCCAATGAAGTTGGTTTAAAGAATGACCGTAATGTCAGCGAAACCCCACCCCCCCATGTGACGTTGTCACACACCATATATCAAGCCACTCTCACCAAAATTGTGAGATCATGAATCATAACCTTGAGTTAGAACCAGGATAATGGAAGCCCTACCCCCCGACATCAGGAAGGAATGGGGGTAGTGATATTATCCACCCCATCATTGATCTAGCCCTCTTTATTGTGATTGTTGGATGAAAGGTGAGTGGTCAGAGTGGGTATGTAATATTCACACTATGAATTAAGTTTGGTATTCATATTCCACATGCCACATATGGCATGTCATATATGTATATAGGTACATATTCATCAAATTGAAGGTGTGGAGTATGCAATGCAAATGTCTAACATAGTTTCATGATTAAGGGTTAGCATTGTAATATATATATATATCATAACTTTTATGTCAATTAATATGATGCGTGATGCACATAAAAAGGTGTCAGTGGAGTAAGCCATTATATATGGAAATTGGTCACATCATGACTAGATAACCATTGAACTTGCAGGAATAATGTGTGTGTGTGTGTGTACAATGCAGACTATAGTTTGTTGTCATGAACAATAATTAAATAGGTAGGATTCAAATGGAACAAGCCATGTATGAATTTGAGAGTTATGTCGGGTAGTAATGTGTTATCTTGGCATGTAGGTGCCATGTGGAGGCCATGTGGGTGCAACATGGTAGGACAGAGGAAATAAAAATTTTAAATACTCAACCATTAAAGGAGTATAACTTAAGATGTAGAAGTCCAAATGGGACAAAATTTTATATCATTGGAATCATCTTGCTGAGATGAAGATGAAGGTGTTGTCCTCTTTAAGTTCTTAGAACTTGAATGAAAAAAAAATATCTTGTTTCTCTAACCATACAAGAGAGATTGGCTTAGCAAGCAAACACTTCATCAAGGTTAATGTGGGGTGTTTATAGGTGGTAGCAGAGCATCTAGGTTCAACCTTTGGATTGGATGGGCTCTATCATGGGCAAGTAGTAATATGATTCTACAAAGGTATCTTATGTCAACTTTTAGAAAATTAAATAAACAAACTTCTAGGTGTTAAAATCTAGTTTCAATTATTGGATTGCATACGTAATTGATTTGATCACTCTGTGATTTGTTTAAGAGGCAGGGACTAACAATTGATATGTTTTCACTGACATTGTGTTGAAGCCCCGAAAATCGGGTCGACAACAAGGGGGATACCCACCCGGTCTGGACCTTGGTTGGCAGCTCCTTATCCGTTTGGTATAACGGGTCCGACTGGGGATAATGGGACCAGTTTCCCAATTTAAGGGTGTGTGTGTGTGTGTAGAGTTGGATGATGTTGATCTAAGAGTACTTAAAGCTAATTTAATTCAAACTTCTAAACTAACTCTATGCTATTGTAATCTAATGAGAAACAACACATCTAATCCACACTAACCCGGGGTTTATTTCTTCTATTATGCGATCTAAAGAGATTTCAACCAATAACTGGTAATAAAGATCATTCAACTATCATAAGAATAGAAATCAATTAAGATAAACCACTTTGCATCAAAAGTTAGGCAAAACAGTTGTGAATAGCATATCGCATAATAAGTTATTCATATATCAGACATAAATAAATGACTCCACCATACAAAAGTTCCAAATGGTAACTCATACATTCATGCAGTAACATATAAACAACTAAAAACTGTATATCACTTTAAGAATATAAACAGAAATGGTCAAGAGATAAAATTACCATTTATGACTGGTTCCACTCATAAGCTTCAAGCAACAATGATTTATCTCTCCTTGCTCTAACATCTACTAAGAGTACAGAAGTGCAACATTAGTAGCAGATATCAAATGAAAACATTAATAAACCTTGATCCATCCATTCATCAAAACCCCCTCCGAGGGTGCAAAAGTGCATGTTCTGAGGACAAGTTTTTGACAAATTTCTGGACCCTTCTCCTAATGCCTGAGAAGGGTTTAAATACTGCTAACTAATTAACTTAATTACATAAATTTAGGATACGGTTTTAAATGACCGCCCTTCTGCTAAAGCAAAACTATTTCTAAAAATTAAATCTAATTCCTAACCATTTCTGTATTTGCTCCTTAGTGCTACAAGCATGCAACATTCGCCTGGGAAGAGTCGGTTGGTCGCCTTCTACTTTCGTTTGAGCTATGAAAATAGAAATAACAAGTGTTGGCACCACTTTCTGGTAAACTAGCAGATATTTTCGAGAATCTTCCTCTGGCTGGGTGTATTCACTGCGTGTATACTTGGTAATAACCCAAATTTCTCTCAAACTGATTCTACTTTTGCTATTTCAGTTTCCAGCCTTGCGAATGACTGAATAAGTTAGGGACTTTTCTCTCTGAACAATTTTCTGCATCGAAAACTACCTTTGTTCTTTGTTCCGGGCTTTTCTGGTGTGTTTTCCTTCTTTAGCACCTTTTTTCTTTTTGCTTTACCGGGCATAAGCTTCAGGATCTTTTGTAAACATGTTGCTTTTGTGCGCTTTTGACTCTGGGCGTTGGATGGCCTATTGACATCAGCATCTGTTGAGTGATACTCTGAAATCTGTGGTCCTGTTGCATGCGGCATCCGTTTATGAAGGGATCTCTTCTCTGTTCTCCGAGCATTGGCGCTTTCCGCTTTTCCTTAGATGTTTCCTGCACATTGCTTTATGCTATTTCTTGTCTTACAATTTACGCAAAGGAAAAGAGTAATGATGATAAAGATTGACATGAAAGCTTTAAGCTCTTATGAATGCATAATCATGACACCCATAGTGAACTGACTCTTCGAAAAACACAAAATTGTCCTTCTTAAATACTTTGGCATACAATCATTAATTTCTTTTAAGGCGCGCGCCTAATTTTGGTTTACGGACAGCTTTCCTTGAATACTGCGCCGAGGAAAATTTGCGATGGGTGATTTCTGCGACTCGCATCGCAGCATCGCAGATCGCGTCGTCAAGATGTGTCATCGCAGAAATTCATGATCGCATTTATCGCAGATCGCATTCATCGCAGATCGCAGATCGCGCTTAGTCATTCAATCGTTGTGTGCTACTTACGTGATGTTGCGATATCCGACGTCGCATATCGGCCGTCGGAGATTTCTTAAGTTTTTTCATTTTAAGAGTGCTTCATAATTTATGCGATGCGATGAATTTCGCGTCGCTTCTTCGCAGTTTATTATGCTCATAAGAAAATGTTTTATTCTCTTCTTGTGATGTGATATAGTTTTAAGGAGTTGAATACAAAAATTTTCATAAAATGTTTTTTGGATTTTTTATTAAGGGTCCCCATTTGCTTGGTGTTATTTCTAATACCAAACAAAGAGGGGGGTTTTTGGTGGCCACAACAATGGCGATTCACTGGGAAGAACCAGTTATCTCTGCTTTTCTATTGAATTTTAACTTCCAAAGCAGAAAAATTTTCATAAGTCTAAATTTTGTTATGGACAGATAGAGTACATTATGCCTTATCCTATCAATGATATTTTGTTTCAAACTTTTTCTATTCCAATTGTTTGCTTCCTCAGGCTTTGTCCTTGCATTTACATCAGCCATTACTTGGTCTTTTAAAGATAAAATAAGGTCTTCTCTGTGTGCTGGATTTTTAAAATATGCTCATTTGTCGTAGGTAGAGCCTCTGCTGCCAGCAGGCGTCCATAGCCTCGACAGGGTTACCTATTACCCAGCAATGATCCTTTATCCTGCTTAAGGCTATTTACAACTTTTCAGAGAAAAACCCATTTTGACACTTTTTCCTTTTTTACTCTCTAAAGAACAATGTCTTGGTTTGGTGGCCAAATTATGACACAGTCATTCACTTGATTTACACTTTTGCTGAACAAGCTGGCTCGTGATGAGACCCCTTGTCTTTTGATTGCAACAATCTTGAGTCGTTGCCCTGTTTTGGTGGATAGTATTGGCAAAGTCAGCAAGTTATAATATTTGTGATCATGATAACCCGGCTCGTGATGAGACCTCTTATTCTTTGAGATATAGTGTTTTCTTGGATTGTTCCTCTGAATGCTGCGATTTTCTTTAGCATGGAGGAAATCATTGTTTTTCCTTAAGAAATCTCTGGATGACAATAATAGAGTTTGAAAACAACAGTTTTACAAAGAATATTTATTTTATTATTGATACCTTTCATTGTGCTGATATAAAACAATTTCTTCGCTAAAGGTTGCTTTCATCAAACTTTTAAAATTGAAACTAGTGTCATATCTAGGCTAAAGTTTTTTAACTCGATCTGTCAATAATAAATATTATAGAAAAAAAAAATTGCTACTTGTACAAGCGAAAAAGCTCAAAATCTAAAAGAGAATTGGTGTCTTTTTCGTGAATACCTGTAGTAACCATCTACAACTGGTTTTATTATGAAAAAAAGAAAAAGAAAAACTAAAACTATCCTACAGAATAGAAGAGTAATCTTCTATCGAAAATATATTTTAAGGATCTGTCCATTAACAGGCAAAGAATCCCTTCTACCTGCTAAATCCTGCAACACAAACGTTGATGGGCCTATGACTTCTACAATCTGAAAACGACCAAGCCACATCTTCTGAAATTTTGTATGTTTGCCCTTTTCTTCATGAGTCTTATCCCATTTCAAAACTAAATCTCCCATCTGAAAAGAAATTTTGGTCATTATGCTCGAGTCAAAAGAGGATTTTATTAGCACTTGGTGATGAGCATGGGTTTTCTTAGTTTGTTCTCGTTGTTCTTCTAATTTAATTATTTCCATTTGTCTTAGTTGTATGGAGGAAGTAGATACTTCATCGATGTATTGTACTAAAGATAAAGAGGGGATGACTAAGTGAGTTGGAAGAACCACTTCTTTCCCATAAACTAAATTAAAGGGAGAAGTGCCGATTGAAGCTTTCTTCGTTATTCTATCTACCCATAAAGCATTTACCAAAGCTTTGTGCCAATTCTTTTGGTTCTGGTCAACTGTTCTTTTAATAATCCTAATTAGGTTTTTATTTGTTGACTTAGCCAATCCATTACCTTGCGGATAGTAGTTGGCCGAATATTTCAGTTTGAACCCTCTTTTAAGTGCAAACTCAGTCATTGCATTCCCAGAAAAGTATGAGGCATTATAAAACATTAAATCCGTTGGCAATCCAAACCTAGTGATTATAAATTGATCTATGAATTCAATGATGTTTTCAGAATTAGCTGTCTTGATTGGAACTGCTTCTACCCATTTAGTAAAATAATCTGTTGCCGTGAGGATGTATCTATGCTGCTTAGAAGAGTGAGGAACGATCTCACCTATTATGTCCAAGCCCCACTGACTGAATGGTTACTCGATGTTTACCGACTGTAGTGGCATGGACGATTTATTTTGTCTCCCTGCAGTAGTTTGGCAGACTTGGCATTTCCTCACGTAACTGTGTGAGTCTTTGAACATCGTGGGCCAATAATATCCTGCACGTAAGATTTTATGTGCAGTAGCATCTCCAGCATAGTGTCCGCCTGCTGGTCCATCGTGGAGTTCCTGCAAAACCTTTTTGGATTCAGTTTTCTCAAGACACCTAAGAAGCACAGAATCGTAATTCCTTTTAAACAGAACATCATTTATGAGCTGATATTGTTTAGCTTTCAATCTCAGAGCTCTTTTCTTGGTGTGATCCAGGTGTGATGGAGCATACCTGTTCTTAAGATAATAAATGGTGTTAGCATATAATGATTCTGCATCGTTTAGGCTTACCTCATACATTTGTACCTCTTCAGATGAATTTTCAGGAATTTGCGATGCTCCAGCCAACATTTTGCAGAAGCCTTGACCTCTTACAATGCTTGTTGGTTTGATCTCAAGGTCGTATTCTTGTAAAGCAGTGATCCAATTTGCTCTTTTTTCACCCACATCCTTCTATATTAGAAGATTTCTTACTGCTGGAAACGGTACTATGACCTTAGTATGGGTTTTAAGTAAGAAAGGTCTGAAATATTTGACCGCTTTGAAAACAGCATATGCCTGTTTCCCCACGTCTGAATAGTTGAGCTCAGCACCTTGTAAATTCGAGCTAAAAAATGCGATTGGAGCTTCCGCTTTCTCTTGATTTGCTTGAGTTAGAATCGCGGCATATGATTTCTCTGAGGCAAATGTGTATAAGATAAAAGATTCTGAAAAATTTGGAGTTGCTAAAGATGGAGCGTTAATGATAGCTTGTTTGATCAGGTTGAATGCTTCATGCTCATCTTGACCCCATTTAAAATTTGAATTCTTTTTAATCATGGTTTGCAAAGGAGAAACAATTCGTGAAAAATCTGGGACAAATCTCTTCACAAAATTTATTTGACCAAGGAAAGATTGCATGGCTTTTTTGTTATGAGGTAGGGATATTTCAGAAATTTCTTTGATTCTGTCAGGCTCAATGTGAATACCATATTTTGACACTATGAATCCTAGAAGTTTTCCTTCACTTAATGCGAAAAAATATTTATTTGGGTTAAGTGAAATTTCATACCTTAAACATCGTTGAAAGATTTGTTTCAAGTCTTTGAGATGGTCGCTTCGCTTCTTGGAGTACACTGTTATATCATCCAAATAAATTACTATAGATTTATTGACTAAACCCTTGAATGTGATGTCCATGGCTCTCTGAAATGTAGCGCCGGCATTGATCAAACCAAATGGCATCTTCCGATATGCGTATGTGCCCCATTTAGTTCGAAATGTGGTTTTTAACTGATCATCGGGATGTACCAGCACTTGATTGTATCCTGAAAATCCATCCAAAAAAGACATTAGTTCTGAGCCTGCTACTGCCTGTAATATCTGCTCCATAGGTGGGAGGGGAAAATTGTCTTTTTGACAGGCTTTGTTGAGATTCCGAAAATCGATGTAGATTCTAATATCTCTGTTTTTCTTTCTAACGGGTACCATATTGGAGACCCATTTGGAATGTCTGATGGAGAAAATTATTCTGGCTTTTAATAACTTATTTAGCTCAGTTTTTATCTGATTTTCTAAATTGGGGTGGATTTTTCTGAGTTTCTGTTGGACAGGTTTTTCGTTGTCAATCATAGGGATAGTATGTTGAATGATAGAAGTGTCGTATGTCTTCAGCTCATCGTAATTCCAGGCAAAAACATTTTTGTATTGTCTCAAAAGACGAATATACGCTAGTTTTTCTTCAGGGGCTAGGCTGTGGCCTAGATTAACGTTTTGTGGTTTATCATCGGTTCGTAGGTTTACTAATTCGTAGTTCAGAGTTGAACTGTAGAGCTTAGAATTGGTAGACCTTTTAAACCGACTTTTCAAATCGTATAAGTCTTCTAACTTAACCACCGATTTAGGTATAGCATTATCAGTGCTATCTTGTTGTATTTGTCGATCATGATGGTCTTTGTCAATTATTTGATTGGAGTAGGATCCTTCAGAAGTGAGGAAACTTACAATATCAGGATCGTCATTGAATACTCTCCAATTTGTAATGTTGTAAGGGATGGACGGTCTAAAGATTAATTCTATTGAGAATCTATCTGGACTAAAATCTTCGGAGGGAATAAGTCTAGAGGCTGTTAGCTAAAAGGTCTGCGCTCGCATTTTGGAGTCTTGGGATTGACGAAATATTGAATGCTATGAAATGCTCAGTCAGATCTTGTACTAAAGATTGATAGTGTTTCAAATGACCTGATAGGCAATGTATGGTGTTACATACCTGTTTGACGAAAATCTCAGAGTCTCCGGAGACTTGAAGATACTTGACGTTCAACGCGATTGCTTTGTATAGGCCTTGCACCAAGGCCTCATATTCCACTGTATTGTTTGTGAAATCGAATTCAAGTTTGCACGTAAGCATGGTCTTATTTCCTTCTGGACTAATCAGAACGCATCCTACTCCTGTTCCTTCGTTAGATTTAGAGACATCAAAATATAATTTCCAAAACAAAGATGTATTTACAGGTTTGTCTACAAAATTAACACACTTTGAATTATCAATTTGGGAAAAAAATTCGACTTGGGACAAAACTGAATTTTCTAAGTAAGGTGATGTATGATCATTGAAATTGCCGAGGAAAGAATCTACTGAGTAATTGCCTATGATACTGTTGTTATATGTTATTGCTTCATTTTCTACCTCCAATTCCGTTACTATGTACTTCTGGTGTAACTCTCGTTCAACCTTTATTTGATTCGGTTTACCATTGTAGGGTAACCACATGTGCGACCAGTCAGTTGAGAAGTATCCATGGAGTTTTTCGGACCGATCCCTGCTAAGAATCAAGCCATAGAATTCTGGGATATCAGCTACTAGAATGTCAATAACCTGGCATACCTTCGGGTTAGACGACAATCTTATGGTCACTTGATTAAGTTCACCAATCACTTCGACTTGATATCGATCAAGCTAAACTATGCGCACTGCGGATTTTTGTGGTTGAACATTCAACTTGGCACATATTGATCTAGGTAAAATATTCGTTGAAGCGCCAGAATCTACCAAACAATTGTGCACATTTTTGTTGAAAATTTCATAAGTGAGAAGAAAAGGGGGAGTGTGAGACCTTGATCTTCCTCCAATCAAGGCGATGTCATTTGGATCAATCTTATTGATCGTGTTGGTTGGAGGTCTTCCCATGTTGTGGGAAGCTACATCTGTAGGCAAAGATGTAGTAGGTACGGTATGTAACTCTTTCATCATTATCTTCTGTTGATGTTTCAATTTGCTCAATTCATAAAGAGTGATATTAGCCCTAGTCTTTTTCATGTCATCAATAATATTGTATTCCATTTCATCCGACACTATCAGTGTTCTTGATGGAGGTGTTTGATCTGGTTGGACTGGGCTAGATTGAGTCGCTTTAGCGGTAGTTTTCTTTGTTGCGACTTTATCTTTTGCTACAGGGCTTGCGCCCTTCTGCTTAGGGGCAGTTTGGGGAGGATCAAGTTGATTTTTTCTTCGTGTGCTAACCGGAAATGCTTCTTGATATTCTTCTTGTGGGAGGATGAAATCCCACATTCCTTGTAGTTCCACAACTTCTTCGTCATCAGTTTTCCCTTCAGTGGTACTCTCTTCTTCTTCCTCTTCTTCGGATTCGACATTTGAGATAGCGTTGGGTGGTTTCACATCCATTGAAGGGCCTGTTTTAAAAGCTTTGTAGGGCTTTTTGAAGAAGTTTTTGTTACTTGTTTTTTTATGTCAATCATCTCATTGGACATGGTCTTTAATACTTTTTGCAATCCTTCCAAATCGAAAGGGTCTTTCGTTTGTTTCTTCTTGGAGTCTTCCTTGAAGGTGACTTTTTTAGATTTACGTTCCTCTATCGCAGATCTCTTTTCCAGGGCTACTACGCATTTCTCTACTGCTATCGCCTTTGTCAAGTTTTCAACTAAGGTTGTTTTATTTTCCCTATCCATGAAGATTGCTAAGTTTGATGGTAAGGCCATAATATACCATTCACATCGTACTTCTTCGCTGGGTTGGGAAGCAGTGGGAATTTTGTTGAGGATTTTATTGAACCGTAAATTGAAATCTTTGATAGGTTCTCTAGCCTCGACTTTAAGATTGGATAGGTCATTGATTAACGTTTCCGTTGATCTGTCATCACCAAACTTGGTAAGGAATTGACTTTGAAAAATGTCCCAACTTGTGATAGACCCGGAGGGTAATGAAAAGTACCATGACCCGACTGTTCCTTGCATTGTATAAGGAAAAAGCTGGACAACAGCATCCTCGTTGGTAACTCCATTGAGATTGACAGAAAGCATGAAATTGTTAATGTGATCTTCAGCTAGCATGCCTACTTCTGGATTGAATTTGGGTAGCCATTTCTCAGGATGGGCCGGTATTTGGCTCAGGGGTGGAGGCATTAAAACTGCCCCAGGATTGTTCCATGGGGACTGGGCCATCATTGAGCTGCTAGTAAATGAAAGTGCAGAGGATGATCCCTGAGGCTAGGAAGATGAAGATATTATGATCTTAGATGATTGAAGAAGAGGGGTTGTGGAAGATGGATGAGTGGTTTGGAATGAAGATGTGGGTGGCTGACTTCGCGGTGAGGGAGTTGAAATGGACGATGTAGATGAAAGAGTCTCACTGTCAGACTCTTGTGGTGTTTTCCTTGCTCTTTTACTGGTGGGGAGAGGGAATTCAGTTGGCTGGATGCCAAATTTTTCACTCTTTAATCTGGTCAGGGGATGAGCAGGATTGTACTGCGAAGTCACGCTGCTTTGAGATTTATCAGACCTCTGTGTAAAAATAGAAAATCCCTGGAGTTTGCAAATCAGAGTTTGAACTTCAGGGGGTTCAATGGTAGATTGGTCTGAAATATTAGGGTATGTAGCAGCAGTTAATACTCGAGCGACTTCTGACTCTGGATTTAAACGTACTGGGGAAGTCGGGGGAGTTGATGAGGGCGATTTACTCTTAGAATGGTATTTATATTTTGATTTAGGTGCCATTCATAGTTCGCGGCCCTCCTTCTAGCGCCAAATATGTTGAAGCCCCGAAAATCGGGTCGACAACAAGGGGGATACCCACCCGGTCCGGACCTTGGTTGGCAGCTCTTTATCCGTTTGGTATAGCGGTTCCGACTGGGGATAATGGGACCAGTTTCCCAATTTAAGGGTGTGTGTGTGTGTAGAGTTGTATGATGCTGATCTAAGAGTACTTAAAGCTATTTTAATTCAAACTTTTAAACTAACTCTATGCTATTGTAATCTAATGAGAAACAACACATCTAATCTACGCTAACCCGAGGTGTATTTCTTCTATTATGCAATCTAAAGAGATTTCAAACAATAACTGGTAATAAAGTTCATTCAGCTATCATAAGAATAGAAATCAATTAAGATAAACCACTTTGCATAAAAAGTTAGGCAAAACAGTTGTGAACAACATATCGCATAATAAGTTATTCATATATCAGACATAAATAAATGACTCCCCCGTACAAAAGTGCCAAATGGTAACTCATACATTCATGCAGTAACATATAAACAACTAAAAACTGTATATCACTTTAAGAATATAAACAGAAACGGTCAAGAGATAAAAGTACCATTTATGACTAGTTCCACTCATAAGCTTCAAGCAACAATGATTTATCTCTCCTTGCTCTAACATCTACTAAGAGTACAGAAGTGCAACATCAGTAGCAGATATCAAATGCAAACATTAATAAACCTTGATCCATCCATTCATCAAAACCCCCTCCGAGGGTGCAAAAGTGCATGTTCTGAGGACAAGTTTTTGAAAAATTTCTAGACCCTTCTCCTAATGCCTGAGAAGGGTTTAAATACTGCTAACTAATTAACTTAATTACATAAATTTAGGATACCATTTTAAATGACCGCCCTTCTGCTAAAGCAAAACTATTTCTAAAAATTAAATCTAATTCCTAACCATTTCTGTATTTGCTCCTTAGTGCTGCAAGCATGCAACATTCGCCTGGGAAGAGTCGATTGGTCACCTTCTGCTTTCGTTTGAGCTATGAAAATAGAAATAACAAGCGCTGGCACCGCTTTCTGGTAAACTAGCAGATATTTTCGAGAATATTCCTCTGGCTGGGTGTGTTCACTGCGTGTATACTTGGTAATAACCCAAATTTCTCTCAAACTGATTCTGCTTTTGCTATTTCGGTTTCCGGCCTTGCGAATGACTGAATAAGTTAGGGACTTTGCTCTCTGAACAATTTTCTGCATCGAAAACTGCCTCCGTTCTTTGTTCCGGGCTTTTCTGGTGCGTTTTCCTTCTTTAGCACCTTTTTTCTTTTTGCTTTACTGGTCATAAGCTTCAGGATCTTTTGTAAACATGCTGCTTTTGTACGCTTTTGACTCTCGGCGTTGGATGGCCTATTGACATCAGCATCTGTTGAGTGATACTCTGGAATCTATGGTCCCGTTGCATGCGGCATCCCTTTATGAAGGGATCTCTTCTCTGTTCTCCGAGCATTGACGCTTTCCCCTTTTCCTTATATGTTTCCTGCACATTGCTTTATGTTATTTCCTGTCTTACAGTTTACGCAAAGGAAAATAGTAATGATGATAACGATTGACATGAAAGCTTTAAGCTCTTATGAATGCATAATCATGACACCCATAGTGAACTGACTCTTCGGAAAACACAAAACTGTCCTTCTTCAATACTTTGGCGTACAATCATTAATTTCTTTTAAGGCGTGTGCCCAATTTTGGTTTACGGACAGCTTTCCTTGAATACTGCGCCGAGGACAATTTGCGATGGGTGATTTCTGCGACTCGCATCGCAGCATCGCAGATCGCGTCGTGAAGATGTGTCATCGCAGAAATTCATGATCGCATTTATCGGAGATCGCATTCATCGCAGATCACAGATCGCGCTTAGTCATTCATTCATTGTGTGCTACTTACGCGATGTTGCGATATGCGACGTCGCATATCGGCCGTTGGAGATTTCTTAAGTTTTTTCATTTTAAGAGCGCTTCATAATGTATGCGATGCGATGAATTTTGCGTCGCTTATTCGCAGTTTATTATGCTCATAAGAAATGTTTTATTCTCTTCTTGCGATGCGATACAGTTTTAAGGAGACAAAAAATTTCATAAAATGTTTTTTGGATTTTTTATTAAGGGTCCCCATTTGCTAGGTGTTATTGCTAATACCAAACAAAGAGGGGGGTTGTTGGTGGCCACAACACATTGATATGCTAACAGTTTTTTTGACTGATATGTGTGTGTGTGTGTGTTGAGAAATGGCAACAAGAAATTACAGTTTAATTTTCCTTGCATTAAACTATAAATTAAAATTGAATTATATTCTAATGGCAACTTGTAAATAGTTAATTAAGTTTAATTAACTTAATTAGGTTAGTAATTTCGAGTTGGAAGTCTTTCTGAAGTCATGTATATGTTATCCCTAAATTATACAAGTCTAGGATGAGTTAAGTATGAGTTGTAATTAGTTAACTCATTTTTTTTTCTAGTTAAGGCTAACCTAAGTATCTACGGGGGATTTGAACCAGTGACCTATCGCAAGGAGTGCCTTAACAGTGCACCCATTCACCGTCAATCCAAAGCCCTGTGGGCTAATTAGTTAACTCATTTTACTGAGTTAAGTCCAGTTAAATTTGTTCCAAACTATTTGAGGAACTAATAGTGATTTAACAGTTAGCACTAATACATTAACTATTGCTATTCTAGTTAACTGAATATTCCCTCATCATAAGCTCATGTATGTCGATTCTGAGAAAGACCCAACTGAGACTAGAGTGCAGGGACAATGTACTATTTGTTGTATAATTTTCTGAGTTGTACAGATGGCGCATGCAATCAAGAACTAAACCTAGAAGAGATTGTGCAGTTTTGGATGCACTGGTTCCCCTTTAAATATGGGATAATCAAATATAGGAATTGCAAAAGGAAATAGGGACTTGGAGAGCTGCAGAATTGGATAAGTGTTGGCCAAGAGTTTGCTTGTGAGTTGGAGATTGATTTTACTTAGTGCTGGGATTGTTCTTGTGAGAAAAATCATTGTAATATCATCTTTATTTTATGATATATTCAATACATATATTGGGGTTTTGAGTTGTGTCTTTCCCCGGATATTTATTATGTTATGTGTATTTGATTCTTTTCCTCTTGTTGATTATTATTTTGCTTGATATTTATGTGCTTCCGCTGTAAAGAGTAGAAGTAGATTCTTGTCTCTTGTTTAGTACATTGCATGACCTTGTGAATCTACAGGAAAATCTACATGGTATCAGAGCTAAGAACATATACGAGAGGATATTTTGAAGTTTTTGAGTTCGGGGCATGGGGCTCCACTCACCCTGAAGAATGTTATGTATGTACCTGAGCTAAAGAAGAACTTGGTATATGTTACCATGCATGAGGATAGAGGTTAAGATGTGATCTTCTCGAAAGGAAAGGCGTTCCTTCGAAACATATCCATGAGTCAAGTAAAGAAGATAGGGATTTGTGTGAAGAATATATGTAAGTTGAAGGTAGAGGAGTGTGTTGCTTTGAGTTCAAAAGAATAAAACATGCAGAGCTGAGACATTGGCGAGTTGTGGCACAGGCGATTGGGCCACTTGCATCATGGGGCTTTGAAGATATTGTAACAGATCTCTATCGGTCTTCCCAAAGGTACACTTGAGCAAATTGATACATGCAAGGGGTGTACTTTGGGAAAATACACCATGTCTTCCTTTGGACACAACGAAATTCGAGCAGAGTCTATTCTAGAGAGAGTCCATTCAAATTTGTGTGGACCATTCTCGATAGCATCCACGGCCAAACATAAGTATTATGTCAAATTTTTTGATGACTATTCTCGTAAATGCTGGATATTTTTCATGCAGAAAAAGGATCAAACTTTCACAATTTTTTGTGAGTTCAAAGAATTGGTGGAGAAAGGGTCAAGAAATAAGGCTAAATCGCTACGGAGTAATAATGGTGGTGAGTATGTCTCAAATGAGTTTAAGAAATTCTATGCAGTGGAAGGGATTAAATGAGAGTTGACGACACCCCATAACCCTCAACAGAATAGGGTGGCCAAGAGGAAGAACAAAAGGATAGTAGGGGAAACAACGGAAATGTTACATGATCAAGGCCTACCACTAAACTTATGGGTTGAGGCATGTAACGCAACAGTTTATGTTCAGAACCATAGCCCACATCAGATACTTGACATGAAGACACCTGAGGAGGCTTATTCTGGTAAGAGGCCAAATGTTGTTCACTTCGAGATTTTTGGGTCAGCGGTGTATTTCCATGTGACCAAAGATTCATGGAAGAAGCTTGACCTGATATAAAAGCTCGGGTTATTTTTGGGGTACACTGATACGCCTCACAACTATTGAGCATACATGCTGACCAATCAAATGACAGAGGTTCATAGGGACATAAAATTCAATGAGGTGAAGGCCATGTGAGGTTCCCTTGAGAGGGAGCTTGAGCTATATGCGATGAGGAGATTTTAGCTCCTAAGGTTGACGAGCCTCAGATTCATGTGGAGCATCCACATACAGAGGTTTCAGGAGTGAAGACATCCACTGAGGCAAAGTCTTTTAGAGAGGGAAGAAAGCACATTAGAGAGGCTGACGGATTGTTGGATGATGCATGTGAGAATGTGGGAGCACTCACTTCTCAAAGGCAGAGGAGGTCACCTGAGAATTACACTAGATACATGGCTCTTATGGGTGCATGTGTTGTGATAGAGCCATCTTCTTTTCAGGAAGCAGTGCAGCAGCCGGTTTGGGTTGATGCGATGGTGGAGGATTATGACTCCATTGTTCGAAACAGTGTTTGGGATGTGGTCCCAATACCGGAGGACGAGTCAGAAGTGACCTCTCATTTGGTTTACAATGTAAAGCAAGATGTAGATGGTAGTGTGGAGAAGTATAAAGCCAGAATTGTGGCCCGTGGCTTTTCACAAGTAGAGGGGACTGACTATGATGAGACCTTTTCTTCTGTTGCAATGTACTCATTAATCAAATCTATATTAGCACTATCAACACAAATGGGTTGGAAAATCGATCAGATGGATGTGAAGACAATCTTCCTCAATGACATGATTGAGGAAGAGGTGTACATAGAGCAGCCCAAAGGTTTTGAAACCTTTGACCGTGATTCGCATGTGTGCCGACTCAAAAGAGTGTTGTATAGGCTGAAGCAAGCACCCTGTGCTTGGTACACCAGGATAGATATCTACTTCACTGGGTTGGGCTTCAAAAAGAGTGAAGTGGATGAGAACCTATACCACATAGTGGTGGAAGGCACCATATTGATCATTGTACTTTATGTTGATGATCTCATACTGACAGGTGATGAGAAGCTGATCAAATCTTGTAAGGAGGACCTTGTAAGCGAATTTGAGATGAATCACATGGGGCTCATGCATTACTTTCTTTGAACGGAGGTATGACAAGGAGATGGGGAGTTGTTTGTATCTCAAGGCAATTATTCCAATGAGATACTCAGGAGATTTCACATGGAGAGCAGTAAACCCATGGAGACTCCTCTAGCTGGTAACTAGAGGAAGGAGGATGCTACTTCAGGGGAAGTAGTGGAAGCTACTGTTTACAGGAAGCTTGTGGGTTCACTCATGTACTTAGTGAACACATGACCGGATATGTTCTATGAAGTTAACCAACTTAGTCAAGTGATGGTTAGGCCTCCCAAGCTGCATTGGAAGGCAAAAAAGAATGTGTTGAGATACCTCAGGGACACTACTCAGTTTGGATTATGGTATAGATGGATAGAGGGAGTGAGCTTCAAGGTTTCATTGATGCATATTTGGTAGGGATTCCATCTGAAGGGAAGATCACATCAGGAAGGATCTTTAGTATTGGGTTAGTGGCAGTTTCTTGGTATAGAAGGAAATAGAGATCGATTTCATTTAGTTTGGCAGAGGTAGAGTACACGGTTTTAAGTCAGGAAACATGTGAGGCTATCTAGAAGAGGAAGATCCTGGTTGGTTTGTTTGGTCAGCATATGGATCCTATTATGATTTACTGTGATAATCAGAGTTGTATAAAGCTCTCTGAAAATCCAATTTTTCATGATCGGTCCAAGCATATTGATATCCAATACCATCATCTCAGAGATTGTGTATTGAGGTGGATCATGTTGTTAGATTACATAACCATGGAGGAGCAAGATGTTGACATCTTGAAAAGGCATTTTCAAGATGTAAATTTGAGTTTCACAGAGACAGGATCGGGGTAGCTAATAATCCCTTTCTTGTTAAGAGGGAGTGTTAAGAAATGGCAACAAGAAATTCCATTTTAATTTGTCCTTGAATTAAACTGTGAATTAAAATCAAATTCTATTCTCATAGCAACGTGTAAATAGTTAAAAATTAAGTTTAATTAACTTAATTAGCTTAGGAATTTCAAGTTGGAAGTCTTTCTGAAGTAATGTATATTGTCTCCCTATACTATAGGGGTCCAGGATGAGTTAAGTATGAGTTGTAATTAGTTAAGTCAGTTTACTGAGTTAAGTCCAGTTAAATTAGTTCCAAACAGTTTGAGAAACTAATAGTGAGCTAACAGTCAGCTGGTGCACTAATGCATTAATTAGTGCTACTCTAGTTAACTAGAGATTCCCTCATCATAAACTCATGCATGCATGTTGATTCTAAGAAAGGCCCAATTGAGACTAGAGTGCAGGGACAATGTACTATTTGTTGTATAATTTTTTGAGTTGTGCAGATGGTGCATGCAATCAGGAACTAAATCTAGAATGGATTGCATAGTTTTGGATGCACTGGTTTCCATTTAAATATGGGCTAATTAGCCATAGGAATTGCACAAATAAATAGGGATTTGGAGAGCTGCAGAATTGGCTAAGTGTTGGACAAGAGTTTTATTTTGAGTTGGATATTGATTTTACTGAGTGTTGGGATTGTTCTTCTAAGAAAAAGCATTGTAATCTCATCTTGATTTTCCTATATATGCAATACAAATACTGGGTTTTTGAGTTGTGGCTTTCCCTAGATTATTATTGTGTTATGTGTATTTGATTCTCTTCCTCTTGTCGATTATTGTTTTTATCAATCTTTATGTGCTTCCGTTGTAAAGAGTAGAAGTAGATTCTTGTCTCTTGCTTTAGTACATTGCATGAGCTTGTGAATCTACAGGAAAATATACAATATATCTATATATATATATATATATATATATATATATATATAGATATATAGATATAGATATAGATATATGCACAATTGTTAGCATATCAATGTCAGTGAAAACATATCAATTGTTAGTTGTATATTGATAACTAACAATTGATATGTGTATGTGTGTGTGTGTGTGTGTGTGTGTGTGTGTGTGTGTGTGTGTGTATATATATATATATATATATATATATATATATATTTGTTGACTATGAAAGATTGTATATTGATGCTAATAATTTGTTGATTGACTGGCATTAGTGTGATGAAATAGATTTTTTGTTTCAGCCAGTGTTCCATAACAACCCTGCAAAAGCAAGATCATGGGCATGATTTCTAGTTCTTTATTTAAATTATCACGTGTCTAAAAATTGTGTGTGAATGATAACACATCAAAAGAAACAAAACATAGTGAAATATATAGAAATGAGGATCATAATGGTGCAATAAAGCTATGATCATTCAAAACATGGAAATCAAGAAGTCAGGAAAAACGAAGAAAAAAGATCAGTTGCACAAGGGGGAGGGGAAAACTCTCCTAATTGGATGGATACCTCAAGGACCCTAATGGCCAAGGTCAGAAGCTTGAAGGCAAGTAATGAAAGGCTAGTAAGAGCTCAGGAGAGGCAAGATGAAATAAATGCAGTCATATTACAAATCCCCTCAGACTTATAGAGAAGGAGGAAACATGAGTTGGGAACTAGCCATGGAGATAATAGAATCCTTTGGGAGTCTGAAGAGAAAATAAATGGGACAGATGATAGCTGGTCTAGGAAGAGGCATACGTAGGAGAGTGAAGACACCAAGAAGGGAAATGCATCATTGAGTACCCTAGAAGGAAAAACTAGCACTTATGTGCATCATTCTGGTAGATATTCTAGTTCCACTACCAGGAAGAACCATCATCACCATCCTAGAAGAAGATAAAATGACTATATGCCTAAGGAATTTAAGAAATCTAAGCCACCCCCAATTGATGGAGACATGAACAAATTAGAAGATGTTGAAGCTTTGTTGCTAGGAATGAAGAATTTTTTAAGGATCCATGATTATTTTGAGAACATGAAGACCAATATTGCAACTTATATTTGAAGGGAAAAACAAACATATGGTGGGAATATTTGAAGAATGTCAAAGGAATTACTAAAGAAGAATTGACTTGGAAATAATTTCATAAGCTCTTCATAAATAAACATTTTTCAGAGTGATATTATGACAACAAAGTAAAAAGGTTCTATGAACTTAAAATGGGAAAATTGAAAGATGATGAGTATGTCACCAAGTTCCTAGAATTACTAAGATATGTTCCATATCTCAAAGATGAGAAGACCAAAATCCAAATATTTATCAGTGGGTTGCTTATGATATTCATAGATTGAGTCGATTTATTAAAACCTAAGACATTGAATGATTTCATTAAGAAATTGAAACATTGCTATGAGTAGGAAAAGTGTAGGCTATAAATTCAAATCGATTGGAAAGTAAAAAACATCACTAGAAACAAAAAGAGGTGGCCCAACACAATCGTGGAAAAGAAGGGAAGCATGAACCCAGCTAAAAAAAGCCAATTTCAGCAACAATTTGACTGAACTATTAAAGGTAATGCATAGCATCCAACAACAAAGCAAAATCTAAAAAAGAGAGTAATTAAAGTGTTGGACCTATGGTGAGAACCACCAAAATATAGATTTCCCACACCAAAAAAATGCAAGGCCAAAAATCTACAGTTCCCAGGAAGCTTGAACTGTAGGGGACTTGGCTCATAGTTTTCCCATAATTTACACATTAGTGAAAATTTTGAGGCATGCCACCAGGCATTCATCATAGAGATGGAAGGTGGAACCATAGGGATAGTTCCAAGCATCCTAGATAGGAGGAACCTCATGCAATGGAGGTGAGAAATAGAGCAAGTCAAAGTGCAATGGAGGCACTTCGGGTCCAAGGAAGCCACTTGAGAAATGGCTGACTCAAGGGAGGTAGCATATCCTTTTTTGTTTGATGGTTGAAGAAAATGTATATAAATTTATAAATATTGTATATATTTGTACATATAGATCTCCACAAAAAAATTATGGTTGTCTATAATTATGTTTTTTTGTGTTTCATATGGATAGAGAACATCGAGGATGGTGTTCCCCCAAGGGGAGGGTGTAACCACCCCACTCCACATCAACCTACTTTGGCAAGTTTAGCAGGGTAAACACGAGACGAGAGTAACTATGCATGACCTAATTACAATTATGGAAGTGGGGTCTACCATCCTGAAACTTACTTCAACCTCCAGGAACACCAAATCAATCATATGTCAAGCAAAATCTATTGATCAACATTTCATAGACTAGAACTAACTCCTTGACTCACTTGACATCTCAGCCACATACATGAAAATCCTTTCATGTGGATAGAATACTCCATTTTATTTCACAAGCCTCCCTCCATGTGGTTGTAGCTGAAATTTCCTAGCCCATAGGGTGTAGCTAGAAACCCTTATCCAAATTTTTAGGGCTAGTTCGAGGCCAACTTCCCAAAACTACCAATAATTCTTCAGAATCACCTTAATCACCTATAGGAGTCATTGCTCACTATTATTGACTCAAGTCCTACTCAAAATTATCAAATACGTAATAATAATTTAGACAAACACTTGGTAATCATAACACCTACAAGTTATGAATGCATATATGTTCACTGTATAATTAGTTTCATCAAAGAATCATCCAAAAGGATTACTTCCCTCTCTTGCTAGCTACATCAAACACATATAAACTCATGCATTCAAATACATAACCAAGATCCTATCAAACCATGGACTAAATCCATAACAAGAGCACATCACATAATGATAACTATACCATTCTTATAACCAAGATTTAACTAGAAAGAGACCATGAAAAAACAATCATGAAATCACACATTAAACTAGTCTTGTGCTCATTTCTCTCATTAATGAATAACAGATATTACCATATGGAAATTCAAACCAAGTCAAGGACTTCCATGTATCACTCAACCATAGATTGGGTTGAACCAAATCTTTCTTTCAGGCAATCACCCCCAGTGCCATATTCCAAGCTTGAATGTGGGATCACATGGGATAAACCAAAACAGAACCACCCAAGGCTTCCAGAGGTTAAACCACCTCAACCCTCCACCACAATGATTTCACCTAAACCGATCTAGAAATCACCAAAACCAGATAAGCTGGATGCCTCCACTTCTTCACCATACCCAGAGGAATTTTCCTGTCTCCACCCTGTTAGGGCCTAGATTTGTCTCAGGCTGAAAAGACAAGTTTCCAGGACCAACATCAAACCACGCTCAGCCTCATAGCTACGAGGATAGGAGAGGGCTCTCTCCGGGTCAATCTTGGAAAAATATAATCAATGAGGCTCGAGATGACTAAAATTGTAACTAATATTAGGCTAGGTATTAAGTGCAGAGGTTTAAAGGTGATTTTTTGGGGTTTTTGTTGAATCAAAGGGAAACGCAATTTTGGGTGCGGGGATGAGACACAGTTTCCGCAGAGTTCTGAATGGAGCAAGGTAGGAAATTGTTTGATGCCTTAAAAGCAATGAGGTGAATAGATCAGACAGGTGAGGAGCTAAAAAGAGCAAGAAAACCTCAAGGATTCTCCTTAAACAGATGAAAACATAGGATATTAAACAAACTTAAAGGCAGAGCATTACAGATTATGAATTCTACCTTAACACCTCATTTGTTCAATTGCAGAAGATGAGAGAAGGAAAATGATACACATAAAAAACTTACAAGTACTGAAAGAAGCACACCATCAAGACATAAAGCCACAAGAATTCCAAACAGTGCTGCAAAACCCTGGTCTTTCCTTTGCCAAAATGCTGAAGTAAAATATACAATAAAGTCTCAAAGCCTCTTCCCCAAGAGTCCAACCTGTGCTACTGAATGAAAGTTTACATATATAGATCAAGCTAACCTCATTCCCTAACCTCTAGGGGTTTAGATCCTCCTTCTTAGAGTGGTTTCAACAAATTCTAAACATGGAGCAGGAATCTAGGTGACCAAAACAACCTGCTTCTAAAAAGAAGGAAACTGATTCATTACATTAATTGTTTGCTAATTTGTGAATGAATCATCTAGAAGAAGGTAGATAAGTTCCATGTCACCTTACATACATCAATTTACATCATGTTGGGTCAAAAATTACATCAAGGAGTAAAACTGGTGAAAACTGGCCGAATTCCTGAGCTGGAGGATGAAAACTGGACCAAAAACCTCAATGCGCAGTGCCCTGATCTCAATGCGCAGCGCACCTTTCAAACTGATTTTGAGGCACTTCCCGGCATCGAAAATGAGCTCAAGATAGCTCGTTGGAAATATTTGGATGTCTACTTTCCAACCCAAGTGGAATTTCCCAACTTGGAGCTCATTTTCTCCCTCAAAAAGGAATTCTCCCAGAGGTACTTCCTGCTGTTGCAAAAGGTGGCAGTGAGGTCATTTTTTGCATGTTTTTTGACCCTTTGGGTACCCAAACCTTGATGAAATGCCTTGGAAATATCTGATCAGGTATATTTCATCATGAAAAATCCAAAAATGAAAACCATTTGTGATTTGGACCTCCCAATCCTATGGGTAGCGCGCTGCGCGTTAAGCCAAAAAATCTGATTTTAGAGCCAAAAAATTCAAAATTGACAAAATTTTCTCCAAATTTCTTGAAATTTGGGATGGGGGTCCCCAATCAAGTACCATTCTCAGCCAAAGAGGCTTCAGCCAAAATCCAAAGACGATCAAGCCTCTTTCGCCATTTTAGTGCTTTGCTCAACCTCCTTTGCAAAATCTTCATTTCTGCTTTGCCAACATGCATGCGAGCCCAATAATGATTTTTCATGTGACGAAGCATGTCTTTGTCTCTATTAGCCTTCGCCAACAACTTCTCTAAGTGGATGTTGACCCTCTCAAGCCAAATCTCCCGGTCAGTTTCTACCTCCTATTTTCAAGCTTTGGAGGCGTTTAGACACGATCTGGGAGCATAGACAAGTTTTTTCTTTGGCTGTGATTCAACGCGCAGCGCGCCACCCCAACACGCAGTGCACGCTCCAACGCGCAGTACCTGTGTAATTTTTCACTGGCTCAAATCACCCAATGCGCAGCGCACTGCCCAATGAGCAGCGTGCCACCCCAACGTGCAGCGCACACCTTTAAACGGCCCGATTTGCTCACAAACTCTCAAAATCGCCTGAGAACAATGCTCTTTGCTCTTGGAGTGTGGAATGGGTTGAAAATGAGGAGAAATATCTTCATATAGACTCCTTGTTGATTTTTGCTTAATCCAAAACCCCTTTTCTTATGTTTGGTTGTTAACACTTTTTCAAAATTAATAGGCTATGACCTTTTTGGTTTCCCCTTTAAAATTGGTTGAAATAATGATTTTCTCTGATAATTTTTTGCAGGGATAGCTCTGATATGCTCTCGCAAAGGAGACCAAGGCTACACTTGAATGATTGAAGAACTAAAAATTTTGAAATTTTTTACAAAAATGAGATGGCGACTTATCTTCAAAACAGAGTTTTGAAGAGAAGTCCTAATTCAGTTGTACAATGATGAAAATTATTGAAGTGATGATCTATCAAAGACATTCCTCTGGCCTGCTGGTCTTCTAAGACTTTTCAAGACAAAATTGACTCAACCCTAGACCTAAGACCTCAAAATTTTAAAACATGATTTTAAATGACCTTTGAAGACTTATTTTAATAAACAGGCCTGAACCAGCAGTGCCAAGCACGAGGGGAATGAATGACACAAGCCGCTCCATCAGAGTTATGGCATGCCTAACGAAATGCAACTGACCAAAATTGATGGGACACCTAATCATGAAATGCAAAAGAGCTTTGATCTCTGACGGAGGGATAACTAGACCGACTCTAACATTGGCTCCAATGGGGATGGTAGCTCCTTGGAGATGCCAAGAACCGCAGATCTCTGTAAGAGCTAGACAGTGCCTTCATCCATTGGGCAATGGAGTCAAAAACTCAAGTTGAAATGCATGACTGAAAACCGACTGAAACTTAACTGAAACCAGACTCAAACCGACTCGATGGCAAACTGAAATAACTTGAAAAAATTGACTCAACAGACCAAACACAAATGACTCATGACTGACTTAAAGCAAGAATTTACAAAGCTTTTGGAAAAACGGTAGCAATCCATCAAGATTTGGAATCATGATGACAACCACCTGCATACTAATGAAATATGTACAATCATGTATAATTGGCTTTCCAATGTAACCAATCAAGCAGATGGCTTCTTGACTAATTCTCCCAATCAGATCTCATGATCAACAATAGATACTGGTAACTGGGTATCCAAAAACATAGTTGACCATGATCTCCTTCATCACTGAACACAGCAATAATCACTTTCACTACTGACTGTAACAAATCTGCCATTGGATCCTGAAAAACATGAAGATTTTCCATTGCCACATCCTGCTGAACAAACGAGGTGTCTTTTGCTTCAAATTCTGATCTGCCTTCATCATGTGATTCAATAAAAGTATGCTCATAGGCTTCAAAAAACTCTGAACAAATGGATGAGCAGATCTCTTCTTGGAAAAACATTTCAGCACATGAAACATATGAAGAGGAATCTGAATGGAAATCCTAAATGTTTTGATCTTCTGTGGTGTGAATGTGTTGTAGGTCATTTTAAACAAAAAACAATCTTCAAGATTATCAAACATGACAGGCTTATCATCTTTTTGAAAGAAAAAATTATCTTTTTGCTGGTCTACAATAAGACAATCATCTTTTTCAAAAGAGGAAGAAGTTTCACCAACACTTTCCTGACTATGTGTGCACTGCAAATCTGTTGTAGCTTGGGCTGTAACAAGACCTCTCAAAAGTAGATCTATCTCATCTTCAGACAAAGGAGACAATGCTTTTTGTTTTCTTCTGCTTAAATAGTAATTATCTTCATATGACAGGGCATTCAAACTATCATTTATTACTGAGTTATTGAAAGGAGATTTATCACTTACTTGTACAAAGATCTCATTCTGTTTTTTATGAACATCTGAATCCAAAACTTTGTCTATGATCTCAACAGCAGAGCTCTCTTTGATGGGCTTCAACACAAGATATGGTTGGTCATTACAATTTGAATCTAGTTCTGAAGTAGCTGTCCTAACATTATTACATTCTGCAATCTGTATGTTGTCTTCTTCTGTGGGCAGATCTGAAACAAGCTCTTCTCTTTCATCAATTCCAGCCATATGGCCATCTTCAACCAGCTGATCTTGATTCTGCTGCAAAATTTCCTGATCATCTTGATGGGTATCCACTAGGTTGTCTTCATGTTGCTGAAATGGATTCTCATACAGAGCCTCCATGATCTCATCATCCATAAAATTATCATCTTCATAATATTTCTCAAGGCTTTCAATAAAAGTAGAAGCATGTTTGCAACAGTCATGAACTAATTTTAATGATGGGTAAGATACTTGATATCTTTCAATGAACAAGGCATGAAAATCATTTAAATAGTAAATACAGGCCAGCGACAAATTTTCATACCAAGATTGGGCTTCACCTTCCAGAGTGGCCAGGAATATTTTCATCAAGCAATCTTCAGGAAAATCCACCTTCAACTTGTGAATATGCATATGAAATCTAACTAGATTTAAAGCAGCATCCTTCTTACCATCATCGTTAAACATAGGCAGATTCCTTGACCAATCTACCTTGGGAATCTTATTCGGAAAACCTGGAATGTGATCTCGGCTCATGGGAGCATATCTTCTTGTGATTCGGTCCATCTTGAAAATCTCACAGCCACTGATCTCCCTGCAGTGAAGTCACCATGAAGCATTGATTTCTGAATTTTTCAGTGAATGAAGTCGCCAGGTGAATGATTTCAGCCTTCTTATGCCTGATCGTTGTCCACCATCAACAATCAGATCTAAACTTGATACATGTACTGGGGTAATTAACAAGTTAAATGTCACGTTTACAAGCTAGACCGGAGATTGACTGAAGCAACGTTTATCTACTTCCGCTAATACAAAGCAAAAGCGTTTTGAAGGCTACCTGGCATAACTTCGGGCTCCGTCTGTAGCTATAAAGCAAATGACATCAACAAGCAAACCATTTTCTTCCCCAGTATGGTTGCCACTATGTTAGGGCCTAGATTTGTCTCGGGCTGAAAAGACAAGGTTCCAGGACCAACATCAAACCACGCTCAACCTCGTAGCTAGCCCTACGAGGATAGGAGAGGGCTCTCTCCGGGTCAATCTCGGAAAAATATAATCAATGAGGCTCGAGATGACTGAATTTGTAACTAATCTTAGGCTAGGTATTAAGTGCAGAGGTTTAAAGGTGATTTTTTGGGGTTTTTGTTGAATCGAAGGGAAAGGCAATTTTGGGTGCGGGGATGAGACACAGTTTCTCCAGAGGTCTGAATGGAGCAAGGTACGCAATTGTTTGATGCCTTAAAAGCAATGATGTGAATAGATCAGACATGTGAGGAGCTAAGGAGAGCAAAAAAACCTCAAGGATTCTCCTTAAACAGATGAAAACATAGGATATTAAACAAACTTAAAGGCAAAGCATTACAGATTATGAATTCTACCTTAACACTTCATTTGTTCAATTGTAGAAGATGAGAGAAGGAAAATGATACACATAAAAAACTTACAAGTACTGAAAGAAGCACACCATCAAGACATAAAGCCACAAGAATTCCAAACAGTGCTGCAAAACCCTGGTCTTTCCTTTGCCAAAATGCTGAAGTAAAATATACAATAAAGTCTCAAAGCCTCTTCCCCAAGAGTCCAACCTGTGCTACTGAATGAAAATTTACATATATAGATCAAGCTAACCTCATTCCCTAACCTCTAGGGGTCGAGCTCCTCCTTCTGAGAGTGGTTTCAACAAATTCTAAACATGGAGCAAGAATCTAGGTGACCAAAACAACCTGCTTCTAAAAAGAAGGAAACTGATTCATTACATTAATTGTTTGCTAATTTGTGATTGAATCATCTAGAAGAATGTAGATAAGTGCCATGCTACCTTACATACATCAATTTACATCATGGTGGGTCAAAAATTACATCAAGGAGTAAAATTGGTGAAAATTGGCCGAATTCCTCAGCTGGAGGATGAAAACTGGACCAAAAACCTCAATGCGCAGCGCCCTGATCTCAATGCGCAGCGCATTCAAATTGAGCTCAAGATAGCTCGTTGGAAAGCTCTAGATGTCTACTTTCCAACCCAAGTGGAATTTCCCAACTTGGAGCTCATTTTCTCCCTCAAAACGGAATTCTCCCAGAGGTACTTCCTGCTGTTGCAAAAGGTGGCAGTGAGGTCATTGTTTGCATGTTTTTTGACCCTTTGGGTACCCAAGCCTTGATGAAATGCCTTGGCAATAGCTGAGAAGGTATATTTCATCATGAAAAATCTAAAAATGCAAACCGTTTGTGATTTGGACCTCCCAATCTTATGGGTAGCGCGCTGCACGTTGAGCCAAAAAACCTGTTTTTAGAGCCAAAAAATTCAAAATTGACAAAATTTTCTCCAAATTTCTTGAAATTTGGGATGGCGGTCCCGAATCAAGTACCATTCTCAGCCAAAGAGGCTTCGGCCAGAATCCAAAGACGATCAAGCCTCTTTCACCGTTTTAGTGCTTTGCTCAACCTCCTTTGCAAAATCTTCATTCTTGCTTTGCCAACATGCATGCAAGCCCAATAATGATTTTTCATGTGACGAAGCATGTCTTTGTCTCTATTAGCCTTCGCCAACAACTTCTCTAAGTGGACGTTGGCCCTCTCAAGCCAAATCTCCCGGTTAGTTTCTACCTCCTATTTTCAGGCTTTGGAGGCGTTTAGACACGATCTAGGCGCATAGACAAGTTTTTTCTTTGGCTGTGATTCAACATGCAGCGCGCCACCCCAACGCGCAGCGCACGCTCCAACGCGCAGCACACTACCCAACGTGCAGCATGCCACCCCAACGCACAGCGCACACCTTTAAACGGCCCGATTTGCTCACAAACTCTCAAAATCGCCTGAGAACAATGCTCTTTTCTCTTGGAATGTGGAATGGGTTGCAAATGAGGAGAAATATCTTCATATAGACTCCTTGTTGATTTTTTCTTAATCCAAAACCCCTTTTCTTATGTTTGGTTGTTGACACTTTTTCAAAATTAATAGGTTCTGACCTTTATGGTTTCCCCTTTAAAATTGGTTGAAATAATGATTTTCTCTGATAATTTTTTGCAAGGATAGCTCTGATATGCTCTGGAAAAGGAGACCAAGGCTGCACTTGAACGATTGAAGAACTAAAAATGAGATGGCGACTTATCTTCAAAATAGAGTTTTGAAGAAAGTCCTAATTTAGCTGTACAATGATGAAAATTATTGAAGTGATGATCTATCAAAGACATTCCTCTGGCCTGCTGGTCTTCTAAGACTTTTCAAGACAAAATTGACTCAACCCTAGACCTAAGACCTCAAAATTTTAAAACATGATTATAAATGACCTTTGAAGACTTATTTTAATAAACAGGCCTGAACCAACAGTGCAAAGCACGAGGGGAATGAATGACACAAACCGCTCCATCAGAGTTATGGCATGCCTAACGAAATGCAACTGACCAAACCTGATGGGACACCTAATCATGAAATGCAAAAGAGCTTTGATCTCTGACGGAGGGATAACTAGACCGACTCTAACACACCCATCCATCAAGCGTTCCGAGAGAATTCCCATCTCCACCCTCAACCCTTAGGAATTTTCTCAAGACCACCTCACTAGGACCTGAAATCTATTGGTCATCCAAACCTTAACCAAACAAGGAACCCACTTGATCCATACTTATGTAGGAATGCAACAAAATACAGTTACAAACATGAACACAAAGATGCAACAAAAATAAAACTTCCTTTCATTAATATCAAAGAATTGAAATATGCTTACATACATAATGGAAATAAACTAGCTCACGCAATGGTAGCTTATCTATGAGAAGAGATGTTGGATCTACATACCTATGAACATTATTAAAATGAGGCTCGAAGGCCTATTTATTATTTAGAGATAATGGAAAACCCTAAACATCCAAAAACCTAACCCTAGGAGATGAAGCACCAAAACTATGGGCCTCATTTGGGTAAATTGGTACATCAACTTCCTGTGGCCGTAACTTTGGCATACGATTTCCATTTGACGTGCAAAATACCTCATTAGAAATATATATCTAAGGACTACAACTTTCAAGTGGCCAAAATTAGTTAGCTATCATGTTCTCCTTGATTTTTCCATAAAAACGTTGTTTACGGCCTCAAAACGACTCCAGAAGTTTAGGACCCGAAAAACTGCCAAAAATAGTAAGTTGTGCTACAATTAAGGAAACTAAAAAACTAAAAGAGACAATGGTGGGGGGTCCAAGAGGAATAGGCAGGTGGCCACCAGCATCCACCTAGATCACCACTACATCATGGTTGTCCAAGAAATGGAAAAGATAAGGTTATAAACTACTATCAATCTAGGAAAATCACATGCTTGACAACAAACATAAACCATAAACCAATGCATGCATCATGTATAAAATCCCTACATGCTAAATCCCACATGCACACTACTACCTACAATTCCATATTTATTTTCTTCCCTTTTTGCTTTCCAAACTTCCTCTTGTGCTCCCTTGCTTTCCTTGTTTGCTTTACCTTTTGCTTGTTCTCTCTCTCTCGTGGAGTTTGATTCTTTAAACTGATAAAAGGCTGAGAAAAAGCTATCAATTATTTCGTAGGTTCCTTTTTATCATTGATCCTTTTCTTTTCCTTTTTCTTTCCTTTTCCTTTATTTTCCTTTATTTTCTCTCTAATTTCCTTGCATGCATATTCTTGTCCCTTCATCTTCCTTTTCTCCAATTTTCCTCTATTCCTTGAATTAATTTCCATTTATTTTATTTTTCCTTTACCAATGCCAATGTCAATATTCATAGCCATTAACTAACCACAAGTGAACCACAATGTGATGTAGACCCCCCTCATTCAGCTTGGAATACATGTCCCATGACCTTGGTCTTATTTTTTCCTTTTTACATGAAAATATAACCCGGGGTTGTTTCAAACCCATCCCCCTTGGGGGGAACACCATCCTTAGTGTTCTATGACACTTATGACTAGCAAAACGTATTACCTATGGAGACTTTTAAACACATCTTGATGCAATATTTACAATGACAACTGTTGAAAACGTGAGAAACATACCGTGTATTGAAGATTTATAACACATCCCGATGTGGTATTTACAATGACAACACATATATACTTATGCACATTTGCTTCAACTAGAAAATAAACATATTGTTTCTAGAGCTTTATAAACATAGCTCGGTACAATATTTGCAATAATATACACATATTTACATATGCACATTTTCTTTAACCAGAAAATAAAAGGATATGATACCTGCATCAGCAACAAGAAAATCCAAAGGATCACACATGCACCATCAAAAGTAGTACCAGGGTTTTACCTCCTTTCCAAGAAGTCTAGAATACACTATTAAAATAAAAGCCTACCTACCATGTCCAGTGCTACTTGTTTTCTCAGTGAACAATTACTAATTCATTATTCCCAGGAAAACTCCCAATGTGCGTATGATTATGTCTGGAAATGCTAATGACCAAACCAAATTTATTCCCCAGCCTTCCCTTTTATGCTTCCGAGTTCCTCAAGTAATCTAGTCACCCCTTTCTGTGTAGTCACTCATCTTCCAAGTTCCTCGACATCCCCTTCTCTACTTTCCATTCCCTCAGGCGATCCATCCCTTGGCAAGGTTCCCTCGCATCGGAAGGTCTAAAAACATGCATATCCCTGCCTAAACCCATCACACCAGTCAACATGCTTATGTCAATTAATGGACACTATTGGGTACCAATGACCCATAATGGCCCTTCTCCTAAATTTCTTTACCAACATACTAATACATGTTCCAATTCTTTTTGTTGATGCTACTAATTCTCTTGCAGTAAGTTATAACCACCTAAACCATGCATTTTCCATGCTTTCCTCTACTGAGCACATAGTTTTCATCATACTCAAATGAAATTGTAATAAATTCAAATCATACCTCATTCATAGTTTGTCAATAAGACACCACTTGAAATTCCATTTAATTTCTATCACAACAAGTCAAATTAGTTCCTTGATCAAATCATCATGTATAAATATATCAAATCCGGATAGCTCAAAACTTAACCATCATAAATCATAATCGTAGAATATGTGTATAATTAAAAACTGAATTAAACTATTGATACTTATCTTTCAAATTGTTCTTTTCTTCTTCCTTTGTTCTTTGTTCTTTGTTCTTTCCGTACACACACTGGATCGTTTACCAAACCCAGCAAGCACCTAGTGCCTTCTCTTCTCTTTGACCACATACACACGCTGAAACATTTTCCAAACCCAGTAAGCACCTAGTGCCTTCTCTTTTCTTCTTGTCCACAAAAACAAGGGAAACTCAAGACTATACAGCCTTCCCCCTCAATATCGGTAACGAGGGCATCCATAGACTATACTGCCTCTACCCTTAGTATCAACATCAAAGGTGTCCAAAGACTATATTGCCTCTACCCTTAATATCAACAACAAGGATGTCTAGAGACTATACTACCTCTAACCCCAATATCAACAACTAAATATTGGTCTCTTCCCAACCTATCTAGGGCTCTTTGAACTACTATCTCAACCCACAACCTCTAGGGAACCCAAGTTGTTACAGAGCTCCAACCCATAGCCTCCAAGGAACCCAAGATATTATAGGGCTCTAGATATCTTGTCCCAACCCACAACCTCCAGGGATCCTAAGAACCAATCCCCTTTGTTAGTGTCAGTCTTTCCAGCCTTCCTACAGTGATCAAATGTGCTCTTACAAAGTGATTTTGAAGTGTCAAGGTCAAATTTTGTCATTTCAGTGAGTCTTCAAGCAAAATTTGGTCACTAGGCATTTAGGTCTAGGGTTTTCTCAAATGTCAGTCCATGTCACCATTCAGCTGAGTTTATCATCATCCGTATGGTTTTCATTATCATGTCAGTGTCTAATGAGTCATTTCACACCTTGTCCATGCTTCAGTTGCCACCCAGGCAAGGTCATTTCCCTCTCCTAGGGTTTTGAAGGAAATTTCTCTTGGATGGTCAAATCACCGGAAAAACTTGTTTCTTGATGTTCATAAACCTTCCCCTATCCTTAAAGTACCTTATCAAACACTTCCCATCCCTTAGATCCGCCAAATTCCTCATTTTTGCACAAACCCTAGTTTCTAGCTACAACCTGGCAATTTTCTAGGTTTGACCTGTGTTTTTCCCTTTTCGACCCCTTCCCCTCACTCAATCTCTGAGATTCCACTTTCCCCTACTTCCTAACATCCCTCCCCACTCCCAAAAATTTCCCCAAGAATTTAGAAGCCCCCTATCCCCTTCATTTCGCTCCATTTTGACAAAATCCCTTGTTTCACACATCGGGACAAGTTTCACTCAAAAGCTGTTTCTGAGCAATCAAAGATGAATTTTGCAAAACTGAGAGACATTTTTGTCCACAACATGCCAAGGAAGAAAAACCTCTTTCACTTTTTACACAGGTGTCATGGTTTGAGAGAAATGTCAAAAATACCGGCGAGAACGAAGGTGCTCCAAGGACGGTTGGCCAAAGCACAAAAACGAAGGAAAACGCCCGATCCACTCCAAACTTTGGCCAAAGCCTCTTTGACTGAGCATGGTACTTGATTGGGGACTCTCAGCCCAAATTTCAAGAAATTTGGAGAAAATTTTGTCATTTGTGAATTTTTTGTACAATTTTACAGGTTTTGGCCATTGGAGTGGTCTCACCCCACGCGCGACCACTCGGGAGGACTGCTCAGAATCACAAAAAGTTGACATTTTTGGAAAGGGCATGCAAAAACTAGAATTACCTATACTTGGGGTCAACTTGATTTTGAGATTTGGGCCTCCAAAAGCTCAAAATACATCAAAATTTTGACTTTCTGCCCACTTTTTGAGTTGCAGAAAGTGACCTTGGGAGAATTGACTTTTGAGGGGTCAAATCAACTCCAAATCTAGAAATTCCACTTGGGGTGGAAAGTAGACACATATAGATTTCCAATGAGCCATCTTGTACTTGATTTGGACAACTGGAACCCACTCAAAAAGTGCTTCAAAGGGGCGCGACCACTCGAGCAGGGGGCGCAACCACTCGAGCTAAAATTGCCAGTTTTGACTTTTTAGGCCCGCAAACTCTGTTTTTTACCTTGGTTGATCATTTGTACTTGTAAATGATGGATGTATGGATAATTTTCATGGCACATTGATAGATTTAATCTCTCTTAACCCTTATAGAAGCTTCCTTGATGTAAATAGTGAATATTTAATGCATGGATGAGTTAGCTAAGTTTTAGAGGCAAGTTGTTTTGACTGCCTATTATCTAGTGCTAAGTTTAGAATTAGTTCAAACTGCTCCTAGGAAGCTGATCTCGACCCCTAGAGGTGGGGAAAGGAGTTAGATGGTCTATATTATGCCTTCTCTTGTTCATTTTCATGGTTGGACTCTGGAGGGAGAAGCTCTATTGTATATTTTACTTGTATCTCTGCAATTTGAGAAAAAGGAAGCCCAGGGTTTTGCAGACATCATTGTGGATTCTTGTGGATTATTGTGTTGATGGTGTGTTTCCTAATTTTCATTGTAAGTGTGTTTATGTGTTCCATCTCTTATTCTATTGCTGCTAATCAAACAAAAGAAGTGATAAAGTTTGAATTCATGCATGCCATGCTCAGCTTTCAATTTTGTTTGATATTTATGTTTTCCACTGTCCAAAGAGGATTCAAAGCCATTGTTTGCCCTCTTTAGCTCCCTCTCTTTCTTCCTTGATCATCCATCTCAGCTTAAGGCATCAGCACAAACTCCTACCTTGCCTCAAAGACCCACCTGCAAAAACTGAGCTCAATCCCCACACCCTGAATTGCACTCCCTCCAATTGCCACCAAAAACCCCAAAAACTTTAAATCAACCCTCCTTATTAGTTTACTAGCCTAATATCAGTGTTCCTAATTGGGTCAGCTCATCCTATTGAAAGATCTACCGAGTTTGACCGGAGAGAGCCTTCTCATACCCCGTAGGGCTAGCTACGAGGTGAAATGGTTTGATGTTGCCTTGAAGGTTTACCTTCTTCAGCCTAGGGTGAAATCTCAAGCGCTAACACCCTTCACAACATGTACACATACACACAACGTAAAACATAACACATACATGTACACACAGTACAACACAACAAATACACATGTCATAATAAAATGACTACACAATAAACATGACACAATACAACATGTACAACATGTACACAACAAAAATACTACACATCCAGATACCACACTGTCTCTACCAGGAAACCTTGCCTCTAGTGTCTTTCTCATGCCTTACTACGTGCATCCATAACCCAAATCCTAGGTTTGTGGTTCCTTCCACTTTCCATGTTTGTCTTAGCATGTCATAGATCACACTGCTTTCATTATATTGATGTATCCTTCAACATTTCCTACCATAACATAAACATAAGCATAGTTATAAGCACATAATATCAAAATCATATATACATGATACTAACCTCGTTAATATTCCAGGGTTATTCTGACCACTCGATTCCTCATAAAACTAGGAAATTTTACATGCAATTCGCCTTCATAAATTAATCATTCTTCCACAAGAGTGATCCTTGAAGACCATGTCAAACAATGGAATTCATAAATATATATATATAAACATTAACATAATCATGATCATAATACAATTTCCAGTGTTAATAAGATCAAGGTTAATATAACTCCCTTTATCCATGCAACACATGCACAACATTGAGAACAATAGTTCCCAACTAGGTCAAGGCATATAATACCTCAAATCCATTTACTTTACCTTTCTTGTTACCTTTATCATGATTGTCTTGCCACCATCTATTCATCACAATGGACCCAACCAACCCAACTGACTGTTATATTCTTGTCTTCAACTACCTTTTATTCATGCATCAAGCTTCATCCGGGTCTTCATTACCTATTGGGTTCCACTCATCTCTCCCCAATCTCCATTAGGTTTACAATTTTCCCCAACCAATTCCAAAGAACCTCAAAACATAAAAGGAAGGAACAAGAAGAAAATATAAATAAATCAAGGAAAAACAAACAAAAATACAACACCACAAACAAAGTGGTATGACCATGCATAAGTCATAGTCAAAATTGCAAATCAAGCATAAAAAAAATCACAAAACAACGAAATCACAAAACTTTCAACAAGCACCATGAATCAATCCCCATGGTTCTCTGTTCTTCCAAGGGTTCTTGAATAAAATCTCAGCCCAAACCTTATTCAATATCTATGGAAGTCTCTTTTTCCATATAATTCCCTTCATCATACTGCCATAAACACACAATTGTTAGTGCATAAATAAATATAGCGTACCAGTTACAATTCCATATTGTACCCAACACGTTGCCCTGCAAATTGAACACCTACACATATCATCTCTAAAGGGATTCCAATTCCCTTGACAGATTTAGCTGCAACTAGAAACTGGATGTTATGCTTGCATTTGATTAGCAATCTTCCATGTAGCTTCCTCATCCCAAAGTTATTCCACCCACTTTAACTTACTCTATTTCTTAGTCCTAGAGCATGAGCTCCTTCTGCTACACAATTCATTGAGCCTCTACCTAGAACTCTCCCTCTGGTTCCACCTTCCATCTAGATAATGAATGCCTAATGATCTTCCTATATATTATACACTGATTCATATATATGGGGAATGCTCTAACCTACATCCCCAAATATACAAGCCTCCTGCACACTATAAATATGAGTCTTGTCATGCTTCTATTGTGCCACTCTGATACAAAGGAAATTCCTTCCTACAATTACCTACACCATAGGTTCAACACCGCAATGGTTCTCTTCCATTGCCTTTATTCTACTACTCCTCAAGCTAAGACCCTTGTCCTTTCTTAGTTGCATTGAAATTCTTATATGATACCACATTTTCCATGTCACTTGCATCCTGAGATATTCCCCACTCCTTGATCTCATTTCCTTTAGTCTTCTCATTACCCTTTCAATCACACATGAACTGAGTCTTTCACTTTGATTTCTCATAACAATGCTTCAACTTCTTGATGCTTCTAACATGCTTGACATCTTCGCACTAGATATCTACCTTTCCATTGAAACTAAAGGTAGCTATCTTGGCTTTCATATTCTTTAAGTAATCATGTAATCTAAAGAATTTCTTCATCCCAAGTGTTATCATATGAAAATAGTACACTCATCTATATGCATTAAGGGACACTCAAAGTTCGTGATCAACACATACAAGGGTAGAATTTTTAGTTGCAAACGCTATGAATAACAAAAATCAAAATCTTTCCTAAGATTCAAGTTAAAAAATTGGACCATGCAGGTGCACCATTACTGGAAATTAATAGTCACATGGATATTTCTTCGATAGCCGTATGGTCGCAAAAAAAGCCCAGTTAGCACCTTGGGGGGCAAACTTGCTTGAGAAACACTCCAAATATTGATATGGCGGGATGAAAATTTCAAGCCTTGAGCCACAAGAAGCCTTAAAGGCAAGGAATTGGTAGTTCTCATCTCATTTATGAGGTGAACCACCACATTGATGAGCCAAGGGGAGGAGGAGTTTCCAAGAAACTCTATAAATACAAGTTCTAGGAGAGCTAAGAAACAAGAAGAAGCAAAGAATTGTTATGCTACCAAAATTTCTCCCTAGCAATCAAACATTTCATTGAGAAGAGGATTTCATCATTGAGAGAGTCTTCATACTTCTTTGAGAGAGAGAGGAAGCTTGCAAGGAGATTGAGGAAAGGAACTTCCTTGTTGAGGATTTTTTAGCACCATTGCTCAAAAAATTCTCTCCAAGTGTCTTTTATTCATGTATTGTATCTCTTCTACATTCAATAGTCAATAAAGGGAACCCTTTTCCATTACTTTGTTGATGTGTTTGCTTCATTAAGAATTTTTCATGTGTTTATTTCTTATTTTTTAGTTTATGATTATATATGCATTATTTCCATTATTTTTAGTGCTTTGTTTACCCATTTTTGTTCACTAACAACAGCCAATTTCTTTTGTTTTCCCTATAGGGAACAACCAACTCTAAGGAAGGTGTATTTGGTACTCCATAGCAACAAACACACTACCACAAGATGGCGACTCCACTAGTTTCCTTTCTTTAATCTAACGAATTTTTTTTGCAGGACCTTCTCTTTGCATTTTCACTCCATTGTGATTCTATCACTTCTATGGAATTTTTGCAGGCCCTCTTGGACCTGTTCCTGGATGAAAATTTGACCTTCTAAATTTTTTCCTTCGATTGTGCAGCTCTTATCATAGATAGATGCACGGTCCATGCATATATGCATAGGAAAACCCGCACGGTTTATAGAAAACAAAAGACAAACATTGTAATTTTTCTTTCTTGGGTGATTGGAAGCCTTTAGTGAATTGCCTTCACCTCTGCATATTTTTTTAGTTAGTTTGAAATGCTTAATTGTTTTACTAATCATTATTAGTAGAGTAATTATATAGTCTTTACTTTACAAATTTGCGTTGCACACATAGATTAATTAAGAGGAAAACTAAGTGTCCATAATCCACATATCCTTTTCAATTTATTTTTCTATTTTTCACAAGTCGCATAGCTTAAATAGAAAATGAGTAAGTGGTCCATTATCCACACATCCTTTTTACTAACCAAAGCATTTTTATTTCATTACTTTTTAGACTAGGACCAGGTGTACTAAAGAAAAGGAGTAGCCCCTGCTTCTGTTGCATCTTTTAGACATCCTTAGGCTTGCATATGAAAGCTTTCTTAAATCACTTGGTTTTTTCCATCTCCCTTTAGGCACACATAGTGTAATAGGAAGGAAGTAAGTGGCCCACTATCCACATATTATTTCTTTTCATGCAAGGAACAACCAAAACTTAGTGTAAGTAGAGGATATTGTAAAGGATGATCGAATATCCATGTATTCTCACACTTTGTATGTTCACTTTTCCACTTGCACACACATTACACTTCACACACTAAGATTCTCTAAACTTTGTACAAAGGGCATCCAGTTTCAAGAACTTTTTTACTTAGTTTATGTTTAGCTTACATTTTCACACCATAAGTGAAAAAAAGACTCCTAAAATAAACCATAACTTGAACAAATTAAATTTCCCCATAAGGGCCATAAAAAAATTAAATTATAGTTTAGGAACATTGGGGGTAGGCATGCCATTATTCGTGCACTAAGATGTCTTTTTACAAACAATCTTAATTCCTACATTAATTGTCAACCCAAGGCAAGTCTTTTTATTTCAAGAGTGTCAGCACTATATATGCAGTGAATTCAGAGGTTAACTAATACAAATCGTTGCAACTGCTAATGACTATCTTCTTCAAACTCAATCCAATCAATTTTGAAAGAAGTAATTCTAAAATAAATTCATAACACACTCTGCAATCCTACTTAACCTATCATGGAAGAAAACAAATCTAAATACAACTTGTAAAGAATCACACTTGGCAGTTTTAACTAAAATTGAAGCTAACTTGCTCACTCATGAAAGAGAACTATAATAATTAACAGTAATGGTATTTGAATAACAAATCCTACATAAGCAACAAATCCTAATTTAGTAGAAATTCTAAAGTGAACAACAATTTTGAATTGAACAGCTCTAAATTGAACAACAATCCTAAATTGAAGAGCAATTCCAAAATGAACAGTAGTTCTGAATTGAACAACTATTTCAGATTGATCAAAAAATCTGAATTGAACAATAATTTAGAATTTAACAACAGACGGTATGGGAATATCAAATGTTATCTAATAACAAATGGCTGTAGAAGCATAAAGCGATTAATTCTATCTCTTAAATAACATTACTTGAAAGGAACAGTGATCTGAACTAGAACTATCATACCGACTCAATCAGAAGTACTACTCGCATATAACACACAGATCAATCTAAATCTCAAATGAACAATAAATGTGAACTGAATCGTCAATCTTTACAATAATCATAAGTAATATTAACTTAACATTAACAAGAAATCAAGAATGAACTAGAAAAGATAATGACACAGGTGAAGCAATAGACCTTCTCTTGATCAGGCCCAAAGTCACCAGAAGTCTCCGCTAAGGGGTATTCAGAATATAAAGATGAATTAAATGCAACCCTTCTTCATTAATGTAAGTAACCAAGTTACAACATCCAAAATAACAATATTATATATAAAAAAGAATAGTTACAAACTATATAATTATGAACTCTTTGCCATTTTTCCTTTTGGCCTTATATATTACATTTAGAAAATAAATAGATAAAAGTGAATCCTTAGGATCAGGGGATCCTGAGGAGTTCGCTATACTTGATCTGATTCTATCATAAAATATCCATTTGTTTTCCTGATCTTCTGTTGTCCTTCCTTCCCTCTGACGATGCCGTTTTCCATTGTGGGATGTTGTCGTTCTGTCGATTAGGTAGCCATCGCTCAATTCGTGACTTCTGCACATAAAGATAGTAATTATCGGTTTTTCCTACTTAGATTTGTCTAATTTGTTACTAATTACTTTTACTCAACTTCAGTTATTATTTCCTCTACTTTTATTCATAAACAGAGATAATCATGCGAGGATGAGTGCTAAATAAAGCGATTACCAAGGAGAAAACATACCTTTTTCTTGACTCAACATACTACCCAACTTACCTTGTTGCATGACCTCATGCAATTAAATAGTTGAGGTGTAGCTGAGTTAGGGGATAGGTAGGATGTACCTCCTCCTAATAATTCCTGATGCCATTTTTCTTCTTTAATTTAGAAAAAGCTTGAGTAACGTCTTGATCCTTCAAGGTGTAGTCACAGCAATACTTCTCTGTAGGATACCATATGATTGGAGTTCTATACCAACATCTTATCCATTCAGGCCCCATGGTTAAGACCATATTACTGTACTTATGGAAACGAGAGGAGGTAGATTTAAAGTTTCGGTATCTAAATGGTTCTCTATTTCTAACAGTAATGTTGGAGACTTCCCACCTTTTTCTGGTTGCAGACAAGGCTTACTCCTTAATCTCTTGGAAGAACTCATTTCTAGCTTGTATAATATCCATGTGAAATGGCCCCAGTTGGCCCAAAACACCATCTTTCTTCATGAATTTCTTGTGTTTGACCGAGAGATGCAGGGGTTTAGTAGGTTCCCCTCTCACCCATAAGTTGATTCCTTCTTCATGCTTGCTAAAAGTATTGTGAACCTTGGCCCACTTGAGTTGATTAGTAGCAAAAGAGAGAAATGCTTGGAGTTGTACATCCCCTATAAAGGGGCTAGGGTTGTTTTCTCTCTCATATTCTAGAAAGAAATTGTGCATATAAATTTCAGAGAGGAGGCGTTGTACCTCCTCGTCCTATTCTCTGAAGCACTTGACAAAGTCTGGGGTAGTTTTTATTTCCACATACTTCCCAGAATTAACAGCTTTGACTTTTAGCAGGAGGTATCTCTCTAGAAGTAATAAGGCATAATTTGTAGCAGTGGCTCTGCATGATAGGGTGTATGAATAAAGAGAGCAGACAGTTTCCAACTCCTCTTTAGCCTTTTGTAATTTGTCTTGTGTTTTCTCAACCTTTTTCTGTTCAGCCTTATACTAAGCAAAGGTCTCATCCTCAGTCACTGAGTGCCTCAAATGTTTTCTTTAACTCTTGTGTATTTGTATGGGCACTACCTCCTCCTTGTGTTGGGCTAATTCCTGTTGAACCTTCAGTAGTTCATTATGTAGCCTGCTAATAAATTCCTCCCTTACTAGGGGAATATAAGCAGGTTTCTCCTCTATTTGGGAATCATTATCTTGTGTCTCTATAAGCTCAGTTTGGATAGCAGCCTTGGCTTCTTCTTGAGTTATGCAACATTCAATTGGGATGTTTCCTTCAGCATCAGTTTGAACAACAATGTTCATAGTAGGGTAGTCCATTTGGGTCTCCTACATACAAACACAGGGGTCTTCAGTCTACATTTCAGTGTCCTCCACAGTATATGGATCTGACTGAGTTTCCTTTGGACAGACCAATAAATCCTTAGTTTGGGTTTCAGCATCCTTTCCAGAACAATGTTCCATCTCCGTGCCTGTGGTCTCTTTTCTACTTCCAAATTCCTAAATCTAATGGCTTCTTTTAACCTACTGCCTTAGTTTCCCAATTATTCGCTTTTTTTTTATATTTCTTTAACATTTTTTTGAGCCTATCCCTGTAGGACTTCTTTATTATAGGACTTCCAACTGGCAATGGTGCAGCTACATTTTCCTCAGGTTCCTGCTTGGGTGGCATTGTGTCAGCATCAGGGAGGGTTTCAACTGGAACTGTATCTCCTGATGGAGCTTCACCTTCTAATTCCTTTTCATCATGAATTTTTCTCTCAGGAGACTCCAATGCAATGGTGTCTCCTGAGCAGTTATCATTCTCTGGGTTTTCTTTTAGGTAGGCCTCATCCTCAGGGGACTTAAAAAAAATAGTATTGCCTGGTTGATTTTCATCTCCTAGGGTCTCATCTATAGGATTTTCTTTAGCTGGGGGGTCCACTGGATCGATGTCTGTTGTCTGGTTTTCTTCTCTAATAGATTCCTATTCGTGCTTCTTGACTTCAAGGGGTTTTGCCACAAAAGGGATTGGTTCCCTCTGTTCTTCCAAGAAATTAGTAAATGGCAGGGTTTGATCACAACCAAGGCTATCAGTAGAGGCAGACTAATTGGGGGTACAATTATGTCCTTCAACATTCAAAGATTATTCTTTTCCCTCACCAAAAATTCCAATGTTTTCCAATACCCTGACCACCTCTTCTTCATAGTCTCGGAAAGGTGGTGTGAGTGGTGGACAGCCTCATTTGTATGAATTGGGGTATGCCACTGGGACTTCACCCACATAGAGCATCTGCGTTTTGCTAGGTTCAAAGGCACAGAGGAATTTTTCCTCTTTTGTTTCCTTTTCAGACCTGGGGTTCTAGGCCCTTGTTATTCTGCTACTGGGTTTTCTGGAGGTGGGGCCAAAGTAGGATTTACAATATTGTCCCTGGTTAACTGTTGCTAGGCCAGTCCATGTATTATAAGGAATTTAATCAATCCATGATGACTAATGAAAATGTGTGGGTCCTTAGCTTTCATAACTCATCGAGCGACATCATGTAATAGAGAATTCAAATAAAAAGACAAATTAACTGAAATTTTCTATTTTAGGATGGCTAACAATTTGAGTTAATGGGGCTTTACCACATCCTGGCGACCATCGCATGTGATATACCGTTGCACGATGACTACCAACTCCTGCCAAGGTTGTCTTAACACTGAAGGGTGAATCCCTTTCCCTATTTGAGCTAATTTCTCATCTGGGTCCTGGAACACTGCAACCGCATTGTGCAGAAGGACGTGCTTTTCTATCCATTTGGTTCCCTCAGCCAGAAGTCCAGTGACTTTGGCTATGACCACTTCAGAGACTGTTATATCCCTACCTTTTACTATGGTGTTGCCATTCTGCAAATTCTGCAAGAATTCGAGTGTCATTTCTTCATGAAATCCCTGCAATTTATTTAGATATTATAGCCATCCTACGCGCTCGAGAATTTCCTGAGCCTAGTCTGATACCTTGAGTACTGAGGGCTCATTTCGGATAGCTCTACCTCCCATGGCTGCTATGTTCCTGTGACTGGTTCTCCTATATGGACTTCTCCTTCTCTTTCGCAAATTAGAATAGCAGCAAAGATTGTTAAAGAAATTAACATGAAAAATGACGTTGATTTGGGAATTAACAGCATATACAGTCAAGTCATTTGTCTCATCAACCATTTTTTACGCAGGCCCATAATTAACTTGCATGCCATCCATAATGGTCATCGTTGTTTCTCTAATCAGAAATACCTTGCTAATTATTACACATATCCAATCATCATGCAACCTCTACCTGAAAATCCATTTAATAATTAGCATTCAATTATCCATAACTGTTTCACACGTTGTTCTCACACAGACCATCCCCCTTCCAATGGGAAAAAGGGCATCCACACCCACCAAGCATGTGAAAAGAAAGCGCATGAATTGAGGACTCATAAATGCATACAATCAATCCAAAAAAGCGGCGCAATTTATGACAAAGTAATTAAAGCAAGACACGTATCCGTGGTAAAAATGGCCGAAAAAGATAACAACATATATCTACATTATTATGTGAAAAGATGTTCACCGCAAGCGGTATTAGTAATGGACGCATAATTGGTGGTAAGCAGTAATGACTGTCATGGATTGATTGGACAAATATATAATATAATGAATATGTGACATAAGTTACCATGCATATTAGCTTGTAAGAGTGTTGTTCAAATGGGAAACCAACTTAGAAATGAATCCATAGGTGGTAATAGAATAGAGAGTATTTGGCAGTGTAAGATAATACTCCAAGACTATAAGCAAATCCACTACTGCCAGCAGATGTTCATAGCCTCGACAGGGTTGCTTTTTAACCCCAAAAATGAGCCAGAGTCCTCCTTTTTATATGCAGTTGATTCTTCTTTTTCTGCCATAAAGTGACCACTATGCTAGCATGGTGACCAAATGATCATAGTTCCATTCACCAAGATATAATAAAATGATCACATTGGCTCAGAATGATACCCCTTGTCCTTCCGACAGTTTTTAATCATCAAGAAGGTCATTACCTTGGTTTGGTAGCCAAAAATGGAATGTCACATGTTACATCTTTATGATCATGGTAGGCTGGCTCATGATGAGACCCCCTATCCTCTTTAAGACAATATTTATTGCTTTTCATATTTCTTTAGTTTTATTTTTCTCATCTTTTGATGTTTTTATAAAAAGAGGGAGGCTCATTTGCTCCTTAAGAATCATGGATGGTGTAAGAAGTAAAATACACCAAATAAAGGTTATACTGTTACCCCCATCTCATCATTTCGAAGGAATTTTTCCATTTGAAAGTGTCAAAAATAAGCCAGCATGGTTTGAAATAATGAATCATTTTATGATGTGTCCAAAAAAAGATGTCTATCGAGTCATTATAGAGATGCACCATATCAACTTTTGGATAAAGATAACCATCAAGAGGCTTCATAAATCATAATAATGTTGATATTACTATTTTTCTTCATGTTAGGCACAAATCCACTCAAATAGTGTTTATTCAAAACATAAAAGAAAAGAAGATGGCTATGATTGCAATGAAAATAAAAGAAATCACAATTTGTCCTAAAATAAACATAAAAGTGTTCTTCAATTGTTTGAACGACAATTGTTCAATCATTTGGACAACAAAATCGAAAATAAAGAAAAACTACTATTCAATTGATTGAACAATTGTTCAATCATTTGAACGGAAAATATCAATAAGAAAAAAATGCAAAAGTGTTGTTCAATCAATTGAACAACAATCGTTCAATTGTATGAACAACAACAATTGAAAAATAACAAGTGAAAAAGTGTTGTTCAATCGATTGAACAACAAATGTTCCATCGTTTGAACAATAAATATTAATAAAGAAGAATTAAAAAGTGTTGTTCAATCGATTGAACAACAATCGTTCAATCATTTGAACAATGAAAATGTGAAAATGAAAACGTGAAAAAACGATTGATGTTCAATCGATTGAGTAACACTGTTTGCGTCTTTGAATTTTAATTGTTCCATCGATTAACAGTAATCGTTCAATCGTTTGAACAGTTAAAATTCAAAGACGCAAACAGTGTTACTCAATCGATTGAACAACAATTGTTCAATCGTTTGAATAGTTAAAATTCAAAGACGCAAACAGTGTTGTTCAATCGATTGAACAACAATTGTTCAATCGTTTGAACAACGAAAATATAAAAATGCAAAAGTATTGTTTAATTGATTGAAAAACAATCATTCAATCATTTGAACAATGAAAATAAAAAAATGCAAAAACTATTGTTCAATCAATTGAACATAAATCATTCAATCATTTGAACAATGAAAATATAAAAACGCAAAATTGTCGTTCAATCATTTGAATAGCGAAAATATAACGTAAAAATTGTTGTTCAATTAGTTGAACAACAATCGTTCAATCATTTGAACAGTGAAAATATAAAAATGCAAAAGTGTTGTTCAATCGATTAAATAGCAATCATTCAATCATTTGAACAACGAAAATATAAAAACGCAAAAGTGTTCTTCAATCATTTGAACAACAAAATCAAAAACACAAAAATGTTGTTCAATCGTTTGAATAGCAGAATCAGAACACAAAAATGTTGTTCAATCATTTGAACAACAAAATCAAAAACACAAAATTGTTGTTCAATTGATTGAACAACAATTTCCACACATAAAAATAAGTGGTGTTCAATAGATTGAACAAAAATTGTTCAATCAACTAAACAACAATACACATATAAGCATAAATGTTGTTCAATTGATTGAATGGGAATCATTCAACCGATTGAATAACACTTACTAAGCACTAAAAACAAGAAAATTGTCATATTTACATGGTGATACCTACCTGAACTACAATTAATCAAAAAGAATATATACATTATTTACAATTTTTTTTTAAACCTTAATTTTTTTAGAAAAAAGCCACAGGGTCATCACTCTCTGTAGCTAAGATTTGTATGGAGGGGTCCTCACGTACCTGCTGGCAAAAAGAATCATTAATGAGTGGTTTGTGGTAGAGATGCACTCGATGCCCATTCACCTTAAAAGAATGGCCAGACCCGTCAATGGTAGTCAAAGTAAGAGTTCCATTGTTATGTACTTCTTGAATCTCATAAGGGCTGAGCCATCTTGTTTGCAACTTTCCTAGAAGTCCTGGAATCTAGAGTCGTAAAGGAGTGCCCAATCCCCTTTTTGAAATGTCTTCTTTTTTATGAGGCTGTCGTGCCACTTTTCCCTTTGTTGCTGAATAATTGCAGTCTGTTGCAAAGCTAGCAATCGAGCTTCATCTAGTTCATTGATTTGTTGCAGTGTTGTGGTTTGGGCTTTTGTTAAATCAGCCCCACTTCCTGAGCCATTCTTAGAGTCTTTATTTTGAATTCAATTAGAAAAATATGTTCTTTTCTAAACACGAGCTGGTATGGAGAGTATCCAGTAGTATTCCTCCAAGTCATTTGATAGGCCCATAAGACCTTTAGCAGTCTAGTAGCCTAGTCTTGTCGATGCGTTGAGACTGTTTTGGTCAGAATCGCTTCAATGACCTTATTGGTGCTTTTGACCTACCCATTCGCCTGTGGGTTATATAGGGAAGTGATATTATTTGTAATGTGATAGTTTCTGAGAGTGGCAGTAATCTTTTGTCCTATGAATTTCCCTCCCCCATCTATTATCACTTCCCACAGTAAACCATACTGCACAAATATCCCAAAGAGGAAGTTAATCATGGCTTCCTCTACGACTCTTAGTAAATCTACTGTTTCCACCCATTTCGTCACATAATCTATGGCAACCAATATGTAGGCTTTCTAATTTGATGGTAGATGGAATGGGCCAACAAAGTCCAACGCCCATTGTTCGAAGGGTTCTATGACTAGTTGGGGTTGCAATGACATTTCATCAGATTGGCCAGGTCAGCCCATCCTTTGGCAGCTATCAAAAGCCTAGGTATATTTCTTAGCATCTTTAAAAATAGTGGGCCAATAATAACCCATCTGTAGTACTTTATGCCCTGTCCTTTGATCTACAAAGTGACCTCTGCAGGGCTCGTCATGGCAAGCTTTCAGGATGTCATAAATCTCATCCTTGCGAATGCATCTGCATATACACATTTCACACCCTGTGTGCAAAATATATTGGCCAATCCAAGAGAATCGGGTGCTGCGCTAAATGATATGTTTCCTCTCCCTCACTATCAAATGCCTGGGTAGCTTCCCTACTGCTAGATAATTTTCCACATTTGTGTACCATGTCATCTTGACTGTCATGGCAAACAAATGTTCATATGAGAATTGGTCGTCCACTGCCAGTGGATCATTTACCTTTGGGATTCGACACAGAAAATCAAAAACTTGGTTTTCCTTCCTTGAATGATCCTTAATAATGATGTCAAATTCCTGCAAAAGCAATATCCAACGAGTCACTCGACCATTTGTGATAGGTTTGTTATATAAATACTGAATGGCATGGTGATCACTATACAGAAAAACTTGGTAGCAAGTTATCTAATGTCTAAATTTATTTATTGCATAAATAACAGCTAAGAATTCTTTTTCTGTTACTGTATAATTAAGTTCTGCATGAGTGATATTTTTGCATAAGGCTTCCTATCCTCTTCCTGACCGATTACAATGCTTATAGCTGCATCTGATGCATCTGTGGATATGTGAAAAGGCAACTCCCAGTTTGCGTCGAGACTAGCTTCTTTAGACCTGTAAAAGTTGTGTCACATTTGTCAGACCATTTGAAATCAACATTTCCAGTTAAAGCATATAAAGGTGCAACAATTTGTGAATTTTTTTTAATAAACCTGCAATAATAGCCCACATATCCCAAGAAATTACATACCTCTGTTTGAGTACAGGGAGTAGGTAGTAAAAGAATTACCTAAATTTTTGTTGGATCTACCTGTATCCCTGCTACAAAAATATAATGTCCCAAGATTACACCTTCGGTCATCATCATGTGACACTTGACATTGCTTAAACATAACCTGGTTGCAATGCATTGTTTTAAAACATTTTCTAGTGTTTGCAGTGCTTGATCAAAGTCATCCCCGTATGGAGTAAAGTCATCCATATATACCTCAAGTCCTTCGTTTATCAAGTCAGCGAAAACACTAAGTATAGCTCTTTGAAATGTGGTTGGGGCATTGCGTAAGCCGAATGGTAATGCTCTATAAGCGAATGTACCCCAAGGATAGGTGAAGGTTGTTTTATCTTGGTCTTTAGGGGCGATCTGAATATGATTGTAGCCACTAAATTTGTCTAGGAAGGAAAGTAATTTCTTCCCTGCCAAAGTATCTAGGACTTGATAGATAAATGGGAGAGGGAAATTATCTTTCTGTGTTGCCTTGTTCAATTCCCGGTAATCTACACATATACACCATTTCCCATTTTTCTTGGGGATGACCACCAACGAAGAGACCCATTTTCTATCCGAAATAGGATAAATGAAATACACATCCAGTAGCTTCTATAATTCTTCTTTCACAATATCCTTGAGGTATGGATTCAATCTCCACTGAGGGTGCCGAATAGGTCGTGCATCCTTCGTGTTATAGATGTGATGAGTACACAACTATGGGTCTATATCCTTCATATCGGGATAATCCCAAGCAAAATCCCATTTATATTTTTTCGGGATCTGAATGAGCTTTTTTTGTTGATCATTGTCCAAGCTATCATTAATGTTCAAAACTTTGCCCGGTTCAATTTCCACCGACTTGTTGTTATGAATACCATTCATCTGGATGTGCTGATCATCAGTGTCCTTCAAGGGATCTTCCGATGCTTCATTATCAAGGATTTCTTTCAGCATTTGACACTTTACATGGCTCACATCAGCTGGTTGATTGATAAAAAATTTTATAACGTCATCTTCAGTCTGATCTTTGAATTCTAGTGCCTCTACTACTGCGAGCGGTGAACGAATGCTTTCTTCCAGGTATGCTGGTGGTTGTTTACATATTTTTACAATGAATATACTAGGTCTAGCAGGGGGATATAGAACAAAATTTTTTACAGCATCCCCCTTTGCAATAGTCATGTTGTCGCTCTGGCAGCCTATATATGCATCAGCTATCTCCAGCCAAGGTTGGCCCAGTATCAAAGGGTGCCCATCCAATTGACTCTTCAGGTTTATAAAAGAAAATCTACTGGATATTCCCATGAATCAACAAAGACTGTGATATCTCGTAGAATTCCTTCTGGCCTTACCACCGAATGATCAGTAAGTTCTAGTAAGGCGATAGCTAGTTCCAAGGCTATAATCCCAAGTGCTTGATAGGTTTGTGCTATTAAAATATTAATGGTTGCACCTAGATCAACTAGCATATTGGGAAAAGAGGTGTTATAGATCCATTTGGGTACATAAACCCCAACTTACATATCAGTACTATTAGGGCCCATCAAACCCTAATTCAATTGTTACATTCCCTAAAGAAGTCAACCATCAAAATGCCTAGATTCCCAAGAAGTTCCATGACTGAAATCATCCAAAAACTGACTCTAAGAAGATCAACGCAGGTAGGCCTTCATTAGGGTGCGCTACAGTGCAGTCCAGTACAGTGCTAGGGTGTTGTACAGCGTAATTGAGCCCTCTTTGGCCTGCGCTGGGCGAATTTGACCGAAATTGCATTGGGGTTTGGGAATATTCTTATCCATTAGATGCATCTAGAAGTTTCCCAAGTTTATCTACTCCCTTGCACTCAAATTTGGATGAAATAGGGAGTTAAGGAACATCAATCCCTTTATCCCCTCCTCCATGGAACTAAATCCTAAGTTTGGGAGGGCATTCATTGTCACCATTTATGGCATAACTTCCTTCATTCACTTATAAAAAGACCACTCATCTAAGTGATCAGGGGCTGGAAATCATTGAATTATATGGAGATGTTGTTAGTATGAGACTTGAGTTGATTTCAAGTATTGTAATATGTCAAAATGTCTTTCTTGTTATGAGGAGAGGATGGGATTGAATTGGAGGAGTGATGTTGAATCAAGCAAATTGGGTTGTAACTCTTCCTTTTACTAATAAAGTGTTCAAAGCTTTTTCCATATGCTTGTATTTTCCATTGATGCTTTCATATGTGTATCATGTACTTGATTCCATGCTATGTTTAGTCAATAGATCATTATCATATGCTTTGATCGGTTTTTGTCTTCTGTCTGTGTGTAGGTACTTTTCAAGCGGATTAAGTATAGAAAGGAGAGACAAAATTGGTCAAGGGAGAAGGAATAATCAAAAGCTACAAGTAGGCTTCTTTACCTCTTATTTAATCTGTTGGTCATAGAAAAAGTAGAGAATTCTTTGCACTGTTGTTCTAGAATTAGCTACTAGTCTAGCGGTTTAAGCGTTTATCTGCAGACACTAAAACTTCCCAAAACAAATTGGTGACTCCACTTGGGATCCATCATTCATCTTAGTAGCTTATCAGCCTCTTAAGACATTTCTACGTACTGTACTTATGGTGGTTGATTGAATTTCAGTCTTCTTTCATTGAAAATTGAGTCAAAACTGTGTCAAAATGGCTTACTGTCACCAACGCAGCCCAATGAAGGACACAATGCGCTGTAATGCACTTCTCGCATAGAGCTAGTGTGCTAAAGCACACTGTATCTCACTGCTGCCTACGCTAATCCCTTGAGGGTTAGTTTCCCATCTAGGAACTAAAGTTTTTTGCCAATTTTCTCATGTTTCAATTATTTGTTGAATGTCAATGATGTCTTGTCTCTAAAAATAGTTTTTTCCATATCCTTACCTGGCCATACTTAGACTAGGATTTATAAATGTTTCTTATGTATTTTCTTTGTCATTTTCAATCTATAGTCGAAAGTTAGTTTTTGGTCGATTGATCTTTGTCGAGAGAAAGTGTCGTAAAATCGTCTTTTCCTTCAAAAATTGAATTGTCATAAAATCTTCATTCATGAAAGATAGATTGATTGATGTGTGCATATGATTAGTATTTTCATTGAGAGTGTCGGAATTCCTCATTTCTTTGAAAATGAAAGTGTCATAAAGTCTTCCTTTCCTTGAAAAGAAATTGTTGCAAAATCGTCATTTTTACAAAAAGAGTTTATTGATCGATTGTGCCTTAGTTTTCCTTTTTGTTCATTCACATTAAGGGAAATTGAAAATAAATATATGCATTTTTCATTGCTCATATTGTAGTTTATGAATGCTTGAAAGGAATACTAGGGAAATTGCATTAGATGTGCTCTTTGCTCTTTATCAAAGATCTGATTGCTCTATCCCTACTAGCTAAGGATTTTCATTGTTAAATTGAATGGAAAGAATGCTTATCATATTAGTTGCATTTTAGGAATTGCAAACATACATCACATGGTGAACCTTGAAAGGAAAATTCTAAAGAAGATCAACTTAAAATTTATCTAAATTTACCTAATCGAGCATTGTCACCTAACAAAAAACATTTAGAGGTCTAGGCTAGAGACATGTTATGACGCCGTAAAACAAAGCAGCTATTGCTAACTTGTCTGCAATACATCTCGAGTGTGATACCTCATTCCACGTACGTGATTATATCATATCTTGTCCATGTACCTTCAGGTATATAGGTCGGTGTTACAGTACGTAAAGTATATGGGAATGCACTCATTGTGCGGTTTTACATTAGACAGTGCTTATACAGATTGGGCATCCATGTACTTTCGGGTATATATGGGAGGAAAAAAATAGGTTGCTATCCATCCTTAGGTAAATGAGTTTGCCACCTTGTACACTATGATACACCAAACACAACATTCGGGGAGATTTCTGCCCGTACTTCTTGGTTCGCTAGGAGGCATTCTACAGTTCACAGTTGCTTGGTAAACCTTTTGCCTAGATTATTCGTCTTTTTTTTGTTTTATTACTTTGATTAAAATTAAATTAATTGACCACGGATAACATCCCCCATGCTTACTCCTTAGTTGAGCTTAGGTTGAGACATATGGCGACAAATCCAGAGTCCACCGATCAAGGAATTCCTTTTGATGGGAATCCTAGTCCTTTTCCTCCTTTTGGAAATATTGGTGCTCCATATATGGCTACATTGTCCCTTTCAGGATTTACCATTGGCTTGCAAACATGGTTGTTTTCAACCTCCTTGGTTCAAAATGTCGTGATTTCTCTGCAATCAAGTACACCTCCAACTAGACAAAATCAACCTCCGATTGATCCTAAAGTTGACCCTTTTCCTTCTTCCTCTTCACTTGGTGAAAGTATCGGTACTAGTAACCAGGTGGCTAAGAAGAAGAAGAAAGGGAAGAAGAAGAAGGAGAAGCAAATTCAACAGAGGGGAAACCAAGAAACCATTGCTTTGAATGCAACATCTAATGAGAAAACATCCATCAAGCCTCACAAAGTTCAATATCCATGCAGACTTTGTACGGGAGACCATATTCTTTGAAATTTTCCTGATATTCCTCAGATCTTAGAAGAATGGTCTTCTCATTCACATCATCCTATTTCATTAACTTGTGGAGATCATGTTGGTGACACACCATCAACTAGTGGTAGTAAAGTTCATGGAAAGAAGGGCAAAGTTAAGTTTCCCTGTAGATTATGTGAAGGGAATCACCCCATTCACCTTTGTCCTTATCTAGACGAAGCCAAAAAGGTGTTGGATAATCATCCTGCTTCACCGCAGTGACTTCCATCTGGTTACAGGAAACTATCCCTAAATCCTTCACTAGTTGATGAATTAACTGACCAAAATCAACTGTCGGTCAAACCCACTCTCTCTGAAAGTGAATCCTATGAGTCTATACCCGACCCAAATCAATAGGTCGAGGGAAAAGTTGACTCAATTTCACCTTCAGCTAATCATACCTTTCTCGAAGAGAGTGAATATGATACCACTCAAGTTATTTTTGTTTCTTCAGATTCTAATGAGCTTGGGGGTAGTCCTCCTATTCCATCAAGATAGGAGGAAAATCCTCCTGCTCTCGTAACTCAAGGGGTTAATTCTCCCATTTCTACGGTACCCCCTCCAAGTAGTCTAGTCACTTCCTTTGATTGGAATCGACTGGCAAAATTCTACCTTCCTTCCTATGTGCCTTTCCATATCATAGTACAAGTTTGTAATATGATTGTATCTGGCACCATTATAGATGAAGGTGCATCAGTGAGTATCATTTCCTCAACTGCTTCGAAAGTGCTTGGTTTGTCGTCGCTTGTGCTTGTTACCCAGAATCTGTTGGGTTTAATAGAGGAACCAATCAACCATTAGGGATCCTCCCTCAGTTACCTATTACTTTGGGAGGAAAAATCGTTTATCTGAACGTGATGGTAGTCCCAAGCCCTTTAGATTACAATTTACTTCTTGGGCGTGACTATTTTTATGACATGGGAGCTATTGTTTCAATACTCTTTCGAGTGATTTGTTTCCCGCATGAAGGCAGAATTGTCACCGTTGACCAGCGTTCATTTCGCGGTCCAAATATGGCTCCTCATCAACCATCTTCCCTAAATGGTTATTTTATACTAATGGTATCATCCCCGCCATGGGTTAATTATGTGGCAACGCATTCCATACCTACATTCACTGATGATCATTTCAGTGATGTTGTACGTCATGTATTGGGGGCATTGGAACCAAATCTCTCCTTCATGACTTCTTATGAGTTATGAAATAGGTCCATGAGGATAGTTCTTTTACTGTGCCAAGCTTGTTAAAAAATGAAACAGGTCCATGAGGATAGTTATTTTACTGTGTCAAGCTTGTTAAAAAATGAAATAGGTCCATGAGGATAGTTCTTTTACTATGTCAACCTCATTAAAAAAAGAAACAGGTCCATGAAAAGAGTTCCTTGTCTTGTGTCAACCTCTTTAAAAAATGAAACCAAGGATATGGGGATAGTTCCTTGTCTTGTGTCAACCTCATTAAAAAAAGAAACAAGGAAGATGAGGATACTTCTTTTACTGTGTCAACCTTGTTAAAAAATGAAACAGCTCCCATGAGAATAGTTCCTTGTCTTGTGTCAAGCTCGTTAAAAAATGAAACAAGGAATCTGAGCATAGTTCCTTGTCTTGTGTCAAGCTCATTAAAAAATGAAACAAGGGACTATGAGGATAGTTCCTAGTCTTGTGTCAACCTCGTTAAAAAATTAAACTAAGGGTATGAGAAAAGCTCCTTGTCTTGTGTCAAGCTCATTAGAAAATAAAACAAGGTCCCCTAGAGCAAAGTTCCAAGTCGAGTCTTTGATTAGATCTCGTAAAATCCCAGTTGAGTCTTTCACTTGATCTCGTAAATGAACCTTCATTCCATCCACCTGAGAGCCATGAGTAGTCTACTTAGGTGACTATAATGAATCTTGAGGGGCATGCGCCTAGTGGTAAAGTTAAGTTTCCCTGTCGATTATGTGAAGGGAATCACCCCATTCACCTTTGTCCCTATCTGGACAAAGCCAAAAAGGTGCTGGATAACCGTCCTGCTTCACCATAGAAACTTCCATCTCGCTATAGGAGACTCTCCCTTTCATCATGCTGGGGGCATGTAAACCAATCTCAAGCATATTTTTTCCTTTTAATCTTGTGTAAAAATGAAACTAAATCCAAGCACAGTTTTTCATTTCAAGCTTGTGTAAACATGAAACTGAATCCAAGCATAGTTCCCTATGGATCAAGCTTGTGTAAAACCCATTTCCATTTTTATCCCTTGTGATTGCCATTCTGTCAGCCTCTTTCATCAGATGAGCCTTGGTTATTTTCATCCCATCACCACCATCCCTTTGGCCGATCATATGCTTTCACTTGGTTGTTTTACCCTTTTTGAGGGACAATTGCAATGAGTGGTCTTATTAGCCAGCCTCTTCACATAAATCAACATGTTTTGAGAAGTTACAACATCACCGAAACTATTTTATACCCTAGACACCACTTGCTCCTCAAAATGGAGTCCTCTTTAAGCTCTTTTCAAACTCTCTAAACATGAAAATATTGTCGAGTGCTTATCCTTTCCAGCTCGTTAACGGATTGGAAAAGATATCTCTCTTATATTATTTTATGCTTTTTCGAACTTGAGAGATGCATTTATGAAAAGGAACTTGTGGAGTTTTCTTTTTGTACCTTTTCAAACTCTCTAAACATGAAAAGGACTGAGTTATCTTTGTCGTTAAACTCATTAAAAACATCAAATAACGACAAACTTGTCCATCTAGACAAGACCGAGTTTCACCTTCGCTAGACTCATTAAAGCATAAAATAGTGATGGATTCACACGATGGGTGAAATTATACAACAAGCATATGTTATCCTAATCAATATTGATTAAAAATAAAGAGGTATTGGTCAGCAATGATTGGGGAAAATTAGAAAAAGGGGAAAACAATTTATGGTAGCAAGTCACTTTTGAACATGACACTTTCACCTCATCAGCGTGACTATGTGGGTTGGGTCATTCAGCATGATGGTTATCACACCATTGGTCTATCATACCATACATTACTTTGTTTTGGGTCAATGCTACCAATTCATCTTAGTGTCGCCGACATGTTCAAGAGAAGTCATTCAGTTCAAACTTCATCCTTTGTAATACCGTAAACCTTCATTTCCATGACTGCCATTCCTTAACCTTCTATCATCAATTGATTTTTCATCTCCAAAATCATTTACCTCGTTTCATGTCGTTGATGTGGGATACATCAAGGCCCTCCTGCGACGAGTCACTTCTTGTCAACATCAGCACATTATCTAAGAAGTTGACTTAGAAACACCCCTTCAGTACCTTGAGGCTTGCATACATCAATGGCAGGTTTCTTGCTTCCGGCAATAGGTTGACATCACTGGCCTTCGACCAAAATACTTTGTATAGTGTTCGACATCAAATCATTTATTCACACCATGTGAAATTTATTGTAGTACCTTGAGGGTCATCATCATTATCGGTGATTCCTCTTCCATCTTTTAATGGCTTACATCATTGGCTGGTAATCAGACGATGTCCTCCCATGTTCGACTTCGGATCATCTATTCACATGGTTAGGCTTGTACTTGAGCAAAATATTGAACGGGATTGAAGACCCCGAATCTAGTTTCATCCATCCAAACTTCGATATTTTCATGAGTACTAAATCAAATGTACAATGGCCTTACATTCATGGTCATCCATTTATGCGTCTATATCTGAAGATGACTATATTTTTGCATGTAATGAAATTTTATAAGCTGAGCATGGGTATGCCTTCTCTCAGCAAGTTCATGAGACAAAACCAAATTATCATGATATATATATTGTAATTGATGCAGGTCACCTTCCGCTTCGAAACCTCCTCTCCACATGATAAAGCATTTCACTCGACATACGTATTTATGACTTCATGCTTTAGGGGGCAACTATTACAGATCCATTTGGGCACATCAACCCCAACTTACAGATTAGTACTATTAGGGTCCATCAAACCCTAATTCAGTTGTTACATGCCCTAAAGAAGTCAACCATAAAAATTCCTAGCTTCCTAAGAAGTTCCATGACTGAAATCATCCAAAAACTGCCTCTAAGAATATCAGCGCAGGAAGGCCTTCATTAGGGTGCGCTGCAATTCAGTCCAATACACTGCTAGGGTGCTATGCAGCGCACTTGAGCCCTTTTTGGCATGCACTGGGTGAATTTGACCGAAATTGCATTGGGTTTGGGAATATTCTTATCCATTGTATGCATCTAGAAGTTTCCCAAGTTTATCTACTCCTTTCAGCTCAAATTTGGATGAGGTAGGGAGTTAAGGAACATCAATCCCTTTATCCCTTCCTCCATGGAACTAAATCCTAAGTTTGGGAGGGCATTCATTGTCACCATTTATGGCATAACTTCCTTTATTCACTTATAAAAAGACCACTCATCTAAGTGATTAGGGGTAGGAAATCATTGAATTATAGGGAGATGTTGTTAGTATGAGACTTGAGTTGATTTCAAGTATTGTAATGATGTCAAAATGTCTTGCTTGTTATGAGGAGAGGATGGGATTGAACTAGAGGATTGATGCTGAATCAAGAAAATTGGGTTGTAACTCTTCCTTTTACTAATAAAGTGTTCAAATATTTTTCCATATGCTTGTATTGTCCATTGATGCTTTCATATGTGTATCGTGTACTTGATTCCATGCTATGTTTAATCAATAGATCATTATCATATGCTTTGATCGGTTTTTGTATTCTGTTTGTGTGCAGATACTTTTCAAGTGGATTAAGTATGGAAAGGAGCGAAAAAATTGGTCAAGGGAGATAAGGAGTAAGAAAAAGCTACAGGTAGGCTTATTTACCTCTTATTTAATCTGTTGGTCATAGAAAAAGTAGAGAATGCTTTGCACTATTGTTCTAGACTTAGCTACTAGTCTAGGGGTTTAAGTGTTTATCTGTAGACAATAAAACTTCCCAAAACAAGCAGTCATATATCTAAACTATCACTATGGGATTTCCAAGATCTTCATACTTTATAGGAGTTTCATCTCCCAAGAGTAAATCAGATAAGGTTCCTACAACATGAATGGTGGGTGAAGAAGTTTTTGCTTTCCTCATATGCTTCTTTACACATAACTCTTTGATTCTTTTAGCATAGATGGGAATGTCCTGAATAGCCTAGATGTTAGGTCCCTATAATACTACTGATTCCCCCATTACTATTGTCGTTGTATCCCTTATTTTTATTTTTGTGCCCCTATTGTCCCCATATTGTTATTATTATGCCCCATAGAATCCCTCTATTTTTATTTTTGTGCCTTTATATTATTATTGTTAGGTCGGCTTGGTTATATTGTGACCCCTTATACTCCTATATATAAAAGGGAGGTTTTGTCATTTGAATCATCCAAGAATAGTTCATTTGTGTAATGTAAAAGAGGTTGCCCCCTTGAAGAGGCTTATTTCTAAGGGGTTGATCTATCTTTTCTATCTTTTTGTGAGCTGGTTTCATAACATTTGGTATCAGTGCTTTGGATTCTAAGGTTTCACTAATGCAAACAGGTCATCGTGGAATTTTCACTATAACATTTTTTCTGTGATGTTTCAGAAGCTAAAGAAAACCTCCATTTGAGAAGAAATCGTGCTAAACCTCGGGTCCGAATGTCATATCTTGTCTCGTTATATTGTTGGAGATATGATCTAAAGAAGTTAGGGCTTTTGAAAGCTCCGGAATTTCATCTAAAATAGGTCATCTTATAATTTGCACTATAACGCTTTCACTGCAAAGTTTCAGAAGCTAAGAAAAAAACCCATTTGAGAAGAAATCGGTCTAAACTGTGACTACGAATTTCAGATCCTGTCTCACTACATTTTCGTAGATATAAGCTAAGGAAGTGAGGGTTTTTGGAGACCCTCGAATTACATTCCAAACAGGTCAACTTGGGAAAATCGTCATAACTTTCTCTTTGAGCATTAGATTGAATTTCCATAAGAAGTTACAGAAATAGGATGGACTATAGTTTTTTGGGTACCATTTTTAGATCCTAAGGTTGAAACAGTGACCCGCAACACGTCATACAAGTTCGCTCTATTGAACAAGTCTATACTGAGGTCATCGTGGGAGATTTGGCATAACTCTCCATTGGAGAATCCAATATTGATTAGACTTGCAGAGTTAGAAATATTACTCAAAGGGTTGTTACATGAAGAAATTTCAGACCTTCGACATCTAAAATTACAGAAATACATTAGATTCAATATCAAGCTCCTACAAAGTGAAAAAAAAGTGTGTAATTTTTTATTTTATTTTTATTTTATTATTATTTTCTGTATAAGCTTGGTTTGAAAAATTAGTTTGAAAAGGGCATAGTGAAGCATTATTATCATTAATTGATGCCCTGAAGAAAGAAAATGGAAACACCTAGTAGGCAACCTGAAAGCTCTAGCATGACTCATGAAGAAGAGGAAGAAATGCAACATGATATATCAAAATTACAAGACCAAGAGCAACAAATGTCACTCACACAAAAAGTAACAGAATCTAAGATGGATGGTTTAAAGAAAGACGTAGAAGCTAAGATGGATGGTTTAGAGAAAGGCATGGAAGCTAAGATGGATGGTTTAAAGAAAGGCGTAGAAGCTAAGATGAATGGGGTGGAAGCTAAGATGGAAGGTGTGGAAGCTAAGATGGAAAATTTGAAGACAAATTTGAAGACAGGTATGGAAGGTTTGAAGGCAGACATGGAAGATTTGAAGATAGATTTAAAGAAAGATTTGACAAAGTTTCTACAATAAATTCTTACTAATGGCGAAAGGGTAGTAAAATAAACTCATGGTGAGAAAAAAATAAATGTTAATCATGATTTCATAAACTCTAGAATTGGATCGAAGAACCACCATGTTCCAAAGATCAATATGAGGAAGTTTGATGGAAAGGATCCCGGAACATGGATACTACAAATGGAGTAATTTTTCGATCTCCATAATGTGCAAAACACACAAAAGGTACGCATTGCAACTTTATGTTTGGAACCAAATCAGTTTGTATGGTATCGATGGCTTTGCTCTCATAAACAAATTGTCACTCGGGCTATTTTCACGATGAAATGATAACACATTATGCGGATACAAAAATAAACCCTTTTTTGGGCCAATTGATAAATCTCAAACAAAAGGGTTCAATGATAGAGCATATTAAGGACTTCCAAAAATTGAATATAAGGGTTAAAGATATTCTAGAGGAGCATAGGATTGATGGAACCAAATTCATTAGAGAAGGCATTCAGTTTGGCAAGAAAGATGGAAAGCAAAATTATGGCAACAAGGAAGCTTACCACTCAAAACCATAAAGATGGAAGTGTGACTTCCCCTAGCCATCCACAACCTATAAGTTTGACACCACGAAAATTGTAAGAAAAAAGAGCAAAAGGGCTTTGTTACAGTTGTGATAGCAAATACACTAAAGGTCATAAGTGTGCCAAGAAGAAATTATTTTACATAGATTTTGAAGAGGAGGAAGAAAAGGAACAAGAAACATCAAAAGAAGAGGATATACACCAAGAACAAACCTTTGAAAAAGAAGAAATGAATCCAAACATATCTTGTAATGCATTGGCTAGAATTACCACTCCTCAAACTATCAAGATAGAAGGGTGTATCAAGAATAAAAAGGTAATAGTGTTCATTGATTCGAGAAGTACCCATAATTTTATTCATTGTAATATAGCCAAGGAATTGAATTGCTTCCTATATCCAGCACCAGAGTGTCAAGTGATGGTTGCAAGTGGAGGAACCATAAATTTCTCAGGAAAGTGCCATAACATCAAGCTATCCATGGGAGAATCTGTATTGAATAGCCCAATGCTTTCCATTCCAATGGGTGGTGCTAATGTTGTACTAGGATTCCAATGGCTACAATCCTTGGGTACAATAGCTTTTAATTTTCAAGAACTTTTCATGAAATTCTCTTCAAAAGGAAAGGAAGTTGAATTAATGGGTATCGCATGGAAATCGGGAATGATAATCAGCTCTAACGGAATGACAAAGCTTCTAAAGAAAGAACAATGAGGCATAATTGCACAATTATGTTCACTAGAGGTTCCCACATCGAAATCATCCATTTCTCCAGATCTCCAAAAAGTCTTGGACAATCAGTCCAAGGTATTTGAGACTCCCAAAGGCCTCCCACCTACTCGTGATCATGATCATGCTATTAATTTTAGTCCAGGAAGTGTCCTCCAAACATTAGGCCTTATAGATATCCCTATGTCCAAAATAGTGAAATTGAACGTATGGTTACAGAAATGCTAGAGACTGGCATAATTCAACCTAGTCAAAGTTCTTTCTCTGCTCCAGTAGTATTAGTTCACAAGAAGGATGGATCATGGAGCATGTGTCTAGATTATAGGGAGCTCAACAAGCTCACTATTAAAGATAAATTTCTCGTTCCTGTCATTGATGAATTATTGGATGAATTGCATGGATCAATTTACTTCACCAAGTTGGATCTTCTTTCAAGATATCATCAAATCAGAATGAAGACTGAAGAAATTCCAAAAACAACATTTATAACTCATGAGGGTCACTATGAATTTTTGGTCATGCCTTTTGGCCTTACTAAGGCATCTTCTACATTTCAAGGTTTGATGAATTCCATTTTCAAACCCTTCCTTAGAAAATTTGTGTTAGTAATTTTTGATGATATACTAATCTACAGAAAGTCTTGGAAGGATCATGTCCAACATGTTGACATGGTGCTCAAACTATTGGAGGAGAAACAACTATATGCAAAAATATCCAAATGTTTCTTTGGAGTACTAGAGGTGGAATATCTGGGTCATATTGTATCTCATGAAGGTGTTAAGGTAGAGCCTAGCAAAATTAAAACCATTAAGGAATGGAAAATCCCCACATCCATAAAACATCTACAAGGATTCCTCAAGTTGACAAGGTATTATTGCAAGTTTGTTAAGAATTTTGGGAGAATAGCAGCACCTATAACAACATTATTAAGGAAAGATGTACTTTCATGGACTCTAGAAGCAACAAAGGCCTTTGAACATCTTAAAGGGGAAATGTGCCAAGCACCAATCTTAGCTACACTGGAATTCACAAAATCCTTTATTGTGGAATGTGATGCTTCAAGAAATGGAATTGGTGATGTTTTAATGCAAGAAGAAAGACCCATTGCTTTCGAAAGTCATCCAATCAAAGGAAATTATTTACACAAAGCTATTTATGTGAAGGAAATGCTTGCAATACTCTATGCACTTAAGAAATGGAAACCCTACCTAATGGCAAGACACTTCAAGGTAAAAACAGATCATGATAGTCATAAATACTTCTTAGAACAAAGATTATCTTCAGAAGAGAAACAAAAATGGGTCACAAAGATGTTGGGTTATGACTTTGAAATTGTCTACAAAAAAGGGAAGAAAAATGTTGTGGAAAATGCACTCTCAAGAAAGGATGAGGATGTGGAATATTTTGTTTGTGTCATTTCTATTATCCAACCAAATTGGATAAACGAAGCAAGGGATGAATGGAAGAAAGACAAGGAAGTGTGGGCACTCATTCAAAAAATACAACAAGATCCTAGTACATCTGATACATTTAGCTAGAAAAATGATTCCTTATGGTACAAGGATTGGTTATATCTATGTAAGAATTCCCAAATCAAACAAAATATTCTTAGGGAATTGCACACCTCTCCCTTAGGAGGGCACTCAGGATTTCTAAAAACCTAGCATAGGGTTAAGAAGGATTTTTTTGGGATGGCCTTAAATCAGATATTCAAAATTTTGTGGCAAAATGTTTGGTTTTCCAACAAAATAAAGTTGGAACAGTTAATAACCGAGGACTATTACAACCTTTATCCATTCCAAGCCAACGTTGGGAGGAGGTTTCAATGGATTTTATCACAGGTTTACCCAATTCCGAAGGAAAGAGTGTTATCATGGTGGTAGTTGACAGAATGACCAAGTATTCACACTTTTGTGCATTATCTCATCCATTTAAAGCAAGTACAGTTTCTACTGCATTTATGGAAACAATTCAAAAGCTACATGGAAACCCAAAGATTATTGTAAGTGACATAGGTCCCATTTTCACTAGAAATTTTTGGATAGAATTATTTTCTTGTCTTGGTACTCAGTTAGCTCATAGCTCATCTTATCATCCTCAATCTGATGGGAAAATTGAGATAGTAAAAAAATGCTTGGAAGGATATCTTCGTTGTCTTGTATCTGATAAACATACACAGTGGGTCAAATGGTTGCCTTTGGCTAAATGGTGGTATAACACTTCCTTCCATACTGCAACAAAAATGACCCCATTTATGGCACTTTATGGATATCATCCACCATCCATCACATAATATTTAAGAGAAAATTCTAAGGTTCAAGCAGTGGAAGATCACATTGAGCATCAACAACAAGTTCTCTAAATCTTAAAGGATAACCTCACCTTAGCACAGAATAGAATGAAACAGCATGTAGATCAACATTGCAGTGAAAGAAGCTTTGATGTAGGTGATTGGGTATTCCTACGGCTACAACCATATAAACAAATTTCCATCAAGTAAGATAAGAAGGATAATAAACTATCACCAAAGTATTATGGTTCGTACAAGGTATTGCAAAAGATAGGCACTATGGCATACAAATTGGAGCTTCCTGCATCTTCCTGAGTGCACCCAGTTTTCCATGTTTCATGCTTAAAGAAGGTTATAAGTGACAAGCTTCCATTTCAAACAATATTGCTAGAACTTGATGAGGAAGGAAAAAAAATTGGAACCTGAAGAAATCAAAGAAACAAGAACTCGATAGCTATGAAATCGATCAATTTCAGAGTATCTCATCAAGTGGAAGAACTTACCCATTGAAGATTCCACATGGGAAGATGAGAATTTTATACAGAAGCATCCAAAACTACTCAAGCATTGAGGACAACATTTTTTTGAAGGAGAGGGGCATGTTAGGTCCCTATAATACTAGTGATTCCCCCATTACTATTGTCGTTGTATCCCTTATTGTTATTGTTGTGCCCCTATTATTCCATATTGTTATTATTGTGCCCCATAGAATCCATCTATTGTTATTTTTGTGCCTTTATATTATTATTGTTAGGTCAGCTTGGTTATATTGTGACGCCTTACACTCCTATATATAGAAGGGAGGTTTTGTCATTTGAAACATCCAAGAATTGTTCATTTGTGTAATGTAAAGGAGGTTACCAAGGATAATTTTAGGGGTGAATGTTTGCCCTTTGGCGAAATTAAGGGGTTTTAAATTTTTAGTGGGGGAATATTTTGTATCATAGTAAATTTTTACAAATCACCTCAAATAGCCCACCTTATTTTAAGGGAGAGGGTAAAAAAGGTAAATTTAGCCCTTGAAATTAGGACTTACAACCTTCCATTCATCCATTTTCAAGAATAGGTTTTATTTTAGTGAATCCATTCGTCCATTTTCAAGAATAGGTTTTATTTAAGTGAATCATATGAGCCAAATACCATATTTATAAAACAGGTATGGTAAATTAATAAAAATATAAATAAATGAGAGGTATGGTAAATAAATAAAATATTTTTTATATTTACTCCATAAGTCACCTTATATACATGTAAGGGTGAAACAAATAAAAATATAAGTAAAGTGGAGGTATGGTAAATAAATAAAACATCTTTTTATACTTACTCAAAAGGTATGGTAAATAAATAAAAATATAAATAAACTAGACGTATCATAAATAAATAAAACCTCTTTTTATATTTAGTCCATAAACCTCGTTCTATTTATGAAGGCTCAAGAAAGAGGTTTTATTTAAGTGAATCCTATGGGACAAATACCATATTTGTAAAAGAGGTATGGTAAATTAATAAAAATATAAATAAACGAGAGGTATGGTAAACAAATAAAACATTTTTTTATATTTACTCCATAAGTCACCTTATATTTACGAACACTCAAAAAATGGGTTATATTTAGGTGAAACCTATGGCCAAAATACTATGGGACAAATACCATGGACTAGATTGTTATTAATACCATGCAAAAAACCATTATTAACCCTAATATTAGAATTAATAAAAATAAAAATGGCACATGGTATTGACCAATGGTATTCACCTGGAATGTAGCCTATTAAATGGGGGAATTAAACCAGCATGTAGCCTATGCTAAGATTCACTAGGACTTTACAAAGTTTTATTATTTAGTGAAAGACACGCCAAGATCTTACAAGATTTTATAATTGAGTAAAATATTCGCCATACCTGGTGAGAGATTCACCAAAAAATTATATATACATATTATATTATTGATAAAATCGCCTTCAATTTTTCCTATATACCATGGAGATTCGCCCATTTATTATATTTATAAATTTAGGGGGGGTTCCTAAAATTTTCCCTGGAGGTTACCCCCTCGAAGAGGCTTATTTCTAAGGCGTTGATCTATCTTTTCTATCTTTTTGTGAGCGGGTTCATAACACTAAAGGAGCATAATTTTTATACAAAGATTTTTTAGTTCCCCTACAAGATCAAAATCTGGGTACACAATCGGTTTAGGTATCGTTAACCTTTCGGGGAACGGAGGAGAAGTGACTATGAGTTCCTTTGGATCTTTCTATTGATCTGTCTCTTTTCCTCATTTCATTTCAGTATCAATTACAGGTGTTGGTATATGTACAGGTGGTGGTATATGTACAAGTGGTGTTTCAATCTCAATTGATATTTGATCCCTATTTTCCTCAGGGGTGATGATACATCCTGGCCTCAATCTAAGTTCATTACATTCTTTTTGCTCAATCTCATAGTCTTATCTTTCTACAATTTGCATCAGTTGGACCGGTCTGTTATTGGGATTTGGATTTGGTTGGGCTGGTAATTAAGGGCATAGAAGAGGCTGAGGATTTTGTTGTAATAGATAAGGAGCTGAAAATGCGGGTTGAGGTTGGGGACCTATTCCCATAGGAGTGTTAGATAATCCCAAAGATTGCTACCAATTTGTAGACCAATTCAGGTTTTGAGAAGTGGAGGCAGACCATTGGGATTGATAAGGATTGCCTTTCCAAATAGGAGTAAAAGGAGAATTTGGCTAGCCATTTCCTGGAAAGGATTGAGTTGACCGTGTTGTCATAGGGAATGGATGAGGTTGCCAATTTGGGTAGGGTGATTGGCCTTGCCATGCTGCCCCAGGGTTCTACTACTGATTAAACTGTGAAGAAGGAAAGATTTGGGATGCATCTTCTGACATACCTAGAGGTTTGGCCTGCCACTTGGTGGGATCCAGTATTGTAGCAATAATGCTACAACTCCTGGAGCTTCCTATCTCTAATTTTATCAACCTGGTAGTTCGTACAAACTTGGAAGCGACGGTGCTGTATGCACAAGTACTAGCTCTTGTCGCAGCTGTCACTTGGTCAGCTGGCACAAGTCCGCTAGGGCTCAAGCCAACTTCTATATGCTCTCAGAAGAAGCTTTCTAAATGATGGATGAAGGCTATCTCGAAGGAAATTAATCTATTTTGCAAAAATGAACTGAAAGCCAAAAAGAAACACAAACCCTAGCAAACCCTAGCAAACCCTAATTCTACCAGCTAGTCCTACTGATGCAAAGGAAAGAATGCGAACAATGAAAAGAGATGCCATTACTTCTAGGAAGGTAAAATGCATGTGTCTACGTTATCACTATCTGAAGAAAACATCTTTTTGTATTTTCGATTAAGTTGTTGAAATTATCATGCATGTGCTTCTAACTAGTTTTCCACTGTGCAGGGATGGATCAAGGGATGAAATGCTTTGGGAAAGGTTGGGATGGTACAGAGAGAGTCTAAGGGATCCCTAGTATCCTTTCTGAGAGTTTCACAAAGTCTGGATGACATGCAACCATGTTCATGAACTTCTACAGGAAGTCTGCAGGGGCTTCTACAGGAAGTTTCTACAGGATGTTCTGTAATTCTTCTACAGGATGCTTACGAATTGGATTTTTGAGGATGGATGGTTGAGGGAAGATGCATGGATGGTTATGGAGGTAGGATGGGGGTCTGAAGTGACCCAGGAACTGATGGATGGAGTGGTGAGATGATGTGGAAAGCTGACTTGGCTTGAAGGTAGTTGAGACAACAATGGGGAAGAAGGTAAGCTTACTTGGCAAAAGAGAAGATGGGAGATGAGGGAACAGACTTGGTGATGGAGGAGCTGATCTGAACTAGGCTCAAATGAATGAGGAGGTGATGAAGATACCCTGCATAGTGGTTGCTTGATCAAACCAACTACATCTTGCATGCAATCGAAATATCATGTGATCTATCTAACAAGTTAGTGAAATCGGTGGACAGCAACCTTATTCATGAAAAGAATCACGTACAAACTGTGAACAAAACATTATCAAAGAGATATAAACGCATGAATAACTCCTACCAATCTATCTTAAACATAAGAAACTACTTTAACCATCGAAAGCAACCTAAGTAACACAGCATGAATAAAATCTAAAGAGCAGATTTTTTCTCAAGAACGCAGCAAACACACATAAAGAGAAACAAGGGAGGTATTGGGCGCTTGAGATGGGCCCAACCCCAAGAGCTACAGCCTCCCATGAAAGATTTAGAGCTGGTGCAAAGCTGGATCCATCTTTATTAATCAAGAAATGAAAAGTACATCAAAACTGTCCACAAGGAGAACTTGAACATGAGCTGAAAGCAAAGCTAATCTATTGCATAAAAATCGAACTACCAACTAGCTAACTAATGGCTAAAACAAAATGAATAACTAGCTACAAAATGACTAACCACTAGCTAACCCAAATGAGGCCCCAAGCCTTCTTATTTATACAATTTTGAGGACTCAACAGTCCTCCTAAAAGTTAGGGACTTGGCTGCCCAAGACTTGGAGTTAACAGCAGTCCAACTTGACTTGCTTGGCTGCCCTTGAGCTGATTGATTCGGTGGCCCTTGAACTCCGAGCTGATGGTGGAGAATTCGAGGTAAGGGCCCATAAATGAGGGGGACACCTTCCTACAAATCCTCTAGCTTGTTCTCCCACGAATTTGGCTGTCAAGTGCTCATTAAGACCTTCAAATTTGTCTCCAAGTTGACCAAAAAGGCTACACAAATCACCCATTAGACTTGTTGGCATAATGACTAACCAAATTCACTCTATTAACATAAAAATAATCAAAAACATGCAATAAACAAATGAGAATGGTGGACTAAGCCAAATTAGGAGGTTGAATGAGCCCAAATAATTGTACATTTTTGGGGCTCATCATCACCCCCCTACTGAAAGTGTTGCTCATCCTCCGAGCAACCAAATCTCTCCCCTTGTCTTTGATGGCCCTGGTGACTTCCTTGGCTAGCATCTCTGCCAATTTATCCTTTGGCTTCCCGCTTTTCAAACTTTCCTGTAGAAACTCTTCGCTGGCTTCCTGTAGAAACAGTCTGCTAGCTTCCTGTAGAACGAATTTTCTCTGATTTTGCCTGCGGTATTGTCTCAACTTGTTCTGTTTTAGTGGCTTGTTGAAGGCTTACATTCACAGCTACACTGATAGTTTCACCAGATGGATTGGACTCGAACACTGCATCATTCAAATTTGAAACTGCTTTTTCCTCTTCTCTGAAAATCTACTTGCTCTGCAATGTTGTTTGTTAATACATCCTTTGTCTCAGAAGCTTCAAAATTTTCAGTCTCCTTTAGATATGCAGAATCATTTGCCAAGACATCCTCCATTTCTGCTGCTTTTCTTAGTGCCCTCAGCCTTGGTATGAATGTGCAAGTATATTCTTGTAGAAGGCTGAACCATGATCAGATTATGTCCAAATCTTGAAATTTAAACGGCCCTTCTGAAAAATGGTAGCTGCATGCAGAGCCTCAGTCAATCTTCACTGATAAGTACATTGTCTGCACAAACCAAAGGCATGCATAGAAATCTATTATACCGGTCAGAACAACAAATGAGTATGACATGATGGGCATGTAGCCAAAATATGAAATTCTAGAAACAAGTTTTGTCATCTCCAGCTTGGTGAATAAATAGAATGTGGCATAGAGAAACAAGTAGAATGCGGAGGAGCCTGCAGTCAAATAAGATCTCCACCACCGGTTGTAATCTTCACTGCACATTTCAACTTAGCACAAGATAACAGTGATTTCTGCACATGTAACCATGAGGATCACAAAGATAATGAACGGGAACCCAAATATACAGTAAGACTGATGCAGCCATATTGAAGTTAATCTGAAGAACAATCCAATGGATACAATTCCAAACCATAAAAGGACTGAGGCAAACATAGTCTCGAAAGGAACTATACCAACTGATTTTTTCCATAGCAGTGCATTGAGAATAAAGAAAATGCAAAAGGAAATGCATGGAAACAAGAATGTGGCCTTCAACATATTCCTCCTTTCTCCTCGTTTGGAGCTTGAACTTTTCTAAAAATCCCGTGGTCAGCCAACAGAAGCATCAACCCACAGAAGCTCCTCATGTTTTCTTTCTGCAGGGCTGTTTTCTGCCTTTCCTGTAGACGACATCCTGTAGAAACGCCTGTAGAGTGTGATTCGGCCTTTGAGTGAGCCCGCTGCACTAGAGAAATTTGAAAATAGGTAGGAAACTCAGCGGAGGATGATATATTAAGCCGATTGTGGAAGCAGAGGATGTATACTCCGAGTTAAACATGAGGCAAGTGCAAGTTGGCAACCATCTGTGAGTTTCAGCTGAGCGTTGATTAATGTTTGCGTGATTTGTGGTGAAGGAGTGCAGTGGCCAAGCGTGCGTGGCTTTCTAGAACTGCAGTAATGTCATGAACTGCTGTTGTTATTTATTTGTTCTCTGCTTGTATTCAATTCCATTAGTTGCACTTAGAGTTTAGAATATCCCCAACTGACTGTGTTTTGTTTTTGAACTTCACGTGAATGGTTGATCCATGCATGCGTGATTTTTGCCTTGCTGAGTGCAATTGAACGTGGCTCCCTTCTTGGCTGAACCCACTCATCTCATTCATTCATGCATTGCTTTAGATTAGATTCATGCAAACAGAGGAACAAGTTTAGTCACGTACCTGCAAGTTAAACGGCTGATTGTGAAGCGTGTTGCTGCATGCATGTGTTGATCTTCATTTGCTGCATGTATGGTGGCTTGACTAATGATTTATGGCTGTTTTTTCTTGTGCAGGTGCCCTCTGGACGGATCTAAGCTGCACGCGTTCATTTCCACGTTCAACTCTGCCCGCTCAAGCTGCTGCTGCTGCATGGTCACAACCAGAACTTCTTTTTGCCATTTCTCCCAAACGGTAGATCGGTTTGATCTGAAACTCGGTGAGCATGTTCCTACCATCATTATGCATCTCCCATAGCAAATTCGTGATCAATGGATGCACAGATTTCGAGAAAAATGGAAAATGGCTGAAGATTTCAGAGCTCGATTTCTCGGAAACCGTGCATCGGAATCGGCTGAAACTGCTTGGGTAGGCTACTATCATCCACGTGCATCTCCCCATGAAACAGGTTTTAAAAGGGATGCACGGATATGGAGAAAATGCAAAAATGGCTGATGGTGATGGAGGCTGATTTCTTGGAAACCGTGCACCGGAATTGCATGAAAACAGCTCAGGCATGTTGTCATCGACCTTGTACAATCCCCCATAAGATGGTTTGTCAAATGGATGCATGGTTCTCAAGTTATGGCAAAAACAAATTCTGCTCTATGGATTTTTGCTTCAAGGCACTTTGCATGTGTTTGCATGGTATGACAAAATGAATTTTGGCTGTGATGCAGGTATGGAGACGATGGAGGAGGAGTTGGAAGATTGCATGAGGGCTTCTGAACCCTTGAGGAAGCTACCATGCTCGCCAAACCACTTTTTGAAATGCATGCCTAGTTTCCCACAATTTCTACAGGAAGTTCCTGTAGAAGCACAATGAGAAGCACAATGAGGGGGACGAATGATGGAGAAAGGAAATGGACGGACACACAAGTGCTTTTAGGCCTAATCAACAGATTCCCACCATTAGATTCACTTCTGAAATTGTATTTGGCTCGTCCAAAGGTTCTACAGGATGTTTCCTGTAGAAATACAGAGCTTCCTGTAGAAGACACAGTTTTGAGGAAAGAGGCATAATGACATGGAAAAAAATGATGGAAAAGGGGTGAGGAATGGAAACATGGATGTGGGTAGGCCTCATGGACATATTCCAAGCCTTCAGGTCCTCCTCGGAGATCAATTTGGCTTTTTTGTAAGCTTCCTGTAGAAGATACGAAAAACTCCTTTGTCTTTGTTTTGAGTGATCCACCTGACCTACAATGTCCTTCTTGCAACCTGCAATTAGCCAATGGAAATTAGTCTTATTTGTTCTTTTCTCTTTTTCTCTTTTTTTTTTGAAAAACAACTAGGGCGCCTCATGGAGGTTTTCACCCTAATTGCCTGCCTTGGGCACCTCCAAGGGAGGTTTTCACCCAAAGATCTTATTCCCTTTTATTTTCTCTTTTTCCAACCCATTGACCGCCTCATGGAGGTTTTCAATCAATGAGCCAATCTAAGGCGCCTCCGAGGAGGTTTTCACCTTAGATTTCTATTTTCCTCTTTTTTCATTTTTTTTCTTTTTCTTTTTTCTCTTTTTTCTTTTTTCTTTTTTTTTCTACCCTACCCTACTTGAAAAACAAAATCATTCTCAAGTATAAGAATACTTCCAATGGAGCCATGTGCACATCGAGATTAGAGAAAAAACGATGTGAAGGCTCGAAATGCATGCTTTGATAGGTATCCAGATCTCAGAGACCAAATGATCTGGCGTTGAAGGGATCAAACAAAACTGAGGAAGAAAGTACTGCTGCAACTTAGTGACCTCCCGAAACCATATCTCAATATAGCTTTGATATCCTTGGTTCTTTGGCTGATCTGGATCATTCTTCATGTCACCTTCTAACATGACTTTCTCATCTTCCTCTTTTTGTTGATCTTTCTCTTGAATACATGGAAGATCTGATGGTAACCATGAAGGAACTCTCTCGATCTCTGATTTTGATCTCTTCTCTTCATTAAGTGCAGCCCATGGTTCTTTGATCTCCTCTTTGGAATCTTCTTTTGCTTTTGGTCCTTCAATGTTTTCAATAGATTCTCTCTTTTGTAACACTCTTCCTGAGCTTTGGTGAACATCATTGAGCTCAAAAGGAGTCATTTGCACATGTTGTGCCTCAGCTTTGCACTTGTGTTGAGCTGCTCCAATGTGTGGGTTTGGAGATGATGGTACGGGTAGTTGAGTGGAGGTGTGAAATTGAGATGGAGATGGATGGCATTGTGGTTGGGTAGGCATTTGGGGTTGCCTTGGTGGAGGAGGAGGCAATGGTTGTGGATGAGTAGGTGGTGGAGGAAAATGAGTGGGATGAGAGTTGTACTAGGGCCTCCACTCCTGATAAGGTGCATTCCACTGAGGCTGTGGCTGAGCATAAGAGTGAAATGAATGAGCAACTGGTTGGGCATAATATGGATCTGTGAAGGAACAAGGAGGATATGACCAAGGAGGAGGTGTAGACCAGAAAGGATGAGCAGGCGGATCCCAAGAAGGCATGAAAGTGGCTTGATAAGGGTCATAATAGGTCTCGGGTATCCCTTGCAGTTCCTGCTGGTAAGGTCTAGGTCCATGCGGCCAACTTTGGTTCATGTAATAGAGTGATTCAGTGGCTCCTTTGGCTCTTTGTTATGTAGCTTTGATTCTGGGCAAGGAAGGGCACTGATCTGTAGGATGGTATTCTTCACAGATGAAACACACTTCTAGAGGGTGCATTGGACATTCGTTCCTAGGATGCTTTCTAGTGCACCTAGGACAAAAAATGGCCAAAGCCCTCTTGGCTTCCTCTTGCTTCTTTCGGATCCGCAAGGCATCCAGTTGCATGGCAAGAAACTGCCTCATATCACTCTTGAAATCTTTGATCTGATTTTCAAATTCATCTTTGGACAAGATGTTGCTCCCAACATCTCTACTTGTAGCCATTTGCTCCAGAGGAATGTTTCTTTCTTCTTCTCCCCTAGAGGTTCTTCAGATATGTCTTGATGTCCACCCAGGGGTTCTTCAATCACAGCCATCGAAGAAGAGAGAAGGTTGTGTGAAGCAGTGGGGGTGTTTTGCAATCATTTTTCTAACTTATCTCTACTCCTACAAGACATGAAATGAAATCTTTTTGGTTGATTTTTTCTTTTTTCTACTTCTACATGCAAAACTAAAATAGATTGAACTGCAACTAACTATCTTGCTAAAATGAACATGCGGAATTGAAATGAAAGCAGGAAAGAACTAATCTACTTACTCAAATGAAATTGCAGGAATGGAAATGCTAGTCTACACTTGCGGAATTGAAATTGCGGAATTGAAATGCTAATCTATGAAAGCAAGAAATGATAATCTACTTTTGCATAAATGAAATTGCATAATGGAAATGAAATAAACTACTTAGCAGAAGGTTGTAGTAGAAAATAGAAGAATAGCAACAATCACCAATACTCTGCCGCTTCCCCGGCAACGGCGCCAAAAAGATGGTGGGCTCCAGTATTGTAGCAATAATGCTACAACTCCTAGAGCTTCCTATCTCTAATTTTATCAACCCGGTAGTTCGTACAAACTTGGAAGCGACGGTGCTGTATGCACAAGTACTAGCTCTTGTCGCAGCTGTCACTTGGTCAGCTGGCACAAGTCCGCTAGGGCTCAAGCCAACTTCTATATGCTCTCAGAAGAAGCTTTCTAAATGATGGATGAAGGCTATCTTGAAGGAAATTAATCTATTTTGCAAAAATGAACTGAAAGCCAAAAAGAAACACAAACCCTAGCAAACCCTAATTCTACCAGCTAGTCCTACTGATGCAAAGGAAAGAATGCAAACAACGAAAAGAGATGCCATTACTTCTAGGAAGGTAAAATGCATGTGTCTACGTTATCACTATCTGAAGAAAACATCTTTTTGTATTTTCGATTAACTTGTTGAAATTATCATGCATGTGCTTCTAACTAGTTTTCCACTGTGTAGGGATGGATCAAGGGATGAAATGCTTTGGGAAAGGTTGGGATGGAACAGAGCGAGTCTAAGGGATCCCCAGTATCCTTTCTGAGAGTTTCACAAAGTCTGGATGACATGCAACCGTGTTCATGAACTTCTACAGGAAGTCTGCAGGGGCTTCTACAGGAAGTTTCTACAGGATGTTCTGTAATTCTTCTACAGGATGCTTACGAATTGGATTTTTGAGGATGGATGGTTGAGGGAAGATGCATGGATGGTTATGGAGGTAGGACGGGGGTCTGAAGTGACCCAGGAACTGATGGATGGAGTGGTGAGATGATGTGGAAAGCTGACTTGGCTTGAAGGTAGTTGAGACAACAATGGGGAAGAAGGTAAGGTTACTTGGCAAAAGAGAAGATGGGAGATGAGGGAACAGATTTGGTGATGGAGGAGTTGATCTGAACTAGGCTCAAATGAACGAGGAGGTGATGAAGATACCCTGCATAGTGGTTGCTTGATCAAACCAACTACATCTTGCATGCAATCGAAATATCATGTGATCTATCTAACAAGTTAGTGAAATCGGTGGACAACAACCTTATTCATGAAAAGAATCACGTACAACCTGTGAACAAAACATTATCAAAGAGATATAAACACATGAATAACTCCTACCAATCTATCTTAAACATAAGAAACTACTTTAACCATCGAAAGCAACCTAAGTAACACGGCATGAATTAAATCTAAAGAGCAGATTTTTTCTCAAGAACGCAGCAAACACACATAAAGAGAAACAAGGGAGGTACTGGGCGCTTGAGATGGGCCCAACCCCAAGAGCTATAGCCTCCCATGAAAGATTTAGAGCTGGTGCAAAGCTGGATCCATCTTTATTAATCAAGAAATGAAAAGTACATCAAAACTATCCACAAGGAGAACTTGAACATGAGCTGAAAGCAAAGCTAATCTATTGCATAAAAATTGAACTACCAACTAGCTAACTAATGGCTAAAACAAAATGACTAACTAGCTACAAAATGACTAACCACTAGCTAACCCAAATGAGGCCCCAAGCCTTCTTATTTATACAATTTTGAGGACCCAACAGTCCTCCTAAAAGTTAGGGACTTGGCTGCCCAAGACTTGGAGTTAATAGCAGTCCAACTTGACTTGCTTGGCTGCCCTTGAGCTGATTGATTCGGTGGCCCTTGAACTCCGAGCTGATGGTGGAGAATTCGAGTTAAGGGCCCATAAATGAGGGGGACACCTTCCTACAAATCCTCTAGCTTGTTCTCCCACGAATTTGGCTGCCAAGTGCTCATTAAGACCTTCAAATTTGTCTCCAAGTTGACCAAAAAGGCTACACAAAGCACCCATTAGACTTGTTGGCATAATGACTAACCAAATTCACTCTATTAACATAAAAATAATCAAAAACATGCAATAAACAAATGAGAATGGTGGACTAAGCCAAATTAGGAGGTTGAATGAGCCCAAATAATTGTACATTTTTGGGGCTCATCACCACTCTCAACATTGTTTCATTATATATACTAGCTCTGTCTCTTCTTCTGCTTCCTTGAACACTGCTTTCAACCCTGGGAGTGATGGACACTGTTCAGTGGCATGATCCTTGGTACAAATAGAGCATGTATGAACCACGTCTAGTGGACACTCCCATTGGTTGTGCTTCTTCCGACAGCGTGGATAGAAAACGGCGAAGTTTTGTTCTACTAAAGTTTGTTTTTGTTTAGCCTGTAGTACGTCGAGCTACATCGTGAGGGAACCTAGGATGTTTGTTTTGAAATATTCTAGGAGATTACCAATTTCCATTCATGTTACTCCTCCACTGTGTGGTTTACTTCCCCCTGCTCATGGGATCTCGATTTTTTACTCTTGTGCATGAGCTTCCTCGCGAACACCTGATACATAATCGAATGATTTCATCATAATCTTCCTGAGAAATATATCCTTTCCCCATTAAATTTAAATTTTCTAACCACTACTCTTTCATTCCTTTAATTAAGATAGATCTTAGGACTTCTCTTGGTAGGGTGGTGTGTGGAAATATCTATAAGTTATAATGAAACTGTTTGACGTACTCTTCTAGAGTCTCATTATCTTTTGCATCCATTTTAAAGATTTCGTCCTTTAGCTCCCTAGTCTTGCAAAAGTCCTGGTATCTGGTGAGGATGGAAGTTTCCATATTTTCCCAAGAATTAATAGTACGCCCACCCATACCCATGAACCATCTTAAAGCTACTCCTTTTAGAGTAGAAGGGAATAGTTTTAGCTTCTAGGGGTCAGTGGTGTAGTCATACCCTCTGCAGAGGACGTCGAATTCGAATAGGAAGGCATCAACATCCTCTGTGATCATCTGATGAAAAGTTGGGACGCTCTACAGAGGAATAGTCTTCATGGGGGCATTGGCCACTTGGTTCACTATGGGGTATTCCAACGTCGAGGTTTGACCTTGATGTGGTTGGTTTTCCATTTGGTCAAAGATATGCCAATACTCTTAAGGAATTTCAAGGGGTTTTTCTTGAGTAAGTGGGGGATTAACAACACAAGATGGCTTTGCCACACTACCTATATCTAGGATCACAGGAGACCCTTGTTCAAACAACTAAGGTCCTGCCTTAGTAGTTCAACTCGTTTCTCCTTCTTCTTCTCTTAAGTTACAATATTTTCCCTCTTGTAGAGCATCAGAATGTAGGCTTATTATAGCTTCAAGACTCTATTTAGATCCTCCAATTTGACTTTGAATCTTAGCATGATCTGCAGATGGTGAACTTGCTGCTTGAGGGATTATAGTAGCACTTTTTCTAGTTATAGGCAGGAGTCCTACTAATGCTTGAGACTTTGCTTTTTTCACAATTTTTTCTATACATTTCACTCTCCCAAGGTTCACCAAACCCTTGGGTTTTGTGGATTTTGGAGGGGGTTCGGTTCTTTTTCTATTTTTCTATTCCTAGTCATTCATAAAAACCAATTCCTATTTAACCTCTAAGCTCTTGCTGAAAAGTGGGCTAGTAGGCAAGCACTTTACTTTCTAGTTACATAGGTTCTTACCTCCCATTTTTAAAACCCAATTCTTTTACAACAAGATAAAAAAATGAAATCACTTTGGAAAACTCTCCCCGGAAATGGCACCAAAATGTTGGTGCATTAGATGTATTTTTACAATAATCTTTATTCCTACATTAATTGTCAACCCAAGGCAAGTCTTTTTATTTCAAGAGTGTCAACATTATATATGCAGTGAATTAAGAGGTTAACTAATATAAATTGTTGCAACTGCTAACAACTATCTTCTTCAAACTCAATCCAATCAATTCTAAAAGAAATAATTCTGAAAGAAATAATTCTGAAATAAATTCATAATGCACTCTGCAATCCTACTTAAACTATCATGGAAGAAAAAAATCTAAATAAAACTCGTAAAGAATCACACTTGGCAGTTTCAACTAAAATTGAAGCTAACTTGCTCACTCATGAAAGACAACTGTAATAATTAACAATAATGGCATTTGAATAGCAAATCCTACATAAACAAAAAATCATAATTAAGTAGCAATTATGAATTGAACAACAATTCCGAATTGAACATCAATCTTGTATTGAACAACAATTTTGAACTGAACAACAATTCCGAATTGAACAACAATTCCGAATTGAACAACAATTCCAAATTGAATAGGAATTCCAAATTGAACAACAATTTAGAATCGAACAACAATTCTGAATTTAACAACAAATGATACGGGAATATCAAATGTTATCTAATAGAAAATTATTGTAGAAGCATAGAGCAATTAATTCTATCTCTGAAATAACATTATTTGAAAGGAACAACGATCTGAACTAGAACTATCATAACCAATTCAATTGAAAGTATTACTCGCATATAACACACACATCAATCTAAATCTCAAATGAACAGCAAATGCAAACCGAATCGTCAATCTTTACAATAATCATAAGTAATATTAACTTAACATTAACAAGAAATCAAGAATGAAATAGAAACGATAATGACATAGGTGAAGCAATAGATATTCTCTTGACCAGGCCCAAAGTCACCAAAAGTCTCCGCTAAGGGGCATTCAGAATATAAAGATGAATTAAATGCAACCCTTCTTCATTAATGTAAGTAACCAAGTTAGAACATCCAAAATAACAATATTATATGTCAAAAGGAATAGTTACAAACTGTGTAAATCTAAACTCTATGCAGTTTTTCCTTTAGGCCTTATATATTACATTTAGAAAATAAATAGATAAAAGTGGATCCTCAAGATCAGGGGATCCTGAGTATTTCACTATACTTGATCTAATTATATCATAAAATAGCCATTTGTTTGCCCGGTCTTCCATTGTACTTCCTTGTGTCTGACACTATCGCTTTCCATTTTGAAATGTTGTCGTTCTGTCGATTGGGAAGCCATCACTCAATTTGTGACTTCTGCACATAAAGATAGTAAAAATCAGTTTTTCATACTTAGATTCGTCTAATGTTTTACTGATTACTTTTACTCCACTTTAGCTATTATTTCCTCTACTTTTATTCATAAGCAGAGATAATCATGTGAGGATGAGTGCTAAATAAATAAATTAGCAAGGTGAAAACATACCTTTTTCTTGACTCAACAACCAAAAGCCTCGATGGTCATGTTACATTCTTGAAACATAAAAGTTGAATTTTAGGGTGCTTCAACTCCTTCATCATCCCATGGAAAAGACTACTCGAGGATGTCATAGATCCAATTCAAAGGGGGTTTGGCTTAGGTCCAATGTGTTTGGTACTATACGAGGCCACCGACCTGTATATTATTCAATACTAGTAACTAATTACCAAGAAATTAAAGACTCAATTGCTCAAGTGGTACGAAGCTATCTTAGTGGTCAACATTACGACATCCTTTCCCCATAGGTGGATCTGTGGAAAGCACTAAAGCCTCACTCATTACCTTGGTTGATTCTTTTGGTTGTTGGAAGCGTCACCATTTCTTTCGGGATATAGCTCTAGCACCCATCATAAAATATATCTCCTCAAGGCCCAGTTACTTTGAGAGTGGTAAGGATGAATAGGTCTTCATAGGATCTTTTATCATACGCAAAACCAAACAAAAACCATTTTTCTTGTTTAATTAGTCACATAGAATAGCTTAAAGGGAAAGTAACCACTTATTTTCCACTTTGTTTTATGTATGTGATTTTTCTTTGATACATATCCCCTTCCCTCATCATAAAAAATGACAGACACTCCACTTGATACCATAGGGGACCCCACCATTCCCCGTCACTCTAGGGACTTCCAAAACCTCCCCCATTACCGGGAGGTGTGCCATGTCTCTTTCCATTTAGGTGTAAAATACACCACATCGCCATTGTTATAGGATAACCCATTATTTGTGCAACTTATATTGGATCCATCCCACTCAAAGTACTCCTTTTACCACCCCTCATTGGACGCCACATGCTATCCCTCAGGGGAGCCCACACGCCACCCCTCTAGAGAGTCCATGCGGTTCCCACCAGGGTAACCCCTCTCACACTTCCCCACGAGGAACCCTTTTACACATTGTTGTTCAAATTCATTTCTCAATGGAAAACAATGCCAAATTCCCATTTTTAGCTTCCTTAAATATCCTAGATTTAAGTGAGTTAACAAACAACCCCATTGAACATGGTCAAAATTGGCCACCCATGCCCACCAAGTTACCTTTAGATATTCCAAAATTCGAAGGGAAATAAGGGGAAGATCCAGGAAACCATGTTATGACCTTTCACCTTTGGTGCTCATCCAACAACATCATTGATGACTCTATTTGCCTAAGATTGTTTCAATGCACCCTCACAAGGCCTGCAATGAAGTGATACATAGGTGAGACCTTAAGTTCCCACACAACCTTTGACTCTCTTTCCATGGCTTTTCTCACATTTTTCCAACTCCCAATCTACCAGGACTCAGGATTGGAGCTTCTCACCCATTTCAAGAAAATGTCGGCCATGCATATTTCGGACCACATCCATGAATGGAAAAAATTTCATAGCTTATGCAAGGCTCATATAGAAGCAAAAATCCTCCTTGACTTATTTTTGAGATCCCCTCACATCAGAAATCTCAAAGGATGTCACTTCCACATACCCTCAAAATGAGGAAGAGGCTACCAAAAAATATCAACAACTTGAGCTCATATACATGCAATATAGATACCTCTACCATTTCCTCCCAGATGCACCTCACCTATGGTCATTTAGACCGGACCTACCAGTAGCATCTAGTGTTTCAGATAGGTTGATCAGAACCATAGCCCATAATCAACCTAGAAACACTTTCCAACAATATGGAAAGGTCTATAGTGGCCAAACTGCTTACCAACTATATGGTCCCATATCTACAACACGAACTCCATCCAACACGAGATATTATCCCAATCAGCCTGCACCTATGCAAAATCCTGCTATGCATGGAAACTAATACACTCCGTGTAGGGTTGGCACTACCCCCCCATGCAGGGTGGCCAATACCCTCTTGTGCAAGGAATTCAATACCCCCCTAGGGCCGCAAAAGTGGTTTCCACTTCCCAGAGCATATACACCAACCCAAGACAAGGAAATCGCTATTTCCATTTTCCAACACCCAACAGAATAACCCACCATCACAGCCTAACACTGGGTTGAATTTTGTGCAACCTTATTTCCCTCAATAACAACAGTCGGTTGAAAAATTAAACGCGAAAAATCCACCTAACGCCACTAAGAAAAAAGGAAAGAACAATAAAAATGGGGAACCTAGATAGGGGGAAACAACCAACAACAACCTTCATAGGCACCAGCTAGGGGAAACCCCAACCGGAACCAAAACTAGGGTCATACCAATAATAATACAGAAAAGAAAAAAATAACACTATTCTATGGACTAACCATGCTTGTGCTATTTTCGGGGAATATGGCCATTACACCCATCATTGCCCTCAAATCTCTGAGTTGAAGAGGATGAAAGATACCAGGGGGAAGGGGGGGAAACCAACAACTTGTAGTAATTCAGAATACCTTCCTCCACCAAGGAGTGGTAATTACCAAACATGAACCCTCCCATCAATAATATCAGAATCCTCCTAGAGGAAGTTCCCAAAATACATCAAATTGTGACATTTACATGGTAGGGGAAAAATTTCTCTTGCAGATTTGAAACTAAGATTATGAAATTCCACCAAAAACCAACCCATCTACTACAATGATTGAAGCATTTGTAACACCTTCGACGATCCCTTGACCCCTTGTACAAACCATCCCACAAATGGTCAAAGGTCCTCTACATCAAGTAGGACATAACTCAAAGGTTGTTCACAACTACAACATAGTCAATGACTTAGCTCAATCTCCATTAGCTATGTCAGCATTGGAATTTTTACAAACATGCCCAACCCAATAGAAATCCCTTCCTTTCGCATTTGGTGCAATCAACCTTGTCGATTCTTGTTTGATACATTTTGATCTAGATAACACTGCCCCACGTCTTCCATCGATAGTCTCCTTCCAAATTTTGGTCACCACTCGAAACTTTAACATCCATCACTACATATTTGATGATGGATAATCCACATGTATCATGTCCAAAATATTGGTAGAAAATTGGATATCTTGAGCTCAAAGCATCACCCATCACCCTCAGAGCATACGACGGGTGCCCCTTTGCTCTCGTGGACCTATTCCAAAATGTTCTGGTTGAACTCATCGATAAAACTATGCTCATAGATATGTAAGTCCTACATGCCCAAATGGATTACAATATCCTTCTTAGTGACAACTACATGTATGTAATGACTACAGTTTCATCTTTAGTATTTCATATTATCATTTTCCCTCATGACGGGAAAATCATGGCAATTGACCAACCTCCCCACTCATGATCTCTATGCGATAGACCTGACCACTTGATCAATCAATGTCAGGATTTGAGCAAGATCATAGATGTCTTTCTAATATTGGTCCACATTCTTAGACCTACTCGCTCAAATCAAGCTAGATGTTCGCGCAATCATTGTCACATATGTTCCCAAGTGCATCATATGCGGAATTGCTAATAGCTTCCACATTTTTGAGTTGCAAGAACAACATTACGACAAACTAATATCAGAGGCACACATTCTTCTACCAACGCCAATATGTGGCCTGCACCCATGAGTGCCCCACCTCATGACATCAACCATATATCATCATCTCGTACTATGAGAGTTTTTTATACCCATACCATTTATTATGTTAGCACTAATCCTACGTGTCATATTTGTACCAGCAACTCTCATAGTTTTGAGACATGTCTCATGTTACGAGAATTTGGACAACTTATAATACGACATCGATTGATTCACTAAATCCCTCAACATTATCCTCCCATGGAGGAGGATGCATTGGCTCCTAGGATGCCAATATTATCAAAGGAAATTTCTCCCACCCATCATCAACCCGCCATTACGGAGATTCACCCACCACCTGGTGCTAACGACACACAACATCATATACGATTCATTTCCTCGACCATAGGAACCCGGATTTGTGTCATCTACTAAAATTTATTGGTTTCGAGACTGCTAAACCCACCACATTGGTGGTACCACCATTGATTGTGTATATTAATCCAATTTGCACATTATCAACTTCACTAGGTTCTACAACATCAACCACCAAATCATTTTATTTCTTGTTTACCAGCATAGCTGGGTCCCAATCACATCCTCACGACCTCGCACAACCCATTTCACCATTAGATAATATTTTCCACTTAAATGAATATATTCTAGAGGCCATGATGGAACCATAATGTCTATGGGATGCCATGCATTACCATTCTTTCTTTCAACCTCAAAAAGCATTTTTACCGATTAATGCACTAAGTCATGATATTTTCACAATAGAATCTAAGGATATCCTTCCACTAGGATAGATAGATTGGTTTAAAAAACTACTCTTGACACCAGATGAATTTGAGGAATGGAACATGTCTAATATATCACCTAGAGTTAAGGTAGATATTTAAACCAAGCCTAGCATAGTCGAAGAAATCTTGTTGGGGGTGTTGGTGCACTAAGATGTCTTTTTACAGGCAATCTTAATTCCTACATTAATAATCAAACCATGGCAAATCTTTTTATTTCAAGAGTGTTAGCACTATATATGCAATGAATTCATAGGTTAACTGAAAAGAAATTGGAATCGTTGTAATTGCTAATGACTATCTCTTTAAATTCAATCCAAATCACTCTGGAAGAAATAACTCTAAAAGAAATTCATAAAAAAAATTGCAATTCTACTTAACCTATTCTAAAAGAAATTCAATCTAAATACACATAGAAAGAATCACACTTGGAAATCTTAACTGGAATTGAAACTAACTCATTTAATCATGAAAGATAACTATAACAATTGAACAACAAATAGTAATTGAACAACAAATTATAATTGAAAAGAAAATGATAATTGAACATCAAATGATAATATAATCATCTCATGGAAAGCAATCAATTATATCTTTGAAACCTATCATAACATTACTTAAAATGAACAGTGATCTAATGTTGGAACTAACATAACCAATTCAATAAAGAGCATCATGCATATGTAACACATAACTAAATATTGAATCGTCAATCCTCACAATAATCAAAATGATATTAACTTAACAATAACAAATAGTAAAGAATAAACACAAATGATTATAACACAAATGAAGAAATAGATATTCTCTTGACTGCGCCCAAAGTCTCCAGAAGTCCTTGCTATTAGATACTCAGAATATGATTATGAATTAAACACAATCTTCTTCATTAAAACAAGTAACAGAGTTACAGCATCACCAATATGAAAGTATTATATGTCAAAAATAATAGTTACAAACTATGTATTTTTGAACTCCTGTTCAGTTCGCCTTTCGGCCCTATATAACATTTAGAAAAGTAAATAGATAGAAGTGAATCCTCGGGATCAAGGATCCTATGGATTTCGCAACACTTGATCTAATATCATCATAAAATAGCATCGGTCTGCCCAGTCTTCCGCTGTCCTGCTTTCCCCAGACATTGTCTTTTTCCTTTACTGGCTATTGTTGTTCTATCGATTGAACAACCATCGTCCAATCCACATCTTCTACATATAAAGATATTAAAATTCAATTTTTCGTGCCTAGATTTAACTAATTTTCTACTAACTACTATTACCCAACGTCAGTTGTTGTTTCCTCTACTTTTATCCATAAAATGAAGAAAAACATGTGAAGACGAATGCTAAATAAAGATATTTACAAGGAGAAAACATACCTTTTCTTGGCCCAACATACTCCCCAGCTTACCTTATTGCATATCCTCATGCAATCAGATGGTTTAGGTGTAGCTGAGTTAGGGAATAGGTAAGATATACCTCCTCCTTATAAACTATGAAACCCTTTTTCTTCTTGAGCATTGCAAAGGCCTAGTTTACGTGATGATCTGATAAGTTATAATCACAGCAATACCCATCTGGAGGATACCATATGATTGGGCTTCTATACTAACACCCTATCCACTCAGTATCAATGGTTAAGACCATGTTATTGCATTTATGGAAGCGAGAGGAGGCAGCGTTAAAATTCCAATATCCAAATCATTCTCTATTTCTAATAGTATTGCCAGAGGCTTCCCACCTTTGTCTGGATGAAACAAAGCTTCTTCTTTGATCTCCTGAAGTACTCCTTCCCTTTTTGTATAATGTTTGTGTGGAACAGCCCTAATTGACCCACAACACCAGCTCATTTCACAAATTTCTTGTGCCTGACAGAGAGATGTAGGGCTTTTGTAGGCTCTCCCCTAAGGAATAGGTCGATGCCATATTCTCATTTTCTAAAAGTATTATGAGCCTTGGCCCATTTGATCTGGGTAGTAGCAAAGGAAAGAAAGGCTTGGAATTGGATATCCATGATGAAGGGGCCAGGGTTGTTATCTCCGTCATCTTCTAAAAAGAAATTATGCATGTAAAGTTCACACAAGAGGTGTTGTAACTGCTCATTCTGTTCTCTGAAACACTTGACGAAGTTTGGGGTGGTCTTGATTTTCACAGACTTGCCAACTTTAATAGCTTGATCTTCAACAGGAGGTACCTTTCTAGGAGAAACAATGCATAGTTGGTACCAGGAGCTCGACATGACAGGGTATCTGAATAAAGAGAGAAAATAGTCTCCAATTTCTCTTTAGCATTCTCTAATTTAACCTGTCGTTTTTCAACCTTCTTCTGCTCAGCCTTGTACTGAGCAAAGGTCTCATCCTTAGTGATTGTGAGTGCCTCAAATTTCTTCCTTAATTCTAGATGTACACGTAGGGGCACTACTTCTTTTTTGTGTTGATTTAAATCCTGCTAGACCTTAATTAGTTCATTCTATAATTTCCTAATGACTTTTTCCCTTACTAGGGGAACGTAGGCAGGTGTCTCCTCTGTTTGGACCCCATCATCCTATGTTTCCATAGGATCAGTCTGAACAGTAGCCTTGGTCACTTCTTGAATCATGCAATAATCAACTTGGATGTTTTCTTCAACATTAGCTTGAACGACAGTGTTCACAGTAGGGAATTCCATTTCATTCTCATGTGGGAAAACATAAGGGTATTCAATTTGCATTTCATTGTCTTCTAAAAGACATGGCTCTTTCTAAGTTTCCTTTGAATAAAACAAAAGAGTCTCAGTCTGGGTTTCAGCATCTTCTCTAGGACAATGTTTTGTCTAGGTCCCTATGGTCTCCATTTATGCTTTCAATTTTCTAACCCTGACTGCTTCCTTCAACCACTATCTTAGCTGCCTAATTATTCTCTTTTACCTCCTATACTTTTTAAGAAACTTTCTTAGCCTATCCTTATATGTTTTATTTGTTGTGAGACTTCCAACCAGTGGTGGTACAACTTCATTTACCTCAGGTTCATGCTCAGGTTGAATTGTGTCGACATCAGGATGGGGTTCTATGGGAACCGCATCTCCCAATGGATCTTCACCTTCTAGGTCTCTTTCGCCATGAATTTCTCTCTCACGACACCCCAATGGAATGGTGTCTCCTAAGAAATTATTGTTTTCAGGGCTTCCTTCTAGGTGGGCCTCGTCCTCATGGGACTTCATAAAAATAGCATTTCTTGGTTGATTTTCACCTCCCAGGGTTTTATCTATAGGATTTTATTCAGCTAGGGGGTCCAATGGATTGTATTTGCTGATTGATTTTCTTCTCTAATAGTTTCCTCTTCATGCACTTCTACTTCACAGGGCTTTTCCACAGAAGGGACTGATTCCCTCTGTTCTTCCAAATTATCAGTAAAGGGTAGGGTTTGATCATGACTAGGACTGCCAACAGAGGCAAACTGGTTGGGGGCACAATTTTTTCCTTCAACATTCTCAGGTTGTTCCCTTCCTTCACCAAATATCCCCATGTTTTCCAGTACCCTAGCCACCTCTTCCTCATAGTCTTGCAAGGAGTCATTCTGTGGACTTCGAGGTGGTGTGTGAGATGGCCTGACCTCATTTATTTGAATTGGGGTATGTCGTTGCGACTTCACCCTCACATATCGCCATCGTTTTGCTAGGTTCAAGGCCACAAAGGAATTCTTCCTTTTCTATGTCCTTCTCAAACCTGGGGTTCTTGGCCCTTACTATTATGTTGCTGGGCTTTTTATAGGTGGGGCTGAAGTAGGATTTACAATATTGTCCTAGGTTAGCTGCTACTAGGCCAGTCCATGTATGATAATCAATTTGATCAGCCCATTATGATTGATTACTAAATGTGGGTCCTTTGCTTTTCTAATTCGATGAGCAACATCATGAAATAGGGAATTTAAATAAAACGGAAAGTTAACTGAAATTGTCTGTTTTAAAATGGCTAGTAGTTTAATTTTTCGAGGTTTTACCACATCTTATCGACCATCGCATGTGATGTACCTTTGCACAATGATTGTCAATTCCTGCCATGGTTGTCTTGAAATTGAAGGGTGAATCCCTTTCCCTGTTCACACCAATTGATCGCCTGGGTCCCAAAATACTGCGACCGCATTGTGCAGAAGGACATGTTTTTCTATCCATATTGTTCCCTCTATTGGAAGTCTAGTGACTTCAACTATGAATGCTTCAAAGACAATTATGTTCCTGCCTCTTACCATGGTGTTGCCGTTCTGCAAATTCTACAGAAATTCAAGTGTTATCTCTTCATGAAATCCCTGCAATTTATTCAAATATTGCAGCGATCCAGTGCGCTTAAGAATTGCGACCCTGGTCCGATACCATGACCACTATGGGTTCATTTCAAATGGCTCTTCCTCCCATGGTTGTTGTTTTCCTTGACTGGTTCACTTGCATGCACTTCTCTCACACTTTCGCATTTTAGAACAACAGTAGAGAACGTTAAAGTAATTAATAGGGAAATGACATTATTTTGGGAATTAATATCATAATCAATCTACATGCTATCCATAATGGTTTTCGTCCTTCCTCCAATCAAAAACACTTTGATAATTATTACACATACATAATCATCATGTCATCCTTTAACCGGAAATCAGTTTAATAATTATCACACAATTATCCATAAACTATCACACATGTTGTTCATATGTAGACCATCCTCCCTCCAAGGAGAAAAGGGTGTCCACGTCTGCCAAGCATGGGAAAAATAAGAGAAAGTGTCAGTAATTCATAAATGCAAGAAACCAATTAATAAAAGCGGTGCAATATATGGCAGGGCAATGAAAGCAATACACGTCATCAGATTTGAAATGGTTGTAAATTAAAACAAAGATTTAAATCATTATGTCAAAATATTTTTACATTAAGTGGTATTAGTAACAAACGCATGATCAACGGTAAGTATTAATGACTGTCATTAAAGTGATTGGTCAAATATGATATAATGAATATAAAATACAAGTTACCATGCATGTTGTCTTTTTAGGAATGTTGTTCAAATGGTAAATTTCCTTTAGAAATGAATCCATAGGTGATAACAGAATAGAGAGAATTTGGCAATGTCACATAGTACTCCAATACCACAAGCAGAGCCAGAGCCAATGCTGCCAGCAGGCGTTCAAAGCCTCAATAAGGTTGCTTTTTAACCCCACAAATGAGCAAGAGACCTCCTTTTAATATGTAGATGATTCTTTCCTTTCTTGCCATAAAGAGACCACTATGTTGGCATGGTGACCAGATAATCATAGTGTCATTCACAAGGATATAACAAAGTGATCAGGCTGGCTCATGATGAGACCCCCTGTCCTTCTGACAGTTTTAATTATTAAGAAGGTCATTACCTTGGTTTGGTGGCCAAAATGGAGTGTCACCCTTTTATATCCTTATGATCATGGTACGTTTGCTCGTACTGAGACACCTATCCTCGCTAAGACAATGTTTGTTGCATTTTCATATTTCTTTGTTTTCATATTTTCATATTTTGATGATTTTATTATAAAAAGAGGGAGGCTCATTTACTCCTTAAGAGTCAAGGGTGGTGTAAGAAGTAAAAAAATGCCAATGAAAGTTTATACTTTTACCCCCATGTCATTAGATCAAAGGGTTTTATCCATTTGAAAGTGTGAAAGATAAACCAACATCGTATTAAAATAATAAATCATTTTATGATGTGTCCAAAGAAAAGATGTTCAGCCAGCCATTATAGAGATGCACCATGTCAAATTTTGAATAAAGATAACAATCAAAAGGTTTTATAGGTCATAATGGTACTAACATTGCTATTTTTATTTATCTTAGACATAAATCCAACCAGATGATTTTTATTTGAAACATAAAAGAGAAAGAAAAATGGAAAAGAATGGAAAAATGACCGGTGATGAAACAGCAAAGATAAATCACAGTTATTCATTCTATCGATTAAACATCTACACACAAAAATCAAAATCAGGGTTGTTCAATTGATTGAACAACATACACTCATAAAGTGGTGTTCAATTCATTGAACAACAACACAAAAACGAAAAAAATCATTCTTCAATTGATTGAATAGAAATCATTCAATTGCTTGAAAAACAAAATCGTAGAAGCGCTAAAATCTTGTTCAATTGATTGAACAACAAAATCGAAAAGAAAAATACGCAAAATCATTGTTCAATTGATTGAATGAAAATCGTTCAATCGATTGAACAACAAAATCGGAAAGAAAAAGAACATTAAAGTGTTGTTCAATTGATTGAACAACAATCATTCAATCGATTGAACAACAAAATCAAAAGGGATAAAAACGCAAAAGTGTTGTTCAATTGATTGAGCAACAATCATTCAATCGATTGAACAACAAAATTGAAAAATGCAAAAAGTGTTGTTCAATTGATTGAACAACAATCGTTCAATCAATTGAACAACAAAAATCGTAAAATGCAAAAAGTGTTGTTCAATTGATTGAACAACAATCGTTCAATCAATTGAACAACAAAAATCGAAAAATGCAAAAAGTGTTGTTCAATTGATTGAACAACAAAAATCGAAAAAACGCAAAAAAGAGTTGTTCAATTGATTGAACAACAATCTTTCAATCGATTGAACAACAAAATCGAAAAATCATAAAACATGTTATTCAATTGATTGAACAAAAAAAATTGAAAAAAAACGCAAAGAGTGTTGTTCAATTGATTAAACAACAATCGTTCAATCGATTGAACAACAAAACACAAAAAGTGTTGTTCAATTGATTGAGCAGCAATTGTTCAATCGATTGAACAGCAAAATCGAAAAAACAAAAAAGTTTTATTCAATTGATTGAAAAGAAAAGCACACAAAGTTTTGTTCAATTGATTGAATAACAATCATTCAATCGATTGAACAACAACTCATGCACAAAAATAAGTGTTGTTCAATTGATTGAACAACAATCATTCAATCGATTGAACATCAATATGCACACAAAAATAAGTGTTGTTCAATTGATCGAGCAGCAACACAAACACAAAAATAAGTGTTGTTCAATTGATTGAACAACAATTGTTCAATCGATTGAACAGAAACACAAACATAAACATAAGTGTCGTTCAATTGATTGAATAACAATCGTTCAATCGATTGAACAACACTTACCAAATACTTAAAGACAAGAAAAATCATCATATTTACATGGCAATGCCGAACTAAATTGCAATCAATCGGAAAAAAGTATATACATTATTTATAGTTAAAAAAAGACATAATTTTACGAGAGCAAAGATGTTGGGTCATCACTCCCTGCAGCTAAAATTTGCATGGTGGGGTCCTATTGTGGCCAGCAACAACCCCCCTTTTTATTTAGTATTAGTAATAACACTAAATAAATGGGGACCCTTCTAAAATAAAAACTAGCACTTAGAATTCCCTTTTAATAAAACAAACTATCATAAACTTAATATTCTTATCTTTCATCACTTTGTACGCATTTAAATTTAAGTATTAAAGCTTCCCTATAAAGAATTGCAACGTTACCATAAAAGCTAGGAAAAACATCCGCAAACGCAAAGTCTTAAGTATTATGAAAAGTCTCAAATAAAATCATTCTCTTAATGATGAACATCGCATCGCAAAAGGGTAATGGAGGGCATCATATATAAAGAAACTATCAGAATTGTGAAAACGCGATGATGCGAGATCGCGAGCCACATAGATTCATCGCATATCGCAGATCCCATATATTGCAGCACCACCTAAGATAAAACGTCCCGATATTGCGAAATGCGATAAAGCATCTCACAAATCACATCTCGCAGTCGCATAATGAAGCAAATGATTGTTAACGAAAAAGGATTAGCGATATTGCGATCTGCGATATTGTGAAGAAAATCGCAAAATTGCTTTATCGCAGATCAAAAGGGCTCACAGTTCGATGAAATATTTCTCGTCATCTGATACTGAGTTATGGGCATTAATGTCAACTTAGTGGTTTATTGATGGTTATTTATGAGAAATGATTTAGATCTGAGCAAAAGGGTTATTTCACGCAAGGTGATATATTTGATGTGATTTTAAAATTAAGAGCTTTCCCATCACCTTATTATTTACCATCATTTGTTATCTTTCTTATTGTGTCTTATTTCTCTACCTGTGAACTTACAGGAGTGGTACACAGAACAATACATAGAGAAGTGTGCAGAACATGATGGAGAAGAAAGGAAAAGCTCCGGTATCTGAAAAAATCAGAGATGACTCCATTATTCATGGACACCACCTATACCAAATAGGCAGGGATATCTACTTGGGAAGGCATGTATAGAATGTTGGAGGAAGAAAACCCAAGAGTCATGGAGGTTACAGCTACGGCAGATGGATGCGGATCATCCGAAGCATCACTTACAGAGCTTGCATGCTCATTCTTGCACCGTATCGCAGCAAGGCAAAAAACACTTCCCTATACAGATATGGTCAAATGGGTGATAGACCATGCTGAGATAACAGACAAGAAATTCAAGACACGGAACCAGGAAGTTATAGTGTCATTTACCCCACAGAATTTAAGACAACATGTATCATTTTCCATAGCCACAAGCTAGCTATAACAAACAGTTCGTGGAGAAATTCGCCAAGGAGAATGAAGATTTGACGGAATGTGCCAAAAACTGGTCAGCAAAGGAAGAGCCATTAAAGAAGGACAAAAATGGTATGTACAGCATTTGTTCCCCCTCTTTTCCCTATTGTTTCGCTTCTGCAATGTTATGTAGGCTATTCGGAAAACCTAATATCAATAAGTTTTCATCCGAGTGGCTACCCCTACTGGATGCGACCACCAATGCCACTATAATGGACTGGGTCCAAATATTTTCTAATAACTTAGCCTCTGCTATTTGGAATTATCAGACTAAAAGGTTTTTCTCAGAGGTTTCATCCTCCCTTCTTTCTAGCTTCCTATGTCATGGATGCTATTTGTTTTGTTTCTAAATTTCCTGTCATGGGTTGGAAATGGACGGTACATAATCCCTTACCCATCCAAGTCTACCATATGGAACTGTGGGATTCTAAGTTCATCCCATATTTTTATAAAATATGCCATGGAGTTACACTACCCATTCACAAGATGTTGTATAATACAGATGCCCCAAGATTTTCTCCTGAAGCCGAAATTGATATTCTCCCTGTGGGAAGATGGTTCGGAGAAGAATTTTTCACTTATATCAGAGTATTTGGAAGCATTGCCTCTCCTCATATACTTCCCTTGTATGTTCCAGACAAATTGATGGACCGGGAAATAGCCTACCAAACCTGTGGGGTTTGGGGAATGAGCAAAGAAATTAAGGACAAGAAAAAGGCAATCTGGTCGCAATTCCCTGTGGTCTGTGGAGCTTTTGCATTATTTGATCTAGGTCATGCTTTCAGGGAAGTAGACAACATGTTGAGTCTATGATTGCCTAAGTTCCCAAGGAGACAGTTTGATCCCTTTGATGTGATAAATAATTTTACCATGACAGTTAAAATAAAGGTGTTCACTAAGGAAGATGATCTCTTCGACGATGTTTCTAGTAGAAGAGCACACTCAGAGACATCTTACACATGGCCCAAATCCAATTTGGACCAGCAGAATTCCAAGAGTTTAAACTCTACAGAGAACGAAGATTGGAAAATGTCCCATTGGACAAATTGCGTGTAGAACCAATGAGGGAACCCACTCCCAGCATTAGCATGAGTGGAAGCTCGGGGAAAGAAAATTCTAAATCTAAGTCTAAAAGAGAATTGCCAGAAAGGTCTAGACTGTAAGAGAGCAATCACAACAAGAGTGAAGGATCAATCAGGGATACTGCCCAATCCAAGGATAATCTTGAGTAGCAAGTGTTGTCGCCAAAATAGGTGGAAATTCCCGCTCCCCTCATCTAGCCAACAAAGCCATTAAGAATAGAGCTAGAGAAAGAATGGGAAAACTTTAATGAATTGATCAACACGGAGGAGAAAAACGTAGAGACACCAAAGAATCCAGCACAGACAACCACAGAAATGGTGATTGAAACAATTGTCAATGCTCTAGAAACTAAGCACATTCCCATAGCTCTGTCCTTTGAAATTATACTAAATATAGAGGAAATCCCTCCTCTAGATAAGTTTTACGGTCCACGGCACAAATTTGTGGTCAGGAGATAGAGAAAGAAGCAAAAACTAGATAACATGCTCTCACCTAAAGCAGAGCCATTGGATGTCCTTTGGAAAGACCCTACCACTGATCCGACAGAGAACCTGACTAGATTATCCCAAACTGCAGGAGCTTATGCTTCTGCTGCTATTGACAAAGCATCCGAAGTTCAATTATTGCTTAAAGATAAAGAGGATAAAATCCTATTTTTGCAACAACAGTTATAGCAGGCCAATGTTAGCCAGGAAGCAGAAGAAAAATTGGTAAAGTTACAACACGACTTCCAGCAAATGTCATTGGGTTATCAAAGCAGTCTAGCCGAAAAAGAACAGCATTCACAGGCCACATTAGAAATCCACAAATATGACCCTAAAGTCGTAGAATTTGTCACAGGAGCCCTTACCCTGAATGATAAACTCTTGCAACAGTAGGAAACACTTTGCCAAAGAATATCACAATGGAACTCTCACTGGGAAATGAGTCACAATATCACAAGTCAAGTCGTATATTTGTGACTTGATTATGATTTAATTTATAAGAAAGTTTTTGACTATTTGAATTGGCAGGAATCAGAGGAAGGCAAGAAAGCAGGGTTTCCCAAGATCAATGAATCCCACAAAAAAATGTTGTCTAATAAATGGGATGCACAGATCAAAAAAGCAGAACACTTAGTGGAAGAAGCAGCGACAACAGCAAGCAATATCATTGACTGTGTCAATGAAAATCTGCATAGAGCCAACCTAATATTGGAAACCGCTCTAGGATTTCTCCAAAAAATGCAACAACTACAAATGAGTTGGAGACAGAAAGCTAAAGAAAAGGCAGAATCAATCAAAAAGTTAACTAAGTTAAAATGGGACACTTACTGGCAATATTTGGTAAAACCACACAATCATTGTATGACTCTGAAGTTCCTTACAAATTCCACTTAGAAGATAGCACCAGCGCTTGTTGATTCCGTTTTTGTAGGACAATTAAAATTGGAGGTTGGCCAACAGACACTCCTGAAGTCGATGCTGGATACTTGCAACTTAAGAGAACATATGCATAGTTGATCTTTAGATACAGTTTCAGTTCAATTTCAATTTATTTTTGCTTTAGATGAGGATGGTCATTTAAACCTCCTCCTATATTTTTGTAATAACTATTTTTAGTCTTTAGTTAGTAGTATTTAAACCCCTCTCATGTATTTAGAGAAGGGTCCAGAAATTTATCAAAAACAGTTCTCCAGAACATGCACTTTTGCCCCACTGAGGAGGTTTTGATAAATGAATGGAACGAGATTTATTTATCTTTGTTTAATTTTTATTACTGAAATGCACTTATGTACTCTTAATAGATATTGAATTATGAGAAGATAAATCTATATTGTTGAAGCTCATGAGTAGGACTTATTATCAATGGTACTTTTATCTCTTAATGATTTCTACTTATGCATCAAGTTATGTGAAGACCTAAATGTTCAGTTATCTTTTTTCCACTTTTGTACGGTGGTAACTATTCTTTTTATGTTGAGTGTATGACTAACTTATTATGTGATATGCTTATCATAATTTTTTCGGTTAATTTTTTATACGAAACAATTTAATTTTAATGGATTCTTTTCTCATAGCAATTGAATAATCTTTATTATCGATTGCTATTGGAAACTATTTTAGATCACATAAGTGAAGAGTTAATCCTCGGATAGTTTTTTTAGAATTATATGTTTCCATTCATTAGAATAAAATTGCATGTGTTATATTAGATTTAGATTAAAAGCATTCTCTTTAGAAACTTTTAGGAAGGAAAACATCATCCCTTAGCATCATCACAAACAAATTGGGAAACTGGTCCCATTATCCCCAGTCAGAGCCACTATCCCAAATGGAAAAGGAGTTGTTTCTAAGGTCCAGACCGGGTGGTTATCCCCCTTGTTGTAGACCCAATTTTCGGGGCTTCAACGGGTCCTCACGTACCTATTGGCAGAAAGACTCCTTGGTGAGTGGTTTGTGATTAAGACGCACCCGATGCCCATTCACCTTGAAAGAATGCCTAGACCCGTCAATGGTAGTCAAAGTGAGAGTGCCATTGTTATGTACTTCTTGGGTTTCATAAGAGCTGAGCCACCGTGTTTGTTATGTACTTCTTGGATTTCATAAGCGCTGAGCCACCGTGTTTGTAACTTTCCTAGAAAGTCTTGGAACCTGGAGTTGTAGAGGAGTGCCCAATCTCCTTTTTGAATCGTCTTATTTTTTATAAGATTGTCATGCCACTTTGCCCTTTGTTGTTGAATAATTGCAATCCCTTGCAGAGTAAGTAGTTGAGCCTCATCCAATTCATTTATTTGTTGAAGTCCCTTGGTTTGGGCTTTTGTTAGATCCAATCCAACTTCCTGAGCCGTTCTTAGAGTCTTCATTTCAAATTCAATAGGAAAAATAGGTTCTTTGCAAAACACAAGTTGCTATAGAGAATATCCAGTAGTATTCCTCCAAGTTGTACGATAGGCCCACAAGGCCTCTGATAGTCTAGCATCCCAGTCTCGTTGATTTATTGAGACTGTCTTGGTCAAAATTGATTCAATGACCTTATTGGTGCTTTCAACCTACCTGTTCGCCTGCGGATGATATGGGGAAGTGATCCTGTGTGTAATGTGATGGTTTCTGAGAATGGATGTAATCTTGTGTCCTACAAATTTCCTTCCCCCATTTGTTATCACTTCCCGCAGTAAACCATACCACACAAATAGCCCAAAAAGGAAGTTAATTATAGTATCTTTTGTAGCTCTTGGAAAATCTACTATTTCTACCCATTTCATCACATAATTTGTGGCAACCAGTATGTAGGCCTTTTGGTTTGATGGAAGATGAAATGGGCCAACAAAGCTCAATGCCCATCATTCAAAGGGTTCTATGACCAATTGGAGCTGCAGTGGAAATTCATCAGATTAGCCAGGATAGCCCATCCTTTGGCAACTATCACAAGCTTGGGCATATTTCTTAGCATCTTTAAAAATAGTGGGCCAATGGTAGCCCATCTGTAATACCTTATGCCATTTCCTATGATCTGTGAAATGTCCCCTATAGGGCTCATCATGGCAAGCCTTTAGGATGTCATAAATCTCATCCTCACGAATGCATCTGCGTATACACATATCAGTCCCTATGTGAAAAAGATATCCACCAATCCAAGAGAATCGGGTGTTGCAATGGACAATCTGTTTCCTTTCCCTTCCTGTCAAATTCCTGAGTAGCTTCCCCACTACCAAATAGTTTTCTACATCTGCATACCATGGAATCTTGACTGCTACGACAAATAAATGCTCATCCTGAAATTCGTCATCCACTTCAAGTGGAACATTTATCTTTGGGACTCGAGACAGAAAATCACCGACAGGGTTTTCCTTCCCCGAATGATATTTGACAGTGATGTCAATCCTGAAAAAGCAATAGCCAACTAGTCACTCAACCATTCGTGATAGGTTTGTTAGCTAAATACCTAATGGTGGAGTGATTAGTATACAAAAAAATTTGATAGCCAGTTATATAATGTCTAAATTTGTTTATGGCATAAATGACAGCTAAGAATTCTTTTTCTGTTACAGTATAATTAAGTTCAACAACACTAAGATTTTTGCTGATATAATATATAGCATAAGGTTTTATGTCCTCCTCTTAGCCAAGGAAAATGCCTATTGTTGTATCTGATGCGTCTATGGATATGTGAAAAGGCAGCTCCCAGTTTGTTCCACGTAATACTGGTGTCGTCGGAATAGTTTCTGTAAACCTGTAAAAGTTGTGTCACATTTGCCAGACCATTTAAAATCAACATTTCCAGTTAAAGCATATAAAGGCACAGCAATTTGTGAAATTTTTTTGATAAACCTGCGATAATAGCCTGCATATCCCAGGAAGCTACATACCTCCGTCTGAGTACAAGGTGTAGTCAGTAAAAGAATTACATGTATTTTTGCAGGATCTACCTGTATCCCTACTGTAGAAATATAATGTCCCAAGATTATGCCTTCGATAATCATCACATGACACTTGACATTGCTTAAACCCAACCTGGTAGCAATGCATCATTCTAAAACATTTTCTAATGTTTGTAGTGCTTGATCAAATTCATCGCCATATGGGGTAAAGTCATCCATGTAAACTTCAAGTCCTTCATTTATTAGATCGGAAAAAATGTTGAGTATAGCTCTTTGAGTGTAGCTAGCGCATTGCATAAGTCAAATGGTAACACTCTGTAAATGAATGTACCCCAGGGATAATTGAAGGTTGTTTTTTCTTGGTCTTCAAGGGTGATTTGAATCTGATTGTAGTCGTTGAAGCCATCTAGAAAGGAAAAGAATTGCTTCCCTGCAAAAGTATCAAGGACTTGATCAATAAATGGAAGAGGGAAGTGATCTTTATGTGTTGCCTTATTCAATTCTTGATAATCCACATAGATACGCCACTTCCCATTTTTCTTGGGGATAACTACCAATGGAGAGACCCATTTTCTCTCTGAAATAGGATAAATGAAATTCACGTACAACATCTTCTGTAACTCTTCTTTTACAATGTCCTTGAGATGCGGATTCAATCTCCACTGAGTCTGATGGATAGGACAAGAATCCTTTTTGGTGTAGATGTGATGTGTACACAACTGTGCATCTATACCCTTCATGTCAGGATAATCCCAGGCAAAAGCCCCTTTATATTTTTGCAGGACCTGAATGAGCTTTTGTTGTTGATCCCTGTCCAAGCTACCATTAATGTTTAAAATTTTGTGTGGTTCAATTTCAACAGGCTTGTTGTTATGAACAATAGTCGTCTGGATAGGTTGATCATCAATATCATTCAAAGGATCTTCCAAGGCTTCATTATCAATAATTTCTTTTAACATTTGACATTTTATATTGCTCACATTAGCTGGTTGATTGATAAAGTTGTTGATAACATCATCTTCATTCTAATCCTTGAATTCAAGTGCCTCTGCTACTGTGAGTGGTGAACGGATGCTTTCTTTCAGGTATGCGGGTGATTGTTTACATATTTTTACAATGGGAAGACTTGGTTTGGTAGGAGGATATAAAACAAGATTTTTTACAACATCCCCTTTAGCAATGGTCATGTTGCCCTCTCGGAAACCTATATAAGCATCAATTGTTGCCAGCCAAGGTCGGCCCAGAATCAGAGGGTGTCCATCCAATTGACTCTTTGGGTTTATAACAAGAAAATCTATTGGATACTCCCATGAATCATTAGAAACCGTAATATCCTATAAAGTTCCCTTTGGTCTGACCACCGAATGATCAACAAGTTCTAGCAGGGTGGTGGTTGGATCCAGAGCTGTAATACCAAGTGTCTGACAGGTTTCTGTTGTTAAGATGTTAATGGTTGCTCCCAGATCAACTAGTGTATTGGGAAAGGAGTGGCCATATATTTGAACTGTAACTATGGGATTCCCAAGATCTTCATACTTTACCGGAGTTTCTCCTCCCAAGAGTAAACCAAATAAAGTCCCTACAACATGGATGGTGGGTGAAGTTTTTTCCTTCCTCATAGGCTTCTTTACACATAGCTCTTTAATTGTTTTAGCATAAATGGGAATATCTTGGATGGCCTCGAGGAGAGTAATTTTAATTCAAAGATTTTTTAGTTCCCCTACAAGATCAAAATCTTGATAAACAATTGGTTTAGGTATCGTTAACCTTTTGGGGAATGGGGGAGAAGTGACTATGAGTTTCTCAGGATCTTTATGCTAATCTGTCTCTTCTCCTTGTTTTATTTGTGTATCAATTACAGTTGGTGGTATATTTACAGGTGGGCTTTCAATCTCAATTGATGGCTAGTCCCTGTTTTCCTCAAGGGTGATGATACGTCCCGACCTCACTCTAAGTTCATTACATTCTTTTTGTTCAATCTCATAGTATGAGCTTTCGACAATTTTCACCAGCTGAACCGGTCTGTTATTGGGATTCAGATTTGATTGAGCTGGCAATCGAGGGCGCAAAAGAGGCTAAGGATTTCGCTGTAATGGATATGGAGCTGATAATGCAAGTTGAGGTTGAGGACCTGTCCCCATAGGTGTATTGGATATCCTCAAAGGTCGTTGCCAATTCATAGACCAGTTTGGATTTTGAGAAGTGGATGCAAGCCACTGGAATGGATAGGGATTACCTTTCCAAACATGAGTAAAAGGAGAATTTGGCCAGCCATTACCCGGAAAGGATTGAGTTGGCCAAGGTGTCATAGGGAATGGACAGGATTGCCAATTAGATTAAGGTGATTGGCCTTGCCAAGCTACCCTCGGGTTTTATTGTTGATTAAATGGTGAAGAAGGAAAAAACTGGGATGTGTCCTGTGACATACCTATAGGTTTGGCCTACCACTGTTGACGTTGGTTCATTAAATATAATGGCTCTATCTCTTCTTCTGCTTCCTTGAAAACTTCTTTCAGCTCAAGAAGTGATGGACATTTTTTAGTGGAGTGATCCTTAGTGCACATAGTGCATGTATGAACCATGTTCAATGGACACTCTATCTGTCTATTCCTATTCATTCATAATAAAACCTATTCCTATTTAATCTCTATTCTTTTTCTGAAAAGTGGGAAGGTGAGAAGGCACTTTACTTGCTAGTTACGCAGGCTCTTACCTCCCATTTTTAAAACCCAATTCTTTTACGGCAAGATAAAAGGAAATCACTTTGAAACACTCTCCCTGGAAACAACACCAAAATGTTGGTGCACTAAGATGTCTTTTTACAGGCAAGCTTAATTCCTACATTAATAATCAACCCAGGGCAAGTCTTTTTATTTCAAGAGTGTCAGCACTATATATGCAGTGATTTCAAAGGTTAACTGAAAATATATTGGAATCGTTGTAATTGCTAATGACTATCTCTTTAAATTCAATCCAAATCACTCAAGAAGAAATAAATCTAAAATAAATTCATAACACACTTTGCAATTCTACTTAACCTATTCTGAAAGCAAATGAATCAAAAAATAAATATAAAGAATCACACTTGGCAATCTTAACTGGAATTGAAACTAACTCATTTAATCATGAAAGAGGACTCTAACAATTGAACAGAAAATAGTAATTGAACAAAAAATGATAATTTAAGAGGAAATAACCATATAAGCATCTCACGGAAAGTAATCAATTCTATCTTTGAAATCTATGATAACATTACTTAAAATGAACAATGATCTAATGCTGGAACTAACATAACCAATTCAATAAATAGCATCATGCATATGTAACACAGCTAAATCTTGAATCAAAAAATGTAAATTAGAATCGTCAATCCTCATGGTAATCAAAATGATATTAACTTAACAATAAAAAATAGTAAATAATAAACAGAAATGATTATAACACAGGTGAAGCAATAGATCTTCTCTTGATTGGGCCCAAACTCTGCAAAAGTCCCCGCTATTAGATACTCAGAATATGATTGTGAATTTAACACAGTCTTCTTCATTAAAATAAGTAACAGAGTTACAACATCACCAAGATGAAAGTATTATATGTCAAAAAGAATAGTTACAAACTGTGAATTTCCGAACTCCTATTTAGTTCTCCTTTCGACCTTATATAACATTTAGAAAAGTAAATAGATAGAAGTGAACCCTCAGGATCAGGGGATCCTGAGGATTTCGCAACACTTGATCTAATATCATCATAAAATAGCATCGGTCTGCTTGGTCTTCCACTATCCTGTTTTGCCCAAGACACTGTCTTTTTCCTATTGTTCTTTTGATTGAACAGCCATCGTCCAATCCGCGTCTTCTGCACATAAAGATAATAAAAGTCAGCTTTTCGTGCCTAGATTTATCTAATTTGTTACTAATTTATTTTACCCAACTTCAATTTTTGTTTCCTCTACTCTTATCCACAAAACAAAGATAAACATGTAAAGATGAATGCTAAATAAAGCTATTTAGAAGGAGAAAACGTAACTTTCTCTTGGCCCAACAGGGAGAAGCATGCTCCCCAGATGAGCTGGCCTCATACAAAGGCCTTTATCAAGAATATAGGGACATCTTTGCATAGGCCCACTCAAAAATTCTAGGCATTAGTCCCACCATCATGGAGCACCATATTGACACATTATTTGATGCCTACCTCGTTAGGCAAAATTAGCATCAACTCCATCAAGTATAAGCGATCACACAAGAAATTGACAAGTTCCTCAAAGTTGGTTTCATCTATCCTATCACTTACATGTCTTGGGTTTCTAACCTTGTACCCATCATGAAAAAATAGAGAACCATTCGTGTCTATATTGATTTCAGAGATATAAAATAAGCATGTAGCAAAGAAAATTTCCCTACACCCTTCATTGACCAAGTCATTGATGCATGTGTCAGTCACAAGGCCTTGTCCTTCATGGATGGATTCTCATGGTATAACTAGATTTAGATATGCCATACATATCAGTACAAAACAACCTTCACAACCCCATGGGGAACATTCGCATATCGAGTCATGTCCTTTGAGCTTAAAAATACTAGTGCAACCTTTCAATGGGCCATGAACTATATCTTCCATGATCTAGCTCATTATATACTGGCTTATTTGGGTGACCACATAGTACGATCCAAAAATCACTCAAACCATTCAGAATATCTCCGCCTAGTGTTTCAAAGATGTTGAAAATAAAACCTACATATGAACCCTCTTAAGTCTTTTGCATCAATGCAGGAAGACTAATGGGATTCATTTTTTCCTAGCAAGGTTTAAGATTCGACCCTCTGAAGGTCCAGGCCATCTAGGAAATACCACCTCCAAAAATTTTGAAGTAGTTACAAAGGCTATAGGGTAAGGCCAATTTCTTATGTTGCTTTGTCCCCGATTACACCATGTGTGCACATGGCTTCTTGCACCATCTTCGTCAGGACATTCCCATCTATTGGGATGAACAAACTTGAAAATCATTTGAAACCCTGAAAGATACATTATCTCAAGCTCCATTGATTAGCCCTCCTGACCATACTAAGGGTTATACCCTTTACTTATCATCATCTGAAGTAGCCATCGTGGGGGTATTAGTCCAAGAAGGACCATATAATAGAGAACACATTATCTATTACATCAACAAGAACCTCTTTAGGCCTGCCTTAAAGTATGAGCCAACAGAAAAGATAGCCCTAGCCCTTGTACACTCAGTACATAAGCTTCGACATTATATCATCTTACGGACCACCACCATAATAGAAAATATTAATCCCATGAGATATTTTCTCACTCATCATATGATGAACCATAAATACGCCTGATGGTTAGTTATTTTGTAAGAATTCGACTTATAGTTTGCTTCCCCTAAAATCAAGAAGCTCTTATCCTTGAAAATTTCATCGTGGATCTCCCTTCAAAGTTCCAAGGGTCCCCTGTCAATGATTATTTCCTTGATGAACATTTTTTCCTCATATCTACGGACGACCCCTAGTACAATGACATCCTCCTCTTTCTTTAAACTTAGAAGGTCAACCCTCAACTTACTCGTGATGATCATAGGTGCATTTGCCATCAAGCCCCCTATTACCTTCTTATGGGGGACGTCCTCTATCATCAAGGCATCGACACCATTCTTCGTTGATGTCTTACTCTTGAGAAAGTTGAGGAGGTCTTAAATGACTATCGCAATGGAGCTTGTGGTGGCCACCTATCTAGGATGGCCACTACCCAAAATAACCTCTATGCCAATTAATTTTTGCCCACCTTGTTCTACGACTATATGCAAGTAGTCCAATGATGTGAGCATTGCTAGAGATAAACTCATAAGGTACGAGATCCACCAGCTCCCCTACATTCAGTCATTATCGCAAGCCCTTTCTGCAAAGGGGGCATGACTTCATAACCTACAATCCTCAGTTTTTAGGTGGCCATAAGTACATTGTGGACATCATCAACTACTTTACAAATCAGAAAGAAGTCATGCCCACATATAATAACACCATATAAATCATTGCTTAATTTTTCTTTAACTGTGTCATTACATGGTTCGGTGTTCCTAAAGAGTTGGTCTCGAATCATGGAAAACACTTTAAGAATGAGATATTTCAATAACTATCCCAACACCTTGGTTTTTCTCATGATTTTTCTTCCCCATACTACCCTGAGTCCAATGTCCAAGTAGAAGCTATCAAAAAATTCCTCAAAATAATCTTACAACATATGGTGAACAACCACAAAACTAATTAGCATCACATCGTTTTTAGCCTTACGGGCATACTGCCCAATAGTGAAAGAATCCACATGGTTCACAAAATTTCAACTGGTATATGGGGTTGAAGTTGTGTGTAACACCCTCCTCCCACATCTACTCAAGTAACCATGCCAACCAGGGTAAACATGTGATGAGAGGCTACTATGATTGGATTCGAACTCCTATGTGACCTTAAGGAAGCGGAATCAATGAAAACATAACACACATACATTCAACATCCGCTTCAGGACCCTCAGGAACCAATCCAACACCTTAGACATCTTGCCTTTGGGTCCTAAAGAATTTTTGACCAAATTAAGACTCAATATCTCTCATTCTATATGCATGACAACGTCTAAAAACCCAGATTTGCTCTCACAGGCTTTCTTGCCAATGTCCAGAGACTCATTTTTCCAATTCTGTGCGAACATCCCCAGATTTGAGCCACCTTTTCAGGCACAGAGCCTAGGTCACTGCCCAAAATGGAATGATAACTTAGGAGGAGTAAAAGAACAAGGAAACAATGATGAAAAACCAATAAGTTAAATAAGAGCTTAATTAGACCCCTACTAGCCATGAAAAACATTTCGTCCAACATGTCGTAGGCATGTAATCTATAGGTGTAACCAACAAAATTAAACATAGGGATATTTTACTTCTCTAAGAATCGCTAAAAACTATTGTTCCCTCATGTCATTTGTTTCATTACCATCTATTATACCATAGATACATATCCATTCATTTACAAGTAAAAACATGCTAACAGCCATACATAGAGGTTTTCATAAAACACACATATAACCAGCATAATAAAAATGGAAAAACTCATGAAAGTACAACCATATAGACCATATATAATCTATCAAAATTATCATAGAAATACAAGGAGAAATAACCTTTCATTAATGATGCAAAAACCAAACCTAGGATGGGACTTCCACATTCCACCTGACCATAGAATGGCTAAGCCAAATCCCTCTTCAGCCATTCACCCTCGTGCCATATTCCAAGAATGGATGTGGGACTCAAACCAAAAGAACCAACCAATGCATATCGAGGCTAAACCACCTCATCCTCATCAATAAAAATCAGGATTTACCGTAATCCATCCCATATCACTAGACCAACACGATGAGCACATCATAATAGGATTTACGTGATCTCCACCCAATCACTAGGCAAAGTAAGCATGGATGCCACCGAATATCTCCACCTACAAGGAATTTTTCTGCCTCCTAGTCTCTCAAGCTTTAACGTAATCCAAACCCGGATCATTAGGCACTAAACCAAGACCCACTCTCCAGGATTTACCACATATCCCAAACCTGAGATTGCTAGGCCCAACAGGGAGCAAACCACCCCTTGGCTTTACCGCATATCCTTTCATTCATTGGCAAGGATTACTCAACCTACGGAGGCAACACAATCATGTCTTTACCACAACCCATAGTTTGGCTCAGGGGTCACTGGGCTAGTGGCTTTACCATGATCCACAGTTTGGTTCAAGGACCACTAGGCCATGTGCTCTATATTTCAGAGATCCACCCCACTCAGCTTCGAATCCATCCAACAATCCAACTTAACCAAAACATGAGCTATCCGGAAATGGCAAGGCTAGGCTGAAAACCCTATTACACCTAGAAAAACCCATGCCATAATAGCAAAAGAACCACATGAAATACCATGCATTCCAAATCTAGCAAGGAAAATACACATGAAACTTGATACCTGTAGAGAACCATGTTGTAGTTGCTTGATCCTTCTCTTCCTTACTTTCTCCTTCCTTCTTCTTTCCTTCTTTGTCTTTCTTGATCCCATGAATAACCATAGAAAAAGTTTGATTCAAGAGCTTACATTGACTAACAACTTGCCAACTGATCTGCAAAAGCCTTTTAAAATGAGGGCTCTGTTTTCTTCATTTTCCATTATTTTCCTTCAATTTTCTCCTCACATGCAACCTGTGACCTTTCACCTTCATTTTCTCCTATTTTCCATTATTTTTATAAATAAATGCCTCATGCCTTCCAAAATTGTTTCCATTGCCTTTGCCAATTTCCTTAGCCATAACCAACCAAATGAACACCCACTAGGATGTCCTTCCCAACATTCAACTTGGAATACGTGTCCCATCATCTGTCGTATTTATATATCTTTACATGGATTTTTAGTTGGGGTTGTTATAGAACTCTCCCCCTTGGGGGAACACCATCCTCAGTGTTAAACCACACCAAGACCTCAACAAAATCACTGAAAAAAAACATACTTCCCATGGAGATTTATAACAAAAATCGTTGCAGTGTTTACAATGAATGACCTGCTCAAAAGAAAAGCATTATGACAACATATCACATACTGGAGCTTTGTAACATAGCTCATTATAGTATTTAAAATAACCACATATACACATATCCACTTTTGCTAAACCAGAAAATAAAAGGATATGATGCCTATATCCATCAGCAAGGGAATCCATAGGATCACACCTCTGCCCTCAAAGTAGTTCCAGGATTCACCTCCTTCACAAGAAGTCCATAATCCATTGCCAAAATCAAACTACATCCAATGTCCAGCGCTACAATCCAACGCCACTTGTCCTCTCATTGAATAGTTATCGTCTCATTGTTCCAAGGCACACTCCCAATGTGCATCTGATTCCATTTTGCAATGTTAATGAACAAAACAAAAATATCCGCAAAATTCCCTTCTCTGCTACACAGTCCCTTGAGAAATCCAGTCACCCCATTCCATGCAATCACTCACCTTCCAAGTTCCTCGAAATCCCTTATCCCAGTCGATCCATCCCTTGGCAAGGTTTCCTCACATCAGAAGATCAAACAAACAAGGAATATACCCACCTCAAAACCATCATACCGGTCATAGCATGCTCATGGAAATCAACAGACACTATTGGGTACCAGTGTCCCACAATGGCCCTACTCTTGAACTACTCTACCAACATACTGTTGCGTGTTCCATTTTTTTTTTTGTTGCTTCCAACTCTTGTATTCGATTTCAACCACCCAACCAGGTTGTTCATGCATTCCTATTCCAAGCACATAATTTCCATTAGATTCAAATAAATTGAAATTACTCAAATGATATCTCATTGGTAGTTCGTCAATAAGGTACACTTGCAATTATGTTCGCTTCTTGTCACAACAAGTCAAACTAATTGTTTCATTAAAACATCATGTATAAACATATCACATCTGGTTAGCTCAAGACACAACCATCATAGATCAACATCATAAATCACATGTAACCATCATAAACCAGAATCATAGATCACATGTAATCATCATATACCAGAATCATAAATCACATGCATAATAAAACTGGAATAAAATATTGATACTTATCCTTTAATCAATCCTTAGCTTCTACCTTTGTCTTTATTCCATACACATTCCGTATCGGTTTCCACGCTCGATAAACACCCAGTGCCTTCTCCTCAACCATGTGTACATAGACATAGTGTGCATCACACACCTACATCTACACACATCATACAACACCATGCAATATATGCATCTTCACCACTACCATATGTACCACATGTACACAGTACCACCTATACATTGTAACCACCTACACAACGTTTTCACAATATCACATGTACGCGACACCACCTACACAACGTATACACAACTCCACATGTACACTGCACCACTATATAATGTGTACACAATACCACACGCATGACATGTATGTGACATCATATGTACACAATGCCACATGCATGACATGTACACAACACCACTTGTACAACATGTACATAGCACCACATGCACATAACACCATTTGTACAATCATGCACACAACACCATATGTACATAGCACCACATGTACAACATGCACACAACACCACCTATACATAATATTGCATATCAAATGTGTACATAGCATCATATGTACAAAGCACCACATATGAAATAGCTTCACAACACTTCACGCACACAACATCACATATGAAGCATGTGCACAACAATAGTACCACACATCCAAAACCAAATTGCCTTTTCCAAGCAACCTTACTTCCAGTGTCTTATCCATGGTTGTCCCAACATGTTTCAAACCACAGTGCTTTCATTTTGTTGTTGTATCCCTTGGTATAACTTGTCCATAACATAGACATAATATAATCACATAATATCAACTCACAGCCATATGATTTCAACCTTGTATATTTGTCATGACTACTCTTCCCACTTGATTCCTCATAAGACCAGGAACCTCTTCATGATTCCACAAGAATGATTCCTAATGACCCTATCATACAGTGACATACATACATACATATACATAAACATTAGCATAAAACAATCATGGTCCCGTCAGACAACGATATACATAAATACATACATGTATATATATAAACATCAGCATAATCATGATCAAAACATAATTACCAGATAACATAAGGTCTAGGTTAATAGAACTTCCCTTATTCATGCACAATATGAACAACATTGAGAATAATCGTTCCCAACATAGCCAAGGCATCCAACACCTCAGATCCATTTACTTTACCTTTTCTAGTTACCTTTCACATGTCTTTACTACCACCATTCATTTACCACTATGGACCAACCAGTCCAACCGACTGTCATAGTCTTACCTTCCACTGCACTTACTCATGCACAAAGATTCATCTAAGTCTTACATTACCTATTGGGTACCACACAACTTTCCCTGAGATCCATCAACTTTCTTCTTTCCCAACCAATTCCCAAGATTCAAAAGAATAAAAGGAAAGGACAGAAGAAACAACAAGAAGACCATGAAAACCAAAAGAAGTACGACACCACAAAAGAGTGGCATATCTATGCACCATACACAATAAAAATTGCAAATCAAGCACAACAATCACAAAAGACAAAAGCTCAAGACTAACAACAGACACCATGACTCAATCCCCATGGTTCCCAAGGAAATCTCAACCAGAGCCTTCTTCAAAATTTCATGGAAATTTCTTTGCCATGCAATCCCGTGCATTATACCACCATAAACACATAATTGTGAGTGCATAAATAAATATAACAATACACCAGATACCTTATCTTGTTGTGTCAAGAATGTTTCCTTGTAGTTGAACACATCCATGCCATCTCTCAAGGAACTCCAATCCCCTTGACAAATCCACCTGTAACTAGAGGCTAGCTAATATAACTATCAATTAAATGTCCATGAATATAACACATATCCACATAAAGCAAAAAAAAATCAAGGTTAAGAATAGTTCTTCTTATGAAAGACACTCATTCGTTTGGAATTATTCAAAGGAATTTCTTGTCCAATTCCTTCCTTTTACCTTTTTACTTTGTCGGAATCGAGACTTACTATGTGCTATCACATCAACCAACTGTTAGTTATATAAACAAATCAAGTGTTACCTTGTCATGCTAATACCTAGCATATTCCCTGCAACTACTCACACATGTCAACCACATGTTCCAAATATCAAGACAATCATATCTATCAATTTGAAATCAACCTTTACAAACAATCATGTCATAATCCATAGTCATTAGGCATAATGTTATAACTGTCACCTACTACACTCAAGTACATATCAATTGTCTCAACACCTATGTGTTAGCACAATATTCTTAAAACGAGATCATTCCTTCATGCAATCCTATAGATTCATACTCATATCATGCAATTCATCAAACATTCAACCAACTTGCAAACATACCATGTTCAATGAACCAACCAGATGATGTAATAGACACCAAACATTCGAACACCAAATAGATGACATAATCAAACAATCAAGCACCAAATATACGACATAATTGAACTCATACCTTAATGAATCTCAGTGGAGCTTATCTTGTCTACACGATCAATCTAGTTAGCATGATATAAAGCTTAGTTGAATTTAGGCTTCTGTGATCCATATCACGTTATGAGGAAAATATTTGGGCGTAAATCACATGATAGTACATTTGTCGATGTGTTTCAAACCAACAAGTGTGGCTCATCGTCAGGACAAGTTGGTTCGAAACGCGTCGACAAATGTACTATCATGTGATTTACGCCGAAATATTTTCCTCATAACATGACATAACTTCTCAACACAACATCTTAAACATAAATAAGATTATGATATCCATAATAGTCACTAAAACTCATAAAAAATTTATCATTCATACATAATAAGCACATCGGCACTGTTAGTATAGATTAGTATGGCATAATATCACAACATATTAACTCATACATGAATTTCGTAACCCTAACCATATGCATAGGAAAATCCAATTTAACACAATACATATATCATCAAGATATTAATGTAATAAACTAATCTTACTAGCATATAGCAACAACAAGTTAACCTATAACATATTCATCAACAAATATAAACTAATCACCAAGATAACTATCATAAAACATCAATAGCAATGCATAGAACCGCATGTTACTATCATTCTTGCCTATCTGACACATGTGATTATCACTATACTAATCAACTATCATCTATCATATATGTAACCATAAAATCAAAAGACATGTACATGAACCTAATGTATATAACCCTATTACATATATCAATCCTTATCTTACATACCTACATGCCAACATACAATACCTATACGACGATCTGCTCTTTCCCCAAATTCCATTGTTGCAACTTCACTTTAATGATTTGCATCTCCTTCTCTATCTCAACCAACACATTAGCATCATAATGTACCAATATCACCATGATGACCTAAATTGCATACCATGACTTCACAAGGCATGTTTTACCTACTATTCATGCATAACTATAACCAACACCATTCATGCATGACAAATGCATATAGACATATAAAACATGAGTACCAAACAATATTCACATCATTCTAGCTAGAGTCCAGTCATTAATGCATGACCACATCAGCTTCACAAACCATGACCTCAATAATGCAACCTACCATACAAGGATGTCATCAAGAAACATATAACAACATGTAAGTGACATATAACAATACGTAACCAGTCATATACTCATCATGATGCATTGAACAAAATAAAATCAAGTTCCTCATGAAAACCTTACTACAATAATGATCAATATTATGCAATGCAACAAGCACATGGAATGCAAGTGTAAGAGACACACATGAAACTGACATGCATGCATGACCAACGCACAGTGCCCATCCAGTCTGAGGGGTGAACCATGCTCTGAAACCACTATGTAACACCCTCCTCCCATATCTACCCAAGTAACCATGCCAACCGAGTTAAACATGCGACGAGAGGATACTATGATTGCATTCAACCTCCTATGTGACCTTAAGGAAGTGGAATCGACGGAAACATAACAAGAAAACATTCAACATCAGCTTCAAGACCCTTAGGAACCAATCCAACACTTCAGACAGCTTGCGTTTGGGTCCTACTGAAGTCTTGAGCAACTTAAGACTTAGTCACTCTCATGCTATAGGCATGACAACGTCCAAAAACCTAGAGTCACTCTCATGGGCATGCCTACCAATGTCCAGAGACTCAGTTTTCCAGTTTTGTGCCAGAGTCCCTGGGATTTGAGCCACTTTTTTAGGCCCACAGCCTAGGTCATTACCTAGAATGGAATAATAACACAGGAGAAGTAAAATAATGTTGGCATTATGGCAGAGGTTTGAAGCTATGGCATAGGTGTTGTCCTTGATGGCAACTCTCTCTGGTGACAGATCTCAGTTCGGGCTTTCAGAATGAAGGAAAAGACATATACGCAGGTTCATCTAGACTAAGGCGTGTATACATGTGGGTTAGATGTTACAAAGATGTGTATGCATATACACGCACTTTCACGCAAGGAAAAGCGCGTATATGTTGGAGAACTTACTTTTGGTCCGTGGTATTTAGTCCTTGGTATTTGAACCTATGGTTTTGGACCATGGTATCTCGTCAGAAGTGTTGATCCCAAGTATTGGGTCCATGGTATTGTTTTGTTATGGTTTTGGACCATGGTATTGTGAAAGGCCTAAGACTATAAAAGGGGAAGGAGATCATTTGGCAAAGGATCATCTGAATTAATTGAATATCTAATATGTGCTAAATCTGAAATATTGGTGATTGGGGTTATGGTGCAGATCTGGATCTGAATGAAGGAGGAACCTTAGCGCAAAGAGAAGGATAAGTTCTATAGATGGGTCATAATCTTAAGGCTTGAATGATAGTATCTTTGTATGATTTTGATCTATTATATGTGGCACATGCTTGATATATAAATATGATAATATGGGTTAATTAGTATCAGAATATTTGAAAGAGTGAATTATCCTTTATAGATCTGTATGCAGGTTCAGTGAAGCGAAGGCACGTATACACGCTGGTTTGGTGAATAAAAACAACGTATACACGAGTTTCTCCAAACACAAAAGCGTATGCACGCTGGTTTCAGGTTATTGAAGTAGCGTACATCTCTTGAGTTGGGTTCTAGTTGCTTCTGTTTATTGTTGCAGTGTTCTGGGTTCAGAATTTGGTGTATGGTTATTGTTACTGTGTTTTGGGTACAGCTGTCAGAGAAGTATCTACTTGATTCAGTTCTATTTGGTGAAAAGGAGATTGTTTGATGCAGAAATTTTTGATGATTGATTAATTTTCATGGATCCAGTTTGAAAATTTATGAAACGTGGTCCCTGGAAGAAAGAGAAGGTTGTAGCCTTCTGTAGGCCAGCACCTACGTACTAGTATCTTGGCTAGTGCAAGAGCTAAGGGGGTTGTAGCTCCCTTCCAGGAGAAGCTGGAGAATGAGAGAGGGTTGTAGCTCTCTGCAGGTTGCAGCCTGCGTACTGGTAAAGGATTGCACCAGTACATTGTAAAAAGAAGTTCTAATTAAAAGAAGATAGAGACGAATTGCAACAGGTGGCTTTCACCCACATTGGGTTTCCACCTTATATCTTGTGTTCTTGTGTGTGATTGTCTTCTACTCTATTTTACTGTTTCTGGTTACTGGTTATTTGATTCTGATACACGGATTAATAATCAACATCTGTAAGATAAAGTAAATTATAAGTTTACATTGTATACGCGGGTTTCCTTCTTCATAGTTGTGTATATATGCAGTTTTAATTAACTGAAGTAGTGTATATTATCTGGATTTGGAAAAGGGAATATTTGACTTGATAATACTGATTCACCCCCCCTCTCAGTATTATTTCCAACAATTGGTATCAGAGCAAGTCCTTCTGAAGAAGCTTGATCGCTTGAAGGAAGATCCATCATCATGAGCAACTACGAGAGAGAAGCATCTATCAGGCCACCAATTTTTTATGGGACCAACTTCGTCTATTGGAAGGTAAGATTCACAACCTATCTACAATCTCTTGGTACAGAAGTCTGGGATATCATAGATACAGGGTATACTTTTCCATCCACAACTCCTATAGATCCGGCTGGTAAGAAGCAATATGAAACAAATGCAAAGGCTATCAATACTCTATTAGGATGTCTATCTCAATTAGAATTCGTCAAGGTTATGTTGTATAAATCCGCAAAAGAAATATGGGACAAGATTGTTCTGAGCTATGAAGGAGATGAACAGGTAAAACGAGCAAAACTTCAAACCCTCAAAATTCAATATGAAAATCTCTGAATGCACAATGATGAAAGTGTGGCTAACTATTTCCTTCGTGTAGATGATATTGTTAATTGTATGAAACATTTGGGTGAAGAAATGAAAGAGGATATTGTGGTTGAAAAAGTTCTAAGATCTTTGTCCCCTAAGTTTGAATCAAAAGTTTCTGCAATAGAAGAAAAGGAGAATCTACGAAACCTTACCATGTCACAGCTGCACGGAATTCTGACTGCTTATGAAATGAGGAAAGGAGGACCATCAGACAAGAGAGAAGTTGCTTTCAAGGCTTTAGGCAAAGGATATTACTATGAGTCAGGACACATATCAGAAGAAGAGGAAGAATCAAATTTTGTCAAGAACCTTCAACGGGGTGCTGGAAGATTCAGAGGTAAGTTACCTTTCAAATTATTTGCTTGTGGAAGAGTCGGTCACTATGCTGCCAAATGTCCTCATAAGGATAAGATTGACAAGGGTAAGGAACCTATTAGTTGGAACAAGAAACAGAATGTAAATAAGAAAAGCTATTACACTCATGAAGATAGTGATGGACTTTCAAATAATGACGAAGATGAACAAGGTAATAAATATAAAATTTTAATGACTTTTGAAGATGATGATTTTGTGGATGCTATAGATGAAGAAAGTCTTTACGAAGAGATTTCTAGACTCAAAATTTGTTTAGAAGAGAAGAATGTGATCATAGATACTCTACAATTCCAACTTGCTAAAAAGGAAAAACATCACGAAAAATTAGAATGTGAAATTTTGGGACTGAGAAAAGAGATTGAGAAAACAAAAGCTCTTAATCTTAGATTTGTTAAAGGATCTGACACGTTAGATGAGATTATCACAGTGCAGCACTCTCCACTAATCAAGAAAGGTCTGGGATATAATGAAGAAACAACTCAAGTGCAAAAACCATATACCTTCAATAGTTATCTTGATGCTGCAAGAAGAAGTGAACAAAGACCCAATGGAAAGGTAAATCGGGGGAAATCTACTTTAAGGAAAAACAGAAGCTACAACTAGCCACAGGTAAAACCTTCTCAATTTTCCTCAAGAATGGATGTCAATAGGAACTACAATCATTTGGCTGGTAGATTTGATAATCACAGGATTTTCTTCAATGGCCAATGTTTTTCTTGTCATAACTTTGGTCACAAAGCAGCTCAATGTGTTGCCTATAAGACAATCATGACTAGAGAAGCTCATAAACAGAGGAGTATGACTGGGATCATGAAAAGGACCTACAACAACTTCTCTACTCTTGAAAATGAAATAGAATGTTCTATTTGTAACAATTTCGGTCATGAAGATTCTGAATGCAGGAGCAGGTTTCGGCAGACAAATCAGAAGGAGCAAGCCTCAAGTGCCAAATCATGGAGAATAAAAGAACCCCAACCATAAATATGTGGTATAGCCTTATATGCGGAAGAACAGGAATATCAATGATACATCGACAGTTGATGTTCGAAACATATGACAGGTGATAAAGAAAAACTTCAGTCGTACAGTGCCTTAGAGAAGGAGAAGAAGGTTTCTTTCGAAAATGACACCCCTGCTCCCATAAAAGGTAAAGGTTTTGTTCAGTTGAAAGAAAGGGTCAAAGCTGGAAATGTCATGTATGTTGATGTCTTAAATCATAATCTATTAAGTGTCAGCCAGATGTGTGATCAAGGAACTGAGGTAATATTTCGATCAAATGGATGTAGTGTTCATGATCTTGATACAGGAAAAACAATGATCAAAGGTGTAAGGACTCCAAATAATTTATACATATTCAAAGAAGGACAACATCAATGCTATCTGAGCAAGAATGATGAACACTGGCTATGCCATAGAATATTGGGGCATCTTAATTTCTCACAGATAAGGAAAGCATGCAAATACCAGGCAGTTCGTGGTCTTCCAGACATCAGAATCCCAGATAATGCAATATGAAAATCATGTCAGTTTGGTAAGCAAACCAGAACTAACTTCCCTGAGAAGGAAGGATCAGCCAGCAGGCCACTTGAACTTGTCCATACTGATGTATGTGGTCCAACTAGGAAAAGGTCACCTTGAGGGGAAGAATACTTTATATTATTCATTGATGACTATTCCAAGATGTGTTGGATAGGAATTCTGAAGCAAAAAGATGAAGCCTTTGAAAATTTCAAATCATTCAAAGCCTTGGTGGAGAATGAATCAGATCACAGAATCAAATGCCTCAGGTCTGATCGAGGAGGAGAGTTTACATCGAATGAATTCTTCGATTTTTGTGAAGAACATGGAATAAGAAGGGAATTCTCTATAGCTAGGACTCCTCAGCAAAAAGGAGTAGTGGAAAGGATGAACAGAATGGTTCAACAAATGGCTCATGCAATGCTTGATGAGTCTGGGACTCCGCAACTTTCTGGGGTGAAGCCGCATTTGTTGCAGTTGTTATTCTCAATAAGACAAATGTCCGGGTGAATAGCACTCAAAATCCTCATGAGCTCTGGTATGGTGAGACTCCTTCGGTAAAATATTTCAAAATTTTTGGAAGCAAATGCTATATTAAAAATAATAATGAAAATCTTGGCAAGTTTGAACCTAGATCAGATGAAGGCATTTTCCTTGGTTATTCTCCCCAAAACAAAGCATGTAAGTGTTACAACAAAAGACTTGGAAGAATTGTTGACAGCATTGATGTAGTGGTTGATGAAGAAGGAAACATTCCTAGGCAAGTGAATTCTGAAGATTTCGAAGATGATGAGGACTATCCTTCAACATCAAATCAGATTTATGATGAAGAAGAAGCTCAAGAGGCTCCAGAAGAACAGATAAGAATAGAAGATAAGACTCCATCCATGTACGTTTAGAAGAATCATCCAGAATTTCGAATATTGGTGCAAAAGGAGGCAGGTATACAAACAAGAAGAACAATTGCAGAAGCCTCAAGCTATTTGGCATTGCTCTCCTCCATTGAACCACAAAATGTAAAAGAGGCATGCAAAGATGAATACTAGGTCAAGGCAATGGATGAAGAACTTGAGCAGATTGAAAAGAATGACACTTGGGAGTTGGTTCCTAGACCAAAAGATAAGAATGTCATAGGGACAAACTGGATCTTCAAAAACAAGTTGAATGAAAATGGGGAAGTGATTAGAAACAAGGCCAAACTTGTTTGTAAAGGGTATGCTCAACAAGAAGGAATAGACTTTGAAGAAACTTTTTCTCCCATTGCTAGACTTGAGGCCATCAGAATGTTCCTTTCTCTCTCTAGCTTTCAGAAGTTCAAAGTATTTCAAATGGACGTGAAATCAGCCTTTCTGAATGGAGATTTAGAAGAAGAAGTGTACATTGAGCAACCAGATGGTTTCATTCTTGGGAATGATCCAAATCTTGTATGTAGACTAAAAAAGGCTCTCTATGTCCTTAAACAGGCTCCAAGCGCTTGGGACTATCGTTTGGACAAATACCTTCATCAACAAGGCTTTTCAAAAGGATCAGCAGATAGCAATCTTTATATAAAAATTGAAAATGACAAATTGCTAATACTTGTTGTGTATGTAGATGATATTATCTTTGGCAATAATGAAGAAACTATGAGTCAAAACTTTGCCTTGGTGATGCAGAAAGAATTCGAAATGTCATACTTGGAGAGCTGACATATTTTTTTGGTCTACAAATCCAACAAAATTAAGGCGGTATCTTTTTGTCTCAAACCAAGTATCTCAAGCAGATATTGAAGAAATATGGCATGGAAGATTCGAAACCAGTATGTACCCCTATGGTTACAGGATGAGCCTCAGTGCAAATGATGAATCAGCAACAGTGCATCAACCAACCTATAGATCCATGATTGGAAGTCTACTTTATTTGATAGGTACCCGACCAGACATCATGCATGCAATGGGAATAGATGGAAGATTTCAGGAAAACCCTAAGGAAACCCATCTTCAGGCAGTAAAGAGAATTTCAAGTATCTTCAAGGAACTCAAAACTATGGCTTGTGGTATCCAAGAGATACAAATCTCACTCTTCATGCTTATACCGATGCAGATTGGGCTGGAAGCATGGACGACAGAAAAAGCACAAGTGGTGGTGCATTCTTTATGGGTTCCAGATTAGTATCTTGGTTCAGCAAGAAATAAAGTTCGATTTCTCTATCTACAGCTGAAGCAGAATATGTGGCTGCTGCATCTTGTTGCACACAACTCCTTTGGATTATGCAAACTTTGTAGGATTTTCAAATCACTTGTACTCCACCCATCTCCATCCTATGTGATAATACAAGTGCTATCAGTATCTCAAAGAATCTTGTCATGCATTCAAAGACTAAGCACATACCGATCAAGTATCATTTTCTCCGGGAACAAGTGTTGGAACAAAAGTTCAAATTGGAGTGTGTTCCCTCTAAGAAACAATTTGTTGATATTCTCACCAAACCACTACCCAGGTAAAATTTTGAATACCTTAGATAGAAGCTGGGAGTAGTTGATGCATCATCTTGCTATTGAAACTTGTCTGTTTCAGAGAAAAATGGGTGTACGCGAGTTGGATGAAGAGGATACGCGTACATACACTGGTTTACACAGATACAATCACGTATATGGAGGCTTGATGGATATCAGTAGGGACAAGCTCTAGTTGAAGATAGTTTGATATGGGTCTGACAGAGACCATCTGGCACAGGTTCAGGGGGAGCAGATAAACTTCTAATGATGCATTGTTAGCATTATCTTAGAAGCTTTTGGTTCTAGTTCACAGCTGTTGTTGGTTTCAGGTGAAACAAATGCAGAGGGAGAACAGAAGGAAATCATGGTTGCTGATCTAAATGATGATTGATAGATGTTGTTGATATCAGTTATTAGTGACTTTCATTTCATCTCTATGTCATGTATCTCTTTTATGGTGTCAAGGTCATGTAACGGCCTATTTTGGTTTCCCCACTATGCCTGGGATGAAGATGTAATGTACTTGGTTGTCATATGTAAATTTCTGATGTATCCCCACTTGGTTGGGTGGATGATCCCCACTTGGTTGGGTGATGGATGTATGTATTGAGTCTTTTGGTGATAGGAAGGTATTTTATGATGTATAAGTCATGATTCTTCTTGAACAACATCTTTTTGCAGATCTTGCCTACAGTCAGGGGGAGCATGGTCAGCACAGCAGAGCAGATATTTCAGCATGTACTCAGGGGGAGCACAACACTTTTCCCTTTATGACAAAGGGGGAGCATGACAAGATCTTTGAGGATCTTGGGGTTGCCATCAAGTCGAAAGGGGGAGATTGTTGGCATTATGGCACAGGTTTGAAGCTATGGCACAGGTGTTGTCCTTGATGGCAACTCTCTTTGGTGACAGATCTCAGTTTAGGCTTTTAGAATGAAGGAAAAGACATATACACAGGTTCATCTAGACTAAGGCACGTATACACGCGGGTTAGACGTTACAAAGGCGTGTATGCGTATACACGCACTTTCACGCAAGGAAAAGCACGTATATGTTGGAGAACTTACTTTTGGTCCGTGGTATTTAGTCCTTGGTATTTGAACCTATGGTTTTGGACCATGGTATCTCGTCATAAGTGTTGATCCCAAATATTGGGTCCATGGTATTGTTTTGTTATGGTTTTGTACAATGGTATTGTGAAAGGCCTAAGACTATAAAAGGGGAAGGAGATCATTTGGCAAAGGATCATTTGAATTAATTGAATATCTAATATGTGCTAAATCTGAAATATTGGTGATTGGGGTTATGGTGCAGATCTAGATCTGAATGAAGGAGGAACCTTAGCACAAAGAGAAGGATAAGTTCTATAGATGGGTCATAATCTTAAGGCTTGAATGATAATATCTTTGTACGATTTTGATCTGTTATATGTAGCGCATGCTTGATCTATAAACCTGATAATCTGGGTTAATTAGTATCAAAATATTTGAAAGAGTGAATTATCCTTTATAGATCTGTACGCAGGTTCAATGAAGCGAAGGCGCATATACACGCTGGTTCGGTGAATAAAAACAGCGTATACATGGGTTTCTCCAAACACAGAAGCGTATGCACGTTGGTTTCAGGTTATTGAAGTAGCGTACATCTCTTGAGTTGGGTTCTAGTTGCTTCTATTTATTGTTGCAGTGTTCTGGGTTCAGAATTTGGTGTATGGTTACTATTACTGTGTTTTGGGTACAGCTGTCAGAGAAGTATCTACTTGATTCAGTTCTAATTGGTGAAAAGGAGATTGTTTGATGCAGAAATTTTTGATGATTGATTGATGTTTATGGATCCAGTCTGAAAATTTATGAAACTTGGTCCCTGGAAGAAAGAGAAGGTTGTAGCCTTTTGTAGGCCAGCACCTACGTACTAGTATCTTGGCTAGTGCAAGAGCTAAGGGGTTGTAGCTCCCTTCCAGGAGAAGCTGGAGAAAGAGAGAGGGTTGTAGCTCTCTGCAAGTTGCAGCCTGCGTACTGGTAAAGGACTGCACCAGTACATTGTAAAAAGAAGCTTCTAATTAAAAGAAGATAGAGACGAATTGCAGCAGGTGGTTTTCACCCACATTGGGTTTCCACCTTATATCTTGTGTTCTTGTGTGTGATTGTCTTCTGCTCTGTTTTACTGTTTCTGGTTACTGGTTATTTGATTCTGATACACAAATTAATAATCAACATCTGTAAGATAAAGTAAATTATAAGTTTACATTGTATACGCGGGTTTCCTTCTTCATAGTTGTGTATATACGCGGTTTTAATTAACTGAAGTAGTGTATATTATTTGGATTTGGAAAAGGGAATATTTGACTTGATAATACTGATTCACCCCCCTTCTCAGTATTATTTCCAACAAATAATAGTGAAACAATTATGCAAAATCAATAAGTTAAACAAGACCTTAATCAAACCCCTACTAGCCATGACAAAAAATTCATCAAACATGTCGTAATCATGTAATATACAAGTGTAGCCAACAAAATTAAACATAGGAATCTTGTACTTATCTGAGAATCACTAAGAACCATTGTTCCCTCATGTAACTTTCTACATTATCATCTATTAGACATAGATACATTTTCCATTCATTTACAAGTAAAAACATGTTGAGATTCATACATAGTTGTTGTCATAAAACACACATATAACCAGCATAATAACAACAAAAATAATCATTAAATTATAGCCATACATACCACATATAATCCATAAAAATGATCATAGAAATACAAGGAGAAATAACATTTCATTAATGATGCAAAAACCAAATCTTGGATGGGGCTTCCATGTTCCACCCGACCATAGAATTTTTCAGCCAAATCTCTCTTCAGTCATTCACCCCTGTGCCATGTTCCAAGCATGAATGTGGGACTCAAACCAAAATAACCAACTAGGGAATACCAAGGCTAAACCACCTCACCCTCATCAATAGAAACTATGCTTTATAGTAATCCGTCCCAGATCACTTGGCCAACACAATCAACACATCATAACAATATTTACTGTGATCTCTGCCTAATCACTAGGACAAACAAGCATGGATTCCACCAAATTTCTCCACCTACATTGTGAGGAAATTTACCACCTCCTAGTCTCTCAGGCTTCACGATACAAAACCTAGATCACTATGCGCTAAATGGAGACCCACTCTCCAGGAGTTACCGCATATCCAAACCCCATATTACTAGGCCCAATGGAGATCAAACCACCTCTTGGATTTACCGTATATCCTTCCACTCACCAAAAATTATTCCTAGGCCCACCGAGGCAACACAATCCTGGCTTTACCACAACCCACAGTCTGGCTTAGGGGTCACTAGGCTAGTGGCTTTACCATGATCCATAGTCTGGTTCAGGGACCACTAGGCCATGCGCTATATCATTCGGAGATCCACCCCACTCAGCTTCAAATCCATCTGACAATCTAGCTCAACCAAAACATGAGAACCCCATCACACCATGGCTATTCAGAATTGGCAAGGCTAAGCCTAAAACCGTGTTACACCTGGAAAAACCCATGCCATAACAACAAAATAACCACATGCAATACCATGCATGCCAAATATAGCAAGGAAAATACACATGCAAAGTGATACCTTCAAAGAACCATGTTGTAGTTGTTTGATCCTGGTCTTCCTTGCTTGCTCCTTCCTTCTTCTTGCTTTATTTTCCTTTTGATTCAAAATTAAACAGGAACCCGACAAATTACATAGATAACCATAGACATAGATGTGCAGCAGAAATAATACTTCATTTCATTAATGTGAAATACTGAAATATGCTTACAAATAGTAATGGAAATAAACCAGCTAAGGCGATGGTAGCTTATCTCTGAGAAGAGATGTGGGGGTTACATGCCTCTGAACTATCTTAGAATGAGGCTCGAAGGCCTATTTATTCTTTAGAAATAATGGAAAACCCTAAACATCCAAAAAGCTAACCCTAGAAGATGAAACGCCAAACTGTGGGCCCCATTTGGGTAAATTGGTACATCAACTTCCTGGGGTCGTAACTTTGGCATATGATCTTCATTTGACATGCACAATATCTCGTTAGAAATATCTATCCAAGAACTCCCATTTTTCCCAAAAACGTCATTTAGGGCCTTCAAACAGCTCCGAAAGTTCAAGACCCAAAAAACTACTAAAAATAGTAAGTTGTGCTACAATTAAGGAAACTGAAAAATGTTGAGAGAAACAATGGTGGGGGTCCAAGTGGACTTGGCAGGTGACCACCAATATCCATCTGGATCATTCTCCCCCCTTAGGAAGCAATGGTCCCCATTACGTTGAGTTCCTCCATGAGATGAGGAAACTTCTGCTAAACTTGGTCTTTGGTGAGACACTTGCCCTGGTGAAGGAGTTGGCCTGCTTTGACACCTTGATACAGTTGGATATTATGTTGGCGAGTGTTCTTGATATGTGTGTCCATGATCCAATTAGTTGCAGCTTGTTCCATGCAATCTGGATTTAATTCTATGGGTGTGAGTTGTTCTGCAATGTCGGATGTGTCTAGTAATGGTGGAAAGTATGGCCGAAGGCAATCCACATTCAACATTGGGTGCAGGCCAAGGAATGGGGGAATGTTGAGCTCAAATGCATTGTCTCCCACAGCCTTAGTAATGGTGTAAGGACCATATCAGAGTGGTCTTAGTTTTTGATAGGCTCTAAGAAGGCGTTCCTTTTGCAAATGCAACCAGACTTTGTCGCCCACCTGAAACTTGTGTGGCACCCGATGTTGATCATGTCGCTACTTGCACCTGGAATTTTATTTCTCCAGAATTTCATGGACCTGCTAAAGAATATGTCAGATGTGCTCAATGAAGTTGGTTGCCTTTTCTGTTTTGGACTGGACATGAGCTGAATCTGTGTGAGTAGCTGCACGTGGCATGGCCACATCAATGGGGCAAAGTGGCTGGAATCCCAAGCCCACCTGAAAAGGGTTGTGGTCAGTTGAGTTGTGAAGAGATCTATTGTAGCTGTGTTGAACATAGGGGAGGCTCTCGTCCCATGTGTGTGGATTCTTTAAGCTGTACATGCACAAAATGTGTACAATCGTCCTGTTGACAACCTTTGTCTGGCCATCAGTTTGAGGATGGAAGGCTGTGGACCTAGTGAGTTTGGTGTCTATCATTGACCAAAGAATGGACCAAAATGTATTAAAGAACCGACTGTCCCGATTTGAGATGATAGACTGTGGGATCCCAAAGTGCACCCACACTCGTTCAAAGATGATTTTAGTAGTGGCTTCTGCTATGATATTCTTCTTGCAAGTCGCCATAATGGCCATCTTCGAGAACCTGTCGATGACCACAAAAACACAATCGTTTCCATGCTTAGTGGAAGGAAAGCCTGACATGTAATCCATGGAGACGGATTCCCAAGGTCGACTAGGGGTAGGCGGCGGGGTATAAAGGCCTTGCTTCTTGATGCTCGATTTGGCAATGGCGCAGGAAGTACATGATTTGATGTACTTCCCAACATCCTGTCGAAGATTTGGCCAATAGAAATACTTTTGTAGTACGGCCACCATTTTCTTGACCCCGAAATGCCTAGCAGCCCGACTATAGTGTGCTTCCCAAATCATCTTGGCACACTGGCTTGAAGGAACACAAAGGTGACCCAGCGGCATAACAGGGCATCCTAGAGGTGAAAATCTAGAACATGCCAACCCTCCAAGAGTGTCTGGTATGTGTGACCGAATTCTGTGTTGTTTTTGTAGAGAAGTGGCCAATCATAAGTCTCGTGCCCACAAGAGTTGAGCACGGTGGTTAATGCCATGATCGGTGGTCGACTGAGGTAGTCTGCAACATTATTGTTGCTTCCCTTCTTATATTTGATATTCAAATGGAACTGTTGCAGGTATGTAGACCACTTCTGATGGCGATCATTCTGCAATTTCCCTTGGGTCTGTATGAACTGCAGAGATCGGTGGTCTGTGTGGATGACCGTTTCCTTCCCCAAAATCTAATGCTTCCATTGTCAGTAGGCCTGCACAATGGAATACATCTCTTTGTCATAAGTGGGATACTTCGGGACTGTGTCTGAAAGTGTCTCACTGTGATATGCCACTAGATGCCCATGTTGAGTAAGGAATTCCCCAATAGCATAGTCAGAGGCATCTATCTCGACCTCAAATGGTTGTTGCAAATCTGGCAACGCGAGCATTGGTGCTGTGCAGAGGTGATCTTTCAACTCTATGAATGCCTTCTGTTGAGATTCAGACCAAAAGAATTTTTCTTTCGCTCCTCCATTGGTGACTTGACTCAAGGGCCAAATGATATGAGAAAACTCCAACACGAACCTACGGTAGAAGTTGGCAAGACCTAGAAAGTTGCGACACTCTATCAGAGTGGTTGGAGATGGCCAATCCCGAATGACTTGGATCTTGGCTGGATCCACATGCACCCCATGTTCATCAGTCATGCCAAAAGTAGATTTCTCCAAATTGGCAGATAGCTTGTGTTGTTGTAGTGTTTGGAGAACCTACTGAATGTGGTGGAGGTGCTCTTCCAAAATTTGGTTGAAGATCAGAATGTCATCCAAGTATACCACTACAAATGAGTTGGTGAATGGCTGCAAGATGTCATCCATTAGCCTCATGAAGGTTGCAGGAGCATTCGTTAATCCGAAAGGCATCACCAACCATTCGAAAAGGCCCTCCTTGGCTTTGAAGGCAGTCTTCCACAAATCAAAGGGTTCGATTGGTACCTGGTGATATCCTAACTTCAAATCGATCTTACTGAAATATTTTTCCCCCTTTAGTTGGTCTAGGAGGTCATCAATCCACGGGATTGGGTACCTATTACAGACAATGATCTTGTTCAGCACCTGATAGTCAATACAAAGTCTCCAAGTCCCATCCTTCTTCTGTACCAACACGATCAGGCTCCCACAAGGTGATGAACTTGGATGGATGTGACCTTTCTGCAGCAACTCTTGAATCAGCCTCTTAATTTCATCGTTCTCCAGAACGGAGCACCGATAGATTGGTCCATTGGGTAGCGGTGCACCTGGGGTTAGATCAATGGAGTGCTTGACCTGACAGTGCAGAGGAACCCCTGTGGGGGAGGTGAAGATGTCCTCGTACTCCTCCACGACCTTCTCCATATGTAGTTGTCGTGCGAAGGGGCCCTATCTGGAGGTCATGGCCACCGTCTTCTTCTTTCCTTGAGGGTGTATCATCAGGAAAACAAATTTCCCAGTTTTGGAAATGCGCTTACTGCATTGTTCTGTTGTAACCAAAGAGATGGCAGCAGGTGGTGCTACCTCCAGTATGATGTCCAGCTTATTTCCCAATGTAACAATAATAGCACGGGGTCGTGATTCATACACAGCATGTCACTTCCACAAGTATGGTTGTCCTAATAATACATCACAAACTTCAAGGGGAGTAATTTCACACAATACCTCATCCGTGTAGGGCTTGATGTTGTATGGAAGGCGACACTGCTGGCTCATGCGAAGATCCTGTCCTTGGTGAAGCCACCCAATGGTGTACGGTTGTGGATGTGTTGTGGTCGGTAATCCCAACCGCTTCATGATCTCTACCGAAATAAGGTTCTTTTGGCTCCCACTATCGATAATGAACTGTAGTAGGGAGCCTTTTGCCCACATCTAGGAGCGAAAGAGAAGCTCCTCCTCCTCTAGATCTTCGGGTTCCTCCTTCTGTATCTTCGTGGTGGCAACAGTGGCATTGGGCTCTGCATCGATAATCTGCTTCCCTTTTTCATTCCACTTGTTGAGTTCTAATTCAGAGTCAGAACATGCATCTGATTCTGAAACCTTTAGCTTAGCCACAGTGACTGCTTGGCCCGACACTCACTTGTGTTGTGAGTGGAGCTCTTATGGAACTCACACCATTTTCCCATGTCCTTTTTCGGCTTCACAGCGCTGTAATTTTCTTGCAGCTTTGACAGGTTGTCTTGGTCTACCCCGCCTTGACTTTGTCCTTTTTTCTGTGGTTTAGGGGCACCTTTCCCTTACTTCAAATTTGTAGATCCAAAGTGTCGCTTCTTCTATTTAAACTTTTGCTCGACCTTGACGACATATCGGTATGTTGTGGCGAGCGAGGAGATGTTAAGGAATTCTATTTCTTGCTGGATGTACTTGTGCAAGCAGCCATGGTATTTTAGTATCAAATGCTGCTCCGAATCCTTGATACCCAACTTTGTGCAAAGTGTATGGAAAAGATTGGTAAACTCCAACACGTCTTGGTCCCTCCCCTGCCGCAGTGTGGTCCACTTTATGTATTGATCCTCCCTTCTGACAGGGTAGTACTACTCCTTGATGGCATCTCGGAATGAATTCTAGGTCGGTGCAACTAAAAATAGTGAGCCGGTATTTCATCCTTCTGCTCGCAGTATGTTTCCCACCAGTCCTTGACGTGGGGGGCTACTTTGAGAAGAGCGAAAACAATATTTTCTGATCTGAAAATGGAATGTACTTGTTTAAGGGTGCAAGGTATCCATTTTCAATAATTTCAACTGTGAGCTAGACACTCCAAATGACCTCTAAAAATGTATAAACTTCTTATTTCTTATACAGAGATAGACTGTAGGGGAATTCACTAGACATGTCACCTCTAAAAAGAGGATGAGTTCTAGAGGCTACCTGGCCCTCTACAGGCTCTGCCTAAAGAAATAACAAAGTAAACACTTAGAAGTCTTTGACATACACATACTTGAAGTTTAAGGTCTTGCGGAATAAGACAAGTAACTTTCTGCAGCTGAACATGTGATTATGTGTATATGCAAGTTATATTTATTTGTTGTTTAAAACTTTATATCAATTTTTTTTAGCATCTCATCTTCAGCAAATAAAGACATCAAAATGATAAAGCAGTTCACCCCCCCCGGGCTACATCTGTTGGACCAAACCTCTCCAACTAGGCTTGTCCTCTTGTATTAAAATTGCTACAAAGGCTAATATAAGAATATGGGTGTCTCAAAGGACAGATCTGACTGTGAATACAGAATCAGAAGATAGGAATTAGCCAAACATGCTCTTTCCCAAACAATAAACAGTGAATTTTGTACCTTATACAGTACTTTCCCCAATTAGCCCTGGTGGCCCTTTAAACTTGCATGGAGAATTTCGAGGTGAAGATGACCTCAATTGGTTCTGAAACCTCTTCCATTAGAATCAGAAGGTCAAAAATAACAGACATAGGCTTTTGAATCACCAAAAATGGATGAACATAGCCCCCAAACAACTCCAACACTGAAATGGCCGTGGTGGCCCTGAATGCTTCCCTAAAGCTAAAGAGTGAGAAGAATGCCTCAGAAGGAAAAACGAGCTGTAGAAATGGATTCAGAATACTGAAAACCTTCAGGAATGACATTCGTTCCACATTCACTGCTTTGTAGCAATTTTAATACAAGAGGACAAGCCTAGTTGGAGAGGTTTGGTCCAGTAGATGTAGCCCAGAGGGGGGGTGAACTGCTTTATCATTTTGATGTCTTTATTTGCTGAAGATGAGATGCTAAACAAAACTGATATAAAGTTTTAAACAGCAAATAAATATAACTTGCATATACACATAATCACCTGTTCAGCTGCAGAAAGTTACTTGTCTTATTCCGCAAGACCTTAAACATCAAGTATGTGTATGTCAAAGACTTCTAAGTGTTTACTTTGTTATTTCTTTAAGCAGAGCCTGTAGAGGGCCAGGTAGCCTCTGGAACTCATCCTCTTTTTAGAGGTGACATGTCCGGTGAATGCCCCTACAGTCTATCTCTGTATAAGAAATAAGAAGTTTATACATTTTTAGAGGTCATTTGGAGTGTCTAGCCCACAGTTGAAATTATTGAAAATGGATACCTTGCACCCTTAAACAAGTACATTCCATTTTCAGATCAGATGGTATCAGAGCACTAGGGTTGCTTGACTGACATCACTAGCTTGATTTTGTAGCTTGAAAGGTGTCTTAAGCAGTGTTGAAGATTGACAGCTTTATTATTCTGCAAACTACTAGTTGTTTGAGTTTGTTAAAGCTCTTTTGTTCATTTTTATAATGACAACTTCCATAAGTGAGTTCTCAAAATCGTCCTCCTTCACAAGATTCTTTGATGAAGGCTCGAAGCAAGAATTTTTCATCATGATGAATATGGTGAGAGAAATGTATGAGGATGAAAGAAAGAGCTCTAGACTTCAAGAGCAGTTGAATCCCATGAGGGAAGAGAATTAGTTGCCTTCTGACCAATTGCAGGCAATGGAAGGCCAACTTCATATTGCAAACATGAAGCTGGAAAGGATGCATGAGTTGGAGACACAACTCCTTGTGGCCAAAGAAGCCTTAGCCAAGTATCAGCTTGAAGAAGAGGTAAACAATTCTAGTTTGTCTTCAAATTCTAATAAGAATGTTTATGTTGGTTCTTTTGAGAAACATACCAGAGGCATACGGTCCAAGTTGATGTCCAAAATGGGATATGAAGGAAAAGGATTGGGAAAACATGCGCAGGGTATAGTTGAGCCAATAATGGTTGAGGTAAGGCCTAAGAATTTGGGTCTTGGTTATGGAAAATCTTATGGAGAATGTTCCAAAGCAGCCATGAAGGCAATGGAAACAGTTCCTAGAAGGAGTTTCATTTCAGGTTCTTTATCTCAAGGTTGTAGAGGTTGTATCCTCGAGGAATGCAATAGTTTGAAACATGCGTTGCAAAAAGAAGGTGTGCATAAGCATGCACTTGAACAAGGAAGTGGTGGAAGCTCTAAAACCATTGAAGGGATTCATGGTGTTCCAAAAGGAGCTTCTTCTTCATTTGATTCACTTCCTCATGAAGGTAATGAAGGTGAAAGAGAAAGGTATAAATCTGATTTCAATCATATTTCCTTTGATCATGTAAAGCACGGAAAATTTCCACACAAGCATTGGAAAATAATTGCATGCTCTTTTTGTGGTTTGGTTAACCATAGTGTTTCTAGATGTTGGAAAAGAATGGCAACATACAGGAAACTTTTGAAGGAAAGGAGGCAAGAAGCCAACATTCCATTGAACAATGCAAATCATGCTGTCAAGAAGATGAACATGTGTTGCACTTATTGCCGTAAGCAAGGACATACTGTTGAAAGGTGTTGAACTCTGAATCCAACAGTGCTTCCATGAAAATTGAAGAAACTGGATAAAGAGTATGGCAAGAATGGGAAGGAAGTTTCCATCATTGATATGTGTCAAGATGGTACGCATGTTGATATCGATGTGCAGTTAAAGGAAGCGCCTTTGAAATGGATTGGTAAGAAATGGTTGGAATTCTTATCCAATTAAAGTTGCATGTCTTTTGATTGAATGCATTTCTTTGTTAAGGGAATGCAAGTTGCAGGATGGAAAAGCTGAGTATGAGACTCACTCTATTGCAACAAAAGTTATATTCACTTCAGCTTTGAAAATACATGTACATGTGATCAAGGATATTGTACTTATGATTGTTCTTAAGAGAAAAATTGAAGGATAAACTGCATGCATGAGAATGATATGCATGAGCACAGGGATCATGATGATTTATTTGTATGTTAAACATGTATGTGTGAGTAACTTGAAGGGTTGATTACTTTGTTTTTAGCCATGCATGTGATGTAATATTGACTTGGAAAAAGTTAATTTGATCTCCAAGATTTTAAAGAGGAGAAATGATGAAGTGTTTCATCTTGGTAAAAACCTTCTCATTTGGGAGGCAACTCTTCTTTTGGAGTGGAGGTGCCATGGATGGGCATCGTGACAACTGGCAAGCCCACATGTTCAGGAGAATATTTCAGCTCATATATCAGCAAGTTTCATTGCTGGTTTCTGCAAACTTTCAGTTTGTCTGGCGAACAAGCTTGGTCGGGATTCGACGAGTACTTGGTTTATGCAGCAACATTCGCCATGACGACAGTTGATAAGGCAGGACATTTTGGCATTAGTATGATCTTTCGGTTGAATGGAAGAGGATATTTCTGTTCCTCAACTGTTGTACAGTTCAGTTCAGAGATTCAGTGAGCTTTTGGGGACCAAAAGCCTTCTCATTTGGGAGGCGTGATCAGGTGCTCATGTTCTAAGTGTCGTAAAATGGTCAAAAATTAAATTGCTTAGAACTGATTAGAACCTAAACGACCGGATAGAGCTCATCTTCCTGATTCCGGCACCGCAAACGGTTCAAAAAACGGTCGCCGTATGAGAAAGTTATGCCAAAAACAAAATTGCCCAATAACCCTTAGTTTTTGGAATTTAAAAAAATAAAATAAAATACAATAAAATAAAATAAAAATAAAAAAGATATTCCTTTTGGCCAGCCAATCATAGGCTTCCACGTGGCAGGCCCGTAGGGCGCCACGTGGCCCATGATGACGTTAGCAAGGTTTGTTTGGAGCACATATTAAAATTTGTTGGAGGCAGTGAGGTTTGATCCCAAGACCTACTACCTAACACTCCCATGCCTTACCGTTAGCCCACGGTCTTTTCTGTTGTTCAAGGGGCGGATTTCACTATTGTTGACGTTTCAAATGCGATGGGGCGGAAACCAAAGGGGGCCAGCCCCCCCATGCCATATGACCTTGGGCCGAGAATCGTGGGCCAACACATTTAAACCGCCAGCCAAACTGCCAGCACAAAATCCGAGGCAGCCCACAAACATTAAATGTAACTGCAAGATTTGGCAGAAATTTTGGCAGACATGGCGAATTTGGCGGACCCGCCATAATTGGCGGAGCTAACTAGAGTTAACTAAAGTTAGCTGGAGTTCTTTTAGGCTAAACTAGAGGGGATCATTAAATGGCCATAACTTTGGCTAGGAAAGTCCGTTTTGGATGATTTTTTATTTTATTTTGGGTATCTTGGACCTTCTGAAGCCAGTGGTACAGGTTTCACAGCCATCTGAGGTCATTTGTAGGTGTTTTTGCTTCGTGTAAGTTCCAAGAGCCACCAGGGCCAAATCAGTTTGGGAGCTGCATTGGGAATTGTGCAGCCAGTGAATGTGGAACGAAGGTCATTCCTGAAGCTTTTCAGAATTCTAAATCCATTTCTACAGCTCGGTTTGCCTTCTGAGGCATTCTTCTCACTGTTTAGCTTCAGGGAAGCTTTCAGGGCCACCATGGCCATTTCAGTGTTGGAGTTGTTTGGGGGCTATGTTCATCCATTTTTGGTGATTCAAAAGCCTATGTCTGCTATTTTCGACCTTCTGAGTCTAATGGCAGAGGTTTCAGAACCAATTGAGGTCATCTTCACCTCAAAATTCTCCATGTAAGTTTAAAGGGCCACTAGGGCTAATTGGGGAAAGTACTGTATAAGGTACAAAATTCACTGTTTAGTGTTTGGGAAAGAGCATGTTTGGCTAATTCCTATTTTTTGATTCTGTATTTACAGTCAGATCTGTCCTTTGAGACACCCATATTCTTGTATTAGCCTTTTTAGCAATTTTAATACAAGAGGACAAGCCTAGTTGGAGATGTTTGGTCCAGCAGATGTAGCCCAGAGGGGGGGTGAACTACTTTATCATTTTGATGTCTTTATTTGCTGAAGCTGAGATGCTAAACAAAACTGATATAAATTTTTAAACATTAAATAAATATAACTTGCATATACACATAATCATTTGTCCAGCTGCAGAAAGTTACTTGTCTTATTCCGCAAGACCTTAAACTTCAAGTATGTGTATGTCAAAGACTTCTAAGTGTTTACTTTGTTATTTCTTTAGGCAGAGCCTGTAGAGGGCCAGGTAGCCTCTGGAACTCATCCTCTTTTTAGAGGTGACATGTCTGGTGAATGCCCCTACAGTCTATCTCTGTATAAGAAATAAGAATTTTATACATTTTTCACAGCCATCTGAGGTCATTTGCAGGTGTTTTTGCTTCGTGGAAGTTCCAGGAGCCACCAGGGCCAAATCAGTTTGGGAGCTGCATTGGGAATTGTGCAGCCAGTGAATGTGGAACGAAGGTCATTCCTGAAGGTTTTCAGCATTCTAAATCCATTTCTACAACTCGTTTTGCCTTCTGAGGCATTCTTCTCACTGTTTAGCTTCAGGGAAGCTTTGAGGGCCACCAGGGCCATTTCAATGTTGGAGTTGTTGGGGGGCTATGTTCATCCATTTTTGGTGATTCAAAAGCCTATATCTATTATTTTCGACCTTCTGAGTCTAATGGTAGAGGTTTCAGAACCAATTGAGGTAATCTTCACCTCGAAATTCTCCATGCAAGTTTAAAGGGCCACTAGGGCTAATTGGGGAAAGTATTGTATAAGGTACAAAATTCACTGTTTAGTGTTTGGGAAAGAGCATGTTTGGCTAATTCCTATCTTCTGATTCTGTATTTACAGTCAGATCTGTCCTTTGAGACACCCATATTCTTGTATTAGCCTTTGTAGCAATTTTAATACAAGAGGACAAGCCTAGTTGGAGAGGTTTGGTCCAGCAGATGTAGCCCAGAGGGGGGGTGAACTGCTTTATCATTTTGATGTCTTTATTTGTTGAAGATGAGATGCTAAACAAAACTGATATAAAGTTTTAAACAGAAAATAAATATAACTTGCATATACACATAATCACATGTTCAGCTACAGAAAGTTACTTGTCTTATTCCGCAAGACCTTAAACTTCAAGTATGTGTATGTCAAAGACTTCTAAGTGTTTACTTTGTTATTTCTTTAGGTAGATCCTGTAGAGGGCCAGGTAGCCTCTGGAACTCATCCTATTTTTAGAGGTGACATGTCCGGTGAATGCCCCTACAGTCTATCTCTGTATAAGAAATAAGAAGTTTATACATTTTTACAGGTCATTTGGAGTGTCTAGCTCACAGTTGAAATTATTGAAAATGGATACCTTGCACCCTTAAACAAGTACATTCCATTTTCAGATCATTTTCCCGACTCGAAAATTGATGAACAGAAAAATAACCCTCTAACAGATTTAACCATTTATCTATGGCATCTGTGTCTATCTGACCCTAGAATATGGGGATTTCAAAATTAACTTGTACCTTAAAGGGTGTGGCATTTCCATAGTAGCTGCTACAAGCCGATGCGTCGCTTCTGGGTAGCCGCTGAAGGATCTGGGCAAAGTTGTCCATCATCGCATCCCTTTGTCACTTGAGGGCTTCTTCAAGCAAGATTTTGATAGGATCTCCTGCCCCCTCATCTTTCTTATCATCCGCCATTGGAGGCCATCGGGATTAGTGAGGCTGGTCTTGCAAAGGTTCGACCAGTTCAAGCCCTAACTCCTTATATCCCGACCTTGATGGGGACATGAAAAGAAAAGCAAAGAAAAATCAGACCGCTCTGACACCACTGATATGAAATTAAACAGGAATGCAACAAATTACAGAGATAACCATAGACACAGATATGCAGTGGAAATAATACTTCATTTCATTAATGTGAAATCTTGAAATATGCATACAAACAGTAATGGAAATAAACCAGTTAGGGCAATGGTAGCTTATCTCTGAGAAGAGATGTGGCAGTTACATGCCTCTTAAATATCTTACAATGAGGCTCGAAGGCCTATTTATTGTTGAGAAACAATTGAAAACCCTAAACATCCAAAAACATAACCCTAGAAGATGAAATTCCAAACTGTGGGCCCCATTTGGGTAAATTGGTACATCAACTTCCGGGGGTCGTAACTTTGGCGTATGATCTCTGTTTGACGTGCACAATATCTTGTTAGAAAGATCTATCTGTGAACTACAACTTTGGGAAGACCAACATTCGTCCATGGACCCATGTTGCTCCCAGTTTTCCCAAAAAACTTCGTTTAGGACCTCAAAATGGCTCCAGAAGTTCAGCTTGCTAAAAATAGTAAGTTGTGTTATAATTAAGGAAAATGAAAATTCTAAGAGAAACAATGGTGGGGGTCCAAGTGGACTTGGCAGGTGGCAACCAATATCCACCTGGATCACCTTTCTTGGTCCCATGCATAACCATAGAAAAATCTTGAGCCAAGAGCTTACACTGACTAAGAACTTACTAATTGATCCTCATAAACCTTTTTATTAATTAGGCCTCTATTTTCTTCATTTTCCATTAGTTCCCTTCAATTTCCTCCTCACATGCAACCTGTGACCTTTCACTTTCCTTTCTTCCAATTTTCCAATATTTTTATAAATAAATGCCTCATGCATTTCCAAATCCTTTTCCATTTCCTTTGCCATTTTCCTTAGCCATAAACAACCAAGTGAACACCCCCTAGGATGTCCTTCCCAACATTCAACTTGGAATACATGTCCCATCATCTATTGTATTTATATATTTTTACATGGATTTTTAACTAGCGTTGTTACATTGTGCTCCCCATTGAGTGTGAGATCCCTACCTTACACTCAGCCATCAAACTTCTCCCATATACCTCACCTTTAGAGCAAAGGCTAGTACAATTGGAACATGTTGACAAAAGTCGACGAGAATATCTCCAACATGATGAAGCCCACAAAAAGAGGAATAAATCCTCCTTTGACCACAATTTCACCCCTTGTTCATTCACAAAAGGGAAATTAGTCTTCATCTACGATGTTGCAAACAAAGATTTAGGACCAGGGAAGTTTGAAACATTATGGAAGGACCCTTACATTGTTAAACATTTCCTCCTCAAGGGGGTATACTTGTTAGCATAGCTTGATGGGACTTGCCTCAAAGATCCTATCAACGGACTCTACCTCAAAAATTTATATCCATAACAATCAAAACAACCCTAGAATGTAAATGTATGCACCATGACTTATTTTTGTGATAATCACCTCATCACAGATGTACACTAAAATCTCTCTCATCATGTGTCGTAGATGGATCATTCACCAACCTATCATCATAGGTTCATTGATGGTGCTTCTTGATGGTCACAAACCTCATTGTAGTAGCCTGGGCCATATACTCTCCTAACCTGACACCCTTCCACCAGAATGGGCTTTGTATTGTCTCAACCACCAATAATCAAGCCGAATACAATGTCTTCATAGGGCTTTTGTTTGATCTCTCCCACCTATGTATGAGTCACCTGCATGTTTGCCTTGACTCCCAGCTTGTTGTATCAAGTTGAATAGAACCTTCAGGGTATGAGACCATTTCCTTTTTTAGAAATACCTACATGCATGAAGTTTAACTCATGGTTTTGATCATATCACATTTTCACATATACCAAGAAATAAAAATCATGTAGTTGACTGCATATCTAATTAAATCCTGGACTTGCATGTATCACATATACATCATCATCGAGACACATAAAACATGAATATCATATCCATCAAATAAATGAAAAAGTACATCACATGTATAAAATCATATCATATAAGACACATCATGAGAGCCACAAAAAATCATCTCATATATATATATATATATATATATATATATATATATATATGTATATATATGTATATATATGTATATATATGTATATATATGTATGTATATGTATATGTACATATGTATATAGATATATGTGTGTGTGTGTGTGTGTGTGTACATATCTATATCTATATATCTATATATATATATATATATATATATATATATATACATCTGGTGGCAATGCCATGAAAAAATGAGTCATCAAAAGGGGAGCATCCTCATAATGGGTGCTTCCCCTGGTACATACATACATAAAAATACATCTAAGCCTGGTGTAACACACCCCCATCACCCCCTGCATCCCCTGCATGAGGCCCTCTAGCCTCACCAGATGCTGGAGCCAAAATCAGATGAGCGGTCGACACGACCACTGCAAACTGATAAAGGACAAAATGCCTCGCTCTATCCCAAGCCATAGTCCTCTCTGTCATGATCTCATCCAACATCTCCCAACCTGCCTCAGGAATCCCCTATATTAGCACGACTGTGTGATCCCATGTATCCTCAGCAGCCCTTTCTCCTGCCTCTGCAACCTCTACCTGAGCCTTTGTAGCCTTAGGACACTCCCACAATCTCTCCATCTCAACGTGAAGAGAAGAACTCTCCCCTATCCCGAGGGGCCACCTATATCTAAGTGTCAACACTGAGCTGGCCTCTTAGGGTCCTCTTGCACCTTGTCATATCTCCTCTATCATGGCATACCTTTCACACCATCTCCACCCAGATGATGAGGATCGTTGAACACCAAACAACCCAATGAACATTCAAAAGGTCCCACATCTGCAAACGAAGATACATGGTATCAATATAGACATAAATATACATCATAAATACATGTAAATAAGAAAAATGAAGAACACACAATCACATACCTGTCGAGCCCAAGCATCACTTGGAGTAGCCCCATCTCTGGATCTCCATGGAAATCCATGCTAGCATATGGGAACTCCAAAATCATATGAGGGTTGGACAACCACTAACCCTCCATTGTGAGCATCCAAAATCTCCCCACCTCTCCTCCACCTTCCTAGGGTATCATTGGTGCCCATTGCCTGATCTGAAGCTCCCTCAGGGGCCCTATAATCACTGCAACCACCAGTTGAAGCATCATAAACCTATCATAGAGAATGATGCAAATGACACTCACATAGCAAAATATTTGTGCCTCACCCTAGCGAACCTGTGTGAGATGTGTTTTCATCCTCCTGTGGAGGTAGCCTTCCTAGTCATAAAACGCTCCTCCCTAAAGCCCCTATAGGACATCTAGTTGGAGCCTAGAAAAGCAATGTCGGGAAACTATCCCCACCGGTCGCACAATCATAGCCAAGGCAGCTCACTCAGCTATATAAGGACTACATCAACATGGATACACACATCCTGAAAAGGATTTGGTCTGCAATGGTCCTTAGCCCATCTAGTCAAGTCCACCTGACTTGGAGACAAGGGCATCGGTAGCACCTCTCCCCGAGGCACTAACCCAATCACAAAATAGACATCCACCTTAGTGGTGAATGTCACATCCTGGCCCCAGATGTCAAAGGCCTCTCAATCTGGAAACCATATCCCAATCACAAAGTTTAGGAAGTCCTACAATTTGAGTAGGGGGTTCTAGACAAATTCAGTAGCCCCAATCTAGTCAACAAAGCCCTAGCTAGATCATCTCCCACCACCGTTATATAGATCCGATCCCAATCTCGCTCCCTCCACATCATACCCATCCTGCGAAAAATCATGAAGAAAACAAAAAATTAGTGTCAAAGGCTTAAATTTATCTTTCTGTAACCCTGCATGCTTGTTTCAAGAATAGGTGCATGAATGCACGTATGTTCCTAAAATAGGTGCACGGTTCTGCAATGTTCCTCCCTATACAATCACAAGACTACACGACTATCAACCCCTTAGCTGTGAGGATGTAGGCCCCTCGACCGCACATACATTTTGTTGGAAATAATACTGAGAGGGGGGAGGGTGAAGCAGTATTATCAAATCAATAATTTTTTCATTTCCATACTTAGATTTATATACGCTACTTCTGTGAAGGGAACCCCTGTGTACACGCAAATATTTCTAATTCAACTAGCGTATATCTAGTAAACTTATGATTCAGTTAATCCATTAAAAGTTGATCTTTAATCAGTGCATCAGAACTTCATTAACCATATGAACAGTAAACAGGTGCAGTAAAACAGAACAGATCATCACACACAAGAAACACACATGAACACCATGATGTAAGGTCGAAACCCAATGTGGGTGAAAACCACCGGCTACAATTCGTCTCTATCTTTCCTTAATAAGAAACTTCTTTTTACAATATTTATGTACTAGTGCAGTCTTATACCAGTATGCAGGCTTCTACCTGCAGAAGGCTACAATCTTCTCTCATTCTCCAACTTCTCCTGGAAGGGAGCTACAACCCCCTTAGCTTTTGTGCTAGTTGATGTACTAGTACGTAGGTGCTGACCTACAGAAGGCTACAACCTTCTCTATTCTTCCAAGGACCACATTTCATAAATTTTCATACTGGATCCATAAGTAACATCAATCAAACATCAAATATTTCTGCATCAACCAATCCCCTTTGCACCAACCAAAACTGAATCAAACAATCACTTCTCTGAATGTTGTAACCAGAATGCAGTAACAGTAACCAAACACCAATCCTGAACCCAAAATATTGCAGCAATAAACAGAAGTAGCTAAAACATATTTATGAGACGTACACTGCTTCAAAATGAAGAACTTGCGTGCATACGCTTCTATATTAAGGAAAACCAGCGCATATGTTTTTTTGAATTACAGAACCAGTGTGTATATGCACCTTTGTTGTGCCAAACCTGCATATAGATCTATAAAAGATAATTTACCCTTTTCAATTATTCAAACATCAGTTATACCCAGATTATCAGATTTATAGATCAAGTCACGCACCAAATATAACAGATCAAAATCACACAAAGATACTACAATTCAAGCCTTATGATCTTGACCCATCAATAGAACTTATCCTTCTTCTAGTGCTCAGGTTCCTCCTTGGTTCAGATCCAGCTGTGCACCATAACCCAATAACCAGTATTCTAGATCTTGCTCTTTATAAGATATTCAATCCTTGAGTGAATGCAGTTGCCTAATGATCTCCTTCCCCTTTTATAGTCTTATGCCTTACTCAATATCATGGTCCAAAACCACTTAGAACCAATACCTGGGTTCAACACTTTGGACAAGATACCATGGTCCAAAACCATAGGTCCGATACCAAGGACCAAATACCATGGACTAAAAATAAGTTTTCCCACATGTATGCGCTTTTCCATGCATGAAAGTGCGTGCATGCACATACGTGACTTTTGATCAGCGATCTCGCATGTATACGCGACTTGGTTAAGTGGAAACTGTGTATATCTCTTTTTCTTTTATTCTGAGAGCCTGAACTGTGATCTATCATCTGAGTGAGTTGCCATCAAGGACAACACCTGTGTCATAGTGCCAAACTTGTGTCATAATGCCAAAAATCTCCCTCTTTGGACTTGATGGAAACCCCAAGTCACTCCAAGTCAGTCTCCCCCTTTGTCATCAAGGGAAAAGGGTAATGCTCCCCCTGAGTACATGTTGAAATCTTCTACTTTGTTGTGTTGTCCATGCTCCCCTTGATTGTAGGCAAGGTCTACAAAAAGATGTTCTACAAGAAAGAACATGACTCTATAAATGACCTTCCTATCACCAACGACTCATACATACATCCATCTCCCAACCATGTGGGGAAGAAGTTTACACATGATAAAACAATAACATTACATCATCTATCCCAGGTATAGTGGGGAAACAAAATAGTTTGTTACATGACCTTGATGATAAAGGATATACATACATAGAGACAAAATATCTACAACAAGAATATGAAAGTCATCAACAACTATCATCAGCAGCATCTGTCAATCATCATTCAGAACAACAACCATGTTCTCCCTCAACAGTTGTTCCACCTGAAGCCAAAACAATTGTGAAATTGAACCAAGATCTTATAAGATAATGCCAAGAATGCTTTATTAGAAGTATATGCTCCCCCTGAACCTATGTCAGATGGTCTCTGTCAGACCCATGTTAGACTCTTTCCATCCTAAGTCTAGCCCACTGCTTTTTTTTTCTTCAAATCAACATATACGCGACTGTATCCATAGAAACCAACGTATGTACACGGATGCTCCTCATGAAACTCGTGTACAACACCTTTTCTCTGAAACAGATAAGTTTCAATAGCAAGATGATGCATCGACTACTCCCAACTTCTATCTAAGGTATTCAAATGTCTCCCTGGGCAGTGGTTTGGTGAATATATCAGGAACCTGTTCCTTGGAGGGAACATACTCCAATTTGACCTTTTGTTCAAGCACTTGTTCCCAGAGAAAATGATATTTGATAGGTATGTGCTTGGTCTTTGAATGCATGACTAGATTCTTTGAAATATTGATTGCACTTGTATTATCACATAAAATGGAGATAGGTGGAGTACAAATGATTTGAAAGTCTTTCAAAGTATGCATCATCCAAAGGAGTTGTGTGCAGCAAGATGCAATAGCCACATATTCTACTTCAGTTGTAGATAATGCAATTGAACTTTGTTTCTTGTTGAACCAAGATACTAATCTGGAACCCATAAAGAATGCACCACCACTAGTTCTTTTTCTGTCATCCACGCTTCCTGCCCAATCTGCATCTGTGTATGCATGAAGTATGAGATATGTACTTCTAGGATACCATGAGCCATAGTTCTGTGTTCCTTGAAGATATTTGAAAATCCTTTTAACCGCCTAAAGGTGTGATTCTTTTGGATTTGCCTGGAATCTTCCAACTATTCCCACTGCATGCATGATGTCTGGTCGGGTACCTGTTAGATAGAGAAGACTACCAATCATGGATCTATAGATTGGTTGATGTATTGCTACTGAATCATTATTTAAGCTGAGGATGCATCTTGTTACCATAGGGGTACAAACTGGTCTCGAATCTTCCATGCCATATTTCTTCAAGATCTGCTTGAGGTACTTGGTTTGTGATAGAAGGATATCGTCTTTGTTTTGGTGGACTTGTAAACCAAGAGAATATGTCAGCTCACCAAGCAGGGACATTTCAAATTCTTTCTACATCACCAAGGCAAAGTTTTGACTCATGGCTTCTTCATTGCTACCAAAGATGATATCATCAACAAACACAACAAGTATTAGAAATTTAAAATTATCAATTTTTATATATAGATTGCTATCTGTTGATCCTTTTGAAAAACCTTGTTGATGGAGGTATTTGTCCAGACAATAATACCAAGCCTTTGGAGCCTGTTTAAGACCATAGAGTGCCTTCTTAAGTCTGCATACAAGTTTTGGATCATTTCCAACGATGAATCCATCTAGTTGCTCAATATACACTTCTTCTTCTAAGTCTCCATTTAAAAAGTCAAATTTCACATCCATTTGATATACTTTGAACTTCTGAAAGCTAGAAAGAGCAACGAACATTCTTATGGCTTCAAGTCTAGAAACCAGTGCAAAAGTTTCTTCAAAGTCTATACCTTCTTGTTGAGCATACCCTTTACAAACAAGTCTGGCCTTGTTTCTAATAACATCTCCCTCTTCGTTCAGCTTGTTTTTGAATATCCATTTGGTCCCTATGACATTCTTATCATTAGGTCTAGGAACCAATTCCCAAGTGTTATTCGTTTCAATCTGCTCAAGTTCTTCATTCATGGCCTTGACCCAGCATTCATCTTTGTATGCTTAACTTACATTTCGTGGTTCAACGAAGGAGAGCAATGTTAGATAGCTTGAAGTTTTTGTTATAGTTCTTGTTTGAACACCTGCCTCTTTCTGCCCCAAAATTTGAGTCTCTGGATGGTTCTTCTGAACATATCTAGATGGATTCTTTTCTTCTATTCTTGTCTGTTCTTCTAGAGCCTCCTAAGTTTCTTTTTCAGCATTAGTCTGATCTGATGTTGAAGGATAGTCCTCTTCGTCTTCAAAATCTTCAGTTTTTATAAGTTTTGAATTGTTGTCTTCTTCATCAACCACCACATCAATACTTTCAACAATTTTTCGAAGTCTTTTATTGTAACACTTATATCCTTTACTCCGGGAAGAGTAGCCAAGGAGAATGCCTTCATCTACTCTAGGTTAAAACTTGCCAAGATTTTCATCAGTCCTTTTGATGTAACATTTGCTTCCAAAAACCTTGAAGTATTTTACCGTAGGATTCTTACCATACCAAAGTTCATGAGGAGTTTGAGTGTTGTTTACCCGAACATTTGTTTTGTTGAGAATAGTAACAGCAACAAATGCAGCTTCACCCCAGAAGGTTGCAGGAGTTCCAGATTCATCAAGCATAGCATGAGCCATTTGTTGAACCGTTCTGTTCATCCTTTCCACTACTCCATTTTGCTAAGGAGTCCTTGCAGTAGAGAATTCCCTTCTTATTCCATGTTCTTCACAAAAGTCAAAAAATTCATCCAAGGTAAATTCCCCTCCTCAATCAGACCTGAGGCATTTGATTCTGCGATCTGATTCATTTTCAACCAAGGCTTTGAAAGCTTTGAACTTTTCGAAAGCTTTGTCTTTATGCTTCAAAAGTCCTATCCAACACATCCTAGAAAAGTCGTCAATGAACAATATAAATTATTCTTCTCCTCGAGGTGACTTTTTCCTTGATGGACCACATAAATCGGAATGGACAAGTTCAAGTGGCTTACTAGCTAATCCTTCCTTCTCAGGGAAATTAGTTCTATTTTTCTTACCAAACTGACATGATTTGCATATTGTATTGTCTGGAATTCTGATGTCGGGGAGATCACGAACCGCCTAATATTTGCATGCTTTTATTATCTGAGAGAAGCTTAGATGCCCTAATCTTCTGTGCCATAGCCAGTGCTCATCATTCTTGCTTAGATAACATTGTTGTTGTCCTCCCTTGAGTATGTATAGATTATTTGGAGTTCTTATGGATTTGATCATTGTTTCTCCTGTATCAAGCTCACGAACAATAAATCCATTTGATCGGAATATTACCTCATTTCCTTGATCACACATTTTGCTAACACTTAATAGATTATTCTTTAAGCCATCAACATACATAACATTTCTAGCTTTAACTTTTTCTTTCAAAAGAACAGAACCTTTACCTTTTATGAGAGCAGGGTGTCATTTCCAAATGAGACCTTCCTTTCCTTTTCTAAGGCACTATATGACTAAAGTTTTTCTTTATCACCTGTCATATGTTTCAAGCATCCACTGTTGATGTACCACTGATTTTCTTGTCCTTCTACATATAAGGCTATATCACATCTTTCTGGTTGCGGTTCTTTATTTCTCCATGTTTTGGGACCTAATGAAGGTTTCTCCTTCTGAGATGATTTCCAAAACTTACTCCTGCATTCAGAATCTTCATGACCGAAGTTGTTACAAATAGAGAATTCTATTTCATTTTCAAGAGAAAAAAAGTTATTGTAGGTCCTCTTCAAGATCCTATTCACGCTCCTTTGATTTTGTGCTTCTCGAGTCATGATGGTCTTGTAGGAAACACATTGAGTAGCTTTGTGTCCAAAGTTATGACATGAAAAACATTGGCCATTAAAGAAGTTCCTGCGATTATCAAATCTACCATCCAGGTGATTCATTCTTGAGACAAATTGAGAATGATTTACCTACGGTTGGTTGTAGCTTCTATTCGTTCTTGAAGTAGATTGACCCCAATTTACCTGGTGATCTACTTTATGCCTTTGCTGATGTTTGTCAACCTGTTCACTTCTCCTTGCTGCATCAAGATAACTTTTGGAGGTGGATGGCTTCTGTGCTTGAGATGCTTCTTCAGTATATCCAAGACCTATCTTGATTAGAGGAGAATGTTTCACTTTGATAATCTCATCTAAAGTTTTAGATCCTTTAGCAAATCTAAGATTAAGAGCTTTTGTTTTCTCAATATCTTTTCTAAGTCCCACAATTTCACATTCTAACTTTTCATTATGTTTTTCCCTTTTAGCAAGTTGGAATGTCAGAGTACCTATGATCATACTCTTTTCTTCTAAACAAATTTCAATTTTAGAAATTTCTTCATAGAGATCATCTTCATCTATATCATCCAAGAAATCATCATCTTCAAAAGCCATCAAAATTCTATAATTATTATCATGTTCATCTTCATCACTATTTGAAAGTCCATCACTGTCTTCATGAGTATAATAACTCTTCCTACTTACATTTTGTTTTCTGTTCCATTTAACTGGTTCCTTACCTTTATCTTTATGAGGACATTTGGCTGCATAGTGACCAACTCTCCCACAAGCAAAGCATTTGAAAGGTAGCTTACCTCTGAATCTTCCAGAGCCCCGTTGAAGGTTCTTGACAAAGTTTGATTCTTCCTCTCCTTCTGATGTATGTCCTCACTCATTGTATTCTCCTTTTGAAGTTTTGAATGCGGCTTCTTTGATGTCTGATGGACCCCCTTTTCTCATTTCAAAAGCAGTTATGATTCGTGCAGCTATGACATGGTAATACTCTGAATATTCTGCTTTTCTTCTATGGTAGAAACTTTTGATTCAAACTTAGAAGACAAAGATCTTAAAACCTTTTCGTCTAAAGTAACTTCTTTTATTTCTTCACCCAATTTTTTCATGCAATTAACAATCTCATCTATACGTAAGAAATAATTAGCCACACTTTCATCATTGTGCATTCTAAGAGTTTCGTATTGAATTCTGAGAGATTATAGTTTTGCACGTTTTACCTTATCGTCTCCTTCATAGCTTAGAATGATCTTGTCCCATATTTATTTTTTGGTTTTGAGCTGCATAACCTTGATGAATTCTGATTGAGATAGACTCCCGAAATAGAGTATTGACATCCTTTGCATTTGTTTCATACTACTTTTTACCAGTTGTATTTGTAGGAGTTGTTGATGGGAATGTGTATCGTCCTTCCACGATATCTGTTATAGATCTGATCCAGAATATATGATAACATAAATAAACCCAAGAATAGTAAGATCCAAATATAGATAGAAATGATTCTTTATTATCAAAACCCTTATGGTAGGGCAACACCATACATTCACTCCTTAAGGAAGGAGAGCACTCCACAAGCCATATGCCTGTTCATACAATAATACTTCTCTTCATCTTCATGTGGAGTCTCTAGCCTCTATATAGGCTTCATACATACAATATCATGCATCATTACCATGGTTTCCTCATACCATCAACTAATACCATGGGCCCATTACATTATTATTAACTACTTGTGGTCCCTTACATGACATGGGTTAACCACCTTATTTATTACTATGGCCCATCCCATTATTACATTATTACCTTGGGTATCTCCCTTGGTACCCCATATTACCCCCCCTAGGTACATAACATTCCACCCCCCTAAGCATGTTTCGTCCCCGAAACATGGGAAGAACATAAATAATAAGATCTACTCAAAAGAGTAGTCCACTGATACCATGCACGTGCATCTAGCCATCCAAGAGAAAGGTGAACCCTCGATCTCGCTGGTGCCTCGCTCGCTTGAGATGGAAGTTGACTGTGGTAGCTCTTCTGTGTGGATGTGTAGTAGGTGGATCTTTGTTCCTCTCGATCTGTCCTGCGGGGTTTGTTGTCCATGTGGCTAATTGGTTGCCATCTTGATTGTTGTCTTGCTGGGTGATGTGGGTGATGATATGTTGAAGTTTTAACCCACGATGGTTTTTTCTTTACCTCACCTTGCTGTGGTGCCTGTTATGGTGTCTTCTTTTTCAATATGACTTCAACCACTGAACCGTCCTCAGATGTATCAGCACCTGTAACCTTTTCTGTGTCAGCCTCTGTTTGTGTTTGATTGTCGACCATCAACTGCTCATCATCTGATATGTCAGTCCCTGTAACATCTTGTGTGTCAACCTCCGTGGACTCTACCTGTTTATGGATGGAAATATCCTGTAATGTAATTTTCTTCTTTTTATACCATAGCTTCAGGAATTTCTTCTGCACATTAATTTTGATAGTACCCACAGATTCCATCCAAGGATATCCCAAAACAACATCGATATTATCCATCTCTGAAGCATAAAAATCACCATGAAACACATACTTATCCATAGAAAGCTTCAAATCCTTATAGATTTGAACATCCTTATCATCAACCTGTGTATTTTCAATTTGTTTTGCTGGGACTTGCAATTTCTTTGTCAAGTTGATATTTATGAGATTTTGCTTGCAACTCGGATTTATATGCACAATGATTTTCTCCTTCTGAATCATTCCATGAACCTGCAATAAGGAGACACCCGTAGCAATTAAACCCTTACATGTCTCATTCTCCTTTTTTCTAGCCCGAGACCATTTTTCCAAAAAGACTTTTTCAAATTCTACATCTGAAAGTTTGATCAACTGTTGGTAGTCAAGTGATGAATGCCATTTTAGAGCCTCATCTCTCAAATTAAACCGTACTACATTTTTCCAACATATCCCATATTCGGACTTTATTCTTTGTATGAATTCTCCAATAGTAGGACCATTATCTTTCCCTGTAAAATATAGCTTCTCCATGAAGAGGGTTTGAGAAAAATTCACTTACTTGGCGAAAATTTGAAATTGTCACAGTTTCGTCAATATTGCTCAAAATCTCTATTATAACCTGTTTTTGGAAATGGAACAACCATTCTGCATCTGCCCATGTGATAGAAATCTTGATTCAGACACTAGAATTTCAGATCTGCGCTGCTACTCTCCCACCATCACCCCAAAATTTCTTAAAAAAAAACTGATTTTATATCAGCGATATCTCCCTCATCCGGACTCCGATTCAACTGATTTTTTTTTTGAAATTAGTTGTTTTTTCACAAAGATTCCAGATATACAATTAGATCTGGCAGATCTTGCACCAAGACTTCTAGATCTGCGCCAGAAAACTCGCAGCCCTGAAAATTGTCGGCAACCCCACTGATTTTTAAATCAGCGATATCTCCTTCATCCGGACTCCGATTCAACCGATTTTTTTTTTAAATCGGCTATTTTTGCACAAGGAATACATATATGCAATTATATTCTACAGATCTTGCACCAAAACGTATAGATATGATCTGAAAATTCGCCACCCAAAAAATCCCTGCAAAAATGAAAAAAAATTCTCCACGGTTTGCCCAAGAAAGTGCTCTGATACCACTTCTTGTAGCTCTGATACCACTTGTTGTAGCTCTGATACCACTTGTTATAGATCTGATCCAAAATATATGATAACAGAAATAAACCCAAGAATAGTAAGATCCAAATATAGATAGAAATGATTCTTTATTATCAAAACCCTTATGGTAGGGCAACACCATACATTCACTCCTTAAGGAAGGAGAGCACTCCACAAGCCATATGCCTGTTCATACAATAATACTTCTCTTCATCTTCATGTGGAGTCTCTAGCCTCTATATAGGCTTCATACATATAATACCATGCATCATTACCATGGTTTCCTCATACCATCAACTAATACCATGGGCCCATTACATTATTATTAACTACTTGTGGTCCCTTACATGACATGGGTTAACCACCTTATTTATTACTATGGCCCATCCCATTATTACATTATTACCTTGGGTACCTCCCTTGGTACCCCATATTACCCCCCTAGGTACATAACAATATCCCAAACTTCTACACCAAGAGATTGAAGATAGGTTGTGGTTCTTACCTTCCAATAGACGAAGTTTCTCCCACCAAATATTGGTGGCCTGATGGATGCCTCCCTTTCGTAGTTTCTCATGATGATAGATCTTCCTTCAAGCGATCAAGCTTCTTCTGAAGGACCTGCTCTGATACCAATTGTTGGAAATAATACTAAGAGGGGGGGAGTGAATCAGTATTATCAAATCAATAATTTTTTCATTTCCATACTTAGATTTATATACGCTACTTCTATTAAGGGAACCCACGTGTACAGGCAACTGTGTCTAATGTAACTAGCGTATATCTAGTAAACTTATTATTCAGTTAATCCATTAAAAGTTGATCTTTAACCAGTGCATTAGAACTTCATTAACCATATGAATAGTAAATAGGTGCAGTAAAATAGAATAGATCATCACACACAAGAAACACACATGAACACCATGATGTAAGGTGGAAACCCAATGTGGGTGAAAACCACATGCTGCAATTCATCTTTATCTTTCTTTAATAAGAAACTTGTTTTTACAATATTTCTGTACTAGTGCAGTCTTATACTAGTATGCAGTCTTCTACTTGTAGAAGGCTACAACCTTCTCTCGTCCTTTAGCTTCTCCTGGAAGGGAGCTACAACCCCCTTAGATTTTGTACTAGCTGATGTACTAGTACATAGGTGCTGACCTACAGAAGGCTGCAACCTTCTCTTTTCTTCCAAGGACCACGTTTCATAAATTTTCAGACTGGATCCATAAGTAACATCAATCAAACATCAAATATATCTGCATTAACCAATCCCCTTTGCACCAACCAAAACTGAATCAAACAATCACTTCTTTGAATGTTGTAACTAGAATACAGTAACAATAACCAGACACCAATCCTAAACCCAAAATATTGCAGCAATAAACATAAGTAGCTAAAACATATTTATGAGATGTACGCTACTTCAAAGTGAAGAACCTGCATGCATACGCTTCTGTATTAAGGAAAACTAGCGTATACGTTGTTTTGAATTATCGAACCAGCGTGTATACACGCCTTTGCTGTGTCGAACCTGTGTACAGATCTGTAAAATATAATTTACCCTTTTCCATTATTAAGACATCAGTTATACCCAGATTATCAGATTTATAGATCAGGTCATGCACCAAATATAACAAATCAAAATCACACAAAGATACTACAATTCAAGCCTTAATATCTTGACCCATCAATAGAACTTATCCTTCTTCTAGCGCTCAGGTTCCTCCTTGGTTCAGATCCAGCTATGCACCATAACCCAATAACCAGTATTTTAGATCTTGCTCTTTATAAGATGTTCAATCCTTGAGTGAATGCAGTTGCCTAATGATCTTGTTCCCCTTTTATAGTCTTATGCCTTACTCAATACCATGGTCCAAAACCACTTAGAACCAATACCTAGGTCCAAATACTTGGGTTCAACACTTCAGACGAGATACCATGGTCCAAAACCATAGGTCCAAATACCAAGGACCAAATACCATGGACTAAAAATAAGTTTTCCCACATGTACACACTTTTCCATGCATGAAAGTGCATGCATACGCATACGCAACTTTTGATCGGCGATCTCGCATGTATACGCGACTTGGTTAAGTGGAAACTACGTATATCTATTTTTCTTTTATTCTAAGAGCCTGAATTGTGATCTGTCATCTGAGTGAGTTGCCATCAAGGACAACACCTGTGTCATAGTGCCAAACTTGTGTCATAGTGTCAAACCTGTGTCATAATGCCAACACGTTTCTCGCATAGAGACGCGAGCTACGCGACTGTTCCTCGGAAAGTCGCATGCCTTTTACCCTCAAATTCATGAAGTCCTCAACATGCATACCTCGTGGCTTTTTCACCCGTAGTCACACGCTCACTAGATTGTTTTACCTTTTCTTGCACACCCCCGCACAACTATTTTACAATCGCCAGCATGGGTTTTCACTTTTCCCCTAAAAACGTATGCATAATCCATCTTGTATGACCTATATACCCTAAGCTACCAAATTCACACAATCTAGGTAGTGACCTCTTACTTGGCTATCCTCACGCACTACCCCGATGCACACGCTGACCACAATAAAACGCCTTGCATACCAAACTTTGTTGTCCATGTCAGAAAGTACAAATGAGGTGGTATATGGCCCATATTTCCCTATATATCGCCCTTTGTGTCACCTTCCATTGGCATGTTCAGGAGCTCATGACCTCCCTTCATAAAACTACGAGAATCATTAGGATCATGACGAAGTCATCTTCATCGTGGTACCCTTTGTTCCATTTCAACAACATACTGATTTTTGGGCTTTTTTCACATTTTATAGTACCTATCAAGTGCACATTTATAGATTTTTGATTCATCTTGTTCAACACATTTTTTTCTTACATATTATTTCAAGAACATGTTTTCACTTGGGGTATTAGTTGTTGAAATTGTAGGTCTCCCAATTGTTTCTCAGCATAATCCATTCCTCGGTGACCATTGAGAATTAAGGTATCATAATCTAATCAGCATGACAGGCTTCCTACAAATATTTGCATATCCTCGCATCATTTCTCTGAAATTCACCATAGGGTCATCATCTCGACCATGTTTACCATCACCTTCCACTTACACTTGGTAAACATCCATGTCCGTCAATAGTACCTCCCACACATGGATCACATCATTTTATAGATCACCTCACACAACCAAGATCCATGACCATTCACTCAAGCTCGGGATCCATCTCATTCACATGTCTTGAAGATCAACTTCATTCTCCTCTTCTTTACTTATTTCTTACCAACCCTACTCCTAGGTCACCTCATTTATTTTTTGTTGGATTAAGTTGAATACACTCTCATGTTCTACATTTGGCCTATCATCCCTCGATATGATATAGCCCATCTATATCACTTCATCCACCTCATCAACCTCACACCAATACCAACCAATGGGTCCCTCAACCTCAGCAAAATACCCTACCTGCATAATTACGCAGGTCGTCGTTTTCTTGGGGTGCCCATCTTCATGTTTGTACATCCCAAACCACTTTTATATTATTTTGGAAAGTGTATAAAACAAATTTTAGAAATATTGATTCCAAGCCATGTTTTTGTGTCCTATACCTGGCGGTAGTCCCTATTCACCCTTGGTTTGAGCTTGCTTATATCACCATACTAGCATCCACATTCATCCATAATTTACCACAATAGTTAGAACATGCACATACCTACCCTTGATGTCCTACTCACTCCAGGGGAATTTCCCCTAAAATAATTATTTTGACGGTTGCCACTCGCATTACAGATCCAACCTCGGGCATTTTTCTATATCCACCCATACTGTCAGCTCTCATTATCATGCCTTTATGACCCACCCTATTACCGTAATCTTTATTCCTTCACCATGATTCCATAAATCAGTATTTTGGGTGGTTGACCCTTATTTCCTGTCAACTTCAACACCCATCTTCCAAGATCAAAGTTGTACCTTGGTTGCTCCTGTCATTAGGAGAAAACCTCAGGTGGCACAGTGGGAATCACTATCACCAACCGCTATCATCGGTTTCCTTGAAATTTGACACCAACAAAGATTTTCATTTCAAGGTAGTATCGTGCGTTGTGATCATTGCAGTTCTTTCATCTAGTCAAAGACCAATGCATCCCTTAGCACCTCATTCCATAATGCTTACATTTCAATGCATGGGAGGTACCTAGAGTCCAAGACCTATGCCTTATTTAGCACCTCGTTCAACAATGCTTCACTTTTGATGCATGGGGGAACCTAGTTCATTCTATTTGTTACAGGCGACCTTGAAGGAATAAGTTGTGATCATCATCAACCATCAACATGTAAGCCACATCAACGTTGAATTGACAGGACCATTTCCTGCGTGATTATAATTGTTAAACATTAGCCATCATAACGAGCATGGGTATGCCCGCCTCATATGGACACTTTTTTATATCAGTATTTCTCTAGAGCATGGTTATTTTTAATTCTCAGTTAAGTATTTTCCCTGCGCATCTCCACAACAAGTTACTTTATCTCTCAAGAAGTTGGTAAGACTCTCAGTCGAATCAGCAAAACATGATGTATTTCGATCATACGCTTGCTCCTAACCTCATACATTTGGGGGCAGTTGTTATCTTATGAAAATCGTACACTCATCTATACACTTTAAGAGATATTTAAAATTAGTGATCAACACATACAGGAGTGAAATTTTCAACTGGAAATATTATGAAGACCAAAAATCAAAATATTTCCTAAGGTTCAAGTTAAAAAATTAGACCGTGTGGGTGGAGCATTACTAGAAATTAACAGTCCCATGCCTATTTCTTCGATGGACATGCAATCGCAAAAAAAGCCTAGTAAGCACCTTAGGCCACGAACTTGATTGAGAAACACTCCAAATATTGATATGATGGGCTGACAAATTCAATCCTTAAGCCCTAAGAAGCCTTAAAGGCAAGGAATTGGTAGCTCTCATCTCATTTATGAGGTGAACCACCACATTGATGAGCCAAGGGGAGGAGGAGTGTCCAAGAAACTCTATAAATACAAGTTCTAGGAGAGCTAAGAAACAAGAAGAAGAAAAACATTTTTATGTTGCCAAAATTGATCCCTAGCAATCAAGCATTTCATTGAGAAGAGGATTTCATCATTGAGAGAGTCTTCATACTTCTTTGAGAGAGATAGAGGAAGCTTGCAAGGAGATTGAGGAAAGGAACTTCATTTTTGAGGATTTTTTAGCACCATTTCTCAAACAATTCTCTCCAAGTGTATTTTATTCATCTATTGTATCTCTTCTACATTCAATAGTCAATAAAGGGAACCATTTTCCATTACTTTGTTGATGTGTTTTCTTCGTTAAGCATTGTTCATGTGTTTATTCATTACATGTTAGTTTATGGTTATGTATGCATTGTTTCCATTATTTTCAATTCTTTTTCTACCCATGTTTTTCCACTTACAACAACCAATTTCTTTTGTTTTCTTGTATGGAAAAACCAACTCCAAGGAAGGTGTATTTGGTACTTCCATAGCAGCAAAAACACTACCACACCAAGTATCCATGCTTTTGCATCTTTTGATTTGGTCATCTCACTACAAAAGGTTGGAGGATTCTGGAAAGTACTCGCTCCTCCTATGATGATGGCAATGATGATGATGATGTCTCCCGGAAGAAGGACTATAATAAAATCCATGAGTGCTAGCCTTCCTCTCAAGTGTATCCAAGTGTCTGCCACTCTTCACATAATCATCCCTATTTAACCTGTGCCTTTTTGGAGACTTGCTTCCATCTTCACCATTAGTCCTTTCTTCCTATCCATGGTTGATCCCCAACTATCCTTGCTTTTACAAATTTAAGAGGCTCTAAAGAATCACTGCATCAACCTTGGCTTGATTTCCTTGAGATCTAGTAAGCCTTTCCTATGCCTCAATCAACTACTCATGGTCTTCCTTGCAGCTCATGATTTCTACCTTCAAACTTCTTAATGTGTCTACCAGACCAAGAGAATTTCCATCTCCCTACTTCTCAATGTATCTCTCCCTTCCTACTAATTTCTCTTCAAGTTTGTACGAAGATTCATATGAACTATACTCAACTATTTTGTTCTTCATCTCTTGTCTTTCTATTTCCTGTAATATGCCATTGTTACTTATGTAAAACATAATAAAAAACATTCCTGAAGGTATCTCAGGGGAGGTTGTTGCATCTGCATAGGCCAATTCAAATTAGCATGATACAACATTACCAACATACCAACTTATACATGGATGTCATAACCATAACAATAAATAACCAACATGCATGCATGATAAACACATAGACAACTGCCATGAATGCATATCAATCTACCTTTATCTTGAGGCCCAATGTTGCAACCTCACTTTGATACCACTATATAACTACCCCACCCCACATTTACCCACTTTCACAACTCACCATGGTAAACATGAGATGAGAGTTACTATGCATGACCCAACATCCAAGTTTCAGTTATGGAAGTGGGGTCTACCATCCTAAAACTTACGTCAACCTCCAAGATGACCAAATCACCCAGATGTCAAGTAACATCTACTTATCAACCTTTCCTGGACTATAACTACATCCTTGACTCACTTCACATCCCAGTTGCACCCATGTCAGCCCTTTCATGTGGCTAGAAGGCTCTAGCCACATGCATAAGGCTTCCTCTGTGTGGTTGTAACTGAAATTTCCCAATTCAGAGGGTGATGCTAGAAACCTTTATCTAGATCTTTAGGTCCAATTCCCAGCGAACTACTCATAACTACCCAGAATCACCTTATTCACCTACAAGAGTCATTACTCACACTTCTTGACTCAATTTCTACTCAAAATTATCAAATACATAATAATCATTTATAAAAACACTTGTTAAACATAACACCTATAGGTTATGAATGCATATATGTTCATTGTATCATTAGTTTCATAAAATAATCATCCAAAAGGCTTACCGCCCTCTCTTTCTAGCTACATCAAACACATATTAGCTCATGCATTCAAATATATAATCAAGATCTTGTCAATCCACGTATTAAATACATAACAAGAGCACATCACATAATGATAAATATATATTATTATAACTAGAATTTAACCGGAAAGAGACCATGACAAACCAATCATAAAATTACATGTTAAACTAGTGCTTGTGCTCATTGCTCTCATTAAGGAATAATACATATTACCATATGCAATTTCCAACCAATTCAGGGAATTCCACATACCACCCAGCCATAGATTAGGCTTAACCAAATATTTCTTTCAACCAATGATCCCTATGCCATATTCTGAGCATGAATGTGGGATCACATGGGATAAACCAAAATAGAACCAACTAGGGATTCGAGAGATTAAACCACCTCAACCCTCTACCACAGTGATTTCACCTAAACCAATTCATAAATCACCAAAACCAAACAAGTTCAGATGCCTCTGATTCTTCACCATACCGAAAGGAATTTTATTGTCTCCACCAGTTTGTCAAGAGTTCCAGGAAAATTCCCATCTCCACCCCCGACCGATGGAAATTTTTCCAAAACCACCTCATCGGGATCTGAAATCTACCAGCCATCCAAAGATTAACCAAATAAGGAATCCACTACATCATGGCTATCCAAGAAATGGCAAAGACAAGGTTTTAAACCACTGTCAATCCAAGAAAATTTTATACCAATGACAACAAACATAAACCATAAATCAATGCATGCACCATGGATCAAATACCTGCATGCTAAATCACACATGCACACTATTACCTGCAATTACACAATTATTTTATGCCCTTACTTGCCACTATCCAAACTTCCTCTTGCACTCCCTTTCTTTCCTTGTTTTTCCTTTCTTTATTGCTCCTTTGATTTTTCTCTCTCTCTTTGAGTTCGATTTCTGAAACTGATCAAACATTGAGCAAAATTTTTCAACTGTTTCTCAGGTGCCTTTTTACCATTGATGTCTCATGTCCCTTCCTTTTATTTTCCTTTTCTTTCATTTTCTTTCATTTTCACTCTAATTTCCCTTGCATGCATATTATTGTCCCTTCATCTTCCTTTTCTCCTATTTTCATTTATTCCCTAAATTAATTTCCATTTATTAACTTTTGTCTTTGGCACTTTGCTAGTGTCAATGCCAACTACCATAACCATTAATTAACCACAAGTGACCCCCAATGTGATGTTTCCCCCCTCATTCTGCTTGGAATACGTGTCCTGTGACCTTGGTCTTATTTTTTCCTTTTTACATGAAAATATAACCCGAGGTTGTTACAGGGGAGTTTGTGACAACCCTAATTAAACTACACTCATATATGAAATTTAAATATTTATGCAAAAAAAAAGGGTTGAGTAGTGGGATACATATTCTAAAGGTTAGGGAGGTTACTTGCTAGGATATTTTTAAACTTTTCCTTACAATAGAAAAAATATCAGTTGGTAGATGAATGTTGATGGTTGTGCAAAAAGAGAAACTATGAATTTTCTTATTAGTTATGATTTTACAGTTGTGGATAAGAAAATTGTGATTTTTTTTTAACTGGTGTGTTGTGCTCGCCACACACTGCAATCAATTAAATAAAATTTACATATTGGGAACATACAAACACGTGGTACACTTGTCATCAAATGACAAGATTCTATTGGCAGGGTCATTGTCTAATGGTTACACAAGGAAAATACAACTTGATTTGTTGAGTAACAGCACAATAACCAAGGGAGGAAAATTATATTTTCCATAAGACAACAAGAGGACTAGAATTGGAGGGGAGAGGAGACACCAGCATGAGGAGAGAGCAAAGAATTCAAGTTGTGGGAAAAGACATTTGAGCAACTTGGAGAAGATAGAAACATAGAGAGGGATGAATAAGCAATTTTAACATCCATGAAATTTAAAATAAGCAAATATAAAATGACTTAATATAATAATTTAGCACTCTATTTATTTATATAAAAACATTACCTACTCTATAATTTGATAATAAATCATTTGAGCATTATGTAAACTATTTAAATAATATAGCATTATTGAAATTTTAACATACATATTTTTTTTATATGAAAATGTTCATATATATATATATATATATATATATATAATGAAATATAATTAATTATTTAATATTCCAAATACTTAATTTACAGATTATATGAAAAAAAAATCATATTCATATCACTTTAAACTAAGTCACTTTCACTCTTATAAAGTTTAGTCAAAATAATTAAAACATCGAGTGATTGCAATCATCCACAATTTTAAGTAAAATCAACAAAACTTAACAATTTAATCGTTTCGTACAATTTAAAATTATTAAAACCCAAAACAAATAAATAAAGAAGAACATGGTCAGCAAATAAAGTAAAAAAGATCTTCATATAAAATGTATTATAAACCAAAAGTTAAATACATTGCAAAGGTGCATTTTAAATATAAATTGATAAAATAGTTAAAAGGTATATAAAATTTAATTATTTTATATACATTTTTAATTAGTTTGGTTGTATATTTTTGGCAAGAATTTTTAAGTATCTAAATAGACTTAATTATCATTATTATTATCCAAAGTTAAATATATTGTAAAGGTGTATTTTAAATATAAATTGATAAAATAGTTAAAAAGTATAATAAAAAAATAATTATTTTACATACTTTTTTAATTAGTTTGGTTGTATATTTTTTGACAAGAATTCTTAAGTATCTAAATAGACTTAATTATTATTATTATTATCCAATTTTAAGGTCATGACCAAGTGTTACACAGTAATTTGTCACCAACCCCGCATTCCCTGATTCCAGACACTGCCAGTCCATGTTATTGACATTTGACTTGTGTCATGTTGCAAATTATGTGTCAATGTCTTCCTTGTCATCTCAGGAAGAATATCTTAGTTTACTTCTCCTGGAGCAGACCCTTTTTTGCTTATGTTTTTGGGTCGTCACGGGACAGCAGTTGTTCCACCCGCGAAGATCGCCAATATTGCACTAGCCCTAGCGAAGTCTTCACTCTGTCTATGTGTTGCACTCACGACGAGCTACTTTTGGCAAGTTTTTTAAACAACTCGTTGAAGCTTCGAAGTGTAACAGCTTCATGGGCGGTCCTAGGGTTGGTTGTTGGATCAGATGAGCTCGCCTCTCTCCTTTGGGATGGTTGTTCCACCTTTTTTGCAACCTCTCAAAGAGATAAGCTCTTTCTCCCATCTTTTATGGAAGCTCCTCCTCCTATAAATACTTCCTCCATGACTGAGATCATCTAGCTTCAGAGGTCAAGAATTCAATAGTAAAAGTAGAGAAGTTTTGCTAGAGTGTGGAAGTAGCCTCTCATATAACTTAGCTTGGGATGGTTTTGAGTGGAGTTTGCTTGATTGTAAGAATGTTCTAGCATTAGCCTTTTGGGTAGGAGATAGAGTTATTCATCTTTTGGGAGATAGTCTATGAGTGAATCCTTACAGAGACATGCTAACAGGACCCTTCAAGGAGGCTTACGACGTCAAGGCTTGGTTATAAGTTCTACTTTAATTTACATTAATACAAATCAACAGCTTATTTCCTATATCATATGTCGAATAGCGTAATGATAGCTTGAAGCCCCTTGACTCTTTAAGTAGATAGTTTTTTTCATACTTATGTTGTTGGTTGTGTTCTGTATGTTGTTTTCAGGTACAAGTGATTAGAGGAACGAGAGCTGGAGCAACACAATAAGAACGTCATCAAATGATGATTTGAAGGTAAGCCTTCATGGCATCAACTTTCTAAGGAAATTTGCTTTGGTATTGTCTTTGTGGTGACTAGACTCACTCTAGGGCTAGATGGGTTGCCTCTGTCCGCAGAGGGAACTTGCATGTGTCACAAGCTGGAGACCGCACTTGGGACCTTTGTCTTTTGTCTTTTGATTTGGTTTAAGTTTTTTTTACTTGTTTATTGTCTCCTTTACATTTGGGATGAATTCTTCATGTTATGGGTTGTTTTGACTACTCCTGGTAGTCTTCCCTCTATCATGAGTGATAGGTCTGGCCTTCCTTAAACTTGATTTTGAATTTTTTTCTTTGAATTAGGGTCGTCGCAGTTTATTTTATGACAGTCATGAAGATCGTCACGCTTCCACTATCTGCTTAGTTGCACCTTCTACTATTTGGCGCGATTAAATCGCCTCACAGTCACGAAGAGATCTAAAATAGGCTTGGCGTTGTTAACTGGTGTACTTCGGCGACGACGTCACAAAGTTGCTAGTTAGGAAGGTACGACGTTTTATCGTTGGCGCATGTTGTCAGTTTTATGCTCGCAAAAATTCCTATAGGTTTCAATTTTGAGGTTTTGCTTGCTGATTAGTCAATGTGTCATATTATTTTGAGCTTCTCTTCTGTCTTTTACTGTGTGTCAAATTATTGATTGCTATAATATCTGATCTCGGGTTTCATTCCCTTGAAACTTCTCCTTTCGAACTGTGTGACCAGTTTACCTTAGGGTTTCTTGAAACATTAGTTTCTGTTGGGTTACTTGTTTGTTTGATTTTTGGGTTGTGTTTCGCACGATCCCTTTCTTTGCTTGGGGATTCTCTTTATTAATGGTTTTTCATCTTCCTCATTGGTATGTGACATTTGTTTGTTTGGTTTCCTTCCTTCACCTAGGATAAATCACATTGCTTCCCGGTCAGTGAGAAAATCTTTCCAGTTTTGCAAAAAGAAATATCTTCTTGGTTTTGAGTCTTTGATTCATTTTAGAGTAAAATATTTATCTTCATTCATTGAGTGATTTCATTTGAAAAAGGCTTAAAATTAGTATGGTTTTGAGTTTTTCATTTGGTTTCTTGTCATTTATTTGAAAAATCAAAATATTGCATTCATCTTGTGTTAGGAAACACGAACAATATTTTGCATTAGTAAGTTCTTTCCATTTATAAATTGAAAAGTGAAGGATGTGTTGCTCATTTTCTTAATTAGGTCGCTTGCATTTCTCTTTCCTCTTGGTTGGTTTTCTTGGATTTTCTTGCTTTTCACTTTGGTTGCTTTGAAATGAACCTCTCACTTTGCTTTAGTTAGTCGTTCATTGAAAAGAAATGGTTTCTTCACTCATTTAGTTGCATTCTAGGAGATTTTTAAGATACATTCGGTAGGGCCTTGAAACTGAAATTTAATTTAAGATTAACAGTTAATTCATTGAATTAATCTAGAAACGCATTGGAACTTAACACTTACATCTACAGGTCTAGGCTAGAGACGTGTTCCGACATCGTTAAACCTAGTGGTTGTTGTTTTCACTAAGGTTGGATAATTCCTCCCTTTGTGATTCGATAAGTACTAGTACAGCCTTTTTCTCCCTATACCGTCGCATATATGATGGGAGACCCCACTAGGTTGTAATCCTATTATCCATAGGAAGCCAAGTCGGCCACCTTGCAGACATGATACACCGAACACAACATTTGGGGAGATAGCTTGCTCGTACTTCTTGGTTCGCGAGAGGTATTCTGCAGTTCACGCTTGCCTGGTAAACCCTTTTTCCTAGAATTCCAGAGTAGTCACTTTCATTCCTTTTTTACTCTTTAAAAGTAAAAGGATCATCTGAGCACTTGTCCTTTCAGGCTCATTAAAATTCGAAGGAGACTAGAGTCATCTTTTGTCCTTTTTCTCGACTCTATAAACATGAAAAGGCAAAGTTTTGTTCTAGTGTCATAAAATTTATTTGCCCACGATAACATCCTACCTGTTAATTTTGGCCACATCATGAGTAATACCCTTGAAAAGAATTTAAATCCCTCTTAATTACATCTTCCCTCCTGGTCTTTTGAGTTTATCCCATCCTGGCAGACTCATTTGTTCCGTTGTCATTACCAAGTGACGTAGAGCCTTCTTCCCCCGTCCCATCTGAGGTACCATCTATTAGTGGCTCTCTTTCTATTGTTCCAAGTGTTCATGTTAAGTTATAGTATGTTCTATGCTTATAGCGGTTTAATTCTTTTTCTTATTATATTCCACAGATTAGCAATCACATGTACATAAAGTAGAGTGCAGATAGAACATTAAACGATCAATAGAAAACAAGCCAAGACAAGAGACATAAGATGTGGCGGCTAGCCAGGGACAAACCCCACAATGTGTGGGGAAACCCTTTGATCAAATCTTCTTTTATCTTTAATAATTCAGCAGAGAGAAATAGTACAATAAATCTAATTTATATCAGTAGTAACAAACCCTAGATCAGCAGCATCAGCATTAGCGACTTCATCATCAAACTAGGGCAGACTATATCTCACAAACCGATCGTCGGATCGACTTGATTCCACCACCAAAAGTTGCGGCTTCCAGAGGAGGTTTAGATGAACCTACAGCACAGTTCAGATGAGGAGATCTTCTAGTCCACGCAGGTCAAAGTTTACTTATGCAGTTGTAGCTTCAGTTTCGACAGTGTCCTTCAAACTAGGGCAGTCGATATCTTGCAAACCATCCATCAAATTGACTTGATTCCACCACCAAAAGTTGCGGCTTTCAAAGGAGGTTTAGATGAACCTACAATGCAGTTCAGATGAGGAGATCTTCTAGTCCACGCAGGTCAAACTTTACTTCTGCATTTGCAGCTTCAGTTTTGGCAGCTTCCTTCAAACTAGGGCAGTCGATATCTTGCAAAGTGTCTTTCAGATTGACTTGATTCCACCACCAAAAGTTGCAGCTTTCAGAGGAGGTTCAGATGAATCTACATCACAGTTTAGATGAGGAGATCTTCTAGTCCACGTAGGTCAAAATTTTCTTCTGCAGTTGCAGGTTTAGTTTCAGCAGCTTCCGGCTTCACATGTGTGAGGCAGAGACCCTTTTCTACGCAGTAGAGAAGGGACTCTTTTTTGCATAGTAGAGATAGAGAGAGAGAGATGTGATGAGATGAGTGATTCCAAATGAGGAAAATTCATATATTTATAAACAACGTTGGTGTTTGAATAGATGCGACTGTTGGGCTTCTAAGCCTACATGAGTTGTAGGTCAGCTTGATAATAATTCCATAATCAAAATAAATTCGTATCTCGATGAATACTTATCGGAATCGGATGATCTTTATATCAATCCTACACCTCTCGATGATAAAAATATTATCAGCCATGAATAAGATGACCCACATGAAGTTTTTCCCTAGTTTCCAATATTAACACTCCCTCTCAACTAGGGAGAACTTCATCTGCAATCAGTCTATCAGTCGTTACTATTCATCCATCAAATGCACCGCCCTGTACAGCCTGACCCTTGCCCTGCTCTACTCTATTCTGCTTGTTCTTCTTTGTCTTGTTCTGCCCTGTACTGATTTTTATGGCTCTGCTCTGTTATGCGTTGCTTTGCTTTGTTCGGTTATACTCTGCTTTTGTCCGAATTATGAAGTAGAAGAAATGATCGAGGATGTATCATACTGCTCATAGTCAGTCTCAGAGTAAGTACCACTGGTCGCAGACCAATCTCAACCAACCCGAAGTCAACGTCATAGTGAGTACAACTCCATTGGTCCCAGACCAGTATCATCCTCTACTAACTCAAAGTCAGTCTCAAAGTGCGTACCACTGGTCCCAGACCAGTCTCAACTAACCCAAATTCAGCTTCATAATAAGTACCTCTCCTACCACTAGTCCCAGACTAGTATTGCAGTCTCAGAGAGTGTACCACTGGTCCCAGACCAGTCTCAGCCGACCCGAAGTCAGTGTCATAGTATGTACCACTCTCACTGGTCCCAGACCAGTACTGCACTGACACGAAGTCAGTCTCAGAGTATGTACCACTAGTCCCAGACTAGTCTCAACCAACCTGAAGTTAGTGGCATAGTATGGTACAACTCCTACCACTGGTTCCAGACTAGTATCATTGATCCCAGATCAATGGAGGTCATCCTAGTGTAGGGAGTACGGTAGATACAACGATGCATTCATTGGTACTACTATGGTCCCTAACTTCATTTCCCTGCTCATTGATTAGATGAGAGGTACTTCCCATGAGTCCCAGACTGCATGGGTAGGATGCCTCGATAGGAGAACTAATCAATCTTGTCCTCACAGGAGAACACATCAATCCTGCTATAATCGCCATGGAGAACACATCAATCCAAGCCACCATGGAGAAAACATCAATCCAGGCCACCATGGAGAACACATCAATCCAGGCCTCACAAGGGAACACATCAATCCAGCTACAATTGCCATGGAGAACACATCAATCCAGGCCTCACAGGAGAACACATCAATCTTGCTATAATCGCCATATAGAACACATCATTCCAGGCCTCACAGGAGAACACATCAATCCTGCTACAATCGCCATGGAGAACACATCAATCCAAGCCTCACGGGAGAACTAATCATCCTACTACACAGGAGAGTGAATCATCCTATTCCGCAAGAGAGTGAGTCATCTTGTCCCACAAGAGAGCGAACCATCTTGTTCCAGTGCGCACTACTAGGGGAGGGTGAGTCACCCTGTGGTCGTATGTTGCTCCAGTAAGAACCGCAAGCCCTCAGAGCTCCCAGAGCTCAATGTATGCAACATGCAAGACCCTTGTACAAGGGTTTCTTGATGACTCCAAGTCATTTGGGAAAATCACAGATTAGATCTTTCCTCGGGGCTTTGACAAGGTGTATCGACCTGTACATCATCTTAATGCGATGAAGCCTCCTTGCTCATCGACTTACCATATCCCAGATGATGTCTATATGTTGGATCAATCGATGAATATGGGATTCCTCAATAATCGAATCCCATCTCTAGTTGTGACATAAGATCACGATGGTATCCAATGTAAATCCAAACAGCTCACTCAAGAGCTTTCGCAACCAGACTACCTCATAAGAGGCCATGCTAGCAACAATATACTCTACTTCGGCGGTGCTCAAAGCCACCGACTTTTGCTTCCTGCTCATCCAGGATATCGAAGCAGATCCCAAGGTGAAATAGCACCCGGAAGTTCTCTTACGGTCCACCACACTGTTTTCCCAATCAAAATAAGTATATCCAAGTAGTCTCACATCTCTAGTAGTGTATCTTAACCCATTAGTAATAGTGCCACGAAGATATCTCAACTTATTCTTGGCACCAATCCAATGTATGTGGTGGGGTTCAACCATATTTTGACTCAACATGTTGACTGCAAAGCATATATCTAGAGGGGAGTTCACTAAGAACATTAATGCTCCGACGAGTTGTTGATACTTAGTAGCATTTCGTAAAATAGGTCCAGCAGCACTACCACTTAACTTATTGAAGTCAAGATCCATCGGGGTGGTTACAGGCTTGCATTCCACCATACCGAATCTTTCCAATATCTTCACCACATATTTCCCTTGGGATAGGAAAGTTTCCCCTGGCTTCTGCCACACTTCAAGTCCTAGGAAATAGTGCATTAGTCCTAGGTCCTTCATTTCAAATTCAAAAGCCAACTCCCTCTTACATTTGAGAATGAGAGGTTCTGCACCTGTTAGAAAGAGGTCATCCACATACAACACCAGTATGAGAGGTTTATCATCTTCAACCTTAAAGTAAAGTTTAGGATTGGCTTCACTCCTAGTGAATCCAAGCTTCATCAAGTAATTGTCAATCCTCTCATACCATGCTCGGGGTGCTTGCTTCAGCCCATAGAGAGCCTTCTTCAACCTGCATACATGATATTTTCAATCATAAATCTCAAATCCTTCGGGTTGCTCCACATAGACCTCTTCTTTGATGTAGGTTCCATCCTTGTGAAGCGACAAGGGCTATGACCGAGCGGATGGTCATATATCTGGCAACAGGTGCAAATATCTCATCATAGTCTATACCTTCCTTCTGGGAGAAACCACGAGCAACAAAATGAACCTTATACTTTTCCGTACTTCCATCTACTGCATGCTTTATCTTGTAAAGCCATTTAGAAGTGACAAATTTCTCATCCGGGGGTCTGGGAACTACTTCCCAAACATCATTCTTCATAATAAACTCATGTTCTTAGGTCATAGCATCCTTCCATATTTGATGCTTGATGGCATCTAAGAATGATGAAGGCTCATTTTTTATGATCGTGCTCATGATGGTCAGGTATCCCTGATACCTGTTAGGTTTCTTACTTTCACGGAAGGTTCCTCGAGGTGTAGCTTGTCCTTCAGCATCATCAAGTAGCCCCCTAAGCCATGACGGCCTCTTCCTAGAAGAGGAAGGCCCATGTGGAGGAGGATCAATCGAATCCATGGGTTCTTCTACATCAGGAATTGACTCATCATCCTTTTCTTTCGGTTACTTGGTGTCGGCTTCTTGAGAGCTCCTCAAAGTTGGAAGATTTGTCCACCTTGCTAAGAGCCATATCTTCGTCAAAGGTGACATCATGACTAATCATGACTTCCCTTTGACTGGCTACATAGATTCTATAACCTTTAGTATTTTCACCATAGCCCACAAAAATTCTCTTCTTTCCAGATGCACCCAATTTATTTATTTTCTCTTTCGGCACATGAAAATATACAGGGCTTCCAAAAATTCTAAAATGAGAAACATCAGGTTTCTTTCCAGTGAACTTTTCTTCAGGAGTCTTGGAACCCAATGCTTGATGAGGGCATCGATTTTGTACATATATGGCAGTGTTTGCAGCTTCAGCCCATATAAACTTCGGAAGTCTTTGATCATGTAGCATGGCCTAGACAGCTTCCATAATCATGTGGTTCTTCCTTTCTGCCACACCATTCTGTTCAGGAGTATATGGTGTAGTAGTCTCCCTCTTAATTCCAGCCTCAGGTATGCCTGAGTGAACCAACTATAATATATCGGAGGTCTTGCTTTGGCTTGAGGGGAATGGTCCCCTTTTAAGCTTTCCTTAGGCACATACACCTTATTTCTCTACTCAGAATTTGGGCATCCCTGTCACCATTTGTCTTAGATCGGGTAGAGCTTTATAATGAAGGGGAGGCAAACCTCCGATGCCAAAGTTCAGGCTGAAGAGATGTGTCATAAGAAATGACACCTAGCAGACTTCCATCGACCTGATATAATGAATCAACATGAAACCCAAGAGTAAAGGCATCTTTAACATTATTTTTCCATATACGTACCTTGCCATCGCTGAAGGTTACCTTGTAGCCTTTGTCTTCCATTGCCAAGATGGACACCAGGTTCTTTTTGAGGTCAGGTGCATTTAATACATCCTGGAATTTCTAGCCTTCTTGAATGGTTGTCCTCTTCCTTGATTTCCAGCATTCCTTTTACATTTGCTATTCAATTTTCCATCCCTTCGATTACCATGATAGGGATTTTGATCATTGTCATGGTGAGAGTCCTTTCTATCAAGGCATTCCTTTGCATAGTGACCTACTTTATTGCAAATATAACATCGTCCTTTTCTTCCACCTTTAGGTCTAGTATTTTTTTAGGCAAGGGCATTTCTTGCTCTTCTACCCTTGTTTCTTCTTGAATGCATCTAGCCATTAATTCCTAGAAACCAGGGATTACATTATTGTTCAGAAGAGTAGTCCTAAACATGTACCATTCGAATGGTAATCCTCCAAGAGTTGTGAGTGCCATTTCTCTGTCAGTAATAGTCTCCCCCATAGATAGGATGTCATTCTTGATCTTGGTGATTTTTAAAAAGTATGCTTGCATACTCTCATTTTTACCCTTCTTGATTTCCCTCAGCGTATTTCTAAGAAACAAAACTTGATTTGCATCATTAAATTTAAATAAGCTCACCAGTCTATCGTAGATTTCCTTGGAGGTGTCCAGTTCAGAGATGTAGGCCACCAAGTGCTTGTTGATAGAGTACCGGATGATCTTCTTTGCTTTAACTTCTCCATTCTTCCATTTGTTCCAGGTAGCAGGAGGTGCATTTGATGGAGGCTCAATAATATTGCCTCTCACATGATTCAACACTCCTTGATCCTCAAGGGTTAGATCGATAGACATCTTCCATCCGTGATAGTCAGCTTTCTCATGGAACTTGTCTTCGACAGGAAAGAGTGTTGAGGACCCCATTGTTCTTTTAGGATAGCCTTGCCAATCTTCTCTTCGGTGATTGCTCTTACTCTTGCTCGAGCTTTGTATTCACCTCAGCTCTGATACCATGTTAAGTTATGGTATGTTCTATGCTTATAGCAGTTTACTTCTTTTTCTTATTATATTCCATAGATTATCAATCACATGTACATAAAGTAAAGTGCAGATATAACATTAAACGATCGACAAAAAACAAGCCAACACAAGAGACACAAGATGTGGCAACTAGCCAAGGACAAACCCCACAATGTGTGGGGAAACCCTTTGATCAAATCTTATTTTATCTTCAATAATTCAGTAGAGATAAATAGTACAAGAAATCTGATTTATATCAGTAGTAGCAAACCCTAGATCAGCAGCATCAGCATTAGCAGCTTCATCATCAAATTAGGGCAGATGATATCTCACAAACCGACCGTCGGATCATCTTGATTCCACCACCAAAAGTTGTGACTTCCAGAGGAGGTTCAGATTAACCTATAGCACAATTAAGATGATGAGATCTTCTAGTCCACGTAGGTCAAATTTTACTTCTGAAGTTGCAGCTTCAGTTTCGGTAGCGTCCTTCAAACTAGGGCAGTCGATATCTTGCAAATCGTCTGTCGGATTGACTTGATTCCACCACCAAAAGTTGTGTCTTTCATAGGAGGTTCAGATGAACCTATAGTGTAGTTCAAATGAGGATATCTTCTATTCCACACAGTTCAAACTTTACTTCTATAGTTGCAGCTTCCTTCAAACTAGGGCAGTCGATATCTTGCAAACCGTCTTTCGGATTGACTTGATTCCACCAACAAAAGTTGCAGCTTTCAGAGGAGGTTCAGATGAACCTACAATGTAGTTTAGATGAGGATATCTTCTAGTTCACGTAGGTCAAACTTTTCTTCTGCAGTTGCAGCTTCAGTTTCAGCAGCTTTCGGCTTCACATGTGTGAGGCAGAGACCCTTTTCTGTGCAGTAGAGAAGGGAATCTTTTTTGCATAGTAGAGAGAGAGATGTGATGAGATGAGTGATTCCAAATAAGGAAAATTCCTCCTATATTTATACACAAAGTTGGTGTTTGAATAGATGCGACTGTTGGGCTTCTGAGCCTACGTGAGTTGTAGGTCGGCTTGATAATAATTCCATAATCAAAATAAATTCGTATCTCCATGAATACTTATCGAAATCGGATGATCTTTAAATCAATCCTACACCTCTCGACAAGAGGAATCTAATAAAAATATTATCAGCCATGAATAAGATGACCCACGTGAATTTTTTCCCTAGTTTCCAATTTTAACAGTTCAGCCTCTTGCCTCTCGAGCTCTGAGCAGGGAACCTTTTGATATCAATTGGACTGCTCCTAACATTTGGGAATTTTTACATGAGGATCCTCTGTCTACTCCCCCTAGTGCTTCTGTTCCTATGGCCTCTTCCGACATGGATGAATCAAGTCCTGTTGGTAGTCAAGAGATCCTTTTGTTGACTAGCGAATATCAGTTTCCTCCATAAGGTTTCCCTTTTCACACCTCTCAGGATGCTTCATTACCAATTCGTTGTCGTGCTCTGGCCGACATACTTGGTTCTACATCTCTGCATCAGAGCTCTGTATGGTCTCATATTACGACTTCGACTTTAGGTTCATTCGTGTCTGCTCAGTCAACTTTGACCTCCATCTCTCAGATGCAGGTTACATCGGTTACGTCTGTTCCATCGATGCCCACTATTTGTCGGGCATCTTCGGCTCCTCCTATTAGTGCAGTTATTGCCTCCTCAGTGGTCATTTCTATTACTGGGATATCTTCCAGACCTATTGATGGTGGTCCTTCGCCTATGGGGTCTGGAGTTAGTCAACCTATGGGTAACATACCTATCTCCTCGAATTCCATTCCGAGGGGATTGTCGTATGATCAATATTTTTTTTCTTCAAAATCTGACTTATAACCCTCTAGGTTCTCAGCAGATGTTCATTCCGCATAACCCTCCACACTATTACGATCACCGTGGAGCCCATATGTATTATACTAGACCTCTTCCTCAAACGGCTCTAGTTGACAGTCAAATTCCACCTTCGGTTTCCTAGAATCACACTACTTACCATGGCTTGCAAGGACAACCCATTTAGGGACAACCTTATGCCTCAATAAGTCAGTCTTATAGTCAGCAAGGGCAACCTTTGGGCTCGCAAGGACAACCCTTTTAGGGACAACCTTTAGCCCAAATGGGTTCATCCTTTGCTTATTCAAGACAACCTCCTTTATCTCAAGGACCTCCTTCTGGTCAGTTAGGTCAGCCTCAGTTCCAGCAAGGCCAACCTGCTGCCCAACAAGGACAACCTTCTGGTCAGTTAGGTCAGCCTCAGTTCCAACAAGGCCAACCTGCTGCTCAACAAGGACAACCTTCTGGTTAGTTAGGTAAGCCCCAGTTCCAACAAGGACAACCTTCTGGTCAGTTAGGTCAGCCCCAGTTCCAACAAGGCCAACCTGCCACTCAGCAAGGACAACCTTTTGGTCAAGTCAATCCAGCTATTAGACAAATGCAACCTAGACCTCAAGCTCAAGCTGGTCCCCAGGCTCAATTTGGATTCCAAACTCAACCTGTTTATCAGATACAACTTGGGCTCCAAGTGCAGTTTGGGCCTCAGTTTCAGGACGGTCCTCAAATACCTTATCAACCCCAAGGGAAACCTCAGGGTAATCCATATCAGCACTATCGACACCCTCAGGTTAATCCTTATTAGAATTTTCAGGAGCCATATGTTTCCCCTATTGGCCAAGCTGGTAATCAATGTTTTGATGGAGGTCAAAATCTAGGTCAATAACCAGGGTATGGTTTTAATCTGCCGAACTATAACCCTTATGGAAAAAATCCTCCGAGACAAGATCCATGGGGGCAACAAGGCCCTAGTTGGAACCCTAACGCTGGTCCTTATCAAATACCCATGATGTCTTTCAATCCTAAGTTACCTTTTCTTGTGACTTTGGAACTACCCGATGTGTCAAAGTTGACAAATGATCATATACTTCATAATCCATATTGGCCACCTGTTCCAACCAAGATCCCTGGTAACTGTCCTAAGTTTGAAGAAAAGTCTGGCAAAGACCCCCAGGCACATGTGATGACTTATCACCTTTGGTGTTCATCCAATTCCTGGTTTGACGATTCTATTCGTCTCCGTCTTTTCCAAAGGACTCTTACTGGTTCCGCTGCAAAGTGGTACATTGAACTCACTCGTGGGACTTTCCAAGATTTTAACTCTCTCGCGATGGCATTCCTTACACATTTTCAGTTACCAATTCGCTATGAAACGAGAACGCATCTTCTTACATCTCTGAAACAAGACACGGCTACTCACATCTCTGATCATATTCATGAATGGAGAAGGCGTCACCATTTGATCAAGTTCTGGATTCCTGATCAGCTATTGACTAGTTGGTTCACTACCTCTTTTGTAGGTCCGATAGCCAGATACATTGCTATGGGGGCATGCATTACTGAAGAGCAATCCATCACGCGTGCTCAATACCTTGATTTGGTATATTCCCAATCTGGCATGCTTTATGACGTCTTGCCTGATGCTTCGTGACCTAGAACTTCTAAAGATCTGTTGGCACCTTCTGTTGATGGTGTTATTGGTTCCTTCGCTCAGTCTTCTTAAAAGTCTTCCATGACTCCTGCGAAGCAGAAATCCATTGCTCCTACTGAAACTGCTTCTCAATCCCCATCCAATCCTGGGAAAACCTCAGAAGTTAACATCGTCCAGTCCACCATGGCAAAGAAAACTTCGAAGGGTAAGAAGAAAGGGAAAGGTAAAAATAAGTTTGACACGCCAAAGCAAGAAACCCCCAAGACTCCTACCGATGATGGTTCTAAACACAAACCTAAGTATCCTTGTCTTATCTGTGATGAGGATCACTTCACTAAAGACTGTCATCGATGGTCTGAGGTAGTTCGTTTGCTTAAGGGGACTTTAGGGATTCTTGTTGTGCTTAAAGAACCTTTACCTTCTCAGCAAACTCAAATGGTGGACCATCCTCAATCCTCTTCCTCATATGGTTCCCAGGTCTTTATGTCTAGGACTACTCCTATTCAAATATCTACTCGATCGAAATATTATGCTCTATCAGCCGGAAAAGAACCTGAAGCCCCTTCTAGTGTTCCCCCATCAAGTTCTGGCCCTCTTCATATTGAAAGGCTTAGTAATGAGTCCATCATTTGACCACCTGCTAAAGGAATTCTCTGGAAATCTTCCGATAATCCCAATTCTCATGCTGCATAGTGTTATAGCATTGTCGAAGATCTAGCCCAAGCTCCTTCGGCTATGTTTGCATTGGAGGTTCTCCATAGTTGTCCTTCCCAACAGAATTCATTACTATCTACTATTGGTGGAATTGAACTGGCTGATTTCGAGTTGATTACTTTCGATCTTGAAAATCGTGTGTCATTTTTGCCTCATCAGATCGCTTTTCTTATCTAGGTTGTTATTAATTCAAAGACTATTCATTGTAGTGTTAACAATTAAGGAGGCTTGACTTGCATCATGTCTGTTGCTTGTTGGAAATCCATTGGTTCTCCCTCTTTGAGTCAATCTCTGAATACCCCAGAGGAATTTGAAGGAAGATATTCTCGTCCATTTTGTTGTGTGTGGAGCATGATTGTTTAGAGGTCTTTGTTTCAGCCGGATGTATACCCCAGGAAGTTTTGTACACCCCTCCACGCGGCGGGGTGCGGGGGGACTTTTCCCCCCCGCGGGGGTCCTGGGGGGCCCATCCCCCCCGGCTGGGGGGTCTGGGGGCTAGCAATCCCCCGGTGGGGGCTCGGGGGCAGTGCCTCTGAAGCCAAAAAAAAATGTACAATTTCCTTGTAAAAGTATAGTAATTTCTAGTCAATCTGGGTCGTTCATTAGGTGGATGATCTGATGGTAGAACTTATGTTTGTTTAGGGTTTTTTTCCCTAGAAGGCAGCCCCTCTCTTTGTATGAGGGTATTGTATTTGAGGTTGTGTGATAGATGTGTATTATGTGAGCGAGAAAAAGAGAGGTGAGACTGTGAGAGAAAACAAAGGATATTACAGTGGATTTGTTGTAGGTTGTGTCTCTTCATTTTGTTGGATAATAGAAAGGAAGGACTGGCTGTTCGGGATGGACGTAGCCCAAACTGGGTGAACCACGTATATCTGTGTCTCTCTTGTTTTATGTGCTTTCTGTGTTTATATTTCTGCAATATTTTATGTGTTCCATTGCTCCATAATATATAATTTTCTAACAACTGGTATCGAAGCCAAAGGTCTATTTGGCTGATAAACTCGCAGGAAAGAAGGGTTCCTGGTTCGAGTGGGAGCAATGGCGGAAGATGGTAAGTTTAGGTCGAGAAATTTAACGGCCAAAACTTCTCGCTGTGGAAGATGCAGATGGAAGATTATCTGTATTAGAAAGATCTATACCTACCATTGGGTGGAAAAACAAAGATGTTGACGGGTATGAAAGACGAAGAATGGAACCTTCTCGATAGAAAGGCACTCAGAACAATACAGTTATGCCTTGCTGCATCAGTTGCCTTCAACATTTCGAAGGAAACCACGACAGAGGATTTGATGCAGGCGTTGTCGAAACTATATGAAAAACCCTCGCCCTCAAACAAGGTATTTCTTATGAAACGGTTATTTAATATGAATATGTCGGAAGGTGGATCTGTTGCAAACCATTTAAATGATTTTAATACAGTTACAAGTCAGTTAAGTTCTATAGGGGTAAACTTTGATGATGAAGTTAGAGCTTTGTTATTCTTGTGCTCATTACCAGAAAGTTGGAATGGTTTGGTAATGGCCATTAGTAACTCCGTTTCTGGATCTAGTACTTTAAAGTTTGATGATGTTTTCAGTGCTATCCTTAGCGAGGAAATGTGATGGAAAAGCTCTGGTGAGACATCAGGAAATGCTTTGAGTGTAGAGTCTAGAGGAAGAAAAATGGAAAGAGGAAAGAGCTCAGGATATCGCAGTAAATCAAGGAAAGGCAGATCCAAGTCCAGATCGGGAATAGTGTGCTGGAAATGTGGAAAGAAAGGACACCTAAAGAAAGACTGTAGATCTTGGAAGGGAAAAGAAGGAGATGCACAGCAAGAAAACAATCATGAAGCAAATGTGACAGGTGAGGTGTTACAAGATGCTTGGTTCTTTCTTTCGAAAATATTACTGATTCCTAGGTGGTAGATTCAGGGGCTTCATTCCATGCCACACCTGATAAGAAATACTTTCATGACTATGTTCAAAGAGATTTTGGACAAGTTCGTCTGGGTGATGATAAACCCTGTAAAATCGTTGGAATGGGTAAGGTTCTTGTAAAACAGCAGAATTGAAACCAATGGCTATTAAAGGAGGTAAGGCATGTTCCAGATCTAAAGAAAAATCTGATTTCAATAGGGCAATTAGGCGGTGAAGGTTGTGTGACAACTTTCACAGATAAAGCTTGGAAGGTCACCAAAGGAGCCCTGGTAATAGCAAAAGGCGAAAAGGTTGGTACATTGTATTTATGCAATGGTATTTCTAACTCTGTTAATGCTTTAACTTCCAAAGGATCAGATGCAGCATTATGGCATCATAGGCTCGGACACATGAGTGAAAAGGGGATGAAGATTCTTCACTCAAGGAATTTGTTGCCGGGTTTGAAGAATGTTCATTTGAACTTCTATGAGAACTGCATTTATGGAAAACAAAAGAGAGTCAGATTTCTCAGAGTTAGGAAAGAAAAGAAGAACGAAAATTTAGAGCTTGTGCATACAGACGTATGGGGACCTGCTCAGGTATCATCTCTTGGTGGCTCTCGTTATTATGTTACCTTTATTGATGATGCAACTAGAAAAACTTGGATTTATTGTATTAAGAATAAATATGATGTATTTGATACTTTCAAGAAATGGAAAGCTTTGGTTGAGATTGAGATAGGAAAGAAATTGAAGTGTCTTAGATCAGACAATGGAGGTGAATATTGCAGCAAAGAGTTTGATAGGTATTTTTTAGAGCACAGAATTCACAGAGAGAAGACAATTCCAAGAACACCACAAGAAAATGGGGTGTCATAAAGGATGAAAAAAACAATCATGGAGCGTGCAAGGTGCATGAGATTGCATGCAGGATTGCCTTTACAGTTTTGGGCAGATGCTGTAGATACTGTTGTTTATCTAATAAACAGAGGGCCTTCAAGTTCCTTGGATGGTGGTGTTCCAGAGGAAGCATGGACAGGTAAAAAGGTAAACTACTCTTTTTTAAAGCCTTTTGGTTGTGAGGCCTTTGTCCATATTGATAAAGAAAATAGAACAAAGCTTGAGGCAAAGTCAAAGAAATGTACCTTTATTGGATATGGTGTTAATGATTTTGGTTATCGCTTATATGATTATGAAAATCACAAAATCATTAGGAGAAGAGATGTAATATTCAATGAAAAGGTCTTGTATAAGAATCAGTTGTAGGAAAAAAAGAAAGAAAACAAAATAAGGAATATGCAGTTCTTGATGACATCACTGAAAAGGTAAAGGTGCCTGAAAATAATAATAATCAACAACAGCAACCACCACAACAGCAACAGGCACCCCAAACAGCCTTTCTCCATGGGGATTTGGAGGAAGAGATATATATGCAGCAGCCACAAGGATATGAGGTGAAAAGGAAGGAGAAACTAGTGTGCAGGTTGAAGAAGAGCTTGTATGGCTTAAAACAGGCTCCAAGGCAGTGGTATCTAAAATTTGACAAGTTTATGTCTGAACAAGGTTATACTAGATGTCACTCTGATCATTGTGTTTATTTGAAAAAGAAAAATGATGGCAGCTATATTATATTGTTATTGTATGTAGATGACATGCTTGTTGCAGGATCTAACATGCAGGAAATAAATGTGCTCAAAAGAAAATTGGCAAATTCATTTGCAATGAAGGATTTGGGAGCTACAAAACAAATCCTTGGTATGAGAATAACTAGAGATAGGAAAAATCGTAAATTAACATTGTCTCAGAATGAGTACATACAAAAGGTGTTGAAAAGATTTAACATGCACAATGCAAAACTAGTTAGTACACCTTTTGCTAGCCATTTCAAACTTAGCAAGGAAATGTGCCCAAAGACCCAAGAAGACATGGATTATATGTCTAAAGTTCCATATGCATCAGCAGTTGGAAGATTTATGTATGCAATGGTCTGCACAAGGCCTGATATTGCACATGCAGTGGGAGTTGTAAGCAGGTACATGAACAATCCAGGAAAGGAACATTGGATGGCAGTGAAATGGATTCTCAGATATTTGAAAGGTACCACAAATCAAGCATTATGCTTTGGTGGTTCAAACATCTCCCTACAAGAATATGTTGATTCAGATATGGTAGGTGACAGAGATAACAGGAGGAGCACTACAAGATATGTATTTATTGTTGGAGGAACAGTTGTCAGTTGGGTTTCAAAAATCCAAAGTGTTGTTGCACTTTCAACAACAGAAGCAGAGTATGTTGCTGCTACAGAGGCTAGTAAAGAAATGATTTGGTTACAAAGGTTTATGGGTGAGTTGGGTAAGAAGCATGATATGGGCACGTTATACAGTGATAGCCAAAGTGCCATTCATCTTGCAAAGAATTCAACATTTCATTCCAGGACTAAACACATACATCTCAAGTATCATTTCATACGATCAGTGTTGGAAGATAGAGAGTTGAAGCTGGAAAAGATACACACTAGCCAGAATCCTGCAGATATGCTAACAAAAGTTGTAACCAGGGAGAAACTGAGAACATGCTCATTTTCAATTGGTCTTCAAGGATGACGATGAAGATGAGAAACAGCCAGGCCCAAAGAGGAGCCATTGTCCAGCAAATGAAGCAGCGGTGGAGTTGCTACAATCATTCTCCAAGTGGGAGATTGTTGTGTGTGGAGCATGATTGTTCAGATGTCTTTGTTTCAGCCCGATGTATACCCTAGGAATTTTTGTACACCCCTTCACGCAGGGGGGTGGGGGGGGGACTTGTCCCCCCCGTGGGGGTCCGGGGGCCCATCCCCCCTAGCTGGGGGTCCAGGGGCCAGTCGTCCCTCGGCGGGGGCTCGGGGGCAGCGCCCCCGAAGCCAAAAATAAATGCAAAATTGCCTTGTAAAAGTATAGTAATTTCTAGTCAATCTAGGCCGTTCATTAGGCGGATGATCTGACGGTAGAACTTATGTTTGTTTAGGGTTTTTTTCCCTAGAAGGAAACCCCTCTCTTTGTATGAGGGTACTGTATTTGAGGCTGTGTGATAGATGTGTATTCTGTGAGCGAGAAAAAGAGAGGTGAGACTGTGAGAGAAAACAGAGGATATTACAGCGGATTTGTTGTAGGTTGTGTCTCTTCATTTTGCTGGATAATAGAAAGGAAGCACTGGCTGTTCGGGGTGGACGTAGGCCAAACTGGGTGAACCACGTATATCTGTGTTTCTCTTGTTTTGTGCATTTTCTGTGTTTATATTTCTGCAATATTTTATGTGTTCCATTGCTCCATAATATATAATTTTCTAACACATTTGGTATTCTCCCGCATTTTCCTATCACCTTGGAAGGCAAGACTGTCAACGTAAAAGTAGAAGTTGTCTATGCCAATCTAACTTACAACCTTCTACTGGGTCGAAGTTGGACATATGCTATGCATTTCGTTGCTTCTTCGCTGTTCCGCGTACTCTGTTTTCCTCATCAGGAGAAAATTGTTACGGTTGATCAGTTGTCCTTCTTTGCTTCCTCTTCCTTGGAGGGAAATGTTCCGTATGTGGGGCATAGTAGTATTCCTTATGAGAGTGTGGATGTTGGGCTCTTTAAAGCTCCTGCCCTCATGGGAATTTTTCTGCTCCCACCTCCTAATGTCACCTCCATTAATATCATCTCTGTTAACCCTGATCCTAGGGTGATTCCTCCCCTTAATCAAGTAGATTCTTTGGGTGATTTCATGTCATTGAGCCCTACTGAGCTTAAATATGTTGAAATCGTCTTGGCTTTGGCTTATTCTTCTGAATATACTCCTTCGAGTAGGTCCCTTGACACGTATGTGCAATCCTTTGGCTAGGAGATATTGCTTCTCCTAATCCTTTGCAAGAAATGTTTGCTTCTGATGAGCCTATTCTTGAAACTTTGTCTCTTGAGGATCCTCCTTGGGTCACTAGTCATCATCATTCCTCGTTTCTTCTTGGCTTTGGGGCAATGACTACATGTCTAGATAATTTTGCTTCCCATGTTCCTTCTCAACCGTTTCAGACGCCCATCTTAACTCATGAGGTCTTTTATGAAGGGAATATGGGAAATATCATGCAAACCATACCTATCGACATGTCTGTTAAACCATGGGTTGTCAAAAATATTCACATTGGAGTAATTTGTTCTCCTGTGGAAATCGAGATTTACACTAGTCTCTTCCGAGAGTTTCTCGGCATGTTCGCATGGTCGTATGAATAAATGCCCGGTATAGATCCGAGTATTGTGGTGCATGAGATCCATACATATCCTAATGTGGAACCAATTCGTCAACATTTACTTCCCATGCATCTAAGAAAGGAAGTTGCCATTAAAGGAGAGGTTGAAAAACTTCTCAAGGCTGGATTCATTTATCTTATTCCATTGATAGACTGGGTCTCTAACATTGTCCCTGTGACAAAAAAGCAGGGCACTATTTGAGTTTGTGTTGATTATCGTGATATTAATTGCGCATGTCTGAAAGGCAATTACCCCACTCCCTTTATTGACCAGCTTATTGATGACTGTGCTGGGAGTGAAATATTCTCTTTTATGGACGGCTTCTCTGGTTATAACCAGATCAATATCTTACCTGTCGATCAACATAAGACTTCCTTTATCTGTCCATGGGGTACTTTTGCTTATAAAAAACTTCCTTTTGGTCGAAAGAATATCGATGTGACTTTTCAAAGAGCAATGTCCTATGATTTTCATGATATTAGACACATTTTTCATATTTATCTGGATGATCTTCCTGCTCATTCAGCTAAACGCGCAAACCATCCGGACCACCTCCATCATATTTTTCTTCGTTGGAGACATTATAATATTCATCTCAATCTGAAAAAATGTGTCTTCTGCGTTGAGTGTGGAAAACTCCTTGGGTTTGTCATTTCTAAGGAGGGTATTCATCTCGATCCACTCAAGGTCGAAGCTATCTTGAATCTCCTGCCTCCTTCTACTTTGCACCAGTTGCAGAGTTTGCAAGGAAAGGCTAATTTCTTGCGTCGTTTCATCCCTAACTATGTTGAGGTCACTAAAGGTTATACGCATCTGCTTAAGCGTGACATTCCATTCATTTGGGATGAAATTTTCCAAAAGTCATTTGAGCATCTCAAGACCCTTCTTGTTTCTGCTCCTTTGTTGCATCCACCTAGTTATCACCATGATTATTCGCTTTATCTAGCTGCCGCTGATAGTACCATTGGCATGGTTCTGGTACAAGACAACGATGATGGTTCTTAGCATGTCATATATTATCTTAGCCACAACCTTCTCGACACCGAGACTCGCTATGCTTATGTTGAGAAGTTGGCCTTGGCAGCCATTCAAGCTGTTCAAAGTTTTCATCATTACATTTTGTTGCGTACCACGACCGTGATTTCTGATTGCAACCCGATGACATATATTTTGTCACGTCAATTTCTAGGGGGAAAATACTCCAAGTGGATTGTCATCCTCCAGGAGTTTGATTTGGAGTTCACTACTGCCAAATCCAAGAAGTCATTGGTTTTCACTGAGTTGATTTGCTCTTTACCATCTGCTTCTGCTCCCTCTCGAATAGAGTACCGCATTCCAGACGATGCACTCTTCTTGATTAGTACCCTCGATCCCTGGTACGGTGACATCATCATTTACCTCCAAACATCTTCATTTCGCTCTAACTTGTCTAAGGATGCTCGGCGGCGCATTCGCCATCATTCTCAACCATATCATATTATTGGAGAAATGTTATACCGTGTTGGAGTTGATTCTATTCTACGTCATTGTTTAACCCTCGAGGAAGCTGAGAAAGTCTTAAATCATTGTCACTCTGACGCCTATGGAGGTCACATGTCTGGTTATGCCATTGCTCAGAAGATTCTTCATACTGGTTATTTTTTGCCATCCATTTTCAAGGATTGCATTCTTGTTCTCTGTTCATGTCATGCATGTCAAAATTTCTAGCGCAAGATCTGTGCGTCGCCTTCTCTTTTACATCCTATCATTGTCGTTTGCCCTTTTACAAAGTGAGGCATTTATTTCATGACCTATAACCCTCACTTGTCCAAGGGGCATGGGTATATCATTGTTGTTGTTGATTATTTTACGAAATGGGCTGAAGCGATGCCTAAATTGACTAACGATGGGAAGACAGCTGCCCAATTTCTATTCAATCATGTGATTTCCAAGTTGGGATTCCCTCAAGCCATCATCACAGATCATGGCTCTCATTTTCATAGTTACATGATGGTCAAGTTGACATCTCAGTTGGGCTAAAAACACGACAGTTCGATACCATATTACCCGCAGTCCAATGGCCAAGTCGAAGCAGTGAACAAATTGTTGGTCAGCATGCTTCAACATACCATTGGACTGCATAATTCCAATTGACATTTGATGTTGTTTTCAGCTCTATGGGCCTACTGAACCACGATTAAGGATGCTACCAGATTTACACCATTTTAGCTAGTTTATGGTCTAGAAGCTACCCTTTCGATTGAATGTGAAATCCCTTCTCTCAAATTAGCTATCGAATTATTTCAGAATACCACTCCGATGGAGGAGCATCTTCTTTACTTAAAATGACTTAATGAGACTCGTCAACTTGCTTCATTGGTCATTGAGGCATAGAAGAAGCGAGTGAAATCTCACTTCGATCAGACGGTAAATCCACGTTCCTTCATTGAAGGGATTTAGTCCTATTGTATGATCAATCTCATGACAAGTTGAGGGCAGGAAAATTTAAACCCATGTGGCATGGGCCCTACATTGTAAAACGTGTTTTGCAAAAAGGTTCCTATGAGCTGATTGATTATGAAGGAAATCCTTTAGATAAGTCCTGAAACAGGCTTTATCTTAAGAAGTATTATGCATGGGTCTTTCGTGCATTTTTGTGTACATAAGTGTGTTTTCATTTTTGTACATGTTTGGCTTGGTGTGTAAGCGTTTTTTGCTTATTGTGTCCTTTTGCTTCTTATGCAGATGTTTGTCACACCTTATGTCGGTTTTGTTGATGGTGCCTGTCGCAGTACTCAGAATATTTCCTCCGCGGTGTGGGTTATCTATGATCCTCACAATGAGTTGATAGATCTTCAAGGTGTTTGTCTAGGATGTACTACAAACAATGTCGTTGAATATAGTGTAGTTATTGAGCTATTGACTGAGGTTGTTGCCCTCAATATTCGCACTCTGATCGTAAATCTAGATTCATAGCTTGTTGTTCTCCAGCTCAACGAGCATTATTCCGTTAGAAACCCTCAGATTTTAAGGTTGTATTTACGTGTTCGTTTACTAGAAAGGAATTTTGATTTCATTACATATCAACATATTCCTAGAAGACTAAATACATTAACAAATGCATTGGAAAATCATGTATTAGATAGACATTTGCGACATTTGTAAAAGTAAACATTGAGAAATAATAAGTTCATAAAACAAAACATAGGTATGTATACATATATCATGTGTTCCACATCATAGTGCTCAAAAAATATGTGTTCAGATTACATCACGAGACAACATATCTCTCAAAATTGCAAAAAATAAACCTAGGGGTCTAATCTGCGTGATGCTCTCTATAGCACACCATTACTCGAACGACACGTCTAACTAGTTGGTGGATCCTATTCAACACCCCTGTTGTGAGTCGTTGTTACCGTCGAGGGACATCCTCGAATCTTGCGTAGTCCGAGATCCCCTCCGTCAAGCCCTCTAGGTCTAAGGCAATCTCATCCTCTACATCTCCACCAGGAGGAGGTAGCTCAAATTTCCTCTCGACTCTGTGAGCAATGGGAGATAAACCTGCAGGTCTTTCCGGTCCAACATCTACAATATTGAAATATAATGATCAAGACATATATATAAAAAATTATAAAACGCTTTAAAAATTGAAAATTAGTTTGTTACCTCTGTCATCCCAGTGTTCCCTAGGAGGGAGTACTAGGTCTGGATCACCCCTGAAGTTCATCCCATCATACGGCCAATCCTCTGCAACAATGAGTTGGTGATCTAGCCACTCAAAGAACTTTGGTCTCCATGACATCAGTTTGTCGCCGCCTCCTCGAGGAATCGGAATGGCCCAGCGAGTGTGTTGGGTAGCAGATCCCCCCATAGCAGATTTTTGGGGCTTGTAGCCCAAATTTTGGTCAAAATTAATGTAAGACCCTGCGAAATGCAGGCACAGAGTGCAAGATTCTAGGTTTGTCCACCCTAAAATAATGTAATTTATTATAGAAAGTGTTAGCCTACCCATGGTCTCGGACCATGGGATTGTATAAATAGAGCAAGGCTCTAAGTGTAAAGGAAGTGGTTTTTGGATTGATCTTAAGTGATATGGGTTTTGAATGAGGAATTCGCTCTGAGTCTGTGAGTCTAAGTCTTGGGTTGTAGTAGTAAGGAGAGGCTGTATAGCTATGTGTGCAGAGGCCTGGTAGAGTCTGCACTTGTGTGTGAGGACCCCTGCAGCTGAGTGCGCAAGGAAGAGTTGGGATTGTATCTGAACAGAGGTTTAATAAAAGATAAGTTGATTCTGAAATATTGTGCATCTGCTCGTAGATTTCTGTGTTTATGCTTATGTTATATTTTAACGCATCTCTTTATAGTTTATGATTGTGCGCACCTGTTATGAATGTCAAATGATTGATGAGAATATTAGGTCCACAAAATTAAGTTAAGATCTTTAATAATAACATAGTAAGGATAAAGGATCTAGACAACGTCTATTCATGCTCTTTACAGAGCTACGCGAAGGTCAAACAGCTGCGCGGAGCAGCGCAAGTGCACAAGAATGGTTCGCAAACTTCCCAAACTTCATGAAGACATCCCTAAGGTGCAGAAACCTGGTTCCAGCACCCTCCCATACTACCTTGGGTGAGACCTTAGTCCATGCTCCGCGAACTATTGCCAAAAGGGCTGGTAGTTTTGGGATTTGTTTGGTTAAATCACTTCTGAACCTAGGTTAGGCCCCAAAAAGCCAAAAAATGGTTCCATTGTTGGGACTGGGATCTACCTAAGGGATATCTAATGTTGGAACACTAGAATCCTACAAAGAAGGAAATTGAAGAGTGGTTGGATCAGAAGCTTCACGAGTTCGTGACACAGGAAAACAGAGCTCCGCAGATATCTGAGAAAAGGTGGCTGGATCGCTACGTGTATACAAAAATCCATGAGATCTTCTTCGAATCCTTCTCTTCTAAGCTGTATGAGTGGATTGTGAGGTTAGCCGATAGCTAGGGAAGGTACAAGCTCGATCAACTAATTGTGTGGACTCTGGAGTTAGTGCGCAGACTAGAGGCAATAGAGGATAAGATCACGTGAGCTGTGGACCATTGGCTCGACCGGATAATAGGGGATTTATCACTAAGTACATGGTAGACATGACCGTGAGCTATAACGAAGTAGAACGACGTTTTCTCAAGGGACCACGAGGTAGGTACATCAAATCCTTGAATACCTGGATTAAGATGTTGTTATGTGAAAAGCAGGTTATGCGAATACATTAATGTTTAGAACGATGTGGAGCGAAAAGATCTACAAAGGTATCAAAGGATTAGGAAACAATCCCTTAATTTCACCTTCGCGAGAGAGCGAGGAAGAGCACGCTCGGGTCTCTCCGAGAAGTGCGGTCAGTTTGATAAGGCAGCACATTCTGCAATTACCATCTCCACTTATGCCACCACCCGTTTCATCTCCTTCACCTCCATCTTCACCCACCGCACCTCCACCACCACCATAGTTCAGCATGGAAAGCACAATCAAGCTACCCGTATTTAGAGGAGTAGGGAATGAGGATCTAGACCAATTTTGGTTCGTGGTAAGAGTAGTGTGGGAAGTACAAGGGGTCACAGACGACAACATTAAGAAGGCCACATTGGTGAGCGTGCGACTACAATATCACGCGCTAACATGGTACATCAAGCACTCGAATGATCACCAAAATGCAGGAATGGTGGAGATCCATAATGCGCTAAACAGTGAATTTAGCTGGCCGAAATCAGAGACACAATCAATCATCAAATTTAAAGAGATCGCGATGCTTCCATGCGAGACCCCCTGGGATCTGGATCAGAGGTTGAAGAGTACGATCCGTGAGGATAATATGATGCTAACGGATGCGCAGCACCACACGTGGTTTGTGGTGTCTTTGACAACACACCTGAGGATGGCGTTGTCACAGCAGAAGATTTCAACCCAAGCCGAAGTGTTGGAAATGGCGATGAGATTGCATGAAACACTGTTACAGGCTCTGGGATTGGGAGTCCAACAGATCCACACACAACTACAGAATAGTTGCTTGGAGATGCATAGTTTGAAGCAAGATAGGGTGCCACAGCCAGAGGTGTGCGAAGAGGTGTGGTGCATAAAATGCAAAGGCCAGGGCCATGACAAACACCAATGTCCAGTATTCGCGAACTACTTGGCAAGAGGGGGACCAATGCCATTGAGACCAGAGGCATAGGTAGGGAAAAGTATAGTACCCACACTCTGGTGCATGATCTATTAGATAGGAGGAAAGCATGCGACAGATAACTGTCATTTGTTGCAAAAGTATACACAGACTCCCTAGAAACTGTTTTGTAATTTTTGTAGATCAGTGGGCCACGATGAGCGTACTTGTCAGAGCTACGAGTTAATGATTGATTGGACCTGAGCCTATCAGATGCAAATAGAAATGTGAGCCCTCGACCCAGTAGTAGGAATGGCGTGCAGTGGATTTCAAGGGCGAGGTCGAGGACGAGGAGGAATGGGGCCAGGAAGGGGTCGTGGACAGTTAATTTGTTACAACTGTGGAGGACCAAGGCACTATGCTCATGATTGTACCAACTCAATGAGAGTATCCTGTTCATATTGTGATCAATTTGATCATGAAATGATAGATTGTCCTACGTTGATCGCACAGATGCACGAGAAAGGGGTACTTCAGCCTACTCCGACTCAAAATATTTAAATGATGAGGTCTGAACCACGCGAAGAGGACCCAAATGTGAATATAGTGCTCAGAAGCGGTGTGACCACAGGGGAAGATAAGGGGAAGTAACTTGAGGAAGATACATGGGTTCGCAAGGCTCCTATAAAGGAACCTGAGTTTGACTTGGAATGTATAAAGGAGACGTTTATGGAAGCTAAGAAGAGCTTCGCAGAGGCCTCTAATTCAGGTAGTAAGGATCAAACAGAGCCAAGAATGGATCCTTCTATGCTTACTACCTTTTTAGATACATGCATGAATTTGATGCGCGATAATAGGGCAATTAAAGTACTACAAGAACTGATCACTAGGTGCATAGGGTCAGGTGAACCGCGCGTAGTCTGGAAACTAGGAAATCATACATTTCGCACCGGGAGGGAAATGAGATTAACGATGCATATTGGAAAATATGAAATGGATCAAGTAATCCTAGACCTGGGTTCGGACGCAAATGTGTTACCAAAGCAGACATGGGAATGCATGGGTATGCCCCCTATTCAATTGTGAATGGTGAACCAACAGAAAATTTTGCCCATAGGAAGATTGCAAGGGGTAACAGTGGACATCGAAGGTGCAATCACGCAGATGGACTTTGAAGTGATAGAGATTGTTGATGACAGCAATCCTTATCCCGCGTTGCTAGGAATAAACTGGGCCACTGATATGAATGGAGTCATCAACCTGAAGAAGCGGAAGATGATATTCGAGAAAAGGTCTGTCATGTGGAAAGAGTCAATTTTGCGGACAAAACTGACCTCCCTAGAAAACAAGGCTTTTCTAGTGACAAACAAAACAATCAAGCACTATCTTTCCCTAAATATTCATTTAAAATAAAAGCAACCAGGTGTTTAAGGCTTACCTTTAATCCAACGTTGTTTCTAGCAGCCAAGCCTCTTCGCTCCATATGAGCTCCTTCTTCTTGAAGCCTGCATTCACTAACAAGAAAACGATTACATAGCACCTGAATAACTCATATAATAAAACATATTCATCATAAAGACCAAGGAGTTTATGAAACAAATTATATAACAACTTGTTGAGAAAAATGAACTTAATTGTATTAATTGGAAACAAAAGAAACCATTACAACCAGTGCCTTGGTGTTGTGCAGGTCCCTCCCAGGGTCCAGCAAGAGTTCTCCTCTACTTTGATCAGCTCACTCACTTCCAAATGAAGCTAAGAAAGGATTGGAATCTCTCCTCTCAAGATCTATAAGGGAGTCCTAATTTCAGCAGCATCTGCCCTTAGGAATCTTCAGCTTTCAACCTCTCCTCCCTCTGGCCCAATGCCTGTATTTATAATGCTTTGGAAGAAGTTAAACAGGTCCACCATCAATGGGATAAGCCCCTCTTTCAAAGGGATAGCTCCCCTCTTCATGGGATAAGTTCCTCTTTCATTGGGATGCATGAACCATCTGGAGGCGCTCAATCCACGTCAAACCATCTTCTAGAATGCTCTAGAATCGACCACAAGTAAGTTTTTTGAAGTAAAACTTGCGCCTTTTGACCTTTACAGGAGTACGCACCCACCCCTTTACAGACAGAGCGTACAAGTATGCAGGTATTATATACTTGAGGTGCATACACGCAGGTAAGAGTAAGAGAAACCGCGTAACCAGAGTTATATTGATTTTTAAAGACTATCTCTCTTTTTTGGAGTTTGACATGAGGAGCAGAGGTATAAGACTTTCCAAGGAGGACAGTATGACTATTGATGGAGTCATACTGACTGCAAATAGTCATGGTGACAAATTTTAGTGTAACAGATTGCCCCCTAAAGTGCGAGGTCTGTAGTAGATTAGGGTTTTATATCATCTAGGAAGGGTGAAGCACTTTATCATTTCGAGGATTATCTTGTGGAGAGCCTAGTCGAAACCTGCAAATATTCAACACAAAATACATATATGATATCATATCATCGCTGAGGTAGGCATTCCCATACTCAGATCAAAAACTTTAACTAACAAACTAACTACTGCTCTGATATAGGAATGATTTTGCAGTACATCATAATCATAGACATGTGTAGACACAGTATGGACGCAACCATCTATTTTTAATTAGTCTATTATATAATGAATACAAAACTCCTCGCAGCTTGGATGGCGGAAACTAGATCCAGGGTCTTCATTTCTACTTCCCGAAATAGTACGATTCTATCCATGCAAATAAATGAGTTGATGTCGAACATGGTAGAAACCACCTAATTACCAGTCAATGATGTAAACTGTTAACAAGTGTGGGAGAGACCACCAGTGATGTCAATGGTTCTCAAAGTACCCAGTAAAATCCATGAGATGTGAGTAGATTTGTTGACATCGAACATGTCACGGAATCCTTCGATCAAAAGTCAATGATGTAAACTGTCGTCAAAGGCGAGAAACCTGCCATTGAGGCATGCAGATTTCAAGGTACTAACGATTTCTAGATCATCTTTCTAGATAATGTGTTGATGTTGATAGAAAGAGATCCGTCGCAGGCAAGCCCACAACACGAAACCATAGATCAAGTTGAAGAAATGTAGCTGTAAGGACTGACTCAGGGATGGTCAAGATGGATGACAGATATTTTGCAGATGAATGTTTTATTTGCAGTGACCTCTTGAACACATAACGACACAAAAGATGGCTTGGTGACAATTGACCCAAAGTTAATACCCAAAAACCGGCTGAAGACTTTCAATGTGGTTTTATCAACTGTTAGGCAAAGGATTTCCCAACCCAGGTGAATAAAAATTGTCGTGTTCAAGAGTGGTGATAAGGTTTTTTCGAGACAAAGGATAACAAATAGGCTCATTTTTCTCTCTTTTCCCCCACCATTTCTGGCAAGTACCTCTTTATTTTTTACAAGCTTGAGGAGGATAACATTTGCTTGATTATAAGCTCATCCTTCGAATGAGTCCAACTTAGTTTAGATTCGAACCCTAAGAAGGAGTGGTCTGTTCCTGTTTGTAATCGAATAGGTCCTTTACTGTGAAATTTTAACGAGTCCAGTATAGGAGAAACTCGGCGTTTTTCAATTTTAGAGAGTCTGAAAAACTTAAGAAGACTCCAAGGTTGACCTTTTTCGTAAATTTGTGTCTCCCAAGCCCGAAAAAGTATAAAATAATACTTGAGAGAACCGCTTGATCTTTACGACCAAGGAGTACTTTCATGATTAGTGTCTCTGATCTGAAAAGTAAAAAGTGATCAAGGACAAGTCGTTTTATTTCCAATATCGAATTTGAAACGACAAAAATCCGGCAATCTTTTCATGTTTTTACGATCAAAAAAGGGCTGTAAGAGCACCGTCTTTTAATTCTGTTTTAACGAGTCTAAAAGAAATGCTCGGCAATCTTTTCATGTTTTAGGAGTCAGAAAAGGGCTTAAAGATGACTCTGATGTTTTTGTTTGTAAAAAATGACAATTTTCCCTGAAAATCCTTTTATCCTGCACAAAAACCAACACATTACTCATACCTGTTGAAGATAGATAAAAATACTTTGAAGAATACCTTTTCATGGTGAAAAATAAACAAATTTACCATTTATTTACCCAAAAAACCTATAAAAAGGGCTTTTACCAATTCATTTTTACCATTTTACTGTTGAGGAGAGAAAAAGGGCTTTTGGCAAGAAACTTCCCGTGGACATTGCAGAGAATCTGACCGTCGAAACCGAACGCTGTCTCTTCCAGGTAATTTTCAACATCCTCCTCTTCAATTTCATCCATTTAGAATTCTTTTTAGGCCCTAGATTTCATTTTTTGGAGGTTTTGGGGTTTCAAAGACCGCCTCTCGGGGTACGCAGGCACCACACTAGGGACCCACGTACCCCGACATTGTCTCAGTTAGAAAAATGCCGGGAGTACGCACCTTGCCTTCAGGTAACCTGCGTACCCACGCTCTGTTCCTAAAGGCGGGGTGCGTACCCCTGTTGTTGGGAAAAGTATCCAATACGGAATGACCCTATCCCACTCTAAGGGTGATAGTTCCTTAGCAACAATCAAAGCAAAGCTATCTAAGATTACTTCTTTATGAGATGTAAAAGAGGGGAGAAAGAGATCCACTAACCGATGTCTTTCACTAATGATTGATCCAATCTTCTCTCCTTGCTGCTTGCCCCCAGCTCCTTGCTCTTTCACTGGCCCAGCTACACCAAGATCCTGCAAAATGGAAAGAGAGGGAAACTACAAGAAGCATACATTCATAATTGATTCAAGGATTAGAATAAATCAAATACACAAGTATAAAAATACACCATTGAGACACATGCATATAGAAGAACCTCAAATGCTTTATTAATGGAATAAGTAAGGTTCAGGAAGTGATACAATGATAAGAGGCCCAATCCAGCATCACCTTCTCAGCAGAAAGAAATCTCCTCTTCACCTCCTTCAAAGCAAATCACCCAATAGTTCTAAACTCAAACCAACAGAAATTCTTTACATTCACAAGATTCCAGCCTCTGGATCTCATGGGAGAGAGATCCATATATAGGAGTTTGGAGAGAGGATGAGTCGGCCTGAGATGTGACTAGTGTCCTCTCCCACTCCAGTTCTTCTTCAGTTCTTGAGTCCACTTGGAGGTTCCTGCTTCCACTTGGAGATCTAGAACCTCTTACTCATCACCAGTCGAATTCCTTGATCCAAGTGTCATTTTGGAAGCTTCCTGGGCATTGACACCTTGAGGAATGACTATGCCACATGTCCAAACTCGCCCAGCGCAGGTAGCCTTCTTTGCAGTTGACATTCAACGCAGGTAGACAGTGGAGCAGTTGACATTCAGCGCAGATGCTCAGTGGAGCAGTTGACATGATCCAGAATTGCCTTGTTTTTGAGTGATTTTCAGTGGAGAACTTGTTTGGATTGCTGTGGTTTGCTGACCTTGTTCCCCTAGGGGTAGGAGCAACATGTTTAGGGACTTTGGATCCCTTAGATTATGGACATTTCATGCTTCATGCTATAATGCACAAAAATGTCTATAACAGTTGCCCCCTAAAGTATGAGGTCGTTTATCGGGTGAAATGCTTTATCAGGAGGATCCGAAGTTCATTCAATCGCTGAGAGGCGACCTGTAATAAGATACAATACAATACATTATTTTTCATACTGCTTTCATGATCTAGCTGAGGCGGGCATTCCCATGCTCAGCTTTATAAATACATTTTCTGTACATCGAACAGACAATCGTCTGAAGGTAGACTGATAATTCTCTGTTGAGATTATCATCCTTTGAGTAGGATGATCATCTGCTGCACATGTCAATGTCTTTATTTCCTGAATATATATCGCAACCCGGATGGATGAAACTAGATCCGAGGTTTTCAAACTCGTCCGATCTTCACTCTAAGTACAAGTCGATCCATGTGAGAATTTCTTGGAGTCGAACATGGAAAGACATCGCTTGATTACCAGTCAATGATGTAAACTGTTAACAAGTGCGAGAGGAATCACCGATAATGATGATGACCCTCAAGGTACGGCAGTACAATCCACGTGGTGTGAATAAAGGACTTGGCGTCGAACACCATGCAGAATCTTTCAGTCGAAGGTCATTGATGTATACCTGTCGCCGGAAGTGAGAAACTTGCCATTGAGGCATGCAAGCTTCAAAGTACTGAGGGGGGTGTTCCTAGATCAACTTCTTGGATAATGAGTTGAAGTCGACAAGAAGCGATCCGTCAAAGGAGGGCCTTAATGAATCCCACATCAGTGACACGGAACGGAGCTAATGATTGTGATGAAGGTAAAAACGATCTGTGAAATATGATTCAGGGTGGCGGTCATGGAAGGATGAAAGATGATGTATGGTAGTGGATGGGACACGGTCGACTCTTTCTGAACAACATCTCTTGAACATATAACGACACTGATGCGATGGATCGGTAGCATTACCCCAAATGTGGATGGTTTGGCGAGACCATGGTGATGAGACCGGTGAATGAAACAACCCAACCCGATGTGGTACGGAGGAAAAGTGTCATGTTCAAGAGCGACTTGCTACCATTAAAACTTTGAGGTTCTCCCAATTTTTCCCCAGTCATTTCTGACCAGTACCTCTTTATTTTTGTCAAGCTTGAGGAGGATAACATATGCTTGTTCTATAACCTACCCTTTGGGCAAGCCCATCACTATGTTTTAACTAGCCTAGCGATAGGGAAACTTGTTCTCGTCTAAAGACAAGTTTGTCGCTATTTAATGCATTTTAACGAGTCTAGCGACAAAGACAACTCGGTCCTTTTCATTTTTAGAGAGTCTGAAAAGGTACGTAAAGTTAACTCCAAAGGTCCTTTTTCATCATCTAATCCCTTAAGTTTGAAAAAGTATAAAACAATACAGAAGGGATGAGTTTTCGATAACTTTAACGAGCCGAATAAAACAAGCGCTCGACCTTTTTGTGCAATAATCCCTCCGGTCCAAAAAGATTAAAATCTAGAGGAGGGATAGCTCTTCCGGTCCTTTTAACGAGATGGAAGGCCAAAACTCGGCAATCTTTTCATATTTTACGAGTCAGTTGAAAAGAGCTTAAAGAAGACTCGTCTTTTGAGGAACGAGTGATAAACAGGGATAGCAACTGATTCCAGGTACAGGTTGGAATTTTCCAATCACGGCAGTGTCACAAGGATGGCTAGGTGAAATCACTCTTCGCAGCTGTTCCTCAAAATAGGTAAACAATCATATGGAGGTGAACGATCGGCCAAATGAAAGTGGAGGTGGCAGGTGCAAACACGACCAAGGCTTTTATGGCTGATAAATTTACGATCACAGTGGTTATTTACCGGGATAGGTTCATTTTTTAGTTAAAAATGAGCTTAAACACTGGAGGAAACTCTGCTCACTGCTTATATTTATTTTTTAACGAGCATGAAGACCGCGTTAAAACTGCTCGAATCTTGCGTTTATTTTTTAACGAGCATGAACTTTATGCTAAAACTGCTCGAATATATAGTCAAATTTTGATTTTTACCATAAATAGCTTTTCTCTTTTCAAGGATAGTATTTCATTCTCAATTGCTGCAACAAACTTTGTTAGAAATACATAATCATGAGATCAAAACCCTAATATTTTGCTTTGAACTACGTAAAAAGCTATTAAAATGTGTTTTTACCTCTCATTTTACCATTTCATTTGCATTTGGTTTGTTGGAGCTCTGGAGGTGCCTCTTCCCCCTTGATTTTCACCAGCTGATTCCGGGAGATTCTGCGGACGATTTTCAGCGCCGTCTGGACCAGGTAGGAGCTAAACCCTAGCTCTTTCTTTTCATGGTTTCCTTGTTCAGTTTTGTGCCTGTTTCCTAGATTTTCTGAGCCTTAGGGGTTTTGCCAGGGCGCCCTAACTTCAGCGCAGGTTTCCCATTCGAAACCTGCGTTGGATGTCAAGCTGCCTTAAGGCAGCCTGACCTTCAACGCAGGTAGGACACTCTCTGCCTGCGTTGGGCATAGAAAACTGAGTTTTTAGCACATTTTTTTTTATGAATTTTTGCCAGTTTCTCATCAAACTCAGGAACTTACTCCTTCTCTTGTTTGTTTTGCAGGGATCTTTGAACAAAATGTCCCTTACATGGCGAGAATGAGAACATGAAGAGGAGGACATGATTGCCCTCCATGACCCTGTCACGGTGAACGCGCTGCGGAACTGTGGCCTGCTGAAGTTTTTCCGTATCTCTAGCATGAAAGCACATATTACTTTGCTACAGTATATGCTTGACGCTTGGGATCCCATTAACCAAGTATTCCAGATTAGGGGAAAGTCCATCCCCTTGACCATAGAGGACATTTACTTCTTGACCGGATTGTCAAGGCGAGGTGCCCCCATTTCTTTGTCAGGTACAGCCCGGGGGACTGACTCTGTGAGATATTATGTCCGCCAGTATTGCAGGGAAGGTTCCCAGCCGAGCAGAGACAACAAGGTTGTTATCCGTGAGATTACTGACAGGTCTCTCAGGTCCATTCTGTATACCATTGGTAGGATGGCCAGTAGCGCAGCTCTACATGTTGCCAACAGATCTTATGTGCAGCAGGCCTTGGAGTGTCTCCAACCGAAAGTATTCAACTGGTGTGATGCAGTACTTGTTCAGATGAATAAATCAAATACACAAGTATAACAATACACCATTGAGACACATGCATATAGAAGAACCTCAAATGCTTTATTAATGGAAGAAGTAAGGTTTAGGAAGTGATACAACCATAAGAGGCCCAATCCAGCATCACCTTCCCAGCAGAAAGAAATCTCCTCTTCACCTCCTTCAAAGCAAATCACCCAATAGTTCTAAACTCAAACCAACAGCAATTCTTTACATTCACAAGATTCCAGCCTCTGGATCTCATGGGAGAGAGATCCATATATAGGAGTTTGGAGAGAGGATGAGTCAGCCTGAGATGTGACTAGTGTCCTCTCCCACTCCAGTTCTTCTTCAGTTCTTGAGTCCACTTGGAGGTTCCTACTTCCACTTGGAGATCTAGAACCTCTTACTCATCACCAGTCGAATTCCTTGATCCAAGTGTCATTTTGGAAGCTTCCTGGGCATTGACACCTTGAGGAATGACTGTGCCACATGTCCAAACTCGCCCAGCGCAGGTAGCCTTCTTTGCAGTTGACATTCAACGCAGGTAGACAGTGGAGCAGTTGACATTCAGCGCAGATGCTCAGTGGAGCAGTTGACATGATCCAGAATTGCCTTGTTTTTGAGTGATTTTCAGTGGAGAACTTGTTTGGATTGCTGTGGTTTGCTGACCTTGTTCCCCTAGGGGTAGGAACAACATGTTTAGGGACTTTGGATCCCTTAGATTATGGACATTTCATGCTTCATGCTGTAAGGCACAAAAATGTCTATAACAACCCCGCGCAACGAGTTTTTAAACCCCAAATTCTCCAGAATGGACCAAAATTTTTTGATTTGATGGAATCTAATGGATGTTTTTTGGCATGTAGATTGTTCACCATGCTTGATTGGCGCGAGAGAGAGCACGAAGATGTTGATTTGGCCGCCATTAATCATCAACCGTCAATTGATGCTTTGAAGGTATGCGTCCTCTATAAATACTGGGCCATACTTGGCATGAGGGCCCAAGTGAGCTTTCTAGAGTGGATGGTAGAAAGATGGAACGTTCAGGACCAGTGTTTTTATATTGGAGGGCACCAGCTCGAGATGGAGCCCACAAATATCTACTTTCTCACTGGTCTGCCCAAGAGAGGTGAACACTTGACTCTGTTCGGGACTAGGCCGGGTGGCCAGTCCATCGCTAGTCTCCGACTAGAGTGGTGTAACACTCAAACTCGGGAGAAGGGGATAGAGATCAAAACTATATCCCGTCCTGAACTTAAGGTGATTGCCTTTACAGTTACCAGACTTTGCGGGGCTGCCGCTTTACACATTGCTACTAGATCCCATATGCGGATGGCGATTGATTGCTATCGAGGTACCATTTTCAACTGGTGTGATGCTGTGTTGGCCAATATAAAAGGCCAACTGACTAGAGCCAAAAACGGACAGCTAAAGACTTTTGGTTATGGGCCTTTAGTTGTGAGTTTTGGCTTAGAGAGGGTTCCGATGCTGATCCCACAACAGCTCACTGTTGAGGTCGGGCTTCCTCGAGAGCCCAAATTGATGCGGTGGGTTGTGGTTATGGCCTGTCATCCTGATGAGGGAACGGAGGTTGTCCGATTTACTCCGGAGTACTTTCACTGGTTAGAGGACCAGGTCTTTTCTATACAGGATTTTCCTTATGCCGGAGTTGATTTTCGCGGAGATCCGGGCATGATTCTTCCAGCGGGAGAACAATGGGATGATACAGGTAATTCATTTTCCACAAGTTTTTAAACTATCTATTTTTTTTGTTTTATATCGTCTCAAAACTGATAGTAATAATTTTCAAAATGTAGATGTAGGCCCACGACGTCCAGCCAATCTCCGGCCTTACGAGAGGAGACTACCAGTTGCAGCGGCACTGGCCCCACAGGACGAGGCCACGGAGACTTTGGCTGACTTGGAAAGTGACCTAGAGCATCTTACAGCAGATATACCGGAGACTACCATAGATGATATTCCAATCAGGCTTCAGCGCTATGTAGTCGGGGTCCCAAGATCTTTTAGGAGGTTCTTGTGTAGGGCGGCCCGTGCAGTGGTGTCATATAGAGATCATCACCAGTGATTGGATGGTCGTTTTGTAGACACATGTGACATTTTGGTTTTTTGTACTTATCATTTTTGTCGATCATAAGGTGTTTTTCAACCTATGATCGAAGACGATGTATTTTTTGACACACTCCTATATATATATATATATATATATCATTATTACCGGCTTATCTTGTAAATCATGTTATGGAATGGTTTTAAATTTACATGTATGATTATTGCAAATGTCTATTTAACATTCGAGAAGCAATTGCATCTGCTAATGTATTTAAAGACCTTGGAATATGTTGATATTCAATGTAATCAAACTCAGGTTCCAAGAGGCGCACTCTCAAAAATAACCTTAATAACACTAGATTTCTAATGGCATACACTCTATTAAGTTGTAATACAACGAGTTCAGAATCTAACCTCACTATCAAACTCCGAATCCCAAACGAAATAGATTCAGACAATAACTCAATCACTGCACTGTATTCGGCAATGTTGTTTGTTGTTTGACCGAGGCTCACCCCATGCATAGAAACTAACTCTTCAGAGGGCGAATAGATAACCCAAGCTGTGGAAGATATATTCTATGTACTACGACAAGCACCATCAGCGAAACCAATGTATGTTTGGAGAGGCATCGATATCTGCATCATCAAGAGTGAAACCAAGATAAGCCAGAATAATGACAAAAAAACACACTCTCTAGGATAAGCACACTGTCTAAACTAACAAACATACCAGCTAGAAAGAAAAACTAACCTAACTAAAAATTCTCCATACCCATCTTTTAAGCATAATACCTCTTAAGGTAAAGTCCATTTCTGGGTTTACCCAAAGAGTCCCCGTCAAAGTCTACCAACTCATAGGCCCCTTTTGCTAGCTTTCGCTTGACAATATAGGGCCCATGCCACATAGGAACAAATTTTCCAGCACCTAATTTATCATTAGCTTGATCATATAATAACACTAGGTCTCCTTCCGAAAAATTTCGAGGGGTCACATTTCGATCATACTAAGCTTTCATATGTTTTGCGTGAGTCTCGATCGCCAATGCAGCATCACGTCGATTCTCATCTAATTGAGCTAAGTATAATAAATGTTTTTCCTCTTCGTAAGTAGCTGGAAGTAACTCGATGGCCATTTGCAGTGACGGGATTTCGCATTCAATGGGTAGCACAACTTCCAAACCGTAAACTAGTTGGAAAGGAGTGAACCCTGTTGATGTTTTTACTAAGGTTCGGTACGCCCAAAGCGCTGAAAATAACATGTTGTGCCAATTCGACCGATGAATACCAATGATTCGTCGGATCATGATAACTAAAACTTTGTTGATGGACTCAACCAGACCATTCGCTTGTGGATAATAAGGAGTTGAACTATCGTGACGCAAACCAAGCTGGCCTGTAAGTTCTGTCATCATAACGTTTCGAAAATGGCGCCCATGGTCAGTGATTATTGCTTGTGGGACACCAAACCTAGCAATTATATGATTGAATACGCAAAATTGCAGCTGTCTTGCCGTCTGCCTCGAATGTAGGCATCGCCTCGACCCACTTAGTAAAATAATCTACCGCAAGGATGATATACGCATGCCCCCCGGCCGAGTGAGGGTTACATGTAATAAAATCGATACCCCATTTGGCAAAAGGACCAACGGCAATTATAGGGTGGAGAGGAGCAGGTGGAGCGCGCATATTTCGATCAAACACTTGACAGTTGTGGCATTTTCGGATTGCAATAATACAATCTTTAAACAAGGACGGCCAGAAGTAGCCAGCGCGCAATATCTTTTGGGTTGTGGCATACCCAGACATATGACCGCCACACGCTCCAGAGTGACAGTCATTTAGAACCCTTTCAGCCTCTTCGTGAGTTAAGCAATGTCGAAAAATAGAGTCCGCCCCACGACGATAAAGAGTATCTCCAATAATTTTGTATTGTTGGGACTGGAATCGAATTTTTCGACGTTCCGACTTTGAAACTTCGGGCCGAAAGGATTGGGTCTGGAGATAAACGATGATATCCCCATACCACGGATCTAAAGAGCTGATTAGAAACAAAGATTCGTCCGCAATGGGCTCCTCTACCACAGTTTCCGTGTCAGCACACGGGAAGTCACACATTAACTCTGCAAAAACTAAAGATTTCTTAGACTTAGATTTCTCAAACTCCAAGTCGAACTCTTGCAGGATAAAAATCCATTTAGAGTACTTGCCCCCTAGCAATTGTTTGGTCAAAATGTAGATCATAGGGTTGCAATCCGAAATGACTGTAGTTTTACGAAGTAAAATGTAGTGACAAAAACGTTGGACAGCTTGAACGGCTGCCAATGCCAATTTCTCCACATGTGAATATTTTAGCTCAGTGGGATTTAACGTCCGACTAAGGTAATATATCACATGTTCTGTTCCAAATTCATCTTCCTAAACTAAGACCATTCCAATGGTGGAATGGGAGGCGGCGAGATACAAAAAGTAATCCTGGTTGTAGTTGGGAGGATGCAACAACGGTGCATGGGTCAACGCGTGTTTGAGTGCATCAAAAGATTTCTGAGCTATCTCATCCCAAGAGAATTGAGCGTTCTGTTTCAATAACCATGTAAAACCCTTTGTAACCTCGGCGTAGTTAGGAATGAATCGTCGTAAAAATTTTGCTTTCCCCTGCAAACTTTGGAGTTGGCGAAGACTCAAAGGAGGAGGCAATTTGATGATAGCTTCTACCTTCAAGGGATCGACGCAAATGCCGGCTTTCAAAACTGCAAATCCCAGCAATCGTCCCGCTTCTATACAGAAGACACATTTGTGTGGGTTCAACTGAATACGATAATGCCTACACCTCATGAAGATTGCTCATAAATGGACAAGGTGATCGGCTCGATGTAATGAATGAGCGAGCAAATCATCGAGATACGGTTGCACAATGTGTTTGATGTCATGAAACGCATAAGACATCGCCCTTTGAAAAGTTGCCCCGACATTCTTGAGCCCAAAAGGTAATTTGCAATAAGAAAATGTCCCCCATGGACAAATGAAAGCCTTTTTCAATTGATCGGCAGGTAGAATATTGATTTGATTGTAACCGGAAAAACCGTCCATAAAGGAAAATATTTCGCTGCCGTCCATTGGGTAGTTGTCCTTTGGAAAAGCTCGATTAATGTCCCTATAATCGATGCATATTCTTATTGTTCCCTGTTTTTTGTTAACCGGAACAATATTCGATACCCAATCCGTTAATGGGATCGGATAAATGAAACCTGCTTTCAACAGTTTCTCAACTTCCGCTTTAATTGCAGCAGCTTTTCGTGGGTGAATCTGACGCAAATGTTGCCAGACGGGTTTAGCGTCCGGGTAAGTCTTGATCTCATGAACAACAATCGCGGGATCAATTCCTGGCATTTCCTCATAGGACCAGGCAAACACGTCGCGGAATTCTTGAAATAGGGCCTTGTATGTCTGAATTTCGTCATCTGTACACGAGGCACCTATATGAATGTTTTCAACAATTCCAGGCTTAACCGAAATGTCAATTGGAATAGTTCGAGAGATGTTTCCCAAATTCAGCTCTGAATCAGGATGTTTCATGGGATTCTGAGCTTCCTTGACATATTCAACTATAAAAATTGATGAGAAATCATTTTCAAAACGATCATCCTCGGCTAAAAACGAAGATCTATGATGGAGATCGTCCCATGGTAAATCATCTATACACAAGACTTCACGAAGTTGCTCGTCAGATGACACAACTTCGGGAAATGTTATTAACTCCGAGGTTGATGTGAAAAGTGATTCCTCACGGACCACATTCATTAGGTCGATTTTGGTTGAACAAGGGTAGGTAAAAGACTACACGGCTTCATAGGCAATTTCATATGGACTCAAAGGCATAAAATTACCAAATGAGTCTAATTCAGATTCAGAAGGAACGATCCAAGGATCGTCATAATAAATAGTGTCTGATGTAATCATATGAATGGTTGCAAATGAAGATGATGTGTTGAGTGGAGGAAAAGAAAAAGTTCCCAGTAAACCGGCATCTTTAACTAATCCTACTCCAACATCCTTATATGGGATAATCATTTTACCGACATTTTGAATACTCTCTGAAGAGGTTGGGTCGAATGAAAAGTAAGCCAGCTGGTCTATTGTTACGATCTTTCCATTATGTGGGAACTTTATTACTCGAAAAACCGATGAAACGACCGCTGTCATAGCGTAAGTCCAACTTCGACCCAAGAGAAGGTTGTAGTCTAGAGGGGCATCAACCACCTCCACATCTAGACTAACGGTTTTTCCTTCAACCCCTATAGGCAAATCCTGTAGAATGCCAAAAGAATGAAACCCACGGCCATCAAAGGCCTTAAGAATTGTCGGGGATTGATTTAGTGAAGGAGAACCAAGCGATCTCCAACACTGTATCGACATAATACACGTTGAAGCTCCCTCATCAATTACAGTCTGATGAATAGGCCTGTTTTTTACTATCACTGGGATCTAGAAAGCCATTTGATGAGGCAAACGCGGTGTACTATTTTCTAGATCAAAGATTATTAGGTTCGGGTCCTGAACATCCACAGCTCCTATAGCCGACAAAAGTAATTTGCGCTGTGCTGGGCATGATTGCAGCACTTCCAAAGCTGACATTGCTGAGGGTGAAACAACTAAGTCCTCAACAATGTTATAATTCTGAGCCGCTCTTGCATGTGGATTGAAAGCAGACCTTCGAAGTACACCCTTGGCGGGTGGTTTGATTACTAAGTCTGGGTTAGGCTTCTCGATCTGTAGTGGATCGGAACCGGGAGCTGAGGTTGATGGATTAGAATGAGAAGATTCTGCTTCTTTGCCATCAACAGGACTTTTACTACCATAATCTTGCGATCGAGTCGCAATCCTTACATGGGACATCATCAAAATGGGTTCTTCATTGGCACTCGAGGAAGAACCTATCATTTTGCTATCTTTTGGAAATGGATCCTTCAAGACAGTAGTAATTTGGGAACCTTTGACGATCTTCACAACCTCTGCTCGATGAGGGCAGTCTCTTGTAAAGTGTTCCTCTTCACAACTAAGACATGGATAACGAGGTTTGCGCTTTTCGTCATTGGATTCCGCCTTTTTAGTTTTCTCCTTTGGAGTTTTGTCTGCTTTATTCTTCTTCTTCCCTTTCTTCTTTCCACCGGTTTTTTATTTAGTCGTAGATGACTCTACAGCGTGAATATCGGCGGAAAGTTCAGCAGAAGAATCTCCTGTCGAGGAATCAGGCAAGGTTATGATAGGAGAAGAATTCTTGGAAGACTTCTTCTTACTTTTAGTGTTAACCGTACCAATCATGCCATCAGCGACATGAGATCCCGAAGGAGCTGCAACGATTTGATTTGACTTGGGAAGACCTGGGATCTTTTCTTGTAACGTACCTGACTGAGTATAAACTAAGTCAAGGTACTGTGCTTGAGCAATCACTTGCTCCTCAGTGACTACTCCGGCCTTAGCTACGTCTTCAGTAATATTCGGTAACAATGATTTAACAAACCATTCAGCTAAGATCTAGTCCGGGATAAAAACTTTCACTAACCGCCTTCGACGTCTCCATTCATGAATATGATAGGAAATATAAGTGGACGTCGATTTTTTTAATGAAGTTAGTAACTCCGTGCCATTATCATACCTGACCGGCAACTGAAAATGAGTTAAAAACGAGGTAGCTAACTGGCTAAAATTATAAAAAGAGGCCCGTGGTAACTCAATGTACCACTTGGCCGCAAGACCAATGAGAGTGCACTGGAAAAGACATAAGCGGATTGAATCATCTGAGATGGAATTAGAGGCACACCAGAGGTGGTAAGTCATCACATGATTCGACGGGTCCTCTCAAGATTTACCTTCGAACTTGGGAATATCACTGGGCAACTTATTCGACATTGGCGGCAAAAACGGAAGATAATTAATTGGATCGTTCATTAGGCGCGACAAGTCTGGTAAATCCAAAGTTGCGATAAACGGTATCTGCCGATTAGGATCCCTAAAACTCTGGGTCATGGGACCAGCCCCAGGAGGAGGATATCCAGGATAACTAGGAATAAGAATCGCATTCGAGATATTGTATCCTCCTGGAAAACCAGGATTAACCGGACCGTACTGGGGTTGTTGTGGTTGTTGATAAGTGTACCCAGGATACGATTGATACTGGTAAACTGGCTGCTGGACAGCAGGACCAAATTGGCACTGTCCCTGGTACGGTTGATAAGTGAATTGTGGTTGACTTGTGACAACCGTACTTAAACCAGATTGTTCTACAGGCATCTGAACCGTAGTTTGAATCGTGGATCCAGACGATGGTAAAGATGTCTGAGGAGTAGATACAGGAACAGTAGAAACTGAAGTTGTCGATACTCTAGAAGTAAGTGGGGTAGATTGAACAGATGTTGCGGCAGTTGCAGCAGTTGTTTGAGATGGAGTACGAGGCGAAATAGGCCCAGACTGAGAAACTACCGAAGGTACAGAAGTTTGAATATTAGACTGGATTGGTTGCTGGGGTGAACCAGAAACTAAGGGTTGTCCAATTTGAGATGACAACTGTACATTTGGCTGCAACCCCTGTTGAACTTGCGATGGATCCCACACTATGTTTATTCCGGGGTACTGACCCATAACAGGTTGAGAATATTGAGATTCAAAACTGGGTTGAGGGTAGGATTGATAATTGAAAGGTACATTTCCCGTTCCTTGAACATAAGATTGACCTTGGGGTGGTTGGAAACCTTGGTTCGAGTACTGACCTTGGGGTAGATACCCTTGAGGCATGTACTGATACTGGGGCTGAACTTGAGGTATAAATTGATACTGGGGTTGACCTTGGGGTACATATTGAGTCTGGGGTTGACCTTGAGGAAAGTAATGTACCGTAGGCACGTAGTGTCCTTGAGGTTGCCCCCCAGATGCAAATTGTGTACCTTGAGGTTGCCCCCCAGGTGTTAATTGAGGCTGCCCCCCAGGCGGTAACTGGCCACCTTGAGGTTGAGAATTGGGAATAGAACCTAACATCATAAGAATTTCTTCTACGCTCAACGGCTTTGCACCATTTCTTCTAGTGAATAACCTTTGTTCAATGGGTTGAGGAGACGCTCCCGAAAAAGTACCAGAAAGTGACTCATACCCAGAGGGAACAGAAGGACCGTCGTACAAAAAAGATTCAGGCGATTGAGTAAACATGGACGACTGACCTGACATATTTACGGGAGTATAAATACTCCTAGGTGGATAAGGAGCACGAGGTGGTGAAAAACTTAACCCTGAGTTTTCCAAATAATTAGTTAGAGAAAGATACCAAGTAGTACTTCTAGGTGGACTATAAAAAATTGATTCACGCTCCCTTAGATCAATAGTAGGTTGATTTTCAGGGATAGGGATGCCTATTTCTTCTTCTGGAGCAAGTTCTTCAATAGATATCAAACCAGAAGGAAGATTTTCAGTGATTACCCTTTCTACCCTAGGTGAATCAGGAGCACTAGAAGCTGGAGAGACTAACCCCAATGTTGGAGTAACAGGTTCAGATATCTCAGGTTATTCGCCTATATCACTAGTAGATGAAAAGCTACCAGTAAGTTTGGAAACCGAAATAGCTTCAGGATTATAACCTGTTTCTAGAGTTTGGTAATCAGGATGAAAAACCAACGAAGACTCTCCTTCTTCAGGTGACCCTATTTTACTGCCACTAGGAGTTAGGAGGACTTTCAAACCTTCATAATGGCCCGGGACTTCTTCAGGAGGTTGGCCCCGAAGTCTACGGGACTTCCTCAACAAATCAGCCACGGTTACAACCTCAGGAGACTGGCCCCGAAGTCTACGGGACAGTCTTGGTAATTCAACCACAGTTAAAAACTTTTAACTACTGCACATGCAAACAAAGTAAAATCTCAAGGAAAACTGCCTAAAGTCTCTAAAGAACCAAACAAATTCGAATCACACGCCTAAAGAATATAGGGCGCCAAACCACACACAAACAGTAACTTTCTGGACCGAAAACACTAGTTGGTGATGAAATCCAACATCGCAGAATTCAGTACAGAAATGGCGGGTGGAACAGTTACCCCAGCAACCTACTTAATGAATAGACTGGACCAAGTTCCTCCACTTTAACCGTCTCGAGTGAAGTGAACCCCCTAGAAAATCCAAGTGAGTCTAGCCGACGTCTGCTCGAGGTACAGTGGGATCTTCCCTCCACCATCACCTTAGGAAGAATCCTAAAGATAATAGTCACTAAGGTCACCAACAGCAACAAATATACCTGGGGGAATAGTCTACAATCCGATACACACGCAAGGGCAGAGTAGCAAGCTCAATCCCCTTGCCGGCTCCTTGAAAATAATCCAAGGTTTACCGACAAGTGACCCTAGGCTCCTCGACAATGGTTAATCTGAGGTTTACCGTTTGTAGTGCGTGCATATCTGGCGTCGTTCCCAATGAAGGAGGATTGATTCCCTCACTGGTTCGGACACGATCTCGTGCTTCTCCTTTAAGAGGAGCTTTCCCAGAGCATAAATGTAACTATTGGATTTATCCTACCGCAAGATAAGCTACTTGTTTGTTTTTACTGTCTTGGAGAGTTAATTACTCTCCTACTCCAAGGCACTAGCCTGATCTATGTTGGTGTATCAGAGCCCTAGTAAATAAAAAGTTACTAAGTAAATTTTACTTTAAGCGTTAATTTTTTATGGCTTTTCTTTAGGACAAAAGGTAGCGGAGATGAAACTTATGATGTGTAGACTCGACTCAAATCCACTAAAAAGATGCACCTAGGATGAAACAAAACAATCTTTCCTTTTCAATGAATTCCCTAGCTAAGAGAGTTGGAGAATGCAAAATTTATAAAGATAACTTTCTTGGCAATGAAAATCAAAGAAACAATCTCTTTATCTTTTCCAAAGCACACAACACAAGACCACTAATTATTTCACGAAAACTTCCTTTCTCTTTTCAAAGACTTCAAACGCTACTAAAACAAACTTTCCTCAAAAGAGATTTTGTATTTTTGTCCTATTTTAACAAAGCATGGAAAACTACTTAGCAAAAATCAATTTTAAAATCTATGAAAATCTAAGAGAAATTTACCTAAAAGCAAATCTAAGAGAAATTTACCTAAAAACAAATATGATGAGGTAAAAGCCTACAAAATATAATTCCAGGTTTTTTTACTCAGTTACAATTCAACCAAGGACTAATTCATGCAGAATCATAAATCAGTCAAAAACAAAAATAAAAAGCGCTTGTTCTTTTTCTTAAGAATGAAATTCACAGCTTAACAAACAAGCCTTCTCGAAATTCTGCAAAGAGACAACACAACGGTAGGTTTCTCATACAGAGGTGGATTTTACGAATGGTCTAACTCCTAAGAAGACTGAAAAGACCAGGGATATCCAAGGTTTTTACAACTTCTAAAGCCAGAGTTACTACAAGACCAAAACAAAAATCAAACCTAGGGCTAGAATTTCTATGAACTTCACTAAAACCCTTGATGCTAATGAAACAACCCTAGATGAAAGCTTCTGACAGGTAACCAGTGGATCTGGGCAGCAATAAATAAACTATAAACAAAATCTAATAGGCAAAAAGGAAAAAATGCAAATTTTCTAAACTTTTGACAGGGTACGCAGGCAGCCTGTTTGCACAGGTGTGGCCACGCTCTGTGTACTAAGTAGAAGTGCGTACAGGTACGCACTGTGCTTAACGCAGAGGGTGCGTACTGCTCTCAAAAACAAGAAAAATAAAAAACTAACTCAATCCTAAGCTATTCCACCCAAATTCACAGTCAATCAGTCAAAAACTAGAAAGAAATCAACTTTTCTCAAATCAAAGTATCAATCAAAAGAGAAATCAATCAAATCCATGGATTCCCCAGTGGAGTCACCATTTTGTCATGCGGAAAGAGTCAATTTTGCGGACAAAACCGACCTCCCTAGAAAACAAGGCTTTTCTAGTGACAAACAAAACAATCAAGCACTATCTTTCCCTAAATATGCATTTAAAATAAAAGCAACCAGGTGTTTAAGGCATACCTTTAATCCAATGCTGTTTGTAGCAGCCAAGCCTCTTCGCTCCAGATGAGCTCCTTCTCCTTGAAGACTGCATTCACTAACAAGAAAACGATTACATAGCACCTGAATAAATCATATAATAAAACATATTCATCATAAATACCAAGGAGTTTATGAAACAAATTATATATAACAACTTGTTGAGAAAAATGAACTTAATTGTATTAATTGGAAACAAAAGAAACCATTACAATCAGTGCCTTGGTGTTGTGTAGGTCCCTCCCAGGGTCCAGCAAAAGTTCTCCTCTACTTTGATCAGCTCACCCACTTCCAAATGAAGCTAAGAAATGATTGGAATCTCTCCTCTCAAGCTCTATAAGGGAGTCCTAATTTCAGCAGCATCTACCCTTACGAATCTTCAGCTTTCAACCTCTCCTCCCTCTGGCCCAATGCCTGTATTTATAATGCTTTGGAGGAAGTTAAAAAGGTCCACCATCAATGGGATAAGCCCTTCTTTCAAAGGGATAGCTCCCCTCTTCATGGGATAAGTTCCTCTTTCATTGGGATGCATGAACCATCTGGAGGCGCTCAATCCATGTCAAACCATCTTCTAGAATGCTCTAGAATCGACCACAAGTAAGTTTTTTGAAGTAAAACTTGCGCCTTTTGACCTTTACGGGAGTACGCACCCACCCCTTTACAGACAGAGCGTACAAGTACGCAGGTATTATATACTTGAGGTGTATACACGCAGGTAAGAGTAAGAGAAACTGCGTAACCAGAGTTATATTGATTTTTAAAGACTTTCTCTCTTTTTTGGAGTTTGACATGAGGAGTAGAGGTATAAGACTTGCCAAGGAGGATAGTATGACTATTGATGGAGTCATACTGACTGCAAATAGTCATGGTGACAAATTTTAGTGTAACAAGGTCCCTATGCGTAGTAGTCCCACTAGATCCATCCGAAGGAGCACGCTACACTGAACCTGTGCACGACGATGAGCTAGATTGCATTTACCAGATAACCGCGCAAGACCAGGATCGGGTGAACTCGACTGCAGATGGGAGAATCTCGTGGGAGCACGACAATTCCTGTACTTCAGATTCAGATGAAGAAATAGAATGCTGGCAGAATCGGTTGCACGAAGTAACAACGCTAAATTGCAACATGATGATTAGATCACTGCGATGCATAATGACAGAAGCAAGGGAACTGCCAACATATGATGGGGTAACAATGATGGATGAATTCCTAGACAAATTTGAAAGTGCAGTACCAGAATAGCAGCGGTACGGTGCGCTGGAATGGGAATTTCGTGCGACACCCGCACGATGGTGGAATACACATCAGAAGACTATGGGAAACTGGTGTGAATGTAGAAGACGGATGTGCTTACAGTTTGGAAGTTCCCAGCGTCGAATGCGAGCCGAGCAACCAGGATGAAGCAGTTTGTGCACCCACCTATGTCAATGGATTCATACGTGTGTTGTGAAAGCACATCCCGGACTAAGGATCGAAAATCAAGACCTGACACAGCAATAGGAAAAGCGACAAAAATTCCATGTTGGAGCCTTCACAAAGCTATGCAGAATCATGAACAGAGTTTAACAGATGGGACAAATTGATTGTGCCCTACACTTACCAGTGGTCTGATGGACCTATAGGGCCATGTGCAAGAACCTGAGCACGGAAATGGTTCCGAAGACGACGAGCAGAGTCAAGGTCGTAGCTTTGGGAAAGAATCCTCACGCACTCACTCCCGTAATTGTGATAGCATGCAAGGACCAGAGCGAAGAGATTATGTAGCGGCACAAGGACGAACATATGTAGATTCAAGAAGCCATTCAGCAAGGGAACCTTGAGCTTCATGAACTCAAAGAATATCAGGTACGACTAAAGCAGGAACGCATATTAATGGATGAGGATATCAGAAAACTGGAAAACAAAATCTTGCAAGCATTACGCGTCAACAAAAGGATGGAGCCACATTTAGGCAACCCTACCACCGCACTAGAAGATTATCGCCGAGAGTTTTTGGCTATACTACCAGGGTTGCGACCACACCTTATCAAGCAAAGCAACCAAGGAAGCACACCGCATCAAGAAGAACGTGAGGTGTTGACTGGCACGAGGGTAACTAAGGAAGGCCCACGGACTGGGTTGGAAGGTGACTTGAAGCCTCGCACCAGTAGTGCGACCACCTGATTATTTGTAGGAAGCACAATCTCAGCACTCCAAGCAGTTGAAAGAGAGCGCAAGACTATAAAAGAGTCTATATGGGAGTTGCGCGACCCAAAAGTTGCACGCAGGATCAGTCTGACGCATAGATCATGCACAAGGGACTGCGCTCCCACACAGACAGGTTGGAAAGTGACCGTTGGTGTCACTATTCATGACAAGAGGTCCAATTTAAGGCAATGAGGAGTGGACGATAGGCAATTAAGACACGAAGTCAGAACTAGATTTGAAACGATCTTTCGCTGATATAGCATTAATGAGCCAAAAAAGGGGGGAACAATCACATTTGAATTCTGGCAGGCCTATAAATCCAAGATGGTCATCTACCGAACAACCCTTGGCATCCCGAGAATTCAGTTATTGGGTATGGACTTTACGGCTTTAGAGGCTTTGAAAGCAAGTTCAGTATTTGAATCATTATCAAAAGAGACGCATGACCTTCTAAGAAGAGCAATGTCGACTACCAAGGAAGCCACACCGAGCCCTATGTCACCGGTGGTGGATGCGCTAGAAATTCCAAAATTTCCCCAGACGTCGAGGTCCAAAAAGAATCCACAAGCTGCAAAACGGTCTATATGTCTCCGCGAAATATACGGTTCGGCAAATTGTCGATGGAAGAAAAGGGAAAAACAATTAATATCAATTGTGATGATGAGGAGGAGGATCCTCAAACCTTTGTAGAAGAGATGGAACAAGATGAAGAGATGGAGGAAGACATCCAGCCAGTACGCACCACAGCAAAGCTACCTAAGTATGTCCCTCTGCAGAAAGGGAGGGTAAAGGTACCTAAAGATTTGGATGTCATTAAAAGCACACTCAACACCCCGTTCCTTCCTATGGGAGTTCTATTTGAAGGTTTGGTTGTGGGCCGCATACCCACTATAAGTTTGAATATTGGTATCTCACGAATAGCAAGAAGTTCCCTCATTTGGAAACTAGCCAGCTGATGGAACAAAGCGTGGAGGGGGCAATGCAGCCACAGAAATGGTTGCACGAGGTGGAGGAGGTCGGGCTACTCCACCTCCTATCAATTCCACTCTTTCATCGGGCCCCAATCATGATATTTTTCATCAGTCAACTGCTTTTCCGAGTGCACGACGGGTACTTGTGGCTGGAAGAGCCCATTCCCATCACAGTGGAGCTCATTCATAGGATTTCTGAGCTTCCCTACACAGGAAGGGACCCCGCGGAAATAGCTGGCACAAGTGGAGACTTGGCGATTACGGAGGCCATGAAAAAGAAATATAAGTTGGAGAAAAAGCAGAGGGGTTATGTTATTACTAGCATTCAGGACAAAGGGGTCCGCGTCGCTACCTAGTTGTTGGCAAGAAAGGTGATGAGAAAATGTCGTGGCAATGAGGTACCAGCAACGGTCATCACGCTGGCCAAGCAATGCGCAGAAGGGGTACGGTTCAACTGGGTGCAGTTCCTCTGCGAGGAGTTCCTGACGAACTGCAGGGAGGCCCAGGAGCAGGGTAAGACCTTCCACTACACGTGGTTGCTCTTATCCATCTTGTTGGTTATAGGAGAATTGCCTGAGGATAGTCAGTTTCCTCCCCTTGACCAGGACTGGCCAGAGGCAGCAAAATATGCGTCACTATGGGTGATGAAGGATGCCACAAGAATCTGAGAAACCAAAATCTTCTGGGTACTGATGGAGGTGAGCATGTGACCATGGATCAACAAATTATCGTGCCTATCCCCCTTGGTATACGACAGTCTGAGGAGCTTTGCAAACTTTAAAGTAGATATGCACAATGTGTATATCAGGACACAGAAGGATCTAGAGCAGAAGTGGACCACACTCCCCTTCATCGCAATAGATGATGTTGTTTTCGCGGTGCTCGACACATGGTCACCGGAATGGTGCGCACCGGATTTGGTGGTGTGTGATGAGGCAGATATTCAAAGACAGAAAGTTGTTTCCAAGATGCTAGCACAACAAAAGTAGAACGAACAGCTAGCTAAAGAAGTACGGGTTTCTCGGGAGGCATCGAAGGCCATCGTGGAAAAGGCAACAGTAGTATGGGCCGCTACAACACAGGAAGAAAGAGGCCTGGACTTGACCACAAGGCATGGAACAAATGATACGACGGAAGGCCCAAACCCAAGCACCATCTCTACACAATTGAAACGGTCGCGCGGGAAAGAACGAATAGGGCCACGGAAGAAGAGCAAGGCTTCCAATTTGGATGGGGAGCCTATTACACTGACTAAGGGTGACCTATATGACATCGGTGACACAGTTCAAGAAGTCACGAGGGAGGCGCTCCAGGAGGCAATGACGAAGCAGTAGAATGTGTTGGGGCTACTCAGGGCGCAAATCTAGGAACTTCAGGTGTGGGGCCCACAGCAAGGAATGGTAGCCATCTACAGGGATATGGCTACATCAGCAACTGAGCAATTGCTACAGGCCAAAATGGAAAATACCGTTGTGCTGCTAGAAGGAGCACTAACAATGGACAATACAGAGGATAGAGTCGCAGTAGGTCGGCTCAAGGGACTTGGCCTAAACTTGGTTGCCCTTCCACAAGAGATATGATACCAGCTGTAGGATGGAGCGACGATAGAGCTTCACGCTAGGGAAGGACACGTAGTACAGATGCTTAGTGAACAGTGAATCAACATCAAGAAACTAAGCCTCCAATGCGATGAAGCGGTAGCACAAACTCAGCAGTTGGAGAAAATCATCAAGGAAGCATGTCGTCGTGTCCCCAAGCTAGAGATTGCAACAGACTTACTAGTAGGTATATGGATCCACAAACTAACTAGTGGATTCTATGAGGCAAAGGAGGAAGCAATAAGGATCCATCTGGACCTCAACCTACAGATCGCTGAGCTACGGCTGAAGGCATAGCCCTCTACACTACCAAAAGTCAGAGAGCAGCGGCACCGTGCCATTCAATCGGGACTGGAAGCATTAGAGCACGCCATACAGGATTTCACAAGCTTGTTAGATCAGTCACTCTTCACTGTCACCTCACTGCAGGAAGACCCAACGCTACAGTGGTTATAGACAAAAGCGAGGTAGTTGCAGCAGGCCTATGACAATGTCTGGGGGACCGCACAGATGGTCGTCCTTACTTAGCGACTGGCCAAGATGAGGGAGTCCCAGGCTCTAAAGGAATAGTTGGATGTTGCGTGTCAGAAAGAAGCAGTGCTTAAAGAACACATCCAACGTTAGCTCGAGGAAGCATTCACAGTCACCACCAAGATCGAGGGAAAGCTGGCACAGATGTAGGGCATATATGCACTTAGGCAAGGGATTGCACTTGACAACGAAGTGTCGGCTGGATAAGTCGTTCTTGCGGACAAGACCGACCTCCCTAGTATCTAATGATATCTAGCGACAAGCAAACCAAACAAATTCTATCTTTCTCTAAATATGCAATTTATAGATAAAGGCAAACAAGTGTTTTGGGCCTACCTTGGGTCCAGTGCAAGTTTGTGGAAGCCACACTCCGTTGATCCAAACACAAACAAACAAGCACACATTAAATAGCACCTGAAAAGGCAATATAATACATCATATTTATCATGATGATCAAGGAATTCTTGAAACAAATCACATAAGACAATTTGTTGAGAAAAATGAATCTGCTTGTATTAACTTTAAACAAAGAAGAACTTTACAACCTTGGTGCCTTGATGTTGTACAAGCTCCTCCCAAGGTCCAGCAAGAATCTCCTCTACTTTGACAAGTTTCACTCTCTTCCCAATGAAGCCAAAAGGTATGTAATCTCTCCTCTCAAGCTTAACTAGAAAGTCTTAATTCCAACAGCATTTACCCTCAAAAATGTTCAGCTTCTAACCTCCTTAGCAACCAGCCCAATGTCTTAATTTATAGTGCAATGGAGGGAAGTTACTAGGTCCACCCTCAAAGGGATAAAGCCCTCCTTCAAAGGGATAAGCTCCTCTCATCAAGGGATTATCTCCTTTAGTTTTGGGATGCATGAACCACCTAGGAGCGAACCATCCACGTCAAGATTCCTTCTAGAATCATCCAAAATTAACCATAAGTGAGTTTTTAAGAATAAACTTGTGCCTTTTTTACTTTCACAGGGGTCCACACCCACTCCTTTAGAGACAGAGTGGGCAGGTCCGCAAGTAACACGACCATAGGGTGCGGGACCGCAGGTAATAATAAGAGAAAGTGCAGAACCAGAGCTTTATTGATTTTTAAGGACTTTCTCTCATTTTCAAAGCTTGACATGAAGAGCTGAGGTTTGAGACTTGCTAAGGAGGACAGTATGAATGATGATAGACCCATACTGACTGCAAATAGTCATGGTGACAATATTTTGTGTAACAGATTCCCCCCTAAAGTGCGAAGTCTATAGTAGATGAGGATTTCATTTATCATCTAAGAAGAGTGAAGTACATTATCATTTCGAGGATCATCTTGTGGAGAGCCCGGTTAGAACCTGTAAAAACATTCAATACAAAATATATATATGAGATCATATCATCGCTGAGGTAGGCATTCCCATACTTAGATCAAAACTGACTATAAAACTAACTACTGCTCTGATATAGGAATGATCTTGCAATACATCACAAGTATAGACACATGTAGACACAGTATGGATGCAGCCATCTGTTTATGAATAGTCCACTGTATAATGAATACAAAATTCCTCGCAGCCTGGATGGTGGAAACTAGATCCAGGGTCTTGATTTCTACTTCCCGAAATAGTACGATTCTATCAATGTGAATAAATGTGTCGAAGTCGAACATGGTAGAAACCACTTGATTACCAGTCAATGATGTAAACTGTTAACAAGTGTGAGAGAAACCACCAGTAATGTCAATGGCTCTCAAAATACCCAGTACAATCCATGAGATGTGAATAGATGTGTTGATGTCGAACATGTCACGGAATCCTTTGATCGAAGGTCAATGATGCAACCTATCGTCGAAGGCGAGAAACCTGCCATTGAGGCATGCAGATCCCAAGGTACTAACGATTTCTAGATCATCTTTCTAGATAATGAGCTGAAGTCGATAGAAAGCAATCCGTCGTAGGCAAGCCCACAACACGAAATCATAGATCAAGTTTGAAGAAATTTAGTTGCAAGGATTGACTCAGGGATGGTCAAGATTGATGACAAATATTTTGCAGATGAATGGTTTATTTGTATTGGCCTCTTGAACACATAACGACACAGCAGATGGTTTGGTGACAATTGACCAAAAGTTAATACCCAAAAACTAGCTGAAGACTTTCAATATGGTTTGATCAATTGTTAGCCAAAGGATTTCCCAACCCAGGTGAATAAAAAGTGTCATGTTCAAGATTGGTTACAAAGTATGACAAACAGGCTCATTTTCCTCTCTTTTCCCCCACCATTTCTAGCAAGTACCTCTTTATTTTTGATAAGCTTGAGGAGGATAACATTTGCTTGATTATAAGCTCATCCTTTGGATGAGTCCAACTTAGTTTAAATTTGAACCCTAAGAATGAGCGGTTCGTTCTTGTTTGTAATTGAACAGGTCCTTTACTGTTAAATTTTAACGAGTCCAGTATAGGAGAACTCGGTGTTTTTCAATTTTAGAGAGTCTGAAAAAACTTAAGAAAACTCCATGGTTATCCTTTTTCGTAAATTTGTGTCTCCCAAGCCTGAAAAATTATAAAATAATACTTGAGAGAACCGCTTGATCATTATGACCAAGGAGTACTTTTCATAATTAGTGCCTCTGATCCGAAAAAAAGTAAAAAAGCGATCAATGACACGTCGTTTTATAACCAATATTCAATTTGAAACGACAAAAATCCGGCAATCTTTTCATGTTTTTATGGTCAGAAAAGAGCTGTAAGTGGACCGTATTTTTAGTTCCGTTTTAACGAGATTAAAAAGAAAAACTCAAAAATATTTTCATGTTTTAGGAGTCAGAAAAGAGCTTAAAGGTGACTCTAATGTTTTTTGTCGAAAATGACCAATTTTGCCTGAAAAATCCATTATCTTGCACAAAAACTCAAACATTACTCATACCTATTTAAAATAGATAAAAATTCTTCAAAAGTTACCTCTTTAAAGTGAAAAATAAACAAATTAAAAACTCATTTATTCAAAAAAGCTTATAAAAAGGGCTTTTGTAAATTCATTTTTACCGTTTGACTTCAGAGTGAGAAAAGAGAGCTTTTGGTCAGAAACTTCCCGTGAAGATTGCGGAAAATCTGTCTGTTGGAATCGAACGCCGTCTCCTCCAGGTAATCCACATCATCATACTCTTTCATTTCATCCGTTTGAAAATTGCTTTTAGGGCTTTATTTTGTTTTTTAGGAAATTTCTAGGTTAAAAACCCGTGCGCGGGGGTCCGCAAGCATAGCATAAGAAACCTACGGACCCAGACTTTTTCGTAAAAGGTAAAAAGTCAGGGGTCCGCACTTGCCATGAAGGCAGAGTGCGGACCTACGCACTATCTCTAACAGAGAGGGTGCGGTCCCGGCAGCAAAGGTTTTTAAACCAAAATTTTTCAAATTGCACCCAAAAATTTTGATTTTAAAAATTCTAATCCGCCTTTTTATTGAATGTAGGGCATACATCATGCTTGATTGGTGGGAACGGGAGCATGAGGATGTGGATCTCGCCGCGATTAATCATCAACCTTCGATTTATGCATTGAAGGCATGCGGTTTATACAAATTCTGGGCCATACCTGGCATGAGGGCCCAGGTGGACCTTTTACAGTGGCTGGTAGATAGGTGGAACATACAGGAGCCAGAAGAAATTTACTTTTTGACTGGTTTGCCTAAGAGAGGTGAACATTTGACTCTATTCAGGACTAGGCCAGGTGGCCAGTCTATCGATAGGCTCCGGCTAGAGTTTTGTAACGACCAAACTAGGGACAAAGGGATAGATGTGAAAACCATATCCCATCCTGAGCTCAAAGTGATTGTGTTTACTGTTACTAGGCTCTGTGGAAGTGCAGCACTACATGTAGCCACTGGTTCCCAAATGCGGATGGTAGTAGACTGATTTCGAGGCACCATCTTCAACTGGTGCGAGGCTATGTTGGCTAATATAAAAGGCCAACTGACTAGAGAAAAGAATAGACAGCTGAAGACCTTTGGATATGGTGCTTTAGTTGTGAGCTTTGGTCTGGAGAGGGTCCCAATGTTGGTCCCACAGCATCTTACCGCTGGAGCTGGACTTCCCCGAGAGCCCAAACTGATGCGTTGGGTTGCAGTTATGGCTCATCATCCTGAGGAGGGAACAGAAGTCATTCGATTCACTCCTGATTATTTTCATTGGTTGGAGAACCAAGTATTTGCCATTCAGGATTTTCCTTATGCTGCGGTAGATTATCGTGGTGACCCAGACATGGCTCTTCCACCAGGAGAGCAATGGGATGACTCAGGTAAAATCATTTTCAACATTTTCTAATTTAATTTTTTTTTGTTTCATCCCAAAATTGATAGTAAAAGTTTCAAATGTAGATGTAGGTCCATGGCGACCAGCCACTCTCCAGCCCTATGAGAGGAAACAGCCAGCTGCAGCAGCACCAGCCCCACAGGACAAATCTACAAAGACCTTGGCCGAATTGGAGAGTCATCTAGAGCGTTTGACACCAGACATTTCGGAGACCAGCATAGATGACATTCCTCTTAGGCTATAGCGCTATGTGATTGGGGTCCCAGGACCTTTCAAGAGGTTCCTTTGTAGGGTGGCCCGTACAGTGGTTTCTTATCGTGATCATCACCAGTGATAGGATGATCGCCTGTTGTAGACACATATGACATTTTTTGCTTTTTGTACTATCATTTTTGCCGATCATAAGGTGTTTTTCAACCTATGATCGAAGATGATGTATATTTGACACATTTCTATGCTATACTATATCACTATTACCGGCTTAGCTTGTAAAACATGTTATGGAATGTTTTTAAATTTACTTGTTTGATTATTGCAAATGTCTACTTAACATTCGAGAAGCAATTGCATCTGCTAATGTATTTAAATATCTTGGAATATGCTGATATTCAATATAGTCAAATTCACATTCCAAGAGATGAACTCTCAAAAATAATCTCAATAACATTGGATTTCTAATGGCATATACTCTATTAAGCTGTAATACAATGAGTTCAGAATCTAACCTCAATATTAAACTCCGAATCCCAAATGAGATAGATTCGGATAATAACTCAATCACTGCACTATACTCTACAATGTTGTTCATTGTTTGACTGAGGCTTACCCCATGCATAGATACCAACTCATTAGAGAGCGAATAGATAACCCAAGCTATGGAAGAAATGTTCCGTGTATTACAACAAGCACCATCAGCAAAACCAATGTATGTTTGGAGAGACGTCAACATCTGCAATATCAAGAGTAAAATCAAGATAAGCAAGAATAATGACAAAAACACTCTCTAAGCTAAGCACACTTTTGAATCTAAAACACACCAGCTAGAAAGAGAACTAACCTTCCACACCCATATTTAAGCATAATATCTCTTCAGGTAAAGACCATTACTGGGTTTACCTAAAGAGACCCCGTCAAAGTCTACCAATTCATAGGCCCCTTTTGCCAGCTTTCGCTTAACAACATAAGGACCATGCCACATGGGTACGAATTTTCCAGGGCCTAATTCATCATTTGCTTGATCATACAATAAGACTAGGTCTCCTTCCGAAAAATTACAAGGGGTAACATTTCGATCATACTGAGTTTTAATACGTTTGGCATGAGTTTTGATTGCTAATGCAGCATCACGTCGATTCTCATCTAGCTGAGCCAAGCACAACAAACATTTTTCCGCTTCGGAAGTGGTTGGAAGTAATTCGATGGCCATTTACAATCACAGGATTTCGCATTCAATGGGTAACACAGCTTCCAGACCATAAACTAGTTGGAAAGGAGTGAAACCGGTTGACGTTTTTACTAAGGTTCGATACGCCCAAAGCGCTGAAAATAGCATGTTATGCCAATTTGACCTATGAATCCCAATGATTCGTCAGATTATGATGACTAGAACTTTGTTGATGGCTTCAACCAGACCATTAGCCTGTGGATAATATGGAGTTGAACTATCGTGACGCAAGCCAAGTTGGCCTGTAAGTTCAGTCATCATAATATTTCGAAAATGACACCCATGATCAGTGATAATCGCTTGTGGAACACCAAACCTAGCAATTATATGATTGAGCATGAAAATCATAGCAGTTTTGCCGTCTGCCTCAAATGTAGGCATTGCCTCGGCCCACTTGGTAAAATAATCTACCACAAGGATGATATACGCATGCCCCCCGGCCGAGTGAGGGTTACATGTAATAAAATCGATACCCCATTTCACAAAAGGACCGACGACAATTATGGGGTGGAGAGGAGCAGGTGGAGCATGCATCTTTCGATCAAAAATTTGGCAGTTGTGGCATTTTCAGACCGCGTTAATACAATCTTTAAACAAAGACGGCCAGAAATAGCCAGCGCGCAATATCTTTTGGGCTGTGGCAAACCCAAACATATGACCATCACACACTCCAGAGTGACAGTCATTTAGAACCCTTTCAGCTTCCTCATGAGTTAAACAGCTTCGGAAAACAGAGTCCGCCCCACGATGATAAAGTGTATCTCCAATAATTTTGAATTGTTGGGACTGGAATTGTATTTTCCGACGTTCTGATCTTGAAATCTCTGGTCGAAAGGATTGGGTCTGGAGATAAACGATGATATTTCCATACCATGGATCTAAAGTGTTGATTAGAAACAAAGATTCGTCTGCAGTGGGCTCCTCCGCCACAGTTTCTGTGTCAACACGCGGGAAGTCACACATCAACTCCACAAAACCTAAAGATTTCTTTGACTTAGACTTTTCAAATTCCAAGTCAAACTCCTGCAGGATTAGAATCCATTTGGAGTACTTGCCCCCTAGCAATGTTTTGGTCAAAATATAGATCATAGGGTTGCAATCGGAAATTACTGCAGTTTTGCGTAGTAAAATGTAATGACGAAAACGTTGGACAGCTTGAACAGCTGCCAATGCCAATTTCTCCACATGTGAATATTTTAGCTCAGTTGGATTTAAAGTTAGACTAAGGTAATATATCACCTGTTCACTACCGAATTCATCTTCCTGAACTAACACCATTCCAATGGTGGAATGCGAGGCGGCGAGATATAAGAAGTAGTCCTGGTTGTAGTTGGGAGGATGCAATAATAGTGCATGGGTCAACGCGTTTTTTAGTGCATCAAAAGATTTTTCAGCTATCTCATCCCAAAAGAATGGAGTATTCTGTTTCAGCAACCGGGTAAAACCCTTTGTGATCTCGGCGTAGTTAGGAATGAATCGACGTAAAAAGTTTGTTTTCCCTTGCAAACTTTGGAGTTGGCGAAGACTCGAAGGAGGAGGCAATTTGACAATAGCTTCAACCTTCGAGGGATCGATGCGAATGTCGGCTTTCGGAACAACAAACCCCAGTAACCGACCCGTTTCTATACAGAAAACACACTTGTGTGGATTCAAACTAATTCGATAATGCCTACACCTCATAAAGATTGCTCGTAAATGGATGAGATGATCAGCTTGATGTAATGAATGAGCAGGTAAATCATCGAGATAGAGTTGCACAATGTGCTTGATGTCATGAAATGCGTAAGACATGGCTCTTTAAAAAGTTTCCCCGGCGTTCTTGAGCCCAAAAGGTAATTTGCAATAAGAAAATGTCCCCCATGGACAAATGAAAGTTGTTTTTGGTTGATCGGTAGGTAGAACATTTATTTGATTGTATCCGGAAAAACCATCCATGAAGGAGAATATTTCACTATCGGCACAATCATCAATGATTTGATCGATATAGGGAGTTGGGTAATTGTCTTTTGGACAGGCTCGATTAATATGCCTATAATCAATACATATTCTTATTGTTCCTTGCTTTTTGTTAACAGGAACAATATTTGATACCCAATCCGTTAACGGAATTGGATAAATGAAACCTTCTTTAAGTAATTTTTCAACTTCTGCTTTAATAGCAGCAGCTTTTCGCAGGTGGATCTGACACAAACGTTGCCGGACGGGTTTAGCATCCGGGTAAGTTTTAATTTCATGAACAACAATTGTTGGGTCAATTCCTGGAATTTCCTCATATGACCAGGCAAACACGTCGCGGAATTCTTGAAATAGGGCCTTATATGTTTGAATTTCATCTTCTGTACAAGAGGCACCTATATGAATGTTTTCAACAATTCCAGGCTTAACCGAAATATCAATAGGAATAGTTCGAGAAATGTTTCCCAAATTTAACTCAGAATCAGGATTTTTCATGGGATTCTGAGGTTCCTTGACATATTCAGTCGTAAAAATAGATGAAAAATCATTTTTAAAGCGATCAATCTAAGATAAAAATGAAGATCTATGATGAAGATCTTCCCATGGTAAATCATCAACACACAGGATTTCACGAATTTGCTCATCAGTGTGAACAAGTTCGGAAAACGTTGTTGAATCTGAGTTTGATGTTGAAAGTGGTTCTTCATGGACCACATTCATTAAGTCAATTTTGGTTGAAGAAGGGTTGGAAAACAACTGCACGGCCTGATACGCAATTTCATATGGACTCAAAGGCATAGCATCACCAAATGAATCTATCTTAAATTCGGAAGGTACGATCCAAGGATCATCATAAACAATAGTGTCTGACGAAATCATATGAATGGTTGCAGTAGAAGACGATGCGTTGATAGGAGGAAAAGGAAAAGTTCCTAGTAAACCAGAATCTTTAACTAGTCCTACTCCAACATCGTTATAAGGGACAGTTGTTTTGCCGACATGTTGAATACTTTCAGAAGAGGCTGGGTCAGATGAAAAGTAAGTTAGCTGGTCTATAGTTACGATCTTTCCATTATGAGGGAACTTTATAAGCCGAAAGACCGATGAAACAACAGTTGTCGTAGCATAAGACCAACTACGACCCAAGAGAAGGTTGTAATATAAAGGGGCATCAACCACCTCCACATCTAGATTAACAGTTTTGCCTTCTACCCCTATAGGTAAATCCTGTAGAATGCCAAAAGGATGGAACCCACGGCCATCAAAGGCCTTTAGAATCATCGGGGATTGATTAAATGTAGGAGAACCAATTGATCTCCAGAACTGGATCGACATAATACACATTGAGGCTCCCTCATCAATCACAGTCCTATAACAAGGTATGTTTTTTACTAACACTAGAATCTGGAAAGCCATTTGATGAGGTAAGTGAGGTGTACTATTTTCTAGATCGAAAATTATAACGTTCGAGTCCTGAATGTCAACAGCTCCTATAGCTGACAATAGCAATTTACGCTGTGCTAGACATGATTGCAGCACTTCCAAAGCCAACATTGTTGAAGGTGAAATAGCCAAATATTCAAGAATGTTATAGTTCTGAGCTGCTCTCGCATGTGGATTGAAAGCTGACTTTCGAAGTATACCCTTGGCGGGCGGTTTGATTACTAATTCTGGGTTAGGTTTCTCGATCTGTAGTGGATCAGAACTAGGAGTTGAATTTGATGGGTTCGAATTAGAAGATTTTCCTTCCTTACCACCAATAGGACTTTACTTCCATAATCTTGCGATCGAGTCGCAATCCTAACATGGGACATCATCATTATGGGTTCTTCGGAGGCATTTGAGGAAGAACCTATCATCTTACTGCCTTGACTAGGAAAATGATCCTTCAAAACAGCAGGTGTTTGGGAACCTTTGACGATTTTCGCAACCTCTACGCAATGAGGGCAGTCCCTTGTAAAATGCTCTTCATCACAGATGAGACAAGGATAACAAGGTTTGCGTTTTTCATCAGTAGATTCCGTTTTTCCTGGTTTCTCTTTCAAATTTTTATCCGTTTTATTTTTTTCTTCCCTTTCTTTTTACCACCAGATTTTGATTTCGCCGTAGATTACTCTACAACATGAATATCGGCGGAAATTTCTGCGGAAGAATCTCCTGTCGGCGAATCTGGTAAAGTTATGATAGGAGAAGAGTTCTTGGAAGATTTCTTCTTACTTTTTGTATTAACCCTACCAATCATACCATCAGCAGCATGAGACCCTGAAGGAGATGCAATTATTTGATTTTGTTTAGGAAGGTTAGGGATTTTCTCGTGTAAAGTACCTGACTGCGTATAAAATAAGTCAAGGTACTGAACTTGAGAAATTACTTGCTCTTCAGTAACGACTCCTACCTTAGCTACATCCTCAGTGATTTTCAGTAATAAAGATTTGATAAACCATTCAGCTAAGATCTAATCCGGAATAAAAACTTTCACTAAACGCCGTCGACGTCTCCATTCATGAATTTGATCTGAAATGTAAGTGGACGTTGACTGTTTTAATGAACTTAATAATTCTGTGCCATTGTCATATCTGACTAGCAATTGAAAATGAGTTAAAAACGAAGTAGCTAACTGAATAAAGTTATAAAAAGTGTCTCGCAGTAACTCAATGTACCACTTAGCCGCAAGACCAATTAGAGTGCGTTGAAAAATCCTTAAACGGATTGAATCATCTGAAATGGAATTAGACGCACACCTAAGGTGATAAGTCATCACATGGTTTGACGGATCCTCTCCTGATTTGCCTTCAAACTCAGGAATATCACTAGGCAACTTATTTGGCATTGGCGGCCAAAACGGAAGATAGTTAATTGGATCGTTTGTAAGGCACGACAAGTCAGGCAAGTCCAAAGTTGCAATGAATGGTAACTGACGATTAGGGTCCCTGAAACCCTGGGTCATGAGACCAGCTCCAGGAGGAGGATATCTAGGATAACTAGGAATTGGAATTGCATTTGGGATATTATATCCTCCCGGAAAACCAGGATTAACCGGACCATACTAGGGTTGTTGAGGTTTTTGATATGTATATACAGGGTACGGTTGATACTGATAGACTGGCTGCTGCACAGCAGGACCGAATTGGTACTGTCCCCAGTACGGTTGATAAGTAAATTGAGGTTGACTTGTGACAACCGTAGTTGGACCAAGTTGTCCTACAGGCATTTGAACCGAAGTCTGAATTGTGGATCCAGACTGAGGTAAAGATGCTTGAGAAGTTGATACAGGAACAGTAGAAACCGGAGTTGTCGATACTCCAGAAGTAGGTGGGGTAGATTGAACAGATGTTGCATCAGTCATTTGAGGCAGAGTACGAGGCGTACTAGGCCCAGGCTGAGAAACTATAGAAGGTGCAGAAGTTTGAATAGTAGACTGGACAGGTTGCTAGGTTGAACCAGAAACCTGTCCAGTTTGAGATGACAACTGCACATTCTGTTGCAAGATCTATTGTGATTGAGATGGATCCCACACTAAGTTCATTCCGGGTACGGACCCATAGCAAGTTGAGAATATTGAGGACCATAACCGGGTTGAGGGTAGGGTTGATAATTCAAAGGTACATTTCCAGCTCCTTGGACAAATGATTGACCGGAAGGTGGTTGGAAACCTTGGGTTGGGTATTGACCTTGAGGTTGATAACCCTGAGGCACGTATTGATACTGTGGTTGACCTTGAGGTACATATTGATACTGGGGTTGACCTTGAGGTACATAATGAGTCTGGGGTTGACCTTGAGGAATGTACTGTCCCGTAGGTATGTACTGTCCTTGAGGTTGCCCCCCAGGTGGTAATTGGGTACCTTGAGGTTGCCTCCAGGTGATAATTGAGGACCTTGAGGCTACCCCCAGGTGGTAACTGGCTACCTTGAGGTTTCGGAGGAATAGTACCTGACATGATAAGAATATCTTCTACACTCAACAGCTTAGTTCCGTTATTACTAGTTAGTAACCCTTGTTCAATAGGTTGAGGAGATGCTCCCGAAAAAGTACTAGTAAGTGACTGATACCCAGAGGGAACAAAAGGACCGCCGTATAGAAAATTTTCTAGAGATTGAGAAATCATGGACGACTGCCTTGACATATTTAACGGAGGATAATAACCCCTAGGTGTGGGAAGAAAAGGAATGCGAGGTGGTGAAAAACTTAGTCCCGGGTTTTCCAAAAAATTGGTCAATGAAAGATACCAAGCATCCCTCCTAGGTGGACTGTAAAAGATCGATTCACGCTTCCTAAGTCCTATAGCTGGTTGATTTTCAGGGATAGGGATACCTTCTTCCAGAGTAACAAGTTCTTCAATAGCAATAAGTACAAAAGGAAGATTTTGGGTAATGACTCTTTCTACCTTGGGTGAACCAGGACCACTGGAAGTTGGAGAGGCAGATCCTGATGTTGGAGTACCAGCAAGTTCAGTTTCAGGTTCAGATATTTCAAGTTCCTCAGCTAAATCACTAGTAGAAGAAAAAATACCAGTAACTTTGGAAAATGAAATAGATTGTAGATTATAATCTGCTACTAGAGCTTGATAATCAAGATGTACCACTAAAGAAGACTCTCCTTCTTCAGGTGACCCAACTCTACTGTCACTAGGAGTTACAAGGGCTCATAGCCCTTCAAGCTGGCTCGGTGAAAACTCAGGAGGTTGGCCCCGAAGTCTACGGGACTTCCTCGGTAAGTCGGCCACGATTAAATATTTTAACTAATTCACACGCAAACAAAAAAAAACCTCAATGAAAACCACCTAAAGCCTGTAAAGAACCAAACAATTTTGAATCACACGCCTAAAGAATCTAGGAGATCAAACCACACACAAACAGTAACTTTCCGTACCGAAAACACTAGTTGGTGATGAAATCCAATGTCACAGAATTCAATACAGAAATGGCGGTTGGAACAGTTACCCCAGCAACATGCTTAATGAATAGACTGGCACAAGTTTCTCCACTAAACCATCTCGAGTGAAGAGAACCCCCCAGAAAATCCAAGTGAGTCTAGCCGATGTCTGCTCCAGGTACAGTGGGATCTTCCCTCCACCGTCACCTTAGGAAATAATCCTATAGAATATGGTCACTATGGTTACCAACGGAAACAAATATACCTGGGAGAATAGTCTACAATCCGATACGCATGCAAGGGTAGAGTAACAAGCTCAATCCCCTTGAAGGCTCCTTGACATAATCCAAGGTTTACCAACAAGTGACCCCAGGCTCCTCGAAAATGGTCAATCTGAGGTTTACGGTTTTTAATACGTGAATATCTTCTATCGTTCCCAATGAGGAAGGATTGATTCCCACATTGGTTCAGATATGATCTCGTGCTTCTCCTTTAAGAGGAGCTTTCCCAGAGCATAGATGTAACAATTGGAATTTATCTCCTACCGCAAGATACAGCCACTTGTTTGTTTTACTATCTTGGAGAGTTAATTACTCCCTACCCCAAGATACTAGCCTAAGCTATGTTGGTGATAAAGAGCCATAGAAATAAAAATATTACTAGATAGATTTTACTTTAAGCGTTATTTTTTATTGGTTTTTTCTTAAGTCAAAAGGTGTGGAGATGAAACTTATGGTGTGAAGACTCGACTCCAAATCACTAAAAAATGCACTTAAGATGAAAAACAATCCTTTTTCTTCAATGAATTCCTAGCTAAAGAGAGAGTTGAGAATGCAAATGCTTGTAAAAACAAATCTTTCCTTAACAAACAAATCAAAAGAAGAGCTTTTTGTCTTTTCCAATACACTCAAAAACGAGACAACTAGTTATGTTCACGAAAAATTTCCCTTTCTTTTCAAACACTCAAATACTACTAAAACAAACTTTTTGAAAAGAGATTTTTTTTATTTTTATAAAACACTCAAAACTATTGAAAAATCTAATCTTGAGATCTATAAATTCTAAAAAACTATTTGAAGTAAAAGCTTACAAGATATCTTTTCAAGGATGTTTTACTTAGTTATAAGCAAACTAAGGACTAATTTGTCCATAATCACAAATCAGTCAAAAAAAACTAATTTTTGTTTTCTTTTCTAAAAATGAAATCCAAAACTTTCATCACAAGTTCTTTCGAAGTTTCGCAAAGAGAAAAACAAGATGGATTCTGTTGTTGGAAAAAGTATCCAATACGGAATGACCCTATCCCACTCTAAGGGTGATAGTACCTCAGCAACAACTGAATGCAAAGCTATTCAAGATTACTTCTTTATGAGATGTAAGAGAGAGGAGAAAGGGATCCACTAACCGTTATCTTCCGCTAATGGTTGATCCAATCTTCCCTCTTTGCTGCTTGCTCCCAGCTCCTTGCTCTTTCACTGGCCCAGCTACACAAAGATCCTGCAAAAGCACAAGAAAGGGAAACTACAAGAAGCATACATCCATAATTGATTCAAGGATTAGAATAAATCAAATATACAAGTATCAATACGCCACAGAGACACATGCATATAGAAGAACCTCAAATGCTTTATTAATGGAAGAAGTAAAGTTCTGAGAGTGTTACAACCATAATAGGCCCAATCCAGCAACACCTCCCAGCAGAAAGAAATCTCCTCTTCACCTCCTTCAAGCAAATCACCCAATAGTTCTATGCACAAACCAACAGCACTTCCTTACATTCACAAGATTCCAGCCTCCTTAGACCTCATGAGAGAGCTCTATATATAGGAGTTTTGGAGAAAGGATGAGTCAGCTTGAGGCTGGCATGAAGCTGACTAGTGTCCTCTCCCACTTCAGTTATTCTTCAGTTCTTGAGTCCACTTGGAGTTTCTTGCTTCCACTTGGAGATCTAGATCCTCTTACTCATCACAAGGCGAATTCCCTGATCCAAGTGTCATTTTGGAAGCTTCCTGGGCATTTGACACCTTGCAGAATGACTGTGCCACTTGGCCAATCTCGCCCAGCGCAGGTAGCCTTCATTAGATTTGACATTCAGCGCAGGTACAGAGTGGAGCAGTTGACATTCAGCGCAGATGCTCAGTGGAGCAGTTGACATGATCCAGAATTAGCTTGTTTTTGAGTGTTTTCAGGTGGAGAACTGATTTTCAGTGCTGTGGTTTGCTGACCTTGTTCCTCTAGGGGTAGGAACAACATGTTTAGGGACTTTGGATCCCTTAGATTATTGACATTTCATACTTCATGCTGTAAGGCACAAAAATGCCTATAATAGTTGCCCCCTAAAGTATGAGGTCATTTACCGGGTGAAATGCTTTATCAGAAGGATCCGAAGTTCATTCAATCGCTGAGAGGTGCCCTGTAATAAATACAATACAATACATTATTTTTCATTCTGCTTTCATGATCTAGCTGAGGCGGGCATTCCCATGCCCAGCTTTATAAATTCATTTTGGTACATATAACAGACGACCGTCTGATGGTAGACTGATAATTCTCTACTGAAATTATCATCCTTTGAGTAGGATGATCATCTGTTGTAATAATGTACATATCAAATGTCTTTATATTTCCTGAATATATATCGCAGCCCGGATGGATGAAAATAGATCCGGGGTCTTCAAACTCGTTCGATCTTCACTCTAAGTACAAGTCGATCCATGTGAGAATTGCGCTGAAGTCAAACATGGAAAGACATCGCTTGATTACCGGTCAATAATGTAAACCGTTAACAAGCGCGAGAGGAATCACCGATAATGATAATGACCCTCAAGGTACTGCAGTACAATTCACGTGGTATGAATAAAGGACTTGGCGTCGAACACCACGCAAAATCTTCTGGTCGAAGGTCATTGATGTATACCTGTCGCTGGAAGTGAGAAACTTGCCATTGAGGCATGCAAGCTTCAAAGTACTGAGGGGGGTGTTCCTAGATCAACTTCTTGGATAATGAGCTGAAGTCGACAAGAAGCGATCTGTCAAAGGAGGGCCTTAATGAATCCCTCATCAGTGACACGGAATGGAGCTAATGATTTTAGTGGAGGTGAAAACAATCTGTGAAATATGATTCAGGGTGGCGATCATGGGTGGATGAAGGATGATGTATGGCAGTGGATGGGACATGGTTGACTCTTTCTGAACAACATCTCTTGAACATATAATGACACTGATGTGATGGATTGGTAGCATTACCCCAAATGTGGATGGTTTGGCGAAGACCATGGTGATGAGACCGGTGAATGAAACAACCCAACCCGATGTGATACGGAGGACAAAGTGTCATGTTCAAGAGCGACTTGCTACCATTAAAGCTTTGAGGTTCTCCCAATTTTTCCCCGGTCATTTCTGACCAGTACCTCTTTATTTTTGTCAAGCTTGAGGAGGATAACATATGCTTGTTCTATAACCTGCCCTTCGGGCAAGCCCATCGCTATGTTTTAACAAGCTTAGCGATAGGGAAACTCGTTCTCGTCTAAAGACAAGTTTGTCGCTATTTAACCATTTTAACGAGTCTAACGACAAGGAAAACTCGGTCCTTTTCATTTTTAGAGAGTCTGAAAAGGTACAGAAAGTTAACTCCAAAATTCCTTTTTCGTCATCTAATCCCTTAAGTCCGAAAAAGTATAAAACAATACAGAAGGGATGAGTTTTCGATAACTTTAACGAGCCGAATAAAACAAGCGCTCGACCTTTTTGTGCAATAATCCCTCAGGTCCAAAAAGATTAAAATCTAGAGGAGGGATAGCTCTTCCGGTCCTTTTAACGAGCTGGAAGGCCAAAACTCGGCAAACTTTTCATATTTTACGAGTCAGGAGAAAAGAGCTCAAAGAAGACTCGTCTTTTGAGGAACAAGTGATAAACAGGGATAGCAGCAGATTCCAGGTACAGGTTGGAATTTTCCAATCACGGCAGTATCACAAGGATGGCTAGGTGAAATCACTCTTCACAGTTGTTCGTCAAAATAGGTAAACAATCATATGGGGGTGAACGATCAGCCAAATGGAATGGAGGTGGCGGGTGCAAACACGACCAAGGCTTTTATGGCTAATAAATTTACGATCACAATGGTTATTTACCGGAATAGGTTCATTTTTTAATGAGCTTAAACTCTGGGGGAAACTCTTGCTCACGCTTTTTTATTTTTTAACGAGCATAAATTCCACGGTAAAACTGCTCAATCTTATGTTTATTTTTTAACGAGCATGAACTATGTGCTAAAACTGCTCGGATCTCGCTTTTCTATTTTTTAACGAGCATAAATTCCGCGGTAAAACTGCTCGATAATAGCAGTCATAAGGTAAGAAATGTCTCCTGTGAGATCTCTATTTTTTATAGAGCTTCATCTTCACTAAGCTTTGCTCCCTCTTATCCTTTCTTCATGCAAGTTCGGAAACGGCTAATCCCAAAAATAGATAAATAACCGTTCCTAGATTGCACTCCAAAAGGTTTGCATGCCCCCAGGTATAAAGTACAATTTCAAGGCTGCCCCTACTTATCCGATAAAACATTTGTTTTAAAGGGTGAGGCTTGCCTCTTTCTGGTTACCCAAAGATTGTTTTGTTAACACCATCAAACGAAAACATTTCCTCGGCACTGTCTACCGAAATAGACAAGGGTGAATGACTGTTGTCAAACACGTGACCTTGACAAAAGAATCTTATTCCAGAACAACCCCTCTTCCATCCACTGACGGGGTACGGACTAGTCATACTCTCTCGCGGAAATTCTACCTTATACCCAAGGTTTCCTCTGCCCGAAGCAGACCAGGATGCATGCCCCCTGGGTTCCAGTCCCATCTTCCCGAATCACTCGCACTCATCGGGAAGGAGGACTGGGGGTGGAGACATTTCTTGGGTGAATAGACCATTGAGGGTTGGTATGTGACTATTTGCGATGCGTGATCCCGGAAATGAAAGTTGGTCTACGAGCTTGACCATTCTTCCTTCGTGTGGAAAACAAATTACTCTAAAGAGTGAGGAGACTATAGCTCCCATGCCATATATATAGTCTCGTCCAAGGAGTAGGTTATAATCCAAGGGTCCTTGAACGACCATCACGTTCATTTGAACGGTCTTCCCTTTCAACATAACAGGTACATTGGGGAGGATCCCTAATGGTCGACTGGTTCCTTTATCAAAACCCGAGAGATTTCTTATCTCAGGAAAAAGCTCTAGGGAACCCAGTGCTTTCCAAGCAATAGAGGAAAGGATACTCACAGATGCCCCTTCACCAATGATAGTTCCAGCCATTACCATTCTATAAATTTGGACGATGATTCTGAATGGTATACTGGCTGGTAAGCGGGGTCTGCCTAGTTGGTTCCAATCAAAGGACACAACCAGGTTGCTTGGTGGTGGGACCGAATACACGGCCGGGTATGACCCTGATGATGTTCCTTCCTGCGATAAAGGAATGGGCGCATTGCCCTGATGCTCATCAGAGTCTGTGTTGATGAAAAGAATCTGGATGGTGTCATCCTTATTCTCTTCAGTGAGGGTGTCATTTGAAGGTGAATCTTCAGTGACGGTGTCATTTGAGGATGAAACCTCTGAAGGAAGAACTGGGTCAACTGCCGTATCGACCTTTAGACTTTCGTCTGGTCTAGATTCAGTAGGTTCATTTTCAATGACTGACTCTTCAGCTGACCACTTGAGCGGGCCAGCTGTATTTTCAACCAACGAAGGACTTGCACGAGTTTTTTGTATCTAGGAGGAAGTCTCAACGGTGAAACCGGGCGATCTTCCAAAACTCTCTTCGCTTCGTCTAAGAAGGGAAAACGTTGGATGGCGTGATCGCCTTCACACAGTCTGCAGGGGGATCTTGCTCCCCCTCTTTGTCTTGAACCTTCACTTTCGCTGGTTGACGGTAAGCATTCAACATGGCTATCAGAGGTTGATGCTCCTGAATTGTGCAAACGAGGTGACCAGTCCCTTAGTATCCAGGGAATACAGGGACAATCTCTATGGAAGTGGTCTCCTCTACATATGACACATGGCGATTTAGGCCCGGTCTGTGCTGTGTGTGGATTTTTGTCAAATGTCTTTTGCTTGCCCCGAGTCACCTTAGGCTCCTTCTTCTTCTTCTCCTTCTTCTTCTTCTCCTTCTTCTCCATGGGAGCTTGGCTTTTGCCGGCTCTACCTTGCGAAGATGAAGGATTAGAGGAAGAGTTATAGGAAGTAGAAGGCTGGTGGGTAGCTCTAGACTCATCTAACTGTTGACTCGACTGTTCAGGAACCATGGTGGTCTGAACTACATTGGTTGAGAATAGCCAAATAGGTAGGCCAATTGTCAGCCCTGGAAGCGACAATGTGGCCATGTGGGGCGCACCAACTTCTCCCCAAGAGGAGAATGGACTAGGATTTCCATCATGTGGAATTCCTTGGTTGGGGCGTTCCATGTTCTCAACCTAAGATCAACGCGGGAATAGGAGGTGATTATGTTCCGTTTAAAATAAATTTTCTAACGACGCTTTAGACACAACTTGCTTTTTCACTTTTTAAGAGTCGAGAAAAAGCTAAATATGACTCTAGTCTCCTTCGATGTTTTAACGAGCCCGAAGTGACAAATGCTCGGATGGACTTTTTCAGTTATAGAGTTTGAAAAAGGCCAAAAGAAATTTCTCTGGAGTTCTAGGCAGAGGGTGTGCCAAAATTTTCGCAAAACCACAGAATACGTTTTACGGTACGGGTGGTCGATCTTCGTGAATGTTGTGTTCACTGCATTGTGACCAGTAGGGCGGCCGACACGATTTCCTATGGATAAAGGCTTTGTTCCTATAGGGGTCTCCCAATATATACGCGACGGTACGTGGGAGCACAAGTCCGTATTGATACTTATCGCTTCACCGTGGAGGAATCACCCAACCACTCAACGCTAAGATATCACGTTTAACGACGCTGGAACACGTCTCTAGCTTAGACCTCTATGTGTTTGCGTTATGTTTCAATGCGTTTTTATGTAAATTCAATTTATTTTAAGGTTGATCTTGTTTAGCAGTTTGCCTTTATGGATCACCACGAGATGTATGATAACACTCCTAAATGCAGTCTAAGATGATAAGCAAGCTTTTCAATCTTTCAACTTTGAAAATCTTAACTACTGAGGGAAAAGAAAGATAACATCTTTTCACACAGATCATAGAGCACACACTAATGCATTTTTCCTAAATCAACATGCAAGCTGTCATAATGCACATGCACAATGCAAGTATTTCTTTTCTCTTTCTTAATGTTTGTGTGACACAAAAAGAAAGTTGTTGTATAACTTTGAATTCAATTTCAAGTGAAAGCAAACAAGCTTGTCCAAAATCAAAAGACACCTTAAGATTTACTTGTTTCGACACTAGAAATATATAAACTCAAACCATATGACGAAAGCAAATGCTCAATCAGCTATGAACAGCAAACAAACTAACTCTTAAGATCAAAACGACACTTTATCACAGGTCTAGATCTAAGAGGCCACAGCAAGACTAGTTCACTTTCGTTATGGGAAACTGTAAATGATACAAGAAATACACAAAGAAAAAACACAGTTTCTTTATACAATCGAGGCGGAATAGTGGCAAGGAAAGTTGGTTTCAGATAGGCACATTGACTGGTAACAGGCAGCAAAAACAAGAGTGAAAACAGGGAAAGAAACAGCAGGAAACCCCAGTAGCACAAGGCAAGACTGGTCCAGCGCAGGTGGTACACAGGCAGTTTGACCTTCAGCACAGGTAGCCCCTTCGAAAACTACGCTGAAATGCAGACAGCCTTCACACAGCCTGCACTAAAGAACGAAACTTTTGTTTCTCTTGGTTTCCGGGTCACAGATTGCTCAAAAATTCACAGTTTTTGGCCAAATCAGAAGCTATCAGTCAAGTACACACTAAGGGATGACAAGGAGGATGAAAAGCTATCACTAAGAGCTTATTAGATTCCTTGTGGATCAGCTCTTCAAATCATAAACTTGCCCAGAAACTGAGCTAGAGTAGCTTCCCTCTACTTTGCATTTGAAAGATCCAAATGCAGTTCGATTCAGTACTCCCTTTGTTTATGAAATGAATAGCAAAAAAACACAAACAACCAACAAGATACAATCCCCAGCGGAGTCGCCAATTTGTTGTTGGGAAAAGTATCCAATACAGAATGACCCTATCCCACTTTAAGGGTGATAGTACCTCAGCAACAACTGAATGCAAAGCTATTCAAGATTACTTCTTTATGAGATGTAAGAGAGAGGAGAAAGGGATCCACTAACCGTTATCTTCCGCTAATGGTTGATCCAATTTTCCCTCTTTGCTGCTTGCTCCCAGCTCCTTGCTCTTTCACTGGCCCATCTACACAAAGATCCTGCAAAAGCACAAGAAAGGGAAACTACAAGAAGCATACATCCATAATTGATTCAAGGATTAGAATAATTCAAATATACAAGTATCAATACGCCACAGAGACACATGCATATAGAAGAACCTCAAATGCTTTATTAATGGAAGAAGTAAAGTTCTGAGAGTGTTACAACCATAATAGGCCTAATCCAGCAACACCTCCCAGCAGAAAGAAATCTCCTCTTCACCTCCTTCAAGCAAATCACCCAATAGTTATGCACAAACCAACAGCACTTCGTTACATTCACAAGATTTCAGCCTCCTTAGACCTCATGAGAGAGCTCTATATATAGGAATTTTGGAGAAAGGATGAGTCAGCTTGAGGCTGGCATGAAGCTGACTAGTGTCCTCTCCCACTTCAGTTATTCTTCAGTTCTTGAGTCCACTTGGAGTTTCTTGCTTCCACTTGGAGATCTAGATCCTCTTACTCATCACAAGGCGAATTCCCTGATCCAAGTGTCATTTTGGAAGCTTCCTGGGCATTTGACACCTTGCAGAATGACTGTGCCACTTGGCCAATCTCGCCCAGCACAGGTAGCCTTCATTAGATTTGACATTCAGTGCAGGTACAGAGTGGAGCAGTTGACATTCAGCGCAGATGCTCAGTGGAGCAGTTGACATGATCCAGAATTAGCTTGTTTTTGAGTGTTTTCAGGTGGAGAACTGATTTTCAGTGCTGTGGTTTGCTGACCTTATTCCTCTAGGGGTAGGAACAACATGTTTAGGGACTTTGGATCCCTTAGATTATTGACATTTCATGCTTCATGCTGTAAGGCACAAAAATGTCTATAACAGATTCCTCAACAAAGGCAGATTTTGCAAAATGGTCAGACTCATAAGAAGGCCATCAAAACCCAAGGTGATCTGAGGTTTCTAAGGCTTCTAAGCTCTGAGTTACTACAAGACAAAAATGAAAATCAAGCCCGACACACAAAACTTCTAGGAATTTCACCTAAAACCCTAATGCTAATGGAATTAACCTAAGAAAAGTTCCTGACAAGTCACGTGCAGATCTGGGCAGAGGCTAAAAACACATAAACAAATCCTAAGTTGACTGAAAGAGAAAATTTTAAGTTTTTCAAAATTTTGACAGGGTCTGCAAGCCCCCAGTTTACCCAGGTGCAGTACCGCTCTGTGCGTAAAGAAAAAGTGTGGATATGTCCACACTGTGTTACAAGCAGAGGGTGCGGTCCTCTCCCAAAAGTAAGAAAAACAAAAAATAATTCAAGATCTACTAAACCTACCCAATCCCACACACATCAAGCCAAAAACAAAAACAAAAACACAGTTTCTCAAGTCAAAGTAAAAGCAAAGGAAAAATAAAAGATTCAAGTCCCCAGCAGAGTCGCCATTTTGTTGGCCGGATAAGTCGTTCTTGCAAGCAAAACCAACCTCCCTAGTATCTAATGATATCTAGCGACAAGCAAACCAAACAAATTCTATCTTTCTCTAAATATGCAATTTATAGATAAAGGAAAACAAGTGTTTTAGGCCTACCTTGGGTCCAGTGCAAGTTTGTGGAAGCCATGCTCCGTTGATCCAAATGAGCTCCCTTGTAAAGAATCTGCAAACACAAACAAGCACACACATTAAATAGCACCTGCAAAGCCAATATAATAAAGCATATTTATCATGATGATCAAGGAATTCATGAAACAAATCACATAAGACAATTTGTTGAGAAAAATGAATCTACTTGTATTAACTTTAATCAAAGAAGAACTTTACAACCTTGGTGCCTTGATGCTGTACGAGCTCCCCCCAGGGTCCAGCAAGAATCTCCTCTACTTTGACAAGTTTCACTCTCTTCCCAATGAAGCCAAAAGGTATGTAATCTCTCCTCTCAAATTTAACTAGGAAGTCTCAATTCCAACAACATTTACCCTCAAAAATGTTCAGCTTCTAACCTCCCTAGCAACCAACCCAATGCCTTAATTTATAGTGCAATGGAGGGAAGCTACTAGGTCCACCTTCAAAGGGATAAGCTCCTCTCATCAAGGGATTAGCTCCTTTAGTTTTGGGATGCATGAACCACCTAGGAGCGAACCATCCATGTCAAGATTCCTTCTAGAATCATCCAGAATTAACCATAAGTGAGTTTTTAAGAATAAACTTGTGCCTTTTTTACTTTCACAGGGGTCCACACCCACTCCTTTAGAGACAGAGTAGGCAGGTCCGCAGGTAACATGACCATAGGGTGCGGGACCGTAGGTAACAGTAAGAGCAAGTGCGGAACCAGAGCTTTATTGATTTTTAAGGACTTTCTCTCATTTTCAAAGCTTGACATGAAGAGCTGAGGTTTGAGACTTGCTAAGGAGGACAGTATGAATGATGATAGACCCATACTGACCACAAATAGTCATGGTGACAATATTTTGTGTAACACGAAGCATCGGAGATAAGCGCACAACGGGTACAACAGATGGCGAATAATGTGTTGCAGATGTAAGAAAAGCGTAGAGGTTGTTGGATGAACTTCGCGTGAAGATCATCGCACCAGTAGAGTGACTTGGGATGAGTCACGATGATTATTTTTGGGGCCTGTTGGGTAGCGGATGCCCCCTAGCAGATTTTTGGGGATTGTAGCCCAAATTTTGGTCAAAATTAATGTAAGACCCTGTGAACTGTGGGCGCAGAGCGCAAGAGTCTAGGGTTGTCCGCACTAAAATAATGTAATTTAATGTCGAAAATGACGACCTACCCATGGTCTGTGGACCATGGGATTGTATAAATAGAGCAAGGCTCTAAGTGTAAAGGAACTGGTTTTAGGATTGATCTTAAGTGATATGGGTTTTGAATGAGGAATTCACTCTAAGTCTATGAGTCCGAGTCTTGGGTTGTAGTAGTAAGGAGAGGCTCTACAGCTGTGTGTGCAGAGGCCCAGTAGAGTCTGCAGCTGTGTGCGCGGACCCTTACAGCTGAGTGCACAGGGCAGAGTTGGGATTGTATCTAAACAGAGGTTTAATAAAAGATAAGTTGATTTTGAAATATTGTGCATCTGCTCGTAGATCTGTGTGTTTATGCTTCTGTTATATTTTTATACTTCTCTTTACAGTTTATGATTATGTGCACCTGTTATGAATGTTGAATGATTGATGAGAATATTGGGCCCGCAAAAGTAAGTTAAGATCCATAATAATAACACAGTAATGATAAAGGATCTAGACAGCGCCTCTTCGCGCTCTTTATAGAGCTACACGAAGGTCAGACAGCTGCGCGGAGCAGCGCAAGCACGTAGGAATGGTTCATGAACTTCCCAGACTTCATCAAGACATCCTTAGGGTGCGGAAACCTGGTTCCAACACACTCCCATACTACCTCAGATGAGACCTTAGTCCACGCTCCGCAGACTGTTGCCGAAAGGGTCGGTAGTTTTTGGATTTGTTTGGCTAAATCACTTCTGAACCTAGGTCAGGCCCCAATAAGCCAACAAAGTGATCTATGGCCCCCGTGGTGGTGGTCTTGCCATGATGACTTCCTATCTTTGAAAGATGGGCAGTCATTCCAGGATGAACGGTATGAGGATGGAGCCATACCCAAACTGTTTGGTATCCCGTGGCCGACATTTTGTCAGCTACCTTTTGAGGTTGTCTACTATTGCCTCTACCTAGTTCAACACAGTGGGGTTTAGGCAACTAGCAGCTAGCTGGAGTTGAGTCTTGGTGGCCTCATGCGAGGCCTACGAACCATCTGCTCTAGTGATGGTGGAAAGGAGGACTCTCAAGGACAAGTCAGCTACTATTGCAATTTTTAGTTTACCTCCCTTGTCTGATTTCTGGGCCTGTGGACACATTCTCCCAATGAGCATATCCATCGTCTCTCCTATGATCTGGGTACATGTCATTCGGGGCCTTTCCCCCCTTCGTGATAACCCTATCAAGAAATAGATGTTGGTGGCATCGATTTCTATTTCCTACCCCCAAATGTTGAATCTGCCTTCATTAGGATCCCATGCTCCAACTAGGTACTGAAGTAGATTAGGTTGTGCTCTCAGGCAAAATACCATGAATAATTTCAGAAGCCCACAATTCCTGAGCACATCCAGGAAATTTGGATCCCCCATGGCCAATACATCATCATTGCTATGTTCCCATTCTTTCCATTCGATCACCATGCTTTTCTCCCTACAAACACACAAATATTTAATTATTAATGCCATAATTGTGTTTAAAATCTCAAGAAATTGCTTAAATTTTGAGGAATTTTGGTTCTCGGTGCTTGTCACGCCTGTTTTTCAAACAGGTGCACCGAGCTGGAATCCACATTTCAGAAATTTAGGGCTCTTCGTGACCGTTTTGTGTACAATCGCGAAGAGCTCACTTTCACTCCGTTGAAAAATTTGGGTCTTCGCGGTTCCGAGCTGGGAACCTGCACCGACCGATGTGGACGCTCTCGTTCGCAAACCTCCTCTAAATCATAGCTAAACACTTCAAAAATGAGATGCATTCTGTCTAAAAATGCAGGGAAAGGGTGTGGTGCCTACCTAGACTAGACGGATTCACAAATAAGCTTCTGGAACTCCTCCAATCAGTCGCTGAAATCGCAAGTGAAAAAGGGTAAATTTTGTCCACTCCAAGGTGAAAGTGAGAAATAATTTGTTTTTTACTACTTGGGCCTTTTATAAGCTTTGTTTATCCATTTAGGGTTTTAAATTAGGGTTTTAGGTCTATTTTTGGATATTTTATGCATATTTACGTCAAAAACAGACCTTACACTTGTTTTTTGTGCAGCGACAGGTTCCAACTACTCTGGTGATGATGGTTTACGAGTTGTCTTATACTTTTTCGGACTCGGTAAAAACATGAAAAAGTCCCTTTTGGATTCATCTTTAAGCTCTTTTATGACTCGCGAAACATGAAAATATTATCAAGCTCTTGTCGCTTTGAACTTGTTAAAGGTTGCGAAGCATCATCTACCCAGTATAAGTTTACCCATTTTACGGACTGGGATATATTACTTACAAAAAAGGTATACATTGATCTATCACGGTCAATAGTTTCCCTTGGGTATTGCTTTCTACCTTTTCGGATTTAAGTGACAAATTTACGAAAAGGGACCTTTGGAGTTTTCTTTTCCATGTCTTTTTCAAACTCTCTAAATATGAAAAGGACTCTGAGTTTTGCCTATGCCAGACTCATTAAACCCTGACAATATTGGACTTATCATCATGACAAGATCGAGCTTCTCCTTCTTAGGGCTCATTAAAACTTACTAGGTTGGATTTGTCTGAAGGACAAACTTACATTACAAGCATATGTTATCCCCTTCAAGCTTTTGTTTCAAAAATAATTGGGGTACTCGCCAAAAATGGTGGGGAAAAATTTGGAAGTATTCTGTTGATTATTACGGCAACTTGTCACTCTTGAACATCGACACTCTTTCTGCTTCGTGTCGGGTTGGGATATCCTCGCTTTTATCGTTGGCCTTCCCTGCTACATCATCATGACCTTTAATCCCTTGGTACCAAAATGCTGCCAAACTTCGGAATCGTGTCACCGATATGTTCAAGAGCTTAATCCTTCTACGGTTTGTATCCATACACACCTTCCTCTGAATCTCTATCTCATCCATATTCATCTTGTTCCTTTGTCTCGTGTCGATGATGTGGGAAAAATTATGGCCCTCCTTTGATTAATCGCTTCCTGTCGACTTCAGCTCATTATCTAGGAAGTTGATCTAGGGACTCCTTTCTGGTACCTTGGAGCTTGCATGCCTTAATGGCAAGTTCTTCTCACTCGACGACAGGCTTTTATCATTGGCCTTCAGTCGGGTGCTTTCATGGGTGTTCAACTTCAGATCATTCTTCACACTTTGTGAATTTTACTAGTAGTACCTTGAGAACTATTGACATTACTAGTGGTCTCTCTCACGCTTGTTAATGGTTTACATCATTGACTGGTAATCAAGCAATTTTCTAGTATGCTCGACTTCAGTGCATCTATTCACATCTTAGAATTTGTACCATGATTAGGTTGGGCTTCAAGACCCTGGGCTCATATTACACAAGTCCAGGTTGCTTGGATTGGTTTATGATTGTATACATGACTCTTTCAATTAGATGGCTACAACCATACCTGTTGGGTAGCAGAAGCCCCACGCAACGGTCATGGGGCACAAAGCCCAAAATTTTGGGTAAAGATAAGGTAAAGACTTCGTGAGATGCACGGAGCATGATTTGTAATAAGTGGATTCAAAGGCGTAGTCAGCCCAAAAATAATGTAAAGAAATGTAAATGAGTCGGCCCACCCATTGATTGCGGTCCATGGAAATGTATAAATAGAGCGAGGCTCTATAGGTAGAAGTAGCTTAGTTTTTGGGATGTAATCTTGGATCTGATGTGGAATGGGTGTTTGAGAAGGAACAATTTGAAGCGTCTGTAAATCTGAGTCAAGGGTTTGGGTAGTGGATAGAGGCTCTACTGCTGTGTGCACAGAGGCCTGGAAGAGTCCGCAACTGTGTGCGAGGACCCCTGCAGCTGAGTGCCCAGGGCAGATCTGGATGTATTGGTGATAAAGTGGAAATAAAGTTAAGTTGCTTCTGTAACTGTGTTAAATCTGAATTATCGCGGATCTGGCTTTTTGTATGGTTAATATAACTGTTTGATCTATACGCATATGCTTATGTTATGAATGTATATGAATCTGAGTTTATTCTAAGTACGCGAACTGGTTAAATCTAATAAATGTTTGCTTAAAGACCTTGCTAAGTAGATCTGATTCATACAAGTAATTAATATTACGAATTAACCCAATTCGGATCTACGTGGAAACAGAACAGTGTGAGGTCGTAGAACGGCGCGCGAACCCTCCAAACCACATCTAGACATCCCAAAGGTGCAGAAACCTGGTTCCAGCGCCCTCCCCTGCTACCTCGGGTGAGCCCTCAGTCCGCACTCCGCGAGCTATTTCCAAAAGGGCCGATAGTTGTGGGATTTGTTTGGCTAAATAATTCTTACGAACCTGGGTCAGGCCCATATAAGCCAACAAATGGTTCCGTTGCCGGGACCGGGATCTGCCTAACGGGTGTGTGATATTGGAACACTGGAACCTTACAAAGAAAGAGATTGAAGAGTGGTGGGATATGAAACTCCACGAGTTTGCAGTTCAGGAAAACAGAAATCCACGGATATCGGAGGAAGATTGGTTGGACCGTTATATATACACATCTATTTACGAAGTCTTCTTCACGACATTTCTGGTAGAGTTGTACTAGTGGATCGCGAGGTTAGATGACAATGTGGGAAGGTGCAGATTAGATCAGCCTATTGTGTGGACTCTGGAACTGTGCGCAGGCTAGAAGCCACCAAAGATAAATCGCACGCATCGTAGATCATTGGTTGGATCGAGTTATAGTAGGATTTATCACTGAGTTCTCGATAGATACAACTGTGAGTTATAGTGAAGCAGAAAGGCGATTTCTTCAAGGACTACGAGGTAAGTATATCAAATCATTGAATACTTGGGTTAATATGCTATTGTGTGAAAAACAGGTCATGCGCATGTATTGATGTCTGGGGTAACGCGGAGCGGAAGAGGTTACCACGTAACGGGAGGAGCAGGGAACAATCCTCTGATTTATATTTCACGGAAGAGCAAGGAGGAGCTCGCAAGGTACTCACCAAGAAGTGCAGTCTGGCTGATCAAGGAGTGCTTCCCTCTAATGCCACCTCCATCCACACCACCCCCCCATCACCTACATCAAATCTATCCACACCGACCCCAACCCCACCTCCAACCCCACCACCACCAAAGGTCGAGATGGCAAGTGCAATCAAGCTGCCAATATTTAAGGGTGTAGGGAAAGAGGAGCCAGGACGATTATGGTTTGTTATAAGGTCTATATGGGACACCCAAGGCATAACAGATGAAAACATCGAGAAGGCCACCCTAGTTAGTGCACTACAGGACTGCACACTGATGCGGTACATAAAATACTTGATCGATCATCTGAATGAGGGAATAGCAACAATCCAAGATCCGCTAAACAAAGATTTTGACTTATCAAAATTAGAAACACAGTCGGTTATTGGGTTCAAGGAGATCGTAATGTTGCTTGGTGAAACTCCGTGGGATCTGGACCAGAGGTTAAAAAGCACTATTCGCGAAGCTAACATGACCTTGACAGATGCGCAAGACTGCGCATGGTTTGTGGTGTCATTGACACCACACCTGAGGATGGCTCTCTCACAACAAAAGATCTCAACCCAAGCTGAGGCACTGGAGACAGTAATGAGGTTGCGCGAAACCCCAATACCGGATCTAGGGTTGGGAGTTCAGCAAATCCACGCGCAACTTGAAAACCTGAGTTGAGAAATGAAAATCTTGAAGCAAGAAAGGGTGACCAGAGGTGCGAGGGGAGGTCGACTATGTTAAATGCAAGAGCCAAGGGCAAGATAAGGACCACTGCACTGTCTTCATGAACTATCTGGTGGGGGGAGGCCAGATTCCATTAAAACTAGAGGCACAAACAGGACCAAGTGCCGCACTTGCGTTATGGTGCATGATTTGTCAAGTGGGTGGAAAACATGCAACAGATAACTGCCACCTATTACAAAAGTATACCCAGACCCTGCAGTAGTTATATTGCAACTTTTATTGATCAGTAGGACACGATGAGTGAATGTGTCGAAGTTATGACTTAATGATGGAAAGAACCCCAACTTATTGAATGCAGACTGAAGGGCGAGGAGGATTTCAAGGATGCGGCCGAGGAAAAGGAATGGAGCCTAGGCAGGGCCGTAGACAGCTGATCTGTTATAACTGTGGAGGGCCAGGACACTACGCTCATGACTGCACTAACCCGACCAGGATCTCGTGCCCCTATTGTGAGAAGTTTGATCATGAAATGGTAGATTGTCCAACGTTAATTGCCCAAATGCATGAGAAAGGAGTGTTACAACCCACACCAACCTAGAACGTCCAGATGATGCGATCAAAACTTCGTGAAGAGGACCCTAGTATATATATGGTGTTGAGGAGCGGCGCAACCATAGGAGGTGATACACGAAAAGAGCTTGTAGAAGGCAGGATGAGGCATGACGTACCTACAAAGGGACCTGACTCTGAGCTAGAACAGGGGATGAAGACGCTAAAGGGAGCTCAGAAGAGCTTCATGGAAGCCTCTACTCCATATAGGACGGACCAAATGGAGCCAGGATTGGACCCCTTCATGATTACCACCTTTCTAGAAACCTTCATGAAGTTGTTGTGCGATAGTAAAGTCCTTAAAGGACTATAGGAGCTGATCACTAGGTGCGTCGGATCGGGTGAGCCGCATGTATTCCGGAAAATAAGAAGACATGCTTTGCGCACCGGATGAGAAATGAGGCTGACAGTGCAAATCGGTGACTACGAGATGGATCAAGTCATCCTGGACTTAGGCTTGGATGTGAACGTGTTGCCTAAGAAAACATGGGAGCACATAGACAAGCCTGCATTGCAATGGTCCCTGATTCAACTAAGAATGGCCAACCAACAAAACATCTTACCAATGGGCCGACTGCAATAAGTGACCATGGACATCGAAGGCGTAAGTACACAGACTAACTTTGAAGTCATAGAGATTGTTGATGACAGTAATCCTTACCTTGCATTGCTGGGAATTGATTGGGCCACGGACATGAAAGGGATCATTAATTTAAAGAGGCGGAAAATAACGTTCGAAAAGAAGTCAATACAGGTAGTAGTTTCGTTGGACCCAGCGGAAGGAGAGCACTACACCGAAGCCGTGTGCGATGAGGAAAGTGATGAAAAACTAGGTTGCATCTATCATATAACAGTGCAAGACCAAGGTCTGGTGCATTCCATAGATGATGGACGAATCTTATGGGAGCGCGATAGCACCTACACAGTGGATTTCGATGAGGAGACTAAGCGATGGCAGAAACGATTGCAAGAAGTTACGACACTTAACTATAATATGATGATTCAATTATTGTGACACGTAACCACAAAGGAAAGACAGCAGCCAGCAGAGAACGGCGCAACAAATGAGGGGAAACTTGTCAAGCTTGGCACTTTATGCATAGCACAGGAACAACCTAGTGCGTCGGAAGACGTAGAAGCTGAGAAGCTAAGATGTAGAAGGCAGTTCCAAGTACGGATTGGAGGATGTGCGCGGCAGCCATGTTGGTATAGAGCAGTTGTTCATCAACAACGAAGCGTACAGATGCACATCGAGTGACCATCAATCCAACCGGATTTGCACTGAACGAAGGCTCGCGTGGTTGGGTAGGGAAGTCTCTCTACGACCGGACAAACCGACACATATACAGCTCACCCTACCAGTGACAACATCTGTGAAAGGATTCAACAGCTCTGGATAGCCATTTTTCATGGTAAAATGAAACTTGGTAAGTTAGAAGAAACAAGGGCCAAACTCCGAGCACAAAGTGTGAAACTAGATGACGCAATTGATAAGTTGCAATGAGAAGTCACCTACATGGACTATGTGAAGGAACTAAAGAAGGGAATGAACATGGCTGGCTCTCCTACACTGCTACAAGCAGTGACCCCACTAGCATGGTTGCGATTGCACCCAGGAGTACAAGGACACACAAACCGCAATCTGTTAGTAGAATCGAGGGAACGCAAAGGGTGCCCGCAGCTTGGGATAGTTGGGAAATAAAAGACCCGCATGAGGGGTTTTCCCACCTGACTATTCGTAGGAGGCCCAGTCTCAGTGCCCCATGCAGTTGGAAGAGGGTGTGAGACTATAAAACAGGCTGCTAAGAAGCTGCGTGACATGGCCACAACATACATACGAAAAACGCACCTGCGTACCTGGGGATCCGCTGCCGCAGGGGAAGGATGGAAAGCAACCATTGCAGGTACTGTTCATGATATGATGGCCCATTTAAGGCACATTGGAGTAGGCGGTGGGCAATTAAGGTAGAAGAGTAACTGCCACGATCGCATTTATGAGCTGTAGCAAGGGTGAACAGCCGATTTTAAATTTGAAATCATATATAATCATAGTAAGGGTCACACCACCATGCTTTACCATTCCACAAGAAATACACCCTGGGTCCAAGACAAGCACAAGATGAATGACAAGCAACTAGAAGAAAGTCTGTGGTTTTAGGCATTGCCAAAACATTACCGGGAAGCAATCCTCAAGGCGACAAACCCTACCGCAGATAGTCTGCAGAAAGCCACGCCGCAAGCAGCTGAGCTCCCTAAATCACCCCGAACGCCGCGGACCAGGAAGGACCCTCAGATTCCAGAACCAGTAAGGAGGTCACCACGACACCTGCACTTTAGCAAGTTCACAATGGAGGAAAAGGGTAAAACTGTCACAATTGAAAGCGACGAGGAAGAAGAAGGTTCTCCCACATATGTCAAAGAAGTAAACCCTGAAGAGGATCCCATCTAGCCAGTACGATGACCCAAATATGTGTCTCCAAGCAAGGGGAAGGTGAAGGTACCTACAAATCTAGATGAAGTCGACACTATACTCATTACCCCATCTCTTCCAAAAGCAGTCCACCAATGGATACTGATGGACGTGAATGTGCGCCAATGGATTAACATGCAACCCCACCTATCCAATGGGATCCATGAAAGCATGAAGCATATTATTGAGTTTAAAGTGGACATGCATTGTATCTACATTAGGGCGCGCAAGGATCCGACCCGCGCATGGACCTCACTCTCCTTTGTTGCCATTGATGACGTTGTTGACGCGGTTATGGATACCTGGCCACCAGCATGGCACGGACCAGAGGTAGTAGAGTGCAACGAGGCCACTATCTGAAAATGAAAGGAGGAAGCTAAGCATGCCGCACAACAAAAGCGAAATGAATAGCTCGTCGCAGAGCTTCAGGCAGCCTGGGAGGCGGTACAGGTGGTAGCAGGAAAGACACCACTAGGAGGGGTTGCGTCGACAACGAAAAAAAGAAGTCAGAAGGCACCCACTAAGACGGTCGTGGAAGAACCACCATCAACTGCCATGCATGTGCCTTTGAAGCGGCCAGCACAACCAGAATGGTCGAAGCCACGAAAGAAGGCGAAGGCATCTAAAGCATACAGCGAAGTGACCACCTTAACCGAGGGCAACCTAAATGACATAGAGAACACCGTTTGGGACACCACTCGGGATGTAGTTGATGAGGCCATGTCAGAGCAGTAGATTATGTTGGGGGAACTCCATACACAGCTACAGGAACTTGGGATAAGGATCATGCCAATGGGCACCAGTGCTACTCAGAGGGTTCCCGGTATGGCAGCCACTGAACCGTTGCTGAAGGCCCAAATGGCTCATTCCATCATGATTCCAACAGGAGCATTGATCACCACAAATGTGGAGGACCGAGTTGTGCTAGGACAGCTTACAGGGCTGGGACTAAATGTGGCTGCCCTACCGCGAGAAAGTTTGCAACAGCTCCAGGACAGTGCCACAATGGAGCTCTGTGCCAGAGAAGGTTGTGCCGAACAAATACTCCGGGAACAAAAAATTAATATAGAACAACTATGCCTCCAACGAGATGAAGCAGTCACACAGAAGCAACAAGTGGAGCAGTTAGTAGTGGAAGCCTACTCGAGTGCCCCTGAGCTAGAGATTGGGGTTGAGCTACCTATTGAGACACGAATACACAAATTCACTACTGGGTTCCGTCAAGCAAAGGACGAGGCCACGCGGATTCAGCTAGAGCTCAGTTTGCAGATCGAGGACTTAAAATTACAGGTTCCATCGTCGACACCCCTAGATATCACCAAGCAGGATAGAAACATCATTACCTTTGGGCGCGAGATGCTCACATGTTCAATGAAGGAATGTACCGACCTGTTAACCGAGTCGATTGTTACGCTCACCTCCCTCCAAGAGGATCCAACACTTCAACGACTAGAAACCGAGGCCAGGGAGCTCCAGCAAGCCTATGATGCGATCAAAGGAACCGTGCAGACCGTGGCTATTACGCAGCACTTGGCTAAGATAAGGGAGGCCCAAGACCTAAAAATTCAAGCCGACGCCGCCAGATAGAAGGAAGTGGTGATTAAAGCCCGTCTCCAGCCATGGCTGGATGAGGCATTTGCAGTCTCGACCACCATAGAGTGCAAGGTAGCACATATGCAGATAGAATATGCCACCACAGAGCCAGTAGAGATAGAGACTGATGTGTCGGTGACACGTGTGGAATGGATACAGCAAATGACAGAAGAGTTTGTTGCTAGTACAAGCGAAGCACAGAGACTGCTAACCGACCTTCGCGCAAAGATTGCAGCACCAGCTGAGTGACTCGGGACGAGTCACGATGATTGTGTTGGGGGACTGTTGGGTAGCAGAAGCCCCGCGTAACAGTCATGGGGCACAAAGCTTGAAATTTTGGGTAAAGATAAGGTAAATACTTTGCGAGATGCGCAGAGCGCGATTTGTAATAAGTGGAGTCAAATGGGTAGTCCGTCAAAAAATTATGTAAAGAAATGTAAAGGAGTCGGCCTGCCCATGGATCGCAATCCATGGAAATGTATAAATAGAGCGAGGCTCTATGGGTAGAAGTAGCTTAGTTTTTGGGATGTAATCTTGGATCTAATGTGGAATGGGTGTTTGAGAAGGAATGTTTTGAAGCATCTGTAAATCCGAGTCAAGGGTTTGGTAGTGGATAGAGGCTCTGCAGCAGTGTGTGCAGAGGCCTGGAAGAGTCTGTAGCTGTGTGTGCGGACTCCTGCAACTGAGTGCGCAGGGCAGATCTGGATGTATTGGTGATAAAGTGGCAATAAAGTTAAGTTGCTTCTATAACTCTGTGTTAAATCTGAATTATTGTGGATCTGGCTTTTTGTATGGTTAATATAAATGTTTGATTTGTATGCATATGCTTATGTTATGAATGTATGTGAATTTGAGTTTATTCTAAGTACGTGAACTGGTTAAATCTGATAAATGTTTGCTTAAAGACCCTGCTAAGTAGATCTGATTCATACAAGTAATTAATATTACGAATTAACTTGAATCCAGATCTACGTGGAAACAGAGCAGTGTGTGGCCGTAGAATGGCGCGTGAACCCTCCAGACCACATCTAGACATCCCAAAGGTGCAAAAACTTGGTTCCAGCACCCTCCCATGCTACCTCGAGTGAGACCTTAGTCTGCGCTCCTTGGGCTATTGCCGAAAGGGCCAATAGCTGTGGGATTTGTTTGGCTAAATAATTCTTCTGAACCTGGGTTAGGCCCATATAATCCAAAAATACCTAAGTCTTTCATATGGTCCTTTTGATTGGATGGTTGCGTTCATACCACAGGTCATTTATGTTTATCTTATGGACGGTTGTGCCCATGTCTTGTGCACATGTATTTCCTTTCACTATGTACTCATGTATAAGAGATATCATTTGTACTTGCGTTGCAAGTTCTCCATGATGGTGTTCTGTTTTAGTTATGGATTCCTAAAGCACTTCACCCCTCCCACTCTCTCGGCCTTCATGCTTTAGGGTGCATCTGTTACACAGTAATTTGTCACTGACCCCACATTCCCTGATTCTAGACACTGTCGTTCTGTGTTATTGACATTTTCCTTGTGTCATGTTTCAAATTATGTGTCAATTTCTTCCTTGTCATCTCAGGGAGAATATCTCAGTTTAATTCTCCTGGAGAAAACCCTTTTTTACTTATGTTTTTGGGTCGTCGTGGGACAGCAGTTGTTCCACCCGCAAAGATGGCCAACATTGCACTAGCCCTAACGAAGTATTCGCTCTGTCTCTGCGTTGCACTTATGATGAGCTACTTTTGGCAAGTTTTTTAAATAACTGGTCGAAGCTTCGAAGTGTAATAGCTTCATGGGTGGTCCTCGGGTTGGTTGTTGGATCAAATGAGCTCATCTCTCTCCTTTGGGATGGTTGTTCCATCTTTTGTGAAACCTCTCAAAGAGATAAGCTCTTTCTCCCCTCTTCTATGGAAGCTCCTCCTCCTATAAATACTTCCTCCATGACTAAGATCAGCAAGCTTCAGAGGTCAAGAATTCAATATTAAAAGTAGAGAAGTTTTGCTAGAGTGTGGAAGTAGCCTCTCATATAACTTAGCTTGGGATGGTTTTGAGTGGAGTTTTCTTGATTGTAATAATGTTCTAGCATTAGCCTTTTGGGTAGGAGAGAGAGTGCTAAGAAACCAGCACACAAAAAGATAGAAAAGATAGATCAATACCTTAAAATTCAGCCTCTTCGAGGGGGAAACCTCCTTTACATTACACAAATGAACCATTCTTCGATGATTCAAATGAAAAGACCTCCTTTTTATATATAGGAGTCTAAGGGGTCATACTATAATTAGAGTCGACATAACAATAATAATGTAAGGGCACAATAATAACAATAGTGGGTTTCTATGGGGCACAATAGTAACAATATGGGGACTACATGGGTATAGCTATATAATAAGAGGGTTGTACTAATAAAAATAAGGGGTTACACTAGTAGTATAGGGGCCCAACATGCCCCTCTCCTTCAAAAAGTGTTGTCCTCAACGCTTGAGTAGTTCTTGATGCTTCTGTATAAAATTCTTGTCCTCCCATGTGGAATCTTTAGCGGGTATGTTCTTCCACTTTATGAGATACTCTGAAATTGATCAATTTCGTAGTTGTCGGGTTCTTGTTTCTGTGACTGCTCCAGGTTCCAATATGATTTTTCCTTCCTCTTCAAGTTCTAACAATATTGTTTGAATTGGGATATTTTGCAATTTTTGAATGAGTGGCCATACTTCTTTGTCCTTCTTCCATTCATCCCTTGCTTCGTTTATTCAATTTGGTTGGATAATAGAAATATCACAAAACAATGCTTCCAAATCCTCGTCCTTTCTTGAGAATGCATCTGCAACAAAATTTTGCTTCCCTTTTCTATAGATGATGTCAAAGTCATAACCCAACATATTTGTGACCCATTTTTTTTTTTCTTCTAAAGATAATATTTGTTCTAAAAATTATCTAAGAATATCATGATCCATGTTTACCTTGAAATGTCTTCCCATTTGGTAAGGTCGCCATTTCTTAAGTGCATGTAGTATTGCCAACATTTCCTTCTCATAAATAGCTTGCTTGAGATGTAGCCGTAAAAATACCTAGTCACCTACATCAAAACATTTTTCACTGTGATGTTGATCTACCTGTTGTTTCATTCGATTCTGCACCCAAGTGGTGTTATCCTTTAAAAGTTGGAGAACTTGTTGTTGATGCTCGATGTGATCTTTCACTACTTGAACCTTTTTATTCTTGATATGTCCTTCTATCTTTAGAGTTTGAGGAGTGGTAATTTCTTCCAATGCTTTACGAGATATGGTCGGATTCATTTCTTGATGCTCAATGTGATCTTTCACTTCTTGAGCATTTTTCTTCTTGATATGTCCTTCTATATTGATAGTTTGAGGAGTGGTAATTCCAGCCAATTCATTACAAGATATGGTTGGATTCATTTCTTCTTTCTCGATGTGATCTTTCACTTCTTGAACCTTTTTCTTCTTGATATGTCCTTCTATCTTGAGAGTTTAAGGAGTGGTAATTCTTGCCAATTCTTTACAAGATATGGTCAGATTCATTTCTTCTTTCTCTGGGGTTGGTTCTTGGTGTATATCCTCTTCTTTTGATGTTTCTTGATCCTTCTCTTCCTCCTCTTCATAATCTATGTAAAATAATTTCTTCTCAACACACTTATGACCTTTAGTGCATTTTCTATCACAATTGTAACAAAGCCCTTTTTCTCTTTTTTCTTCCTGTTGTCGTGGAGTCACCCTTGTAGGTTGTGGAAGGCTAGGAGAAACAACACTTCCATGTTTATAGATGGTAGAATTCATTGTTTTCGTAATTTTGCTTTCCACTTTTCTTGCCAACCTGAATGCCTTCTCCAATGAATCAGGTTCCGAAAGACGAACCTCATGTTGAATGTTATCCTTTAAAGTCCCTATGAAGACATCAATCCTCTACTTCTCTGGAATATCATTTTCCTTATATTCAATTTTTGGAAGTCCTCAATGTGCCCTTCCATTGAACACTTTTGTTTGAGATTTATCAATTGGCTAAAGAAGGTGTTTCTCTTTGTATCCTCATAATGTGCTATCATTTCCTCCATGAAAATTGACCAAGTAACAATTTGTTTACTAGAACAAAGCCCTTTATACCATAAAAATTGATCCAGTTCTAAATATGAAGATGCAATACATACCTTTTGTAATAGTGGTACACCATGTAGATCAAAATATTGCTTCATCTGAAGTATCCAATTTACTGGATCCTTGCCATCAAACTTCCTCATATCTCCTTTTCTTGATTTTAGGAGCTCAATCTTGAAATGACTATAACTCTATAATTTCTATTCTTCCAGTTCTAAAATTGTGACCTGCAGTAGCTCCCTACGTCCTCTTTCCAATGCCACTAGTCTAATCAAATTTAGATTCTCCAAGAAACCGTTATGCACAATATCCCAAGATGACTTGATTATAGACCTTTTCAGAAGAACGAACTTGTATGAAGTGCCATGTGTCACTTTTTTGACCTTCAGATCTAAAAAATGTACAAAGGAAACTATAGTCCGTCATATTTATGTAACTTCTTACGAAATTTCAATCTGATTCTCAAAACAAAAGTTATGATGATTTTCCCCAAGTCACTTGTTTGGAATGTAATTCGGGAGTTTGCAAAAATTCCAAATTCCTCAAATCATATCTCCGCAAATATAGTGCAAAAAGCTCTGAAATTCAGACTTGCAGTTCAGAATGATTTCAACCCAAACGGTTTGCTTCTTAGCATCTGAAATGTCGCAGAAAAAAAAATGTTATAGCGCAAATGCCACGATGACCTGTTTGGAGCAGCGAAACCCTAGAGTTCAAAGCTCTGATACCAAATGTTATGAAACCAACACACAAAAAGATAGAAAAGATATATCAATGCCTTAGAATTCAGCCTCTTCGAGGGGGCAACCTCCTTTACATTACACAAATGAACCATTCTGTGGGGTGTGGAGCCTGATTATCTTCTATATTCAAAGGTATCACCACATAGGACCCTAGTTCGAAATGGGGGCGGCAATGCCGCCAGTAAAATGTTCGCTGCAGGGGGGTCTAGGGGGGGTCCAGGGGGGTCTGAAGCTAAAAACAGCTGTAAAATTGCCTTGTAAAAGTATAGTAATTTCTAGTCAATCTGGGCCGTTCATTAGGCGAATGATCTCACGGTATAACTTATGTTTAGTTTAGGGTTTTTTGCCCTAGAAGGCAACCCCTCTCTTTGTATGAGGGTATTGTATTTGAGGCTGGGTGATAGATGTGTATTATGTGAGCGAGAAACAAAGAGGTGAGACTGTGAGAGAAAACAGAGGATATTACAGCGGATTTGCTGTAGGTTGTGTCTCTTCATTTTGTTGGATAATAGAAAGGAAGGACTGGCTGTTCGGGGTGGACGTAGCCCAAACTGGGTGAACCACGAATATCTGTGTCTCTCTTGTTTTGTGCGTTTTCTGTGTTTATATTTCTGCAATATTTTATGTGTTCCATTGCTCCATAATATATAATTTTCTAACACATTCTTCGATGATTCAAATGAAAAGACCTCCTTTCTATATATAGGAGTCTAAGGGGTCATACTATAATCAGAGCCGACATAACAATAATAATATAAAGGCACAATAATAACAATAGTGGGCTTCTATGGGGCACAATAGTAACAATATGGGGACTACATGGGTACAACAATATAATAAGAGGGTTGTTCTAATAACAATAAGGGGTTACACTCGTAGTATAGGGGCCCAATAGAGAGTTATTCGTATTTGGGAGACAGTCTATGAGTGAATGCTTGCAGAGACGTGTTGACAGGATCCTTCAAGGAGGCTTATAATGTCAAGGCTTGATTGTAAGTTCTACTTTAATTTACATTAATACAAATCAACGACTTATTTCCTATATCGGATGTCAAATTACGTAATAATAGCTTGAAGCTCCTTGACTCTTTAAGTAGATAGCTTTTGTCATACTCTATTATGTTCGTGGTTGTGTTCTATATGTTGTTTTCAGGTACAAGTGCTTAGAAGAACGAGAGCTAGAGCAACACAACAGGGACGTCATCGAATGACGATTTGAAGGTAAGCCTTCATGGCATCAACTTATGAGGAAATTTGCTTTGGTATTGTCTTTGTGGTGACTAGACCCACTCTAGGACTAGAGGGTTGCCTCTGTCTGCAGAGGGAACTTGCTTGTGTCACACCAAGCCAAACACCAAATTGGTGTATGAGACCCCCTTGTTTGTGAGAAAAGGAACCCACTTTTGTGCAACGATTTGACTGCTAAGTCTACGAAGGCTTACATACTCTACGCCCCACTGGTTTTGAACCTGTGACCTCTTAAGAAGAAACACAAGCTCTTAACCATTAGGCCCACTCAAGTATTTTAGATTGCATTGTCTAAAATTGTAATTTAAATAAATAATTTTCAAATTTAAAACAAAATTGATTTATGGAAGAAAAAAAAAAACTCGAACATAAAAGCTATTTGCTAGCCTATTTATGTTTATAAATAAATTTAAATTTAAATTAACATTTTTTTCGCTTAATGTCACGCAATGAATTTATAATAATAACTAATTTAACTAGATATTTAACTTTTAATTTATAACATATCAACTGATGATAGACATGATCATAGACCTCATTTAAGTCATTTATAAATAGTAATAATAATAATAGCAGTGAACCTCAATTCTAGAAAAGAAAATGCAAAAATTATATTTTCAATCTATATTGAATAAAAAAGTACATTACAAGACAAATATGTATGAAGAGAAATAAAACGTGGATGAGGGAATAAGTTACAATATGCAGGTAATAAATGACATCATTACTCTCAAATATCAACAAAAATGATAAAAAGCATGAAGCAAGATAATTTGACCATTGCTGCTCATTTCCTCCTAAAACAACAGAGTACTTTAAACTCACCTAATATCAACATTAATGTATATGTGAATATTTTGATTAAAATAATATTTAAATATAACGCATATCACAACCTCCATTGAATTTGTCAGAGCTCACACTAGGTCACGTGAAGTATTGTAGGTGGAACCAAATTGGTCGAGGAGTGTCAATAGTCAGGAGTGTCTAAAGAGACCGACCATTCAAATGACAAGGCCGACCTCCAACCTCATAGTGTGGGCCAACCTCCGACTTGCTTTCAGTAGGGGCCACAAAAGAAATATGTGCGTATAGATGGTTGTGTTTACAAGGAGTCAAATTGGTCGAGGAGTGTCATAGTCAGTCTGACCTCCGACTTGCTTCTAGGAGGGCCCACAACAGAAATATATACATATAGTGGGATTATTTATAATTTATTATTTTGTTTTTCATATAACATATTATTTAATAAATTTAATTTAAAATATTTTATTTTTTATCAATAAAAAATAAATTCAATAAATTATTCTTATAAGATAAATTTATTTAAAGAAATTTTACAAAAAGATTATTATTTTTTCTATCTAAAAGTTTAAGATAACAAAACCAAAAACTACATATAAACTTAAACAAATCACTATTAAAATGTCTAAAAGATATGAACCTGTTATCCCTCCTTTATAGGAAAAATTAATGTGAATATGGTTATTTGTATTTTCTTTTCCAAATATTAATGATACAAATTAGTCAATAATAAATAATATATATTATTATAAAAACTATTTGCTTGCACATATATATATATATATATAAGAGTTTAAATTTAAATTAACATTTTTTTTTCGCTAAATGTCATGCAGTGAAAGAATAATAACAACTAATTACATCGTAAGGCGTTCCCTCTGAGAAAGACATCCCTAAAATGTGACGTGTGCGATCCTTAGCCATTGATTCTGTGTGTTAGATGATTGGGGTGTTTTCTGCCATTCGTTTAATCTATTTTTTTCATAGAAAAATGGTTTTTTTCCTATGGTAATGGGCCATGAAAGGCCAGGCCTGGCCTGCTGGTGATGAAACTCTTCTGCTGGGGATGAGACTCTTCGGAGAGACTGCCTGCTCGCGATAAGACTCTTCTGCTGGCGATGAGACTCTTCGCAGAGACTCTTCATGTCTTTCTTCCCTGCATGCGTACACTTGTGCTGTTATATCAATAGTTGTACTCGTTTGCTTCACACATGGGAATTCTGCCCAGGAATACTTCAAGGCTGCCCACCTTGCATTTTCAAGTACTTTCCCAGAAATCACTGTAAGTCAATTACTCTTTGTACCTATATTGTTAATGTTGTGGCTGCGTTATGTTTTGTATTTGAAGGCTTTGTGGAAAATCTGATGCATTGTTTTTTCTTATTCCCACCTGCCTCGCGAATCGCACGCTCCTTCGGCCTATCCATGTCCATAGCAACCCTGATAATAAATGGCCTTCGAATCGAATTGGGTGCCCAGCGGCACTCAAATAAATTGCTAATGCTATGTAATGCAGGGTACAAATGTATAAACAGAATTCTCATTTAGGCACATGCTGATTCATTCATTTTTTCCAATTTGCAGCATTATACAATGCAATAAAATCAAACGATTCCACAGCTATACATATGAGTTTGCACCATTAAGCATTCAGACTCATCAGTTCATGATCACATTCATTATCATCATGAATATTCACAAACCATGTCATGCTCAGAATAGTGAGATTTAAATAACAGCAATACAAGAGTGATATGAGTACTTATCTGTATTCAGAAGTCTGTTTAAGACACTGGTTGCGTAAGAGAGGCTCACTTCATTGTTATAGGCACCTGCTGTGGATGCCAACCCTAAACTAGAATATGAGTCCAAATGGTGAAGGAGCAGCTACAGGGTCTAAATCCACTCAACCTAACCCCCAGTGCTCATGACTCGGCCAAATCTAGACACCAACCACTAATCTCCTCCACGGAGTATCTCCACGCATCTCAACCAGAAGTCAGTTAGCAATAGACCTCTTCCTCTCAACCATTCATAACACCAGCTCTGGAATTTCCCTTCTCTTCAACTGAGTCCTTCAGGAAATCCATCCTAGCAAGTGCAACAATGCAGACAAGAATATTCCCAGTCACTGCATTACCTCTAGGAGATCTGGATAGCAGTGTTTGGCTCAGAATTAGTCAATTCTTAGGACAGACAAGGGTTTTCAGGTTCCTATCTTTCCACAGCCTCTCCACTCACTGCAGCCATGGAATCTCTGTCACAACCAGACAGTGCTGTCTCAAACCATCCACATAACTCTCTGGTTCACTATGGGCTCACACCTACTGTCAAACTCATGTGTTCATGGACTAGGTTGCGGGTACTTGCAGACATGGGAGACCATTCCCCATTGTATGGAAGAATGGAAGAAGGGTGGAAGAAGAGACTTACTCCCACTAAAATCATCTCTTAACTAACTTAACCTTGACGGATATGCGTCCTCTTCAAAGTTGATAAGCGATTTGGTTTGGACACATATAGCAAGATCGATAGTTCTTAAATTGATACATGGCAAGAGAATCTTTCCCATGGACTCATTTCTCTTCCCCTGTTGTGAACTGACAGCCCCTCGTGCTCCTAGCAGCCATCTTGGACATTTTCATTATATTCATATTCATTTTACAATACATTTATCCACCATGGTGACATCACCACATGGTGTCCATGGGAACATAAGAAAAACATGCAGCAAAGTCAATGTCTCAGACTTGGCCCAAGCTGCCTATCATGTCACAGTCTTTGTTCAAGCTGTTCAGCATGTCGAAATCTATGTTTACACTTATAATGATTTTTTAATTGTGCCTTGGCCTTGGGCTCTGTACTAGGAATATGTACTTGAGGAACATTGATTACAATATGGTGCTATCAACAGAAGGTCCCCATATCCTAACACCCCTCTTGACATCCAAATATACAAATTATTTCAAATTGATGACATATAATCCAAGGTGGCAGGATGGTGTATCACAGCAGAGAGCAGGAAATGCGATATATGTTTTGATCTCTTATTTCTTATTCAGATTTGATTCTTTGGTTTATATTTGTAAATAACCCGACAATTTGAAATTAGGGTTAGTACACAGAGATTGCAGGAGACAGTCAAGAGCTTGGGGTCGAGGGTCAGGTAGCAATTGTGTTTTCATTATTCACTATGAACAAAGATCCTCGGGAAAGATTAAAAAAAAAACACTTTAGTTATAGATGATGACCCTGAATTAGAGATATTTATGTTTTTTGATTTATAGAGGTATGTCGCCAGTCCGGCCATTTGATCACTATGAACAAAGATCCTCGCGAAATATTAAAAAAAAGAAGCACTTTAGTTATAGATGATGACCCCAAATTAAAGATATTTATGTTTTTTGATTTATAGATGTATGTCGCCAGTCTGGCCATTTGATCACCACACCTGTCTTTGACTACCTCTCCTGTCTTTGACTGTAAGATTGTAATAAAATTGGCCAGGCTCTGGAAAACCAAAAAATCGTAAAAATAGAGAAAATATCAGTAAAAATTCGCAAACATCGGCTGGGCAAAAAAATTTCGATTTCAGGATTTTTTGCGATAAAATTGGGATGTTTGCAACACTGTTGTATACAGGCTCCAGCGGGGTTGCGTTCTATTATGACTCTGTAACTGCCACTTATAAGTTTATAGATGCAGCAAATTGGTTGTATTTTGCCACTGGATCAATTCCACATTGTAATTATGAAAGTTACAGGTCCAAACACCAATGGCACATATGTTACCTGTCTGCAAAAGGTTGGGTCAGCGTCATTTAGAGAGTTTAGCTAACTGTGGGCTCTCTTTTTTTTTAAGGTCAGGGGCAATGGGACTGTATACTACCCTTCTAATTTGGAGCCATGGTCTGAAACCTATGGATGGAAAAGCCCGGGCTTTGATCCTTTGAAGCATGCAATTGAAGAAGCCCATTCTCAAAATATGGCTCTACATGCTTGGGTCAATGGTAAATGTTTTCAGTTTTTTGCATTGATTTTGCATTGTCTTCATTTCAGTCCACACAAGTGTGTAGAAATGTGAATTTTCATTTTTCAGACTTGAAGTATGAGACAGTAAAGCATCTCAGAAATTTGTTACAGTGATGCCCATGTGGAGAGGTTCACATCCTCCCACACATGAGTTACATATGTATTGTAGTCATCCAGAATGGAGCTGGTATGATCGTTATGGCAATCGCCAGGTAATAATTTTATTTCATCCCTCTACTACTGCTTTTTTCAAACATGGTGTCTTTTGGCTTTAGGAAATATGAAATTGGGGCTGCTTATTCTATAACGGTTACTTGATATTTACCTCCAGCTGCACAACTCGAATCTTTCCTGCATGATAAAAAACCGGACATGTCACATATAGTTGGATTTATTGTTCTTTAAACATACTGTCTTGTTTCATTTTAGAAATGTTTATAAAACCATAAGAAACTATCTGATAACGGTAATATGGGCATCAGCATTGATTCGAATATGTATTTTTTGTTGTAGGCTCCAAGGAATTTCTAAAGAGGATCATATTTTGGAATAAAGCTCTGTAAAATTGGTGCCATGTTTGCCTCCCTTTGTAATATGGGCATCAGCATTGATTCGAATATGTATTTTTTGTTGTAGGTTCCAAGGAATTTCTAAATAGGATCATATTTTGGGATAAAGCTCTGTAAAATTGATGCCATGTTTACCTCCCTTTAAAAGTTAAGGAGACATGATTTCAGTAAAGCACATTTCTCTCTCCAAATGGCCTGTATGAGACACTTTATCCCACAGAAAAAATCCATAATTTTATTGCAATAAACAAATTACATTCCTCATATTCTTGTCAGCATGTCTTGATATTTTCATCAGAGTCCAATTAACAAGCATCCAAAATACCTCTATACATATAATCCCTCCCCATCAATGGCAACCTGATCAATCATCATACAGGTCTGTCAGAGACTTTCCTAAAAGAAACTATCCACAAAGATTCCTAGAATGATTCAATAAACATTCCCAAAATCAACCTTAGTATCAGTCTTATGAAAGGCTGCAATAAACTGTTCACGTATGTCCAGTGCTCACATTGGTGAGCTTCTAAAACATCAAACAAAATAATATTTTACTACATCTGAAAATCATAATACAGTCTTTCTTAACCCAAATACCACATAAAAATCAGAAAAAAAGGAAGATGGTCAGGAAAAATGGACTATCATTCGCAGATTTGCAAATATGCCATTGACCAGCATCCAAACAATAGACCTACCTTGGGTAATTCATCCACCAATTTATTTTGTTTACTTTATACATGATGAAATAAATATGATTAAAGCTAGCAGCGATATTTTGAATTTCTTTGAAGATGGGTCTCAACAAAATGTTTTTAGCAAGCATAAAACCCCACATCCAGTTAATCACTAACAAAGTTCCATTCAGTAAACTCAGGGCTAACACTCACACTCAGATATATTCTTTTCTTAGGAGACCAAGAAGATCAACTTCTTTTATTTCTTCACTTCTTATGTTAAATCTATTGTTTACTGCAACTTTGTGATTGATACCAAGCAGGGGATAAATCTTGTGAGATGTGTTTGCACTGAATGCTGGCTGATGTACTGCTTTCCATCATTTTTTATGTATCTTGGGTTGAACCTCCAGTAACAATTCTTGTTATATTTCTCTCTAGTACAATTTCTAAATTTAATGATATCATATTGTACTAAATTTAATGATATCGTGTTTATGACTAAAGAACATCAGAAAGGTTGCTAGTGCTCAGAAACATGCTTTGATTTTATCTTTAATGAGTCAAAATTTTCTTGGGCAGAATTTGGCAAAAGAAATTGTAAGATCGAGGCAAGCTATTCAGCGCCTTTATGAGAACAGGGCACAGCTGAATTCGATATCTACGCACCTTGGAGAAAGTGTTGGTAATTTTTTCTTTACTACTTGTTCTCGGATCATCTTGCATGTAGTTTAATCTCTGTTATGTTATTGAATTTGCAGTTGTTTCTCCCTACCTTTATCTGACAATAGCCATTTTTTACTATATAGCAAGCAGTTGCAAGCTAAATATGATATTAACTAATTTGTAGTTGTTGTTCAACTTTCAGCGTTGAAGGACATTTCTGGACATTCTCTGTATTGCTTCATCTCCGGTAACAACCTTAATCTCCTTTCCGAGTTTTTGCTTCATTTCTATTTCATCCATGGACCATGATAGAAAATCCTCTTCCATGAGGATTCAATCTGCCACATAATTCAAGGATTGCATGCGTGAATTCCAAGTTAGCTGCTGACTATTTATTTGTGTTGTCATGGAGGAAGTTGCCTAACCAAAGGAACTGGTCTGTGAATAAACCCTCCAATTTCTGTATCTTCCTTTCCCCTTCGGTATATAGTTCACTGATGTTCCAATAAACTTGCTTATGGTTTGTAGTGTTATAAGACTTATGTGCAATTATTTTTTGGGGAAAACACTTGTTTTGGGGTTCATTTCCACTATATTTGAATTCCTCGAAAATCTTTTGTTTCCAATGAATGCCATATTAGTCTAACAAGCTGGAATTTGACATTTGGTAGCCAGCAGCTCAATTCCCATGCATTTATTTTGAATATGCACGAAACATCCTTTATGAAATTTTTTATCATAAAGGAACAAGTAAGGAAATAGTGCCCTGTAATGGCTCGATTGTCTTTTTCCACTGACCAATCACATTGTCTCTACACAATTAGCTATGGCCTCCAATGTGGACAGTAGATGGTACCTGGTAATAGGGAAACCTCTTAGTAACTCACTGTGCAAGTTGAACTGAACATGATTATAACCCAAATAACTAAAAAGGCAATGCCCACCAGTCTGTGTGACAACGTTCTTGAGTGATAAAAATATGGTATTCAAGATCAATAGTAATTTGAATGCTAGTCACAGTTACAATTCAGTTTTCTCCCCTTGGATTTTTCCTCAGGTTCAATTTTCCTCACTTGTTCATATATTTCATGTCTGACATCATGGAATTTGGATTTTTCCTCGGGTTCAATTTTCCTCGCTTGTTGATATATTTCATGCCTGACATCATGGATTTTGAAAATAGTGAATAGAAGGAACTGTGGTAAGCTTCCTATTGCATTTGAGAGTCGAATCCTCAGTTTTGTGGTAAGTGGATACTGGTAAAATGTTGCCCTCACCGTTGGAGTCTTTTTGTTTGAATGTGATGACTCTGTGTGACTTCCCCTATTGATGAGACCAATAGAGGCCATCCTCTAAGTATTTGACTGTGTCCAGTTGGTCACCAGCAAACAAATGAATTGCTTCCTTCAAATCTCTTCTAAAATTGTTACAGATTTATTATTAAAAGCTATGGTTTGTCCAATGGTTTTTCTCCTTCATGATTAAGTTCTTGTTCCCTGGCACCTCGTTGGAGAGAAAAAGGATTTTGAGGGGTCATAAATCACTACAGACTAGTAAATGGTCGTCTACTTAGCCTTATAAAGAATTAACACCGTTTATGTAAATTAAGAATTATGTTGTTGTGCATGCATGATTGCCTCGTTAAAAGTTAAAAAACAGAGAAGCCAAACGCTCAAACAAGGAGAGATCTGCCTATTTAAAGGGTATGAGTTAAGAAGAAGGATCAATATGGATCATTGTGTTTAATATATGCAAATTCAACTAGAAATAATGAGAAAAATGAAAGAAATTGGATGGTGTGCTAGTCATCAATCCTTATTATAAGCAGGCCATCAGGCCAGTAACATAGCTAGATCATATTACGATCTTTAAAATTATAGTGTGCCGAAATGAGTAGCTTTTGAATGCCTACCTACTAGGGCACAGGCTCAAATGTGTAAATGTGTTTATGGCTTATTTAGAAAGGGAATTAACTTGTATTCATTTTGTTAGATCACTTTGTTCCATGTTGCAATATATAAATGTGTAAATGTGTTTATGGCTTATTTAGAAAGGGAATTAACTTGTATTCATTTTGTTAGATCACTTTGTTCCATGTTGCAATATATAAATGTGTTTCTCGAAAAGAAGGAAAGAATAATGGTGCCACCTACATATAAATTATATAAATCACGATACTAAATAGCCAATAAAATCAGTGTGTAATGACTTGTCCCATCCAAGGACATTTCTTAAATTAGAGCACTGTCTTTTTCTGGCATTCTAAATAAATAAGTAGTCACTAAGAAAAACTCATGATAGTTTTGCATCATGAAATTCAGAGAAATTGGTTTCTTTCAACTTTATGGTCAAAGCAAATCTAAAAGTTTTCATGAAAACAGAGATGTTTTAAATTTTGTTTTTAATAGTTATATCCATCTCTTTAATTGTCTTCGAATGTGTGGCCATATCTCTTAAGGGTCTGTTTTTAAAGGTTGTCAAGGTTCAGGGAGGATTCAATCATAACTAAAATTTAACTCTGTTCATTTTCAGGTACATTGCATTATATGTACTCCTCTGTGTATGGAGTCTCTTCCAATATTTTCTCACTTCTCTGAGACCATCTAGGTAAAAATAGACTCTTAGTTGTTCACTATAGCGATTTTTTAATATACAATTAGTTTTGGCTCCATGGATCTTAGAATGAAGTGCTTGATTGCTGGTTTATATCTTAGGTATGTTTTTGACGTACTGAAAAGTCAATCTAGAGAGGTAAACATGAAAGGTACAAGGGATTCCATACCGAAGGAACTGGTTCAATTTCTGTATCTTCTTTTTCCCTTCAATATACTTCACCGATTTTTCAATAAACTTGCTTATGGTTTGTAGGGTTATAACACTTATGAAATTGTTTGGGAAAACACATTACTTTTCCTTCCTTTTTTTTCCATTTTCACTTTCACTGTATCTGTAATTTTTTTGGGAAAACACGTTATTTTTTTTCTTTTTTCTTTTTTCACTGTATTTGTATTGCTTGAAAATCTTTTGTTTCCAATAGATGCTATATTGGTCTAACATGCTGACATTTGACATTTGGTAGCCAGCAGCTCAATTCCCATAGATTTGTTTTGAACATGCACGATACATCTCCCAAAGAACATGAACCTCACATTTTGAAAGCCTCGTGTACTCTGAAGCCGTACACCCTTTAAGAATTTTTTTATCATAAAAGAATAAGTATGGAAATATTGCCCCTCTTGATGTAATGGCTCGATTGTCTTTTTCCACAGATAAATCACATTGTCTCTACACAATCAGTTATGGGCCGCAATTTGGGCAGTGGGTGGTACCTTGTAACAGGGAAATCTTTTAGGAACTCACTGTGCAAGTTGAACTGAACATGATTAGTTTTGTATTAGCATTGAACCCAAATAACTAAATAAGGCAATGTCCACCTTTCTGTGTTATAGCATTCATGATGTATGGAGTCTCCAGTGTCGTCAGAGCTAAGGCAGACATAAACCTATCGGTTCCTTCTACAAGCAGGCAAGTTGGCAAGTTAGTTGTTTTTTCTTCATTCATTACTACATAGTTAAAGTACCAAATGTTTGTGCACCAAGCAAGTCTCTTTTGCTGTCGTCTTGTTCCCTGCCCTTATGCTCGTATTAGAAGCAATAGGCACAATTGCAGACATTACCATATGTACTCTTGTCAATCATCCTTTACTAAATTAATTTTCTCTGACATGCGATTATGGTCTTGCAGAAATTGAAGCCGCTTACTGTCATGTGTAATTGCTCAAATGATATGATTATTGATTATTATTTCTGAATACTAGGAGTAGAACATGTTGATAAGTTTTGAAACAAGTATTTTCTTCAATCTCACTTCTTCACCCCTGTGAGCATCACTCGATGCAATGAATTCTAAGTGAATTATTAAAAAATCATAAGAAATTAGTTAGTTACAACTTTTTCTCATGGAAATAGTCATAGATGAATGACTTACTTAAAGCAGCTGAATCCAATACAACATGATGTGAAATGCCAAATAATACCTAACAAATGTGTATTCTCCATGATGAAGTAGATTCACAATGTTCCTTTACTTACACAATGACTCATAATACAACATGATGTGAAATGCCAAATAATACCTAACAAATGTGTATTCTCCATGATGAAGTAGCTAATTTATAGATAAAAACTAACACTTTAAAACTGTTTTATGGTTTTTTGGAAGCATCATGAAATTGACATTGAAACAGTGAGAAAACATCATTAAGAATGCAAAAATTTAGGGCCCATGAACTTGAAAGCTTGTAGGTGATTCTGTCAGATTGAGAAAGCTTGTATTGGAAACTCGATTTAAAATGTTACCAAATTCCATTCCTGGGTCTCGAAGCTCGCAAGTTCTCTATTCTTCATGATGGAGTAGCAATAATCTTTGTTCTTCATGATGGAGTAGCTATTTTATAGGTAGAAATTAAAACTTATAAAATTGTTTTGTAATTTTTTTTGGAAGCATCATGAAATTGACATTGAAACAGTGAGAAAACATTATCAAGAATGCAAAAATTTAGGGGCCATGAACTTCAAAGCTTGTGGGTGATTCCCGTCAGTTTGTATTGGAAACTCCATTTAAAAATGTTACCAAATTCCATTCCTGGGTCTTGAAGCTCCCAAGTTTTGTGTTGTAGTTTTTAAGGACATTTAATATCCTCATGGCTTATATTACTATTCCCTGAAGAAGGAATCTTCCATAATAATCCTCTATGCGTGTACGCATTCGTTTGAAACTTTGATGTTCAATCATGTTTCCCTTGTAAAATGTTACCAAATACCAAATTCCATTCCTGGGTCTTGAAGCTCCCAAGTTCTGTGCTTTAGTTTTTAAGGACATTTAATATCCTCATGGCTTATATTATGATTCCCTGAAGAACCATAATAATCCTCTATGCGTGTACGCATTCGTTTGAAACTTTGCTGTTCAATCATGTTTCCCACACAAAGGTAGACCACTTTTTTCCAGTCTTATTGAAAGAGGTCACAATTTTGTCTAGACGGCAAATTCCGAAATTTGACTATGGGAGTGTTTAAATTGTTTTTGGATGGCGGAAATGGATTTAGCATCCATCATGAATGCCTGGGTACCCAAAATATTGAAGCTTGACCGCTGTAATTGACATTTTAAAAAAAAATAGCTGGATTTTTTCAAAATTATGCTGTAATTTCTATCATTTTCTGTGCAAAATTAAGGCACTCAAAATTCTAAAACTTGACAACTATAATCCACTTTTTCAAAAAATTTAGCTAAATTTTTTCAAAATCATGCTGGAATTTTTATTATTATCATGATGGCTCCAACAATTTTTCATGCATTTTCAAATATGGAACGACGACCATGATATTGTTCACAATGTCGTATCGTTTCTTTCACCTCTTCCATTACAATATAGTAGTATTTTCTAATAACACCATAAATAGGTAGCATATGGAAAAATTACATCTTGGAGGACAAAAACATGTTCACATAAACAAAAACAACTACATGGATAATAAATAACCTCTACATGACATTACTATTATTTACCAAATAGCCATATTCGAATACACATAACTACTCATTTCAAGTATAACTCATTATCATCCACCCTAGCTTTCAACAACGTCCATTCACATGTTGCTATTTTTCCACACACTACTATTATTTACAAAATATCCATATTCAAAATACACATAACTAATACTTTCAACTCTAACTCATTATCATCCACCCTTTCTTTCAACAATGTCCATTCACATGTCGCTATTCTTTCACAAACTATTATTATTTACAAAATATCCATTTTCAGAGTACACATAACTAACTATTGCAATTGTAACTCATTATCATCCACCCTTGCTTTCAACAATGTCCATTCGCATGTCCCTATCCTTCCCCACTCTATGCTATTCTTCACCACTCTATGCCTTACGGCGTTTCCTTTGCAACATAAGGTGCAAATGCTAGTTTTAATAGATATTTAACTTTTAATTTATAACATATCAACTAATGATAGACCTGATCATAGACCTCATTTAAGCCATTTATAAATAATAATAATAATAGCAGTGAACTTGGATTCTATGAAACAAAAAGAAAAATTTATATTTTCAATTTATATTGAATAAAATATTACATTACAAGTCATATGTGTTTGAGAAGAGAAATAAAACATGGACGAGGGAATAAGTTACAATTTGTAGATAATAATGGCATCATTACTCTCAAACCTCAACACAAACAATAAAAACCATGAAGCAAGATAATTTCATCATTGTTGCTCATTTCTTCGTAAAACAACAAAGTACTTTAATCGCACCTAATATCAACATTAACGTATACATGAATAATTTTGATTAAAATAATATTCAAATGAAACAAACATCGCAACCTCCATTGAATTTGTCAGGGCTCGCACCAGCTCATGTGAAGTATTATAGCTGCAATCGAATTGGTTGGGGAGTGTCAGTAGTTGAGAGTGTCTAGAGAGACCATGCAAATGACCTCATAGTGGAGGCTGACCTCCGACTTTCTTTCAGTAGGGGCCAAAAAATAAATATGTGTGTATAGTTGTGCGTGTTTACAAGGAACCTAATTGGTCAGGGAATGTGATAGTATTGTTCAATAGAAAAGGCTAACCTCTGACCTCATAGTCAACATGAGCTCCAACTTGCTTCTAGGAGGACCCACAAAAGAAATATATGTGTATAGTTGGCATGTTTATAATTTATTATTTATTTTCCATATAATATATTATTTAATTTGTGTCTGCATGGGATAGCTCAAGTGGCAGTGGCCGTGGAAATGAAGTCTCACCGAACCAAAAGTCTTGGGTTCAAATCTTGGGCTACCCTTCCCCCGTAGGGGTGTGTATAATGGACATGAAAATCTGAGAGTCCTACCAAGGTTAGAAAATATATATATATATATATATATATATATATATATATATATATATATATATATATATATATATATATATATATATATAATTTAATTTAATTTAAAATACTTTCTTTTATTAGTAAAAATAAATTGAATAAATTATTTTTATAAGATAAATTTATCTAAAGAAAATTTACAAAAAGATTATATTCTTTCTATCTAAACGTTTAAGATAACAAATCTAAAAACTATGTACAAATTAAAACAAAATACTATTAAAATGTTTAAAAGATATGAACCCATTATCCCTCCTTTAAAGAAAAAAATAACATGAATATGGTTGATAAATTACAAAAGTCGAAAATAACTAGCTTAAACGACAGCTGCAACTTCAAGAGTTGCTCAAAGGTCAGCCTTTGCCAACATGGATCAGAGGTCAACATTTTCCTTATAATTATTCTCCACACACACACTAATTGTCCAACCAGGAAGTGAAGCCCGACCTTGACTACGAGTTTCGTCCAAGTCCAAAGAAACCCAAAAAATTGAAATTGAGAGGGATGCACTTATTCTTAATTTTATTTTTTTTAAACGTACTCTTACAACCATGGCTCAAGCATGTTCGTTTATGTATAAAATTGTGGAAGAATATACATTAAAAAATACCACCATTGGAAACTCAGAATACTGGTAGCATTGGTCTTGAAAGTTGTCCAATATCATTGAAGGTTGAATTTAGCAATTAATTTTTTTATGTTTTTGTTTTTCTAGCTAGGAATTATGTGAGATTGTTATTTTTGGTCAGTTAAAATATAACTTTTATTGCAATAAATTTAGTGTTTTGAAAAACAAATTTGTAACAACAGTGTGTCATATGACAGTGGAGTGAACATAAAATCCATGAGAAAAACTCGCATACGTGGATCAAACTCTAAATTGCAAATTTAACGATCTAACAGGGGTTATTTATTTATTTTTTTCATATATTTATTGCTCAAGGGTCTTGTGGAAATGGAAATATTGTCCAACTTCCAACACTGCAAATTTTAGAAACTTAAAGCGTTACATCTATGTGTCGACCTCGACTGAGGTCGGCGTTATTTTCTTCGTCAGATAGATATTTATGCCAATAGAACTTCAACTCCCTGAATATTTAAAAGACCATGACATGGAGTCAGATTCGATACATGCGTCAACTTCTGACATCGCAGATTTTATAAAGTTAATAATTAACACATCCTTGTTTCCATGCATCGCATCCGATTGAGCTCGGAGTTATTTTCTTCCGCACCTAGATGTTTATGTCAATAGAACTCCGAACCCCCGACTATCTAAAACACCACGACATGGAGTTGGAGCCGGAAACTTGCTCACGAGCCTTCTGAAAATGCAAAGATACGTATACTTCCGACTTCACAACTTTCAGAGTGTTAAATTCCTGGAAATCTTTGTCGTAATTACTACAGAAAAACATGGAATTGGGGTCGGCAGACTATTTAAAAGAAGACCATATGGAATCGGGGTCGGCATCTTACTCACAGGACTTGCGGAAATGAAAATATGGGTTGACGTTCGACTTAGTTGTGATCAGTTACTACTGCTTTACTCCTACAAAATTGCACTCAAAGCATAAAAACTCAACCCTATAATGCATTTAACACTGAAACAGATTACTATTAAAATGTTTAAAAGATATGAACCCGTTATCCCTCCTTTAAAGAAAAACATAATGTGAATATGGTTGATAAATTACAAAAGTCGAAAATAACTAACTTATAGAAAAAACAATGTGAATATGGTTATTTTTATTTTCTTTTCCAAATATTAATGATACAAATTAGTCAATAATAAATAATATATATTATTATAAAAACTATTTGCTTACATATTTCTATTTATAAAAAAGTTTAAATTTAAATTAACATTTTTTTTCGCTAAATGTCACGCAGTGAAGGTATAATAACAACTAATTTTACTAGATATTTAACTTTTAATTTATAACATATCAACTAATGCTAGACCTGATCATAGACCTCATTTAAGTCATTTATAAAAAATAATAATAATAATAGCAGTGAACTTGGCTTCTATGAAACAAAAAGAAAAAATTATATTTTCAATTTATATTGAATAAAAAAATACATTACAAGTCAGATATGTTTGAGAAGAGAAATAAAACATGGAAGAGGAATAAGTTACAATTTGTAGGTAATAATGGCAGCATTACTCTCAAACCTCGACGCAAACAATAAAAACCATGAAGCAAGATAATTTGACCATTGTTGCTCATTTCTTCGTAAAACAACAAAGTACTTTAATCTCACCTAATATCAACATTAATGTATACATGAATAATTTTGATTGAAATAATATTTAAATGAAACAGACATCGCAACCTCCATTGAATTTGTCAAGGCTCGCACCAGCTTGTGTGAAGTATTGTAGTTGCAGTCGAATTGGTCGGGGAGTGTCATTAGTCGAGAGTGTCTAGAGAGACCATGCAAATGACCTCATAGTGGAGGCCGACCTCTGAATTTCTTTCAGTAGGGGCCAAAAAATAAATGTGTGTGCAGTTGTGCATGTTTACAAGGAGCCTAATTAGTCAGGGAGTGTCATAGTACTATTCAATAGACAAGGTTGAGCTCCGACCTCATAGTTAGCGTGAGCTCCAACTTGCTTCTAGGAGGGCCCACAAAAAGAATATGTGTATAGTTGGCGTGTTTATAATTTTTTTTTTTTCATATAACATATTATTTAATTTAAAATACTTTTTTTTTATTAGTAAAAATAAATTGAATAAATTATCTTTATAAGATAAATTTATTTAAGGCAAATTTACAAAAAGATTATTATTCTTTCTATCTAAAAGTTTAAGATAACAAATCCAAAAACTATGTCCAAATTACAAACAAAATACTATTGAAATGTTTAAAAGATATGAACCCATTATCCCTCCTTTAAAGAAAAAGATAACATGAATATGGTTGATAAATTACAAAAGTAAAAAATAACTATTTAAATGCTAGTTGCAACTTCAAGAGTTTCTCGAAGGTCAGCCTTTGCCAACATGGGTCGGAGGTCAACATTTTCATTATGATTCTTCTCCACACACACATCGACTACCCAACTAGGAAGTCAAGTCCGACCTCGACTACGAGTTTCGTCCAAGTCCAAAGAAACCCAAAAAATTGACATGGAGAGGGATGCGCTTATTCTTAAAAAAAAAAATGTACTCTTACAACCGTGGCTCAAGCATGTTCGTTTATATATAAAATTGAGGAATAATGTACATTAGAAAATACCATCATTGGAAACTCAGAATACTGGTAGCATTGGTCTTGAAAGTTGTCCAATATCGTTGAAGGTTGAATTTTGCAATTAATTCTTTTATGTTTTTGTTTTTCTAGTTGGGAATTATGTGAGGTTGTAATTTTCGGTCAGTTAAACTATAACTTTTATTGCAATAAATTTAGTGTTTTGAAAAACAAATTACTAACAGCAGTGTGTCATATGACAATGGAGTGAACGTAAAAGCCATGAGAAAACTCACATACGTGGGATCAAACTCTGAATTGCAAATTTAATGATCTAACTGAGGTTATTTATTTATTTATTTCATATATTTATTGCTCAAGGGTCTTGTGGAAATGGAAATATTGGCCAACTTCCAAAACCGCAAATTTTAGAAACTTAAAATGTTGCATCTATGTGTCGACCCCGACTGAGGTCGAAATTATTTTCTTCGTCAGATAGATATTTATGCCAATAGAACTTCAATTCCTTGACTATTTAAAAGATCATGATATCGAGTCAGATTCGAGACCTTGCTCATGGGTCTTGTGGAAACAGAAACATGCGTCAACTTCTGACATCGCAAATTTTATAAATGTAATAATCAACACATCCTTGTTTCTATGCATTGCATTGAACTGAGCTCGGAGTTATTTTCTTCCGCAGCTAGATGTTTATGTCAATAGAACTCCGAACCCCTGACTGTCTAAAACACTACGATATGGATTCAGAGCCGGCAACTTGCTCACGAGCCTTCTGAAAATGCAAAGATACGTATACTTGCGACTTCACAACTTTCAGAGTGTTAAATTCCTAGAAATATTTGTCATAATTACTATAGAAAAACATGGAATCAGGGTCGGCAGACTATTTAAAAGAAGACCATATGGAATCGGGGCCAGCACCTTACTCACAAGACTTGCGGAAATAAAAATATGGTTCGACGTTCGACTTAGTTGTGATCAATTACTAGTGCTTTACTCCTACAAAATTTCACTGAAAGCATCAAAACTCAACCCTGTAATGCATTTAACACTAAACAAATTACTATTAAAATGTTTAAACGATATGAACCCGTTATCCCCCTTAAAAGAAAAACATAATGTGAATATGGTTGATAAATTACAAAAGTTGAAAATAACTAACTTATAGAAAAAATAATGTGAATATGGTTATTTTTATTTTCTTTTCCAAATATTAATGATACAAATTAGTCAATAATAAATAATATATATTATTATAAAAACTATTTGCTTGCATATATGTATTTATAAAAAAGTTTAAATTTAAATTAACATTTTTTCGCTAAATTTCACGCAGTGAAGGTATAATAACAACTAATTTTACTAGATATTTAACTTTTAATTTATAACATATCAACTAATGATAGACCTGATTATAGACCTCATTTAAGTCATTTATAAAAAATAGTAATAATAGCAGTGAACTTTGATTTTATGAAACAAAAAGCAAAAATTATATTTTCAATTTATATTGAATAAAAAAATACATTACAAGTCAAATATGTTTGAGAAGAGAAATCAAACATGGATGAGGGAATAAGTTACAATTTGTAGATAATAATGGCATCATTACTTTCAAACCTCGACACAAACAATAAAAACCATGAAGCAAGATAATTTCACCATTGTTGCTTATTTCTTCGTAAAACAACATAGTACTTTAATCTCACCTAATATCAACATTAATGTATACATGAATAATTTTGATTAAAATAATATATAAATGAAACAGACATCACAACCTCCATCGAATTTGTCAGGGCTCGCACCAGCTCATGTGAAGTATTGTAGTTGCAATTGAATTGGTCGGGGAGTGTTAGTAGTCGAGAGTGTCTAGAGAGACCATGCAAATAACCTCATAGTGGAGGCCGACCTCCGACTTTCTTTCAGTAGGGGCCAAAAAATAAATATGTCTGTATAGTTGTGCGTGTTTACAAAGAGCCTAATTGGTCAGGGAGTGTTAAAGCATTGTTCAATAGACAAGGCTAACCTCCAACCTCATAGTCACCACGAGCTCCAACTTGCTTCTAGGAGGGCTCACAAAAGAAATATGTGTATAGTTGTTGTGTTTATAATTTTTTTATTTTTTTTATATAACATATTATTTAGTTTAAAATACTTTTTCTTATTAGTAAAAATAAATTGAATAAATTATTTTTATAAGATAAATTTATTTAAAGCAAATTTATAGAAAGATTATTATTCTTTCTATCTAAAAGTTTAAGATAACAAATCCAAAATTATGTACAAATTAAAACAAAATACTATTAAAATGTTTAAAAGATATGAACCCATTATCCCTCTTTTAAAGAAAAAAATAACATGAGTATGGTTGATAAGTTACAAAAGTCAAAAATAACTAGCTTAAACGCCAATTGCAACTTCAGGAGTTGCTCGAAGGTCAGCCTTTGCAAACATGGGTCGGAGGTCAACATTTTCCTTATGATTCTTCTCCACACACACACTGATTGCCCAACCAGGAAGTGAAGCCCTACCTCGACTACAAGTTTCGTCCAAGTCCAAAGAAACCCAAAAAACTGATATGGAGAGGGATGCGCTTATTCTTAATTTTTTTTTTACGTACTCTTACAACTATGGCACAAGCATGTTCGTTTATGTATAAAATTGAGGAAGAATGTACATTAGAAAGTACCACCATTGGAAACTCTAAATATTGGTAGCATTGGTCTTGAAAGTTGTCCAATATCGTTGAAGTTTGAATTTTGCAATTAATTCTTTTATGTTTTTGTTTTGCTAGTTGGGAATTATGTGAGATTGTAATTTCTGGTCAGTTAAACTATAACTTTTATTGCAATAAATTTAGTGTTTTGAAAAACAAATTAGTAACAACAGCGTGTCATATGATAGTGAAGTGAACGTAAAAGCCATGAGAAAACTCGCATACGCGGGATCAAACTCTGAATTGCAAATTTAACGATCTAATAGGCATTATTTATTTATTTATTCATATATTTATTGCTCAAGGGTCTTCTGAAAATGGAAATATCAGCGAACTTCCAACACCGCAAATTTTAGAAACTTAAAACGTTGCATCTATGTGTCAACCCCGACTAAGGTCGGCGTTATTTTCTTCGTCAGATAGATATTTCTGCCAATAGAACTTCAACTCCCAAAATGTTTAAAAGACCATGATATGGAGTCAGATTCAAGACCTTGCTCACGGGTCTTGTGGAAACAGAAACATGTGTCAACTTTTGACATCGCAAATTTTATGAAGTTAATAATTAACACATCCTTGTTTCTATGCATCGTGTCGGACTGTGCTCGAAGTTATTTTCTTCCGCAGCTAGATGTTTATGTCAATAGAACTCCGAACCCTCAACTATCTAAAACACCACAATATGGATTCCGAGCCGACAAATTTCTCACGAGCCTTCTGAAAATGCAAAGATACATATACTTCCAACTTCGTAACTTTCAGAGTGTTAAATTCCCAGAAATATTTGTCATAATTACTACAGAAAAACATGGAATCGAGGTCGACAGACTATTTAAAAGAAGACCATATGGAATCGGGGTTGGCACCTTACTCACAGGACTTGCGAAATGAAAATATGGGTCGACGCTCGACTTAGTTGTGATCAATTACTACTGCTTTACTCCTACAAAATTGCACTCAAAGCATCAAAACTCAACCCCGTAATGCATTTAACACTGAAGCAAATTACTATTAAAATGTTTAAAAGATATGAACCCGTTATCCCTCCTTTATAGAAAAACATAATGTGAATATGGTTGATAAATTACAAAAGATGAAAATAACTAACTTAAATTCCAGTTGCAACTTCAAGATCTCTTGAAGGTCAACCTTTGCCAAGATGGGTGGGAGGTTGGCCTTTTCATTATGATTCTTCTCCACACACACTCTGACTGCCCAGCCAAGAATTCGGGCCCAGCCTCGACTACGGGTTTCATCTGAGTCCAAATAAACCCAAAAATATGATATGGAGAGGGATGTGCATACTCTTAATTTGAATTTTTTTAAACGTACTCTTATAAACATGGCTCAAGCATGTTCGTTTATGTATAAAATTGAGGAAGAACATACATTAGAAAATCCCACCGTTGGAAACTCAGAATACTGGTAGCATTGGTCTCGAAAATTGTCCAATATCATTGAAGGTTGAATTTTTCCGTTAATTATTTTATGTTTTTGTTTTTCTAGTTGGGAATTATGTGAGATTGTAATTTCTAGTCAGTTAAACTATAACTTTTATTCCAATAAATTTAGTGTTTTGAAAACAAATTAGTAGTAGTAGTGTGTCCTATGACAGTGGAGTGAACATAAAATCCATGAGAAAACTCGCATACACAGGATCTGTTATGAAACCAGCTCAAGAAAAGATAGAAAAGAAAGATCAACACCTTAGAATTCAGCCTCTTCGAGGGGGCAACCTCCTTTACATTACATAAATGAACAATTCTTGGATGATACAAATGAAAAAACCTCCTTTCTATATATAGGAGTCTAAGGAGTCACAATATAATCCAGCCGACCTAACAATAATAATATAAAGCCACAAAAATAACAATAGAGGGATTCTATGGGGCACAGAAATAACAATATGGGGGTAATAGGGGCACAACAATATAAATAAGGGGTATAACTACAATAGTAATGGGGTAATCACTAGTATTATAGGGACCCAACATGCCCCTCTCCTTCAAAAAAGTGTTGTCCTCAACGCTTGAGTAGTTCTGGATACTTCTGCATAAAATTCTCATCCTCCCATGTGGAATCTTCAGCGGATAAGTTCTTCCACTTGATAAGATACTCTGAAATTGATCGATTTCGTAGCTGTCGAGTTCTTGTTTCTGTGACTGCTTCCGGTTCCAATATAATTTTTCCTTCCTCGTCAAGTTCTGGCAATATTGTTTGAACTGGGAGCTTGTCGCCTATAACCTTCTTTAAACATGAAACATGGAAAACTGGGTGCAATCGAGAAGCTGCAGGAAGCTCCAATTTGTATGCCATAGTACCAATCTTTTGCAACACCTTGTACGGACCATAATACTTTGGTGATAATTTATTATCCTTCTTAGCTTGCTTTAGGGACATTTGCTTATATGGTTGTAGCCGTAGGAATACCCAATCACCTACATCAAAACTTCTTTCACTGCGATGTTGATCTGCCTGTTGTTTCATTCTATTTTGTGCCAACACGAGGTTATCCTTTAAGAGTTGGAGGACTTGTTGTTGATGTTCGATGTGATGTTCCACTGCCTGAACCTTAGAATTTTCTCTTAAATATGATGTGATGGATGGTGGTTGATACCCATAAAGTGCCATAAATGGGGTCATTTTTGTTGCTGTATGGAAGGAAGTGTTATACCACCATTCAGCCAGAGGCAACCATTTGACCCATTGTGTCTGTTTATCAGATACAAAGCAACGAAGATATCCTTCCAAACATTTGTTTACTATCTCAGTTTGCCCATCAGATTGAGGATGATAAGATGAGCTATGAGCTAACTGAGTACCAAGACAAGAAAATAATTCTGTCCAAAAATTTCCAGTGAAAATGGGATCTCTGTCACTTACAATAATCTTTGGGTTTCCATGTAGCTTTTGAACTGTTTCCATAAATGCAGTAGAAACTGTACTGGCTTTAAATGGATGTGATAATGCACAAAAGTGTGCATACTTGGTAAGTCTGTCAACTACCACCATGATGACACTCTTTCCCTCAGACTTGGGTAAACCTGTGATAAAATCCATTGAAACCTCCTCCCAACGTTGGCTTGGAATGGATAAAGGTTGTAATAGACCCGGTGTCTTAATTGTTTCAACTTTATTTTGTTGGCAAACCAAACATTCCGCCACAAACTTTTGAATATCTGATTTAAGGCCATCCCAAAAAAATTCCTTCTTAACCCTGTGGTAAGTTTTTAAAAATCCTGAGTGCCCTCCTAAGGGAGAAGTGTGCAATTCCATAAGAATCTTTTGTTTTAGCTGGGAATTCTTACAGAGGTATAAGCGATCTTTGTACCATAACGAATCATTTTGCCAGCTAAATGTATCAGAAGTACTGGAATCTTGTTGTAGCTTTCGAATAAGTGCCCACACTTCTTCGTCATTCTTCCATTCCTCCCTTGCTTCGTTTATCCAATCTGGTTGGATAATAGAAATGGCACACAACAATGCTTCCACATCCTCATCCTTTCTTGAGAGTGCATCTGCCACCACATTTTGCTTCCCTTTTTTGTAGATGATTTCAAAGTCATAACCCAACATCTTTGTGACCCACTTTTGTTGCTCTTCAGAGGATAATCTTTGTTCTAAAAAGTATTTAAGGCTATCATGATCCGTTTTTACCTTGAAGTGTCTTCCCATTAGGTAGGGTCGCCATTTCTTAAGTGCATGGAGTATTGCCAACATTTCCTTCTCATAAATAGCTTTGCTTAAAAACTTTCCCTTGATTGGACGACTTTCAAAAGCAATGGGTCTTTCATCTTGCATTAGAACAGCACCAATTCCATTTCCTGAAGCATCACATTCCACAATAAAGGTTTTTGTGAAGTCCGGTGTAGCTAAGACCGGTGCTTGGCACATTGCCTCTTTAAGATGTTCAAAGGCCTTTGTTGCTTCCGGAGTCCATGAAAATGAATCTTTCTTCAATAATGTTGTTAGAGGTGCTGCTATTCTCCCATAATTCTTAACAAACTTGCGATAATACCCTGTCAACCCAAGAAATCCTCGCAGATGCTTTATGGATGTGGGGATTTTCCATTCCTTAATGGCTTTAATTTTGCTAGGGTCTACCTTAACTCCTTCATGAGATACAATATGACCCAAATATTCCACCTCCTGGACTCCAAAGAAACATTTGGATCTTTTTGCATATAATTGTTTCTCCTCCAATAGTTGTAGCACCCTGTCAACATGTTCAACATGATCCTTCCAAGACTTGCTGTAGATTAGTATATCATCAAAAAATACTAACACAAATTTTCTAAGGAATGGTTTGAAAATTGAATTCATCAAACCTTGAAATGTTGAAGGTGCATTGGTAAGGCCAAAAGGCATGACCAAAAATTCATAATGACCCTCATGAGTTCTAAATGCCGTTTTCGGAATGTCTTCAATCTTCATTCTGATTTGATGATATCCCGAACGAAGATCCAACTTGGTGAAGTAAATTGATCCATGCAATTCATCCAGTAATTCATCAATGACAGGAATGGGGAACTTATCTTTAATAGTGAGCTTGTTGAGCTCCCTATAATCTGGACACATGCGCCATGATCCATCCTTCTTGTGCACCAATACTACTGGAGCTGAGAAAGAACTTTGACTCGGTTGAATTATACCAGCCTCTAGCATTTCTGCAACCATACGTTCAATTTCACTTTTTTGGACATAGGGATATCTGTACGGCCTGATGTTTGGAGGAACACTTCCTGGAATCAGATGAATAGCATGATCATGATCACGCATAGGTGGGAGACCTTTGGGAGTCTCAAATACCTTGGAATGATTGTCCAGGACTTTTTGGAGATCTGGAGAAATAGATGATTCCAATGTGGAAACATCTAGCGAACATAATTGTGCAATTACACCTCTTTGCTCCTTTTTTAGAAGCTTTGTCATGCCATTAGAGCTGATTATCTTTCCTGGTTTCCCTGCAATACCCCTTAATTCAACTTCCTTTCCTTCCACAGAAAATTTCATGAAAAGTTCTTGAAAATTAAAAGCTATTGTACCCAAGGATTGTAGCCATTGGACTCCTAGTACAACATCAGCACCTCCCATTGGAATGGAAAGCATTGGGCTAGTCAATACATATTCTCCCATGGATAGCTTGATATTATGGCACTTTCCAGAACAATTTATTGTTCCTCCATTTGCAATCATCACTTGACACTCTGGTGCTGGATATAGGAAGCAATTCAATTCTTTTGCTACCCTACAATGAATAAAATTGTGGGTGCTTCCTGAATCAATCAACACTATTACCTTTTTCTTCTTGATTTGTCCTTCTATCTTGATGGTTTGAGGAGTGGTAATTCCCGCCAATGCATTACAAGATATGGTCGGATTTATTTGTTCTTCATCTAGGCTTTGTTCCTGGAATATATCCTCTTCTTTTGACCTTTCTTGCTCCTTTTCTTCTTCCTCTTCACAATCTATGTAGAATAATTTCTTCTCAGCACACTTATGACCTTTTGTGTATTTGCTATCACAATTGTAACAAAGCCCTTTTGCTCTTTTTTCTTCCAATTGTTGTGGTGTCAACCTTGTAGGTTGTGGAAGACTATGGGCAACAACACTTCCGTCTTTATAGTTGTGAGTGGTATGCTTCCTGTTGCCATAATTTTGCTTTCCATTTTTCTTGCTAACCTGAATGCCTTCTCTAATGAATCAGGTTCCCAAAGGCGAACATCATGTTGGATATTATCCTTTAAAGACCCTATGAACACATCAATCCTATGCTCCTCTGGAATATCTTTTACCCTTATGTTCAATTTTTGGAACTCCTCAATGTGCTCCATTATTGAACCCTTTTGTTTGAGACTTATCAATTGGCTAAAAAAAGTGTTGCTTTTTGTATCCTCATAATGTGCTATCAATTCTTCCGTAAAAATTGCCCAAGTGATAAATTGTTTACGAGAACAAAGCCATTGATACCATACAAACTGATTTGGTTCCAAATATAAAGTTGCCATACGTACCTTTTGTGTGTTTTGCACATTATTGAGATCGAAGAATTGCTCCATCTGTAATATCCATGTGGCGGGATCCTTGCCATCAAACTTCCTCATATCGATTTTTGGAATATGGTGATTCTTCGATCCAACATTAGAGTCTATGGAATCATGATTAACATTTCTTTTGTTCTCATCATGAGTTTCCTTTACTACCCTTTCACCATTAGTGACCATTTCTTGTAGCAACTTATTCATATTTATCTTCAATTCGTCCATGTCTGTCTTCAAATCTATCTTCAAATTATCCATCTTAGCTTCTACACCTTTCTTTAAACCATCCATCTTAGCTTCTACATCTTTCTTTAAACCATCCATCTTAGATTCTGTTCCTTTTTGTGCAAGGGACATTTGTTGCACTTGTTCTTGTAATTTTGATATATCATGTAGCATTTCTTCCTCTTCTTCATGAGTCATGCTAGAGCTTTCAGGTTCCTTACTAGGTGTTTGCATTTTCTTTCCTCGGGGCATCAGTTACCGATAATAATGCTTTACTATGCCCTTTGAATTCCTTCAAAATAAATTTTCAAACCAAGCTTAAGCAAAAATTTAAAAAAATCTACACACCTTTTTTCACTTTGTAGGAGCTCGATATTGCCTCTGATGTATCTCTGTAATTTCCAATCATCTAGTTCTGAATTTGTGACCTGTAGTAGCCCTTTGTGTCCTCTTTCCAATGCCACAAGTCTGACCCAAATTGGATTCTCCAAGGAAGAGTTATGTGAAATCTCCCACAGTGACTTGCTTTTAGACTAGTTCAGTAGAGCGAACTTGTACGACGTGCCACGAGTCACTGTTTCAACCTTTGGATCTGAAACACGCATACAAGAAACTACAGTCCGTCCTCTTTCTGTACCTTCTTACGAAATTTCAATCCGATCCCCAGAGAGAAAGTTATGACGATTTTCCCCAGGTCACCTGTTTTGAATGTAATTCAGGAGTCTGCAAAAAGACCAACTTCCTCAGATCATATCTCCGCAAATATCGCGCAAAAAGCTCTGAAATTCGGACCCAAGGTTCAGCGCGATTTCTTCTCAAATGGGTTTTTTTTCGACTTCTGAAACGTCACAGAAAAAAAGTTATAGCGAAAATGCCACGATGACCTGTTTGGAGCAGCGAAACCCTAGAATCCAAAGCTCTGATACCAAATGTTATGAAACCAGCTCAAGAAAAGATAGAAAAGATAGATCAACGCCTTAGAATTCAGCCTCTTCGAGGGGGCAACCTCCTTTACATTACATAAATGAACAATTCTTGGATGATACAAATGACAAAACCTCCTTTCTATATATAGGAGTCTAAGGAGTCACAATATAATCCAGCCGACCTAACAATAATAATATAAAGCCACAAAAATAACAATAGAGGGATTCTATGGGGCACAGAAATAACAATATGGGGGTAATAGGGGCACAACAATATAAATAAGGGGTATAACTACAATAGTAATGGGGTAATCACTAGTATTATAGGGATCCAACAGGATCAAACTATGAACTACAAATTTAACAATCCAACAGGAATTATTTATTTTATTTTTTCATATATTTATTGCTCAAGGGTCTTGTGAAAATGGAAAGATCGACCAACTTCTGACACGACAAATTTTAGAAACTTAAAATGTTGTATCTATGTGTCAGGCCCGATTAGGATCAGCATTATTTTCTTTGCCAACTAGATATTTATGCCAATAGAACTTCGACTCCCTGATTATTTAAAAGATCATGATATGGATTCGGGGTCAAGACCTTGCTCACAGGTCTTGTGGAAACAGAAACATGCCTCAACTTCCAACATCATAAACTTTAAAAAATTAATAATTAACACATCCTTATGTCTATGCATCACGCCCGACTAAGCTCTAAGTTATTTTCTTCCGCAGCTAGATGTTTATGTCAATATAATTCTGGCCCCTTGACTATCTAAAACACCACAATATGGAGTTGGAGCCGACACCTTGCTCACGAGCCTTCTGAAAATGAAAATATGTGTATACCTTTGACTTCACAACTTTCAAAGTGTTAAATTCCTAGAAAGCTTCGTTGTAACTATTATAGAAAAACATGTAATCAAGGTTGGCAGACTATTTAAAAGTAGACCATATGGAAATGGGGTTGGTACCTTGGCCACAAGGCTTGCGGAAATACAAAGATGGGTCGAATTCCGACTTAGTTGTGATCAATTACTACTGCTTTACTCCTACAACATTGCACTCAAAGCATCGAAACCCTGCAATGCATTTAACACTGAAACTTTGGTGTTATTTTTATTTTTACCCACAAACTTCATAATTTTTTGTTAAGAAATAAAATCATGCATTAAACCAAAGTTTTTTCATAGGGAGATCTCAAAATATCACTAAGTTTTGTGTTGCTAGAATCCAGCAATCCGCTTACCCGAACAATTGTTGTTGTCTAAATTCTAAAGTCTAACCTACAAATTATGCGAAACAGTGAACCATTAGAAGTCCAAACTATTCACCACAACGATTAAACCAAAGATTAATGTTCATATGTTTACATATCAGATGATCGTCAAGGAGGTCGATTATCTTGTGACCTAGCACATAACCAAACACCTTCAGGGTTCCGCAGAAAATTTTTAGTGCTAACATCTGGTGAAGGAAAAAAAAAAAAGGTGCAACGGGTAACTCACTTTGTAACAACGGAAGCCTGAGAAGGGGGAGTTATCTCGCAAAGAAAACATAGGCACACAAATGTGAATTCCAACCTCAATGAACACCACAACACCAAGAAAATAAAGCAGAGCCTTTGAACATGGATAATAGCTCACAACTAATTAGAAATGCACTTACCGATAATCTATCAATAAATTGTCCACCAACACTCTTAAAACCAAATTTATGGCACCAGAGCTCAAAGCAGGTCGAACTTAACTCCTAGTTGTACGCATAATAGCTCTTTGTTGTACCTCCTCTTACTATCTGATCAACCCAGTCAATCGTGTATGGTAGGATGACATCCACCCTCGAAATCCAGAGTCACAAATGCAGCAGCAGGCTAGCCTCACCCAAAAATTTCAAGGAAAAACCTAATATTCACTATAAAAATTTGAAAATTTTCCACAATATAAACAAACTAATAACTACAACCCAATTATAAATATCACTGTGCAAACAGTGACCTCATAAACACCCAAACTTCAAAATAAGATATTACAGATCTTAATACCAATCTACCAACAATTTACTTTAAGACTTTTAATTTCTACATATTAAAAGGAAATGGAACATAGTAACACACAATTTACTTTAAGACTTTTAATTTCTACATATTAAAAGGAAATGGAACATAGTAACACATCATATATATGGGGTCATATAACAAGATAACATCTATCTACATCCTACGACATCCATCTATAATGAAAAAATATATAAATAACCTAAAACAAATGTCATTTCTTTTATACTATAAGACACGACTTAGTTTTCAATTGGCATCATACACCATATCGCAAAGTGACAAGGATAATATTATAAAGTGTGTATACAATGTTGAAGCAAAGGAATCATGCCCAGGGGTATTGAACCCCACGTTGACCAAATCATTTATAATGCTAAATCAAAATGGTAAAGACCGCAATTATAATGAGCACACAATAGAATGACATCAATCACAACCCCAGCTAAAAGCTTTAATAACATTGGACTTAATTGTTTAATAACAAATAACATAGCTTTTATTTTAATCTTGTTATATATATAATTACTTTAATTATATTTATAAATTAATTAATAAAGTTTATAAAGTGTAAAATATAAATAATAGTGTATATTGTTAAGTTATTTTGTGATGTAAAAGTTATTGATTTGAAATTTTGTGGGTAAAAATCTAATCGTGTTAAGGGTCAGTGTGGCATAGGTCAAATACAATCCCTGGGTGATTGTGATAGCTTAAATATCTCTTTTCACGATTTCTTAAGCCAAAAATTAAACCTACAATCATCTCAAAACTCAAACAACTTAATAAATAAATAATAATTAATAAATATTATTATACATTTAATCATTAATTAATACTCAATCATAATAATAAAGCCATTAGTGTTATAAAATGTTCACAATTATGTATATACTTTGATATTGAGTAACTTTACACACTATATGATAGGTTAGTATTTTAGTTTTTGCATAGATTATTTAAAACTCAAAGTATCAACGCTCGTATGCCCAAAATAGATTTTTTATTTATTTATAAGGTAAGAAACATCATACCATAGATTTTTTTATTTAGAAGGTAAGAAACATCATAGTTGATAGCAATGGAATATTTTGAAAATCAGATAAATAAATCCAAGTACATATGCATTAACCATGAAAATGGGACTATATATGGAAGAGATCCAATATACAACATCAGCATCTTATGGGAGCATGTGGGGACCTTGACAAATGTTGGAAACTTTGAGCAGTTGCACTTCATGCTCTTGTTGGGGATCAATTTTACATGTAGAAATTTACCCATGGGTCTAAGATTATGGGAGGAATTTCACCTTGCACCTTAGCTTTGAGATTATAAAAAATTCACTTTGCATACATCACATGGAATGATCTTTAACTAACTTCTTAAAAAGATAACATTGAAAAAGTGGTCCACCTTGCCATGTGGTAGGTTAGGGATAGCATGGGAAATTAAAATAATGACAACTCTAGTGGGGTGCAATGAGAACATGCCATGTATTGCCCACAAGGGTCACATGTTATAACTATCTGGTCATCTAATAGCCCAACAATATCTTACTAGGGTTTAAGGCTAATTAATGCACTAGATTTTATTGCCCCCTCCTTAATCGTTGAATATTTGTTGTGATGTTTCATAAGAGTTTGAGTCACATGGGTGTCAGTGTAATTTGGTCCATGGAAAAAAAAAGTGATGAATGTACTTGACTATGATGCTTTTGCTTTTTGGAATAGAAAAAGTAATACATTGATAACGTCCATGAATAATTTGTTTAAAGTATAAGATGAACATTATCACTTATGTAATATGAATATTAATATCTTAATAGATAATGATGCGACCATGAAAATTATGTATTAAGTTATAGAATATTTACTGTAATGAAAGGAGTACAGAGATCCACACACGATAACATTCATGAATGATTTGTTTAGAGTATAAGATGAACATTATCACTTATGTAATATGCATATTAATATTTTAATGGATAATGATGTGGAAAATAGATAAATATTATGTATTAATTTATAAAAATTTAATTTAATTTAAGATATTAAATGTATGGTTAAATTTATTTGTAAAGATTAATTTTGTATATATTATTTTAGGTTATAATAATTATTTTATAATTGATTTTTTTTATTGTTTGGTAAATAATAATATATTTGTATTATATTTTTATGTTGTTGATAAAATTGTTTTTTAAGTTAGTGTATTGTATCAATATGTTGTGGGAACATGGGTGACTTTTGATATGTATGAGTGAGTACTTGTATGTCGATTTCACATGTATGATTGAGTAATTGTATGTTGATCTCTTATGAGAAGTTATGGAATTGAGAAAGTTTGTAAAAATTATTGAGATTGGTAAATTGATGGAGCTTGCATCAACATGTGAAGGGAGTGCAAAATGACCTTTAATAAGTATGGATGACCTTTGCTCTCGCGTATTGTCCCTCTATTGAAAATCATGGAATTAAGAAAGTTTGCATAAGTCATACTCATAAGTTTGTATATTGAACCATAAGTTTGTACCTTTTTGTTGTTGATAAAATTATTTTTCCTTTACACATTTTTTTCAAAAATTCTCTACAACATGAATATCTCTGAAAACCCACATTCTCTTATTAGAAAAAATGAAGTTAGTGTATTGTATCAACATGTTACAACCCAAGCATGGGGTGACATTTGACATGTATGAGTGAGTAATTGCACATCGACCTTTTATGAGAAATCGTGGAATTGTGAAAGTTTGCAAGAGTTATTGAGATTGGAAAATATATGGAAATTGCATCAACATGTGAAGGGAGTGCAAGATGACCTTTGATAAGTATGTGTGACCTTTGCCCTTGCATATTGACCCTTTATTGAAAATCATGAAATGAAGGAAGTTTACATAAGTCATGGAGCTTGACAAATTTATGTGGTTTGCATCAACATGTCAAGGGACCTCAAAGTCATCTTTGAGCAATTGCATGTCGACCTTTTATGTCAAATCAATGAATCAAGGAAGTTTGCATGAGTTTTTGAGATTGGCAAATTATGAAATTTGAAAGTGTTGAAGTATGAGAGGTTAACTCTTGTTAGCCATATGGTTAATGATAACATTGGTGAGCTCCAAAGGTTAACTCTAGTTAGTTATATGATCAAGATTAAGATTTATGTGAAGTTTAAAAGATTTGATATAATGTGTTACATGATTAAGATTAGGATTAGTGAGATCCATAAATATTATTAGGTTATTGTGAGATAATAAATATATACATTTTGAAACTTATCTCATATAATGGATTGATATAATGTAAAATGTAAATTTAGTATAACAAATATGATGGCTTGCTTCCCTTTTGAAGTCAAATACATGTGATATAGGCATCCAATCTATTATAAATTTATAAAATTAAATTAACCCACTTAAAATATTTGTATTACATTTTATAAAATGATTATGCGATATAATAAACTTGTTTCATAAATTTAATTCTCTCATTTAATATATTAATATATTTCAATTATGTATAATTATAAATTTTGAAATAATTTTTTTTATATTTAATATATTAATACACATTCTTACCCATTCTTAAATATTATTAATTATAACATCGTATATTAAATAAAATAATAATAATAATATTTTTTAATTAAATTAATTACCTTTACTTTCTCCTTAACTGATGAACCGAAAAAATAACATAATATTTATTTGAAATCTATGTAACAAAGTGATATGTAACATCACATCCATAATAATTATGATTAAAAATGATCCATACGACATGAGGGGACATCAATAATAATTACAATTTGAAAACGACGGGATAATAAAGGCTCATATTTAACATAATAACATATTGCAATTACAATTTTGAAAAAAAAAATGATTATATTAAATTAATATAAATTATTTTTATTTTTTATTTTTTAATATTAAAATAAATTATAAATTAATTTTCTAAAAATAGATACATTTATTATTTTAAAATATTTTGAAATAAATGATAATGATGGTGGTGGTGGTTAATATCCACTGATATCAAATTTTGGTCTATCGAACCTAAAGAAACAAATTATTTAGTTTGATTTAAGATTTTATTCCTATGCTCAAAAAGCTTGGAGAGAAGCCTCACGAGCTCACTATAATTTTGACATCGTAAAAGGCTAGGAATATCAGTATTGCGACAGAGATTATGAAACTGAGATCTAATGTGGTTGTACGCGGGGCACTCTAAGAGGAAGTGGTTTTCATCCTCAATGTTCCTATTCTCACAGAGATGGCAGACCCTTTCCATCCATGGTGTTTTAGGAACCGTCAAACGACCTGTTTCACTATGGAGCTCATGAGAGTTCGTTCTAATCTTCGCTATATTAATTTTCTTCTTTGAGCTAGTTAAAACAGAGAGATACTTTTGATCTTCTAGGGTGGGGTTGATGACCTTCTTATAATAACTTAATTTTCTTTTAGTTGCTAAATCTTTTTCACACCACATTTTTTTTTGAACTTAGAAGTAAAACTATTTTTAATGTTATTAATGTTTTGCAATGCATCATTCTCGTTGATCTCCCAATGGTTTAACTAGGCCCTCGTGTCTTTATACCACCCATGCTTGAGCCTTAGGTGGTTTTGGCTGGAATTTAAAGCTAGCTTAGGAAGTCTATGATCTCCTATGTTATTGAGTTTGTGCTTGTACACCAGAAGCCTAGTCATAGCTAGGCTCTCGATAGGAAAAAGACCTACTTCTATAATTAATATGAATTTATTTTATTTTTAATATTTTTTTATTTTATTTCGAAATAAATTATAAATTTATTTTTTAAATTATTTATAATTAAAATATATACTTTTTTATATTTTTAATAAAAATAAATTATTTTTATATTAATGTAACTTATAAAAGTGTGTACAATGTATTTTTTTAAATTTTATGCTAATTTTAATTTGAGTATTTTTTTAATAAAATATTTCATTTTAATTATATTAGTGAGCTTAAATTTATAATATAAAAAATTACTATGTAAATGTATAACAAAACTTCATATAAGTTTTTAATAAAATATTTATTTTAATAAAAATTAGCATATTTCTATAATATATAAATACATATTATATTAAAGTATAAAGTAAATCCTATAAAATTAATATTTTCATTAATATATAAACTCTATGGGTCATCTTAAAAAGGAAAAGATTTATTTATTTATTTATATTTATCTTTACTTTTTATTATATAATTTATTTTGAATCTTTTAAATTAAAATATACACTTACTATTACATTTAAAAGGAAAAATTATATATTTATATATTATTTTTACTTTTTATAATAAAATATTTATTTTAATAAAAATTAGCATATTTCTATAATATATAAATACATATTATATTAAAGTATAAAGTAAATTTTATAAAATTAATATTTTCATTAATATATAAACTCTATGGGTTATCCTAAAAAGAAAAGATTTATTTATTTATTTATATTTATCTTTATATTTTATTATATAATTTATTTTGAATCTTTTAAATTAAAATATACACTTACTCTTACATTTAAAAGGAAAAATTATATATTTATATATTATCTTTACTTTTTATTATGTAATTTATTTTGAAAAATATACACTTACTCTTTTATATATATATATATATATATATATATATATTATTTACCTTAAAATTATTAAAATTTATATCTAATGTTATTTATAAACATCTAAGTGAGTATGAAAAAATGTAATTGCTATTCACTATTGAAAATATTAACTAATATGTATTATTTAAAAGTTATGAAAAGTTATCAAAATTTACATTTAGTATTTTTTTTTAAACATTAAGTTAATCAGAAAACTATTATTATTTTTACTACATATTAATATTATAAAATTATGTTATAATGAAAATATTATATATTGTTTTTTAAGTATTGAGGGCCTTTCACAGTGCATTATATTAGATATCATTTTTTGGGATTCAACTGCGTGAAGAAAGTCATTCATCTATGACCATTTCCATGAGAGGGAGTCATTCTTAACGCAGTTGAATCTCAAAAAATGATATCTATTATACATTGTTTTTAATATAACTTTACATTTTAGTTTGATCCCAATTTAATTAGTGATTGTCTTGTGATGAACTATATGTAAATCATGAGATTCAAGGTTCAAATCATTTTTGCGCCAAACCACAAAAAAAAATTACATTTTAAATAATCCAATCAAATTAAAACATTAAATATAAATATTTACAAGGTATTTATTTTATTAATCATTTATTTATAAAAATAAGCGTCATAATTCATTAGTGTCACAAGAATTATAAATTTGAAAAAATAAGTTAATTAACAAATATATTTTTATTCTAAAATTTAACATATTTTTTTGGATTGAAATGGATTATACAATCTTAGATTCGCTTTAACCTCGGATCTATCAAATGTCGAGAGGGATCAAATCTCTATAGGTGCAAACCTCTTTTTTGAGTGCAAAACATGAGGAAAGGTTTACACCTAAAGAGATTTGATTCCTCTCAGGTTAAGATGGATCTAAGTTGCTTTCAATCATGTGCAGCCATAGAAAACATGTGGAACATCTAATCCTTCTTATCATTTTAAATATGTTAAACATGTCTAAGATTAAATTTCTCATTTTTTAGTGCAAAACTCCATCTCTCTCTGTCCCTTTGTCCCTCCACCCCTCTCTCCTTCTCTCTCTCAAGTCCTCTCTCTCCCTTTCTCTCCAACCTCCCTCTATCTCTCCCCCTCTCCTCTCTCTCTCTCTCTCTCTCTCTCTCTCTCTCCCACCCCGCCAACTCTATCACTATCTCCCTCCCTCTCTCATGCTCTCTCCTTCTCTCTCCCCATTCTCTCCCTCTCTCCTTCTTTGTCTTTCTATCTCACCCCAAACATACACTCTTTCTCTCCATCTCTCCCTTGCCACTCCCTCTCTCTTTCTCTCCAGCCCTGTCACTATCTCCCTCCTTGTCTCCTTCTCTCTCTCCCCCCTCCATCTTTGTGTCTCCCTCTCTCTCGCTCACCCTTCTCTCTCTTTCCCTCTTCTCTCATCTCTTTCTTCACTCATCTTCTCTCTCCCCCACTTTATCTCCATCTCTCCCTTACACTCCCTCTATGTCTCCACCTCTATCACTCTAGGTCTTTGTTCTTCCCTCCCATATATATTTGGATTTAATATATATTATAATATATTAAAGTTAATATTATATTAATCCAAAATTATTAAATTTAGTAATATTAATATTAAAGCATATTAATATTAATATTAGATTTAATGTTGTTTTTACATGACATGATAACAAAATTATAATAAAATTGCATCAAATTAATCAAATATTACAATTTTTATTACAAGTTCAATTAGGAAATATTTTTTGTTTTTAAAAGTTTTAATATATCCATAAAAGATGTTTTTCCTGTTAAAGATTCATCTTATCAAGATTTAATTAAAAGAAATATTAAAATATTTTGGAGCCATTTTATATAAAACTTAAAGGATTTTTTGTTCTTGTATTAAATTAACCAAATTTCTTTTGGTTTAAGAAACATTATTGATTTTCATAAAAAATAAAGATGTTTAAAATTTTACATAATTTGGAATTTTAATGTGGTAAAAACTTTTGTAGAAGGTAAATTTATGATCCATTAGGTATATTTTGACCATGCACAAACATACTTACACATTGCCCCCATATTATGTCGTAGAATGCCCCTCTTAGCCCAATAAATAGATTAAAAAAGATTGTGTTTAGTTGATTGATCAAGCTTAATAGATGATCAACAATAAGTTGACATTTTTATTAAGGTTTTATAACATATGATATTATTGAATAAACTTTTAAACAAAGTAGTTGATAAAAACAATGTGGTACTTATGGAGGTTGTTATAGCAATTGGGTCTAGATAAAGTAAATGTTGCTTTAGAAAACATGTAAATAGTATGGGACAACACTTTAGATGGTTTTCAAGACTTGGTTGCACTTCAAAAATCTTAAAGAGCATATAAATAGTTGAACAATTCCTTGGATGGATATGAGAAAATAGTTTTGTTGTTGATTTGAAGTAGATGTGACAAGGGCATCTTGTGAAGAAGATTGAGATTATTGATTTGAGACTTCTGTGATCCATATCGTTATTCAGAATGCATTCCAGATTAATCACATCATCAGATTTTTGAGCCAACCGTTCGAACCATCTACTGTGGTTCATCCTCAGGACATGGATGAACCACAGTAGATGGTTCAAAATGTTGGCTCAAAAATTTGATGGTGTGATTAATTTAAAATGCATTCTAAATAGATTGAGATTGTTAAAGAAATTTATACTTGAGCATAATGAAAGATGATAATCATGTTTTAAGAAGTTGCATGGAGCCAAGAACAGTTGTCTTAGAGGAAATTCCTTAGAGATGATGAACTTTGACCCATGCCTTAATTGTCTTTCAAGTAAACCATTAAGGGTGGAGCCCTTTGGAGTGGATTTAATGGGCATGGTTGGGTTAGGAAAAAAAAAGGTAACAAGTCATAAGTCAAGAGAGGTAAGGATAACAAAGAACCTAAGATGAATTGGGTAACAAAATAGCAAAGGCTTAGGTTTGAGACAAATTGGGCCACACACTAGATTGTAGGGTTTAATCATTGAAGTAGATCTTGGTTGGTATAGGCTAAGATGGTTGTTGCAAACCAAAGTCTCACAAGTTGGGAAACTAAGTTATTATTCGTAAATGATGAGTTAGTCCATTGAAATGCTTTTCTATAACAATGAATTAGTTAAATAAGTAATTTTAGATAAAACAATTTTGCTATTATAATTGTTGATACAAGATAAATTCACATTAAAACTTAGTCTTGATCTTTTAAACAAAAAAAATCTAAAAATTAACTAAAATTATACTTAGATAAAAGATAAAAAATAAATTAACCACATCCTCTATTAACTAAACAATTAACCCCACTTAAAAATTCAAAACTTTTATAAAAAAAATATAAATCCTTGGTCAAAATGTTAAACTAAAAACTTTTTAGTTACCAAAAGCAAACCAAGTTGATTTGAAAGATACCTTAAAAGATTTTACACAACATACCAAAATGAAAATGTGTTAAATTGATATTTTATAACTTTTACATTTATATAATGGTGCATACTCCTCATCCCAATAAATAAATTAATGAAAATGTGTTAAATTAATATTTGATAACTTTTACATTTATATAATGGAGCATACTTCTCATCCCAATAATAAATAATAAAATTTAATATTTTTCATGATAACCTTATGTTTATTAGACACCCACGTTAGTCTTATCATGTGATACTTCCAAATAATGTACCTGCACACTCATTAACGTGAAGACATGTAAGGCAGAGCCTCCATTTTTATCACCACAGAATTCGTTATACGGATAACTTTCGTACATCTATAACGATCCGTTATGTGCTGAAATTATTCCGATTTTGAGGCCAGGATTTATGGGGTGCTTGAGCAGTATATACATTGTGTATATCACCCATTTACTGCTGTAGATCTGTAGATCTGATCTGACCAGACGAGACTTATCTCAGCTGTAACTTTCCCAACAGTTTTATATTTTCAACTGACATATCTATTTCTCTGTGCTTAGTATTTTATTTGGGAATTGATGTGGGGGTGTGCAAAATATTCTCTGCCATACTTTTTCAGAAGTGGGTCTGGAGAAATTTTGATTTACCCCACCATCCGAGTCTGAGGAAACAATAAAAATATTGTGCAGAAGATAGCCCCAAATACAAAACAAATACAGAAAGCATATTGGGTCATCAAATTTTGCTTCTTTGCCTCTTATTTTAGCACATCCCAAGTGGATATAAAGTTGTTTTTTTGGGGGTATCCAGTGGCCACCCATTTGGGGAAAGGAGTGGGCAAGCTTCAACATCAAGCAGCTCAAAAGCAGTGTACCGTTTTCTATATTTGGAGGCGACTTTCTTGGAGGAGCTCAACATGGCACAGTAAGCATAATAATACATATATCTCGTTCAATGTGTACATATCTGTTTGTGATTTAGAGAAAAATTAGGTCTGGAGCACATGCATGTTTGGTCACCCACCAGGAAAAGAAATAAAAAAGGTTTGTACTCTCATCGTATATAAAAGTCCACCAACAAAAATATATATACTTTTGGGAACTTACTGCTTCCGGTAAGGAGCCAACCCCTGTGGTAAAAAAGGACGAACCGAATAAGGCCTTTCAGGACCAACTTCTTGCTAGATAACTGGTCACCCACCAGGAAAAGAAATATAAAAGGTTTGTACTCTCATCGTATATAAAAGTCCACCGACAAAAATATATATACTTTTGGGAACTTACTGCTTCCTTGAAGGAGCCAACCCCTGTAGTAAAAAAGGACGAACCGAATAAGGCTTTTCAGGACCAACTTCTTGCCAGATAACTTTGAAAGCATGAATCCAGGAGGTACTTAGTGCGTTGAGCTCTCTGATTGGGTTGGTCCTAGCCTGAGATCAACCCTTTTCACCGATTACTATTTTGTACCTTGCTGCACTTATGGAGTATTTGTATTATATCACAATTTCTATATGCAGTAATTTAAGTTGACTGCTTTTTCGCCTTGAAAATCATAGAAATTCGGGTAATATTTTGATAAATTTTGGCAGAGATTTTTGTAAATCCATGTTATATCTGTCAAATTTTAAGATTTTGGGTGCCCCAGAGGGTTTGATGATGCGGAATCCATTTCCACCCTCAAAAATATGATTTAAGCACTGCTTCTGCAAGATTCGTTGAAATTTTTTTGCCCAGATTCTGGTCATTTTTTACCATCCCGGCAATCCTCCACCTCAGTAGACGCCCTTTTAAATATGTGTTATGTTTTTTTTGTCTGGCAAAAAGTTTTTGGTCAAATTTTGATTTTTGTTATTTAAAATCAGTTTTTGATTACATATATGGATTCAACACCTTGAATCAGCGTTTGATTACATATATGGATTCAACACCTTGAAGAACCCCTGGGGCTCTCAGATTTTACAAATTTCACAGCTCAAATTTGTGATTCCAATAAATCTCTGCCACTTTCTAAACAAATTAGACCAGAAAATACACACGAAAATGTATAACACATAAACTGACTATGTGAATTTTTGGACAAATTAAACCAGAAAATAGCCAAAAAAATACCTCCTCAAAACCTATAACAAATAAACTGACGAAATTGAGTGTGTGAATTTTAGCACTTTTCTAAGAGATGCCTTTTACACTCTCACATTGTAATCATACTGGCTATACTCTTCTTGAATCTCATTGACTTACTTTTATGATCATTTGTTGGACATTAATAAATTTACTTACTCTTAAGTTCTAAAGAGGTCTTATTTCCTTTCTCAATGAGAGCTTGGAAGATCTTAAGGACATACATGGAGGGTTGGAATTTATGTATGTGTACTTAAATTTGAGCTCCATGCACACCCTAAAGTTGCATAGTTCAAGGTTGTACATAATGAGTTTCAATATTTGCTAATGTTAGTTATTTATATGAGTTTAAGATCTGCATCCCACAGTATTGCAACATTAAGGTGGTATTACATATGGGTTTAAATGATATTGTTTTAATATTTATATTACAAATGAGTTTAGATGATATTGTTTTAATATGTATATTCAATATAAATAATGTACCCTTATAACATTGAAGTGCTATGACACATAGGTTTAGATGATACCGTGGGTTTAGATGATATTGTTTTAATATTTACATTCAATATACCCAATGTACTCATGTAACATTGAAATGCTATCGCACATGGTTTAGATGAGATTGATCTCATATCTATATTCAGTGAACCCAATTCACTATTTATACATTCAACGCACCTTTTTTTATTTTTTATTTTTTTTTCACAAGGTCGGGTAGATATATTATCAAAAGCTTTGTTGGAGCAAGCTCCTATTACAAACGACTGTAAAATGATAACAATCTAAGCCATGTATATATTCAAATCACCTTTACACACAAAGCAGAAACATATTTATATTACACAGGGATTTAGATGATATTGTTTTAATATTTACTTTCAAGATACCCATTGAAATGCTATCACACATGGTTTAAATGAGATTGATCTCATATCTATATTCAGTGAGCTCAATTCACTATTTATACATTCAATGTACCTTTACACATAGAGCATATACATATTTATATTACACGTAGGTTTAGATGATATTGTTCTAATATTTACATTCAATATACACAATGTACTGATGTAACATTAAAATGCCACTATTTATACATTCAGTGTACCTTTACACATAGAGCATATACATATTTATATTACAATTAGGTTTAGATGATATTGTTCTAATATTTACATTCAATATACGCAATGTACTGATATAACATTAAAATACTATTACACATGCTTTAAATGAGATTGATCTTATATCTATATTCAGTGAACTCAATTTACATTCAATATACGCAATGTACTGATTTAACATTAAAATACTATTACACATGCTTTAAATGAGATTGATCTTATATCTATATGCAGTGAACTCAATTCACTATACTATTTATATATTCAATGCACCTTTACACACAAAACACATACATATAAGGAAGGCTTCCCACCCCATTACTTAGACTACAGAACACACTTTCTTTATTTTAATGTGATAATGTGTAGACACGTGTCCACTGATATCTAAGTGTATGGGATAAAATTTGTTACAGTGCAGTTTGCGTTAAAATTAGGTAATGTACTTAAACAAATGGAATGGTTTGTTTTAACTTTTTTTTTTTATTAACAGTGGTTTCAAATGGAAAATTAGTCGTGCCTTGTTTTAAAATTACCCTTAAAGATAGATAAAGTAACAATTATCATTCTTTTACATGGCAATGAATATCGGAGAAAAAATATTTCCACTTGATTTTAAATTAAATTTAAAAGATAAATAAAATAATTGTCACAGTACTTTCAAATGGTCATGAATATAACACAAATTTTATTTCTACCTGTTTTTAAATTTACCCTTAAAGATAGATCAAATAATTGTCTCTCTTTTGCTGTTGACAGTGCTCCAGAGTTATCAGGAAGCCGGTTTTACTTGGTTTCGCCCCCATATTAAAAGAAGGTTGGTTTTGGTTTTGCGCTTAGAATACCAATTAGCTTGTAAAATTTACAGTGTTCTACCTTGAAAGTTGGTCATTTCAGCTAGTTTTTATAGCGATGACTTTTATCTTTTACTATGTTATGCGTTAAAAGTTGGTGTTATTTAGTGGGTCCTGCCCTAGCAATACTTACCATCCATTTATTGGATTTTGCAGTAAATGACATATTACGGGATATATCCTCGTAGTAGTGTGTAAAACATTAAAATTCTCTGTTTTTACTTGACTCTACAGTTAAGATACTTTTCTGGGATTGTTGTACTAATATTCTATAATAGTAGAGCTGGTCAGACTTACAGTGTTATTTTCTCAACGGTTATTATTTTCATTGGTTTTCATCTCCACAGTAATTATATATCTGTTTATTGGACATTGGGTTGTGCCACATAAGCTTATCACGCTATTGCATTTTGTCCTAATAATTCATTGATTCCTCAATGTATGTCATTTTATCTCAGTTTTGTTCTTAATGGGACAGAAAAAAACTTGGGCGTTGCCCCCACTGTCAGTGAAAAGTGGTTTATCCTCTGCCATACAAATATTTTAATATATTGGAAGTGGTCATTGTTATTAATTATGGTTAAAAGTCTTTGATACCTTGTGAATCTCTGAGGGTCTGCCCTATTTATATGACCTTTAGATGGAGTTGGAGCTTAAGGTGTTCATTTTTCTCACATCTTTCTTTGTTCATGCAGATCTTGTTCGTTGTGCCTTGTGTGACTGAAAATCCTCATGGGTCTCTCAAGCTTTCCCACCACCGTCTCTGAAGGAGTCCTGCCAATTCTGATTGTGAATACTGCTCTGTCTTTTGCCATTATCAAGGACATCCTGAGGTCTTTTCTTCAGATCGTAGGCCTTACCACAGGCACTGAACCTGACTTTAACGACCCATCATGGCCTTACCCATCTGAGAATAGCCCTGCAACCAGTACTGACCATTCCGAGGTGCAGTTCGTTGCAGAGGAAATAAGGCAGAGCCTACCCATCAAAAAGTTCCAATCTTTTAGTGATGGGTCTGTTGGTAGTGACAATACCCATGTTGAGTGTGCAGTCTGTTTATGCAAATTTGAGGAAGGGGTTGAGATTAGACAGCTGCCTTGCTGCCACCTTTTTCACAGACCTTGTCTTGATAAATGGCTGGACCATCAGCAGATCACCTGTCCCTTGTGTAGATCATGTCTGATATCAGAAGAAGCAGCCAAGAATATCAGGCTCAGGGAGCAAGAGCTTACAGATGAATTGGTATTCTGGTGTTCATCCTTCCAAGATGCGGCTTATCATCATACATGGATTGAAAGTTAGAATTTCTTGGATCCTGGTTTGATGGATTCTTCAACACTTGATCCAGTCATCTGGGGTCTATAATTGGAGATTCTGTAAATTTTTTTTGTAAATAATCTTTAGGAAAGTTGCTTGTTTCTACAGGATGCTTTGTTGTTTCTCCTGTTGAAAGCAATCCTGTTTTCTGAAGATTATGTAGTCAATACTTCTTCTGTATATAGCAGGAAAGCCTATATGTAGAGAAGACCTAGAACTTAGAAGCTGTTCTTTTCAGTACTTGAGGTTTTCTAAGGTGGCCTGAGAAGGTCTGGAATGATCTGTGTGGGATCTGAGATCTACCGATCAGCCAAGAAAAAGGAAAAAAATTGTGTGCCCTGTCTGTTAGTGGATGGCATACACACCATTACAAAAACTTTGTTTTGAAGATATCATTTTGCATTCCCCATGGGATTGGCTGAGCAGTGAAGTCGGGTGATTTCCGCTCTGCCATCTATGGCTGTTTTGTGGGGATGTCTGTAATAACTTTGTATTACTCTCTATTTGAACATGGAATTTGATTTTTTTGATGAGTTTAGGCATCAAGATCCAAGTTGTCAAATTCACGGGCTATAGCCAAAAAAAAATGATATTTTTTGTTGTGTTTGGCTCTTGAAAGAGATCAACAACATTACAGTGGAAACAGCTTCTGTTTAAATGCAAATATAACAAGCTATTGCAATGGGAATGAAAAACTAATGATTGTGGATATCTTGTTGAAAACCCCGGTAAAGGATCCATCTCCATGTGGAAGACCTTTCAGCTTTTCCTTGTGTTTTTCTCTAAAGTAGTGTATGCAACAAGTATATGGATTTTTGCCGAAGTATCTGTATTTTGCATTCTGGTAATACTCTAATGAATTCTGCCCATGGGAGGCCAAACCACTTTCAAAGTTTTAAATTTTGGATGACCTCAGAGAACAGAAGCCATCATTAAGAGTCTTGGTAAATTTGTGTGTTCCACTATATTTGAACAATGATCACTTGTATATTTTTACTCATCTTTATCAATGAATTGGGTTTGAAGCCCCTGTGTATATTGTTTGTGTCTATTTTCTGGTCATTCATTAATACTTAATTTACGCCGTTCCGCCGAAGATAAATTTCATTAAACATCCAAAAGTAATACAGAACAGTCAACACAGAAGGCCGAGTCTCTGAACGTCTGGTGGTTAACATACCCCACGAAAAACCATAGTTGTAAAATAGAATGCCACCTAGCACCGATATGACTGGAGCAATCACCTTAGCTGGGGTGAACATGTTCATTTTATTCATGTGGAGGCCTTGAACCCACTTCGCTCTAGTGTTGTGAGTGCCGGCAAATTCGGCCAACAGATGCACCTGAACAGGGTTCTATGCTTGCTGGGGTTTAAACCTAGAACATTGTTATGGTGAAACCGTGTCTCAACCACTAGACCACAACCTGACGGACCAACTGAAGCAAATCCTCTAGTTGTTGAAGTCTAAATACAAAATTATCAGACACAGCAGACCAGAGTTTTCAGGGGACTAACTCATTTGGATGTCAATGCGTTATTATATTTAGTCCTAATATCCCTAAAATACACTCTCTTTTTTTGGGTTTGAAGGCTTTATCATCTTATCCACCAGTCTTCTGTTAACGTATTCCAATATGATCATTTTATCCCAATTTCATTTGATGTCAAGCAAGTTATTTTCATCTTTATATGCTTATCAGTATTGGGGGCAGAAAAGCATATGGTATGGCTTGGAAATAGGGGTCCTTTAAACCTACCAAGTCTTCTTCTGCAGGCCCCATATCAAAGCTTGGAATTTTTCACTGAATTCCTGTGAATTTGTGTCTGGAGTTTCTATTGCAATTCTTTGAACTGGATTCTGAGTTAATGCATATTCTGGAACCTTATGGGTAGTCTTCTATGGTTTTATGTTAGTTTTGTGAAAATAAAAGTCTGCTGAGAATAGTCCCTTTTTCTTTAATTCTGTTCAGTTTTTTCTGTTCTAGCGTAATACATGTGACAGTATGAAGCACATGCCTTTCTTGGCGAGGATTATTAAGGACTGTTTATGCCAAACTGGGGCTTTATCCATAGGACAGGAAGGAAGGTCCGTGAAGATTTTGTAAGCACTGAAAGTTTGTATGTATTTTTTTGCCTTTATGTTAGTTTGCTTAAATAAAGGGCTGCTGGGAATAGTTTGTGTGTTTTTTACTTCAGTTTTTCTGTTCGTGTAATGTAACAGTAAGAATCATATGCCTTTCTTGAGGGAGTTAAGGACTGTGTATGTCAAACTGGGGCTTTATTCATGGGATAGCAAGGTCCATGAAGATTTTGTAAGCATTGAATGTACATACGTAAATTTTGCTTTATTCATGGGATAGCAAGGTCCATGAAGAGTTTGTAAGCACTGAAAGTACATATGTAAATTTTATTCAAATTATGAATAAAATAGATTTTTGTTTTCTGGAAAAAGCATTAGAAATAGGAATCCTTTAAAGCTACCAAGTATACATTAGAAATACGAATCCATTAAAGCTATCGTGTTACTTCCTGCAACCTTATCGTGTTACTTCCTGCAACCTTATGGGAAAGGTTGGAATTTTCATTAAACTCCTGTGATATTGTAGATTGCAAAGCTTGGAACTTTCATTAAACTCCTGTGATATTGTAGATAGAGAAATGATTGAATTTGCTCTTCGGAAGGTGTTATTTTATTCTATTAGATATAGAACTGTCTGCATTAATGCAACTCTAAATATTCCACACAAGTTAGCTGACTTTAAAGTCTCGGGTTTATATACAACGTGGCATTTATTAAATGCCTCTGTTCTCTTTATGGCTTGGGAGGTCCAAATATCATGTAATTTCATTTAAGAAATAAGTCTCAAGTTTAGCAACAAATGATCACACATTAATGATATCATGTGGTGTAATCTAAGAAACAAGGTTCAAGTTTTTGTAATAAATGATTAGAAAATGCTAGAGAAAGGAAAGAGAGGCAGCTTCTCTCTTTCTTTTGATGGCATATTCTTTTCCTCGAGAAGCAGAGCACTGTTTGCAGATGCATTGTGAAGTAGGTATAACCTAATGAATTGTCCTTGAACACTTAGACCATGAAATTCATAAAATTAGTCACTTAGCGAGAGTGACCATTTCTTCAATCATTTTTAAGAAAACTTAATGTACTTAATAGATTTAGTACAATGTAATGGAGAGATGATATAAAAAATACTTTCACAAGGGCTAAAGCTTTGTAAGTTAACATTGATAACATTCAATGAACATTCCTATTGGTGTCATCAATTGGGATGCCATTAATATATATCTTTTGGTTCTTTGTGTTGAAATTTTATGACACGTATAATAGAATACAATTTCCTACCAAGTAATTATTTCCTAATGATTTTCAACCATTATTTTATGCCACTATTATCATTGAATAATTACACTTCAAAAAATCTCAACAGTAAATAAACGGAAACAATAAAGATCACAGAAAGACAGTGATGCACAAAAGAGACAATAATTTTACCTTGGAGGAACCCAACCTTGGAGAAAACCCAACAACTTTTCTTAGGATAAATTATTCTTCAACAAGTTTCAACAAATCAACAATTTGTTGAGAAATCTGTGGCAATAATCCAAATCAAATACCAGTCAAACTTGGTCGAAACATTTCTTGGCCAATGCTAGTCAAACCAGCGAAAAATCAGAAATTCAAAACTAGTCAAATAGACATGCGATCAAATTGTGGCCCTATGGTCAACTGCAGTCAACCCTGTAGTCTACGGTCAACCCTATGGTCTATAGTTAAGAGTATGCATGTGCGGCCTTCCTATAGTCAAACAACTTTGGTCAATGCCCAATCAAATTTTGGTCTAACAGAGGTCAAATCAGCTTGGTCAAAATAGTCAAACTTGGCCTTCCTGTTCACACGTGCGGCTATCCAAGAACGATGAAGAGAGAGATAAAGAATTGCTCTTGCTTGGTGGAGAAATGATACATCACTTTTTATTTATACAAGTCGAATGAGGTGTGACAACCCAAGAAACACATCTCTTGATTGGTTGACCGACTTGATTTAATAAAAATAAAATTTGCATATTCTTCTAGGCCGATTTGAAGGCAATTTAGCCATGCGAGGATACCTCCTAATGCTACACAAAAAACAACACTTTGGTACTTTAAAAGAAGATAAGATGAAGTAATTATAAAAAGAAAGGATTTATTTTTCCAATGAACATTCTTCTTGTTGGTCACCAATTGGGATGCCATTAGTAGATCCCTTGGTTCTTGGTAATGTGGCATTTTAAAAAATGCATTAATGTTTGCATGGACATTTATTAAAACTAGTGGGTTTCCTAGAAGGAGCTCAAAACAAAGTTTACATTAAGAAATATAAACTAAATTATCATAGAAAGGATTATGAATATAAGTCCAAACTATATTTAAGTTTTACATTGAAGCTCACCTTTGGTAGAAGGATTAGAGATGGAATTAATCCATGATCAGTTTCGAAATATAAATGTGTTGAACTCTCCAATAAATGAGGTTAACATTCAGCACATAAAGGTTAAGAAGCTTTAAATTTGGTATGATAGACTTGGAGTGTTTAGAAGGCTTTGAAAACTCTAAAAAGTTAATTTTGCTTACACTGTGACTATATGATGGCTCAGTTGTAAATGATTTTTTGGCCCACTTGGATGTTCTTATTCTTCTTTATGCTTCTTTGCAATATGTTAGAGTCAATTAAGCTTGTCATTTATAGAAAAACAGGGTTATTTGGAGGTGGATTGAATTATTGTATCTCCCCATCTTTGGTGCCATGGGGATAACCACCTATAGACTTACGATCTTATCAAAGAAAAGCATATGATTTACATTGAGATGCTTTTCTTATGCAAAAGTTGCATTGACGTTATCTTTGGTGGTGAAGCTAGTTTAGATTTTAATTTCATTGATAAAAGATTATACTTATTGCCAATTTGTATCTAGGCCGTGAAAAGAATGCAGAGACAAAGTTTAACTACCTTTGATAGCATTTGGCCCATTGGAGCAAGAATTTGGTCAAGAACAACTTTCCCTTTAGATACAATGTGATGTAAAGAATGTGGCAATGGAGCTTAATGATCCAGGTGGATGTTGGTGGCCACCCACCTATCCCACTTGGACCCCCACAACTACCTTTTTCAGTTTTTTAGTTTCCTTAATTGTAGCACAATTACTATTTTTGGCAGTTTTTCGAGTCTTGAACTTCCGGAGCCATTTTGAGGCCCTAAACGACGTTTTTTGGGAAAACTAGGAGCAATATGGGTTCATGGATTGATGTTTCTCATTCAAAAGTTGTAGTCCTTGGATAGATCTTTCTAACGAGGTATTGTGCGCGTCAAACGTAGATCATATGCCAAAGTTACGACCCTGGGAAGTTGATGTACCAATTTACCCAAATGGGACTCATAGTTTGGCGCTTCATCTCCTAGGGTTAGGTTTTTGGATGTTTAGGGTTTTCCATTGTTTCTCAACAATAAATAGGCCTTCGAGCCTCATTGTAACACAGTTCAGAGGCATGTAGCTGCCACATCTCTTCTCAGAGATAAGCTACCATCGCCCTAGCTAGTTTATTTCCATTTCTGTTTGTAAGAATATTTCAATATTTTACATGAATGAAATGAAGTATCATTTCTGCTACATCTCTGTATTTATGGTTATATATGTAATTTGTTGCGTTCATGTTTAAATTCGGATCAGTGGTATCAGAGGGGTCTATTCTTTCTCTGTTTTTCTTTGCATGTCCCCTACGAGGTCGAGATATAAGGAGTTAGGGCTTGAACTGGTCGAACCCTTGCAAGACCAACCTCGCAAATCCGGACGACCTCCCATGGTGGATGAAAAGAAAGACGAGGGGGCAAGAGATCCTATCAAAATTTGCTCAAAGAAGCCCTCAAGTGACAAAGGAACGCGATGATGGAAAACTTTGCCTAGATCCTTCAACGGCTACCCAGGGGCGACACATCTTCTTCCAATAGCTACGATGGAAATGCCACACCCTTTAAGGTACAAGTTAACTTTGAAATCCCCATATTTAAGGGTCAGATAGATGCAAATGCCATAGATAAATGGTTAAATTTGCTAGATGGTTATTTTTCTGTTCATGATTTTTCCAACCGGGAAAAGATCACTTTTGCACTTCTCAAAGCAGCCCCCCACGTCAAGGATTGGTGAGAAACCTACTGCAAGCGGAAGGATGAAAGTACAGGCTCACTATTTTCAGCCGCAACCACTTGGAATTCATTCCGGGATGCCATCAAGGAGCAGTACTACCCTGTCAGGAGCTATGAGGACAAATACATAAAGTGGACCATGTTGCGGCAGGGAAGGGACCAAGATGTGCCAGAGTTCACAAATATTTTTCATACCCTTCACACAAAGTTGGGTATCAATGATTATGAGTTGCATTTGGTACTCAAATACCGCGGCTGCCTACACAAATACATCTAGGACGAGATGGAGTTCCTGGACATCTCCTCACTCAGCACAGTATATCAATACACTATCAAGATCGAGCAAAAGTTTAAACAAAAGAAGCGATACTTTGGATCTGTGAATCCAAAGAACAAAAGACAAAGCCAAGACGGGGTGACCCAAGACAACCCGTCGAAGCTGCAAGAAAATAACAACACCACGAAGTCAAAGAAGGACACAGGAAAGTGGTGTGTGTTCCATAAGATCCCCACTCATAACATAAGTGAGTGTTAGACCAAGCAGTCGTTGGTGGCCGAGTTGAAGGCTTTAGAATCAGATGCATGTTACATGTTCCGACCCTAAGTAAGAACCCGACAAGAGGAATGATAAAGGGAAGCAAATCATTGATGCGGAGACCAGCGCCACTGTTGCCACTGCCAAGGTCCAGAAGAATGAGCCCGAAGATCTAGAGGAGGGGGAGCGTCTTTTCCACTCACAGATGTGGGTGAAGGGTTCGCCGATGTAATTCATTGTTGACAGTGGGAGCCAAAAGAACCTCATTTCAGCAGAGGTCATGAAGTGGCTGGGCCTACCGACCACACCACACCCACAGCCATATAGCATCAGGTGGCTTCACCAAAGGCGAGATCTCCGAGTTCGCCAGTAGTGTCGCCTTCCCTACAACATTAAGCCCTTCACAAATGAGGTATTGTGTGATGTTGCACCTCTTGATGTTTGTGATGTATTATTAGGCCAACCATACTTGTGGAAGCAACATGATGTGTATGAGTTAAGGCCTCACACTGTTATTATTTCTTTGGGTAATTCATTATACAAGATACCGGAGGTAGCCCCACCTATTGCCACCTCTTTGATCTCTACTAAGAAATGTAGCAAGATCATCTCCCATACTAGGAAATTCATTTTCTGTCTGGTTCGCTCCCAAAGTAAGGGGAAGATCGTCGCCACATCCATGATCCTCGCGAAGGGTTCCTCCACGCAGCAGCAACAGATGGATACGGTCATGAAAGAATATAGGAACATCTTCTCTTCACCCACAGGGATACTGTTGCACTGTCAGGTCAAGCATTCATTCGATCTGACACCCAGAGCACTTCTACCCAACGGGTCGATATATTGCCGCTCCATTATGGAAAATGCCAAGTGCAAGCAGCGACATGATCAACATCAGGTACCACACAAGTTTCAAGTGGGCGACAAACTCTGGTTGCATCTACAGAAAGAATGTCTTACAAGAGCCCATCAGAAGCTTAGACCACTTCGATATGGTCCTTACACCATTACCAAGGTTGTGGGAAACAATGCTTTGGAGCACAGCATTCCTCCATTCTTTCGCTTGCACTGAGTGTTCAATGTGGAATGCCCTCGACCATGCTTCCCACCATTACTGGACACATTAGATGTTGTAGAAGAGCTCACCAAGGACCAAGTTCAACAGAAGTTTCCTCATCTCATGGAGGAACTCAACGCAATGGGGACCATTGCTTCTTGGGGGGGGGGGAATGATCCAGGTGGATGTTGGTAGCCACCCAACTATCCCACTTGGACCCCCACAACTGTCTCTTTCAGTTTTTCAGTTTCCTTAATTGTAGCAAAAATTACTATTTTTGGCAGTTTTTTCGAGTCTTGAACTTCCGGAGCTGTTTTGAGGCCCTAAATGACTTTTTTTGGGAAAATTGGGAGCAACATGGGTCCATAGGCTAATGTTTCACACTCAAAAGTTTTAGTCCTCAGATAGATATTTCTAACAAGGTATTGTGCACATCAAACAGAGATCGTATGCCAAAGTTACGACCCTGAGAAGTTGATGTACCAATTTACCCAAACGGGGCCCATAGTTTGGCGCTTCATCTCCTAGGGTTAGGTTTTTGGATGTTTAGGGTTTTCCATTGTTTCTCAACAATAAATAGGCCTTCGGGCCTCATTGTAACACAATTCAGAGGCATGTAGCCGCCACATCTATTCTCAGAGATAAGCTACCATCGCTCTTACTGGTTTATTTCCATTTCTATTTGTAAGCATATTTCAGTATTTTACATTAATGAAATGAGGTATTATTTATGCTGCATCTCTGTATTTATGGTTATATCTGTAATTTTTTGTGTTTCTGTTTAAATCCAGATCACTTAAGCACCTTAGACAATGGCTAACCCATTGAAGGAAGATATTTTTAGGATTAACTTCTTGTTTTAGCTCTCCTTATTTTGTGACTAGGGTATCATCATATGTTGTTTCCTAGGTGCTCACAACAGTAGTGGCAAGAATCCTTTCCACATATGAAGTAGGTAACTAGTAGAGACCACCATAAGATTTCATGGTTAGCCATGTCATGGGCATAATTATAAGAAATCCTACTCTTTAAATGAGTCACAAATTCTCTAGTTTCCCTTAATGATCTTAGAGAATGAACATTTGCCACTAAATACATAGAGAAATTCTATACTACAAATGTGCCTATTGAAGAGCCACTAGAAAATTGCTAAGTCACTATGCATAAGAATGATGATGACTCACTTCTCTCAATTGGGTGGCATTCAAAGGTTAATTTGGGCACAAGATGTATTTTTTTTATTCAATGCTAATTGTTTTTTTCCTCCTTTTTCTTTGATAATTTATGGTGCTCCACTATATTTACTATATTTGATATTTTAGATGCAAACTCACACCCTCACTCCCCACCAACTACCTCCTAAGAGGTGATAATGTGAAGCACACACATTAACACCCTCACCCCAAGGGAGGTTAGGGAGAGTGGGTGGTGGAGTGGGTGAAATGGTGCATGTGTGTGCTTTTTGCATGATTAGTTATTAATTATTCAAAAAAATTCATAATTATTAATATTTTGTATGATATACTATGAGCTATAATAAATATTTTTGAAGGCAAGGAGAAGTTGCATGATGTTTATGTGAGAAATGCATTGATGAAGTGGAAAAAATGTATGATGGTGGAACTTTGGCCACTATGTGAAACTTTAATCATAGAGATAACATCCTTGTCCAATGATGGAACTTTGACTATGCCTACTCATTGGAGACTTCCATGTTAAAATGTGTCTAACGTAGATTGAGGGCTTGGGATTTAGAGTGAGCACAATAAAATCAACATTCACAACACCCAATGAAAAATATAAATAATAAAACAAAATCCATAATATCTAATTTTGTATATTTTTATTAGAATAGAGTGGATGACTATCAAGTTGTATTATAATGTTGGAAAAAACACAAGAGTTCAAAGCCTCTTTACCACAACTCAACTTTTAGACCCAGAAGCCCCCTACTTAATATTTAAAATTTTAATTTTTACTATCTTGGATTATGAGCTAGCAATTTGTTCAATTACTAGAATTTGAACCACTATTAGAAAACTGAAATGTTGTAATAATCCGGATTTAAATAGGAACACAACAAATTACAGAGATAACCATAAACATAGAGATGCAACGGAAATAATACTTCATTTCATCAATGTAAAATACTGAAATATGCTTACAAACAGAAATGGAAATAAACGAGCTAGTGCGATGGTAGTGTTAGCTCTGCTACATGCTACTGATTTTCCAGGAGAAGGAATAGGTTTGGTCCTTGGTTGCTGCCTCAGAGATGGTTCATAATGGTTATCATGGTCTCTCCCTATTTTCCCCGCTACCTCCATTTCATCCTTCCCTTTCATTTTCTCTTATTTCCCTCTAAACCCCTTTATCCCTGTTTTGGCCTCAAAACCCCTCATAAACTCTTTTTCGGGCTCCTGGGCTTCTTTTTGTTTAAAACTTGTAAATCCCTGCTTACCTTCTATCAACCCCATATTAACTTTAAAAACCCCTGATAACCACGCTTAAGTCTTTTTTCCAACTCGTGGGCATTTTTGTGTTATAACCTTTTAAAAACCCCGATAGTCCTTTGTAAACCATATTAACTTATGTTTTTGTTTTACCTCGGTGCTAAAATTTTAACCCTTCGTAACCCTGCGCATATAATAAAATTCATAACCCTAAGCTTTAATGAAGCCCGGGCCCGCCCCTTATCTGTCACATCACCTGTCATATCATCCAAATATGTGCATTAACCGTGCCTTTTTCTCTCAGCCGTCTGATCATCCCGCCTTATCATCCGACGGTGTTCGCAAGCCCTCACCCCGTAAAGCGCTCGTTCGTTAGCCCGCGGGAAAGTGGTTTCCCCCGCCAACCTACCTGCCACGCGTCATCATATTACTGCATCGCACCGCCCTGTACGTAAACCGCCATTCCCGAAGAGCGGTGCGGGGAAACCGCTTACCGCCCTTCTGGTACGGTTCCCCGCCTGTTAACGCGTGTTCAACTCTGTCGCCCATCAGCCGTCGGATCTCCTCGATCATGATCCGACAGTCCACGATCCTTCTTTCCGCCTACCCGCCTGATAGCCTCTCAGATCGAATCTCCACCGTTCATTTAAGCGATTCGATGGCTGATATTGTCCCAGTGTTGTCTATGCCTCCCGCTAACAGATCTCGATCGTCTGCGTAATCCATCCAATGGCCAGCGTTCTGTCTCGGCTCCTGTTCGTTTTCAATGTATTTTTAAGTATTTTCGACTTGTTTTGTGCGTGTGAAGAAGGAAGAGATCATCCTGTACCCAACATTCAATCTGCAGCTACCTGTTGGAAATAATACTGAGAGGGGGGGTGAATCAGTATTATCAGATCAATAAAAATTTTTCATTTCCATACTCAGATACATATACGCTACTTCATTCAAGGGAACTTGCGTGTATACGCAGCTGTGTCTAAAGCAACTAGCGTATATCCAAAATACTTATGATTCAGTTAATCCATTAAATGTTGATCTTTAGTTGGTGCATTAGAACTTCATTAACCATATGAACAGTAAGCAGGTGCAGTAAAAACAGAACAGATCATCACACACAAGAAGCACACATGAACACCATGATATAAGGTGGAAACCCAATGTGGGTGAAAACCACCTGCTACAATTCGTTTCTATCTTCCTTTATTAAGAAACTTCTTTTACAATGTACTGGTGCAGTCCTTTACCAGCATGCAGGGTACAACTTGCAGAAGGCTACAACCTTCTCTCGTTCTCCAGACTCTCCTGGAAGGGAGCTCCAACCCCCTTTGCTCTTGTACTAGCTAAGATACTAGTACGTAGGCGCCAACCTACAATATTCTCTCCTCCGGGTACCACGTTTCATAAATTTTCAGACTGGATACTCCTGAAGCACAACACATAATCTGAAAGGCCACGTTTCATCAAATTTTCATACTGGACCCATAAATATCATTGAAGAACAAAACAATCAATACTAGCATCATCAATCCCTGAATCACTGAAACACTGAAACCCTGTCAACAACACAGTCACCAGAACACAAAGCAGAACTCTACAATAACAATCAGAACCAACTGTACTATCAAAATCATGCATTAGAGTGCATACGCTACTTGGAAGTGCCGAACCTGCGTGTATATGCAACTTCATCAAGATGAACCAGTGTATATGTCATTAATCACTTATTCATAACTTTGCTGCACTTCCTGACTTCATACATAACCAGATCATGACATATACAAGGATAATATATGTGTTAGCACCCAGATCTAGTCCATCAGATCTCATAAATATGAGTCATTATGATCCTGATCCAATATTAGTTCTCATCCATCAATATTGAAGCTAAACACAATCATCCAAACAAGATATGCAGAATACTGACACCTTTAAACTGTCATCAAAGCCCTTCAACAATCAGACCACCTGTAACTTCAAATATCATAGCTCAAAAGGTATACGCTACTACAATGAACTCAACCTGCATACATACGCGCTTACACCAAAGCCAACCCGTGTACAGATCTATAAATATTCAATCATGACTTGCAGCGATTTCAAACTTAAGTTATACCCAATTCAGATCATTACATGCGTCAGTATATAGATCTAGAATAAACATAATCAATCATATAGAGATAGTTCATTTCAAACCATTTGATCCCGATCCCTCCTTAGATCTTGTTCTCCATCAACCGGTGAGATCCCACCTTAGCTCAGATCAAGCAATGTATCATAAACCCATAACCTGCATACTGGATCTCATACTTCATCAGATATTCAAGACTTTCTTGATGCACTTGCCTAATGATCTTCTTCTCCTTTTATAGTCTTAGGCCTTGCTCAATACCACGGTCCAAAACCATAATAAATCAATACCAAGAGCCTAATACTTGGGATCAACACACTTGTCGAGATACCATGATCCAAAACCATAGGTTCAAATACCGAGGAATAACTACCATGGACCAAAAGTAAGCTTTCCGACATGTACACGCTTTTCCGTGCATGAAATTGTGTGTATACCCTACTTGGTATATAGCAAACCTGCGTATACGTGACATGGTATATAGTGAACCTGCGTGTATACCCTACTTGGTATATAGTGAACCTGCGTATATACTCTTCTTTCTTCATTCTTTGTAGTCTGATCATCAATTCTTTGCTACTGACCTGCTGCACTATAATCTGTCATCTGTGTGATTTTCCATCAAGGACAACACTTGTCTCATAATGCCAACAATCTCCCCCTTTGGACTTGATGGCAAAGCTAACTTGTCACACTTAGAACTATCATCTGATTCCTTTGAGCTGTCCTCCATCAGTCACATCTGATATCTCTTCTGAAGATTCATCCATTTATACATAAGTGAGATGTTCTTCTATGAGAGGGTTGCCATCAAGTACAACACATGCATCATAATGCCAACAATCTCCCCCTTTGGACTTGATGGCAACAACACCAAATTACTCTCCCCCTTTGACATCAAGGGCAAAGGGTGGACCAAGATGTTCTCTTCCTTTGTTAAACATTCCGCTATCCATACTCCCCCTGAATATCTGTTGAAATCTCTGAATGATCTCCCCCTTTGTATATGCCAAGGTGTACCAATCTGTCCATGCTCCCCTTGAGTACATGCCAATTCTCTGTACTGTTGAAGTGTGCTGTTCATGCTCTTCCTGACTGAAGGCAAGATCTACAAAAAGATGTTCTTCAAGAAGAACCATGACTTATACATCATAAGAGACCTTCCTATCACCAACAGACTCAATACATACATCCATTTCCCAACCACGTGGGGATATACTAGAATTGACTCATCCACCCAACCAAGTGGGGATACATCAAAAGTTTACACATGATAAAGCAAGAACATTACATCTTCATCCCAGGCATAGTGGGGAAACCAATATAGGCCGTTACATGACCTTGACACCATGAAAGAGATATCACAAAAGAGATATATGACCTAGAGACGAAATATCTAGAGCAAGACTTTATGAAAGTCACCCATAACTGATATCGGCAGCATCTGTCAATCACCATTCAGATCAGCAACCAAGAGATCCTTCTGTTCTCCTTTCGCCTTTGTTCCACCTGAAACCAACAACAAATGTGAACTAGAACCAAAAGCTTCTAAGATAATGCCAACAATGCATCATTGGAAGTTTATTTGCTCCCCCTGAACCTGTGCCAGATGGTCTCTGTCAGACCCATATCAGAATCTTCTCATTCTGAGTTTGACCCACTGATTTCCTTCAAATTATCATAAACGTGACTGTATCCACATAAAAAAGCGTATATACGCGGATAGTCCTTGTTCAACGCGCATACACAAATTTCCATATCAGCAACCTGTAAATGTCTTGTAACAAGGTATGTCTGAACATAGATGTCAACTTCTCCTTTTAAAGCATCATCATGAAATCATTCTCATTATATGTGAAACCACCATAGCCATTACATCAACGTCAAGATTTACATGATCCAAGTATCATTACTTGGGAACATCTGCATTAATCAACATATGTAAGTATCAACCTATCATCATATAGATAAGAACTCATCATCATGTCTCCAACAAGGCAACTTTGAGTAGTCATCCATGTATCAACACTATGTATCTTGAGCTCAAGCTCTTTTGAAAAAACTTCTTGATATCATCAATAGCAACAATCCTTATCCACATGAGTGCCTGCATCATAACTGTATGATCTTTATGCATATGACAACAACAGTATATGAGTGACTCATCATCAAGTGAGGAAGATGTGTATTCAAGCTTTGTATTTCTCCTTATCCTTATGAAGATCACCATGTAAACACCATATATGCATCATCAAAGAATCAACCATAAATCTGATCTGAATATCTACTATGTAACCCCCAGCATCATATGAGATTTTATCATAGACAACTTACAACCACATCATAGCAAGATATATCATTTAGCCATATAAACATCATCACCAAGGCTATTAACCATAATGCCAACAATGCATTATTAAAGGCATATGCTCCCCTTCAACCTGTGCCATCTGTTAGATCTGATCATGCATATATCAGCAATAAGCATCAAGACATCATCATCATCAAGTTAGGATCAAAACATTTCTAGACATCAAAACATTTCCACACATCCTCAGCGGACTATAACTATTAACCAATAGAGCAAATAATGGACTGAATCATATCAGACCCTTTTTTTGAGCCTGTCCCCACTGCTTTTCCTCAGACTGACATATACGCGACTTTGCAGTGTCTAACTCGCGTATATACGCGACTTCCCTTTATGGAACTTGCGTATGAGATTCAGGATACTGAAGTTTTATACTTTCAGCTCCCTCTGAGTCTGTTATGTTTGTGTTGTGCTGTATCTGAGTACATTGTGTTGTGCCACATCTGTCTGACTGTACTTCCTTCTTCTTCCATATCTTCAAGTGTGATGATGTTTTCTCCTTTTGGTGTGATGTTCGTCCTTTGTTCCTGCATTCCTTTGCCATATGTCCAAGCTTGTTAAATGCATAACATCTTACATGTTTCATATTCCTCCTGTAGCAATCAGCAGCTTTGTGACCAAACATATTGCAAGAAAAACAATATCCATTGAAGTACCTAGAATGTGATGATCTTTCTGTGTGATGATCTTGAACCATCCTTCTTCTGCATCTAGCTGCAACATGTCCAAGATTATGACATTCATAACATTCAATATTATTCATCTGAGTAAATGGCCGACCATAGTTAGGAGTAAGATATTTTCTTTGAGGAGTCTCTTTCCTTGATTGTTGATGGGGTTGACCTTTCAACTCCTTGTTGATCATTTTAGATTTCTCTTTAGAGTTCCTTGCCTCACCTTGTGAACTAGATTCACCTTCAACAGATTCATGGAAACCAAGACCAGTCTTGATAGCAGGAGACCTTTGACTACTAAGAATATCATCCAAGGCTTTCGTACTATCTTGAAATCGTAATAGTTTATCCTTTTCTTCTAATTTACCTTTCAAGATATTTACCTCAACTTGAAGTTTTTCTTCCTTTTCTAGACATTTCTTCTTCATGTCTTCTTCTGCTTTCCTTCCTCCTTCCAACTGATGCCTCAGTTTGAGAATCTCCTTTTCTTGTTCTTCATTCACATTCTGCTGCATTTGATGAATTCTGAAGGCACATTCCAGTTGAGATTTTAAGATGATAACTTCGTTTTCCTGTTTTTCAATAGCTTGGAGTAGATCTTTATTCTGCTTCTTTGTTTCTTCAAGTTCTTCCTTTAGCGAGAGGGTCGTAGCTTCAAGACTTTCATAATAACTGGATCGACCTCTAAGCTCCTTGATTGTTGTGCTCTTTTCAATGACTTCATTTCTTAGAGATGTTACTTCATCCTGTAACTTTTGATATCTGTCCTTGAATAACTGTCGTTGGCCCTTTAGTCTAGTAACAGCTTCTTCGAGGGCACCATCCTTTATGTTCAGAAGTGTCTCTTGTTCACTAATTTTGTTTGCCAGCCTATTAAATTCTGCCTCTATTTGATATCCTTCTTCCTCACCCATAAGAGCACATCCAGTTGTTTCGTTATCACTTCCATCTTTTCCAAATGGATAGATAGCTGGAGCATCAGAGGATAGCAAATTCATACCTGATAGTTCATCTTCATTCTGAAATGATTCCGAATCTGAATCTGAATCTGAAGAGCTTCTTATACCTAATCCCCAATCGATTCTCCCACTGTCATATTTCTTTTGAGATGTCTTCTTCTTCTTAGGTGCTTTCTTCTTAAGCTTCTTTCCCATCGTTCCACGGATCTCCTTCAAGCGATCAAGCTTCTACCAAAGGACCTGCTCTGATACCAATTGTTGGAAATAATACTGAGGGGGGGGGGTGAATCAGTATTATCAGATCAATAAAACTTTTTCATTTCCATACTTAGATACATATACGCTACTTCATTCAAGGGAACCTGCGTGTATACGCAGCTGTGTCTAAAGCAACTAGCGTATATCCAAAATACTTATGATTCAGTTAATCTATTAAATGTTGATCTTTAGTTGGTGCATCAGAACTTCATTAACCATATGAACAGTAAGCAGGTGCAGTAAAAACAGAACAGATCATCACACACAAGAAGCACACATGAACACCATGATATATGGTGGAAACCCAATGTGGGTGAAAACCACCTGCTGCAATTCGTTTCTATCTTCCTTTATTAAGAAACTTCTTTTATAATGTACTGGTGCAGTCCTTTACCAGCACGCAAGCTACAACCTGCAGAAGGCTACAACCTTCTCTCATTCTCCAGACTCTCCTGGAAGGGAGCTCCAACCCCCTTTGCTCTTGTACTAGCTAAACTACTAGTACGTAGGCGCCAACCTACAATCTTCTCTCCTTCGGGTACCACGTTTCATAAATTTTCAGACTGGATACTCCTGAAGCACAAAACATAATCTGAAAGGCCACGTTTCATCAAATTTTCATACTGGACCCATAAATATCATTGAAGCACAAAACAATCAATACTAGCATCATCAATCCCTGAATCACTGAAACACTGAAACCCTGTCAACAACACAGTCACCAGAACACAGAGCAGAACTCTGCAATAACAATCAGAACCAACTGTACTATCAAAATCATGCATCAGAGTGCATACGCTACTTGGAAGTGCCGAACCTGCGTGTATACGCAACTTCATCAAGATGAACCAGCGTATATGTCATTAATCACTTATTCATAACTTTGCTGCACTTCCTGACTTCAGACATAACCAGATCATGACATATACAAGGATAATATATGTGTTAGCACCCAGATCTAGTCCATCAGATCTCATAAATATGAGTCATTATGATCCTGATCCAATATTAGTTCTCATCCATCAATACTGAAGCTAAACACAATCATCCAAACAAGATATGCAGAATACTGACACCTTTAAACTGTCATCAAAGCCCTTCAACAATCAGAACCACCTGTAACTTCAAATATCATAGCTCAAAAGGTATACGCTACTACAATGAACTCAACCTGCATACATACGCGCTTACACCAAAGCCAACCCGCGTACAAATCTATAAATATTCAATCATGACTTGCAGCGATTTCAAACTTAAGTTATACCCAATTCAGATCATTACATGCGTCAGTATACAGATCTAGAATAAACATAATCAATCATATAGAGATAGTTCATTTCAAACCATTTGATCCCGATCTCTCCTTAGATCTTGTTCTCCATCAACCGGTGAGATCCCACCTTAGCTCAGATCAAGCAATGTATCATAAACCCATAACCTGCATACTGGATCTCATACTTCATCAGATATTCAAGACTTTCTTGATGCACTTGCCTAATGATCTTCTTCTCCTTTTATAGTCTTAGGCCTTGCTCAATATCATGGTCCAAAACCATAATAAATCAATACCAAGAGCCTAATACTTGGGATCAACACACTTGTCGAGATACCATGGTCCAAAACCATAGGTTCAAATACCGAGGAATAACTACCATGGACCAAAAGTAAGCTTTCCGACATGTACGCGCTTTTTCGTGCATGAAACTGTGTGTATAACCTACTTGGTATATAGCGAACCTGCATATACGCGACTTGGTATATAGTGAACCTGCGTGTATGCCCTACTTGGTATATAATGAATCTGCGTATATACTCTTCTTTCTTCATTCTTTGTAGTCTGATCATCAATTCTTTGCTACTGACCTGCTGCACTATAATCTGTCATCTGTGTGATTTGCCATCAAGGACAACACTTGTCTCATAATGCCAACAATCTCCCCCTTTGGACTTGATGACAAAGCTAACTTGTCACACTTAGAACTATCATCTGATTCCTTTGAGCTGTCCTCCATCAGTCACATCTGATATCTCTTCTGAAGATTCACCCAGTTATACATAAGTGAGATGTTCTTCTATGAGAGGGTTGCCATCAAGTACAACACATGCATCATAATGCCAACACTACCATATTCAAGGAATAGCACGGTCAAGGATGAGAAGGACGATCATTTCCAGCACAATGACTGCAGCAGTTATTGAAATTTATTCAGATAATACTTCATCTTTTTATGAAGGATAACAAAGTACCAGTAAAAGTCATTCTGTCCATTAAAACATTCATATTGTAGCAGAGTACCCATATCTAACTGTAAATGCAGTTGGTGGTCAGTTATGATCCCTCCACGCATGGGCATGCAGAGCAATTTTGTAGTCAACCTCCATATATACTTAAAAGAAAGATGTAATCAGGTTGATGAGTGTTATTCTGTTGTAAGCTTCAACTTCTAGAGACTGTAACTACTGTGTAACCTGTAGCTTTTGGTCTTCATTTCCAACTAATACAAGCTTCTTTTGATGTTAATTGCTCACTTTCCACTTCTCCTTTATGTTCCAGGCTGTGCCTGTTTTGCATTTATTCATATGTTGTTAATGTTTAGCATTAGAGGGGCTGTCATCCCACCTTTGTGTTAGGATTTAGCATGTATCATTGAATCTCTTTGTAGGTTTCTGTTATTTTAATGCTAGAGAGCTGTCATCCTATCTGTGTGTTAGAAAACATATTTACAGACCTTTTAACTAGTTGCAGCTGGCCATCGCAGGGTCTTGTGCATCTGCTAGTATGATCAGTGTTCTCCATCATCACATTTTCTTTAAATCTGTGAGTAATTGGTGGTTAAAAGCCTTGTAGTCTGGGGGTGTTCACCGATGTCTGGGGTCAAGCACAGTAGAAGTGGTTATTTGGCTTAAATATGCAACATTTATTTCATTCATGCACCATTTATCCAACTTTTTGTTGAGTTTGTAACGTTCCCGAGTATCTCTGATATACAACCTAGGAGAGTTTCTTATGGTGTTAACATTAATTGGCGCCATTGCTGGGGAGAGGAGGATTGAAGCTCAGCTTCCCTGGGGAAAACGACATAGCTTCAAGCTTTGATGATAGACAAGGTTTGAACACAGTTTTTGGTTGTAATCATTTATTTGGCGACTCCACTGGAGGACGACCATCCTTTGGTGACTCCAAATTGAAGTTTTGGCTCAGTTTGTGAGACATACTGGAAGAAATCCTCAGAAATCACCTGTTGAATCAGTGCCTGAACCTGAGAGGACTGTCAAAGCAAAGAAAGCTTCACAAACAAGGGCATCAGGATCAGGTAAGCCTAAGAAATCTTATTCATCTCTGAAAGATAAAGTTATTGCTGAAGATTTACAGTTTGAAGACTTAGAGTACAACACTGATAATAAGGAAAAACCTTCAGAGATTAGTTCTGTCCCTTGTGCAGTTAGTTCCCCTTTGAATCCCAGTCCAAAGAAAGCTTCCCATTCAGTCCAAAACATCCATTTTTCTCTGCCATCCATCACATTACTCCCTACCATTCAATCTAATAGTATTCTTCCAAATATTCCAATCATGGTAGGACAGCAAGCACCTACGAGGATAGAAAGAATTGTTGCTGCCAGATATGGACCGTTGGTATTGCCTGTGCCTTTAAATCCTATGCCTATGGGAGAATATCAAAAATATATGCCTAAATTCACTGGCACAGAGGGAGTAACAGTAGAAGAACATCTAGAAGCTTTTTACAGTTATGCTGATAATCTAGATATAAGTGAAAATGATGTGTGGATGCGAGTTTTTGTCTAGAGCCTTGATGGAGAGGCTAGGAAGTGGTTTAGGGAATTACCCCAGAGATCTATAACAGATATTGAAGCATTAGATGATGCATTTTTGAAGCAATGGGGAGATAAAAAGGACTTGTTGTATTACCATACTGAGTTTGGTAATCTGAAGAGGGAAAATGGGGAATCAATACTTGATTTTAATAAAAGATTCAATCGTATGTATAGTAAGATACCAGCTGAGGTAAAACCTACTCCTACCTCTGCCAAACTCACTTATGCCAATGCTTTTGACTCTGATTTCTTCCTGTTATTGAGAGAAAGGAGATGTGCTACACTGGCAGACATGTAGGATGCAACACTAAAAGTAGAGTCTAATATCATGGCTGCAGAGAAGCTAAAAAGTCAAGCTGACAGAAGGAGGCAGAGAGGTCAGGCTTCTACTTCTTTTGCATCATCTTCAGAGCCTAAGTTAGATAAAATGACCAAGATGATAGAGTCATTGGCTGTTGAAATTTCTAAGCTAAAGGTTGAGCAGAACTCAGGGAAAACAAGGTAGCAAAACACATTTGCTCCAAGAAATCCAAATCCTTTCAGAAGAGAAAATGAGCAGTTACAAATTATGCAGAGGGGTGAAGATTCAAAAGAAGATCAGAAAGTAAAAGCTCCCTTCCAAAATGTAGTCATGGAGGAAGAACAATTTGAAGAAGATGAGGATGAAATTCACTGCATGGAAGATAAAGGCAGCGCTGCATTTTTTACATTGGCTGAGTACAAAGAATCATTGCTACATCAACAAGTCAATCAAGAATGGGACAGAGGAGTTGTTCTACAAACTGGTGACCAACAGAGATATAATCTGAGATCCAATGCAAAAAATTCCAAGGAGAATCCTGCCCAAAGAGCTGCTGTCCAAACAGAACCACAGAATAGCAGGAAGAGAAGACCAACAGTTGATCTAGTCATCCTCAAAGCTCCAATTCAAGAGGTAAAAGGTTCTGATAAATCATCTTCTTCTTACAGATTTGAGTCAGAAGTTCAGAAATTGAAAATATCTATGCCTCTGGTTGAATTGGTGAAGAGTGAAGTATTTAGGAAGCCTATCCTTGAGGCCCTTGAGCTAGAAACCAAGCAAACCTCCACTGACTCTGTTAATTTGCAAGATGACAAGCCTGCCATTGTACTTAGCCCCATGATTGAACCTGCTGATAATAATTCTCTATATTTTTATGTTTCATTGACCATTCATGACAAAATCCTCCACAATTGCCTGCTAGACACAAGGGCCAGCCACAATTTAATGCCTAAAGCTGTCATGGAATAGTTAGGCCTTGATATCACCAGACCCTATCATGATTTATTCTCTTTTGATTCAAGGAAGGTGAAATGTCTTGGATTGATTAAGGATCTAGCCATTACCTTAACTCAGTGGCCCATGAAGAGCATGATGTTGGATATTGTGGTAGAAGATGTCCCTCCTAATTTTGGTGTGCTACTGTCCAGAGGGTGGATTAAGAGGCTAGGTGGGACATTACAAAATGATCTATCTTATGCCACTGTCCCAGTGTTTGGAGGAGAAAGCAGGAGGTTGTATAGAGAAGCATAGTTGGCATACATCATCAGTGATGAGAAGAATCCTACAAATCATCCTATATATGCAGTGGACACTGATTTTGGAGCATGTATTCTCCAAATAGAAGAATCTCAGAAGGCCGAAATGCAGCTCAGGAAACCAACAATTCAGGTCAAGCAAGAGCAAGGAAGTCAGGTTTGGGAGATGTTCTTTGATGGAGCATGTTCCAGGGAGACTGCAGGAGCAGGGGTGGTGCTAGTATCTCTACAACAAGAGAGCGTTCAGTTGTCTTTTAAGCTGGTTTTTCAAGTGACAAACAATATAGCAGAATATGAAGCATTGTTGTTGGGCCTTAATGCAGCAAAAGACAGAGGAATCAAGAGTCTGAAGGTGTTTGGAGACGCCGATTTAATTATACAACAAGTAAATAAAACATTTCAGGAAAAGCACCCAAGGTTGAAAGCATACAGAGATGAGGTATGGAGACTCAGGGATTCCTTTGATTATTTCTGTATTTCATATATTCCTAGAGCCCAAAATTAGCTTGTTGATTCCCTTGCTGTTTCTACTAGTCTATTTATACCTCTTTTGCCTCCCAGACTAGTTTATGAAGTCCAAATGAAGTTCAGACCGTCCTTGCCTGATAATGTCCACCATTGGAAAGTTTTTGATGATGATGATGAGTTAAATAGGTTCCTTCAAGTCATCGATGAATTTTCTGAAATGCAAATTGACCAAGAGAACGATGTCTTGGAAGAAAAACCCGAGTCCCAACTTAGAAATAAGATTGGCAAAGACAGCATAGTCCAGCTTCCTAGTAACCATATTCCTAAGGGTCTAATTCCCCTTGAAAGACTGTTTGACCAAAATGATGTGCCTTACAAAGTTGCCTAAAAAGAAGACCAATCTGCAATCTGTAAGCATGATATAGGAAGTCCAGGTCAGCCTAAATATATAAATTTGTCCACTCATTTGTCTGCTGATCAAAGTGCTGAATATTGCAATTTAATGAGGCAATTTGCTGATGTGTTTGCCTGGGAGTATAGAGACTTGAAAACATATGATAAGAACATAATTCAACATAAAATCCCTCTGGAGAAAGACACAATTCCTTTCAAACAGAAGTTGAAACCAATAAATCCGATGTTTCTTCCATTGATTGAAAAAGAAATTAAAAAGTTGTTGGCTGCCAAGATCATAGTACCTCTCAGATATTCAAAATGGGTATCCAATCTAGTGGTGGTGAGAAAGAAAAGTGGTGAAATCAGACTGTGTGCTGATTTCAGAAATTTGAACAAATGCTCCAAGAAAGACAACTATCCTCTGCCAAAGATGGAGCATTTGCTGCAAAAAGTCTCAGGAGCCAAAGTAATATCTTTCTTGGATGGTTTTTCAGGCTTTAATCAGATTTTTGTGCACCCAGATGATCAAGAAAAGACTGCATTTACCACTCCTTAGGGCACTTTTATGTATGCCAAAATTCCAATTGGATTGATGAATGTTGGAGCCACCTTTCAGAGAGCTATGGACATAGCATTTGTGGGAGAGAAGGACAAATTTGTGCTTATCTACCTTGATGATATAACAATTTACTCCAACATCCATCAAAATCATTTGCAGCATTTGAAAAGAGTGTTTTTGAAGTGAAAAAGGTTTGGAATATTAGTCAATCCCAAAAAATCTCACTTTGCTTTAAATAAAGGCAAGTTGTTAGGACATATTGTGTCTGCTGCAGGTGTTCAGATTGAACCAGAAAGATTCAAAGCAATACAAACTTTGTCTATCCCTAGATCAAAGAATGATATCCAATCCTTTCAGGGAAAAATAAATTTGTAAGGAGGTTTATACCAAATTTTGTTGAATTAGTGAAGCATATTACCTCCATGTTGAGAAAAGGATCAGAGGTAAGATGGACTGAAACAGCAAGAAAATCATTTGATTCCATCAAAAAAGCTATAATGGAAGCTCCCACATTAATAAGTCCAGATTACAGCAAGGAGTTTCATATATTTTCATTTGCCTCTGAAGATACTATTGCAGCAGTTTTATTGCAGCAAGATGAAGAAGGTTCAGAACATCTAGTAGCATTTTTCAACAAAAATTTGAGGGATGTTGAACTGAGGTATGATATTATAGAAAAACAGGCATATGCTCTTATTAAATCCTTAAAGGCTTTCAAAGTTTATATCTTGCATTCAAAAATAATTGCATATGTGCCTTCTACTGCAATAAAAGATGTCTTGAATCAAACTGATGCTGATGGAAGAAGGGAAAAATGGATTGCAAAGATGATAGAATTTAATATAGAGTTGAAGCCCACCAAGATGGTCAGAGGTCAGGGGCTTGCCAAATTATTAGCTGAAGAAAAATGCAGGTCTTTAGATATCGATTTCTTGAGCACAAATGCAGAAAATGGTTAGACAAATGAAGAAGGGGAAACAACTGAAACAAAGGGAAAGCAGTTAGTGGCCAAAAATATAGCTTCATGTAATTGGTATGCTGAAATAATTAATTTTCTGCTGAAGCTAGAAATCCCTTCAGGCTTAAGCATAAGTCAAGCTAGAACTTTAAAAATTAGAGCAACAAAGTATTGCATTATGGAAAATCTGCTCTACTGGAGGGATCGATCTGACATATTTCTAAGGTGTCTGAACAAAGAACAATCAAAAGAAGTTATGCAGGAGTTTCATAACAACATGTGTGGAGGGCACCATTATTGGAAAACTACAGCCCATAAAATTCTCAGAGCTGGGTACTATTGGCCCACTTTATTTTCTGATGTATTTGTTTTTGTTAAATCTTGTGACAGGTGCCAAATATTTGAGGGAAAACAACAGTTGAATCCCCTGCCCTTAAAACCAATACTTGCAAAAGGACCTTTTCAGCAGTGGGGCTTGGATTTTATTGGAGAGATCAATCCACATTCCAGTGGCCAACATAAATAGATATTAGTAGCCACTGATTATTTCACTAAGTGGATTGAAGAAATTCCTACAAGGAAGGCTGATCACAATGTGGTCATGAAGTTTTTGACAGAGAATATCTTCAGCAGATTTGGTTGTCCACATAAACTAATCACAGATAATGCAGCAACCTTCAGGGCAAAAGAACTGGTGGAAATGTGTGATTCAATGGGTATCAAAATTGTTCATTCCACCCCATATTATCCACAAGGAAATGGTCTAGCAGAATCCTCTAATAAAAGTCTGATCAAGATAATTGAAAAACTGTTAGAGGACAATAAGAAGAATTGGGATTCAAAGCTCAAGTATGCACTGTGGGCTGATAGAGTGACCATTAAGAAATCCACAGGCAATTCTCCTTTCAAGCTGGTATATGGCATTGATGTTGTATTTCCAATTCAGCTAACTCTCCCTGTGGCAAAATTTCTTCAAACAGAACAGGATGAGGAAGAAGACATGGCAAAGAGGATCACTGATCTAGCAGAAATACATCAGATTAGAGAACAGTTGATTGAAAAAGCTGCAGCACATCAGAAGAGGGTCAAGGAAGCCTTTGACAAGAAGGCAAAATCAAATAATTTTCAGGTTGGTGACTTGGTTTTGAAATGGGATGCACTAAAGGAGAAGAAAGGCAATCATGGGAAGTTTGATGCTTTCTGGACAGGGCCTTTCATCATTTCACAGGTTCAAGGGAACAACACCTTCATATTGAAAAGTATGGGAGGAGAAACAATTTTTGATGGCCCAGTTAATGGGCGGTTTTTGAAAGTTTATGTTGTTTAAGGTCTTTGGCCTTAAAAGTTGTAAATATTGTGTTTTTATCAGTTTTAGTACAGATGCAGTAGACTCCATGCCCAATGGAACACTAGGAATTTTGGTTAATTTGTTTGCAGCTGGAAAGGCAATGGTTTGCAAGTTCTTGAGACCTCATAGGGAGGCTCTCATCCCCAGAAGGAGCCAGTGTTAGCTCTGCTACATGCTGCTGATTTTCCAGGAGAAGGAATAGGTTTGGTCCTTGGTTGCTAGCTCAGAGATGGTTTATAATGGTTATCATGGTCTCTCCCTATTTTCCCCGCTACCTCCATTTCATCCTTCCCTTTCATTTTCCCTTATTTCCCTCTAAACCCCTTTATCCCTGTTTTGGCCTCAAAACCCCTCATAAACTCTTTTTTGGGCTCCCGAGCTTCTTTTTGTTTAAAACCTATAAATCCTCGCTTACCTTTTATAAACCCCATATTAACTTTAAAAACCCCCGATAACCACGCTTAAGTCTTTTTTCCAACTCCCGGGCATTTTTGTGTTATAACCTTTTAAAAACCCCGATAGTCCTTTGTAAACCATATTAACCTATGTTTTTGTTTTACCTCGGCGCTAAAATTTTAACCCTTTGTAACCCCGCGCATATAATAAAATTCATAACCCTAAGCTTTAACGAAGCCCAGGCCCACCCCTTATCTGTCATATCACCTGTCATATCATCCAAATATGTGCGTTAACCATGCCTTTTTCTCTCAGCCGTCTGATCATCCTGCATTATCATCTGACGGTGTTCGCAAGACCTCACCCCGTAAAGCGCTCGTTCGTTAGCCCACGGGAAAGTGGTTTCCCTCGCTAACCTTTCTACCACGCGTCACCATATTACTGCATCGCACCGCCCTGTACGTAAATCACCATTCCCAAAGAGTGGTGCGGGGAAACCACTTACCGCCCTTCCGGTACGGTTCCCCGCCCGTTAACGCGTGTTCAACTCTACCACCCGTCAGCCGTCGGATCTCCCCGATCATGATCCGACGGTCCACGATCCTTCTTTCCGCCTACCTGCCCGATAGCCTCTCAGATCGAATCTCCACCATTCATTTAAGCGATCCGACGGCTGATATTGTCCCAGTGTTGTCTATGCCTCCCGCTAACAGATCTCGATCGTTTACGTAATTCATCCAATGGCCAACGTTCTGTCTCGGCTCCTGTTTGTTTTCAATGTATTTTTAAGTATTTTTGGCCTGTTTTGTGCGCGCGAAGAAGGAAGAGATCATCCTGTACCCGGCATTCAATCTGCAGCTACCATATTCAAGGAACAACACGGTCAAGGACGAGAAGGACGATCATTTCCAGCTCAATGACTGCAGCAGTTATTGAAATTTATTCAGATAATACTTCATCTGTTTGTGAAGGACAACAAAGTACCAGTAAAAGTCATTCTGTCCATTAAAACATTTAGATTGTAGCAGAGTACCCATATCTAACTGTAAATGCGGTTGGTGGTCAGTTATGACCCCTCCACGCATGGGTATGCAGAGCAATTTTATAGTCAACCTCCATATATACCCAAAAGAAAGATGTAATCAAGTTGATGAGTGTTATTCTGTTGTAAGCTTCAACTTTTGGAGACTGTAACTACTATGTAACCTGCAGCTTCTGGTTTTCATTTCCAGCTAATACAAGCTTATTTTGCTGTTAATTGCTCACTTTCCACTTCTCCTTTCTATTCCAGGTTGTGCCTGTTTTTCAATTATTCATGTGTTGTTAATGTTTAGCATTAGAGGGGTTGTCATCCCACCTCTGTGTTAGGATTTAACATGTATTATTGAATCTCTTTGCAGGTTTCTATTATTTTAATGCCAGAGAGCTGTCATCCTGTCTGTGTATTAGAAAACATATTTACAGACCTTTTAACTGGTTGCAGTTGGCCATCACAAGGTCCTGTGCATCTGCTGGTGTGATCAGTGTTCTCCATCCTCACATTTTCTTTAAATCTGTGAGTAATTGGTGGTTAAAAGCCTTGTAGTCTAGGGGTGTTCACCCATGTCTCGGGTCAAGCACAGTAGAAGTGGTTATCTGGCTTGAATATGCAGCATTTCTTTCATTCATACACCATTTATCCAACTTTTTGTTGAGTTTGTAATGTTCCCGAGTATCTCTGATATACAACCTAGGAGAGTTTCTTGGGGTGTTAACAGGTAGCTTATCTCTGAGAAGAGTTGTGGTGGTTACATGCCTCTGAGCTACCTTACAATGAGGCTCAAGGGAATTTTTATTATTGAAAAATAAGAGCAAACCCTAAACAACCAAAACCCTAACCCGAGGAGATGTAACACCAAGAGTTTATGGGCCCCGTCAGGTTGAGTTGGATAGCCAACTTCCCGGGGTCGTGACTTGGTCATATTATCTCCGTTTGATGAGCATGATAACTCGTTGGAAATATCTCTCCGAGGACTACGATGGAAAAAAATTTACAATAGCTAACAATAGATTTCCAAAAAACCGTCGTTTAGGGCCTCAAAATGGCTTCGGAAGTTTAGGACCCAAAAAACTGCTAAAAATAGTAAATTGTGCTACAATTAAAGAAACTGAAAAACTGAAAGAAGCAATGGTGGGGGTACAAGTGGAATTGGTGGGTGGCCACCAATATCCACCTGGATCATGTAATGTACTTCCATGACATTAACAAAAAACAAATCTCAAAGCTTTACATATGTGTAAATAAATTTTCTTTTTAATCAATACTACGGTCACTTATTTTCCATTACACTATTATGTATGTTTTATATAATTTAAAATACATGATCCTAAGATTTGAAACATTTCAATCACTACTAAGGAATAAATAACAAATAGTGTAGCCGACTCAATTACCAATTTAATCAAGACATAACACAATGCATAGTCCTTTTCTAATCAGTAAGTGGTTCACAATAGTCCTCAACAATAATAATGTTGGTTTAGTGGGTCTCGACCCAAGTTCAAAGTTAATTGCACCAAACAAAACCCTACACTACCGGCCCTTTCGGAATCAACCCACATAGCACAAGTTGAAGTCTTACTCGAAGCAGTATGGGGGGATGCTGGAACCAAGTTTTTGCATCCAGGGATCAATGTGATGTCTTTTATTGACCTATATTTGCCTTCATGTAGATCTATAAGCCCCTAGGGCTCAGTAATGCAACTTCCATTAAACGACCTCTAGACCTTCACGAAGGTCTACGATAAGTATTTGCAAACCCTTAACAGATGAATCAGCCACTTATGTGCACCATAAAATAACCCTAGATCTGAGTTCACGCAAATCTACTTAAGTACTCAATAAACATAACATAATGTATTATAATATTTATGGAAGTACTTAACAAGCATTGCGTACAGTTAGTAAGACTTATCCAATAGAGTCACGCACCAATGAATCAATATTTCATAAAGACATTATTCCATCACAACATATATCACAAACATAAATAATAGAAGTAAACAAATAAACACATGGATTTCTTCAACAATCTTCTTTATTGATCTTCACTATGAGGTCATAGACTTGAACTGCCCTGCGCACTCAGTTGCAGGGGTCCGCACACTCAGCTGCGAACTCTACTCTAGGCCTTCACGCACTTAGCTGCGGAGCCTTTTTCCTTCTATCTACTCACTGCTTACTTGCCCTTTTTCTCCTCTCTCCGACGTAGATATAGATCTGCCTTAGACTCTCTAAGACACACCTATTTATAGCCTTTTACATACAATCTCATGGTCCGCGAACCATGGGTGGATCTCAAAGCTAACTTGACTTTACATAGACAAGGGGCTAAAACGCCCTTTTGACTCCTAATTGTCTACGTGCTCCGCATCCACAAATTGCAGAGACTTTACATCTTTTACCAAAATTTACATCAATACTTGGGTTTTTAACCCCAAAACTGACCCAGGGTACCCCATCCCAACAGGCCCCCAGCACAAGGTTGTGACCCGCCCTTGAGTCACTCGGATGGCGCGAAAATCTTGCTACAAAGATCCCCAACTCCACCTACACAACTGCAACCTCAACAACGCTATGCGTAGCTACTTGCTTGACCTCTTCTACGAGTTGCTCTGTAGCTAGTCCTTCCGCGGTCAACTTCATCGTTTCTTGTGTTTGCTGCAAGCCCGTCAGCTTCTCCTGAATGTTGGTTGATAGTTGGTAAGCTTCTTCTAACCAAGGTCCCAACCTGGCCTTAAGCATGAACTCCTTCTTTTGAGTTGATTCTACCTGTGCGGGGAGCTGCTTCCCCTCCTACAACTTGGCGAGGCACTGCGCTATAGAAATTGAGTGCGCTGTCGCCCTGACCTTATCGTACTGTTTCAGGAGCTTGTGAATCTCTGTATTCAATATCTTCAGGTTTGGATCTTCCTGTAGGGTCGTTACCAACTCCATCGCCTATTCAAACAAGGTCATGTAGTCAGCGACTATGGCATCCAAAGTGGCCATCCCTTCCTTGATGGCGGCTCCGTGTTGCTCCCTGACCTCGGGCAGAGTCATAGGCTGTAATTTGAGTTGTAGCTCCATGATCTTCATATTGAGTTCGAATTGAACTCGCCCAACTTCCGCCTTCGCCTCATGTACTCCTGCAGCTAATTTCTGGATCTTGGCTTCTGGTTGTGTGTCCTCTGGGATGTGCAACTCCGGCATTGTTTTGCACACCTCTTCTATCACGTCCTCTAGCCTGGAACTATGTGCCTATATTGTATCTTTTTCCTTTAGGGCCTGATTTTTATCGGAAAACATCTGTTCATTGTTCACCCTATATTTGCTTATCAAATTGAGAGTGCTCTGCTCCCGAGCTCTCAATTCCTTTGTCACCCCTGCCTGTAGCACATGAAGAAATTCATTGGGGAGCGCTACAATGTTCAACACGATGTCCTTAAGGTTAGTTAAGATGATTCAGTCATCGACCGATTCTGCGTGTAGGAACCCTTCTGGTATAGCAACTGTGCATCGACATGTACATAGAATTCCTTTTTCCAATTCGGGAAGACCAAAATCAATGCGGTGACCATCTTCTCCTTCAATACATTCAAACTGTGCTGAAATTATTCATCCCAACAGAATGTAGCATCCTTCTTCAGTAGTTTCTCCATGGGCGCGGTAATCTAAGCATAAGCCTTGATGAACTTTCTGTAATATCCTGTATGTCTGAGCATTGTGCGCAGCTGTTTGACACTTCTTGGGGCCTCCAAATTTACTATCACCATGATCTTGGCAGGTCCACCATCAACCCTTTCTTACACACCACATGACCTAGCAAGATCCCAAAGGGGACACAAAATAGACACTTCTTCAGGTTCAATGCGATCTGGTATCTATGGCACGTATCCATCATCAAGCGTAGACTTGCTACATGGAACTTTACTAGACCGAACACCATCCAATCATCAAAATACACCTCCAATAACTTATGAATAAACTCCTTAAATGTTGCTATAACTACATGAGAGAATATTGTAGGTGCATTATTAAGTCCAAACGACATTACAGTATACTGGAAGCAACCCCATTCTGTCGCAAAGGTTGTTTTTCTCCTATCCTCTGGCGCGATCTTGATCTGATGGTACCCCGAAAACCCATCAGTTAATGATTAGGACTCTTTCCCTCGAACGTTATCCAATACTTCGTTAGTAAATGGTGTCGGAAAAGGATCATGGATGCAGACATCATTAAGCTTCCTTAAATCTATGCAAATTCTTATTTATCCCTTCTGTTTCTTCTCCTAAACCATCATCGGGCTCACCCAATCAGATTCCTTCACAGGTTCGATGATGCCTGCTTCTAGCATCTTATCCAACTCCAAGAAAACCTTTTCCTTGTAGTTTGGATTCAAGGCAATATGGCCCCTGCTTAACAGGCTTTGCGTCCGGCTTCAAAGTGATTTTCATCACACCCAAGTCTCTTATGATGCCATTCAGGTCCGAAAAATTGGTGGGAAGAAGATCCTGGTACTCACGGAGTAGCTCAGAAACTTTATCCACTGTGGCATCATCCCAGTAATCCCCAATCTTCGCAAATTTTGGCTCTGCTTTAGTACCAATGTTTACTTGTTTGGTTTTCAATGGCGCGGTGATGTCTGGGTTTTCTAGTTACGGATCTTCGACCTTGTGATGGCCTTCTACATCTGGAATATTGATATTTCTTGGATCTCCATCCTCCCCCTCAATGGTCACATTATAGCATTCCAACACATGGCGCAGCTAGGTGCTCCAATCTGGCTTAACCAACTCCAAAGGATCCTGCGGAATTCTGAAGATCACAGCCTTAACCTCTTGCAAAGCTTCATCAATTCTCTCAAACCCATCTTCAAAACTGAAGGTCATTAAGAATCCTTCCCTTAATATATCCCACTTCGCGGTGCCATGGCAGAGCTCTGTTTTCGGATATCAATTCATAGGAATTGTATCCAAAGTATGACAGAATAAGTGCACCCACTTCGGTTGTGACTCTGTTCCATAAGCTTTAGTCCACTTCTCTAAATGATCGCGCGGATAATTTATCCCATCGTATTTCTCAGTCAGTCAAATTTTTGGACGACCAAATCGCAACCTCATCATCCTCCTGTAATCTTGCCATTCATCAAAGCTATCTTTGTGCGTACCCCACCATCGTGCAGACGTAGCGTGCAACGCCAAATATAACGCTTGGAAGCGGTGATCCTCAGGGACCTCTCATTCAAACGCATCCAAAAAATTATCTACGTAAGTTAAACCATCATAATAGGGTAAATGTTTTACCTCCGATGACACATAGGGTAGCGATTTAGTCATCATGTTGCAGCGCAACGTAGATACTTCATGCAGCCTATTCTACCAATGCTCCAATTCTTCATCTGAATCTAAGGTACAAGAACTTTCTCGGTCCCACGGTATCCGTCCATCAGTTGTTGGATTAATCCAGTCTTGATATTGTACAGTTATTTTATAGATCTGGTCCAAGTCATCATCCCTTTCTTCATAGTCATGGACTGGTTCAGTATAGTGCAGTCCTTCTACAAGGTCCAATGGTACTACAACCCGAAGTGATTTCCTCTCGAACGCCATTGTCCTCCTTTTCAAGTTGATGACTACATTCATATCAATGTCCTAGTCAATTCCAAGGAGTGTGGGGCATGGGTTGATGTCGTCAACGATCTCTATTACTTCGAAATCAGCCAACACGCTCGCACCTTCTATATCCACTGTTACGCTATGTAGTCGTCCCATAGGGATGATTTCTACTAGTTGGCCATTCTAAGATGGATCAGAGACAACTGCAGTGCAAGTCTCTCCATTCTTTCCCATGTCTGTTTAGGCAAAACGTGCACGTCAGACCCTAGATATAGAATGACCTAGTCCATCTCATAATCTCCCATCTGCGCGGTGAGCCTCATCTCACGTCTTGTTCTTGCCTTATGTTTGCCAATCTTTCTAACCAGGTAATGTCCATCAGGAGCGTTCTCTTTACCATCACACTTTTTTATCAATTCCTGCAGGCCTTTCACAGTGTTGCTATCATGCAGAAGTTTCATGCATGTTTCCAAGAACACGATAAGTACAGAGGGATCAACCTCTGTAGGCGCGTCGATTTCTAGTACTTTGTTCTGACTTCCTGAGGTATATGCTTCGGTGAAGCTTTTCTTGGCTTCCATAAATGTTTCCTTCACACACTCCAAATCGAACCCAACTTACTTCTTTGGGGCCTTGCAGACCCATCCGTCCTCTTCGGGTTGTTTTCCCTTATCATCCCTAGTGGTTATTTCGCTTCTCAGCACGATGTTCACATTTGGATCTTCTTCACGGGGCTCAACTCTCATCATTTGTAAGTTTTGCATTGGTTTCCGAGGTTGCGCCTTCTTCTCATGCATCTGAGCTATTAGCACAGGTAATTCTTCTACAGTGTGGTCAAACTAGCTGTAGTATTGACAGGACGGGCGTGTCTGATTCTGACACTCCCGCGCGTAGTGCCCTGGTGTCCCACAGTTGTAGAAAATAACCTAACCATGACCTCTACTAGGTCTTCCTCCTCCTCGACCTCGTCCTCATCCCTGATATCCTCCGAGTGCTCCTCCAGCGCCCTGATCTAGAGGCTGAGTCTCTGCTTTCATTCGATAGGTAGGCGTTCTTTCCATCATTATTTCATAGCCCAAACAATGGAACTCATCATGGCTCACTGATTTACAGAAGTTGCAAAACAACTGTTACGGCGTCTGAACTAAATTTTGAAGTAAATGGAAATTGTCTATTGCGTGTTTTCCAGCCACCTAAAAAATAGCGCACCATAGCGCGACCCCCGCACTTGGTCTTGCTAGAGCTTCCGGTCTCAGGGGAATTGGCCCCCCTCTTGTGATATAGTTCGCAAATGCGGGACAATGGTCTTTATCATGCCCCTGTCTCTTACATTTTATGCACCAGACTTCGTCGTGCACCTTGGGTTTTGTCTCCTTCTCTTTCTTCAAACTCTGTAATTCCAAGCATAGGTTCTGCAACTAGGAGTGAATATGTTGTACCCCTAAGGTTGCATCCTGCATGGGCGTCGCATGAAAACTCATCGCGATTTCCAGGGATTCTTCCTGAGTTCCTATCTTCTACTTTGACATAGCAATCCTCAGGTGGGGCAGAATCGAGGCTAAAAACCACTTGCGGTGTTGACCATCTGTGAGCTGTGTATTAGCTTCACAGATCACACATTTCAACCTTTGATCTAACTCCCAAGGCGTTTTGTCAACCCTCATTTTGATTGCCTTAAATCCAACAACTGATTGTGAGTCAGAGTTAGGCTTACTAAACTCTTTGTTTAAAGCATCCTTAGTCTCTGCTAGCATTGCTAGAGGATGATCCACATAATATTTAATATACCACATCAGTGCGTGATCCTACAGAGTAGTGACTAACTGCGCCTTCTTTATGTTGTCATCAGTGATCTACTACGCGATCCACACAACATTCGCAACAAACCAGAATTGATTCGTGTCTTCACTCCCTATACCCTTGAAAATTGGTAGCTTTTTTGAGTTTGACACATTGAACAGCGGTGGTGGTGGCAAAGGTGTGGGAAAAGGTGTATGTTGTGGAGGTGAAGGTGGAGGTGGAGTGGATGGATGATGTATTTGCGGAAAACCTTGACTTATCAGCTGGATAACACTCCACGGTGAGGCTTGTACCATTTCTTTGTTGTCACTTGAAGGAGGTCCAGTCAACGGGCTATATTTAGGACCTTCTTTCTCTTAATTTCTAAAGATTCATCCACTTTGCATAGATCCAAACATAAAGGCAATGGCATAACTTATTTTTCACACAAGAGCATCTTAATCCAAGTATTCAAATATTTCATATACTTACCCCGCTGTCCCTTGAAGAAGCATCGCTCTGCTTCACTGTAATTGATTAAGGTATCAACTGCAAACTCTGTAACAAATCCTCTTATAATTCAGTCAAGCCAGAGGTCGACAACGCGTGCAATCTTGTCTTCTGAGGCTTCTAATTGTTGTACCAGTTCTGGAGTCCACACTATTGGACCGTCAAGCCTCCATCTTCCTTGGTCGTCTTCCAACTTAGCTATCCACTCGTATAGTTCGATCGAGAAGGTGCAGAAGAAAATTTCGTGTATTTCTGTATACAAGTATCTCTCCAACCACTTCTCCTTTGACAGGCGTAGATTCTTGTTTTCTTGCGCCGTGAATTCGTGAATCTTTCTATCCAACCACTTTTCAATTTCCTTCTTGGTCGGATTCTAGTGATGCGACATCACACATCTCCTTAAGCAGATCACGGTCCTGTCAATGGAACCATTTGTTGGCTTAGTGGGTCCCGACCCAAGTTTAGAGTTAATTGCGTCAAACAAAACCCTACACTATCAGCATTTTAGCATCAACCCGTGTAGCGTCAGACGAAGTCTCACTCGAAGCAGTATGGGGGGATGTTGGAACCAAGTTTCTGCATCCAGAGATCAGTGTGATGTTTTTTATTGACCTAGATCTGTCTTTGCATAGATCTATAAGCCCCTAGGGCTCAATAATGAAACTTCCGTTAAACGACCTCTAGACCTTCGCAAAGGTCTATAATATGTCTTTGTGGACCCTTAACAGATGAATCAACCACTTACATGCACCATACAATAATCCTAGATCTGAGTTCACGCAGATCTACTTAAGTACTCAATAAACATAACATAATGTATTATAATCTTCGCGGAAGTACTTAACAAGCATTGCATACAGTTAATAAGACTTATCCAAAGAGTCTCGCACCAATAAACCAATATTTCATAAAAACATTATTCCATCACAACATATATCACAAACATAAATAATAGAAGTAAACAGATAAACACATGAATTTCTTCAACAATCTTCTTTATTGATATTCAATATGAGATTACAGACTCGAATTTCCCTGCGCACTCAGCTGTAGGGGTCTGCGGACTCTACTCTAGGCCTCTGCACACTCAGCTGTGGAGCCTTTTTCCTTCTATCTACCCGTTGCTTACTTGCCATTTTTCTCCTCTCTTCGACGTAGACATAGATCTGCCTTAGACTCTCTAAGACACAACTATTTATAGCTTTTTACATACAATCCCATGGTCTGTGGACCATGGGTGGATGTCAAAACCAACTCGACTTTACATAGACAAGGGGTTAAAACCCCCTTTTGACTCTTAACTGTCTGCGCGCTCCGCAGCCCCAGTAGATTCGCCAATTCTGTTGTGGGTGAGAACACCCTAGGGTCTTGGGTTGAGAACCCCAACATAGCAGAGGGGAAACCACAATAATAAATGCTCAGGTAATCAACCTAAATGCTTATTCTACTGAACTGTGTAAGAGTGTCCTTACCCGGAAGTCCTATGTTTGAGTAGATCCCGCAGGGTGCAAACCCTCAGCTTCTCTTGATGTCTTCAAAACTTGAAAATTATTCAAATGAAACATATACAACAGTAGAAACATAAAGCATGTTCATGATATTAACTTTAAATCATATAAATGAATGAACAATTACGCATCAATGTAAGATTCATAAACGAATTACAATATAAATAGATGCATAAACACATTTAATATCGGAAACAGAAAAACATTCCTTTATTGAAGTTAGCTACAAGTAAAGTGGAGAAATATGACCTGAGTCCTTCTCCGGCTCCAAGCAGAACCGTCCTCTGGATCCGTCCTTTCTCGGCCTCAGCAATCTTCCTCCATCACCAATACAAGGATATCTCAAGAAAGATGAAGGATATCTCCAACAAGGAAACAAGGGTTTCCTGAAGCTTTGGGGAGTGCAGGAGGCACAGGGATTTTGTCAGACTCGATCAGGGATAATCTCACTATAGTATCAATATCTCATCTCTTCTCCCTTAAGGCCTTCCCATGGAGGTTTATTTATACTTCTCCAAATTAGTTTTTTCAGTTGGGAAACAGTTGGGCCATGGGCAATAGGAGGCGAGTAACAGGTACAGCCTGTGCACTCTGCCCGAAATTAAGGAAATTTAATTTTTTTTAAGTGTTTTAACATATGTACGCGGGTTGGGTATATGCTGACCCGCGTGTACACACTTTTATCACAGGGCAAAGTAGTGTATAAGGAATAACACACTATTTTTTAAATTTTGGACCAAGCCTGGAAGGAAGGGTTTCCCTAGGCCATAATCAGAGCATCAAATCTACCAAGAGTGGTAAATGGTGCTATAACAACGGGGAATTTACATCTTTTACCAAAATTTACATCAATACTTGGGTTTTTAACCCCAAAACTGACCAAGGGGACCCCATTCCAACAAATAATATAACCACTTCACCCTCAAATGGCCATATATAGTCAACCTTCAATCCTTGTAAGCTGATCATTCAATGGATTAAATATAAATACAAATTGCATGTGAATTTTCAAATATAGTTCTATATAAAATGACTAGAAAAAGACTTGTTACAACAATCTTCTTGTAAATACATTTTTAATTGAAGATTCCACCTTGTAGAGCTAATTCTTGTTAATAAAATTCAATTAGGAATGTACTCAAAAGCTTTGTTTTTAGACTTAATCAACACTCAAGTGATAGGAAAGTGTTATGTATCATCACTAACAATCATTCTATTTGGAATAATGAGACAAGGTTATGAAAATATTCAATAATATGTATTAACTCAATTACATCTATTTTGAAGCATCAAAACATAGTAAGTAGTTATATATAATGATAGAATGCTTGTAAGCTTTATCCAAATATGTAGAAATCAAATGCCTTTTCTTAGTGAGGTAAATTACAAGACCTAAAAAGGAAAATTCCCAAGTTTTACTTAGTGTGGGTCCTCTTCTAGATTAAATGATGAATTTTAATCAATCGATAAAAGGGTTTAAAATACTTGATAAGAGAGTAAAAACTAAGAAAATATATACTACATCCTCAAGTAGAAGGACAAAACCTAGAAAATTCTAACCTAAAAATGTGAATATATGAAGATGTATATGCTACCATGCTTAAGGAAAGGTATGTATGCTTTTATTTAAAAAAAATTAGTGAAACTACCCAAAATATTGTTGTAGGTCCTGATCAAAGCTAAGGTATTTAGTTAGGTTTCAAAACAAATGAAAAGTTGTGTTCCAACTTTGTTCCAACGCTATAAGTCTCTCATGCAAGATTCAATTCTCATTTTCTCTCAAACACAAAACGCTAAAGATAATTTCTTGTTATAAGTTACCTATTTATAACTTGAACTTTCCAAAAGCGCATAAGTTTTTCTAATGGTTGTAGAATATTTTTCCTTGATCATTCTCTAATTCTAATCTTACTCCAAGTGTTCCTTTGTCAAACATAAAGTTTTCTTACCAATTGGCCACCCTACCAACTCTCAAAGGGGTAATCTTTTTCCGTAGGGACTGCTAAGGTGTAATGGGTTGTATGAGAAGAGTACAAAAACTCACATTTAGATTGTTTGGCCCATCTAGATCATATGGGGTCCCCGCCTCCTAAGCACATCCACAATCTTGAGACAAACTCAACGCCAAGAAAAATTTGAGCATTATGACATCCATCCATCATCGAGGTGAAAAAATGAGCTCTCAAGCCCAATCCTTATTTCTTATATATCCTTTGAGGCTCATGGCATTTGTCCATCTCATGTGAAATACTAATTATTTTGATTAGTAATGGCATATTATTCACCCACCCATGCACAAATTATTCTTTTGTTTAAAATACAAAATATATGTTAATCATATTTCAACTTTTTTTTCCTATTTTTGCTCTTAGATGTTCCCTAGATCCCATTTCTTTTTTCTCATTAAGCGAATGCATTATGAAAGTAAGATTTTTACCCTTTTACAAAAATGTGCATAAGTCTATATGATTAATCAAACCATTTATATGCAATTCATTTAATTTCCATTATTAAAATTAAATGCATATTTCAAATGGTACTTTTTTCCAAGTCTATATAAATCAAATCTAAGTCAATGATAATAGTGAAACTAAGTTAGATTAAAGTCTTTAAATATTTGGCAACAATAGTTATACATAATCACTACAATTCTTCAAAGTACCTTGCACTAAAAACTATACATAACATTTACAACTATTCAATTGCATAATACCAAGGATGCCATGCCCCTACATACCCTTCAAATCCTACATACCAATAAGTACTAAAGATGTTACATACCCTTCAAATCCTACATACCAATAAGTACTAAAGATGTTATAATAACACATACCCTTTAAGTATCTTTTTTTAATAATGGGAAAGATGTCAGGATTAAAACTTAATTAACCCAAATTATTCACCATTAATAAAAAACTAATACTAAATAAAGAATAAAGAATAATATTTTATGCATTCCTTTAACCAAACATTTATGTAACGAAATCCATGACCTACTTTTATAACAACTTGTAACCTTCATCTTGATTAACATAAAACAATTTCCAAAATTATTAAATCTCATTCATTCTTTCTTTTAATTTATAACTTTCCAATAAAATAAATAAATTACATTATTCTAACTAATTAAAAATTAACATTTATGTAACGAAATCCATGACCTACTTTTATAACAACTTGTAACCTTCATCTTGATTAACATAAAACAATTTCCAAAATTATTAAATCTCATTCATTCTTTCTTTTAATTTATAACTTTCCAATAAAATAAATAAATTACATTATTCTAACTAATTAAAAATTAAATTATATGATACGATTGTTAGGAAATATAATTTAATTTAAAATTATATTTTCCCGTTACCTTGACTAAATATTATTTTTCAAAAATTTAAATTACTTTAAAACAATTCATATCAATAAAATTACACCACATTACCCTGGGCAATTACCACCATACTATTTAACAATTATGTGCGTAACTATATGGTATTAAATTAAGACAATGGATACCAATTTTACTATCTAAATATTGAGAAATGAGAATTTAAAATCTAAATCTATGCAAATAATAATTAGGAAAAATAACTTTTAAATAATTATATCCACGGGTGTATGGAAATGTAACTTCACAGCCAGCGCTACCAACACAACTTCCACCATGTTACTTCACTTTGTATTAAAGTTATGATGCCATGTTACTTGATTGGGTAATAAAGTTACGATAATCTGTAATGATTTAATACGTTTATAAAATAGTAAAATTAAATAGTAATAATAATAATTTTGTTTTGTTTGGATGGGAAAATTGAAACAATAGTGGGATTGGAGAGCACCAACCACCCTGCTCGATCTTGAAGGCATTAACGGGGTGATGTGGGGGTGATGTGACATTGCTTCCCTGGAAAAACAGTTAATAAAAAACATAATGAGCTTGATATGAAGATTGGTGGTATTTTGGTGTTGTTGTTGGTTGTCGATGGTAGTTTGGTGTTGGTAGGAGAGAAAGGCTCAGCCTCATGAAGGCCCTGCAAAATTGGTAGGGCATTGTGAAATTGATAAAAGTATTTCTTATCAGTCTAGTTGCAGAGCTTCTCATGAGATAAGAGGGCATGCGAATGTAATTTGGGACTCGAGACCTGGTGGATTTCTAAGTTTTTGGAAGCTACAACATGACGTTGTCGTGCTCCATCCAGAGGCGACATACATGTAGCAGTATTCCTCTCCTCGCAACTTAGAAGCTATATAGGTAAGAGACCTCTACTGCTTTATATAGCTCTATAGTCTTATTTCAGTGCTCAGTCAATTTTATATCCCGATGATATACCTCTATCGGTTACTTTTGAGTTTTGGTAGTTTTGGTTTGGAGAATTGGTTGTTTTCTATGGTGGGGGTTAATTTATTGGAATAGATTTGGGAAGAAAAGTTAGCCTTCTCGGGACCTTTCCTTCAATTGCACTATTTTAACCTCAGAAGGCGAGGGACGTCTTTCCACTGGAAATTTTTGGGGAGGTCAGGTGAGGTTCATTTTAGTCTGCTTCTTTAGGTCTTGAGTGTCCCTATGGGAGTGCCGTTACGTTCCCCATTAGCTTGTTCTCAATCTGTGTCTAGTTTTGGTGGGTGGGAGGTAATTAGGGCTCCTAGCGGGCTATGGTTTGATCTAGATTTTGTGTGTGAAGTTGTTGGGATTGAACATTCTGGCTTTGACCATTCTCAATCGCTCGGATCATGAGAGATCCTTGGGTTGCCTTCGCATAGTGAGAACCTGGATGCTCCCCTAGGATTCAAGTCTTGGCCTACTCTGGGTGTTTGTCTTGTAGCTCGACGAATTGTATCGAGTTTTATTTTCAGTGTTAGTTTCCTTGGGGTTCTGGTGGCAATGCCACGTCAATGTGGACACATCCGTCGTGGTGGTGGGGATAGGGGGCATTCTAGCCGCCCTCCTCTAGAATATACATTTCCACTTGAATATTCTCCTACCCGAGAACCTGTTTCTCTCAAGCAATCTGAAGAATACCGTTGCTTTGAAGGTGTTGGGTGCCATGCAAGATATCATGGAGCAAATCTAGATATGTTACAAGAATCTCTTACCATGCACATGCAACACCAGGTGTCTATGGAACATTGCTTAAAGGCTAGACATGATGACAAGATTGATCTCATTGACTTCATAAATGATCTTCATCAAAATCAATGGCACATGCAAGACAACCTCATCTGCCTCCAATGCTATCAATGGCGCCTACATGAAAGCTTACACTACATGGATGGTCGTTTGGGCCATATGGAAAAACATTTTCATTGTGAATTCCAGCCACCACCACCTCCTGGTTCAACACCATAATGGTAGTCTATTGTGGTTTAATTTTACTTATTTTTTGGTACCGTGTCCCTCTTAGTTTTTGGATAACCAATTGGTCATGGCTTAGAGCTAGGATTTTTGGAAACTTTATACTAAATAACAAATCTAGTAGGAGTGAGGACGATATCATTTTGCCAAGTTTTTGATGTAATTTTTCCTCATAAATGATAAAAACTTTGACTTAAAAAAAAAACCTCCTCATACATAACACTTAATTATCAAGTTGTGAGGGGAGGATGCATAAATGGGCATATTTCTTGTTGGAGAATCCATGTCTTAGTGTGGAAACTACCAAGCTAGAGTACGATAGGGGCAGAGGGAATTTTCAATGGAGCGGTGAAATGCATTGAGATCGGAAAGAACACCAACAAGAAAGGGAATATTTTCTACCTCGATCTTGCCTCTGTGAAACTCAAATTTGCATCTTGACAATGCCTCTATCAAAATATAATCATCATGTTCTTTTGTAGGAATGTACTCCAACAACATAATTCTCCTCTGCACACAATCTCGTAGATGGTGATACCAGATGTGACCAATCATGGAAAACCATATTCTCAGAGAGATTGATAGAACTCTGGTTGTCACAGTAAATCACTGTAGGATCCATATGTTGACCAAATAACCCAACAAGGATCTTCCTCGTCCAGATAGCCTCACAAGCTAGTTGACTAGCATCCATGTACTCTCCTCTTGCCGAACTGAGTGCAACTGATCTCTGCTTTCTACTGTACCAAGAAACTATTGCTGAACCAATACAGAAGATTCTCCCTGATGTGCTCTTTCTGTCAGATGGATTCCCTGCCCAATCTGCATGTGTTAAGCCTTGAATCTTTTCTCCCTCTGTCCATATGTACCAAAGACCAAACTGAGTGGTGCCTCTAAGGTATCTCAACACATGTTTAGCTGCCTTCCAATAGAGTTTGGTTGGCTTAACCATTGCTTGACTAAGTTGGTTAACTGCAAAACATATGTTTGGTCGTGTATTCACCAAATACATAAGTGAACCCACAATTTTCCTATAAATAGTAGCCTCCACTACTTCACTTGAAGTAGCATCTTCCTTCCTCCAATTCCCTGCTAGAGGAGTCTCCATGGGTTTGCTTCTCTCCATGTGGAACTTCTTCAGTATCTCGTTGGCATACTTGCCTTGAGAGACAAATAGATCCTCATCAACTTGCCATACTTTCATGCCAAGGAAACAATGCATGAGCCCCAAGTCCTTCATCTCGAATACTCTTGCAAGATCCTCTTTTCAATATTTTACCAGCTTCTCATCAACTGTTATAATTAAATCATTGACATATAATACTATAATAAAAAATTTACCTTCAACCACAATATGGTAAAGGTTCGCATCTGCTTCACTTTTGGTGAAGTCCAACTTGGTGAAATAATTGCCAATCCTGGTGTACCAAGCACGGGGTGCTTATTTCAATTTATACAATACTCGCTTGAGTTTGCACACATGCCACTCTATGTTCAATGTATCAAATCCTTCTGGCTGCTCAATGTACACCTCTTCCTCAATCACACCATTGAGGAATGATGTCTTCACATTCATCTAATATATCTTCCATCCCATCTGAGCTAAAAGTGATATAATAGATCTGATTGAAGAGTACCTTGATATTGGAGAAAAGTTCTATTCACAATCAATTCCCTCCACCTGAGAGAACCCTCTGGCCACAAATCTAGCCTTGTGTTTCTCCACACTCTCATCTGCTGCTTTCTTTACCTTGTAAAGCCATCTGGAACTCACCACTGACTTGTCTACTGGTCTTGGGACCACTTCCCAAACACTATTTTTGATAATGTAGTCATACTCCTCAACCATGGCATCAAACCATACTGGGTTTTGCATTTCTTCCTTGAAAGAGGATGGCTTAATCTCTACACTCTCGCTCATCAGAGCCATGTATCCAATGTACCAATCTGGTGACCTCCTCTTCCTGCGCTGTGAGGTGGGTTCTCCCACATTCTCTCTAGCTTCATGCATCAATCATTCAACCTCTATATTGCGCTTCCTTCCATCTCTAGAAGTCTCTGCATGTGGGTGCTCCACATCATTTTGAGGTTCTTCTTTTGAAGCTAAAATCTCCTCTTCTCCATGCAATTGAAGATCCCTCTAAAGGGAATATCTCATGACCTTCTCTTCATCGAAATTCACATCTCTATGAACCATTTTCATCCTATGAGATGGCAGGTACACCCAATAGTTGTGAGGTGTATCAGTGTTCCCCACAAATATGCCCACCTTAGCTGTTGATTCTATATTTTTCCTTGCATCCTTGGTAACATGACAATAGATTGATAAACCAAAGATCCTGAAGTGTGACACATATGATTTCTTATCTTAAAATGCTTCTTCTGGTGTACTCATCCCAAGAATCTGATGAGGACTCATGTTCTGCACATATACAACTGTGTTGCATGCTTCAACCCACAAGTGCAATGATAGGCCCTAATAATGTAACATTGCCCGTGCAACTCCCACAATACTTATGTTCTTCCTTTCAGCCACCCCATTCTGTTGTGGGTTATGGGGTGTTAGTAACTCCCGTCAAATTCCTTCTGATGCACAAAAATTCTTGAATTCATTCGACATGTATTCTCCACCATTATCACTCCTAAGAGCTTTAACTTTCCTGCCATTATCTTTCTCAACAAGTTCTTTAAATTCATAAAATTTAGTGAATGTCTAATCTTTCTTCTACAAGAAGAAAATATAGTACTTACGAGAAAAATCATCTACAAATATTACATAATACCTGTGCTTGGTCGTGGAGGCTGTCGAGAATGGTCCACACACGTATGAATGAACTCTTTCAAGAATTGCTTGCGTTCGACTATCCTTATCATGAAAGGTATCTTTGGTGTACTTCCCCAATATACACCCTTTGCATGTGTCTCTCTGCTCTAGTGTACCATTGGGAAATCCTGTAGAATTTTTTTGCATGATCTTCAAAGCTCTGTGGTGCAAGTGACCCAATCTTCTATGTCACAACTCACCGATGTCTTGGCTCTGCACTTTCTTTGGCTTTGTGTTGAAATCAGCACAATCTTCTAAATCCAATTTGTAGAGGTTCTTCATCTTCATGACAATTCGTTTCACTTGTATTAAGGCTATGTGACGAAGGAAAGCCTTTCCTTTGCTAAATATCACATCATAACCACAGTCCTCCAACATGGAAACTGAAACCAAATTCTTCTTCAAACCTGAAACATACATGACATCTTTTAATGTGAGAGGAGAACCAGACTCCCTCTAAAAGGTAACTATTTTGATGTCGATCACGATATAGCTCCCATCGTCTCCCATTTTGATGTGCATCTGGAAGTCCTTCTCCTCCAAGTCACTAAAGAATTAATTTTTTCTGGTCATATGGAGTGAGGCACCACTATCTAGATACCACACACTACCCATCACCGATGTCACCATGCAAGTGATGAGGGTGAAATCACCCTCTAATTGTGAATCAAGACCTTCACATGTCGCTCCTCCCGAGGGCTTCTTGCCTGCCTTCTTGTGCGAACACCTTGTGGCATAGTGTCCCAGCTCATGTAAGTGAAGATATTGAATCTTCGACATGTCCTTTTTCTTTTCGCCTTGACTAGAATTTGATTTGGAATGGGAAAATTTCCTTTTCCCTTTCTTCACCTTTCCAGCTAAGGCACAATTCTCCTCGTCATCATGCTTGGATGAGGATCCATCTCTGATGTTCTATTAAATCTCTTCTTGCTCTAAGTCAGACCACAACTATTCCCACTCTGGTAGCTTCTCCCTTCCATTTACTGAGTCCCAGTAGCTATGCCAGCTCTTGGGAAGGCTTAGAAGTGCTAGGTTGACCAGATCATCTTCAAAAACTATCACATCAACACTTATAAGCTCATCCAGACATTGGGGGAACTTGGTCAAATAATTTGGTATTATGTTGCCCTTCTCCATATTGATTTTCCTGAGCTTTTCCTTCAATGCTAGCTTCATGTGGTCACTGCCATTTTGAAATAGGTTTTTCAATGCCTTCTACATTTCATATGGAGTCTCCTTACCATGGAGGTTCGACACAATATTATCTTGAACTCCTTCTAGGATAATCCTTCTCGCCTTTCCAACACATTTTCTCCACTCTGCCAGATCTTGAGCATCAGCTGGCTTAGGAATATCGTTGTCTATGAATTCCTTAAGCTAGTTGTCTTCCAACACTGCCTCCATCCTATCCTTCCAAGTAATATAGTTCGAACTACCCTCAAGGGCATATTCGAGTCTTAATTTGTAGAATGACATCCTGCTGACTCCGAAGAATGATACTGCAAATTTGATTTCACTTGCAAAATACAAATGCGTATTTTCCTCTTCTAGAGTGATTTCTACTCTGATACCATGTAGAAATTCCTAGTATATTCAAAGTGCTAATTTTAATTCACTAAAACAATAGACTTGAATCTACTCTACTCATCAGCGGAAACAATTAAATGATCATGAAATCATTAAGCATACAAGAGAAAGAATTCAATCAACACATTATACAATGATTTCTTGGAGAAATCCACAGCTAAAAACCCCTGCTATATGTATATTGCATAGTCAGAAAACATGAGAATATTACAATGCTTTTCTCAAGCTTGAGCACCTCTCCACTATCTCTATCTGTTTTATAGCTTCCTAGATAATCCCAGGCCAATACTTAACCAATTTTCTACTTGCCCAAGTCCTGATTTCCTTGTGTTGTTCCCTTGCGAATTAGAACCCTATTAATTAGGGAAATTCCTCAATAGGAATTACACAATCATCATATGCCTTCCTCTAATTGCATGCACCACCTATACAATTCAAATGATTATACAAATGATAGTACATTGTCCCTGCACTCCAATTTCAACTGGGTAACTCTCAAATATGACATGCATGCGTTATTTATGAGTGAATCATCATTTTACTGGTTGATCACTATAGGTAGCACCACACTACACTGCAGGAAGAACCACATTACTAGACCTCTCACTAGTTCCTCCAACAGTTGGAACTAGTTTAACTGACTTTAACTTAGTCAAACTGAATTAATTAATTACAACTCAAAATAAACTCAACCGGGGCTCCTATAATGGAGGAGACACTCTACATGACTCAAGTTGGACCCTCAACTCGAATTAACTGAGTCAACTAAGTCAAATTAACTTAGTTAGCTAATACACGTTGTCATGAGATGTGAAATACAATTTTATTCCTAATTTAATTCAAGGACAAAATTAAATTAGAATTTTCTTGTTGTTTTTTAAACATAATTAAACATTAAATATAATAATATGTAAACTTTATTTATCTAAAATATTTATAAATGATGATGATAATGATTAAAGTCCATTAAGACTAATGTGGTCTATCGCACTGTAAGATAAGATATTAATTGAGACTCTTTGATATCTTATTTCTATGGTAAAAAAGAATGGAAAGAAGCATTTCTAGATCACTATAATTTTGTTGATTTAATAAGTTAATAAGGTTTGTAGTGTGGCAAATGTTTTGGAAATGAGAAGGGATGTGAACAAGAGTTGGGTAATCCAAGAGAAAGTGATTTTCATCTTCAACCCTCTTAGTATCGCAAACGTGACAGATTCTTTCATCCCAAGATGTTTTGGGAATAGACCAATGCCTGATTTCACTTCGAAGTGTTACACAACATTTTGTCGCTGTCCCTGTACTCTGATTTCCTTGATCCTGGAGGACCTCTATAGTGAACCCCACATGCTTTGCCTTCATGAAGAAACTCCCATTGTGTCTCTCTTCATGAGCAAATCAATTCACTTTTGCACCATTTCCCTTGAAACTTCTGTTTTTCCCAGTTTACAAGACCGACGCTAATGACCTTTGTCTTCCCTGCGCTAATGTGCAGAGATTAGCACTATCCCTAGCACTGACCAGAGCAACTGAGTTGTGTTCCAGTCTTGCTGGTCCTGTTATGGTAAGTTTTTTAAATTAAGAGCCGAAGCTTCCAACTGTAGAAGCTTCATAATGGAAGTCTGGTAAATGGTTTGGCCAGATGGGGTCGAGGATGTCAGTTTGGGCTCCCTTCCCCTATAATGATGGAACTACCTCAAGGGATAAGATCTTCTACCATGGGAAGAGGATCCATATCCCATCCATTCATCCTATATAAACCTCCCTTCTTCCCAAGCACAAGCTAGTGTTAATGTTGGTGTGCTAGTGCTATTTTGGTTTGGAGTAAACAACAAGCTATTCCTAGTTGTAGCTATCTAGTTGTGTGAGGGAGAAGTGTGATTTGGTTTGGAGTGAAGCCTAAATGGAAGAGACTTAAAACTATTATTGATTGAGGCCATCATGGAATGCTAGCAGAAGTGTGTGGGAACCTAGTCTTGTCAGAGGAGAACCACAACGTCAAGACAATGGTTGTAATCTCTCTTTGATATCAATATATATGCAACTATCGATTGATTTCCTACATGTTTTGTCATCTTACATATTCATGGCTTAATGTTTCTTGACTTGTTAAGTAGGTTGAATTACAATTTGTCTATTATCATGGTTGTTGTTTTCTGTTGTTTACTTGTTTCAGGTGCTTGAAGAAGGAAGTGAGAGATAGTTGGAGCGAGAAAGCAAGGACATCATCAAACGGGATAAGCGTACTAAGAGGTAGGCCCTCTTAATTGATTATAAGCTAAGGAAATCTTCCATAGAATGTGTTTGTTGTGGCTAGAGCCATCATCGGGATAGAGGAATTTGTTTGTGTCTGCACTTATAATTTTACTTCACCACACGAAGCTCATGAGAATTAGTTTTATCTTCACAATGTTCATTTTCTTCTTGGCACTAGTCAAGAAAAAAATATAGTTATGGTTAGGAAACGTGGGTTGATCACTTCCTTATAATACCTTAGCATCCTTTTCCCCTCGAGCTCCTTATCATCCTACAACTTGTTAGAAAATGTGGCAAGGAAGGCTCAATTTGACTTTAGCCTCAGTCAAATTGAGTAAAATCGAAATTCAACATCAGCAGGACAACTTGGAGGCAGTTAACTAGTGTGACATGGCTATTTTCACTCAGTTAGCTCAATAAATTTGAGTTAGGGGCTTGGAGTTCAGTCATGCACGTGTTGATTGCTAAATTTTAGCAATCTAGTCTAGTTATTTTTAGTTGTATTCAGTTAACTGGCCTCTAACTATTGATAGAGTCGATTGAAGGTCAGTTGTGTAGTGAGCCAACAATCTAACTCAAAGATATGTCATTTAACTAAGAAATCAACCCAAAATAGCTAATGCATGCATGGAATTCCAATTGCTTAGTTGGAGTGGAGGAAAAGGAAATTATGTGAAATTAATTGTATACTAGTTGACTGCACAAATTTTTTCTTTCATGTAGGTGATCAATCCTTGGGAATTGCGCAAGGAAATAGGAGGAAATTTCTATCCTTTAGGAACTAATTTCCTCCATGATTACACAAGGAAATAGGAGGTTGGATGAACTAGAATTTGTCTAAGTGTTGGCTAGAGGCTTTCATTCAACAATGAGAACAATTATTATTTTGCAGGTTGTGCTCAAAGCTGGAGCAAGCGATTTTAATAGTTTCTCTATTCATATGATTAATGCAAAGAGGATTGAGGGGTTTTTCCCAGTTCAGTTCCCCTAGAAATCACTATGTACTTGTGGTTTTACTTGTTTCATATCTATGCATTGTTGTCTAAATTGTGATTTTCGTTTTGCAGATCAATAGAGTAGAATTGTGTGTCTTGGTTTTCAGTGAAATCTTGAGCAGTTGCAATTTATATCAAATTTCTACATGGTATCTGAGCCCTAAAATCACATTAGAACCAATATTTCAAGCTTTTATCTCAGGAATTTTGAATTTGTAGCTTCAATGCAACAATTTTCCTTCAAATACAGGTGAATGTCTTTCAACAGATAGAGATTGGAGTATGCCATGGAGGGTAGCTCGAATTTCATAGCCTGGAAGGATTGAATGGAAGCAGTGTTTGATGATAATGGCGTGTTAGAATATGTTAAAAATGATATTGCAAAACATCCATAGTCGGATGCACAACAGTTAATCCAGTGAAGGAAGTATGTTGCAAAGGCCGAGAGAATTCTTCTAGAGGGTGTGAGAGACCATGTGGTCTCAAATCTCCATGGAAAAGAGACTTTATATATTGTGTGGAAGGCATTGAATAAGTTATTCAAAAATAGTAGTGACCCTAGAAAATTGGCCCTGACAAACTTCGAAACATTAGGATGCATAAAAATGACAGTCTTACACAATAGCTCTCCAGATTTACACAAGTTCGACATGAGCTTAAAGGGATTGGGGTGAATGTTGCATAAGATGACTTGGTGAGCATAACTCTTCTAGGCCTTCCAAAATCCTGACATAACTACCAAGACTTTGTGAATGGAAGGGAAAAATTACGAAATTGGGAAAATTTGTGGTCTAATTTGGTTCAAGAAGAGATCAGGAGAAATACTAGAGATGGAACATCATCCAGAGGAGAGGATGAAGAAATTTTTTCCTTGGTTGGGAAGAGGAAGAAGGGAAAAGGAAAGAGGACCCAAAGAAAACCTAAATCCATCCAAAATAATGGCAAGAATAAAGATTTGAGCAAGATAAAATGTTTCGACTACCAAGAATATAGGCATTATGCAACAAAATGTTTGCAAAATAAGTCTAACAAGAAGCCTTTAGTAGGAGCAGGAGGTGAAGCGTTGGCTTCACAATTCGAATTAGACTTCACCCTGATAGCATGCATGACCAACACTGTTATGGGGAGTGTGTGGTACCTTGATTATGGTTCCTCGTTCCATATGAAAGGGTGTAAGGAATTTTTCAATAGCCTAGAGGAGAAGGATCTCTAGATGCATATTGAATTGGGGGATGCCGGGAGGTACAATGCTATAGGAATTAGTACTGTAACATTTGAGAGGGAGGAAGGCTCCCCTCTTCACCTCAAAGATGTTATGTTTGTACCTGGGTTGAAGAAGAACATAATCTCTGTAGTTGTATTGGAGGATAGAGGTTATGATCTTATTTTCAGCAAAGGGGAAGCCTTTCTAAGACACATAGCTACCGTGTAAGTGAAGCAAATTGGAGTTTTATTCCAGAACCTATACAAACTTGAGGTGGGATATTGTGTTGCTTGACTAGCAAGGCAGAAAAAGTGCAGATTTGAGATGTTGGAGAAATATGGCACAGGAGATCGGGTCATCTACACCATGGTGCCTTAAAATCACACGACAAATTACCATCGATATCCTTAAAGGCTCCCTTCACCAACAGGATGTCTACAAGGTGATGTAGCGACTACAACCACCCTCCAAAATTTTGCCTTAGCTTCGTTTTGGAGCCTCCCTACCGACCATCCTCAGCAGCATGTCTTGCACTGTCAAGCACATCAGCTTCAACTATTTCATAGAGTCTTGTCAACCTATGTATGAAAGTTTGTTCCACCTCATTCACAGGTTGATTTTCGGACTTAGTGTCAGTTGCTGCTTGAGCATCTCCCTTTGGGAATTGCACAATTCTAGAGGAGAAATAGCCTTCCCTCAAAAAATTGCACAAACCCAATTGGACACCCAACTAGGCTCCATAATTGCGCAATTCTTCCTGTCAGTCTTCCTCTAAAAAATTGTGCAATTCATCACAGGACAGCTGCTCAAGCCAGAAATTGTGAAATTTTGGGTAGCAATCACCTGCTGCTCCCAAAAATTGCGCAATCCCTCTAGGACAACCAGCCCAACAACTAGTAGAAATTGCGTAATATAGTCAGACAGGTTTCCTTGAGAAAATTGCGAGGTCTGACCCAAGACAGCTGCTCAACCTAGAAATTGCGCAATCCTAGGAGACAGTCACCTATTCCTCCCAGAAATTGTGCAATCCCTCTGGGACAACCATCTCTTCTCAACTCATAAACTATGCAAATTTTCATCTCAAGCTCGCAGACCGATGCATGTACCTTCAAATTAACTGGTTCCCTTCGGGACCAAGAAAAAATGATTTGCATGCATGGACTACTTCTCCCAAGGTAGCATGCAAAGGCATCCCTTGATTTAGGGATCTATTTTTAGCAGCTGGAGGTTACATGCAAGGATCATTTCAAAAACCTCCCACCAAGTGTCGCTTTTCCTAGATTTTTGGCATTCACGTCACAACCTCGATCTTATCAAAACTCATTAACCGGATGTTGCAGAGCTCATTCCTTGAATTGACCTTGTAGCTATGACATCTCGCATTGCATCTAGGAGTCGTCGACACATTCAACTCAACTGTTTCGAGGTAAGCCTTCTTTTCATGTCTCGCGCTGCGTTTTTGTCGCTTTTTGTGTTTCACTTTGTGTGAGTGTTGTCTGCTTTATTTTTGTTAGCATTTGTTGTCGTTTTTATGTATGTTAGCTTGTAGAAGCACCGTTTTAGTTTTCGTTCACATCTCACTGTTGTCGCATGCATGACACTGTTTTTGTAAGGATGGTTGCCGTTGTAGTGACCCACTTCACTTGCATGCATGTTGTCCTGTTTTCTGAATCCTGCACTTAATTTTTGCATGCATAATAATTCACTCTTGTTTTCACTATTTTCGCATGCATGACACTGTTTTTGTAAGGATGGTCATCGTTGCAGTGACCCACTTCACTTGCATGCATGTTGTCCTGTTTTCTGAATCCTGCACTTAATTTTTACATGCATAATCATTCACTCTTGTTTTCACTCATATCACCATGCATTCAGAATTCTCATGTTTTCAATCACCTATCAGCCAGTTTGGGCTGCCTTGGCCCGAACCATGCTTTGCTCAACTAGCACTATGCATTTCCGGAAGCGAAGGCTCTACATTCCCTCCAAAAATTTTGCAAGTCTGGCCCAACACTGACCTCCAGGCTTGCATTGCAAAATTCTTGGAGGCAGTGTCCTATTGGCCCTAGAAACTACGCAATGCAGTTTGCTGGTTGCATGTCACTACTAAATGAAATCGCGCATTGCACAGTTCCAACAGTCAATCAGCCCCCTAATAGCCTGAACTATGCCTTGCACAGTTTGGTAGTCAGTCTCCCAACATCCTAGCGGAAATTGCACAACCTTCACGATCAATCACACAGGTATGTTGCAAGTCAGTGCTCAAGTTTGTTTTGGTTTTAGAATGACAAATTGCTTTCCATGATTGTTGCTATGTCTCCAGGCATCACAGGTGTTTGTCTGTCTCTTAGCAACACAAGTACAATGGCCTTCAGGAGAGAAAAGTCAAAGGACACCATTGAGAGCGCAACGGGGTTTGCAGCCAAGCAAGTGTGTATGAGCTTGCCTACCTATGAAGACATCAAGTTGTTCATAGAAAAGGACATCAAGGTGAGATGGAAGCAACATCACTGCAAGCAACACCATCAACAGTAGCAGAAGGTAGCACACATGCACACAACAAATTCAAGAGGAGGGTTGTTGACAGCATAGAGGCGGAGCAAAGATGCAAGTTCAAAGCAGATCTACTCATGACGAAAGTAACTTTGGAGATTGAGGCTATAAGGTGATGGCATGACATGAAGATCGCCTGAAGGCAGAGAGAGAAAAAAAGAAGGAGTTGCATGTGTTGAAGTAGCAACTCAAAAAAGAACAGGAGCTACACAGACAAGAGAATGAGTTGCAGCAGGAACAGGTACAGCAAGGGGCGCAACATGCATAGGAAGATGAAACGACGCCCACACAAGTTATAGATCCATCCTAGCAACTGGCACAAAGCAGACAAGGTAAGCAGTGATGTTGATTGCATGCATGTCATTATGCACATGCATGCGATCCCACCCATTTGACACACTCACCGAGACGAAGATAAGAACTAAGTCTGATTGGGGCTGAACATGCAGTTTGACAGTTGATACGCATGACCACCAACAAACACTTGGAGATTAGCATGGACACTATGCATCAATGTGTTTTCGATCATCCACACCCAAGACAATGTTGCGTATGCTATCAAACGAGTTGGACAGAGGGGTTGTATCAGTGTACCTAGATGAAACGGAGGCAAGAGTTTGTTTTTAGAAAGATGTCACCGTTGAGCACACAAACACCATCATGGACGAACAAGCTTGGCATCAGTTTACCACCATCGACCATCACAAGGATGTCAAAGAGTTGGTATTACCACAACGAACCAAGTGTTAATTATGTCTTTCATGGCTTGCTCAAGCCATTTTGTTTCACATGGTACATGTGCAGATTGTATGTAACGTCTTGTAAAGTGGAAGTTCAAGTGTCGATAGTTGAATGTAACAGTCATAGAGTAGTTGAAGAGTCATGAGGGTAGATGAACGATCACAAAGGGGGATGTCAAGGGTCACCCCACCCTTTGCTATAAATAGTCCCTCATAACTCATTGTAAAGGCTTTTGGTTAGCCAAGCTTCTGATAGGAGTATCTTAGAGAGAGCTTGGATAGTATTGTAACGAGCCTTGGCTTCTCCACTGTCTAGAGCTAGTATATCTCTTTGGAGGAGCAGGCGGCAGTGACTGTAACATTCTGTTGTCGGAACTAGTGGTTGGTCATGGTTGTATTGTATGACTGGAATTTACATTGTTTAATATAACAGATTCACCACGTTTCATGTATATGACGTATTGTATTTCAACTATATTGTTTACTCTAAATGATATATGTATCTGTTTGCTTACACATGCATGTGTAGCTATTTTCTGTATATGTATGTATGAATCTTACTGAAATGTGATGTTGGTTTAACCATCACTTTGGATTGCTAGCTTACTTGCCTTCCATGTTGTGATGCATCTTTGCTCGTGTGTTCCCTTCTTAGCTCCATGCTTTCACAGGTTTCCAAGGGGCACACTTACCTCACCCTCTATGTGTTAGAACTGCTCACACACCATCCTTGACTTGCTGTATATGTCACACACTTTCTACAAACAAGGACATCTTACTTGATGTTGCGCGTAGTCACGGTCAATGCGATACTGCACAAACCACTGATGGGACTCCTACACCAAACAATCTGAGGTCTAGTTGGGACTTCTTACTGGGGAGATCCCCTGACATGTTGGCAGGTCCAACACCATCAACACAAGGGTTGCACATTGGAAAACATGTCAAATCCACTTTCCTGGCCGAGATAGCAGAGCATATGCAATCTTGGAGCGAGTCCAATCTGATGTTTGTGGACCATTCTCTACAACCTCCACAACAAAACATAAATATTATGTTATTTTTATTGATGATTTCTATAGAAAATGTTGTATTTTCTTCATGCGGAAGAAGGATGAAGTTTTCGCAAAATTTGTAGAATTCAAGGCATTACTTGAGAAGGAGACTGGGAAGAAGGTGAAGGATCTTAGAAGTGACAATGGAGGTCAATTTGTTTTGAATTACTTCAAGGATTTTTGTTCCAAATAAGGTATCCGAAGAGAACTGACAACATCCCATAACCCACAACAAAATGGTGTAGATGAGAGGAAGAACATAAGAATAGTGGGAGTTGCAAGAGCTATGCTACATGATCAGGGGCAACCATTGCATCTATGGGCAGAAGCATGTAAAACAATAGTCTACTTGCATAATTGGAGTCCTCATAGGATACTAGGTATGATCACACTAGAGGAAGCTTTCTCTGGGAGAAAGCCTGATGTGTCCCATTTCAAAAATTTTGGAGCTTCAATTTATTGTTATGTCTCCAAGGATTCGAGGAGGAAACTTGGGCCTACACAAAAGTTGGGAGTTTTTATAGGATACACTAAAACTGCACACAACGACTAGGTGTATTTTCCTTCACTTAGGATGATAGTGGTGAGTATAGTTATCAAGTTTGATGAGGCGAAGGTGATGAGATGATCTATGGAATGAGAGATCAATATCCCACCAGAGTAGGAACTTCTAGCTCCAAAGGAGGAACCTCAGGATGAGATTTAGGAGGTGTGGAGAATCCACATGAAGTGAAGCAGATAGGAGGCAGAGTGGAGGCACCCACCCAACCATAATATTCCAAAGAGGAGAGAAAGAGAACTAGAGAAGATGATAGATTGTTGCAAGATGCTAGGGAGAATGTGGGAGCCCCTACATCATAACGCTGACAGAGGAGGTCACCTAATAGGTACATTGTTTATATGTCTCTCATGACAGAGCTCATTGAGAAAAAGCCTTCCTCATTTGCAGAATCAATTTCTCAACTTGTTTGGGTTGATGCCATGGTGGAAGAATATGAATCCATCATGAAGAACAGTGTATGGGAAGTGGTGCTGAGACTAGAAGGGAAATCAATGGTTGGTTCTAGATGGATCTACAAAGTGAAGCATGTAGCTGATGGGAGCATCGAGAAATACAAGGCCAGATTTGTGGCCAAAGGATTTTCTCAGGTAGAGGGAGTTGACTATGAGGAAACATTTTCCCCTGTGGCAAGGTATTCCTCCATCAAATCAATTCTTGCATTAGCTACGCAGATGGGGTGGAAAATCCACCAGATGGATGTGAAGACCGCCTTTCTCAATGGTGTTGTTGAGGAGGAAATTTACATAGAGCATCCAGAAGGATTTGAGACATATGATCGGGAGTCACATGTGTGCAGACTCAAGAGAGCATTGTATGGTCTCAAGAATGTGCCCCGAGCATGGTACACTTGGATCAACAATTATCTCATTGGGATGGGCTTCACCAAAAGTGAAGTAGATGCAAAATTATATCAAATTGTGGTAGATGGTAAGTTTATTATTCTTGTTTTGTATGTTGATGATTTAATATTGACAGGTGATGAGCAACTTCTCTTGCAAAGAGGACCTTGCAAGGGAATTTGAGATGAAAGACATGGGCTTAATGCATTACTTCCTTAGGCTGAAAGTATGGCAAGGTGATGGTGAATTGTTTGTTTCTGAGGGGAAGTATGCCTCTGAATGATCTAGATTTAAACATGAATGCAACAGATTACATATATAACCATAAATAGAGATGCAACGGAAATAATACTTCATTTCATTGATGTAAAATACTAAAATATGCTTACAAACAGAAATGGAAATAAACCAGCTAGGGCGATGGTAGTTTATCTCTGAGAAGTGATGTGGCGGCAACATGCCTCTGAACTGCTTTACAATGAGGCTCAAGGGCCTTTTTATTATTGAACAATAAGAGAAAACCCTAAACAACCAAAACCCTAACCCGAGGAGATGTAACACCAAGAGTTTATGGGCCCTGTTTGGGTGAGTTGGACAACCAACTTCCCAGGGTCGCAAGTTGGTCATATCATCTCCGTTTAACGTGCATGATAACCCATTGGAAATATCTCTCTGAGGAATACAACGGAAAATATGATTTTAAACAAAAAATCGTTGGCGATGGATTTCCAAAAAAACATCGTTTAGGGCCTCAAAATGGCTCCGGAAGTTTAGGACCCAAAAAACTGCTAAAAATAGTAAACCATTGCTTCCTAAGGGGGAAGGAATGATCCAGGTGGATGTTGGTGGCCACCCACCTGTCCCACTTGGACCCCCATTGCATTGAGTTCCTCCATCTGTTGAGCTTAGTCCCTAGTGAGCTGTTCTGCAATCTTGGATGTGTCCAGTAATGGTGGGAAGCATGGTTGAGGGCGATACACATTGAACACTTAGTGCAAGTGAAGGAATGGAGAATGTTTTGCGCCAAAGTGTTATTTCCCACAGCCTTGGTAATGCTGTAAGGACCATGTCGGATTGGTCTGAGCTTCTGATGGGCTCTTGTAAGGTGTTCTTTCTGCAAAGGCAACCTGACTTTATCGCTCACCTGATACTTGTGTGGTACCCCTATGTGTTCTGTCATGACCGTATCCCTTTGCTGCTGCTGCTGCGTGGAGGAACCTTCGTGGGGGTCATGGATGTGGCTATGATCTTCCCCTTAATTTTGGAGCGAACCAGACAGAAAATGAATTTCCTAGTCTGGGAGATGATCTTGCTGCATTTCTTAGCAGAGATCAAAGAGGTGGCGGTAGGTGGGGCTACCTCTAGTATCCTGTATAATGAATTACCCAAAGTAATAATAACAACGCAAGGCCTTGACTCATACACAACATGTCACCTCCACAAGTATGGTTGGCTAAATAGTACATCAAAAACATCCAGAGGTGCAACATCACACAATACCTCGTCGGTGAAGGGCATGATGTTGTAGGGAAGGCGACACTGCTGGCAAACTCGAAGATCTCGTCCTTGGTGAAGCCACCCAATGTTGTACAACTGCGGGTGTGGTGTAGTCGGTAGGCCCAAATTCTTCACAACGTTTGCTGAAATGAGGTTCTTCTGGCTCCCACTATCAACAATGAATTGCAGCGGTGAACCCTTCACCCACATTTGTGAGTGGAAAAGACGCTCCCCCTCCTCTGGGTCTTCCGACTCATTCTTCTAGATCTTGGCGGTGGCAACAGTGGCGTTGGGCTCCACATCAATGATCTACTTCCCTTTGCCATTCCCCTTGTCGGGTTTTGACTCAGGGTTGGAACATGCATCTGATTCTGAAGCCTTCAACTCAGCCACCAGCAACTGCTTGGTTTGACACTCACTTGTGTTGTGAGTGGGGCTCTTATGGAACTCGCACCACTTTCCTATGTCCTTCTTTGACTTCGTGGTGTTGTTCTTTTCTTGCGGATTCAACGGGTTGTCTTGGGTCACCTCGCCTTGGCTTTGTCCTTTGGTCTTCGGATTCGCAAATCCAAAGTCTCGCTTCTTCTATTTGAACTTCTGCTCAATTTTGACAGCGTATCGGTACGCCATGTCGGAGGAAATGTTCAGGAAATCCATCTCTTTCTGGATGTATTTGTGTAGGAAGCTGCGGTATTTGAGTACCAAATGAAGCTCAAAATCCTTTATACCAAACTGTGTGCGAAGGGTATGAAAAATGTTTGTAAACTCTGGCACATCTTGGTCCCTTCCCTGCTGTAGCATGGTCCACTTTATGTATTTGTCCTCATAGCTTTTGACACGGTAGTACTGCTCCTTGACGGCATCTTGGAATGAATCCCAAGTGGGTGCGCTAAAAATAGTGAGCCTGTACTTTCATCCTTCTACTCGTAGTAGGTTTCCCACTAGTCCTTGACATGGGGACCTACTTTGAGAAGAGTGAAAATAATCTTCTCTTGACTCGAAAAATCATGAACAGAAAAATATCCCTCTAGCAGATTTAACCATTTATCTACGGCAACTGCATCTATCTGACCCTCGAATATGGGGATTTCAAAATTAACTTGTACCTTAAACAGTGTGGCGTTTCCAGAGTAGCTATTGGAAGTCAATGCATCGCCTTTGGTTAGCCGCGGAAGGATCTAGGCAAAGTTGTCCATCATCGCGTTCCTTTGTCGCTCGAGGGCTTCTTCAAGCAAGATTTTGATAGGATCTCCTACTCCCTCGTCTTTCTTTTCATCCGCCATGGGAGGATGTCGGGATTTGTGAGGCTGCTCTTGCAAAGGTTTGACCAGTTCAAGCCCTAACTCCTTATATCTCGACCTCGTTGGGGACATGTAAAGAAAAACAGAGAAAAAAAAAACCTCTCTGATACCACTGATCTGGATTAAAACAGGAATGCAACAGATTACAGATATAACCGTAAATACAGAGATGCAGTGGAAATAATACTTCATTTCATTGATGTAAAATACTGAAATATGCTTACAAACAGAAATGGAAATAAACCAGCTAGGGCGATGGTAGCTTATCTCTGAGAAGAGATGTGGTGGCTACATGCCTCTGAACTGCCTTACAATGAGGCTCAAGGGCCTTTCTATTATTGAACAATAAGAGCGAACCCTAAACAACCAAAATCCTAACCCGAGGAGATGTAACACCAAGAGTTTATGGGCCCCGTTGGGGTGAGTTGGATAGCCAACTTCCCGGGGTCGCTACTTGGTCATATTATTTCCGTTTGACGTGCATGATAACCCGTTGGAAATATATCTCCGAGGACTACGACGAAAAATATGATTTTAGACAACAAATTCTTGGGTGGTAGATTTCCAAAAAAAACGTCATTTAGTGCCTCAAAACGACTCCGAAAGTTTAGGACCTGAAAAACTGCTAAAAATAGTAAATTGTGCTACAATTAAGGAAACTGAAAAATTGAAAGAGATAGTTGTGGGGGTCCAAGTGGGATAGGTGGGTGGCCACCAACATCCACCTGGATGACTAAAATAATTCATACATTTCACATAGAGAGTTGTAAGCCTATGGACATTGCTCTAGCTATAAAATAGAGGAAGGAAAATGCCACTTCAGGTGAAGAAGTTGATGTTACCATTTACAGGAAGCTTGTGGGGTCTTTCATGTATCTTGCAAACACAAGACCTGACATGTGCTATGCAGTGAACCAAATTAGTCAAAATTTGGTGAGGCCTACAAGGTTTTATTGGAGGGAAGAAAATCATGTGTTACAGTACCTTAGAGACATTACTAAGTATGGATTATGGTAACATGAGGATAGAGGGAGTGAAACCCCAAGGCTTCACTAATGCAGATTGAGCAGGGGGTCCATTAGATAGGAAAAGTACTTCAAGTGTTATCTTCAATGTTGGGTCTACAACTATTTCTTGGTACAACAGGAAGTGGAGGTTTGTGGCACTCAACTCCACAAAGGCTGAATACATGGTTGCAAGTCAAGCAATAGGTGAGGCCATATGGATGAGGAAAATACTTGTGGGGTTTTTCAGTTAGAAGATGGATTTGACAATGATATATTGTGATAATAATATTTGCATTAAGCTCTCTCAGAATCCAATATTTCATGACAGGTCCAAGCACATTGATATCTAGTATCATCATTTGCGAGACTGTGTGCAGAGGATAATTATATTGCTACAATATATTCCAACTAAGGAGCGAGATACTGACATATTGACAAAGGAATTTTCAAGAGCTAAATTCGAATTCCATAGATGCATGATAGGGACAATGAAAAATCTATTTCTTTCTAAGAGGAAGTGTTAGAAAGTATAGCAAGAAAGGCTCAATTTGACTTTAACCATAGTCAAATTGAGTAAAATTGAAATTCCACATCAGCAAGACAACTTGGAGGCAGTTAAATAGCGTGAAATGGTTCTTGTCACTTATTTAGCTCAATAAATTCGAGTTAGGGGCTTGGAGTTTACTCATGCATGCGTTGATTGTTAAATTTTAGCAATCTAGTCCAACTATTTTCAGTTGTATTCAGTCAATTGAACTCTAACTATTGATAGAGTTTTTTGAAGGTCAATTTTGCAGTGAGACAATAGTCTAACTTAGAGATATGTCAGTTAACTGATAAATCAGCCTAAAATGGCTAATGCATGCATGGAATTCGAATTTCCTAGTTGGAGTGGAGGAAAATGCAATTATGTAAAAAATTTTGTATACTAGTTGACTGTACACATTTTTGCATGCAGGTAGGTGACCAATCCTTGGGAATTGCGCAAGGAAATAGGAGGAAATTCCTATCCTTTAGGAGCTAATTTCCTCCAGGATTGCGTAAGAAAATATAAGATTGGATGAGTCAGAATTTGGCTAAGTGTTGGCTAGAGGCTTTCATTCAACAGTGAGAACAATTATTCTTTTGTAGGTTGTGCTCAAAGTTGGAGCAAGCAATTGTAATAGTTTCTTTATTCATTTGATTAATGCATAGAGGCTTGAGGGGTTTTTCCGAGTTGGATTCCCCTATAAAACAATGTGTACTTGTGGTTTTACTGGTTGCATGTATATGCATGTTGTTCTAAATTGTGATTTTAATTCTATAGATCAAGAGAGTAGAATTGTGTGTCTCGGTTTTCAGTTTGAAATCATGAGAAGCTTCAATTTCTACACTTATCCTTAAATTTTGAAGTAATAGTATTTTCAATATTATCCTTCTTCTCCAATAGGATCTCCTCATGCATCCCCAATAGTGGAGTCAATAGTAGGCATCCTTGTGCCATACTCTCTTGAGATGGAGGTGGGGGTAAAAATTTTAAAATACAATAAAAGAATAAATGTAAGTGAGTTTGGACAATAAGTGAACTCCAATACATTTAATACATTTAATGTTCCATAATGACTTCCCATTTGTGTAAATAGATGTTTTAATGATTTAAAAAGTCTAAAATGAATCCTTTTAAAATTTTGATTGTATGTGACTTGATCCTTTTTTTTCAACAAGAAAAAACCAATAGTATTATATAAATATAACAAATTGTTTACATCATCCAAAAGTCATATAGCCACCATCTTAATGTATCGACATATGTGCATGTCATAAGCCACAAAAACTGGAATATAATCCCAACAAAGTTTGTAGAGAGCCTCGAAATAGTTTAGAGGTCCACAAAATGTTATGAAGAGAAAAAAACTAACATATCAGACATGCAAAACTATAACATGTTCCTGAAAGTAAAATATTAACAATCCATATGTGCACAAGGTAAAATAGGAACCAAGAGATCAACACAATCCTTGCAATTGTGGCTCAGAGAAAACTACATAGCCAGACATGAAGTGAAGAGCCGAAATCATGTCAGGAAATAAAAAAATAGTCTTCAGAGAAAAAACCATCAGATGCCAAGCACCAAATGAGTCATATAATGGGGAAAATACCTTGTTGTCGAATAATGTTGTTTGAAGTGTATGAGTAGTGAATCTCACTAAAGTGAAGCACTAGACCATCTTCAAATAACTTGTTGGTGATTGAGTTGAATTCTCGATGTGTATGAGAAAATTTCACCTATGTGAATTATGCATGAGCATCTGAATACTTTTCATATAGTTTATTAATAGAGGAAAACTAAAAGTAGTGTTATTTTTAGTGCAATCCACAACCAAATAAGAGTCGTTGATAACCTCCAAGTGCTCTAAATCAAACCTATGTGCACATAATAATAAACCCTAGAGAGAAAGAACCTCAACATTTGTGTTGGTCCCCTTGTCGCCACTCCAGAAGATATGATACATAGTTCCAGGCGAAATGAAAATGTATGCACCGCAACCGCATATGTCCTCCTTGGAAGCCTTATCAAAATACCCTCGAGGAAAAATATTTATGTCAGTTAGAGGATCAATATGTCTCACTGAAGAAATATGACCCCCAAATTTTTCTTTGCTAAAAAAGGCCACAATGATAATGCATCGAATCACGATATCTAGCTTGATGTTTGTTGTAGCGACTGCAACCACTCTCCAAAATTTTTCCTTCGCTTTGTTTTGGAACCTCCCTCCTAAAAATCTTAACAACTTATCTTACACTGCTCAGGTACTTGTGTTTTCATTTAAGTTTATCTTTCAATTTGCAGCTTGTGTTCGCTTACTTTCTTTGCTGACTAACCACAAGATGACCCCCTGTGACTTATTTTTCATTCGGTTCTTGCGTTGTATTGGAAAATTGGGTAGTCTTAGAGGGAAACTTGCCTTGCTCTCAGGAATTGCATAGAGCATCCCAATAGTCTATCTTGCTCTCCAAAATTGTGTAGAACATCCCAACAGTGAGCTTAGGCTCCAAAACTCCACAGACCCAACTGACAGCTTGTCTTCAGCTGGGAAATTGCGTAGAGCATGAGAGGTAGCCAGAGCCGCTCAGCCCAGAAATTGCGCAGAGCATACTGTGCTCACAAACTGTCTAATTCATGTGCTGGTAGGTTGCCAAGTTCTGTCTAGAACTATGCAATTTCTCCATGCATGCATGACAACCCTTCCTAAAAAGTAAGAAGCTAAAAGGAAAAGTATATCTATTATTAGTTTCCCGAAGGCAACACATTGCCATCTTGAGAAGTTTTTGCTAAGTGTCACTATTGTCCTTGATCTCAAGCATACGAGTCATGAACTCCATCTGATCAAATCTATGTAATGTATGCCTCTAGAGCTCACTTATGCATTCGATCATCCAACTCTAGCTTCCCTAGGAGATCAAGGAGCCTTTGGAGCATTGTCTTCGCTTTTCCGGGTGAGTTTTGCTTTTATCGCCTTTTGTTGATTTTTCTATCTCTTTTGCCTGTTTAGCTTGTGAGAATGTCATTCCATTCGTTTTGTTGAATGACTGCTGGCATTTTAACTTGTTTTAGCTTGTATAAGCGTCGTTTTAAGTTTTGCATTGCCTTTCTTAAGCATCACATGCATGACCCAGTTTTTTCTCTAAGGGTTGTCGTTGCGGCGACTCCCTTCACATGCTTCGTGTTCCTTCAGTTTAATCAATTGTTGCACGTGTTTCACATGGATACATCTACACTCAACTAGATCTGCACTCATCCTTGCATCATCTTTCAGATCTGTTTGTTTTCACACTCCCCATGGACAGATCTGGGCTCCCCCTGCCCAAATCTCACACTCACTTGCATGCATTGCGTAATTTGGAAGCTCAAGGCCTCTGCCTTGGCTTCAGGAATTATGCAGAGCTTGTCCTGGGCTAGCTCCAACTGTGCACTATGAAATTCCAGGATCCATTCGCCCAGCTTGGTCACTAAGAATTTGCAATGCATAGTCTCTCCCAGGTCCTATCCCATACTGAACTACGCATTGCACAGTTCCAGTCAGGAAGCTTCCACACTGACTATTGGGAATGTGCAGTGCGGAGTTCAAACAGTCAGTCAGTCACCCCTGTCTGTCAAAACTATGCAATTCCTCTCATCAAATGCCCTAATTGTTGCTTGATCATGCAGTGAAGTTGGATTTGCAAGAGATAATGTTTGCTTGCCATAAGTGTCTTTTCTTTCCCACAGGAACCACACTCACGAAGTGCTTCTCTATAGCAGTCATTGTACCATAGCACCAAAGAGAGTTCCTTCAAGAGATACCACTGAAATAAGTATCAGGGAAGTAATTGAGCAAGCGCCGATTTACTTACCAATATATTCAAATGCTCAACACTAACATGTCAGTAAGGCCAACAATAGTGGCAGAGGGCAACAATCCAGTACAAGAACAGGGAAAGAGGAAGTTGCTGACATAACAGAGGGAGAACAAAGTTGCAGAGCGAAATCATGTTCAATATTCATGCAGGAAAATTTGACGGCATAAGCAAAAGGAAGAAGAGGACACAAACAGTAGAGAGAAGAGCGGAGCTTGTAGGTAGCAGAACTGAGATCGAAACAATCAGGACAAGAGTTGAAGTAAGAGCAAGAGTTGAGAAGCAGAAATGGGAAGAAGAACGAAGGCAAGGCGCATTACAACACCCATACAGGTTGATAAGTTGGAACAACTAGAAAATGAGGAAGAGAGTGAACAGATACAGGTTCCCTCACCAAAGCTAAGCACAAGAACCAAGTTCGGTCAGAGTTCGACAAGTATATGGAGCAATTGATGCGTAAGGCCACCGGTGATGACTTGCAAATGAGCGCAGACAACATGCAGACGTACATTAGTGGTCCAACCACACTCAGGATAGTTCAACTCATACTTCAAGATGTGATGGACACAGGTTCCAAGACCACATGCTCGGATGCCATGGAGGCAAGATTCCTATTTTAATAAGACATCATCCAGCAGTTTGGGGACATCATAGAACAACACCAAGCTTGGCATCAATACATGACCGAGAAGCATCAAGTGGGTGTTGCTGAGTTGGTCTTTCCCCAAACCTCAGAGTCATAGTGTGTTGTCTTGTTAGGCTATCTCTAGCCTATTTTGTCTCACATGGGTACATGTGGAAAATGTATATTATTGTAAACATGTTGTAAGTGAAATTCCAAGTGTCACTAGTGGAATGTGAATAGTCACTATGTAATGTGAAGAGTCATGAGGGTAGTCCAAGAGTCACAAAGGGGAATGTCAAGGGTCACCCCACCCTTTGTTATAAATAGAACCTAGTAACTCATAGAACATGCTTTTGGGAGCCAAGATTTTGGCTATGCATTTCTTAGAGAAGGCTTGGAGAGTATTGAAACGAGCCTTGGATTCTTCACAGTGCAGAGTGAGTACATCTCTTTGGAGGAGTAGGCGGTGTTGACTGTAATTTTCCACTATTCAGGCTAGTGGCTATCAATGGCGTCTGTATGTATGTATCGAACTTTCACTTAATATATATAACATATCCAACGCGTTTTCATGCATATGTTGTTATTATAGTTAGACTATTCTGGTTGCTTTGGAATTGTATGTTATTTAACTTACGCATTTATCTATGAACTATTTTGTATGCAATTGTATGAACCTTGTTGTAGATGAGTTGTTGGTTTAACCCATCACTTTGGATTGTGGGCTATTCTAATTTCCACCTTGTGATGTCATTCAGCTCATGTGTTCCTTTTAGGCTATGCACTATTACAGGCTTCTAAGGGACACACTTCCTTTTCCCCTCCATGTGTTAGAACCCCCATGCATCTCACTTGACTCATTGCAAGGTCACACACTTTCTTCCGACAAAGATATCCACACTTACTTCTGCATGCTATCGCAGTTAAGGCATTGCTTTACTACCCACTGGTGGGACTCCTACTCCAAATAGTCTGAGGTCTAGTTGGGACTTCTTACTGCATAGATCCCCTGACATGTTGGCGGGTCCAACAGTGTCAATATTTCTGGTGCAAGAAGGAGGGCCATATGACAAGCTGAGTCCTCAAACTCTGTTTTGAATATCTACACATTCTTCATGACTTACGTTACAATTAAACCTCTGACATGTCTGTCTCATGGGAATTATTTTGAAGTGTGGAAGGATCTCCTTAATGAATTGTCACATAACACATATGATGGTGAAGGAGGAGCAAATTTTCTTAGTCACAGATTTTCCTTTATGGGTTCCCGTGAAAGGAATGATGTCCTCTCAGACGACGTTACTTGCTCATTGTTAACTTACACGCTCAGAGGGAATGCATTGCAATGGTGTGTCACATTTCCCGCAACCTCCATTCACTCTTATGATCAGATGATTAGAGAGTTGGCCCGTGCTTTCTATCATTATGATCATGAAGCACTCAATAAAAATATTCTAGAATTATGGAAAGCACTTATGAATCCCTTTTGCAATTTTGGAATTGCTTTTGTAATCTCACTTTTCAAATCCCAGAAGATGAGATTGATTGGAAATTTCTTAATGAAATATTTTAGTATATTCTTCACATATATGAAAATCCACATGTGTTAGAATCATTCGAACCCCTCCTAGCATACCTTGGTGTTAGAGCTGCCAAACCCAAGATGGACAAGGTTGTTGTCAACGATGGCCCTGCATCCTCTCCTCATCAAACAAATCTAGCTCCGCAATGCAAGGTGGGAGAAGTTGCAAACCCGTCTGTTGAATTGTCACATCCTGCCACCCCACTTGCTCTAGATATCTGTGTAAATTTTGCTTGCAAGCTTGTTGGTTTTCATGTGAACTCGCTTCCTCAACCTTCATCCTCTCGTTTTGTTGATCCTCTAGATTGTATTGTGTTGTGTTCTCCCGTTCCAGACTCCACATTTTTTGTTTATGAAGATCAAGTTGTCGATAGAGTTAGTGTTGAGTAGCCAACATGCACTGTCATTTTTTATGAGTATTTGTGGGAATATGAAGAAGAAACTGCGGTGAAGGATGACCTCCTTTCATCTGCACCTCATCCGCTTTTTCCTAACATCTTTTGTGAGTCTTCCATTTCTGACTTGTCTTGTGAAAACTCATCCTCGAACGTTTCTACTTTGATCATTCACAGAACAAACTGGATGTCAACCCATCATTGCATTGTAGAGAGGACAAATATTTCTTTCTAAGTCCACCCAATCTATCATATTTTCTTTTTGAAAACTCAGAGGGTGAACATTTTTGTTTCTCATCAACCCTTTGGTATGATCCATCAGATCATGAGGATGTCGATGAACATCTCGAATTTTCTATTCATGGTTGTCATGATCTCTTTACTCCTTCATTCAATCATGATTCCGATTCATTCGTTGTTGATCTTTCTAAGCCACCATCTTTGATGATCTATCCATTGATGAAGTGGAAACCCCTCAAGTTGTCAAGGCACATCAACCCGCGCTGATGGTTATGCCAGGTCCTCGTTGTCTTGAGGTCAATTCCACTTCTAATAAGAAATCTATTGAAACACCCCAAGCTCCTCATCACTCTCCTGTTTACATTGAAGATCAATCTAGTTTACAAATTTCACATCCTCCACCTAAATCACATGATCTTATCACTCATGCATTGGAGGAATCATACACAACAGGCACTGTTGCTAAGCGAAATTTTTCTTCCTTTTTCATGTTTTCTCATTTGTCATGGTCAAAAGAGTGTACATTCTCATTGTTTGTGTTAGCCTCCTGTTGCAACAGGTGTTCATCTTTCATGATTGACAATTTTACATGCCAAATATGTCATCTTTCATGTTGTAAGGTTCCATATTTGCAAAAAAAGCCCAAAGAAGAGGCCATGAAAGTATGCCAGTCCAAATGCCACTGCCGTATTCGAATTTTGATGACTTAAACATTTTTGAAGAATGTTCTGTTAAGGGAAGTCCAAACAGCTTAATCTTGGCTTCCATAGGTTTCAATTTCCTGTTTTAGAATATAGAGAATGTGTTGAGCCTCAACCTTGCACTTACTTAGCCATCTTCCCAACAGCCTTTTCCCATTCACTTCTTCCTTTTTCCATCTTTTCCTCCATTAACTTGTTCAAATTATTGCATTACATGTCTTTTTATCATGGTTTGTTAACTATGCTAATGTTTGACTGTTTGATTAGAATTTTGGAACATATACAACAATTCCGCAGCTGTTCAGCAATTCCGCAGCTATTCAGAGATTCCGCAGCTATTCAGAGATTCCGCAGCCTTTTTGTTGTTTGATATACTCCACGTGTCTTCTCAAGGAACGGGCCACATGGGCATGTTGGGATGGATGTACACATGGATCGTATGCTATTGGTTGAGCCAAACCAGTCACGTATGCCCTTGGTCAACGCAGGTGTTCCCTCGGTCAAACGGTCAAGTTCTAGACGGTGGCACGAGAGTCGTGAGCAGCTGAGACACGGAACCATAGCTGGCAATTTCTCCACGTCACGAGGACAGCAAAAGACAGGATCCAAACATAGATTTACCTCCCATGATGACCGTTTCCTCCAAACGTGCACGGAGTTGCCTGCGTGTTGCTGCACAAGTGAATTAGTTAAGACTGCGTGTTGCTGTGTAGTTAATAAGTTAGGCTGTAGTTGCTTAGTTCACGCAGAGGGTAGTTTGCCTCTGTGCTTATAAATAAAGCGTGTGCCAACGCTTATAGATTAGCTTTTTGGATATTGTAAGTGATGCGTTTATTTTGTTATAAAAACTCTGTTTTAGAAGGCTGTTTCTACAACAATTTTTCACTGTACTTTGACATGCTGGTTTTATAAAAGAAGACTGTTTCTGTTCACCTTTTCGTAGCTGATCTTTTAGCTAGTTGCGTGGATGGAGGGCCCCCATCTATGACAGCCTGTGTACATAGCGTTTGATTTCATTTTCCTGCCTTCAGCAATTTTTATTTCTTTCATCATGTATAATAGTGTACCATTTGATTTCATGTCATTTCATTCCCAGCTTTTATTTTAAACTGATCAGTATTGTTTTCTGCAGGTTTTTAGCCTGGGATTGTGAGTTTTGTGTATTTGCTTTATCTCTGATGGTATTTTCAGTTGTCATATTCATAGTTGTTGCCTTTACTTTGATTTTCTAGCTTAACTTCTAGCTTAGTTCCTCAAGCTGTATGCTAACACATTGATGGTCTCCTTATCATAAGTTGTTCATCTGTAAGAGATCAGAATACTAATAAATTACAGCTTGCTTTGAGTAGCTTTTGGCTTATATCACTAACTCTTTCTTCACTTGTTACACAAAACAATGTATGTTGGAAGCAGAATGCTGGAGAAAGGCACAGTGGTGTTATAATTTGTCATTTAGAGATTTATCACTTTTTAGACTTATCTCTAACTACTTCCTAATCGTGTTTTACATAGTACCATATGTTGGAAGCAGAGAGTTAGGAAGAGATGAACATTATCATTGGTTTTTAAAGTGATTTTCTTATCTTTTTATTTGCAGCAACATGAGTAGTGACTAGTGCCATTAGAAAGTGGTTCTTTGCTTTCAGTTCATTTCAAGTTATTTATTTCAAGCTCTTTCTTTGCAAAGTTTAGAAGGTAGTTAGAAACCACCAGCAACACACACTCACTCATTTAGAAATCACCTTACACACACTATCACTCATCTGTTTATAAAATCATCACTCCATCTTAGGAAGTTAAATTGACCACAAACAACACCCCCAAACGACAAAAAGATCTAAGAGGTTGCTTAAGTACATATAGTACACCTTCACTTCATCAGCTTACGAGCTCCTGGTTGACAATTTATGATAGCAATTTAGACAACACTAAATTGACTAAACAGAATGATATCTGTCCAAATAGCTTAATTTTGGTAGATTTATAGATAGGTAGATAATCAAAGGAGCCCAACTACTTAATCTGGGCCCTTGGCAGAAATAAGTGTAGATTTAGATAGGAGGACAGTCAAAAGAAAAATTGTGAAGCTGGGTCTGCAAGTCTAAGTGCACCTACCAAAAAGAAGAAAAAATGTTAGGAAGGTAGGCTGGGTAGGTAGCTGTGTAGTTGCAGAATCATGACTTGTGATCCATTTTTGTTGTCAAGTGTCATATTTATTCAAATCACAAGTTGGAGGCAGTTTTCCATTCGGAGGAGCTCAAACTGGACATTACTAACTTCCCCTTCTTCTTCTTTCCCGAATCACTTACTAACTTCCCTGAAGAGGTCAAGATCTGCTTGATTCCTCTTAGTTTCATCATTTTCCATTATATTTGCCTAAGTGAAGGTCCTCTTGGCTTAGGAGTACTGTTGTTTCACTCTTGAGTCACTTTTTCCCAAAATAGGTCCCATACTTAGCGCTTTCTGGTCATTTTCATATTAACTCCTAAAACTCTATTATCTAACTCCCTAGTCTATTCCCTTATCCCCTATTATGAAAAATATATAAAATCCCAAAAAAAAATTAATACCCCCTCCCTGGCACTATAGCCATATAATATCAAGTTTGGGAAATGTTGAGTTCACCAGGAACTTGACATTAGCCTTCCACGTTCAAACCCTGCGATTAACTTGGCATCTAGTTAAGTTAATGACCTTTTCTTTCCCCTTTACCCATAAACATTTCATCATTCTCACCCCCTCTCGCTGATTGTTCAAAGTTTAGTGTTAAAATGTTGAATAAACATTGAACTTTACCCCCGGTGCGCAAACCATGTATAAAACCCACTTTTCCGCCCTTATCCTAAGGTTTTGCTCATAAACATTTAACCCCCACTCGTTTTTAACCCCATAACCCACTTCCCTAATGTTTTAAACCCCCCCGTCACATAAAAAATTAATCAAAAGGCGCGCGGGCCCCGTCCCTTATCCCTCCGCCGCCTTACCCGTCCCACCAACCGTCCGATCGCCCGTGCCCGAGATCAACGGCGGGTGGGCTTTTTCATCTCCGAAGCCGCCGATGTTTAGCGTCCGGGAGTTCGACGGTTTTTCCGCCGTACTCCCGCCACGCGTCGCCCTCCTGGGTGTGGCGAAGCCCCCTCCTCCCAAACAACTCTAGTGCAAAGGCGGTGCGCCCGAAACCGCCAAACCGCCCTCCCCTGGGTGACATCAACGCCACGTCCTCCGCCCAGTGATGTCATCCTACTGCGTCATCTGCCTCCGTCGGCCTCGTCCCACGTCACTGCAACTGTGTACCGCCACGTCACCCGTCGTACTGCTGACGTCATCCCGCCACGTCACCCGCCGTACTAGGTCCCACCCACTGATGTCATCACTCAAAAAAGGCGCGAAAGGCGAAAATCGCGCATGGCTACGGGAAATGGGCCAAAATGGAAAGCCCCTCATCGCGCAGCCCCTAGCAAGCCCAAAAGGCACAGAATGATCTGTTTTTCTTCGCGAAGCATTCAGAAAGGGGCAAACACACTTTTTAAAGCAACAGAAGGCCAAGCAGCTACCATGAAGGATCGATGGGACAGTCTAAACCATTCAAAAGATTTTAAAGACTCCAGGATCAACGCCAAAGAGTATCAGGAAGCAACAGAGAGTATCGGTTCAGCAACATCAAATCAGGTGAAAATTAAAAACCTTCATCAAATTCAGCAAAGCAGTTAAGGCCATTTAAAAGCCTATCTGGTCGGGATTAGTGCACATTAATGCCAACAAAACAACAACAAAACCAAGTTAGAGGTGGAGATAAAGGACAAATCACAGTTATTACAGGAGGACTGCACCGGGCTACCCAGGATAGACATTAACTCAGTTTTGATACAACTGCCCTCAGCGCAGGCCAAAGATATTTTCATGCATCTATTTCTAGATAAGATTAGGTTAAAGTAATCATTTTCTTTCAGATGTGTTTAGGTCGGCTGTAATAGATTAGTTTTTGGATAATTTTCCCTATATATACCGACCCTCTGTATTATTTAAAGGGGGGTTGGTTGATAATCCTCATTAGAGACTCGCACTGGATATCTGAGATGTTTTACTTAATCAAAGATTGCTGAAAAGCTTTGGAGGAATGACTATCTGCTCTGCGTCTAATGGTTTGAAGAATTGAATGCGGAATCGTTTTGCTGCTATATGAACCAATAAGTTTTCCTTACCTCTGTTATGTCGATTTCACATATGCTCACTTCATAGAACAAAGGATTGGCTTAGAATTTGCTTGGTTGCACTCTATGCTCAGTTTCTGTGGCTTTTTATTGTTTTCCTCTTGAATTAGGCATAAATATGAATTCTGTTATGGCTCATGTTTGACCTATTTTCATATATGAATGACTGTTATCTAGGAATTCTTAACTGCTCCTAGATAGGCCTCATTTGTTTTCTTACTACTAATCTAAATGAGAGATTCTTAATTGCCCCTCATTCCTTAGCCTCTAATCCATCTCTTTTACCTTGAATGATTGTTTCATACGCAGCTAGCTTGCTCCATATTCCTTCCTGTGACCAAGAAAACGCACCAGCAGTCCTACTCCTTGACTCCACGCCCAATGGTTCTAGAAATTTCATGTTGTCCCTACCTCTTTACTTGAAAGCATCATCCTTACCACCAAAAACAAAACAAAACCCCTTGAACTCAATAACTAGCCTAAAAACATTATCAACAAAGCTAAATCCGAAATAGAGAGCCCTCTCTGATTGCAAGTGGGCTAGACCGTGCAGTCCAAAGATTGGTCTATGGTTACCTCGGCCGTATCCTTTTGATGCCGACCAGAAGGACAACCTGAGTGATAACAGTTTGTGCACACTGTGTTGCAACACCATGGTATGTACGTAGAATGTTTGCCTTGCATGTTTACTCTTTTAATTTTTGTGGATGCTTTTAAACTTCGAGCATGTTGGTCTTCATTGTCTTATCTCTTTTTTGCGCGGGTTTACTTGTATATCTTTTTGGTCAACTATGCCTTCACCAAAATGAGTCAACCAATGCGCTGGTGGCTGCATTGGAAGTATCACTTCACCTGAGTAGGTCTATGCACTGTTTAGTTTAGGAGTAGGAGTAGTGCTTTCTTTCTTGTTTTCTTTGCATTCATGTTTTGATTTTCTTACTTGTTTCCTTTCACTTTACTTCTATCCTTTGCTTGCTTGTTTGTTTTCTTGTTATGCACCTGTAGGTTAGTTTCACATGAGCCATGTTTGGCTCTTGAGATAAGCAGGGTGAAGTACAAGAGGACTTGTACAACTATCAACATTTGGTTATCTGTTATCCTCTCTCTTTATGAAGAGCTTGTTGTCTTCAATCGATAATACCCTGATGGAAAATACATTCTGTTCAGAGTGAGCCTTGGTCAAAACACAACGCTTGCACTTTTAACTAGTACTTCCTACTCTAATTGGTTTTTCTATATTTTCTTAACCCTTTTCAGCTTAGTAAAGTAGAGTAAGGTGAGGGGGAAAACCTTAAAAAGTATGTCAGAGGTATATATAACATACTTATCTGAAGGGACGACCTCTTCTGCTCTCAATAAGTCGGGATCCCTCTTCCGCCTCATGAAATAAATAAGTGCCTATGCACAATTCTCTAAAAAATGAAAAAAACAAATAATAATAAATAAATGCGAAAGAAGAGAAAGGCTTCCTGCGTAGAGAGGTGAAGCAAGCAACTCTGCCGAGGTACTGTCGAAGCTCGTTGGCAGTGAAGCAATTCTTGTGTTCCTGAAGTGACTCCGTCGGGGTACTATCCAGGCCTGTTGGTAGTAGAGCAGCACCAGAGATGAAACTAAGACTATGATAGTTATATTACTTGTGCATCAATATACCCCTCATCCCAAATCGAAACCACTCAGTTGACTTGGCTTGGTGTGTGTGCTGACCGATCAAGAGAATGGCAGGGACTATATCTTTAACTCAAGTTAGTGAAGAAGCTATGAAAATCAAAGAATTGAACAATATTCCATATGATTTAGACTCGATTTACACGAGACAAGGTCCATACAGAGAGTTGGAGTTCTATCAGTGTGTCACAAATGTTGTAGTGGCCACAACCACCCTCCAAAATTTTTCCTTCACTTTGTTTTCGAGCCCCCCTCCTCAAAATCTTAGCATCTTGTCTTGCACTGCTTAGGTACTTGTGTTTTCATTTTAAGTTTATCTTTCGCTTTGGAGCTTGTGTTTGCTTACTTTCTTTGTTGGCTAACCACAAGCTGACCCCTAGCGACTTGGTTTGAATTTGATTCTTGCATTATCTTGACAAACTGCATAGTCCTAGAGGGAAACCTGCCTTGCTCTAAGGAATTGAGCAGAGCAACCCATCAGTCTGCCTTGCTCTCCAAAATTTATCAGAACATCCCGATAATGAGATTAGGCTCCAAAAATGCATAGATATAGATAACATCTTGTCTTCAGCTGGGGAACTGAGCAAAGCATGAGAGGCAGCCAAATCCACTTATCCTAGAAATTGCGCAGAGCATACTGTGCTCAAAAATCGTCTGATGCATGTGCCAACAGGTTGCCCAGTTCCTCCAAAACTGCACAATTTCTCCATGCATGCATGGAAGCCCTTCCCGAAAATAAAGAAGCTAAAAGGAAAAGCAGATATAATATTAGTTTCTCGAAGGCGATACATTGCCATTTTCAGAAGTTTCTGCTAAGTGTCACTATTGTCCTTGATCTCAAACATACACGTCATGAACTCCATTTGCTCAAATCTATGTAATGGATGCCTCCATAGCTCACTTATGCATTCGAGGAATGACTGTCTGCTCTGTGTCTAATGGTTTGAAGAATTGAATGTGGAATTCTTGTGCTGCTATATGAACCAATAAGTTTTCCTTACCTCTGTTATGTCGATTTCACATATGCTCACTTCACAGAACAAAGGACTGGCTTAGAATTTGCTTGGTTGCACTCTATGCTCAGTTTCTGTGGCTTTTTAATGTTTTCCTCTTGAATTAGGCATAAACATGAATTCTGTTATGGCTAATGTTTGACCTATTTTCATATATGAATGACTGTTATCTAGGAATTCTTAACTGCTCCTAGATAGGGCTCATTTGTTTTCTTGCTGCTAATCTGAATGAGAGATTCTTAATTGCCCCTCATTCCTTAGCCTCTAATCCATCTCTTTTACCTTGAATGATTGTTTCATACGCAGCTAGCTTGCTCCATATTCCTTCCTGTGACCAAGAAAACACACCAGCAGTCCTACTCCTTGACTCCACGCCCAATGGTTCTAAAAATTTCATGTTGTCCCTGCCTCTTTACTTGAAAGCATCATCCTTCCCACCAAAAACAAAACAAAACCCCTTGAACTCAATAACTAGCCTAAAAACATTATCAACAAAGCTAAATCTGAAAGAGAGAGCCCTCTCTGATTGCAGGTGGGCTAGACCCTGCAGTCCAAAGATTGGTCTGTGGTTACCTCGGCCGTATCCTTTTGATGCCGACTAGAAGGACAACCTGAGTGATAACATAATGGCGACTCCACTGGGGACATCCTCAGTTATTTTCACAAATCAAGTTGGAAAACTCCGGAAGAACAAAAATCAATGCTGTCTGTTCCTTAAAACTACAGATGAAGTCTGAATGTCGGCCAGGAAGCCTTTGAAACTGTTCTTGCTTTGTAGTTACAGGAGTAAATAAATGTTGCTTCAGTCAATCTTCATGCTAGTTTTAAACTACAGATAGCTGTCCCCGAAATTTAATCAGTTCCTTGCCAATTCTAACAAAAAAAAAAAAACATTCGCAGAAAATACCAAAACAAATTCAGAATCTGGATCCCAAAAAGAATTCTCGTTATACTAAGTCAAATCCAGACCCAAATCCACCAGCTGCTTTTGAGAATTCGAACTTAATCCCAAAAATCCTTAGGAAGAAAGAGCAAAGAGAAGATTTTTCTGATAATAGTCCTCAAGCAGTTCGCCCAAGCAGCGTTCCAACCCTTGTCAAAGTCTTATTTCGTTCAACCCCTACTTCCCCTTGTTCATCATCTACTTCCCAAAGCACTCCTTCCACACCTCCATTCACTACACATACTCCCATTACCACTACTGCTGTTCCAATTGTCCCAGTTGTTCCACTTATCCCTGTTGTTCTGGTCGTCCCTGTAAATATGGCCAATAGATATGCACCCCTGCAATTACATGCAAACCCTGGGGCTATGCCTCAGGATTATCAAACTAAAATCACATATTTTGATGGAACTGGCACTTGCACAGCCCTTCAACATACAAAGAAAATGCAAGACTACTTTGAGAACTACGAAATAGATGATGATAGTGTGAGAGTGAAAATTTTTGTTCAAAGTTTAACATGTGATGTAAGAACTTGGTTAAGATCACTTGCTGCAAATTCCATAACTACTCTAGATGAGCTTTACCAATCCTTTACCAACAGATGGGAGAAAAAGAAAGACCCCTTGCACATACTTGCTGAGTACGATACAATAAAAAGAGGCCCTCAAGGGTCTGTCATAGATTACTGTGCTAGATTCAATAATGACTATAATGCAATACCACAGAACCTGAGACCTCCACCTGACCTTGCCTTGTATAAATTCCCTGATGGATTCGACCCAGATATGGCCTACTAGTTAAAAGAAAGAGCCCCTCAAACCCTTGCAGACATGCAAAATGTTGTTGTTAGCATAGAGGCCAACCTGATTGCCAAAAGAAATAGAGCTAGAATGGAGAGAAGAACCACTTTCAAAGAAGAACCCACAGCCTTAGATCAGAAACTTGATGCTATAATCAATGGCATGCAAAGGCTGGGAGACAGAGTAGAAAGTGTTGAGAGGAAATCATCATGGGAAGGACAACAGTCCAATATAATAAGGAACCCAAATTTCAAGAAAATGCAGAACACAAATGCTGGTAGGTCTAGTCCAGACCATGATATAAGACCACCTTTTCATGAAAATTATGCGAAAGCATCTACATCTAGTGAGCCCCCAGAGGACACTCACATGAACCTGGTGGATTCGAGGGCTGAGCAACAGATTTTTCTAACTCAACAAGACCAAGATGAGCATGAATTTAATCAATTTCAGACTAAGTCTAGTGAGTCTTTTGATTTTAAACAGGGCTATGATACTGCTGTGTATGAGGTCCACAAACAATATAAGCTGAGAACTAGGACCATTGACATTCTTGAACCTAAGAAACCAAAGGATGGCAAACAACCCAACAAGACTAGAGGCAAGGTTTTCATAACAGAACCAGCTGATATACCTGTCCCAAACCCGCATCAAGTGGCTGTAGAGGACATAACACAAATGCAACCTTCTATTGACCAGCCTCGACCACCTTCCTCCTTGAAAGAAAATCTGAACAGCATTCCAAAAAGCCCTCCTAAAACAGAAAAACCACAATCAAACACTTCCCATAACACTGATAAACAAGACCAAGCTGCTGATACTCCAATGGAAAAAGGGAAACCTGCTTATCACATTACTAAAACCCAATCTGAAAAATCATTTGACTTAGAGGCAGAAATAGGTAAATTGAAGATATCCATCCCCTTATCCGAACTGGCCAAACATGATGTGTATAGGCAACAAATTCAAAGGTCACTTCAAATGCCGGAGGTAAAGGATGATGTGAATGTTCTTGATGATCAACTTGAGCTGTTGTTTGGTCTAGAAGTTAATGGAAAATCAACATATGGATCTGTCTTGCCCTTTTATGTCAGTTTACATATACATGACAAAGTCTTGCACAATGCCATGTTTGACTCAGGTGCCTCACACAACCTTATGCCCAAAGCCGTAATGGAAAAGCTGAACCTTTATGTTACAAGACCCTACAAAGATCTATTCTCCTTTGACTCAAGTCAAGTCAAGTGTTTAGGCCTCATCAAAGACCTGTGTGTCTCCTTAGTCCAATTTCCTAACAAGACAATCCTCATGGATGTGGTGGCTGCTGACATTCCACCAAAGTATGGCATGTTACTGTCAAGATCTTGGGGAGCAAAACTCCAAGGATCCCTCCAATTAGATCTCTCTTATGCCACTATATCTGTCTTTGGGAAACCAAAGAGACTGTATAGAGAAACACTGATGAAATATGTGGTAACTAGTGAGAGCAAGCCTGAAAATTTTCCCATTTACTCAATCCATTCTGACATGGATTCTTTTATTTTATTTAATGATGAAATAAGTCCTCCAATTGATGACAAGCCGTTGGATTTAGGAATGAACACACACATAAATGAAGAATCGGTTGCCCATACTGATGCAACTGTCAAAACAATCAAGGCAACCAGCTTACAAGAAGAACCTCCCCAAACAGAAAATTCAAATCTGTTCGTTGCAAGAATGACTGAAACTCTTGACACTAACCACAAGCAAGAAATCGTATGGTATTTAGAGTTTGATGGCTCTGCCAACAAGTTAGGAGCAGGGGCAGGTGTTTGGATTCACAATACACATAACAACCATGCAGAAGGCCATTCCTACAGACTAAACTTCAAATGCACTAATAACATGGCAGAGTATGAGGCTCTCCTCTTAGGCCTTAAACTGCTCACAGCTCTAGGAGCTGCAAAAGTATCCATTTTAGGTGACTCTGATTTAATAATACAACAGATGAAAGGTAATTTTGTTACCAATGACAATAGAATGAGGGCCTATAGGACTGCTGCCACTAGTATACTCAACACATTCACTGAATCCAAGCTTTCCAAGATTTCAAGAGAGCATAACATTCATGCACACAACCTGGCCACTTTTGCTAGTACATGCAAGCTTCCCTTTGAACCAAATCATCATTTCACTGCTGAAATAAAACATAGGCCCGCTGTCCCAAATAATGTTAAAGATTGGCAAGTGTTCGAGAATGATGCCCAGATTAACAATTTCCTCACCCTTGAGCATGAGTTTTCAAATATTAACATTGACATGGATGCTATGACAGATGAACAACAACAAACCAATGAAAATCAGCAAGCTGTAATGCCTATAATGGCCAAACGAATGTTGAACCCAACTGTTTTTGATAAAAAAAATATAGAAGAACTGAAACTAATGCATTTGGAGGAAATAGCCGAAACAGAGGCCGAGATCGTTGATCTGAAAGACAACTTACTCCCTGCTGGCCTCACTCCATTGGAAGACATGTTTGATGCTAATGATGTTCCCAAGAAACCAAAAATGCAACCCCTGAATGCTGCTATAGAAGAACACAACATTGGGACAGCAAAGAATCCCAAAATGATCAAACTATCCAAAAATCCGCCATCTGATCAAAAGCCCAAATATATTGATTTGTTCAAAGAATTCCAAGATGTATTTGCTTGGAGTTATGAGGACTTGAAATCCTATGACACCTCAGTCATCCAACACACCATTCCCTTAAAACCAAACCAAAAGCCCTTCAAACAGAAACTGAGGAGAATCAATCCCATGCTTCTCCCTTTGATTGAAAAGGAAGTGAAAAGAATGTTTGAAGCAGGTATCATAGCACCCATCAGATTTTCTGAATGGGTATCCAATCTTGTTCCTACAAGAAAAAAGACAGGAGAGATTAGGCTATGCGTAGACCTAAGAAATTTAAACCAAGTCTCCCTAAAAGACCACTACCCATTGCCCAAAATGGATCATATTCTGTAGAGAGTAGTGGGATCATCTAGAATTTCTTTGCTAGATGGATTTTCAGGTTTCAATCAAATACTGGTTCACCCGGATGACCAAGACAAGACAGCCTTTACCACACCGTGGGGAACATTTAAGTATGTGAAGATGCCATTCAGACTTAAAAACACCGGTGCTACCTTTCAAAGGGCAATGGATATTGCATTTGCCAAAGAAATACATGATTTCCTAGTTGTCTACCTTGATGATCTAACCCCTTTCTCTAAATCTGATCAAGAGCACCTGAAACATTTAAGACAAATATTCATGACATGCAGGAAATATGGCATTTCCTTGAACCCCAAAAAATCCCTCTTTGGCCTTGAAGAAGGCAAACTCCTTGGCCATATCATATCAAAGGATGGGATTAGAATTGATCCTGAAAGAATCCAAGCCATTCTCCAAATCCCATACCCAAGAAACATAAAAGAGTTGCAAGCATTCTTGGGAAAGATCAATTTCCTAAGGAGATTTATTCCAAATCTAGTTGAGCTAATAAGACTATTAAGCAACATGTTAAAAAAGGATGCCAAGGTAAGATGGTCTTTTGAAACCAAACAAGCCTTTGAGGGCATAAAATCTGCCTTAACCCAAGCCCTTGTCCTTACAAGTCCACAATTTGATAGGGACTTTATCATATTTTCTTTTGCATCTGATCACACCATAGCTGTTGTTCTTCTGCAAAAGGATGATCAGGGAGCTGAAAAGCCAATTGCATTTTTTAGCCAAGCCTTAAGAGATGCCCCTTTGAAATACCCAATCATGGAGAAGCAGGCCTATTCCCTGGTCAAAGCAATCAAGGATTTCCGAGTGTACATTTTATATTCACATGTAATTGCCTATGTCCCAAATGCTGTTATAAAAGACATATTAACCCAAGAGGGATTAGAGGGCAAAAGAGGCAAATGGATTGCAAACATCCTTGAGTATGACATAGAAATAAAACCAACCAAGCTCATAAAGGGACAAGGTTTAGCCAAACTGATGTCCGAAGCAAACTTTCAAGCCTTAGACATTAACCAATTGGACAATGAACAGGAGTTGGCGACTCCACAGATCAGTGAAACCTTTTTGCAATCCCCATGGTATGCTGATATATGCTTTGTTTTGTTAAACCTGTTTGCTCCCCCAGGATTGTCCAGAACTAAGAAAAGATTTTTAAGAATGAAGGCTTCAAAGTTTTGTGTCATAGATGGTGCATTATTTTGGAAAAATCATGAAGGTATATTGCTTAATTGTTTAATCATGAATGAAACTAACAATGTCATGAAAGAGTTCCATGCAGGTGACTGTGGAGGGCATCTATATTGGAAATCCACTGCTGATAAAATTCTAAGGGCTGGTTTCTATTGGCCCTCTCTTTTTTCAGATGTAAAGAAGTTTGCCATGTCATGTCACAAATGCCAAATCTTTGAAGGCAAAAGAAAGCTGTTGCCCCTGCCCCTTAAACCCATCTCAACTGAAAAGCCTTTTCAACAATGGGGTCTTGACTTCATTGGAGAAATCCATCCCTCTTCCTCAGGCCAGCACAAATGGATTTTAACAGCCACCGACTATTTCACCAAGTGGGTTGAGGCCATCCCATGGAGATAAGCCAATGACACCATCATTATCCAATTCCTTGAGTGCAACATACTTTCTAGATTTGGCTGCCCTGAGCAGATCATTACTGATAACACCGCTACTTTTAAATCCAAAAAAATGATCAATTTTTGCCACAAATTTCACATCACCTTGGGGCATTCCACAGCCTATTACCCCCAAGGTAATGGCCTGGTTGAGTCATCTAATAAGAGCCTAATTAATATCATAAAGAAAGTGCTAGAAGAAAACAAGAAGAACTGGCATAGGAAGCTCATAAATGCCCTATGGGCAGACATACTTTCAACAAAGAAATCCATTGGGATGAGCCCTTATGAGCTAGTATATGGCATGGAAGCCAAGTTTCCTTCATCTTTGGGCATCCCTACTATCAGACGGTTACAGGAGATTCAGGCTGAAACAAACGACATTCAACGAAGAATCAACCAAACCGTTCATCTTCAGCAAACCAGAGAGCAAGTTTATGACAGAGCTCAGATTTTGCAAGAAAATCTCAAAAGGATGTTTGATAAGAGAGCTAAGGCTGAGGATTTCTATATTGGTGACAAAGTTCTAATGTGGGATTCACGAAGAGAAGACAAGGGAAAACATGCAAGATTTGATTTTTTATGGAAAGGGCCATTCGTTATTTCTGCTGTTCAGGGAAATAACACATATTTTCTCAAATCTGTAGAGGGCAGCACAGCTGAAGAAGGCCCTGTGAATGGCCGAATGCTGAAACATTACCATGATCCCTTTTAAAGGGATACAATCCAGCTATGTACATATCTCTTTGTACATTGATATTTGTATATATCAGTGCTCTTTTTTTTAGTTTTTTTTGTAGGCAATCTGAGTGTTAGAGGAGAAACAGTAATGTTTGTGAAGACATAGCCAATTGCCAATATTCCATTCTTTAAAGCTCTGTCTCTACATTAAACTTGGTAAAACAGCAATAGTAGCACTGTCATATCACAGAAATTTATGGTGAAAGCAAACAGTGGGCAGCTTGCAGTCTTCAGTCAAACAATATCAATAAGAGAGGAGCATTTTTTAAATTTCACATCAGCAACTGTTTCTAGACCAGAGCTAAAGGAAACACATCAGTTTTGACCTCTGTTTTTCAAAGGCACAATGCTCAAGCAATACTGTACATAACATCAAGCATGCAGAAGAAAGCAGGCGATGCTATGCAGTTTACAGTAATTCAGTTGAGGAGGGAGTTGTTCATATTTCAAAGTTTCACACTATAACAACCAGAATAAAGAAGTTTTTCAATCCACCGCAACAATAGAAGATCAAGGCAGTCTGACCTGCTGTTCTTGGCTTTTCACAAGGAAAAGGCATCCCCAAGTGGAGCCATTGTTAGCCTCCTATTGCAACAGGTGTTCATCTTTCATGATTGACAGTTTTACATGCCAAATATGTCATCTTTCATGCTGTAAGGTTCCATATTTGCATAAAAAGGCCAAAGAAGAGGCCATGAAAGTATTCCAGTCCAAATTCCACTGATGTATTCCAATTTTGATGACTTAACCATTTTTGAAGAATGTTCTGTTAAGGGAAGTCCAAACAGCTTAATCTTGGCTTCCCTAGGTTTCAATTTCCCGTTTTAGAATATAGAGAATGATATCTGTCCAAATAGCTTAATTTTGGCAGATTTATAGATAGGTAGAGAATCAAAGGAGCCCAACTGCTTAATCTGGGCCCTTGGCAGAAATAAGTGTAGATTTAGATAGGAGGGCAGTCAAAAGAAAAATTGTGAAGCTGGGTCTGCAAGTCTAAGTGCACCTACCAAAAAGAAGAAAAAATGTTAGGAAGGTAGGCTGGGTAGGTAGCTGTGTAGTTGCAGAATCATGACTTGTGATCCATTTTTGTTGTCAAGTGTCATATTTATTCAGATCACAAGTTGGAGGCAGTTTTCCATTTGGAGGAGCTCAAACTGGACATTACTAACTTCCCCTTCTTCTTCTTTCCCGAATCACTTACTAACTTCCCTGAAGAGGTCAAGATCTGCTTGATTCCTCTTAGTTTCATCATTTTCCATTATATTTGCCTAAGTGAAGGTCCTCTTGGCTTAGGAGTATTGTTGTTTCACTCTATGAGTCACTTTTTCCCAAAATAGCCTAAGGTCCCATACTTAGCGCTTTCTAATCATCTTCATATGAACTCCTAAAACTCTATTATCTAACTCCCTAGTCTATTCCCTTATCCCCTATTATGCAAAATATATAAAATCCCAAAAAGAAATTAATACCCCCTCCCTGGCACTATAGCCATATAATATCAAGTTTGGGAAATGTTGAGTTCACCAGGAACTTGACATTAGCCTTGCACGTTCAAACCCTGGGATTAACTTGGCATCTGGTTAAGTTAATAACCTTTTCTTTCCCCTTTACCCATAAACATTTCATCATTCTCACCCCCTCTCACTGATTGTTCAAAGTTAAGTGTTAAAATGTTGAATAAACATTGAACTTTACCCCCGGTGTGCAAACCATGTATAAAACCCACTTTTCCGCCATTATCCTAAGGTTTTGCTCATAAACATTTAACCCCCGCTCGTTTTTAACTCCATAACCCACTTCCCTAATGTTTTAAACCCCCCGTCACATAAAAAATTAATCAAAAGGCATGCGGGCCCCGTCCCTTATCCCTCCGCTGCCTTACCCGTCCCGCCAACCGTCCGATCGCCCGTGCCCGAGATCAACGGCGGGCGGGATTTTTCATCTCTGAAGCCGCCGATGTTTAGCGTCCGGGAGTTCGGCGGTTTTCCCACCACGCGTCGCCCTCCCGGGTGTGGCGGAGCCCCCTCCTCCCAAACCACTCCAGTGCAAAGGCGGTGCACCCAAAACCACCAAACCGCCCTCCCCTGGGTGATGTCAGTACCACGTCCTCCGCCCAGTGATGTCATCCTACTGCGTCATCTGCCTGCGTCGGCCTCCTACCACGTCACTGCCACCGTGTACCGCCACGTCTCCCGCCGTACTGCTGACGTCATGAGCTGACGTCATCCCGCCACGTCACCCGCCATACTGGGTCCCACCTGCTAACGTCATGCTGATGTCATCACTCAAAAAAGGCGCGAAAGGCGAAAATCGTGCATGGCTACGGGAAATGGGCCAAAATGGAAAGCCCCTCATTGCGCAGCCCCCAGCAAGCCCAAAAGGCGCAGAATGACCCATTTTTCTTTGAGAAGCATTCAAAAAGGGGCAAACACACTTTTTAAAGCAACAGAAGGCTGAGCAACTGCCATGAAGGATCGATGGGATAGTCTAAACCATTCAGAAGATTTTAAAGACTCCAGGATCAGTGCCAAAGAGTATCAGGAAGCGACAGAGAGTATCAGTTCAACAACATCAAATCAGGTGAAAATTAAAAACCTTCATCAAAGTCAGCAAAGCAGTTAAGGCCATTTAAAAGCCTATCTGGTCGGGATTAGTGCACATTAATGCTAACAAAACATAAGCAAAACCAAGTTAGAGGTGGAGATAAAGGACAAATCACAGTTATTACAGGAGGACTGCACCGGGCTACCCAGGACAGACATTAACTCAGTTTTGATACAGCTGCCCTCAGCGCAGCCCAAAGATATTTTCATGCATTTATTTCTAGATAAGATTAGGTTAAAGTAATCATTTTCTTTCAGACCTGTTTAGGTCGGCTGTAATAGATTAGTTTTTGGATAATTTTCCCTATATATACCGACCCTCTGTATTGTTTAAAGGGTGGGTTGGTTGATAATCCTCATTAGAGACTCACACTGGATATCTGAGATGTTTTACTTAATCAAAGATTGCTGAAAAGCTTTGGAGGAATGACTGTCTGCTCTGTGTCTAATGGTTTGAAGAATTGAATGCGGAATTCTTGTGCTGCTATATGAACCAATAAGTTTTCCTTACCTCTGTTATGTCGATTTCACATATGCTCACTTCACAGAACAAAGGATTGGCTTAGAATTTGCTTGGTTGCACTCTATGCTCAGTTTCTGTGGCTTCTTAATGTTTTCCTCTTGAATTAGGCATAAATATGAATTCTGTTATGGCTCATGTTTGACCTATTTTCATATATGAATGACTGTTATCTAGGAATTCTTAACTGCTCCTAGATAGGGCTCATTTGTTTTCTTGCTGCTAATCTGAATGAGAGATTCTTAATTGCCCCTCATTCCTTAGCCTCTAATCCATCTCTTTTACCTTGAATGATTGTTTCATACGCAGCTAGCTTGCTCCATATTCCTTCCTGTGACCAAGAAAACGCACCAGCAGTCCTACTCCTTGACTCCACGCCCAATGGTTCTAGAACTTTCATGCTGTCCCTGCCTCTTTACTTGAAAGCATCATCCTTCCCACCAAAAACAAAACAAAACCCCTTGAACTCAATAACTAGCCTAAAAACATTATCAACAAAGCTAAATCTGAAAGAGAGAGCCCTCTCTGATTGCAGGTGGGCTAGACCCTGCAGTCCAAAGATTGGTCTGTGGTTACCTCAGCCGTATCCTTTTGATGCCAATCAGAAGGACAACCTGAGTGATAACAGTTTGTGCACACTGTGTTGCAACACCATGGTATGTACGTACAATGTTTGTCTTGCACGTTTACTCTTTTTATTTCTGTGGATGCTTTTAAACTTCGAGCATGTTGGTCTTCATTGTCTTATCTTTTTTTTGTGCGGGTTTACTTGTATATCTTTTTGGTCAACTATGCCTTCACCAACATGAGTCAACCAATGCGCTGGTGGCTACATTGGAAGTATCACTTCACCTGAGTAGGTCTATGCACTGTTTAGTTTAGGAGTAGGAGTAGTGTTTTCTTTCTTGTTTTCTTTGCATTCATGTTTTGATTTTCTTACTTGTTTCCTTTCACTTTACTTCTATCCTTTGCTTACTTGTTTGTTTTCTTGTTATGCACCTGTAGGTTAGTTTCACATGAGCCATGTTTGGCTCTTGAGATAAGCAGGGTGAAGTACAAGAGGACTTGTACAACTATCAACATTTGGTTATCTGTTATCCTCTCTCTTTATGAAGAGCTTGTTGTCTTCAATCGATGATACCCTGATGGAAAATACATTCTGTTCAGAGTGAGTCTTGGTGAAAACACAACGCTTGCACTTTTAACTAGTACTGCCTACTCTAATTGGTTTTTCTATATTTGGTTAACCCTTTTCAGCTTAGTAAAGTAGAGTAAGGTGAGGGGGAAAACCTTAAAAAGTATGTCAGAGGTATATATAACATACTTATCTGAAGGGACGACCTCTTCTGCTCTGAATAAGTCGGGATCCCTCTTCCGCCTCATGAAATAAATAAGTGCTTATGCACAATTCTCTAAAAAATGAAAAAAACAAATAATAATAAATAAATGCGAAAGAAGAGAAAGGCTTCCTGTGTAGAGAGGTGAGGTAAGCAACTCTGCCGAGGTACTGCCAAAGCTCGTTGGCAGTGAAGCGATGCTTGTGTTCCTGAAGTGACTCCGTCGGGGTACTGTCCAGGCTTGTTGGTAGCAGAGCAGCACCAGAGATGAAACTAAGACTATGATAGTTATATTACTTGTGCATCAATATACCCCTCATCCCCAATCGAAACCACTCAGTTGACTTGGCTTGGTATGTGTGCTGACCGATCAAGAGAATGGAAAGGACTATATCTTTAACTCAAGTTAGTGAAGAAGCTATGACAATCAAAGAATCGAACAATATTCCATACGATTTAGACTTGATTTACACGAGACAAGGTCCATACAGAGAGTTGGAGTTCTATCAATGTGTCACCAATGTTGTAGCGGCTACAACCACCCTCCAAAATTTTTCCTTCACTTTGTTTTCGAGCCCCCCTCCTCAAAATCTTAGAATCTTGTCTTGCACTGCTTAGGTACTTGTGTTTTCATTTTAAGTTTATCTTTCACTTTGCAGCTTGTGTTTGCTTACTTTCTTTGCTGGCTAACCACAAGCTGACCCTTAGCGACTTGGTTTGAATCTGATTCTTGCATTATCTTGACAAAATGCATAGTCCTAGAGGGAAACCTGCCTTTCTCTAAGGAATTGAGCAGAGCAACCCATCAGTCTGCCTTGCTCTCCAAAATTTCTCAGAACATCCTGACAATGAGATTAGGCTCCAAAAATGCGCAGATATAGATGACATCTTGTCTTCAGTTGGGGAACTGAGCAAAGCATGAGAGGTAGCCAAATCCACTCACACTAGAAATTGCGCAGAGCATACTGTGCTCAAAAATCGTCCGATGCATGTACCAACAGGTTGCCCGGTTCCCTCCAAAACTACACAATTTCTCCATGCATGCATGGAAGCCCTTCCCGAAAATAAAGAAGCTAAAAGGAAAAGCAGATATAATATTAGTTTCTCGAAGGCGACACATTGCCATTTTCAGAAGTTTCTGCTAAGTGTCACTATTGTCCTTGATCTCAAACATACACGTCATGAACTCCATTTGCTCAAATCTATGTAATGGATGCCTCTAGAGCTCACTTATGCATTCGATCATCCAACTATAGCTTCCCTAGGAGATCAAGGAGCCTTCAGAGTGTTGTCATCGCTCTTCACGGTGAGTTATTCCTTTATTGTCGTTTGCTTCTTTTTATGTCGCTTTTGCCTATTTAGCTTGTGAGAATGTTGTTTCACTCATTTGGTGAATGATCGCTAGCATTTTAACTTGTTTTAGCTTGTAGAAGTGTTGTTTCAAGTTTTTCATTGCATTTCTTAAACGTCACATGCATGACCCAGTTTTTTCTCTCAGGGTCACCGTTGCAGCGAATCCCTTCACATGCTTCGTGTTCCTTCAGTTTAATCGATTGCTACACTTTTTTCACAAGCATTCATCTACACTTAACCATATATGTACTTATCCTTACATCATCTTTTAGATCTGCATGTTTGCACACTCCCCATAGACATATCTGGGCTCCCCCTTGTTACAGGGAAAAGTGTCTATTTAGAACTGCTCTATCCCACTAAGGTGTGACATCTGCCTTAGAAACAAATAGAGAAAAACTACTTTTGTTTTTCCTTTCTGAATTATAGATAGAGAGGAATAGAAAGACCAAACTCTGTCTTGTGCTAATCCTTCGATTCGATCGCTCTCTTCTTTGATAGTCCCCAGCTACCTGCTCCCTTGCATGCCCAGCTTCACAAAGTACCTGTAAGATCACAAAAGCATAGCACTATACAAAGACATGGATCTATAATCATAAACAATCTAGGATCAGATGTAAATTGACCATACAAATGTAACAAGAATCAATGATACAAAAGCATGGAGGAAAACTCAAATAGCTTTTATTGATAAACAAGAAAAGATCCAGGAGGAGTTACAACCAGTTGTTCCGACCCACCATCAACTTCCCAGCAGAGAAGCCCCTCTTCACCTAAAACAAAGCATAGATCACCCAACAATCTGATGTTTGTCTCTAGAAACCAACAACAATTCCTTACAATATCCAAAATTCCAGCATTGAAAGAACTTAGAACTTAGGTGAAATGCTTTATTATGAGGATCCGAAGTTCTTTCAATGAAGAGGGAAAAGTGTCTATTTAGAACTGCTCTATCCCACTAAGGTGTGACAACTGCCTTAGAAACAAATAGAGAAAAACTACTTTTGTTTTTCCTTTATGAATTGTAGATAGAGAGGAACAGAAAGACCAACCTCTGTCTTGCGCTAATCCTTCGATTCGATCCCTCTCTTCTTTGATAGTCCCCAGCTACCTGCTCCCTTGCACGCCCAGCTTCACAAAGTACCTGTAAGATCACAGAAGCATAGCACTATACAAAGACATGGATCTATAATCATAAACAATCTAGGATCAGATGTAAATTGACCATACAAATGTAACAAGCATCAATGATACAAAAGCATGGAGGAAAACTCAAATAGCTTTTATTGATAAACAAGAAAAGATCCAGGAGGAGTTGCAACCAGTTGTTCCGACCCAGCATCAACCTCCCAGCAAAGAAGCCCCTCTTCACCTCAAATAAAGCTTAGATCACCCAACAATAATGTTTGTCTTTAGAAACCAACAGCAATTCCTTACAATATCCAAAATTCTAGCCTCTGGATCTCTGGGATGAGGGATCCATATATAGATATCTATAAGGGGGATGAGTCAGCTTGTGATTTGATTAGTGTCTTCTCTCTGACAGTTCTTGCTTCCACTTGGAGATTGAGGGCCTCTTACTCATCCTTGGTCGAATTCAGTGAGGCAAGTGTCACAGGAGAAGATTCTGGAAGCTTCCATTGCCTCTCCACCTCGCGGAATGACACTGCCATTTGTCATTTCTCGCCCATCGCACCCCACAGAAGGGACTTTTGAAATGCAACGCACCCTCACAGTGTATTTAGGTGAGATGCAACGCACTTAGCTAGTGGAGCAGCTGCAATGATCCTGTTTTGACCAATTCTGAGTAGTTTCTCATGGAGAACTTCTGGGAGAAGCTGTAATCTGTTGACCTTGTTCCTTTAGGGGTTAGAACAACACTTTTAGGGACTTAGGAGCCCTTGGTTTATGGACATTTCATGCTTGGGGTTGTAGGGCACAAAAATGTCTATAACAGTTGCCCCCTAAAGTATGAGGCCGTTAACCTTTTGGTGTCGGGTGAAATGCTTTATTATGAGGATCCGAAGTTCTTTCAATGTTGGGAGGAGACCTGTAATAAGATACAATACAATACATTATCTTCATAATATTTTTAGTTGAGGCAGGCATTCCCATGCTCAGCTTTATAAATTCATTTTCATGTACATAGGACAGACAATCGTCTGAGTGTAGACTGATGATTCTGATAGAGCCATCATCCTTTTGAGTGGATGATTATTTGTGCGGCAATGATGTACATTTGTTGTATTTATTTCCCTGAATATATATCGTAGCCCGGATGGATGAAACTAGATCCAGGGTCTTCAATCTCGTCCGATCTTCACTCGAAGTACAAGTCGATCCATGTGAGAAATGTTCTGAAGTCGAACATGGAAAGACATCGCTTGATTACCAGTCAATGATGTAAACTGTTAACAAGCGCGAGAGGAATCACCGATAATGATAATGACCCTCAAGGTACTGCAGTACAATTCACGTGGTGTGAATAAAGGACTTGGCGTCGAACACCACGCAAAATCTTTCGGTCGAAGGCCATTGATGTAAACCTGTCGCCGGAAGTGAGAAACTTGCCATTGAGGCATGCAAGCTTCAAAGTACTGAATGGGGTGTTCCTAGATCAACTTCTTGGATAATGAGCTGATGTCGACAAGAAGTGATCTGTCATAGGAGGGCCTTAATGAATCCCACATCAATGACACGGAATGGAGCAAATGATTTTAATGGAGGTGAAAACGATCTGGTGATATAAGGTTCAGGGTGGCGGTCATGAAAGAATGGAGTATAATGTATGGTAGTGGGTGAGACACAGGTGAATTCTCTGAATGACTTCTCTTGAACATATCGGCGACACTGATGTGATGGATTGGTAGCATTAACCCCAAATGTGGATGGTATGGCGTGACCATGGTGATGTGACCGGTGAATGAAACAACCCAACCCGACTCGGACACGGAGTGGAAGTGTCATGTTCAAGAGTGACTTGCTACCAACAAAGTTTCTTTGAGTTTTCTTCCCAATTTTTCCCCAGTCATTGCTGACCAGTACCTCTTTATTTTTGTCAAGCTTGAGGAGGATAACATATGCTTGTTCTATAATTTGCCCTTCGGGCAAACCCATCTCTATGTTTTAACGAGCCTAGCGATAGTGAAACTCGTTCTCGTCTATAGACAAGTTTGTGGCTATTAATGTTTTTAACGAGTTTAACGACAAAGATAACTCGATCCTTTTCAATTTTAGAGAGTCTGAAAAGGAACGTAAAGGTAACTCCAAAATTCCTTTTTCGCCATCTAATCCCTTAAGTCCGAAAAAGTATAAAACAATACAGAAGGGATGAATTTTCGATACTTTTAATGAGCTGAACAAAACAAGCGCTCAATCTTTTTGTGTAATAATCCCTCAGGTCCAAAAAGATTAAAATCTAGAGGAGGGATAGCACTTCCTGTCCCTTTAACGAGCTGGAGAGGCCAATGGCTCGGCAATCTTTTCATATTTTACGAGTCAGTTGAAAAGAGCTTAAAGCAGACTCGTCTTTTGAGGAACGAGTGATAAAACGGGTAGCAGCTGATTCCAGGTAAGGTTTGGAATTTTCCAATCACGGCAGTGTCACAAGGATGGCTAGTGAAATCACTATTCGTAGCTGTTCCTCAAAATGGGTAAACAATCAAATGGAAGTGAATGATCGGCCAATGAAAAAGTGGAGGTGACGGTGCAAACACGACCAAGGTTTTAACGGCTGAAGTACTACATTCACGATGGTTATTTACCGGGAATAATTCATTTTTTAACGAGCTTAAACGCCGGGGGAAACATTTGCTCATGTCTTATGTTTATTTTTTAACGAGCTTGAACTATGTGCTAAAACTGCTCGATTAATCCAGTCGTGTGATAAGAATGTCTCATATGAAACGGCAACTTTTAGAGTTTTTCCCCACATCCTTTCTTTATGCAAGTTAGGAGACGACCAATCCTACGAGTTTAAAGGGTTAGAGGTCCTAAAAATTTAAAAAATAAATAGTCGCTCTTTGCTTGCACTCCAAAAGGTTTGCATGCCCCCAGGTATAAAACAGAGTTTCAAGGTTACCCCTTCTTTAGTCCGTTAAAACATTTGTTTTACCGAGAGAGGCCTACCTCTTACAGGTTACCCAAAGATTGTTCTATTCACAGCGCAAACAAAACACTTCCCCGACGATGTCTACCGAGATAAACAAAGGTGAGCGGCGATGCCCGCCAACTCACATAAGTTTGACAAGAGAATCTTGTTCCAGTCCTGTTACACTAAAAAATGTCACCATGACTACTTACAGTTAGTATGGCTCAAATCAACAGTCATGCTACCCTCTTAGGCAAGTCTTATGCCTCTGCTATCCATCTCAAACTCAAAGAAGAGAGAAAGTCTTGTAAAAAATGTGTTTATCTCTGGGGTCGCAGGTTCTCTCTAGCCTTACCTGCGGGGACGCTCACAATGTTCACAAAGGCTGCGTCCTTGGACGCTCTGTATGTTAAGGGACAGGTGCGTCCTTCTGTAAAAGGCAAAATGCGCAAGTTTCATCTTAAAAAAGTTACTTGTGGTTACTTCTAGAACTTTCTAGAGGTCGGTTTGATGAAATGGATGCGCCTCCAGTTGGTTCATGTATCCCTATTAAGGAGGAACTTATCCCATCAATAAGGGAGCTATCCCACCCAAAGAGGGGGATTATCCCATTGATGGTGGACCTGAATAACCTCTTTACAGCACTATAAATAAAGGCATTGAGCCAGAGGGAGGGGAGGTTGAAGCTATACATTTTCTTTGGGTAAATGCTGCAGGAATTAGGACTCCCATTTAGAACCTTGTGAGGAGAGATTGTCTTTGCTTGATTCTACTTGGAAGTGGGTGAGCTTTGTCAAAGTAGAGGAAAACCCTTGATGGACCCTGGGAGGAACTTGCACAACACCAAGGCCAGGTTGTAAGAGTTTCTTTGTTTCGTTATTAATACAAACTGGTTTATTTTTCTCAATAGCTTGTGTTAATGAGTTATTTCATGTGTTCCTTGGTCTGCATGTTGAATATATGTTTTATTATATGAAATGCAAGTGCTTGGTAATTGTTTGATTGTTTGTGGTTGCAGGAATTGATGTGAAGGAGGAGCTCATTCGGATCGGCAAGGACGGACTACAACAACAGCGTTTTGGAATAAGGTAAGTCTAAACACTTTTAGTTTTTATGTTTTAAAAGGTATATTTAGAGAAAGATCACTCCATTTTGTCTTGTTCGTCGCTAGAGAGTTTAGACTCCTAGGGAGGTCAGTTGTGTCCGCACAAACGACTTTTTCCGCCACGACAAATTGGCGACTCCACTGGGGAATCCATTAATGTGAAAGTCTTTTCCTTTGTGTGAACTTTGCTCTGAGAAAATCATTTTTATTTTCTGGTTTTTGACTGTGAGAATTAGTATTTGGGTGGCTTAGCTTTAGATTTAGTTAGATTTGGTTTTTCTTAACTTTTCCAGAAGGACGCACCCTCTGAGTACTGCACAGTGCGTCTTTGGACGCGCTGTTGCCGTTTGCACAGAGCGGGCCCGCGCCTATTCTAACGGGTTGCCTGCGTCTTCCTGTAAAAATTTAGGAAAACTCCATTTTTGCTTTAATTGCTTTTAGATTTTGGTTTTTCTTAGTGTTTTCTGCCCAGATCCTTTAGTACCCTGTCAAAAATTTTCACCTGAACTTGTTTCATTAGCATTCCTGCTTTTAGCTTTCATCAATTGGGTGCTTTGAGTCTCTTTTTTGAGAAATTCTTAATTTGATTTCCTTTGGTCATTACTTGGAGGTTTCTCTCAGTCTTTTCACAATTTTGCATCTTTTTGCTTTTGTTTTTGCAAAAAAATTTCCCCCTCATTCGCCGGGGGGGGGGGCTAAATTGTGTATGAGTGTTAATCGCCTTTGAGTGTTTTTATGTTTTGGTCTTTGGAACTCTCACCCAATTTTCTCGACTTGCACTTGATTGGTTCTTAGATTACATTAGAATCATCTTGTGTTTGAGAATTCTCTTGCATAGATCACATTTGCATAATTAGAGTTCTCAGTTTCAGAATATGAATGAAAAATGTGCATAGATTACATTTGCATACTTTTCATGTGAATTGTGCATAGATTACAATTGCATAGTTTACATTCTGAAAAATCAATCGTAGATTTAGATCAGCTTTCTTTGATTTGAATTTACACAAAAATAAAAATAAAAATTGGTTTGGAATTGATTTGCATTAGTTTTTCTTGATGAAATTAGTGCATTAGAGAATTTGTTAAATTTTCTCTTAATGATCAATTTTTTGCATTGTTGGAAGTGAATGGAAACTCTCTCCTTACTCTAGTTAGGATTCATCGAATTGAAAGGATTGCATTATCATATTCGATTGCATTCAGTTGAGTCGGGTCATAACACCATTGGTTTCATCTCCATTTACCCATTTGAGTAATAACAACCTTAATAACACAACGCTTAATTAAAATTCATCTAGTAATTTTTACATTTCTAGGGCTCTGAAACACCAACATAGCTTAGGCTAGGGTCTTGGAGTAGGTGAGTACTTAACTCTCCAAGACTACAAAACAAAACAGATAGTTTATCTTGAGTAGAATAAATCCAATTGTTTCAATTGCACTCTGGGAAAGCTCCTCTTAAAGGAGAAGCACGAGCTCGTGTCCGAACCAGTGAGGGGATCATTCCCCCCTCGTTGGGAACGACGCCAGACAGTACGTATTACAAACGGTAAACCTCAGATTAACCATTGTCGAGGAGCCAGGGGTCACTTATCGGTAAACCTTGGATTGTTGTCAAGGAGCCGGTAAGGGGATTGAGCTTGCTACTCTGCCCTTGCGTGCTGTCAGAGTTTAGACTGTTCCCCCAGGTGTATTTGTTACTGTTGGTGACCTTAGTGACCATAATCTTTAGGGTTCTACCGAGGTGACGGTGGAGGGAAGGTCCCACTGTACCTGGAGCAGACGTCGGTTATACTCACTTGGATTTTCCGGGGGGTTCACTTCACTTCGAGACGGTTAAAGTGCAGGAACTTGTGCCGGTCTATTCATTAAGCAGGTTGCCGGGGTAACTGTTCCACCCGCCATTTCTGTACTGAATTCTGCGAGGTTGGGCTTCATCACCAACTAGTGTTTTCGGTCCGGAGAGCTTACTGTTTGTGTGTGGTTTGACTCCTAGATTTGATAGCGCGTGTTAATTTGTTTGTTTTTACTTTTAGAGACCATAGGTGTGAATTGTGAATTTTAGTTGTTAAGTGTGAATTGTGAATTGTTAATTTTAGTTTTAAATTGTTAATAAAATTCACTGAAGTTGAATATAATGGCAAATGTTCCGGAATTTATCAACCTAGGAACCCCTCCTAATGAGAATCCTAGTACTTTTCCTTACTTTGGAAATGTTGGTCCTCCTTATATGGCTACTTTGTCATTACCTGGATTTACAATAGGTTTACCAATATGGTTATTTTCAACTTCGTTGGCCCAAAATACTCCAATTGTTCCATCTCAACCGGATGCTTCACCTCAACAGAGTTCACCATCTCAACATCACCAACCTTCTGTTGACCCTTTACCTTCTTCGCCTAATTTTTCTTCCTCCATTTCTTCCTCTTCGCCTGGTAAAAGCCTTGATGCTAGTAACCAGGAGGCTAAGAAGAAGAAGAAAGGGAAGAAGAAGAAGAAGAAGAAGCAAGATAAGAAAGAAGTCAACCAACCAACCATGGCTGTAAGTGTTAGTTGTGTTGAGGAAAATTCCGACATGCATCGTAAACCCAAATACCCTTGCAGGCTTTGTAAGGGTGACCACTTCCTTGTCAATTGTCCTGGTATTCCAAAGGTCTTGGAAGTATGGTCGGAAAAATCTCATCAACTTTCCATTGATCCATCAACCAGTGATAGTCAGGTTCCTGAGAAAAAGGGTAAAGTTAGGTTTCCTTGTAAGTTATGCAAAGGGAGTCATCAAACTCACATTTGCCCTCACATGGATGAAGCCTCAACATTGTTGGAAAACCTTACTGTTCCACAGCAAGAATTTCCAACTGGTTACCGTAAACTTTCTCCCAACCTACCGTCAACTGACGGAGTGATTGATCTAAATTCAAGTACAATCGATCACACTCTCCCATTGGAGAGTGAAACTCATGTCACTCAGGTTGATGATCCATTAGTTGATCAAGTGGTCGATTCAATTTCACATTCGGTCGATCACACTCTCCTTTTCGAGAGTAAATTTCATATCGCTGATGTTCTTCTTGTTACATCGGATTCTTCTATGCCGGGGGGCATTTCACCTGTTTCTACAGAACCCCCTCCAAGTACTGAGGTCTTTTCCTTTGATTGGAATAGACTGACAGAACCTCGTCTTTCTTCCTCCATCCCTTTCCAAATCATTGTCAAGGCTAGTGGTAGGGACATACATCGTACTCAGGTAGATGAAGGTGCTTCTGTTAGTATTTTATCCTCAACTGTTTGGAAAGCTTTGGGTTCCCCTCAGCTTGCACCTATTACGCAAAATCTGAAAGCTTTTAACAGAACCATTAGTGAACCTTTAGGGATCCTTCCTAAGTTTTCAATTACCTTGGAAGGTAAAACTGTCTGTATTGACCTTATGGTAGTTCGAGGTCCCTTGGATTTCAATTTACTCCTTGGGCGAGACTATGTTTATGCAATGAAAGCTATCGTATCGACACTCTTTCGCATGATGTCTTTCCCTCACAATGGCAGTATTGTGACTGTAGACCAGCTTTCATTCCCTAGTCTTGTCTCAACTACCAATAATATGACACCCCTAAATGTTCCTGATTCTAAAGTGGTATCTACCCCGCCACGGGTTAATTATGTGGCAACTGGTCCCATGTTTTCAGTTACCGATGTAAGTGAGCCTCTCACTGTTGATTTAGATCCGGTAATTGACATGGAAAACTCTATGGGATTATTTGAACACGATGTTCTTATCCCTTTTGAGTCCCTTGACATGTGTTCCTTCCAGAGAAGTGTTCTTCCTTCTGATGAAGACCTTTTGGAAGCCATGATCAAGGTGTGTCCATTGACATGTCTTTCTTCCAGTTGCAAGCCATGATCAGTGAGCACGAGGATAGTTTTTTCCTGTATCAACCTCGTTAAAAAATGAAACAGGCTAGCACGAGGATAGTTTTTTCCTGTATCAACCTCGTTAAAAAATGAAACAGGCTAGCACGAGGATAGTTTGTTCCTCTCTCAACCTCGTTAAAAAATGAAACTGGATGGTACGAGGAAAGTTCCTTTTACTGTGTCGACCTCGTTAAAAAATGAATCAGTGAGTACGAGGATAGTTTTTTCCTGTATCAACCTCGTTAAAAAATGAAATAGGCTAGCATGAGGACAGTTCTTTTACTGAGTCAACCTCATTAAAAAATGAATCAGCTAGATTTTAGGATATGTAGGTAGATTGTAGAAAGTAGGATTTTGAGGACAGTTCCTGTTACTGAGTCAACCTCATTAAAAAATGAATCAGGTTTGAGGATAGTTCCTGTTACTGAGTCAACCTCGTTAAAAAATGAATCAGGTATGAGGATAGTTCTTTTCTTGTGTCAACCTCTTTAAAAATGAAACAACTCCCTTTTCAAGTTAAATATTGAAAGTAAACCTTCATTTCATCCAGCCGGTTGAATGCAATGAAGCCTGGGGGGCATGTACCTCATTTCGCATCATTATGCTGGGGGCATGCGAACTTTTTGAGCATAGTTCCTTGTCTTGTGTCAAGCTCGTTAAAAAATGAAACAAGGGTAGGTTAAGTAGGTAGATTGTAGAGAGTAGCATGAGCATAGTTCTTTGTCTTGTGTCAAGCTCGTTAAAAAATGAAACAAGGATTTTAGAGCATAGTTCCTTGTCTTGTGTCAAGCTCATTAAAAAATGAATCAAGGTTTTTAGAGCACAGTTCCTTGTCTTGTGTCAAGCTCGTTAAAAAATGAATCAAGGTTTTTTAGAGTATAGTTTTTTGTTAGGTAGATTGTAGAGAGTAGTTATGAGCAAAGTTCCTTGTCTTGTGTCAAGCTCGTTAAAAAATGAAACAACTCCCACAAGTCTTTCCAAGATCTTGAAAGTAAAGCTTCATTCCATCCACCTCATTGAATGCAATGAAGCTTGGGGGGCATGTACCTTGATTTGCATCATTATGCTGGGGGCATGTGAACTTATAACAAGCATAGTTTTTCGTTTCAAGCTTGCATAAACATGAAACTGAATCCGAGCATAGTTCTTTTCCTGTGTCAAGCTCGTTAAAAAATGAAACAAATCCTCCTCTAATTGAGTCGAGAGTTTGACTAGACCTCATAGATGTTAGGTTGTACGTTTAGGTTAGTTATTTCAGTTTTTGCATAATTTTCTTACAGTTTTAGGTCGAGTCTTTCAAATGATCTCATTCTTGAACCTTCATTTCATCCACCTTAGTTGAATGAAATGAAGCTAGGGGGCATGCGCTCTAACAGTTATGCTTAGGGGGCATCAAGCACAGTTTTATCTCTGTTTCAAGCTTGTGTAAAAATGAAACTAATTTGAAGCATAGTTTTTATCTGTTTCAAGCTTTTGTAAAAATGAAACCTATCTCGAGTCAATTTCAGTTATTTTCAAGACTTGTTAAACTCATGAAAATACCGAGATTATTTTGCTATCTTTCATTCTCGTAAAACAAATGAAAATGCCGAGTTCTTTCCGTCTTTTCCTGCTCGTAAATTAAATTGAAAGTCGGCCATATGAGTACATTTTTATCATTTTTTCGAACTCGTTAAAACTTACGAAAAAGTGAAACCTCAGAGTCATCTTTTAAGCCCTTTTCTGACTCCTAAAATATGAAAAGATTGCCGAGCGTTTCTTTTCGAGAGTTTGACTAGACCTCATAGATGTTAGGTTGTACGTTTAGGTTAGTTATTTCAGTTTTTGCATAATTTTCTTACAGTTTTAGGTCGAGTCTTTCAAATGATCTCGTTCTTGAACCTTCATTTCATCCACCTTAGTTGAATGAAATGAAGCTGGGGGGCATGCGCTCTAACAGTTATGCTTAGGGGGCATCAAGCACAGTTTTATCTCTGTTTCAAGCTTGTGTAAAAATGAAACTAATTTGAAGCATAGTTTTTATCTGTTTGAAGATTTTGTAAAAATGAAACCTATCTCGAGTCAATTTCAGTTATTTTCAAGACTTGTTAAACTCATGAAAATACCGAGATTATTTTGCTATCTTTCATTCTCGTAAAACAAATGAAAATGCCGAGTTCTTTCCGTCTTTTCCTGCTCGTAAATTAAATTGAAAGTCGGCCATATGAGTACATTTTTATCATTTTTTCGAACTCGTTAAAACTTACGAAAAAGTGAAACCTCAGAGTCATCTTTTAAGCCCTTTTCTGACTCCTAAAATATGAAAAGATTGCCGAGCGTTTCTTTTACACTCGTTAAAACGGAATTAAAAGACGGTCCCCTTATAGCTCTTTTCTGACTGTAAAATCAGGAAACGATTGTCGGGTTTTTGTCGTTTCAAACTCGATACAGAAATAAAACGACGTGTCCTTGATCCCTTTTTACTTTTCAGGTCAGTGGCACTAATTATGAAAGTACTCCTTGGTCGCAAGATCAAGCGGTTCCCCCAGGTATTATTTTATACTTTTTCGGGCTTAAGGGACACAAATCTACGAAAAAGTTCAACTTGGAGTCTTCTTAAGTTTTTCAGACTCTCTAAAATTGAAAAACGCCGAGTTTCTCCTATACTGGGCTCGTTAAACTTTTACAGTAGAGGACCTGTTCAATTACAAACAGGAACGAACCACTCCTTCCTAGGGTTCGAATTTAAACTAGGTTGGACTCGTCCAAAGGATGAGCTTATAATCAAGCATATGTTATCCTCCTCAAGCTTGTTAAAAATAAAGAGGTACTTGCCAGAAATGGTGGGGGAAAAGAGAGAAGAATGAACCTGTTTGTTACCTTTTGTCTCAAAAGAAACTTTATTACCACTCTTGAACACGACACTTTTCATTCACCTGGGTTGGGAAATCTTTTACCTCACAGTTGATCAAACCACTTTGAAAGTCTTTAACCGGGTTCCGGGGATTAACTTTGAGTTATTCGTCACCAAGCCATCTGTCGTGTCGTTATGTGTTCAAGAGGTCTGCAAGCAAAACTTTCATCTGCAAAATACTTGTCATCCATTTGACCATCCCTGAGTCAGTCCTTACAGCAACATTTCTTCAACTTGAACAATGATTTCGTGTTGCGGGCTTGCCTGCAACGGGTCGCTTTCTATCGACATCGACACATTATCTAGAAAGATGACTTAGGAATCGACAGTACCTTGAAGTCTGCATGCATCAATGGCAGGTTTCTCGCCTTTGACGTCAGTTTACATCATTGACTTTCGATCAAAGGATTCCGTGAAGTGTTTGACATCAAAACATCTATTCACATTTCACGGGTTGTGCTTGGTACTTTGAGAACCATTGACATTACTGGTGGTCTCTCTCACGCTTGTTAACAGTTTACATCATCGACTGGTAATCAAGTGGTTTCTAACATGTTCGACATCAAATCATTTAATCACATGGCTAGAATCGTACCAATTCGGGAAGTAGAAGTGAAGACCCTGGATCGAGTTTCTACCATCCAGGCTGCGAGGAGTTTTGTATTCATTATCTATGTAGACTAATCATAAACAGATGGCTGCGTCCATACTGTGTCTACAAAAGTCTATAAAAAATGATGTACTGCAAGATCATTCCTGTATCAGAGTAGTTAGTCCATTAGTTAAAGTTTTGAATCTGAGTATGGGAATGCCTACCTCAGTGATGATATAATCTTATACATGTATTTTGTGTTGAAAATTGCAGGTTCCAACTAGGTCATCCACAAGACAATCCTTGAAATGATAAAGCGCTTCACCCTTCCTAGAATTACAAAACCCTAATCTATTCCAGGCTTCGCACTTTAGGGGGCAATCTGTTACACTAAAAAATGTCACCATGACTACTTACAGTTAGTATGGCTCAAATCAACAGTCATGCTACCCTCTTAGGCAAGTCTTATGCCTCTGCTATCCATCTCAAACTCAAAGAAGAGAGAAAGTCTTGTAAAAAATGTGTTTATCTCTGGGGTCGCAGGTTCTCTCTAGCCTTACCTGCGGGGACGCTCACAATGTTCACAAAGGCTGCGTCCTTGGACGCTCTGTATGTTAAGGGACAGGTGCGTCCTTCTGTAAAAGGAAAAATGCGCAAGTTTCATCTTAAAAAAGTTACTTGTGGTTACTTCTAGAACTTTCTAGAGGTCGGTTTGATGAAATGGATGCGCCTCCAGTTGGTTCATGTATCCCTATTAAGGAGGAACTTATCCCATCAATAAGGGAGCTATCCCACCCAAAGAGGGGGATTATCCCATTGATGGTGGACCTGAATAACCTCTTTACAGCACTATAAATAAAGGCATTGAGCCAGAGGGAGGGGAGGTTGAAGCTATACATTTTCTTTGGGTAAATGCTGCAGGAATTAGGACTCCCATTTAGAACCTTGTGAGGAGAGATTGTCTTTGCTTGATTCTACTTGGAAGTGGGTGAGCTTTGTCAAAGTAGAGGAAAACCCTTGATGGACCCTGGGAGGAACTTGCACAACACCAAGGCCAGGTTGTAAGAGTTTCTTTGTTTCGTTATTAATACAAACTGGTTTATTTTTCTCAATAGCTTGTGTTAATGAGTTATTTCATGTGTTCCTTGATCTGCATGTTGAATATATGTTTTATTATATGAAATGCAAGTGCTTGGTAATTGTTTGATTGTTTGTGGTTGCAGGAATTGATGTGAAGGAGGAGCTCATCCGGATCGGCAAGGACGGACTACAACAACAACGTTTTGGAATAAGGTAAGTCTAAACACTTGTAGTTTTTATGTTTTAAAAGGTATATTTAGAGAAAGATCACTCCATTTTGTCTTGTTTGTCGCTAGAGAGTTTAGACTCCTAGGGAGGTCAGTTGTGTCCGCACAAACGACTTTTTCCGCCACGACAAGTCCAACTCCCCCTTCCAATCACGGACGGGAGTACAGAGGTCATATTCTCTCGCGGAAACCTACCCTATACCCGAAGTTTTCCTGCCGAAGCAGACCAGGGTGCATGCCCCCTGGGTTTCAGTCATGTCCCCCCGAATCACTCGCGCTCATCGGGAGAACGAACTGGAGATTGAGACATTTCTTCCGTGAAAAGACCATTCAGGGATGGTATATGACTATTTGCTCTGTATGATCCAGGAAATGAAAGCTGGTCCACGAGCTTGACCACTCTTCCTTCATGCGGAAAACACATTACTCTAAAGAGTGAGGAGACAATTGCTCCCATGCAATAAATATAGTCTCGTCCAAGGAGTAGATTGTAATCCAGGGGTCCTCGAACTACCATTACGTTCATATGAACAGTTTTCCCTCTCAATGTTATGGGCACATCAGGAAGGATCCCTAACGGTCGACTGGTTCCTTTATCAAAGCCTGTTAGATTTCTCATCTCAGGCAAAAGCGATGGCGAACCAAGCGCTTTCCAAGCAGTTGAGGAAAGGATACTCACAAAAACCCCCTCATCTATGATGGTACCAGCCATAACCATTCTATATATTTGAACAATGATTTGGAATGGTACACTAGCTGGTAAACGGGGTCTACCTAGTTGATTCCAGTCGAAGGAGACAACTAGGTTGCTTGGAGGTGGGACCGAATAGATGGCTGGGTACGACTCTGACGAAATTCCTTCCCGTGGTAAAGGAACGGGTAAATTGCACCCATGTTCGTTGCAGTCTGTGCTTATGAAAAGAATTTGGACGGTGTCATCCTTGTTCTCTTCAGTGACTGTATCATCTGAAGATGGAACCTCTGAAGGCAAGATCGGGTCAACTTCCGCCTCGACCTTTTGAATTTCGTCTGGTATGGGTTCAGATGGTTTATCTTCAATGATAGACGCTTCGGCCGACCACCTGAGCGGGCCAGTAGGATTTTCAACTAGTGACAGACTCGGCAAGAGTTTTTTATATCCAGGAGGAAGTCGTAACGGTGAAACCGGATGATCGTCCAAAACTCTTTTAGCTTCATATAAGAAGGGACAACAGTGGACGGCATGATCGCCTTCGCACAGTTTACAAGGAAATCTATATTTTCCTTTTTGTCCTGGGGCTTCACTTTCACTAGTTGACGGTGTGTTTTCAACATGATCATCAGAGGTTGATGACACCGGGTTGTGCAAACAAGGAGACCAGTCCCTTAAGATCCAAGGGATGCAAGGACAATCTATGTGATAGTGGTCTCCTTTGCAAATGATACATGGCGATTTAGGCCTGGTCGGTGCAGTGTGTGGATTTTCGCTAGACGACACTCATTTGCCCCCATTTGCTTTTGGCTCCTTCTTCTTCTTCTTCTCTTTCTTCTTCTTTTCCTTCTTCTCCTTAGGTACTTGACTTTTGGCTTTACCAGCCCCATCAAGCAAAGAGGAAGGAGGAGAGGAAGAATTAGAGGAAGTAGAAGGTTGGTGGGTAACTCTGGACTCATCTAATTGCTGATTTGATTGTTCAGGAATTGCGGTATTCTGAACGATAGAGGTTAAGACGAGCCATACAGGTAAACCAATTGTCAGTCCTGGAAGCGAAAATGTGGCCTTATGGGGTGCACCAACATCTCCCCAAGAGGAGAAGGGACTAGGATTTCCTCCAAGGGGAATCCCTTGGTTGGTGGATTCCATTTTCTCAACCCAAGATCAATGTAGGAAAGGGTAATGAGTATTCTGTTTAAAATAAATTTTAGACGCTTTGACACAACTTGTTTTTTCAGTTTTTAAGAGTCGAGAAAAAACAAAAGATGACTCTAGTCTCCTTCGATTTTTAATGAGCTTGAAGTGACAAGTGCTCAGATGGACCTTTTCCGTTAAGGATTCTGAAAAGGAACGAAAGGGACTTCTCTGGAAATCTAGGTAGAGGGAGTACCAAACCAATCGCAAAACTGCAGAATACTTTTTATGGTACGACAGTCAATCTTCCCGAATGCTGTGTTCAGTGCATTGCGATCGATAGGGCGACAGACACGGCTTCCTATGGATAAAGGATTAAGCCTATTGGGGTCTCCCAAAATATACTCGACGGTACGTGGGAGCACAAGTCCGTACTGGCACTTATCGTCTCAAAGTGGAGGAATCAGCCAACCATCAGTGAGAACAATAGTTACTAGGCTTTATGACGCCGGAATACGTCTTTAGCCTAGACTTCTAAATGTTGTGCGTTAAGTTCCAAAGCGTTGTTAGATTCATTGAATTTATTTTAAGTTGATCTTGTTTATGAAGTTTGCCTTTCGGGTTCACCACAAGATGTAGATGTAATTCCTAAAATGAAATCTAAGATGATAAACAAACTTTTTATCTTCTTTATGCAATGAAAATCCTAGCTACTAGGGAAAATAAAGACAGAATCTTTTCACAAAGAGCAAAGAGCACACTCTAAATGCACTTTCCTAAATCAAGCCAATCAGACTGTTTATATGCAAATGCACATGCATGTATTTGTTTTCGACTTTCTTAGTATATGCATGCTAAAAAGAAAGTTGATGCACAAATCTGAATTTCTTTTCAAGCGACAAATATAAACAAGCTTCTTTTCGGAATAAAAAATGGAGACGATTACAACACCTTACGATTTTGAAATGAATACTTGTTTTTGACACTAGAAAATTACAAATTCAGACCAAAAGCAATAGTAACAGGATAATCTACCATCAACAGCAATCAAACTCTTTCCTAGGACTGAAATCGACACTTGCGACAGTTTCAAATCAAAGAGCGACAATACGATTATGCTACTTTTGCAAAGGAGAACTGTAAACGACTCAACAAACACACAAAAACATCTACAGTTCTTTTGTACAAAGGAGGCGGAATAACAGTAAGGAAAAGGGGTTTCAAACAGACATATACTGATCACAGGCAGCAAAATTCAGGAATAGAACTGGAAAGAATGAATCACAGAAGCCACAACTGCACAGAGCTAGTCTGATCAGCGCACCTGTAACACAGAGAATCTGAAATGCAGCACAAGTTGTCCACTTGGGAAGTGCGCTGAAATTCAAAACCTCTGAACAGTACCTGCGCTGTGCTAGAAACGAGACTCTGTTCGGGTTCCGGGTCACAGTTTGCAGTTCAGTTCTTGGGTTTTGGCCGAGTAAAAAGCAATCAGTAATGCAACAATCAGGGGTGGATCTAAGGAGGATCTAAGAGCTATCACAAGGGCAATCAGATAGTTTGTGAATCAGTTGTTTAAATCATAAACAGATCCAGTAGACGGATTAAAGTAGCAGTTGTCTACTTTGCATTTGTTATGGAAAATGCAGTTCGAATGCTACTTTTAAGTTTATGAAACAAACAACAAAGAATGATAAACAAACAAACTAATTAATTCCCCAACAGAGTCGCCATTTTGTTACAGGGAAAAGTGTCTATTTAGAACTGCTCTATCCCACTAAGGTGTGACAGTTGCCTTAGAAACAAACAAAGAAAAACTACTTTTGTTTTTCCTTTATGAAATATAGATAGAGAGGAACAGAAAGACCAACCTCTGTCTTGCGCTAATCCTTCGATTCGATCCCTCTCTTCTTTGATAGTCCCCAGCTACCTGCTCCCTTGCACGCCCAGCTTCATAAAGTACCTGTAAGATCACAGAAGCATAGCACTATACAAAGACATGGATCTATAATCATAAACAATCTAGGATCAGATGTAAATTGACCATACAAATGTAACAAGCATCAATGATACAAAAGCATGGAGGAAAACTCAAATATCTTTTATTGATAAATAAGAAAAGATCCAGGAGGAGTTAAAACCAGTTGTTCCGACCCAGCATCAACCTCCCAGCAAAGAAGCCCCTCTTCACCTCAAACAAAGCTTAGATCACCCAACAATATGATGTTTGTCTTTAGAAACCAACAGCAATTCCTTACAATATCCAAAATTCCAGCCTCTAGATCTCTGGGATGAGGGATCCATATATAGATATCTGTAAGGGGGATGAGTCAGCTTGTGATTTGATTAGTGTCTTCTCTCTGAGAGTTCTTTCTTCCACTTGGAGACTGAGGGCCTCTTACTCTTCCTTGGTCGAATTCAGTGAGGCAAGTGTCACAGGAGAAGATTCTGGAAGCTTCCATTGCCTCTCCACCTGGTGGAATGACACTGCCATTTGTCATTTCTCTCCCATCGCACCCCACAGAAGGGACTTTTGAAATGCAACGCATCCTCACAGTGTATTTAGGTGAGATGCAACGCACTTAGCCAGTGGAGCAGCTGCAATGATCCTGTTTTGACCAATTCTGAGTAGTTTCTCATGGAGAACACCTGGTTAGAACAACACTTTTAGGGACTTAGGAGCCCTTGGTTTATGGACATTTCATGCTTGGGGTTGTAGGGCACAAAAATGTCTATAGCACCCCTGCTCGGATCTCACACATACTTGCATGCACTATGAAATATGGAAGCTCAAGGCCTCTGCCTTGGCTTCTGGAATTGTGTAGAACCTGTTTTGGGCTGGATCCAACTGCGTACTGCACAGTTCCAAGAGCTAGTCTCCCAGCTTGGTCACTGAGACTATGCAATCTCTCCCAGGCCCTATCCCAGACTAAACTACACATTGTGCAGTTCCAGTCATCAAGCTTCCATAATGACTTCTGGGAATGCCCAGTGCATATTTCCAATAGTTAGTTAGTCACCCCTGTGAGTCAACACTAAGCAATTTCTCTCATAAGATGCTCTTATTTCTACTTGATCATGCTGTGAAGTTGGATTTGTAAGAGCTAATTTTTGCTTGCCATGAGTGTCTTTTCTGTCCCACAGGTACCACACTCGTGAAGTTCTTCTCTCCAACAATCATTATACCATAGCACCAAAGAGAGATTCTTCAAGAGTGACTGCTGAAAGAAGTACCGGGGAAGCAGTTGTGAAAGCGTTGATTTACTTGCTAATATATGCAGATGCTCAATAAGAACATGGAAGCAAGACCAATAGCAGTGGTAGAAGGAAGCAATCCAGTACAGGAACAGGGAAACAGGAAGTTGTTGACATAACAGAGGGATAACAAAGTTGTAGAGAAAAAGCACGTTCAATCTTCAAGTAGGAAACTTTGACAACAAAAGCAAAAGGAAGCAAAGGACATAGACAACAACCATGAAGAGAAAATCTTGCTGGTAGAAGAACTAAGATCGATGCAAGAAAAACAAGAGTCAAAGGAAGAACATGAGTTGAGAAGCGGAAACGGGAAGAAGAACAAAGGGAAGGCACAATGACAACGAAAAAAACACCCATATAGGTTGATAAGTTGGAACAACCAACAATTAAGGAAGAGAGTGAACAAATACAGGTTCCCTCACTAAAGCTAAGCATGAGAACCAAGTTTGGTTAGAGGTCAACAAGTACATGGAGAAGTTGATGTGAAAGGCCACCAATAATGACTTGCAATTGAGCGTGGAAAACATGCAGAAGAACATCGGTGGTCCAACCACACTTAGGACAGTGCAACACATACTTCAAGATGAGACAGACACAGGTTCCAAGACCACATGCGTGAATGCCATGGAGGCAAGAGTCCTCTTACAGCAAGACAACATTAAGTAGTTTAGGGACATCATAGCACATCACAACATCAATACATGAACGAAAAGCATCAAGTGGGTGTTGCTGAGTTGGTCCTGACCCAAACCTCAGAGTCATAGTGTGTTGTCTTGTTAGGCTGTCTCTAGCCTATTTTGTCTCACATGGGTACATGTGGAAAATGCATATTATTGTAAACATGTTGTAAGTGAAATTCCAAGTGTCACTAGTGGAATGTGAACAATAACTATATAATGTGAGGAGTCATGAGGGTATTCCAAGAGTCACAAAGGGGAATGTCAAGGGTCACCCCACCCTTTGTTATAAACAGAAACTCATAACTCACATAATAGGGTTTTGAGAGCCAAACTTTTGGCTAGGCATTGCTTAGATAAGGCTTGGAGAGTATTATAATGAGCCTTGGGTTCTCCATAGTGCAGAGCAAGTAAATATCTTTGAAGGAGCAGGTGGTGTTGACTATAATGTTCCACTTGTTAGTGTCAATCAGTTCAGACTGTCACCAGTGATCAGATATGCTCTTACAATGTGTTGTTACGTGTCAAGTCAAATTTTTGTCATTTCAGTGAGTCTTCAAATAAACATTTGGTCACTAGCTATCGTGTCTAGGTCACTGCTTCTCCCTTCACTTACTCATGGTCTTCATCACTCATCATGTTCATTGTCTTCTTCGAGGTATCATATCTTCATTTAAATGTCTTGGGTCATGAAATGGTTAAATTCCTCATTTTAGTTCATGGTCTAGGGTTCAACTCCATGTGTTGTCATGATACCATATGTCAAAATAAAACATGTCCATCATGTAATTCAGTGGGTAAAGGGAGTTAGCAGCTTAAGGAAAGAAAAATAAAGGTAAAGGTAATGTTTTATTTGAAATAAGACAATTTTGCGGTACACTACCTCGCGTCATCATTTCTCATAGGGACATGTTTTCTTCAAAATATGTTTATGACAAAATGAAGAATAATTTTACACAATTGAAAGAGGTTTTTGTCCATTATATTCCAAGGAACAAAAACCTCCTTCATTTTATGCACAGGTGCTATGATTTGAAAGAAATTACCAAAATACACTTGCAATGGGAGAGTTGATGCACTTCTGGACAGCTTGACTTAAAGATAGTTTTTTAGGGGTTTGGAGCAAGTGTTGGCAGTTCTTAAGGTCTCTATTGTGTAGCAGACATCCTAATATTTCCAATAGTACCTTTAGGTCATGATTTGGATTTGTGGAAGGCATCCAAAAGTGCTATGCAAGTTGAAGCTTCTCTTTTGTCAGAGAAACCTTGAGTTTTTGGAGTGACCTTGGGAAAATCAATTTTTCTCCCTCATGGAGTGTCCAACTTACATACTTGATGTGTCCATCTTATATCATACTTCAAGAGATTTCCAAAGAGCTATCAAGCTCTAAATTTGGAGTAGTTTAAGGCCTCTAAAAGTGGTTTGGAAGATGGAGCTGCGCTTCTGTGAATTGCATTGCGCTTTGGCGCTGCGCACAGGACAGAGTGTCCAGAAATCCTTCAAAACTCTCCCAAATATCAATTTTTCACTTGCAAGCTTGATTTTATTTACTTCTAAGCCAAGGGAAAATTAAGTACACCAACATTATCCCTCTTTTGCTTTTCCAGATTCATCTCATGTCAATGATTCTTCAAGTTAGGGTTTGTAGTGAAATTTGCATGGGAAATGATAGGGTGAAAATAACCATCTTTATTTTTAGTTCCTAAAACATGTAAAATGGTTTCCTACACCTGCATAAATGTTTAATAAACCATTTTAACCATTCAATTCACCTCAAAACAAAGTTTAAACACTCAAAAAGCAAAACCCTAGCTCATTCCTAGAGGTTTTTTGGAAAATTTCATCATAAACCCTCTTGTTTCCACCTGCAAGCAGATCACTCTTCCACTATTTCTTCACTCATTTTCATCAGCTTCTAAAGTTCATATCAGCCTTTTTCAAGCCTCCTCTATCAATTTGTCAAAATCCACCTTCACATCACTTCATTTTCATTCATACCTCACAATTTATTTTTCATTCAAATGGAGGTGGGGTCCTCTAGCAAATCAGTGGAGAAGACTCAACTATCCAAACCTGAGGTGACTAAAGTGTATAAGAAAGGGCAGAGGCTTGTGTTTTCTTCTCACAAAGAGAAAGGGGCCAAGCCTTCTTCATCGACAAAGCAGGAATCAACAACAAAGGATAAAGACACAGTGGAACATGAGTTTGAACTAATTGATCTAGAGGCTGAGGATCAAACCACAAACATGAGACAAACAATCAGGGACAAGGACTACCAAATCAAGGAGTTGGCGATAAATTTGGAAAGGGAAAAGTATGTTATATCATTCCTTGAAAAGGAAAACAGTCAATTCAAAGCAAAGGAGTTGATACTAGAAAAGGAAAAAGCTAAGTTAATGCAGCAAATCGTTAAAGGTAAGGAGAGCATGACATCAAGTGAGACTGTAGCATCAAAGGTGAGAGAAAAAAAGAAAATACCAAGAACAAGAGGCCTGAATAAAGCTTTGCAAGAGGAACAAGAACAAATTCTGCTTAATGAGGATCTTGACCTAGAAGATAGGATTGCACTAGAGGTTCATTAAGATAAAGAATATTGGCTTAATAGGGTGAATGAACACTTGTAGAAGCTCCTTGAGAAGGCAAACAGATACAATCAATTACTCAGACACATGGCGCATCACTATCAAGCTCAAAACATGATCACCAATGTCAAAGTGAAACAACTTGAAAATAAGCTCAAGGAGGCCAAAAAACATCAAAAGGATGAGGGAAACTTGGAGATGCTTGCTGAAGCATCCATGAAGCTACAAAAAACCTGTTTTTACACCCTCCCTCTAATTTTGAGCAAATTCTGAGCATTTTGAGTTTTTTGACAAATTTTGTTCTAAGTTCAGAAATTCAACTACTTCGCGCTGCGCTTTTTCCTCAGGCCTCCATTTGAGGAAATGTCTACATTTTTGGAAAGGTCTTGGAATCCTCTAAAAACCCATTTGCTGAGATTTTGCAGAGGTGGCTTATTTTTGGAGAAAAGTACAAAAAAGTGGCAAAAAACTAGCATTCTAGACCATTTTTTGACAGGCGCTGCACGTTTTGAGTGACCTTGGGAGAATGGATTTTTGAAGATCTTCCCATGCTCCAAATTCAGAAATTCAAACTGTTCTGGAAACTAAACTTGAAGGGCTAGTTGACCATTCTCTCCGATTTGCATTTTTACCCCTAGAAGACACCTAAAAATCACCTCAAAGTTGGTGCTGCGCTTCTACACTTTCTGTGTTTTTATTTGCAAAATTTCACTATGTAAAATTTCTAATTTCTAGCCTGACTTGGTCAAAGTCAAGATTCTCTATGTAATGGCACAAGTTAGGAGGCTAGGTGATATAGGCATGAATAAATGTATATCGTAGGTTTTTTTTGATGTTTATTAGGCCTCATAAAAGAAGCAAACTCCTAAACAAACTCTTCATGAGGTGTTTGAGTTGCACCTTCTCACTTTCACCTGTTGGTTGAGAGGATCTTGGAGTCAGTTCCTCCACCAAGGAATTCGACTCCTAAAGGTGGGAAAGAGGTCTATGAGAGTTTATAAGTACTATTTCACTTCAGGAGAAGAGGGTTGAACTTTTTGTAAAGGAGGCTTGCATTGTAATCATCTTTCAACTAATACAGATACAGGTTGCAACTATTTTCAAGGAACTCGAGCCCAATGAGTTCATGGTGCTTGTAATTCATTCTTTTTGTTTTCTCATGGTATAAACATCTTTATCTACATTATATCTCTTCTTTCTATGAATCCCTTGTGATAAAATACTCAGAATTGTTGTTTTTCGAGCTTTGTTATCTGGTTTTCATGGTTATGTGTTTTGTCTTCCTAAGCTAATGAAATCATGTTTATTTATGCTCATTAGTTTCTTCCACACTATATCCTCTATACTACACTGAAAAATACTCAAATTACACCATGGCTTCTGAAATATAGCTCCTTCTTATGTTTGCTCATGTATTCCCACAACCTAGACCTATTGTGGCTCCAAACCCTAAGTTCAACAAATCCTTAAAAAACCAAATTTTCACAAACAAACAAAAAACACACATATATAGCCTAAAATTCATTTGCTTTATAGTCATATCACTGATAAGAGACTTAGAGAGATCCCTCTAATGCTCAGTAGGGCTAGCTACTGAGCTAAAGTGGTTTCAGGTTACCCTTGTTGATTTCCTTTCCAGCCTAGGAGATTGTAAGGACTAACACCACTATTGGGGCTAGTGGCTATCAATGGTGTATGTATGTATGGAACTTTCACTTAATATATATAACAAATCCAACATGTTTTCATGCATATGTTGTTATTGTAGTTAGACTATTCTGGTTGCTTTAGAAATGTATGTTATTTAACTTACGCATTTATCTATGAACTATTTTGTATGAAATTGTATGAATCGTGTTGCAGACGAGTTGTTGGTTTAACCCATCACTTTGGATTATGGGCTATTCTGATTTCCAGCTTGTGATGTCATTCAGATCATGTGTTCCTTTTAGGTTGTGTACTATTTCAGGCTTCTAAGGGACACACTTCCTTTTCCCCTCCATGTGTTAGAACCCCCATGCATCTCACTTGACTTGTTGCAAGGTCACACACTTTCTTCCGACAAAGATATCACACTTACTTCTGTGCATTATCGCAGTTAAGGCATTTCTTTACTACCAACTGGTGGGACTCCTACTCCAAACAGTCTGAGGTCTAGTTGGGACTTCTTACAAGCGAGATCCCCTGACATGTTGGCGGGTCCAGCACCATCAACAATGTCCTAAAAAATGGAGGAGTTACGACTCCTCCAAATACCTCACATGATATAAATAAGGGGAGAGCCAAAACCTTTGTAGTCATTAAGCCAGTCCCTTAAGTAGACTTCCATAGAGGAGTGATACAAGTATGCCCGCAAATGCAGCAGATTAAAAACACCATTCCAATTATATTTTGCAAAAGGACACCTAAAAAATAGATGATTCTGATCCTCAAAAGCCCCCATACATAATGTGTAACAACCAGGACTGAAAAAAACTCTCTTACATAGAATGTGCCAAGTTAAAATCCTTTTTTGCCAAACCAACCAGGTAAAAACCTTAAACTTAGTAGTTATTTACCATTTCCAAATGCATAAACCATTTTCAAGATTTAGTATGTTGTGATAAAGGAGAAATGTACCAATATGCCTCCTTAACCAAAATCTGACCTTGTACCATATTACCATCCCACACCAATTTGTCTTCATCGACATTAAGAGAGATGCCTGCATGTGTAAGATCTTGAATGTATCTATTACATCTATCACCGAAAGTACCGAATTGACCAATGTTGGTACCCTATAGCCACTTGTGGTTGGTGCAATCATCGATTACCACAATTTGGTTGATGTATTAAATGCCTATATTATGAATCTTCCAAAGAAGATTCATCGGAAGAGTGTGTTCCCCTTTGAATCCACAAATAGGGTCTAGACCAATTTCAATGTTAGTGCCATTGCCAATTTTCCAATTGATATTGCGCAGGAGCCAGAGACGCACTTTCATGAAGCTCCTCCAAATATGTGAGATTTCATGAGGAGTGTGAGAATCAATTTTTATCCATTATAGATATGATTGATTTTGAAGATATTTAGCTTTAATAATACACTGCCAAAGAGAGTTCGCATATGACACCCACCATAGACCTTCTTGATACGACATCCACCATATACCTTTCATTAATAAGGCCCCACTCAGTCTCTGAAGGTCCTTTATGCCCCAACTGTTGAAATTTCTAAGTATTAACCATTAGAAATTTTATCTGTATTCTATGGTTTATTTCTCCTACTTGTTAATTACAAATAAGTTATTTAAACATATAAGTATCTAAATAAACACAATACAGTCTCAACCATCTACAGATCAACAACTGAAAGAAATAAAAAACACAAAAGTGACACCATTATTTTTGAAAAACTCGTCCCTGGAAAAACCCAACTTGGGAAAACTGTTGCAAAAATTTTGAGGGTTTATTTTATTATGCAGTATTTCCTTGAGTACAATTAGGTGCCAAACTGGATCACCTGACAGAGAAAAATAATCCACAGTAATACCTCTCTATTCAAAAGTAGATATTCGAAAAATCTGCCCCACGAAACCCTCTCCAACACAACTGAAGCACTACGTCAACCCTTCTGGCCTCTGCGTTAGCCTCAAAACCCCCCGCGTTAGCTCTCTGAGGCTTTGCATAGCCTCTCTAGCTCTCTACATCATTCCTGCAGCCTCTACGTGGATGACACAGCCCCTCTTGACCTTTGCGTTATCTCTGCTAGCCTCTGTGTGGCTCCCTTTGCCTTCTGCGTCTGCCTCTCTGCCTCCTCGCTAGTCTTCCGACACTAACTTTGCCTCTCTGTCTCGTACTCACTTCCCTTCACTGCAAACTGATCACTGATTCGATTTCTCTTAGCAAACCCTGCTCTAGAAAATCGAATGACTGATCACTCAGGTGTATTCTCCAACTGACCCTCAAGCCTCCTGTTATACTTTTCTTGTTGGTCCTTCAACAGCCGAGATTACATCTCTAATCAACGAATAATATTAGATTTGGCTTGATCCATGTCCTTTAGAACTTCTAACCCAGTTTTATAGTAATACCCATTAATATTTTATTTTTCCTAAGTTTAGACTTAGGAACTACATTAAAAATATTAATTATTTTAATATCTCCTTAACTGGGTAGAATCTACCCAAACCAGTTTTGGGTCTTGAGATCTCATGTGTTTTAGCCTCTCCACCAATTTTTATGGCTAGAGCACATCCGATGCTACCCTAAATCAACACTCCCTCTTAGCGAGGATTGTGCTCTAGTAATACTCCATACTGAGCATCACCTTGATTATACAACATTGGTACTTGTGCTGATGCTAGGCCTCCCCGCCCAACATCCTTTGCACCACTGCATCCTGTACTGCTACCCATGGCTCTGCCACTGCCACTGCTACATCCGTCCTACAGTTCCCTCTGGATCCATGCTACTACTGGTCCTTTCTCCCAACACTTCATATGCACTGCAACCCCTTCTCATCATGATGAATTGTGCTACTGCAAAATGATACTGCACTGTAACTAAGTTACTGAGAAGTAAGTAACTAATCCACCCAACTATTGACATCCCTGTCAGGCTAGAAATACTCCCGATGTTGAAGCTTTCTCTGTCGCTATCTCGTGCTCCCTCTACTGCCTCTGCACTACTGCAACAACTCCCTAACTCTCGCACTGCTGCAAACCTCTCTGTGCCATCCTGCACTGCTGCAACCTCCTCTGTGCATCTCGAACTACTACAACCCTCTTTGCGCTACCCGAGACTACTGCACTTTAGCACTCTTTGTCGCTTCATCTGCATTTGTTTCTACCGACATACACCAGTCCTTCTACTCTCACTTCAGGGCTCTGTAGCAAGGTATAATCCAAGAGTTTGGGTACATCAAGGATCTTGCCCCTCATCGCCTGTAGTCTTCCTAACTACAGCTCGATGTCTCCCCACATCTTCTCTAGAGGCACATGAGCACTCATGGCACAATCATCATCCTCCTCTACCTCCTTTTCCGCCTTCGCTGGCACTGCTTTGGAGTCAGACACCTATCCTTTATTCTTCTTCCTTGAACATTAGTTCGCATAATGCGCCAGTTCCCCACAGTTGAAGCACTTTATCTTGGAGAGGTCCTTTTTCTTCCTCTTCTCCTACTTCCCCGCAGATGCCAGAGCTGCATCCTCTTCCTCTTCCTTCTTGATCCAGACTCCTTTGCTGCGAATTCTCGTCTTGGACAACCATCTGATCTCTTCTTGGCGAAGAGCTGCCCACAATTCTTCCCAATCTGGAAGATTCGCCCTACCCAGAATGCTTTGGACAAATGTCTCCCACTCCTGATCTACTCTTGATCCAGCGTGGCCCCTATGGAATTCAGTTGGTCCCGAATCTCCTTCAATCTATCGAGGAAGTGATCTATTTGCTCCCCCTTCTGCATCTGGTATGTCCGCAACTGATTCTCAAGTAACATATTCCTCTGCACAGAAGTATGCTGGTACAACGTCTTCAAGGTGTCCCGCATTTCCTTTGCCATCTCCTTCTAGGCAATATTTTGGACCACATGATCCTTGACCCATCAAGGATGATGCATTTCGTCTTGGCTATTGCCTCCTCGTGCTTTTCATTGTCAGTTGGGTCAACTAGGATAGCGATTGTTCTCAAGGCGAAGGCCTTGATGCAATGTCTATCTAGAATGGACATGATCCTTGCCTTCCAGACCACAAAGTTGGATGCCCCGTCCAGCCTGTCCTAATCCCTCAGTGCATTCATGGCCATCTCTCTGCTCTTTCTTTCGACTCCTCTGAGTCTATACTTCCCTTATGGAAGTTCGCTCTTAGACTCCCTCCAAGTTTCTACTTCCCTCCTGGAAGTTCTCTGCTAGACTCCCTCTATGTCTTAATTTCCTTCCTAGAAATCCGCCTGCGAGCTGTCAAGTCGCACCTCTCCGATCTCCTATGCACCTGCAACACTGATCTAGATTTCTTGGCTAGAAATCTGCCTAGGTAATGACTCCTTCTACCTTGGTTTTGCCCCATTAGGTATTGTTCTGTCTCGGTAGCAACAATACCTCACCAACTTCACTCCTCACAATCTGCCCATAGATTCCTAAGCCCTAGCAATCGAAGGACCGAGCCTCTAGGCTCTGTGCAATCCTGACACTGGCTGAAATGCTCCACTAGCCAACTGCGTCAACCCCTTGGTCTATGTGTGGATCTTCGTGAGCCTTTTCTTCCCTCCTAAGCCTCTGCGTTGGCCTCTCTCTGGCCCAAACTGATGACACAACCCCTTTGCGTCAACCCTTCTATGTCGCTTTCTGCTAGGAACAACTTCTGTCACTTGGGACAACTGTTTCTGTTGCAAATTGCCTTCATCTCTTCTATTATCTGCAACCATGCTCTGATACCATGTTGAAATTTCTAAGTATTACCCGTTAGAAATTTTATCTATATTCTCTGGTTTATTTCTCCTACTTGTTAATTATGAACAAGTTATTTAAACATATAAATACCAAAATAAAAACAATACAGTCTCAACCATCTACACATCAACAACTGAAAGAAATAACAAACACACAAGTGACACCATTATTTTTGGACAACTCGTCCCCGGAAAAACCCAACTTGGGAAAACCGGTGCAACAATTCTGAGGGTTTACTTTATTATGCAGTCTTTCCTTGAGTACAACTGGGTGCCAAATTGGCTCACCCGACATAGAAAAATAATCGATAGTAATACCTCTCTATTCAGAAGTAGATATTCGGAAAATATGCCCCATGAAACCCTTTCCAACACAACTGAAGCATAGCGTCAGCCCTCTTGGCCTCAGCGTTAGCCTCAAAACCCCTTGCGTCAACGCTATGAAGCTCTACACAACCTCTCTGGTTCTTTGTGCCACTCCTGCAGCCTCTGCGTGGATGACGCAGGCCCTCCTAGCCTCTGTGTTGTCTCTGCTAACCTCTGTGTGGCTCCCTCTGGCTTCTACATCTGCCTCTCTGCCTCTGCGCTGGTCTTCCGACATTAATTTTGCCTCTCTGTCTAGTACTCACTGCCCCTCGCTGCAAAATGATGACTGATTCGATTTTTCTTAGCAAACCCTGCTCTAGAAAATCAAATGACTGATCACTCTAGTGTATTCTCCAACTGATCCTCAAGCCTCCTCTTATACTTTTCATGTTGGTCCTTCAATCACCAAGATTACATCTCTAATCAATAGTTAAGATTAGATTTGGCTTGATCCATGTCCTTTAGAACCTTCTAACCTAGTTTTATATTAATATCCATTAATATTTTATTTTTCGTAAGTTTAGACTTAGGAACTCCATTAAAAATATTAAATGTTTTAATATGTCCTTAACCGGGTAGAATCTGCCCAAACCATTTCTGGGTCTTGGAGATCTCATGTGCTTTAGCCTCTCCACCAATTTTCATGGCTATAGCACATCCGATTCTACCCCAAATCAACACCAACTCCCATGATCTCATCGTTGTCAAAACCACAAGACTAGCGAGATGGAATTTGTGATGCCCAAAATTTCCATCCCAGATAAAACTAGAAATAAGTAAGTTGATTTAGTTGATGATATGCTTCGGTAGAGCGAATAGATGGAGCCAATAAACCGAGATGATTTATAAAACCGCATGAACTAAGCTCAGGTGACCACCCAAAGATAGCCATCTATGTGCCTAGGATTTTAATTTGTTCTAAAGTTTCTCAATGAGCTAGCTCCAATCTTTAATTTCATAACATTTTGGTTTGATCATAAAACCAAAGTATTTAAATCCTGCATCTAGGGAAGTGCATGTGACCCCAAATATGTGAGCGATCTCCCTAACCAAATCATCTTCAGGGGAAGATGAGATCAAGAGGGATTTAGAAGAATCCATAAGGAGACCCGAGACTTTGCTAAAGTGATCAATGATACAATATAATTGCCTTCGTTCCACAATAAATATATTGCCAAATATTAAAACATTTTCAACAAATATAAAATGAGTAGTCTATAAACGACGAGAGATGTGCACACCTGATATAAACTTGTTGATGTGAGCCCCATAAATTCATTTACCTAATGCCTCGATAACCATAATAAATAAGAGAGAATAAAGCACATCCCTACCTAAAACTTCAAGAAACAAAATAAAAATTAATCAATAAACCATTAATTAAAACTGCAAAATTAAAAAAAAAAAAAAAAAACAGATACCACTATCTATTAATCAAAACCACAAAATTTTCCCCAAAAACACAGACCATGATCGAGAAAATAGACTAAAAGGAAATACCAATCTTATTACTTGATCCTTACATCCACGATGAAAATTTCTGTGTTTTTTCTTTTGAAAAGAGAGAGCGCATCATTTAAATAAAGGTTTTGATTTTATCCCTATATTTTTTAACTTTTTGAAGGAGTTGTTGATTTCTCGTGGGAAAGGAAAGCATTTACTTATTGAAAAAGGTTAATAATTTATTAATATACAATTATTTTATTAATTTGTTTTTTGTTTTTTTTAATAGAAAGTAGTAAGTGATCTTCGAGGAGTTGTTGATTTCTCGTGGGGAAAGGAAAGCATTTACTTATGGAAGAAGGTTACTAAATTATTTTAAAAAATAAATATTAATATACAATTATTTTATTAATTTGTTTTTTAATATTTTAGATTAATTTTATTTACTTTTATATATTATATAAAATATAAAATAACACTGATTTTTAAAATAAGTTTTATTATATTATATGTTATTTTATATATAATAAATTTAATCGAGAGAGGAGAGGTTTTGGCAAATATGTTGTTTTTCTCATGTTGTGATTTAAGTTTCCATAAATATGTTGTAATTGATTTTTTAGTGGTATTTATGGAATAGTTGTAATTGGTGTAATGGTGGTCACCTATTTTATCAAATTTATCAATTCTCCAAAAATTCTCATTCTTATAAAAAAATGTATGTAAAATAAATTTTAAAATTATCAATAAAATAGATAAATATTAATATGTAATTTTTTAATTTTCATTTAAAATTAATGATGATGATGATTACATCCACTAAGACCAATGTGGTCTATCGGACCTTAAAAAAGTGAGATATTAATTGAGACTCTAATATTTTATTTCTATTATAAAAAAGAAGGGAAAAAATTGTTCTTATATTACTATAGTTTTGCTGAAGACCAAGTCAAAAATGTTGGTAGTGTGGCAAATATTTTGGAAATGAGAAGGGATGTGAGTAAGAGCTTGTCAATACAAGAGAAAGTGCTTTTCATCTTCAACCTTCTAGTATTGCAAATGTGATAGATTCTTTCATCCCAAGGTGCTTTGGGAATGGATCAATGCCCAATTTCATTTTGAAGCTCATGAGAACTAGTTCTTATCTTCGCAATGTTCATCATCTTCTTAGCACTGGTCAAGATAGAAAGATAATTCTGATTGGCAAGAGTGCAAATGATCACCTCCTTATAATACCTTAGCTTCTTTTTCTCCTCTAGCTCCATATCATCCCACAACTTATCCTTAAGTTTGAAAGTAATAGTATTTTTCATATTATTCTTCTTCCCCAAGATAATCTCCTTTTTTTTTCTTAGCATTGGTTAAGATAAAAAGATAATTCTGATAGCCAAGAGTGCATATGATCACCTCTTTATAATACCTTAGCTTCTTTTTCTCCTCTAGCTCCATATCATCCCACAACTTATCCTTAAGTTTGAAAGTAACAATATTTTTCATATTATTCTTCTTCTCCAAGATAATCTCCTTTTTTTTAAGGGTGGTTTAATTTTTCATATTATTCTTCTTCTCCAAGATAATCTCCTTTTTTTTTCTTAGCATTGGTTAAGATAGAAAGATAATTCTGATTGGTAAGAGTGCATATGATCACCTCTTTATAATACCTTAGCTTCTTTTTCTCCTCTAGCTCCATATCATCCCACAACTTATCCTTAAGTTTCAAAGTAACAATATTTTTCATATTATTCTTCTTCTCCAAGATAATCTCCTTTTTTTAAGGGTGGTTTACGAAACTGGGTGTCCAAGCAAATCAACCCGAATGGATCTACGGGCTGGCCAAACAAGGAGAGCCTAACTCTAGGAGATTTGACACCAACCCGAAGGGATCTACCCGCTGGCCAAACCAGGAGAGCCTAACTCTAGGAGATTTGACACCGTGACCTCCAAACTGAAAAAGTACTTAGCAACGGGAACTCAACCAACTAAACTAACCTTTGAGATTAGATAATCTCCTCTATTTCCAACAATCTAGCCAAAACTAAATAAAAAACTAATAACACATTATAACAACAATAATAACAATAATTATCTCACTTATTTTGTTATTTAGAAAAAAAATTAAATTCTATTTTATTAATATATTTTACACCCTATGTTATTTTATATTTATATTAAATGTTATACATCTTTCGTATATTAAAATGTAAATATATTTAGCTTCTTTTAATATAATAAAAAGATCTTGATAAAAAGAAGAAAACGAGGAGATGTTGATATAAAGAAGAAAACAAGGAGATGCTGATATATATTTTTTATTTTTAATATGTAACTAAAATCTACGCTCTCTAAAAATGAAAAGGAATATATATTTTATATTAAATTATTATAAAATATTTTTATTTTATAATTTGAAATAATGTATACAATTATAAAATCATGTCTCACAAACATAGATCATAAGTTAAAATAATGAAATATTTTTTTAATGTATTTTTTTAATATTTTAATGAACCATGAACAAATATATCTATAATTATCTATAATTAAAATGGTTTTTAATTTTTAGTAAATATAAAAATTATATATCAATATTTTTTATTATAATAAAATATATAAAAATAAAATGTATTTTAATATAGGTAATATTCATGTTAATTATAAAAGTAATATATATTTAATTCAAAATAATATAATAAATTTTTTGTTTGTTTGTTTGTTAGGTAATACTAGTCTTGAAATGATTGACATGTATATGATAGGGGTTTTGGCGTAAATCACATTATCAATCATTTGTCGACCCGTTTCGAAACAACAAGTGTGGTTCATCGTCAGGACAAGTTGAAGAACCCGATCATGGCTTCATGTTAAATAGAGAGAGAAGATCATCCAACGACTATATTTGACTAGGAAATAACTATAATCGACTAGGAAACAACTATATTTGACTGGAATCACATTATCAATCATTTATCGACGCGTTACGAACCAACAAGTGTGGTTCATCGTCAGGGCAAGTTAAAGAACCAGATCATGACTGCATGCTAAATATAGAGAGAGAAGATCATCCAACAACTATATTTGACTAGGAAATGACTATATTTGACTAGACTGGACCAAGGGACAGGGACAACGACTATATTTGACTTGACTGGACCAAGGGATAGGGACAGGGAGAAATAGTTTCCTTAATTTTTAAGTTAGTTATGTTATATTTAATACTATAATTGACTAATATCAATGTATTGTATTTAATTACTAATTGTATATAGATAAAAATGTTTATTAAAAGAATAACTAATTTAGCTCATAATCATTTCTACTACTAACTCTATGAGAAAGAATATATTGGTTACTAATAAGATAATATTACTAGTTAAGTTAATATTTATAATTAACTTTATTTTATTTAAAGGCATAAATATTAATAGTATATGGAATAATCAAATTAAATAATAGTTTATTAGAAGCATAACTAATGTAGTTAGTTAAATAATCCAATTTATCTAATTATAACCTTGGCATGTTTAATTTATAGTTTGAGTAGTGATAACTTAGAGGCATTTAAGTTGTCAAAATTATCTGAGGATCGCAACTGGCTTGAGCCACATTAGCCTTTAACATAACTGAATTTTTACCCACAAAATTTTGAACTTGTAACTTTTTTCACTATAAACTAACTTAACAAAACACCTTATTCTACACCTCATTTACAAAATTTATATTATTATTTTAAATAATATTAAATATTAATTTTATTTAAAACAAAAATTATTATAAATTTTATTATTATTTCCATTGTAATATATAATTCACTAAAATGTCTTAATAATATGTCCATTCACAACCGATTCAAAATTAATTAATTTAGTAAGCAAAAGTCCAACTTATAATCAAAATTCATATATGTTATATTTCTTTTATTTTAATAAAAATTAAAACTCTTATACAATAATAGACTTACTTTTCCTTGTTTTCCTTGTAATACTTGCGGTAGATCGAGTGAGGATTAAATTTCTATTAGAGAACAAACCATCCGTAGGAAGATCCGTCTCTCTAGAGAGGGAGGGTGCACGTCGAGCATGCGTAATATCATAAGTTTGATTTTGATATTAAAGAGGGGAGAAAAGCCCCCATACACATATATAAGTGTAAATGTAAGGTTAATCACATATTTATCCATTATCAAAATAGATCAAATCCTTTAAAGCTAATTTTTTTTAATGATTATTTAAGGTAATTTTATATTGGTTATAATCTCACTCAACTTAATTGAACTCGGAACCCAAAACTTATGCGGATATATATGTAAAAATTCTTTGTGTGTGTGTCTATACATATATACACATCTCATACACACAAGTTATAATAATATTTTTATATAACTATCAAATTTATAATATTTGTATTTATGCCCAAATCTTTGTATCTTTCTTTTTATTTCTATATACAATAGGTTTTATATAATAGTGTGTAGCTCCACCACACCGATGACAAATTAGTGGATGTGAGCATTTGTTATATGTTTTCCAAATAACACACATATGGGTAATGGAGTAGATTGGATTTTCTTTGGAGGGTGGGGGGCAATGTTCTTGAATCCACCCACTAGCACTCCAACTGTGGTTTGGGTTGGAAGGTTGGAAACCTTTACCTCAAACTTGCACAATGCCATGAAATTTGGACCACAGATTTGATCACTTACGAGGCTTCATTGAGGGGTGTGCATCAAGGAAAACACCTTGATCCTAACTCACCATTAGTCTCACAACAAGGGGCAACCCAGGGGTTAACAATTTTCTCCTCCGTCATGCCCATGTTCCCCTCAATTTGTCAATGATACTTGAAGGGAAAGTGTTGTGGCACCCTTGGACCCATGGGGGGAGTTCTTGAATGACACAACCAAATTTGTACCATTGGTATCAAGAAGAAAAAAGAAAAATGATACTTGAAGGGAAAGTGTTATGACATCCATGGAACTATGAGAGGTGTTTTTGAAGGAAACAACCAACTTGGCACCCTTGGTACAAGGAAATAGAAGGATACTTGAAAAGAAAGTGTGGTGGCATCCAATTGACTTGTCACACTTGGTATCAAGAAATAGAAAGGTAAATTGAATTTCAAGATAATGGACCAAAGCACTTAAGTTAAAGAGTAACTTGAAAAAAGGGATTATTGGGGATAGACTTAAATCAAAATTTAGAAAAATCAAATAAAGAAAATCTATATTGGTCAAATATTCTAGCTATCCTAAAATGGGTGTGAAGAATATTATAAATTGGAAATAACTATAGCAAAATGTTGAATTATAATAACTCTTAAAGGGAAGATGAGCATGAAAATCAACTCATAAATTAAAAACATGATATTCATGAGGATCCTCATGAGGGAAAGCAAAAAATTAGGATCAAAGAACAATTGAGAGAAGAAACTAATAGATGGAGGAAATTAAAAGAAAATAATGGAATTAAGGAAGTTAAAAGAAAATAATAAAATAAATGAAGTTAGAGGAAAATAATAAAATAAGGGTGGTTAATAGAAAATAATAAATAAGGATCGTTAAAAGAAATAATAAAATAAGGATGGATAAAAGAAAATAATAAAATAGAGGAACTTAAAATTAATAATAAAAATAGAAATGGGATAATTTGACATGAGAGCCAATGAGATATTGTTCTAATGTGAACTATTTTTTGTATGGCTAATTGAGCCTTGTGAATTTTTTGTGTGTGGAATTCCTTACTTTGAGTGGGAACCTCTTAGGCTTGATACATCACCTCCACATTGTTAGTTTATTCATCATTTTTATAGTTACATTGTAGCTCGGGGGTTTGCGAGAAAGAAGAGTAGCTAAGGAGTAGGCTAGGAGGTTACTGATGAGTTAATGATATTCAACAAGCATATGAGGGATCGAATATGTATCACCTTAAATTGACATTGGACTACTTTGGAAATTAGCTACAAGTCTTTTTTAACATTTGGATGTAGGAAGTGACAGTAACCAATACTGTTTAATTTCATATATATTCATCGTATATGTTGGTTAAATTCATTTACATTAATGGTATAAGGGATAGACTTTAGGTAAGACAATGTTGAAAGTTATACTAGATTTGAAAATGAGAAAATTGTATTCTATTATGTTAAAGGATATTTGTAAATATGGTATAATCATGATGATTCTGAATACAAGTGATGAGAATATGGATAAAAAATGAATGGAAGTTATAATGAGAAGGAATTATTTTACCATTGAATCTTTGAAAGTGCCATTTCCCTTCCTTATTTTAACTAATGCATATATAAATGACATGAATATAATGTTTTTGAATAGTGTGGAATGACCTGTTGAAGCATTTTTTAACCCAACGTTTCAGACTACAGAAATGAGTCCATCTTCAGGGGAACACCATCACTCTTGAGAAGATTGATTTATATAATTGCTAATGTTACAAATCTAAAACAGAATATTATTCAATGGTTACAGTATAATCTTGAAAAATAGTATGATAAACACGTCAGACTATGTTATAGACATTTTTGTGCCTTACAACATGAAGCATGAAATGTCCATAATCTAAGGGATCCAAAGTCCCTAAACATGTTGTTCCTACCCCTAGAGGAACAAGGTCAGCAAACCACAACACTGAATAACAGTTCTCCACCTGAAAACACTCAAAACAAGCTAATTCTGGATCATGTCAACTGCTCCACTGAGCATCTACGCTGAATGTCAACTGCTCCACTGTCTACCTGCGCTGAATGTCAACTGCAAAGAAGGCTACCTGCGCTGGGAGAGTTGGGACAAGTGGCACAGTCATTCCTCAAGGTGTCAATGCCCAGGAAGCTTCCAAAATGACACTTGGATCAAGGAATTCGACTGGTGATGAGTAAGAGGGTCTAGATCTCCAAGTGGAAGTAAGAACCTCCAAGTGGATTCAAGAACTGAAGAATAACTGAAGTGGGAGAGGACACTAGTCAGCTTCATGCCAGCCTCAAGCTGACTCATCCTTTCTCCAAAACTCCTATATATAGAGCTCTCTCATGAGGTCTAGGGAGGCTGGAATCTTGTGAATGTAAGGAAGTGCTGTTGGTTTGAGTTTAGAACTATTGGGTGATTTGCTTTGAAGGAGGTGAAGAGGAGATTTCTTTCTGCTGGGAGGTGATGCTGGATTGGGCCTCTTATGGTTGTATCACTTCCTGAACTTTACTTCTTCCATTAATAAAGCATTTGAGGTTCTTCTATATGCATGTGTCTCAATGGTGTATTGTTATACTTGTGTATTTGATTTATTCTAATCCTTGAATCAATTATGAATGTATGCTTCTTGTAGTTTCCCTCTCTTGCCATTTTGCAGGATCTTGGTGTAGCTGGGCCAGTGAAAGAGCAAGGAGCTGGAAGCAAGCAGCAAGGAGGGAAGATTGGATCAATCATTAACGAAAGACATCGGTTAGTGGATCTCTTTCTCCCCTATTTTACTTTCATAAAGAAGAAATCTTAGATAGCTTTGCTTCGATTGTTGCTGAGGTACTATCACCCTTAGAGTGGGATAGGGTCATTCCGTATTGGATACTTTTCCCAACAACAAATTGGCGACTCCGCTGGGGAGCGTATCTTGTTGGTTGTTTGTGTTTTTGCTATTCATTTCCTAAACACAGGGAGTACCGAATCGAACTGCATTTGAATCTTTCAAATGCAAAGTAGAGGGCAACTACTCTAGCTCAGTTTCTGGGCATGTTTATGATTTGAAGAGCTGATCCACAAGGACTCTGAACAACTCTTAGTGATAGCTTTTCATCCTTTAGTGTGTACTTGATTGATAGCTTCTGATTTGGCCAAAAACTGTGAATTTTTGAGCAATCTGTAACCCGAAAACTGAGAAAAACGAAAGTTTATCTCTTCATTGCAGGCACTGTGAAGGCAGTCTGCATTTCATCGCAGGTCCCGAAGGGGCTACCTGCACTGAATGTCAAACTGACAGTGTACTACCTGCGCTGAACCAGTTTTGCCTTGTGCTACTGGGGTTCCCTGCTGTTTATTGCCCTGTTTTCATCCTTGTTTTTGCAGCCTGTTATCAGTCAATGTAACTATCTGAAACCACCTTTCCTTGCCACTATTCCGCCTCGGTTGTATAAAGAAACTGTATTTGTTCTTTGTGTATTTCTTATATCATTTGCAGTTTCCCATAACGAAAAGTGAACTAGTCTTGCTGTGGCCTCTTAGATCTAGACCTGTGATAAGTGTCGTTTTGATCTTAAGAGTTAGTTTGTTTGCTGTTCATAGCTGATTGAGATTTTGCTTTCGTCATATGGTTTGAATTTATGTATTTCTAGTGTCGAAACAAGTAAATCTTAAGGTGTCTTTTGATTTTGGACAAAGCTTGTTTGCTTTCACTTGAAATTGAATTCGAAATTATACAACAACTTTCTTTTTGTAGTACATCAACATTAAGAAAGAGAAAAGAAATACCTGCATTGTGCATGTGCATTTTGACAGCTTGTATGTTGATTTAGGGAAAAGTGCATTAGTGTGTGCTCTATGATCTGTGTGAAAAGATGATGTCTTTCTTTTCCCCCAGCAGTCAAGATTTTCATAAGTCGAAAAGATTGAAAAAGCTTGCTTATCATCTTAGACTGCATTTAGGAATTTGTATCATACATCTCGTGGTGAACCTTGAAAGGCAAAATTTAAAAAGATCAACTTAAAATATATTGAATGAACCTAACAACGCTTTGAAACATAACGCAAACACATAGAGGTCTAAGCTAGAGACGTGTTCCGGCGTCGTTAAACGTAGTGACTGTCAATCTCGAAGAAGGTGGGTGATTCCTCCTGAGAGTCGGTGGCACTAATACGGACTTGTGCTCCCACGTACCGTCGCGTATATATTGGGAGACCCCTATAGGCATATATCTTTTATCCATAGGAAGCCGTGTCGGCTGCCCTACTGATCGCAATGCAGTGAACACAACATTCACAAAGATCGACCACCCGTACCGTAAAACGTATTCTGTGGTTTTGCGAAAGGTTTGGCACACCCTCTGCCTAGATCTCCAGAGCAGTTTCTTTTGGCCTTTTTCAAACTCTATAACTGAAAAAGTCCATCCGAGAATTTGTCACTTCGGGCTCGTTAAAACATCGAAGGAGACTAGAGTCATCTTTAGCTTTTTCTCGACTCTTAAAAAGTGAAAAAGCAAGTTGTGTCTAAAAGCGTCTAATAAAATTCATTCAATTCGGAAACACAAATTTCCCCTTTTAATATTTTGGTTGATCGAGTAATCCGCAATCGTGGAAGAAAGTCAATTGAAACCTCGTCGTTCGCGGAGGCTTACGAGTCAACCGTCTTTGTCTCCGGAATCGAAAACAGTACGGACAAAGCGGACTCGTTTAACCGGTTCAAAATATCCTATAAAAGTTAGAACAAGTGTTCCAACTACATCTGAGGTTCCGGTCACTCCAAACATTTCTGGAAACCCTGCCTCTATAGAAGAAGTTCAACAGCCACAGAAGGACAGTAATACTGATCCTAGTCTGGGGGCAAATACTTGTATAACTGAACCAGTTCCATCTGTAACCGGTCCAGAGAGTTTTGTTCCTCAAACAACTGTCGCTGTCGAAACAACCACTTCTTCGGCACCAGAAATATTTTACGGACCTGACGGTCTTCCTCTTCCACCGGGTTTGATTGCGATAGAGGAAATTGCAGAGGATCCGCAAGCAAGTACTCCAACTCATTTTGGAGTCGGGGTCACTCTATTTCCTTCATCAGAGGTTAATCCACCACAAGTGGAAGTTCCTGTAGAATCGCTAGGCAATCTATTGGATAGACTTAAAATGTCTGAACAACCGTCATCATCTAGGACTGTGTCAAATGACACAGCGACAGCAGAAGCCCCTGCCGTCACTCCGACAATGTTTGCCGGCATACCAGCTGTCCCGACTAGCTCACAACAGCTAGAAGGAGTCCACCAAGGGACTATTTCGACAGTATGGTATGTTCCAGTTTGTTCATCCGGAGTAATACCCGACAACTCTTATGTTGAGACTCGCCAAATTGATCCATTTGGAGGTCAATTTGGGCAATCCAGTCCCCAAGGACAATCAATCCCCTTGAGTTCCGGATTGCTACCGTATGGGGGGCAGTATGCCCTTTCATTACCCCCTCCGGGAGGGTACCCATACGTGAGTTCACAACAGTATTCAGGTTATATTGGAATTGCGTCAAGTAGTTGGGTACCTATGCTACCTCAACAACCAAGGGTTGTATATTCCATGCAACAGTGTGTACCTATGACGAACATCCCAACCACACCGGCTATTGTAACAGTGTCACAAATTCAAGCGATGCCTATTGCATGTCAACCTCAGATTTCTCAGGTTGTAATGCAACAGCCCCTTGACCATGGGTCACAACCACAATCGCCAACTGGTGGGGCGACACAGGTCCAAACGGGTACAATTACCCCACACCTCGGTCCAACGGTTAGCATAGCACAACAAAACATGGCTTCACAACAATGGTTAGTGCAATACCAACAACCACAATTCCAGCAGGTGTACCAAGGTTCTGAGCAGCAGATCTTTGCGAACAGTGGACAACCGTATATCCAAAACGGTCAAAACCAACCACTTTACAGTGGTCAAGTCCACCAACCGTATCAGTCATACCAACATCAATTACATTATGCTGGTATGCAAAGGCCCACTGCTCAAGCGATTCCATCGTACCCTGGTTATGCTTCGCCTAACCTGAATCAATAGTTACCATTCGTGGCGACTTTAGAGTTACCCGATTTACACCGGTTAACCAATGATCCGATTGCTTATGCCCCTTGGTGGCCAGCGATTCCTCATAAACTTCCGTCTGACATTCCTAAATTCAATGGAAATCCAGGTGAAGACCCATCGAATCACGTGATGACTTTTCATCTGTGGTGTTCGTCGAACACCCTAAACGACGATTCGATAAGGATTCGCCTTTTTCAGAGGACATTGACAGGTCCAGCGGCTAAATGGTATATTGAATTATCTAGGGCCTCGTTCGACAATTTTAGTTCCCTAGCCACGACTTTCTTGACCCATTTTCAATTACCGATAAGGTATGAAACGGGTACAGAAATATTAACCAACTTCAAACAAACAACTGCCACCCATATATCTGATCATATACATGAGTGGCGTCGTCGTCGTAGGATGGTGAAAACATACATTCCCGATCAGCTGTTAGCTGAGTGGTTTATAAAGTCGTTACTTCCTGCTATAACGGAAGATGTGGCAAAAGGGGGAGTCGTAACAGAGGAGCAAGTTATCGCTCGTGCACAGTATTTGGACTTAGTTTATGCTCAGTTCGGCACGCTCTACGACAAAATACCTGACGCTCCTAGACTGGAATTTTCAATTCCTCCTCCTCCTAAATCAAATAGTGACTCTCATGCCGGTGATGGCGTGATTGGCACAGCAAACACGAAATCGACAAAGGCTTCGTCCAAGAAAGCCCGTAAGAATTCAGATCAAAATGAAAAAGAAGAAATTCTTACTTCGGAATTAAATGCCATATCAGCAGATAAGGGCAAAGAAACCAATCAACCAGGAAGCAAGAGGAAGCAAAACAAAGGGAAGAAGAAGAAACAGGGTGAATCATCTCCTGGAAAAAATTCTTCAAACCCTCCTGGGCAAGGGAAACAAATTTATCCATGTCAAATATGTGATAAAGAGGATCATTACACAAAGAATTGCCCATTCAAAGCTGAGTTAAAGAGGTTCTTTAAAAGTTCCCAAACCTTAGCTGTGTTAACTGATCCATTTCCCAACCCAGGTCAAAATCTGGTTGATAGTGGAAATGCTTCCCCGTCGCAAGTACTTATGTTGTCGATTTCAAAATAGCAGAATGATGCTTTGATTTCGACAAGGAACAAAGATTACGGGAATCCTCAGCTGTCGAACGACAAAGGTAAAGATCAACCAAGTAGTTCGACAAAAACTTCGACAGAAGTTGTACCACCCATCATTCCTGAATTAACAATAAAACCGCCAAAGGGTGTAGTACACAAGTCGACATTTAATCCTCGCGCCAGAGCGGCGCAACATTATAACATAGTGGAAGATTTGGCACAATCGCCATCCGCTATGTCGACTCTTGAAGTACTACAAAATTGTCCAACCCAAATGCAGGCATTGTTATCAGCAATTGGTGGGGTTGATCCTAAGGATTCCAATCTTGTATCCTTTGATCACAAGGGATACAATCCTCAGTTACCAGCTCAACTAGCTTTCCTTATTCAAGTGAAAGCCCTCAACAAAACTGTTCATAGAACCATAATTGATGAGGGGGCATCAACATGTATTATGTCGATGAGTTGCTGGAAAACTTTAGGATCTCCAACCTTGTCGCGATCTTCGACGACATTAAAAGCTTTCGACGGAAGGACTTATACCCCATACGGTATCCTTAATAACTTGAAAGTTGAACTAGGAGGAAAAACAGTAGAAATTGATGTTGAGGTCATTGATGGAAATCTTGACTATAACATCCTACTGGGTAGACCATGGATTTATGCCATGGCAGCTGTTGTGTCGACTTATTTTAGGAAGATCGCATTCCAATTTGAAGGAGGGATTACGGTCGTCGACCAACAGAACTTCCTCCCTAATGGTTCACAAGTTACAGGAAGTATTCCCATGATCCATGAGAGCAACCATTCACTTCAAGATATCTGAGTAGGATTATTGAAAGACCCCACATTGATGGGAACTTTCGCGCTACCACCTCCTATTTATACAGGAAATGTACCGTTTGTAGCAACCTGCAACATGATATCTTCCACGAAGGTCGCAAAAGACAATGTCAACATGGATCATAAAATGGTTTTGCCCCAAGCCCTTTAGAAATATTGTAGCAATCAATGTTTCAAGCATGGGAGGCGAACCAAAATCAACGCTCGTCAAGCGTTTGGGTAGATAGGTCTAGAGAATATGGAACCCCATTAGATCCTTGGTCGAAAGTACATGGGACTGACGAAGGAATCTTACAATCAATGTTGATTGAGGGGGCACCATGGAATGATCACCACCATCGTTCCCTTCTTCCAGAATATGAAGAAGATACTCAAAGTGACCTTTATCACCCTTCAGTTTTTGAATTCCTAACAAATACTGTAAATATGGTGGATTCCGAGCGAAACTTATCCAATATTGAAGAGACTATAGCCATAAATATCTCGACTAAAACAGATGTTATAGAGAATATTTATGTCGGCAAAGGTTGTTCCCCTTCAGAACTGGAAATATATAACGCTCTTTTTCGCGAATTCAGAGATGTCTTTGCTTGGTCATATGATGAAATGCCAGGCATTGACTCGAGTATCGTTGAACATGAAATTAAAATGTATCCTGATGTCAAACCAGTAAAACAACGGCTTCGACAGGTGCACCCCAAGAAAGCCGCTGCCATTAAGGCAGAAGTTGAAAAACTTCTCCATGCTGGATTCATCTACCCGGTTCCTCTAACCGATTGGGTATCGAATATTGTCCCTGTTATGAAGAAACAAGGGACGATTAGAGTGTGTGTCAATTATAGGGATGTAAACCAAGCTTGTCCGAAGGACAACTACCCTGCACCCTTCATCGACCAGATAATTGATGAATGCGCCGGATGTGAAATATTTTCATTTATGGATGGATTTTCCGGGTATAATCAAATAAATATCCGCCCACAGGACCAGTCAAAGACTGCATTTATTTGTCCGTGGGGCACATTCACTTATCGAAAATTACCCTTTGGTTTAAAGAACGCAGGGGCGACGTTTCAGAGGGCAATGAATTATGCCTTCCATGACATCAAGAACATTGTTCAACCTTATCTCGACGACCTTCCGGCTCATTCGCGAAAGCGGACTGATCATCCGCAGCATTTAAGAGCGATATTTCTACGTTGCCGACACTACAAGATAAGACTCAATCCACACAAATGTGTGTTTTGCGTCGGTTCTGGTCATTTACTTGGCTTTGTAGTCTCTAAGGATGGGATTCGTCTTGACCCCTGCAAGGTTCAGGCAATCATTAATTTGCCTCCACCTTCAAATTTGCTTCAGATTCAGAAACTCCAAGGGAAAGCAAACTTTCTGAGGAGGTTCATTCCAAATTACGCAGAACTTGCTAAAGGTTATACTCGTCTTTTGAAAAAGGATGTACCTTTCGTCTGGGACCAGGTAGCGCAAGCTTCCTTTGATGCTCCGAAAGAATGTCTAGTAAAAGCATCATTAATGTACGCCCCAGACTATCAAAGAGATTTTAACCTGTATCTGGCTGCAGCGGATACGACCATTGCGATGGTTTTAGTTCAAGAAGTCGATGGAATTGAACATCCTATATATTATTTAAGTAAAAACTTAAATGATACAGAAAGTAAATATTCTTATGTGGAAAAACTAGCGCTTGCAGCTGTTCAAGCGATTCAAAGGTTTCGACATTATGTCCTCTTTCGGAAAACTACCATCTTGTCAGATTGCAACCCCATGACTTATATACTATTGCGACAGTTGCTGGGGGGCAAATATTCAAAATGGATAGCGATCCTTCAAGAGTTTGATCTGGAATTTGTAAAATCCAAGTCAAAGAAAGCTCTAGTTTTCACAGAATTATTGTGCGATCTCCCATCGTTGTCCAACAATGAAACATCAAAAGAGTCAATTGTGGACGAAAGTTTGTTTCTCATATCTGTAAGCGATGAGTGGTATGGAGATATCATAGTTTATCTCCAAACCCAAAAGTTCAGGCCTAACACCTCACGCTCCGAACAAAAACGTATACGATACCAAGCAAAAGACTACATGATCGTCGGTGATACACTTTACCGTCGTGGTATCGATACAGTTCTGAGGAGGTGCCTTACCCATGAGGAGGCCGAAAAAGCCCTGTATGAATGTCATTCAGGTGCGTGTGGGGGGCATCAATCTGGATATGCAACAACACAAAAAATCTTACGAGCAAAATACTTCTGGCCAACCATGTTCAAAGATTGCATAACCGCAGTCAGAAGTTGCCATGCTTGTCAAATTTTTGATAGCAAAAGCAGACGACCACCCGCACCTTTACAGCCGATAGTTGCTGTTGGGCCCTTCGCCAAGTGGGGCATCGATTTCATGCAATGTAACCCCACCTCGACCGGGGGCATGAGTATATTATAGTCGCTGTTGACTATTTTACCAAATGGGCCGAGGCGATGCGTACATTGGATAACACTGGTGAAACAGTTGCCCTTTTCTTTTTCAATCATGTAGTCGCCAAGTTCGGCGTACCACAGGCTATAGTTACAGATCATGGGTCGCATTTTCGCAATCACATGATGGTCGAATTAGCTGCCAAGCTAGGGCTATCTCACGGCAACTCTACCCCATATTATCCGCAAGCCAATGGACAAGTTGAAGCAATCAACATGGTCCTGAAGCGTATGTTGCAAAGGATGATCGGAGTTCATAAAAGAAGGTGGCACCTAATCTTGTACTCAGCCTTGTGGGCTTACCGAACGTCGGTAAAGAACGCAACCGGGTTCACACCTTTTCAACTGGTGTATGGCCTGGAAGTAGTCTTGCCGATCCAGTGCGAAATTTCGTCGCTTAAACTCGCAATCGATCTTCTCCCCGGAACTTCAGAAGAAGAGGCTCGTTTCTTGGAATTAATCCAATTGGATGAAACCCTTCGTGATGCCACTTTGGCTAACGAAGCTCATAAGAAACGAGTCAAGGCTCAGTTCGACAAAAGTGTCAAACCCCGTGTCTTCTCAGAAGGTGATTTGGTCTTGCTTTATGACCAAGAATCCGATAAATTGGGAGTAGGTAAATTCAAATCCTTATGGATGGGCCCCTATATTGTTAAAAGGGTGTTAGCAAAAGAAGCCTACGAGTTAATGGATTACGACGGAATTCCACTGGCGCAGCCCCGCAACGGGTTGTACCTCAAGCGTTACTATGCTTAAGTAGTAACCTGCATGCTTTTGTTGTATTTTGTTTTCACTAAAGTATTTGTTCTGGTCGAGTGATCCACCTTTTTCATTTATTGCAGATGTCGAACCTTCTGGAGACATGTGTTGGATATGCTGACGGAGCGAGTCGTAGTTCGCGGAACCTATCCTCCGCAGCCTGGGCCATTTTTGATCCAAGCGGCGAGTTAGTAAGTTTCAGAGGTGTGTGTATTGGGCAATCAACGAATAACATCGCTGAGTATAGCGCGTTGATAGAACTACTCTCTGATGCCATCACACGTGGCATACGCCGACTAATTGTCAGGCTGGACTCATAGCTCGTAATACTACAACTCAATGGTATATATTCTGTTCGCAATCCAGCTATTTATCGCATGTTCCTAAGGGTTAAGATCTTGGAAAAACGATTTGATTCAATTCAATATCAACATATTTCCAGAAACTTAAACACATTAACTAACGCATTAGCAAACTATGTGTTAGATAGACATTTGCAACATTTATAAAAAGGACACATCATCAAAGATTGTACATATGGATCATATAACTCAATCAGAATAAAACTCGAAAATCAAAATATATATAAGCTGTTTATATAGTTCATACATAATGTTCTGTAACCAAGACAAAATTGGTCATATGACCTAAAACTCAAAAGATGCTAGGGGGCACCCTAGCCTAGTGGTGCTCATGATAGCACGTCACGGCCTGTGCAATCATGCGCAAGAGACGAGTCCATCGTCTAGGCACACCAGTAGTGTGTCGCTGCAGCTGTAAAGGTAACTCATCAATCCTCACATCGGGAATGCCGAGAGTAAGGCTCTCAACCTGCTCCTGCACAGCTGTAAGGGTCTCAGTATCGTCAAGGTCACGGAGGATAGCTCTCCTAGCAGGCTCCACTGTCGGGGCAGCAACTGGCGGTCTCGGACGAACTGCTGGACGAACAGGACCAACATCTGCATGCACCCAAGAGTATGATTAAAAGTCTTGATAGAATAAAGCACAACAACATTATAAATAAGAACAGTAAACAGTAATATGGTCAAAGAGTTTACCAATAGCGCCCCACTGTTCGCCATCCGGTAACACCAAATCCGGATCACCTTGGAAATCCATACCCACATATGGATACTCGGAGAAGACCATCTCCTGGCGCTCGAACCACCTGAATAAGGCATCAGTAAAAGTAATCTGAGGTTGACCAGCATGCCTAGACATGTGATCGACCCACCTCTGCATGCGTGGCTCGGTCAGAGAAGGCAAGTCGAAAAACAGGCATAAAACTGGAAAAGGAAACCATGAAAAGAAAGAGCTAGGGTTTAGCTCCTACCTGGTCCAGACGGCGCCGAAAATTGTCCGCAGAATCTCCCGGAATCAGCTGGTGAAAATCAAGGGGAAAGAGGCACCTCCAGAGCTCCAACAAACCAAATGCAAATGAAATGGTAAAATGAGAGGTAAAAACACCTTTTAATGGCTTTTTACGTAGTTCAAAGCGAAATATTAGGGTTATAATCTCATTTTCATGCAAATATCATTCATTTCTAACAAAGTTTGTTGCAGCAATTGAAAATGCAGTACTATCCTTGAAAAGAGAAAAACTAGTAATGGTAAAAAATCAAAATTTGACCATATAATCGAGCAGTTTTAGCATAAAGTTCATGCTCGTTAAAAAATAAACGCAAGATCCGAGCAGTTTTAACGCGGTCTTCATGCTCGTTAAAAAATAAATAAAAGCAGTGAGCAATGTTTCCCCCAGAGTTTAAGCTCATTTTTAAATAAAAAATGAACCTATTCCGGTAAATAACCTCTGTGATCGTAAATTTATCAGCCATAAAAAGCCTTGGTCGTGTTTGCACCTGCCACCTCCACCGTCATTTGGCCGATCGTTCACCTCCATATGATTGTTTACCCATTTTGAGGAACAGCTGCGAAGAGTGATTTCACCTAGCCATCCTTGTGACACTGCCGTGATTGGAAAATTCCAACCTGTACCTGGAATCTACTGCTATCCCTGTTTATCACTCGTTCCTCAAAAGACGAGTCTTCTTTGAGCTCTTTTCATCTGACTCGTAAAATATGAAAAGTTTGCCGAGTTTTGGCCTTCCAGCTCGCTAAAGTGACCGGAAGAGCTATCCCTCCTCTAGATTTTAATCTTTTTGGACCTGAGGGATTATTACACAAAAAGGTCGAGCGCTTGTTTTATTCGGCTCGTTAAAGTTATCGAAAACTCATCCCTTCTGTATTGTTTTATACTTTTTCGGACTTAAGGGATTAGATGACGAAAAAGGAATTTTGGAGTTAACTTTCTGTACCTTTTCAGACTCTCTAAAAATGAAAAGGACCGAGTTTTCCTTGTCGTTAGACTCGTTAAAATGATTAAATAGCGACAAACTTGTCTTTAGACGAGAACGAGTTTCCCTATCGCTAGGCTCGTTAAAACATAGCGATGGGCTTGCCCGAAGAGCAGGTTATAGAACAAGCATATGTTATCCTCCTCAAGCTTGACAAAAATAAAGAGGTACTGGTCAGAAATGACTAGGGAAAAATTGGGAGAACCTCAAAGCTTTAATGGTAGCAAGTCGCTCTTGAACATGACACTTTTCCTCCGTACCACATCGGGTTGGGTTGTTTCATTCACCGGTCTCATCACCATGGTCTCGCCAAACCATCCACATTTGGGGTAATGCTACCGATCCATCGCATCAATGTCGTTATATGTTCAAGAGATGTTGTTCAGAAAGAGTCAACCGTGTCCCATCCACTACCATACATTATCCTTCATCCATTCATGACCGCCACCCTGAATCATATTTCACAGATTGTTTTCACCTCCATTAAAATCATTAGCTCCGTTCCGTGTCACTGATATGGGATTCATTAAGGCCCTCCTTTGACGGATCGCTTCTTGTCGACTTCAACTCATTATCCAAGAAGTTGATCTAGGAACAACCCCCTCAGTACTTTGAAGCTTGCATGCCTCAGTGGCAAGTTTCTCACTTCCGGTGACAAGTATACATCAATGACCTTCGACTAGAAGATTTTGCGTGGTGTTCGACGTCAAGTCCTTTATTCACACCACGTGAATTGTACTGCAGTACCTTGAGGGTCATTATCATTATTGGTGATTCCTCTCGCGCTTGTTAACGGTTTACATCATTGACTGGTAATCAAGCGATGTCTTTCAATGTTCGACTTCAGCGCAATTCTCACATGGATCGACTTGTACTTAGAGTGAAGATCGAACGAGTTTGAAGACCCCGGATCTAGTTTCATCCATCCGGGCTGCGATATATATTCAGGAAATATAAAGACATTTGACATGTACATCATTACAGCAGATGATCATCCTACTCAAAGGATGATAATTTCAGCAGAGAATTATCAGTCTACCATCAGACGATCGTCTGTTATATGTACCAAAATGAATTTATAAAGCTGAGCATGGGGATGCCCGCCTCAGCTAGATCATGAAAGCAGAATGAATCATAATGTATTGTATTGTATTTTATTAGAGGTCACCTCTCAGCGATTGAATGAACTTCGGATCCTCCTGATAAAGCATTTCACCCGATAAACGACCTCATACTTTAGGGGGCAACTGTTATAGACATTTTTGTGCCTTACAGCATGAAGCATGAAATGTCCATAATCTAAGGGATCCAAAGTCCCTAAACATGTTGTTCCTACCCCTAGAGGAACAAGGTCAGCAAACCACAGCACTGAATAACAGTTCTCCACCTGAAAACACTCAAAAACAAGCTAATTCTGGATCATGTCAACTGCTCCACTGAGCATCTGCGCTGAATGTCAACTACTCCACTGTCTACCTGTGCTGAATGTCAACTGCAAAGAAGGTTACCTACGCTGGGCGAGTTGGGACAAGTGGCACAGTCATTCCTCAAGGTGTCAATGCCCAGGAAGCTTCCAAAATGACACTTGGATCAAGGAATTCGACTGGTGATGAGTAAGAGGGTCTAGATCTCCAAGTGGAAGCAAGAACCTCTAAGTGGATTCAAGAATTGAAGAATAACTGAAGTGGGAGAGGACACTAGTCAGCTTCATGCCAGCCTCAAGCTGACTCATCCTTTCTCCAAAACTCCTATATATAGAGCTCTCTCATGAGGTCTAGGGAGGCTGGAATCTTGTGAATGTAAGGAAGTGCTGTTGGTTTGAGTTTAGAACTATTGGGTGATTTTCTTTGAAGGAGGTGAAGAGGAGATTTCTTTCTGCTGGGAGGTGATGCTGGATTGGGCCTCTTATGGTTGTATCACTTCCTGAACTTTACTTCTTCCATTAATAAAGCATTTGAGGTTCTTCTATATGCATGTGTCTCAATGGTGTATTGTTATACTTGTGTATTTGATTTATTCTAATCCTTGAATCAATTATGAATGTATGCTTCTTGTAGTTTCCATCTCTTGCCATTTTGCAGGATCTTGGTGTAGCTAGGCCAGTGAAAGAGAAAGGAGCTGGAAGCAAGCAGCAAGGAGGGAAGATTGGATCAATCATTAACGAAAGACATCGGTTAGTGGATCTCTTTCTCCCCTATTTTACTTTCATAAAGAAGAAATCTTAGATAGCTTTGCTTCGATTGTTGCTGAGGTACTATCACCCTTAGAGTGGGATAGGGTCATTCCGTATTGGATACTTTTCCCAACAACAGACTATATGATTTCAGTAACTAACAAAAGTATAGTGTTATTCCTTTCTACATGCATATCCTTCTAAAATCATATAAGGGTAATTGTAATAAGTACGTCAATTAGGACCAATATGTTCTTAAAAGGGATATCCCTCATCTATCCAATGAAGCTCTTGTAATAACACCCTTATGTCCTTATCCTCTAAAGACTCAACAAAATACTTTGAAGACCGATATTATGGCATAAGTTGCATGGTACATGGTAATCTTGTTGTATAACCAAGGCTATATACTACAACATCCTTAGAGTCAAGAATGTATGTAGTGTGATACCAATTCCTATGAGTTGTATATTGTTAACTTGAAAATGATCGAATAACCAAATCCATGCTTAACTTTTAATCCCCTTCCTTCCTCTGCAGTTAACAATTGTTTGGTGCTTCAACTCTAGTGCCTCTCAAATAGCCTTAACTCTAATCTATGCAAAATATAGCTAATGGTCCAACCCTTCAGCACTCGGGAGGTAAAATCAACAAGCACCCAGAACCAGTGCCATGACCATACACTAACTATATCAATGTATCAACCAATAGGAGGTTTAGTTCTTAAAACCTTTTATATCAAGCCGGTATGACAGATGTTATGTAACGACCAATATTTCGTTTGTCTACAAGGGTAGTTTTGGACAGTCAACCCATTGGGATATCTATGGTTAACTAATCTTGGAACACTGACATATCATATAACCCTCTGAAGCTCTAATATAGGATTTGTTTTAGTAGATAGTATTATTGAAAAAGCAGCAAGAAAATCCTAATTTATTTTTTCCTTGGTTAAATTAGGAGAAATTTGAATTTGAATTTCAATAAAATACTTCAAGGTAGTTAACTGAGGTAACACGGGTCTTGTCACTCAGTTAACTCAGTAAATTTGAATTGGAAACACTTGAGTTCAGTTCTACATGATTGATTACTAATTTGTAGCAATCTATTTCAGTTAATTTGAGTTATTGTCAGTGTAACTAGTTTTCACTGGTGGTAAAACTAGAGGCGGTTCAGTCAAGGGTGTGTAACTTTTTTCACACAAAGCGATCATCCAGTTAAATTAATCAATCAACCTAAATTAACTCATGCATGCAAAGAAGATTTGAGTTACCCAGTTGATATTGGAGTTCAAGGACAATGTACTATCAACTGTAAACTATTCCAAGTTGTACAGGTGGTGCATGCAGTCAAAAGAAGGGCATAAAGGAATTGCGCAATTCTCAATGAGCAATTTCCCTAATTAATAGGGGGCGAATTCCTCATCAAACATTGCAAGGAAATAGGAGCTTGGAAGACTGAGAAATTGGCTAAGTATTGGCCTGAGTTAGTTTGTGAGGTAGTGAGATAGATTATACTAATGCAGAGGTTGCTCAGTCTTGAGCAAGCATTGTATTTCTTATCTATTCTTTGATTAATGTAATACATATAGTAAGGGGTTTTGAGCTGTTGCTTCCCCCTAGATAAATATATGTGTATGTGTGTTGAATCATGATGCATGTTAATGATTTGTGTTCTCAATTGTGATTTTCTTTCTGTAGATGAATAGAGTAGCTTCAAGTCTTGTGATTTAGTAAATTTCATGAGCAGTTTTGAATCTACACATTAAATTTCTACATGGTATTAAAGTAGGAATCACAGTAGAGAAGAGAATTTGAAGTTGTCTTTGTAGGTGGATCAAATTTGCAGGATCAATTCTTCAAAGCTAGCAGGATGGCTTTCTATGGACTGAGACTCAAGTATGCCCTTGAGGGTAGCTTGAATTATGTTGCTTGGAAGGATAGGATGGAGGCAGTGTTGGAAGATAATGGGTTGAAGGAATTCATAGATAATGATATCCCGAAGCCTCCAACATCTGATGCTCAAGATCTAGCAGAATGGAAGAAGTGTGTAGCAAAGGTGAGGAGGATCATATTGGAGGGAGTTTGAGACCATATTGTCTCGAATATCCATAGGAAAGAGACTCCATATGCAATGTGGTAGGGCTTGACAAATTTGTTCTAGAACAGTAGTGACCACATGAAGCTATGATCCAAACTTAAATAGGAACGTTACAACTTACATATATAATCATTAACACAGAGATGCAACAGACAAACACTCCATTTCATTAATAGAAAAATATTGAACTATACTTACAAACAAAATGGAAATAAGATAGCTCGGGGGATGGTAGCTTATATCTGAAAAGCGATGTGGCGATTACATGCCTGTAAACTGAGTTAGAATGAGGCTTAAGGGCCTTTTTATTATTGAACAATAAGAGAAAACCCTAAACAACCAAAACCCTAACCCGAGGAGATGTAACACCAAGAGTTTATGGGCCCTGTTGGGGTTAGCTGGGCAGCGAACTTCCCGGGGTCGTAACTTGGTCATATTATCTTCGTTTGACACGTATGATACCTCGTTGGAAAGATATCTGAAATGAAAAAAGCCACCAATATGATTTCCATAGAAATCACTAAAGGAATTTTGCCAAAAAAACGTTGTTTATGGCCTCAAAACAGCTCCAAAAGTTCAGGACCCGAAAAACCATCAAAAATAGTAAACTGTGCTACAAGTAAGGAAAGTGAAAAATTGAAAGAAAAAATGGTGAGGGTCTAAGTGGAATAGGTGGGTGACCACCAATACCTTCCTAGATCAAGCTAGCACTGAAGGACAAGCTTCAGAATATCAAGATGTAGAAGGGCGACACAATTCCACAATACCTCAGCAAGTTCACACAATGTCGTGATGAACTTGGTCAAGTTGGTGTTACTGTAGTAGAGGATGATTTGGTAAGCCTAACACTTCTAGGCCTTCCTAAGAGCTAGCACAACTACCAGGATTCGGTAAATGGGAGGGAGAAACTACCAAATTGGGAACGCCTTTGGTCCGATTTGGTACAGGAGGAGATAAGGCGGAACACCAGAGACAAAACCTCATCCAAGGGTGATGATGAGGAGAACTGTGCCTTGGATGGAAAGGCAAAGAAAGGGAAAGGGAAGAAATCCCAATCCAAAGAAGAATCGGGTCAAGGGGGCAAGAAGAAAGACTTGTCCAAAATCAAGTGCTTTCACTGTCATGAACTGGGACACTATGCCATGAAATGTACACACAAGAAAGTAGGCAAGAAGACCATAGGAGGAGTAGTGAGTGAAGCCTTGGATTCATAATTCGAACTTGATTTTACCCTCATTGCATGCATGGAAAGCACAATGATGGGTAGTGTGTGGTATCTCGACAATGGTGCCTCATTCCACATGACGAGAAACAAATAATTTTTCAGTGACTTGGAGGAGAAGGATCTCCAGATGCACATTGATGGAAGGTGTAGCGTGACCATATTGGTACAATTACTTTTTAGAGGGATTCAGGCTCCCCTCTCAGGCTCAAGTATGCGATGTATGTATCGGGCTTGAAGAAGAATATAGTTTCCATTACGGTGTTGGAAGACCGTGGCTACGATGTGATATTCAACAAAATAAAGGCCTTCTTGAGACACATTTCCATGCGACAAGTGAAGCAAATTGGGGTTCGAGTGAAGAACCTCTACAAATTAGATGTGGCAGACTGTGTAGAATTGAGCACAATAGCGGAGAAGGTGCAGAGCCAATATGTCGACAAATTATGGCATAGAATACTTGGCCATTTACATCATGGTGCCTTGAAGGTCATGCAATAGATTTCTACAGGCCTTCCCAATGGAGCACTAGAGCAACAAGATACATGCAAAGGGTGTACATTGGGGAAGTACACAAAATCCACCTTCAATGATCGAGATAACAAGGCCAATGCAATCCTTGAAAGGATCCGCTCTGATGTATGTGGACCTTTCTCGACCGCCTCCACCGTCAATCACAGGTATTATGTTATATTTGTGGATGATTTCTCACAGAAGTGGGTGGTCTAGTTCATGCAGAGGATGATCTAGGTGGATATTGGTGGCCACCCGCCAATTCCACTTGGACCCCCACCATTGCTTCTTTCACTTTTTCAGTTTCCTTAATTGTAGCACAATGTACTATTTTTAGCAGTTTTTTGGGTCCTAAACTTCCAGAGCCATTTTGAGGCCCTAAACGACGTTTTTTTGGAAATCTACCACCAACAATTTTTTATGTAAAATCGCCTTTTTCGTCTTAGTCCTCAGAGAAATCTTTCCAACGGGTCATCATGCACATCAAATGGAGATAATATGACCAAGTCATGACCCCGGGAAGTTGGTTGTCCAACTCACCCCAATGGAGCCCATAAACTCTTGGTGTTACATCTCCTTGGGTTATGGTTTTGGTTGATTAGGGTTTCTTCTTATTGTTCAATAATAAAAAGGCCCTTGAGCCTCATTGTAAGGTAGTTCAGAGGCATGTAGCCCCCACATCTCTTCTCAGAGATAAGATACCATCGCCCTAGCTGGTTTATTTCCATTTCTGTTGTAAGCATATTTCAATATTTTACATTAATGAAATGAAGTATTATTTCCACTGCATCTTTGTGTTTATGGTTATCTTTGTAATTTGTTGCGTTCCTATTTAAATCCAGATTAGTGGTATTAGAGTGGTCTAATTTTTTTCTTTGCATGTCCCCAACGAGGTTGGGATATAAGGAGTTAGGGCTTGAGCTGGTCGAACCTTTGCAAGATTAGCCTCGCAAATCCCGACGGTCTTCCATGGTGGATGAAAAGAAAGACGAGGGGGCAGGATATCCTATCAAAATATTGCTCGAAGAAGCCCTTGAGTGACAAAGGAACATGATGATGGACAACTTTGCCCAGATCCTTCAGCGGCTACCCAGGGGCGATGCATCAGCTTCCAACAACTACTCTGGAAACACCACACCGTTTAAGGTACAAGTTAATTTTGAAATCCCCATATTCGATGGTTAGATAGATGCAGATGCCGTTGATAAATGGTTAAATCTAGAGGGTTATTTTTCTGCTCATGATTTTTCCAGTAGGGAAAAGATTATTTTCGCTCTTCTCAAAGTAGCCCCCCACGTCAAGGACTGGTGGGAAACCTAGTGTGAGCATAAGGATGAAAGTATAGGATCACTATTTTCAGCTGCACTCACTTGGAATTCATTACGAGATGCCATCAAGGAGCAGTACTACCCTGTTGGAAGCTATGAGGATCAATACATAAAGTGGACCACGCTACGGCAGGGAAGGGACCAAGATGTGTCAGAGTTTACCAATATTTTCTATACCCTTCGCACAAAGTTGGGTATCAAGGATTCAGAGCACCATTTGGTACTCAAATACCGTGGCTTCCTGCACAAGTACATCGAGGAAGAAATATAATTCCTGAACATCTCCTCGCTCAGCATGACATACTGATATGTCGTCAAGGTCGAGCAAAAGTTTAAACAGAAGAAGAAAGAATTTGGATCTGCGAATCCGAAGCAAGGGAAAGGTGCCCCCAAACCGCAGAACAAAGGACAAAGCCAAGGAGGGGCGGCCCAAGACAAACCGCCAAAGTTGCAAGAAAAGAACAACGCTGCGAAGTCGAAAAAGGACACGGGAAAGTGGTGTGAGTTCCATAAGAGCTCCACTCACAACACAAGTGAGTGTTGGGCCAAGCAATCACTAGTGGCTGAGCTAAAGGTTTCAAAATCAGATGCATGTTCTAACTCTGAGTCAGAACCCGACAAGGGGAATGACAAAGGGAAGCAGATTATTGATGCGGAGCCCAACACCACCGTTGCCACCATGAAGATCCAGAAGGAGGAACCCGAAGATCCAGAGGAGGAGGAGCATCTCTTCCACTCCCAGATGTGGGTAAGGGGCTCCCCGCTACAGTTCATTGTTGACTGCGGGATCCAAAAGAACCTCATTTCGGTAGAGGTCGTGAAGCGACTGAGCTTACTATTAAAATTGGAAACTAGGGCCAAACTCCATGTGGGTCATCTTATTTATGGCAGCTGATATTTTTCTTGGATCCCTCTCATCGAGAGGTGTAGGATTGATCTAAAGATCATCTGATTCCGATAAGTATTCATGGAGTTATGAATTTATTTGCGTTATAAGACAACTCGTCAAGGTCGGCCAGCAACCAAATAAACCCCACATGTGTTCAACGTTTTAGTATAAACAAAGGTGGCCTTCAAGTCATTTCAACAACTAGTGATCTCTTCCTCTCTCTACTTGTCTTTGGGTTTTAGTAGGAGGAGAGATCCTGATGAACAACGTTGCCCTGATCTGGAGGACAGAAAGCCGAAACTGCCGGAAAATCCAGAACTGCTGGAAAAGTCGGAATTGTCAGAAAAGCCGGAAAAGCTGGAAAAGTCAGAATTACCAGAAAAGTCGGAAAAGCCAAAACAGTTGGAAAAGACGGAACTGTCGAAAAAGTTGGAAAAGTAAAAAATTCTAGAAATTCCAGAAAATCCGGAAATGCTAGAAAAGCTAAAAATGCCGGAAAAGCCGGAATTGCTGGAAAGCCAGAACTACGGGGACTGTTGGAACTATCGGAACAACTGGAACAGCTGGAACTATTGGGAACATCCATAACTGCCAAAATTTCCAGAACTGCCGGGAATAGGCGGAACTGTCAGGAACAGTCGGAACTGCCAGAATTGTCGGGAACTGCCAAAACAGCCGAAGCATCTATCTCTGAAGGAGAGCAACATGCAAGGGACAACTAACTAACATTGGGAAAATTGTATGGTACTTAGCAACAAATACACCAAGCATGCAATGTTACAGCTAGCTTGCAAGGGACAACTAGCATGCAACAACAAGCATGCTAAGGACAACAAGCATGCTAGGGAAAACAAGCAAGCAAGGGACAATAAATAAGCAAGATGCAACCAACACATAGGTCAGTATGGAAACATGGTGCAGCAATGGCACATAATGCGGTACAGTGATGGGTACAATCATGATTAATGAAGCGTGATGAGATACAACATAGTGATGATGGGTGTAGCATGGTGCAACGTGGTGAGATGTATCATGATGACGAAATGCAGTTCAACGATAGGTGAAGGAGTCACCTTGGAGAATCAGTTGAAGCAACATGTCTTCAACTGATCTCATGTATCATCTTCTTAGAGATGATCTATGCTCTTATCTAGATAAGTTAAAGTGTTGACTTCTGTTGTAAATGTACTATCTCTCTCTCTCTCTGCTGAACTATTGAAGAACATATAAGAAGAATTGATCAAGGGTTTCCCCACATTGGGATTTGTCCCTGGCTAGTGCCACATCTTGTGTCCTCTTGTCTTGTCTTGTCTTCTGCGATTTATGTTTATGTTCTATCTGCAGTTTACTTTAATGCTGATGTGATTGCTAATTTGGAAAGAAAATTGAAATAAATTTCTCTAAGCATAGAACATACCTAAAATTAATACTTACCGACCACAACACATCCATAACTGTACACCATCAGGTGGCTTCACCAAGGATGGGATCTTTGCGCTAGCCAACAGTGTCGCCTTCCATACAACATCAAGCCCTTCATGGATAAGATATTGTGTGACATTTCTCCCCTTGAAGTTTATGATGTATTATTAGGACAACCATACTTGTGGAAGCGACATGCTGTGTATGAATCAAGGCCCCATGTTGTTATTGTTACTTTGGGAAATAAGTTGTACAAGATACCGGAGGTAGCATCGCCTACCACCATCTCTCTGGTTACTGCAAAACAATGCAGTAAGCTTATTTCCAAAACTAGGAAATTTGTTTCCCTGATGATACACCCTCAATGAAAGAAGAAGACGGTGGCCACGACCTCCAGACAAGGCGCCTCCGCACGACAACTATAGATGGAAAAGGTTGTGGAGGAGTACGAGGACATCTTCACCTCCCGTAGGGGTTCCTCTACACTGTCAGGTCAAGTACTCCATCGATTTGACCCCAGGTGCACCGCTGCCCAATGGACCAATCTATCGGCGCTTCGTTTTGGAGAACGATGAAATCAAGAGGAAGATTCAGCAGCTGCTACAGAAAGGTCACATCCGTTCGAGTTCATCACCTTGTGGTAGCCCGATTGTGTTGGTACAGAAGAAGGATGGGACTTGGAGACTCTGTATTGACTATCGGGTGCTGAACAAGATCACTGTTCATAATATGTACCCGATCCCACGGATTGATGATCTCCTGGACCAACTAAAGGGGGAAAAATATTTCAGCAAGATCGATTTGAAGTCAGGATATCACCAGGTACCAATCGAACCCTCCAATGTGTGGAAGACTGCCTTCAAAGCCAAGGAGGTCCTTTTGAAATGGTTGGTTATGCCTTTCGAATTGATGAATGCTCCTGCAACCTTCATGAGGCTAATGGATGACATATTGTGGCCATTTATCAACTCATTTGTAGTGGTATACTTGGATGACATTCTGATCTTCAGCCAAAGTTGGGAAGAGCACCTCCACCACATCTGACAGGTTCTCCAAACACTGCGGCAACACAAGTTATGTGCCAATTTGGAGAAATGCACTTTTGGCATGACCCAGGTTCAGTGTTTGGGATACATTATTGATGAATAGGGGGTGCATGTGGATCTAGCCAAGATCCAAGTCATTCGGGATTGGCCATCTCCAACCACTTTGACAGAGCTCCACAACTTTTTAGGTCTTTCCAACTTCTACCGTAGGTTTGTGTTGGGATTTTCTCATATCACTTGGTCCTTGAGTCAAGTCACCAAGGGAGGAGCGAAAGCAAAATTCTTTTGGTCTGAATCTCAACAGAAGGCATTCATAGAGTTGAAATATCACCTCTACTTGGCACCATTGCTTACGTTACTAGACTTGCAACAACCATTTGAGGTCAAGACACATGCCTCTGACTATGCTATTGGGGCAGTCCTTACTCAACATGGGCATCCGGTGGTATATCACAGTGAGACACTTTCAAACACAGTTCAAAAGTATCCCACTTATGACGAAGAGATGTATTCCATTGTGCAGGCTTGTCGACAATGGAAGCATTACATTTTGAGGAAGGAAATGGCCATCCACACAGACCATCGACCCTTGCAGTTCATACAAACCCATGGGAAATTGCAAAATGATCACCATCAGAAGTGGTCCACATACCTGCAACAGTTGCATTTGAATATCAAGTATAAGAAGGGCAGTGAACTTCCCAGGGTCGAAACTTGGTCATATTATCTTCGTTTGACGCGCATGATAACCCGTTGGAAAGATCTCTCTGAGGACTACGATGAAAAAGATGAATTTAGACAAAAAATCGTTGGGTGGTAGATTTCCAAAAAACGTCGTTTAGGGCCTCAAAACAGCTCTAGAAGTTTAGGACCTGAAAAACGGCTAAAAATAGTAAACTGTGTTACAATTAAGGAAACTGAAAAACTGAAAGAAGCAATGGTGGGGGTCCAAATGAATTGGCGGGTGGCCACCAATATCCACCCAGATCAGAGGAAAGACGAGACATTCTCCATTTTTTTTGAGTTTAAAGAACTTGTTGAGAAAGAGTCCGGTAGGAAAGTGAAGGCTCTAAGGAGCGATAACGATGGTGATTATGTATCAAATGATTTTAAAAATTTCTGTGCAAAGGAAGGCATTTGACGAGAGTTGAAAACACCTCATAACCCACAACAGAATGGGATGGCTGAGAGGAAGAACAAAAGTATTGTGGGAGTAGTGCAGGTGATGTTGAATGACCAAAGCCTACCTCTACACTTATCGGATAAAGCATGCAACATAATGGTCTATTTGCAGAACAAGAGTCCTCATAGGATTCTTGGCATGCGTACATTAGAGGAATCTTTTTGAGGGAAGAAAAAAAAAGTGTCACACTTTAGGATCTTTGGATCATTAGTCTACTGTCATGTTTCCAAGGAAGCAAGGAAAGTCGACAACTGAGTTAGGCATATTTGTGGGGTACACTGATACACCTCACAACTATCAGGTGTACTTTCCATCCCTTAGGATGAAATTGGTCAAACGAGATGTGAAGTTTGATGGGGAGAAGGTAATGAGGTGTTCTAAAGAGAGGGAGCTTCAATTGCAACCTGTTCAAGAGTTTTTGGCTCCAAAGGAAGAGCCTCAGGAAGTTGTGGAGCAACCAAAAGAAAATGATTAGAGAGTGTAGACATCCACTCAAGAAAAGCCATCTAGAGAAGGAAGGAAGTGGACCAGGGAAGCTGAAAAATTATTGCAAGATGCTAGATAGAATGTGGGAGTACCCACATCACAACATAGGTATAGGAGGTAACCGAATCAATACAATGGGTACATGGCTCTGATGAGTGAGATAGTTGAGACAGAACCATTCTCATTCGAGGAAGCAGTGTAGAAACCAGTATGGGTTGATGCTATGGTAGAGGAATATGATTCCATTGTCAAAAACAATGTTTGGGAATTGCTCCCAAGACCAAAAGAAAAATCAATGGTTGGTTCGAGATGGCTTTATAAGGTAAAGCATGTAGCTTATAGGTGTCTAGTCAATTTAATGTCTTAAATTGCTCTAAATAAATTATCAATCCGGGTATCAACTGATGAAGTGTGCTGCACCATATGTGCTTAGTTAACCTTTTTTCTTACTTTGTTGTTTTATAGTTCTTATCTTGTTTTGGGGTTTTATTATTTTTGATCTCCTAAAGTGTCTAATGCAAATGGAAATCCTATTCTAAGGTCTTAAGAATACTTTTAAAGGTCAAATATGGATGTAGATTTCAAGACAAGGTTTATGTCCCTTATGGTAACTTCCAAAACTTAGCACTTCAAAAGATCTCAAAACATGCTATTGATGAAATTAATACTTGAACAGGAATGTAAACATGCAGCTACTTAAATTAAAAAAAAGATGAAATACTGATCATGAAATCATTGTCTCTGCTACCCATCTAATTACAGAAATACAATCTAAACTATTGCACTCAAACAAACCAAAAATTGCAAACTAACGAAAGCAAGATCAATTTACTTCACTTATAACTGATAGCTCACCAAGTAGCTTTTACGGGTTAAGCCATGGCTCCAGAGATAACGTCAATAACATGAAGAATTGATATCTAAATTACCTACTTGCAAATGAAAGTAAAATCAAGTCACTTCACTTATAATCCGATAGCTCGCCAAGTAGCTTTTCGGGGTTAAGCCATGGCTCTGGAGATAATTCCAATAACATGAAGAACCTGATATCTAAATTACCTACTTGAAAATGAAAGTAAAATCAAGTCACTTCACTTATAATCTGATAGCTCGCCAGGTAGCTTTTCGGGGTTAAGCCATGGCTCTGGAGATAATGTCAATAACATGAAGAACCTGATATCTAATTGCAGAAATGAAATTAAAATCAAATCACTTCACTCATAATCTGATAGCTTGCCAAGTATCTTTTTGGGTTTAAGCCATGGATCTGGAGATAACGTCAAATGACATGAATAATTTGATATCTAAACTAACTAACAACAACAAATCAATAAGACTGAAATCAAAGCATAACTAGAATTGAAAAGCTTAAGAAAAAGTTCAGCAGAGAGGCAAATATCATGTCACTATTTGATGCAAAAACATGTAAAGAAAAACTAATCTACAATCAACCGGTTGAACACACTTGCATGAATTAAAATTGCATCAATGGAAAATCTAGACTATCAAACTTGAAAGCAATAAAATGACATACATCAATCAAATCCAAACAAAATTACAAAATGAAATCTACTCAACCATACATTCTAATGTTCTCCATGACATCTACTTCACATCTCCTTCCATGTTGAGAACATCAAAGCTTTATTCAAAATTACAAAGTACAACAAAGATTTCCAAAGCTTTCTGTTGTGGAGGTAAATCCCCTCTGCGGACAGAGGCGATCCCTACTATCCCAAATGGGGTCTAGCAACAATCAAACAATGCTAACACGCAGGTTCCTAATTTCAAATCAAAGACCGATGATGAGAGCCTACCTGGATTCCAACGCAAATATTTGTAAAAGAGTCGTCGCTCCCGTTCCTCTGCTCCGGCCGGTCACAACCCCCACGATCCTCGTGAACGGACACCTGCACATGCAAAGAACGACACAAATACAAACATAAAATCCAATAGATGCAACTATATATCAGTCATAAAGGATATAACTCAATCATCATTACAAAATACAATAAGAGTGGAACCATAATGATAGTAGTCTATTATTATTGATAAATAACAAAGAAGAATACAACCATAGTTCTGACGTCAAATCCTCCTTTGGCTGGGTGATCAGCAGCACATGCCTTGCAAAGCTTGTTGGCAATGGGGAACAAGCCACTCTCTCCTTGGTTACTTGGACAAGGATCTCCTCACTTTAGATTTAGCCTCATGGGAATGAAAAAGGCTCCTTGTAGCATGAACTTGGCAATTCTCAGACTTTGGGACTTAGAATTTGGAACTTGGAGACTCTCACTAGCTTATCAAAGGCAAAAGGACAAGCTTTTATATATGGAGGAGAAGGAGTTAGGGTCATCCACAAGATTCATGGGATTGGCTTTATCACTAAGAAGCTTCCATGAGATGTGGAGAACTACTTCCCTTCTATGGAGATTCGAAGCCAAACTGACCCAACTCAATATAGATTCAGTTCATGAGTGGGTTAGGAAGAACCTTCGTAAGTTTGTTTGTTAAAAACTCTACCCAACTGGGCTGGTGCGAGTGCGACTCTGAGACAGAGCGCCAGCTGGCACGCCCTCTTTGGAGGATTCCCCCATTGGCGCGAGTGATACACAGTGGAACCGCGCCAATGGAAAAAGGGCTATTTTTATGGGTATTTTACAGAAGGTGTCTTCAGAGCATATGAAGTACATACTCAAGGGGATACAATGCAAGTGTTTTCAGGTCATGTCACTTCTCACAGGTCCCGGAATAAGTCCTCCAATGTGTGGGAAAAGGGGTAACAGGGACGGTGACAAATTACTGTGTAACAGATGCCCCCTAAAGCATGAAGCCCGAGAGAGAGAGAGGGGTGAAATGCTTTACAAGAACATGGCCAACTGAAAACACTGCCGCCGGAGAACCTGCATGGAGAAGTACAATTGATATCTCAAGTACATGATGTATGTGGTATGGGCGCAGCCATCCATAGCAGAGTACATAAAAATCCAGATCCAAGGTATGGGTGCAGCCATCCAGTAAGGATCGATAAGTAGACTCAAGCATGGTCGCAGCCATCCAGTGAATGAGTCATGTAATGATCATAATAATCCACAAAATCGCAACCTGGATCTCAACAGACAAAATCCAGGGTCTTGCGCTCCATCTCGACCCGAACAAAGTACAAGTTCAAGCATGTGAATATGGGAATCGAAGTCGAACATGCAAGAACATCGTCTGATTACCAGTCAATGATGAAAACTGTTAACAGACGCGAGAGGTACCACCAATAATGACAATGGTCCTCAAGGTACTATAGGTACAATCTACGGCGTGCGAATCAGTGAGCTGGCGTCGAACACCCATAGAATCATTCGATCGGAGGCCAATGATGAAAACCTCGCATCGAACACAAAGAACCTGCCATTGAGGAAAGCAGGCTCCAAGGCACCAGAAAGGAGTCTCTAGATCAACTTCCTGGATAATGAGCTGAAGTCGATAGGAAGTGACCTTGATCGAAGGTGGGCCATAATGTTTCCCACATCATCGACACGAGACAGAGAAGGATAAGATGTTTTGTGTGAGGTATCAGAGGGAGGTTGAGTATTCTGCAGAGGTCAATTTCTCTTGAACATATTGGCAGCACGACAGTGGACTTGGCAGTATTTGACATCAAATGATCAAGGGTCATGGTGACGAGGTAATGAGTAGATGAGAGGTCAAACAGGATAACCCAAAACCATGGAGGCAAGTGTAAAAACAAGATGAGATGTCCCCACTCAGACACGAATGTAGATAAGTGCCATGTTCAAGAGCGACATACTGCTGACATGACAATAATTGTGGTTCCATTTTCCCCACCATTTCTGGCGGGTACCCCAGTTATTTTTATCAACAAGCTTGACGGGGATAGCATATGCTTGTGAGGCGTTATTTCGATGGAATTCGATGTCATTAAGTTTTAACGAGTCTGAAAAAGGAAGAACTCGACGTCTTTTCATGTTTAGAGAGTTTGAAAATATAGCAGAAAAGGAAACTCTGGGGGGGTCCTTTTTCGTAAAGTTGTGTCTCTCGAGCCCGAAAAAGTATAAAACAATGCTCGAAAGAACCGCCCGATCATTACGAGCGAGGAGTACTTTTCATGAGTAGTGATTTCGACCGGAAAAGGTAAAAAAGCGATCGAAACCACGTCGCTTCGTGACTGTTAACGAACCTGAAACGACAAGGGTCCATCGATCTTTTCGTCTTTACACGGTCGGAAAAGAGTTTAAAGACGACCGCCACTCATTCACATTTAACGAGTCGAGAGGAATAACTCGGCATTCTTTTCACGTTTAGAGAGTCAGAAAAGAGCAAAAAGGTGACTCCAAAGTGACTTTTTCATGTATTTACCAAGTCTGAAAAAGTATAAAATACAACTCGTTTCATCGCCTAAGCCGCACAAACACCTGTCGCTGCACAAAAACCCGGTGTAAAATCCATTTTCCACACAAATATATATTAAAATATTCGTAAAATGACTTTTAAAACCTATTTGAGGGTCAAAAAGTTATAAAATGGTGAAAATGGTAAAACAAAAATTTACTTTTCACTTTTACCTTTGGAGAGCGACATTAGGGCTTTTGGTGTGCGATCTTCAAGCATCGATTGCGACAGATCCAGGTGATCATTCGGAGCATCGTCAGTGTTAGGTAAGAGGTCTCTCCCTTTGCTCCATTTTTGTCCATTTCAAATTTATTTTAAACTGCTTTTTCATTCTTTATGAGAGGACTTTAAAAAATGAGGGTTGCGCCCATTGGCGCGGGTTCCGGGCATGGACCCGCGCCAATGGGGAAACTTTCACAAAGGGCACGCACCCATTGGCGCGACTATTTTAGAAACAGTCGCGCCAACAGCCGCGTGGGTTTTTTGCTCAAATTTTAACGTTTTCAAGCAATTTTCACTGCATTTCTAATTTTTCCAAGGATCTAATTCAATGTTTTAACCTTGTGAACGCAGAGAAACAATCAAAATGGCGATCCAGTGGAAGGAAAGGGAGCATGACCAGGTATACGAATTAGCCATAGCAGATGAGGGATGCATGGAAGCTCTCAGATCTTGCGAGCTCAAGAAATTTTTCCTAGTGTCCTATTTACGAGCTCAGCTAGAGCTCTTGCAGTACTTGATTAACTTATGGGACGAACAGGAACAGGTGTTCTGAATACGGGACCAAACATTGGAATTAGATGTATCTGATGTCTACTTCCTTACTGGATTGTCGCGACGAGGGCCGGTGCCTTGATTGACCGGTAGCAGGCCATCTGGAGAAAAGATGGAAGAGGTAAAGGCTCGAGTTTGCCCAACTGCAAAATATGGGTCGGGCAGCGCGAAAGTGGATATCCCCACTATTGAGGACCTGACACTCAGAGCTGTACTATTCACCATTACACGAGCTGCGGGGGCATAGGTGCCCCACGAAGCTACGAAGAACCACCTGATCTTGGTGACAGAGTGCCTTAGTCTGACGATCTTCAATTGGGCGTCAATTGTGACGACCAATATGAAGAGGCAGCTAAAAAAGGCCAAGCGCAGCAAGCTACAGCAGTTCGGATACGGCTCCATCTTGGTGGCATTCTTCTTGGAACGTGTGCTACTCTTCCAGGGCCAAGGGGCCCTTGTTCCTGACCTGGCACCTCGAGAGTCGAGGCTGGCTCGTTGGGTGGCACTGATGCCGAGAGGTGGGGGCGGTCAGCAGATGTCATTCAGACCTGAGTTTTTTGTGTGGCTTCGCCGCCAGTTGATCGTGGTGGACTGGCCGTATGCGGGGATAGACTTCATCGATGACCCTGACCTCCCACTGCCAGAGGGGGAGGACTGGGACGAGGAGATAGGTATGACCTCTTTTTGATTTTGTGTTTCATGATTTTTTGTTAATACATGTCCGTTCTAACAACAGTTATATGTGTATGCAGATGTTGGCCCAGCACGCCCAGCTGGCATGTCTCCTATCGCGCGGAGAAACCAGCCTGCAAACCAGCCTGCAGCTGACCTTCAGCTAGAGGGTGTCGAGGGAGGAGAGTTGATCCAGAACCTCGAGGGGCTAGCCCGGGGATTGCAGACTATGCCCGACTGGCAGATGTCCCACCGGCGTATCAGAGATATACAATGGGAGTGCCCACTCGCATCCACCGTCTCTTGAAGCGCCTAGTGCATGCGGTGACATGTTATCATGAGCACCACAGGGCTTAGACATCTAGGGTTTATTTTCATGCATATTTTTTGAGAGACATGTCGTCTTCGGATGTATTAAGACGAACATGTATATTTTTTGAGCTATGTGATGCACACTGTGCAAACATTTCGACACACACACACACACACATATATATATGCTTATTTTGGATGGATCTTTTACATGTGATGATGTTTTTATATGCTATGTAGATGTCTAACACAAACGTAATCTAGTGTATTAGTTGCATAACAAACGACCCAATGTGAAATGTATTTAATCACACATTTTATTTTTACGCAAGCTTAAAAGCACACATGACAACACATATGCAAACTATGCTTGGAAATGGATTTTATTTTTATGCAAGCTTAAAATCACACACATGCAAACTATGCTTGAAAACAAGGGAAACAGGCATGCCCCCCAACATGATGTCTCAATTCGAGGTACATGCCCCCCAAGCTTTAGTCCATTGAAATGGAGTGAAGGTTGACAATATTGTGATCGCACTCGAATTGCACGAGATCATGTTTCATTATTTTAACGAGGTTGACACACTTAAGAGAACTATCCTCGTGACACCTAGTTTCATTTGTTAAGGAGCTTGACACATGATAAGAACTATGCTCTACCAGACCCAGTTTCATTTTTTAAGGAGCTTGACATAGGAAAGTGAACTATGCTCTGAACGAACTTCATCATAATGAACAGGAAGTCGTCACTTCCAAGAATGGAAGTCCCGGTGGAAGGAAAACATCTTGGAAGTCAGGACCCAATGCCCCCAGGACATTATGCACGACGACATCATCATGGGATACAGGCACGGGGTAGGTAGCCACGTAGTTGACCTGCGGTGGGGCAGACACAACCGGTGGGTAAAAACCAGGAGGGGTGGCAGCTGCGCAGGAGGCACCGGGGGACTAAAGAATGATAATTGATCTATAGTCATGATTCTTCCGTCATGTGGAAAACAAACCACACGGAAAAGTGAAGAGACAAGGGCCCCCATGGCGTAAACATAGTCACGGCGAAGGAGAAGACTGAAATCTAAAGCACCTTGGACAACCAGCACGTCCATATAGACGGTTTTTCCTCCCAAAGTAATAGGAAAATTTGGGAGGACCCCTAGAGGTTGACTCGTTCCCCCATCAAATGCTAACAGATTCTGTGCGACCGACCCAAGCTGCGGGGAACCTAAAGCTTGCCAAGTAGTGGACAACATAAGACTGACAGATGCACCTTCATCCAAAATAGTGCCAGGTACTACCTTATCATAGGCAAGTACTGTAATCTGGAAATGCACATGGGATAGGAGGTGGAAAGCAGTCAGGTGACTCCAGTCGAAGGAGATGGCCAAACTACTTGGTGGGGGAATCGTATGATTGCCCCCATGCTCTATAGGAACCGAAGAAGGACTTTCAGGAGCAGCTGGGATAGGAGAGTCATTTATGGACTCAGGGGAATTTGAGGAGACGAGAAGAACATAGGCATGATGCTCTTCCGAAACAGAGTAATCGATGGGTGGTGAGCTCGAGTCGACACTCTTTTCGACCAATGGTTGGTCTAGAGCAGGCTTGGCACAGCTAGGTTCGGAAGGAGGAGGACAGACAAGAGAAGAATCTAAGTCGATCTCTTTGTCCACAGGGAGGGGGTCAAAAGAGAGCTTCTAATAACCAACAGGAAGTTGGGGTGGAGAAGCTGTAAGACTTTCCAAAACAATGGAAGCTTTATCCATGAGCGGACAAAGGTGAAGGGGATGATTGCCCTCACATAGTCTACAAGGGATTCGAATCTTCCCTTTCTTCTGAATGTTGTCAGTTGATAGGGTGGCATCGCCATGAACTTCAGAGGACGATGAGGGATGAGCCAGATCGTGAGACCATACTTCAAGGATCCTGGGAATGCCAGGACAATCACGAAGAAGGTGGTCATCCTTGCACAATCTACAAGGAAATTTGACCTTCCGCGGAGGAGCAGAAGGTGGCTCGACTTGAGTTGTACTTTTAACCTCTCGCTTAGGAGACTTCTTCTTCTTCGTCTTCTTCTTCTTCTTCTTAGCCACCTGGTTACTTGAATCCAAACTTTCACCAGGCGAAGTAGAAGATGAGGACGCAGAAACAGGCGAAGAAGGGGAGAGGTCCACCTTAGAATCAACATGATGTTGTTCGGGTGGAGGAACTGATTGACCAGTAGTTGAGATGTTAGGGACCACAGAGGTTGAGAACAACCAAACAAGCAACCCAACAGTTAACCCAGGAAGGGACAATGTCACCATGTAAGGAGCACCAACATTTCCAAAATGAGGGAAATGACCAGGATTCCCATCAGAGGGGATGTCTGGGTTGGTAAACTCTAGAAAAGTTGCCATCACAAACGAGAAAGAACCCTACTCAAACTAACACAAACAAGATCTAACCGGGTGAATGTGAATCGTGGCTGAATAAATTTTAAGATGCAAGGACATAACTTGACCTTTTCATTTTTTAAGAGTTGAGAAAAGGACAAAAAGATGACTCTAGTCGCCTTTGAATGTTTAATGAGCCTGAAGTGACAAGTGCTCAGGTGAGCCTTTTCTTTTAGGGAGTCCGAAAAGGATCGAAAAGTGACTACTCTGGAGAACTAGGCAAAAGGTTTACCAGACAATCCGTAAAACTGCATATACACCTTGGTAGTCATATGAAAACCAAGGACTTTCCGTACGACAGTCAATCTTTTCGAATGCTGTGTTTGGTGCATTACGGCTTGTAAGGCGGCAGACACGACTTCCTATGGATAAAGGATGATAACCTAGTGGGGTCTCCCCATATACTCGACAGTACGTGGGAGCTCAAATCCGTGCTAGACCACTATTGCGTCATGGAAGGAAGAATCACCCAACCTTGAGTGAAACAAAAGTGACTAGGTTTAACGACGCCGGAGCACGTCTCTAGCCTAGACCTCTAAACAGTGTGCATTATGTTCCAATGCGTTGTTAGGTTCATTCAGTTCGTTTTAAAGTTGATCTTGTATTAGGTTTCAGCTTTCAGGCCTTACTGTATGTAATCTCTCAAAAATTCCTAAATGCAAACTATATGCCAAAATATGTCATTTCATTCGATGAATTCTATTTACGAGAGGGTTTGAGAGCTTCCATGCAAAAGAAATGATCACAAAACAACAAAGAACTTCACTAATGCAGCTAATGGAAATTAACAAACTCTTCTTTAAGATCACTAATCACTAATCAAAATGAAAAGTTCTAATTCTCATTAACTAATACAAAGCAAAAGAGATTTTTTCTTTTGTTGATGGCAAAGTGCATTAAACAAACTTTGAGAAACGATGACAAACAAATTCTATTCAATACAAGCACATTCAGTTCCCTAAATCACCAAGCAAACCTCCAAAGAACAAGAAAGATCCCAAAGACACCAATGAGCCGTGTAATCGAGGCTCAAAGTGAGACGAAGCGGAATTCAAGTGAAGACAAAGCAAGTCACCCAAATAACGCAACAAAACAATTTACAACCACCAAACAAGTGCAAGGGAGTAATCAGAGAATTGACTGGACCACTAGAAGATCAAAACACCTGAGGAAGGCTCGACACACAAAGCCACTAGATGCCCTAGGGCTAGAAATGTGAAATCGATAGAAAAAAGCAAACACCCAAAGGGTAAAGATCAAAGCCAGTCAAATCACACTCCAACACACTCAAGTAGTCTAAAAAAGGTACCCAGAACAAAAACTAAGCTCAGAGGGCTCACAGCCAAGCAAACTTCAAAAGTTCCCAGGCCTGGCGCGACTGTCAGGCTGAAAAAAGCGCCTTTCAGGTATTGGCGCGGGTTGTCAATGTGCAACATGCGCCAACTGGCGCGACTGTAACGCTATAAAACAGTGCCAGCCGAGTTTGCTATGGAAAAATAAAAACAAACGAGCCAAAGCTAAGTCAACAGTACCCAGGTACACCAAGGGGCAAGAAGCAACACAGGGATTCAACCCAGAAAGCTAATCAAGTAGGAGAAACCAAGAAACAACCAAGAAACAAGGCAAGTTCCAAGCCGTTCAGCTCGTAAACCAAACCGGAGATGGACTGAAGTGGCATTGATCTACTTTGCTAATGCGGAGAAATAACGTTTCGAAGGCTATCTAGCCGTACTTCAGGCTCCGTCTAAAGTTTACAAATCAAACAACAAGACAAAACAAACAACAAGGCAAAAATCCAACTCCCCAGTGGAGTCGCCAAATTGTTGTGGAGGTAAATCCCCTCTGCGGACAGAGGCGATCCCTACTAGCCCAAATGGGGTCTAGCAACAATCAAACAACGCTAACACGCGGGTTCCTAATTGCAAATCAAAGACCGATGATGAGAGCCTACATGGATTCCAACACAAATATTTGTAGAAGAGTCATCGCTCCCATTCCTTTTCTCCGCCCGGTCACAATCCCCACGATCCTCATGAACGGACACCTGCACATGCAAAGAACGACACAAATACAAGCATAAAATCCAATAGATGCAACTATATATCAGTCAGAAAGGATATAACTCAATCATCATTACAAAATACAATAAGAGTGGAACCATAATGATAGTTGTCTATTATTATTGATAAACAACAAAGAAGAATACAACCATAGTTCTGATGTCAAATCCTCCTTTGGCTGGGTGATTAGCAGCACATGCCTTGCAAAGCTTGTTGGGAATGAGGAACAAGCCTCTCTCTCCTTGGTTACTTAGACAAGGATCTCCTCACTTTAGATTTAGCCTCATGGGAATGAAAAAGGATCCTTGTAGCATGAACTTGGAAATTCTCAGACTTTGGGACTTAGAATTTGGAACTTGGAGACTCTCATTTGGAACTTGGAGACTCTTACTAGGTTGTCAAACGCAAAAGGACAAGATTTTATAGATGGAGGAGAAGGAGTTAGGGTCATCCACAAGATTCATGGGATTGGCTTTATCACTAAGAAGCTTCCATGAGAGGTGGAGAACTACTTCCCTTCTATGGAGATTCGAAGCCAAACTGATCCAACTCAATATAGATTCAGTTCATGAGTGGGTTAGGAAGAACCTTCGTAAGTTTGTTTGTTAAAAACTTTACCCAACTGGGCTGGCGCGAGTGCGACTCTGAGACAGAGCGCCAGTTGGCACGCCCTCTTTGGAGGATTTCCCCCATTGGCGTGAGTGATACACAGTGGAACCGCGCCAATGGAAAAAGGGCTATTTTTATGGGTATTTTACAGAAGGTGTCTTCAGAGCATATGAAGTACATACTCAAGGGGATACAATGCAAGTGTTTTCAGGTCATGTCACTTCTCACAGGTCCCGGAATAAGTCCTCCAATGTGTGGGAAAAGGGGTAACAGGGACGGTGACAAATTACTGTGTAACACTTTCAAAAGCCTCAAGGAAGAACTATAAACTCCAAGCTAAGCTAAGACTAATAAGCTAACAAGCTAATAAATGAAGGAGAGAGATCTCCTATTCATATAAAAAGATGAGAAGCCATCTCATTAATGAGAGTCCATGAATCTCTCCCTCTACTTCTAGAGTCCTAATCAAAATAGGAACTGATAAGACACATGTCTTCTGAGAGTTTCAATACAATTAGGAGATGTGACACATATCCTCATGATCCCATGATTCTTTCCACTCAAATTCGAATTTTGCCTTAGAGTGCCACATAAGGGTCTTCTAGAAGCCTTCTTTTAACCTACACATGTCAACAATCTCAACCCACTTGTTAGGTATAAGCATATGCACATTATTTTCTAATTTTTAACCACAAATTCACTTAAAAAGGCTTAGAATTAATAAAGTTTGGAAAAACATAAATGTGGCCCAATGATAATGAAAGTGGGATGAATGTGGTGACATAGTAGTGAAATGGAGGTGATATAATGGACATAATAGTGAAAGTGTAATGGAAATGAATGACATTTTCAAGACCCAACATACCCCCCAACTGAAGTTATTCCCATTGTTTGTCAGCATGAGAACTTGCCATTAATGCATGCAAGCCTCAAGGTGTTTTTACAAGGAATTTAGACTCAAAGGACTATGGACTCAATAATTTGCATTGAAGCAGGGCTTATTTGCAAAATGAAAATGGAAGATTGCAATGGAGAGTAGAAATGGCAATGGGAAATAAGCATGTGAATGAGCCTCTTGCTTTTATTTGTGGGTTATGAATGGACAAAAAGAGATGGAAAGTGTATGTGAATGTAAATGGAAAATATGAAGTGAGATGAGATGAATGGTTTATTATGAGGTATGGATGTGATGGAGACAATAGTATCTGAAATTTTTTCAAAGTGTTTGGATCTGATTTTGCATCAACATATTTCCTCTTTGTTGCTGATCATCCTCTTATGAAACAAATTGGTCTCTTAGAGAGACACTATTCTCTTGTAGTCATTTGTCCTTCTTCCTCGAACTTGCAAAAAAAAATAATACTTCTTCTGCAATGGAATGTAAGATTATCAAAGGAGAGAGGTGATCAATCTCTCTAGTTATGATATTTACACACAAAACTAAGAATTTGTATTAATGAAACAAGTTCTCAAAGGAAAAATCAAAAGAATTTATACTTGCTTTGGAATTGGTGCCCCAAGTTGAATGTTGCTTCTTTTCATCAATTTATTTCATTATTTACCATTTCAAACTCTAATTATGGATTTTTCATTGTGTAGATCTTGTTGAGATCTTTCCAATGATACTTGAATCATCAAAATCTGATTTCGTATGAGAAAGTTATGTTGATTTGAACAATGAGGTTTTTTTTAGCTGGAGAACAGCTGCGGAATTGGACTTTAGCTACAGAATGTGCACAGTTTCTGTAGCTAAAAATCTTGAATAAAAATTTAACCATTCATCTTTCATCATTAGTCGAAAATCAATCAATACCTTCAGAAAAGTGAGCAAATAACTTATTCATTTCATTGATTCAATTTTTTTTTCTTGACATGCGGCGACTTAGTGTGGCGACTTAGTGATAACACACACCTTGAATTCCCTTTGACTGGGGTATTTTTCATTAATTTGGATCAAATGGATAGGATGCCATCCATGTACTGACATTTTTCTAGCTACCCATGTGGTTCGTTCCATCTTTTGACACCTATAACCTATAGAAGTATGAAAATGGCTGCGGAATTGCCAGTTAGCTATGGAATCAGGTTGCATTCTATAGCTAAAAGACAACCAACCACTTTTTGTTTTTGTATGTACAGAGGATTATTCTGTAGACCAACTACTGCAACACTCGAAACTGTTTTGGATTTGACAATTCTCAAGAAACCATTTCCCAAAATTCCATAGTTGCTGAATGAGATAGCCATGGTCTTTTACATTTCCTTTGATAGAGTTTAGCTATTTTTGGTTCAGGCATGCATATACTGAGCCATAAATCATGTTTTAAGACAACTCCCAGGAATATCCAAGCTATGATTCTAAAAACAAACAACACAACTACCCACATGGAATTCATTCCACTTTGATACTTCTTCCTCTCTGGCAGTTCCAGGCAACCAATTTAATTAGAGGCAATTTTGGGTTTAACTCACGGGAAATAGACATGAACAGAATGTGAGTGGGTTTTCGAATGGCCTTTGCATCGAATGCCAAGAAGCTCCATGCCACGTCTATCGGTTGGCTGCGAAGAGCCGTATCCAATTAGGATTGCTGTTAACAGGTGTTACGTCTATCAGTTGGCTGTGAAGAGCCGTATCCAATTAGGATTGTTGTTTACAGACGGGTGGCATTTAAAAGGTGGGAGACGTGTAATCATGTTAAATTGTCAGCACATACTAGGTCTCCAAATTGGAATTCCCTTCCCCAGACAATCGAATTAAATCAAACAACCAGTTTATTAATTCAAATTCCATTTTTCTTCACGCGGCAGGCAAAAAGAGGCTTCAGAGAACTGAGAAATTCTCTCAAACTGCCACGAATTTCTTAAAACTATTTCTGGGTTATCTAATTGACCCTATTTCTGAAAAACCCATGTTTTATTTTTCCCAAATTTGTCTCCGTTTGGTCGGATCATGCAATTGAAGTTTGACATTTTTTCTTATTTTGCGTTTTCCTGAATGACTGTTTTTACTGTTCTGCATCTTTACGAATTGTTGCATTCGGCCTTCTGGTTTGATTTGCTGTGTAATTTCCTTAGTTGTGCTTGTCACTAATGGTGGTCCACCTTCACGGAGCGAGAGTGAACGGTCCACAAATTGATTATGCTGACGGTAAAAAAAAACGAATGCACAGAGATAAAAGAACAATACACAAATCTTATTGCGTATTGAGGAGAAGACGGATGGTAAGCGCTGCTGCTTCTCTATCTCATTTCAGAGCATGTGATGTTCAACTATCGTTGATTATGATGCGCATGAGGCTGTTGGATTTGTTTTGCAATTTTCAGCACAGAGAAATAGCCTCTGCTGCTTCATCGATGACTGGATTAAGATCAGAATAAACAACAGAAACAACTGCTGCAGCATAAAGGTCTTGCATCTTCCCTAATGTCAGTAGCAACTCCCCGCCTGGGCTGCTGCTACTGAGAGTCAGGCAAACATCTAGAGTAGGCTATTGCAGGTTTTTATTTTTTATTTTTTAAATGTTTTTGCAGGTTTGCTTAAAGGCCAAAGCTTGAACAGGAATGCAGATTTTCTATTGAGGCCACAGTGAAAGCTAGGATTGAAGATAGCCATAGATTGTTTTTTTTCTTTTCTTTTTTCTCTAAAATTGTAAAATTTAATAAGAATGATTAATGATTTTCAATTTTAGGCAACAAAATACTTCAAGGTAAATATGCTAAAAATAGGACTTTGAATGAGGTCTTAAGCTGATTTTTTATCAATCTGGGCTAGGTGACTAGGATAGGATCCATGTCGAGACAATTCCGGAGATGCCCATGTGGTCAGTTTCTTCATTGGACGCTTGTAACCTGTTAAACCTTGAAATTAGCTGCGGAATTCACAGTTAGCTGTGGAATCGGGCTGCATTCTGTAGCTAATTTGCAGAATCCTGTTAAAACATGACACAATGTTTTGAGGACCACTACAAACCCTAACTAGTCAATCTTGGATAGTTGAACCTATCAAAGCAGTTGGGTTTCATTTTTTTTGAATCAATTGAAATAATGAAGTTTATTTTGTCTCCTTTTTTTTTTTACATAACAATCCTTTTTCTGATCCTCCAGATCACACAAAGTGCAGGAGGAGAGCATACTCAAGAAATTATTAATTTTTTTAGATGTAAGAAATAAGGTCTCCTAATTACACTTCCCCGACAACGGCGCAAAAATGTCTAGTCAATTTAATTTCTTAAATTTCTCTACATAAATTATCAATCCGGGTATCGTAAACTGATGAAGTGCGGTGCACCATATGTTCTTAGTTAACCTTTTCTCTTACTTCGTTGTTTTATAGTTTTTATCTTGTTTTGGGGTTTTGTTCTTGTTGATCTCCTAAAGTGTCTAATGCAAATGGAAATCCTATTCTAAGGTCTTAAGAATACTTTTAAAGGTCAAGTATGGATGTAGATTTCAAGACAAGGTTTAGGTCCCTTATGGTAACTTTCAAAACTTAGCACTTCAAAAGATCTCAAAACATGCTATTGATAAAATTAATATTTGAATAGGAATGTAAATATGCAGCTACTTAAATCAAACAAAAGATGAAAAACTGATCATGAAATCACTGTCTTTGCGGCCCATCTAATTACAGAAATATAATCTAAACTATTGTACTCAAACAAACCAAAAATTGCAAACTAATGAAAACAAGATCAATTTACTTCACTTATAATCCGATAGCTCGCCAAGTATCTTTTCCGGGTTAAGCCATGGCTCCGGAGATAATGTCAATAACATGAAGAATTGATATCTAAATTACCTACTTGCAAATGAAAGTAAAATCAAGTCACTTCACTTATAATCCGATAGCTCGCCAAGTAGCTTGTCGGGGTTAAGCCATGGCCCTGGAGATAATGTTAATAACATGAAGAACCTAATATCTAAATTACCTACTTGCAAATGAAAGTAAAATCAAGTCACTTCACTTATAATCCGATAGCTCGCCAAGTAGCTTTTCGGGGTTAAGCCATGGCTCTGGAGATAACGTCAATAACATGAAGAACCTGATATCTAATTGCAGAAATGAAAGTAAAATCAAATCACTTCACTCATAATCCAATAGCTTGCCAAGTAGCTTTTCGGGGTTAAGCCATGGATCTGGAGATAACATCAAATGACATGAAAAGTTTGATATCTAAACTAACTAACAATAGCAAATCAATAAGACTGAAATCAAAGCATAATTGAAATTGAAAAGCTTAAGAAAAAGTTTAGGAGAGAGGCAAATATCATGTCACTATTTGATGCAAAAACATGTAAAGAAAAACTAATCTACAATCAACCAGTTGAACACACTTGCATGAATTAAAATTGCATCAATAGAAAATCTAGACTATCAAACTTGAAAGCATTAAAATGACATACATGAATGAAATCTACTCAACCTTACATTCTAATGTGCTCCATGACATCTACTTCACATCTCCTTCCATGTTGAGAACATCAAAGCTTTATTCAAATTCTTCAAAATTACAAAGTACAACAAAGCTTTCCAAAGCTTTCAAAAGCCATCAAGGAAGAACTATAAACTCCAAGCTAAGCTAATACTAACAAACTAACAAGCTAACAAATGAAGGAGAGAGATCTCCTATTTGTACAAAAAGATGAGAAGCCATCTCATTAATGAGAGTCCATGAAACTCTCCCTCTACTTCTAGAGTCCTAATCAAAATAGGAACTGATAAGACACATGTCTTCTTAGAGTTTCAATACAATTAGGATATGTGACACATATCCTCATGATCCCATGATTCTTTCCACTCAAATTCGAATTTGGCCTTAGAGTGCCACATAAGGGTCTTCTAGAAGCCTCCTTTTAACCTACACATGTCAAAAATCTCAACCCACTTGTTAGGTATAAGCATATGCACATTATTTTCTAATTTTTAACCACAAATTCACTTAAAAAGGCTTAGAATTAATAAAGTTTGGAAAAACATAAATGTGGCCCAATAATAATGAAAGTGGGATGAATGTGGTGACATAGTAGTGAAATGGAGGTGATTTAATGGACATAATAGTGAAAGTGTAATGGAAATGAATGACATTTTCAAGACCCAAAAATAGGAGCATAGAGAAACACAAGGCCAAATTTTTGGCCAAGGGGTTCTCTCAGGTGGAGGGAATTGACTATGAGGAAACCTTTTTTTTAGTAGCAAGGTAATCATCCATCAGGTCAATTCTAGCACTATTAGCATAGATGGGGTGGAAGATCCACCCTATGGATGTGAAGACAACATTCCGTAATGGAGTTATTGAGGAGGAGGTGTATATTGAGTAGCTGGAGGGGTTTGAGACATTTGACAGGGAGTCGCATGTGTGTAGACTCAAGCGATTCTTGTATGGACTCAAGTAAGCACCACATGCTTGGTACACCAGGATCGATAGCTATCTCATCGGTTTGAGCTTCACCAAAAGTGAAGCAAATGCAACCATTTATCACATTGTGGTAGAAGGTAAATTATTGATTATTGTGTTATATGTCGATGACTTGATCCTTACTAGTGATGAGAAACTGATTAGGTCTTGTAAGGAGGACCTTGCAAGAGATTTTGAGATGAAGGACATGGGACTCATGCAATATTTCCTCAGTTTGGAAGTATGGAAAGGATATGGATAGCTATTTGTCTCTCAGGGCAATTATTCCAACGCGATGCTGAAGAAGTTTTGCATGGAGAGTAGAAAACCCATGGACACTCCACTAGCAGGTAACCTGAGGAAAGAGGATGCCACTTCAGGTGAGGAAGTGGAGGCTACCATCTATAGGAAGCTTATGGGTTCACTCATGTATTTGGTGAACACATGACCAAACATGTGTTATGTAGTAAACCAACTTAGTCAAGCCATGGTTAAAGCAACCAAATTGTATTAGAAGTCAACAAAGCATGTGTTGAGATACCTCAGAGGCACTACTCAGTTTGGTATTTTGTATAGACGAATAAAGGGAGTGAAGCTGTAAGGCTTCATAGATGCAGATTGGGCGGGGAGTCGATCAAATAGGAAGAGAATTTCAGGAGGAATTTTCAATGTCGGGTCAACAACAATTTCTTGGTATAGCAGGAAAGAAAGATTTGTGGCACTCAATTCAGTGGAAGCATAATACAGGGTTTCAAGTCAAGCAACATGTGAGGTTATATGGATGAAAAATATTCTTGTTGGGTTATTTGGTCAGATGATGGATCCTAAAGTGTTTTACTGTGACAATCAGAGTTGTATCAAACTCTCTGAGAATCCAGTATTTCATGATCGATCCAAGAATATCGAAATACAGTATCACCATCTACGAGATTATGTACAAAGGAAGATTATGTTGTTGCAGTACATTTCGATAGAGGAACAAGATGCAGATATTTTGACAAATTCTTTGTCAAGAGGAAAATTAGAGTTCCATAGAAGCAGGATTAGGGTATTTTATAATCCTTTTCTTTTTGAGAGGGAGTGTTCAAAATGCAACAAGAAAGTCCCAATTTAATTTTGCCTTGATTAAATTAGGAGAAATTCAAATTTCAATAAAATAAAATAAAATAATTGGAGATAGTAAACTAAGGTGACATGGGTCTTGTCACTCATTTAACTTAGTAAATTCGAGTTGGAGATAATTGAGTTAAGTTATACATGATTGATTTCTAATTTGTAGCAGTCTATTTCAACTAATTTGAGTTATTGTGAGTGTAACTAGTTCTCATTGTTAGTAGAACTGGTGGAGGTTCAGTCAAGGGTGTGTAAATTTATTCACACTGAGTGATCATTCAGTTAATCGGATCAATAAACCTAAATTAACTCATGCATGTAGATATTTCAAGTTACTCAGTTGATATTGGAGTTCAAGGGAAATGTACTATGGGTTGTAAATTATTCCAAGTTGTACAGGTGGTGCATACAGTCAAAAGAAGGGCCTAAAGGAATTGCATAATTCTATATGAGTAATTTCCCTAATTAATAGGGAGCTAATTCCTCATCAAACAGAGTAAGGAAATAGGAGCTTGGCAGGGTGATAAATTGGCTAAGTATTGGCCTGATTCAGTTTGTGAGTCAACGAGATAGATTATACTAGTGCAGAGGTTTCTCAGGCTTGAGAAAGCATTGTATTTCTTTTATATTTTTTGATTAATGCAATACAAATAGTAAGGGGTTTTGAGCAGTTTCTTTCCCCTAGATAAATTTCTGTGCATGTGTGTTGAATCATGATGCATGTTAATGATTTGTGTTCTCGATTGTGATTTGCTTTCTGTAGATGAGTAGAGTAGCTTCAAGTCTTATGATTTAGTAAATTTCACGAGCACTTTTGAATCTACACATTAAATTTCTACAAGTACGTCATCACATGACAAAGTATTCCACCTCTACTTCCTGTTAGTTAATAGCTAAAATCTTGGGATACTTGTATTCCAGCTCAGAAAAATGACTACAAATAAAACTTGACAAAATACTAAGATTCGAGGGCAATGGATGAGATTGTTTTATTTGTTTCTCGAAGGAAATTCTTCGCTTTGAAACTGCACTGAGAAACCAACTCAAGCAACTTTAGGTTCAAGTTGGCCCTCGAACTAGTGGGGGATCCCTCAAGTGTTATGAGGCTTTAATATTGTTCATTGTCATTGAGCAACAACCTATGAATCATAATTACCAAATATAGGGTTTGTTGTATAGGTGGTTGTTGATGAGTCAAAAATCCCTGCTTAACAAATAAGGCCTTCTCTTATAGAGGCCTGATCAAAGTGTCATCATTCAACTATGACAAAATATCATTGCTTGAAAGGTTTTGATAGAGGAATAGAAGATACATTAGATAATCAAGTATCCTCCCTGAATACCTAATCATCTAACTAGAACTGAAGTGTGTAGAAGAATCTCTACAACAAAACATCAATACATTTAAGTATAACATTGAAGCATCAATCAATTGATTTATTGATAATCAATTAAACAAAATTTTCAATCTGTTACTCAGTATAAAAAATAAGTTTACTAAGGATGTCAGGGAGGCTGATACTCAGCCCAATCCTTCCCAATGTACTGCACTACCTCAAATATGTGCAGAAAGAGAATATGTAATTACAGGAAAAGTATTACATAAGAAACAAATTGTATCATTAACTGTAGCCATAAGCCCCTGATTAAAAAATCTGTAATTACAAACTTCAAAAAATTCTTGAGGTTTTGGCATCAAAAGCCAACCCTTTGATTATTACAAATGATCAAATATATAGACTAATGCAATCCTCAATATGTTACCATTTTCCTGGAATAAAATCCTAAACAAGAAACTAAAAATAAAAGAATATCTCTAATTTGTTGCAGGAAACTTGGAACTGCTGGAAAATCCTCTGCCTTTAATTATGGGAATTGGTTCATTTATTTTGATTGATTATCTTTATTCCTAAAACTGGTTGATCAATTTTTTCCACAAATCTACCTCTATCTTTTGCTTGCTGATATTTTTCCCTAAATATCTGGATAATGTTGATTTTCTTCCTTCAAATTTGACTCTGTTGGAGATGTTCCCTAGAAATTTTCTATCCACCCTTCAAATTCTTTCTTCACTGGTTAAAGTGTAATTTACAATTTTTTTATCTTTTACATTTAACATCTTTTGGGAAAACTTAGAACAAAAGTTTCTCTATTTTTGAAATGATTTGTAGAAGTTTCCAGGGATAAATTCAAACTTGATTAGGTTGCAACATATTTCAGAAAATGTATTCAACTTTCTATAACCACTGTATTCTTCCATATTTGAACATTTCATATTCTGAAACTAAGATTCTCTCTTGCTATGAATTCAAAATTTGTCATTATTTGAGATGATATAAAAAACCTCAGAAAATGGTCCACATGTTACATGAACACCTGTCTTCATTATAATTTTTGTTGCCAATAATTGCTTCTCCTATCGTTGTAATAATTATTGAATAAGTGCAAACAATACTCCTTGGCTCAAGGGTAATGGAATTGTTGAGAAACAAGAATTATAGTCCACTTGGTTTGCAATGTATTGTATTAGCCATGGAGGAAGGTCTAAGTACTGGTAACCTTAAGTCCATGAGCTGAAACTTACTCAAAAGAAGATGTAACCCTATTTTCCTTTGTTGGATCTTCGTATCAAAATCTTTCTCTTTCTTAAAACTTCTTACAAATATGATGTAAATAAAATGATGAAGATTTTATCATGATATAAGAACTTGAAAAATATTTTGTACATTGACTAGAATGCACTACTATACATCTTCTAGCTTGCCTCTGTTGAAAGTGAATCTTGTAAATGATACAATTTCTTCTTCATTCGACATCTTGAATGAATTCATCCACTAGCTCAAAATACTGCAATATGTTTATCTTTAGCTAATCTTCAAAGAAAAGTGCAGTTGTGTTTGACCTACATTTGGAATTTCTTTCATAAACTAGCTGAACTTTGATTTAAAACTTGTGCCCTTTAAAAGAGTGAAACTTTGCCACCTATATGCATCTTCTGTCCTTTACTAGCCTGGAAATGCCCATTGAACTTTTGACTTGTTGATAATTATTCTTGAAATTTGAAGCTATCAATGAGTCAAATGAAACAACTCTTTCCTTTATGTTGTTCATAGGAAGATTCTACTACATAACCACATGAGAAGGTTAGGAAAAAATTATTATTCAAAAATGTGAATTTACATCACAATGACTCAAATATTATGTAGTTTTCTTGCCCAAATTACATCTATGTTGTTCACAACAAAGCTCTAGCACTAAAGATTAATCTAAGTATTTTGGCAAGTATATATTATCCCAAGTTTTTTAGAAATATATTTTGATCCACTTTGAGGCTTAAATTATGACCTATGTTGTCTATGGAAATGAGAGTTTCCCAATACCACGTATCTATATTATGAACCCAATCCACATTTTAAGCTGAACAAGTCTTGAATAATTGAGTAATTTTATCCTCTGACAGGAGCCTTGGTATATTATGAATATAATTTTTTTATTCTTATTCCAACCTTTTTCAGTACCTCTGTTCCAGAATCACCATCCAGATTTTTTATATGGGCATCCTCGTTATCTTCATTTGAATCCTAATAATATGGAATCATCAAATTTCCATAGTAGCATTACCCAACAATGCGTTAAGAATTGAACGATTCCACAAAAGAAAGATGATGGACTCTGTAACTTACTTGAATATATCTGAAGAGTATGCTGAAATTCCTCACACCATCCACCACGGGCACAGGAAATATGAGGACATACACGACTCCTCCGGTTTTCAACTTGCTTTACAATCTTGACTTAAGGCGATCTTGGAACAAACTGTCCTCAGATAGGTGGCCCAGTAGGCTTCAAAATTAATTCAAATAAAGACGTTACATACCAAGTTATGCCTCAAAGAAGAGATTTCTAGTCTCTGGTCTCTTAAAGCACATGTTAACACACTCTCTCACGCACATACACTCACTCACTTACTGATGTCTATACATAAACACAAGACTCATACTTATAGATCTAAAACATATGAGAATTATTGAAGGTCCTGTCAGACATTACTAGTCCAGACAGTTTCTGTTCAACATTCTCGAGTACAATAATTAAAAAGAAAATGCACTACCAAGGTCCCATCGAACTTCGGTCACTATCATAATCTGAATCGGGATCATGTGCTTTGGACGAGGAAGAAGGAAGCTTCTGGTTTAACCAAGATTGATTTAGCCATTTCAAATATTCGTTTTCCCATGTGGGGTCATGTTTCTCTTGAGCATCTTGGTACAGATCTACAAAAATGGTTTCTTTTTCATTGGATACCTTCTATTTTCCTTTCACTGTAGCTGCTTTTTCTTTTGTCGCGACTGTAGAAGCTTCTCCTTTTAGTGGTGCCCATGAGGATTGTCTCGTATCAAAATTTATTATGTCAGTCGTAACATAGAGATTCTTTTGCGGGAATATATATTCATTATTAGCTTTGGTCCACCTATTAACATAGGCAAATGGGTCTATCTCTATGTCAAGGAAGGAATCCTTTTTGCTTTTACGGAAATCAAGCATTGTCTGAACTGACATTTCCACTCCATCTAATAATTCCCACTTGAAAATTTGGAACATGTTGACAGAGCGTTCTATGGCCCATTGGATCCACAACTTGCAGTTATGATTGATATTCTCTTGTTGTTGCCACCCTAATTCAAAAATCATTGATGAACATACTTTTGTAGTCAATAAGAGATTAATCAAACAAACTACATCATCACTCCAATTTCCGGCCATAACACTAATAGTAATTAATGCCTTGTGATTAATCAGTAATTTGATTACTCCAAATCTTCCTTGAAGTGTCTCTAATGTTCTGATCATAGACAATTTTTCAGGCAACTTGAGGCTATGGAATTCCTTGAGCCAAAGAGTGATCTTCTTGATTTCTTCACTATTGTTGGCTATCACAGATGCAACAACTCTTTCAAGTCCATATAATTGTGCAAAAGGATTTGGGATAATAGGATTTCTGAACTCTAAGCTCTGATAGTCCCATGGTGTTGAGAAAGTTCTCAGATATTGCAATGTCCTTTCAACACATTGAGAAGCTCTAGTTTGTGGCTTCTTTTGGCAACGACCATCTCTTATTTCCCAGTCTGCAAATGGTTCAAACAGTTCATATTGAGGAAATGAATCTGTACCTGCAAAATTCTCATCATTTCTTTGCAGAAATGCAGCATCAAGTTCTTCGAACAGATCAGGAATTCTTAAAGACTTTAAAAATCTTCCAACCCTTTCTGTCATATTTATTTCATCCAGGTCTAACATTTTAGCAGTAGTATAAACAACAAAAGAAAAGTCTATACCTCCAATGATCTGATAATAATTCAGAGTTTGTAACACCTTGATCATGGTTTCGGTATATTCTTTAGACCAGTAATCATCAAGAGTCTTGAAATAAAGTTTTACCTTCATATTTGGTAGAGGATATACCTTTACCAATTCTTCATCTAGACCCAACAAAACACCAACATTCTTGGACTGCCAAGCTTGACATCTGTGTATCCATTGGTTTCTTCTCATTCTCAGTCCAATAATCTTTTTAATTTCTTCGACTACATCACCAAGGATTAATTCAAGAATCTGAAATCTCTTTACAAAAGTTTCAAAGCTATCATCTGCAGGGGTCTTACCGGGAAGAATAAAAATATCAGTTCTTTGGTTATGAACATGGGCTTTGTTCATTTCTCTGGTAAGAGAGTCGGCAAGAAAATTTGAAATACCTGGAACCCATTCGACATCAAAATCATACATTTGAAACCATATTTGCCATGCCAATAATCTACCTCTTGCGAGTTGTTTTGAGATTTTCGCTGATAAGAAATAATTGAAATTCATTGAGTCTGTTATTATCAAAAAATTGGCGGGGGCTAAATATAACTCAAATTTCTGTATGCCATTGAAAATGGCAAGAGTTTCTTTTTCTGCTGGAAAATAATTTTTTTGATGACTTAAAAATTCTCCAGATGCATATGCACATAAAATTTCTTCTCCCGTATCCTCCTTTCTTTCAAAAAGGATGGCTGCCCAAAAATTATCAAATGCATCAGTTTGAAGAATAAGAAATCCATTACCTGGTAGTTTGAGCTCGGGGAGATGTTTGCATTCATCTTTTAACAATTTAACTGCTATTGTGGCTGCGGGTGACCATCCAGAATGAAAATGTCGTCGGATTGGAGCAGTTTTTTGTTGGAAATAATACTGAGAGGGGGGGTGAATCAGTATTATCAGATCAATCAAACTTTTTCAATGCTCAGAAACATATACGCTACTTCAGTTAAGTGAACCAGCGTGTACACGCTACTGTGACTAAATAAAACAGCGTATAAGAAGAAAGCTTATAATTTAGTTAGATTAATCTTCAGTTAAGTGCATCAGGACATTATTCACCACATTAACAGTAAAGAGGTGCAGTATAACAGAACAGATCAAAAGCCACACACATGAACACCAAGATATAAGGTGGAAACCCAATGTGGGTGAAAACCACCTGCTGCAAGTCGTCTCTATCTTTCTTTAATATAAAACTTCAGTTTACAATCTTTTTGTACTGGTGCAGCCTTATACCAGTACGCAGGCTACAACCTGCAGAAGGCTACAACCTTCTCTCGTTCTCCAAACTTCCTTGGAAGGGAGCTCCAACCCCCTTTTGCTCTTGTACTAGCTAAGATACTAGTACGTAGGTGCTGGCCTACAATCTTCTTTCCTTCAGGTACCACTTTTCATACATTTTCAGACTGGATATTCCTGAAGCACAACATTACAATCTGAAGACTACAATTCATTCACCTTTCACAACAGATCATTGAAGCATAAAACAACCAAACTTTGAATCACTGAACCACTGAACCCTGTCAATCACCAGTTACCAGAACACAGAGCAGACTACAAAACTCTGCAATAACAGTCAGACCCAACTGTAGACCCAAAATCAAGCTTCAAAAGATATACGCTACTTCAATGAGCAAAACCCGCGTATACACGCGCTTTTACCGAAGCCAACCTGGGTACAGATCTAAAAATAAACTCTCTCAATTTGCAGCTGTACCAGACATCAGTTAGACCCAGAACATAACATTGCGACAGTATGCAGATCTAGAAATACGCATAATCAACCATATCATGATAGTGCATTTCAAACCATTAGATCTCAATCTATCCTTAGATCTAGTCTTCCATCAACCGATGTGATCTCTCCTTGGCTTAGATCAAGCAACCCAGAACCTGCATGTCAGATCTCTTTCCTTTTCAGATATTCAAGCCTTCTCAAAAGATGATGTTGCCTAATGATATTCTTCTCCTTATATAGCCTTAGGCCTTGCTCAATACCAAGAGCCAAAACCATAGAAATCCAAAACCATCAACTTCAAAACTAGAGATCTACACGACTGTCGAGGTACTTTGGTCCAAAGACATGGGCACAAGTACCGAGGACTAACTACCATGGACCAAAAGGAAACTTCCCGACATATACGCATTTTTCTGTTCATGCATCTGCGTGTATACGCGACTTATTATATAGCTCTCCTGTGTATACGTGACTTAGTATGCATATCACCAGCGTGTATACGCAACTTGGACTTAATTAACCTGCGTATGTGAGATTTCTTCTTCATTCTGTAGACTGAACGAAGATCTGTCATCAAAGAGAGTTGCCATCAAGGACAACACCTGTATCATAGCACTATACCTGAGACAAAATGCCAACAATCTCCCCCTTTGGACTTGATGGCAACCTTCAGATCCTTAGAATCATTCTCCCCCTTTGTCATCAAGGGCAAAGGGCTGTGCTCCCCCTGAGAACATGCTGATACCTCTGCTTGGCTGTGCTGAAACATGCTCCCCCTGACTGTAGGCAAGATCTGCAAAAGATGTTCTTCAACAAGAACCAAGACTTATACACCATAAGGGACCTTTCTATCACAAAAAGACTCAATACATACATCCATACTCCCTACCAAGAGGGGACACATCAGAAACAATCAATTATATTACATCATTCATCCCAGGCATAGTGGGGAAACCAACATAGGCCGTTACATGACCTTGACATCATAAAAGAGATATGACATAGAGACAACAGATCTAGACCAAGACTTATGAAAGTCACCAGCAGCATCTGAGAAACATCTTTTTAGATCAGCAACCAGGATTTCTTTCTGAGCCCCTTCTCCTGAACCCAACAACCAAAACATCTGAATGCCAACAATGCTTTATGAGACTTTTAAGCTGCTCCCCCTGAACCTGTGCCTGCTGCACCCCCTGAAACTGTGCCTGAAGATTCTGACATACCCATTGCTGTTCAGAACTCCAGAGATTGCCCTTGCTGTTCAGAACTTCATATACGCGATTTCTCCTGCATGAAACTGCGTATGTACGCGGATATACTTTCTGCAACAAGCGTCCAACATACACGCGACTTCCTTTTCCGTAACCTGCGTATATACGCGGATATCCCTTCCGTAACCTGCGTATACCAACTTTTCTGTAGAATAAACAAACTTCAACAGCAGGATGAAGCATCAACTACTCCCAGCTTTTGTCTGAGATATTCAAAAGTTTCCCTGGGCAGTGGTTTTGTGAGAATATCAGCAACTTGTTCCTTAGAAGGAACATACTCCAACTTGACCTTCTGCTCAAGCACTTGTTCCCGAAGAAAATGGTACTTGATTGGTATGTGCTTGGTCTTTGAGTGCATGACTGGATTCTTTGAAATGCTGATTGCACTTGTATTATCACATAAGATAGAGACGGGTGGAGTGCAAGTGATTTGAAAGTCCTGCAAGGTCTGCATCATCCAAAGAAGTTGTGTGCAACAAGATGCTGCAGCCACATATTCTGCTTCAGCTGTAGATAAGGCAATCGAACTCTGTTTCTTGCTGAACCAAGATACTAATCTGGAACCCATGAAGAAAGCACCACCACTTGTGCTTTTCCTATCATCCACACTTCCAGCCCAATCTGCATCTGTGTAAGCATGAAGAGTGAGATCTGTATTTCTAGGATACCATAAGCCATAGTTTTGGGTCCCTTGAAGATATTTGAAGATTCTTTTGACTGCTTGAAGATGAGTTTCCTTTGGGTTGGCTTGAAATCTTCCAACCATTCCTACTGCATGTGTAATATCTGGTCGAGTACCTGTCAAATAAAGCAAACTCCCAATCATGGATCTATAAGTGGGTTGGTGAACTGCTGCTGATTCATCATTTGCACTGAGGCTGCATCCTGTAACCATGGGTGTACATACTGGCTTTGACTCTTCCATGCCATACTTCTTCAAGATCTGCTTGAGGTATTTGGTTTGAGACAAGAAGATACCTCCTTCATTTTGTTGGATTTGCAATCCAAGAAAATATGTCAATTCTCCAAGAAGTGACATTTCGAATTCTTTCTGCATAACCAAGGCAAAGTTTTGACTCATAGTCTCTTCATTGCTGCCAAAAATAATATCATCTACATAAACAACAAGAATTAGCAATTTGTTATTTTCAACTTTTATATAGAGATTGCTATCTGCTGATCCTTTTGAAAAGCCTTGTTGGTGAAGATATTTGTCCAACCGATAGTACCAAGCCCTTGGAGCTTGTTTGAGTCCATAGAGAGCCTTTTTCAATCTGCATACAAGGTTTGGATCATTCCCAAGAATGAAGCCATCTGGCTGCTCAATATATACTTCTTCTTCTAAGTCTCCATTCAGGAAGGCTGATTTCACGTCCATTTGAAATACCTTGAAGTTTTGAAAGCTTGAGAGAGCAAGGAACATTCGGATGGCCTCAAGTCTTGCCACAGGAGCAAAGGTCTCTTCAAAATCTATTCCTTCTTGCTGTGCATACCCTTTACAAACAAGTCTGGCCTTGTTTCTAATTACTTCTCCATTTTCATTTAATTTATTCTTGAAGACCCATTTTGTTCCTATTACATTCTTATCTTTTGGTCTAGGAACTAATTCCCAAGTGTTGTTCTTTTCGATTTGCTCAAGTTCTTCATCCATTGCTTTGACCCAACATTCATCTTTGCATGCCTCTTTCACATTTTGTGGTTCAGTGGAGGAGAGTAATGCCAAGTAGCTTGAAGCTTCTGCAAGTGTCCTTCTTGTTTGTACTCCTGCTTCTTTCTGCCCCACAATCTGAGTTTCTGGATGATTCTTTTGAACATATCTGGATGGAGTCTTCTCTTCTATTCTTGTCTGCTCCTCTGGTTCTTCTTGAGATTCTTCTTCTTCTTGAGGTTCTTCTTCTTCATCATTCCGCCTTTGAGAGTAGCCTTCATCTTCTTCAATGTCTTCATGATGAACTTGCCTAGGAATATATCCCTTCTCATCAACCACTACATCAATACTGTCAACAATTCTGCCAAGTCTTTTATTGTAGCACTTGTATGCTTTGCTATGTGGAGAATAACCAAGAAGAATGCCCTCATCTGCTCTTGGTTCAAGTTTGCCAAGTTGCTCATCAGTATTCTTAATATAACATTTGCTCCCAAAGATTTTGAAGTGCTTCACGGAAGGAGTTTTACCACTCCAAAGCTCATGAGGTGTTTGAGTGCTGTTTACTCGGACATTTGTTTTGTTAAGAATAATAACAGCAGCATGTGCAGCTTCACCCCAGAAGGTTGCAGGAGTACCTGATTCATCGAGCATAGCACGAGCCATTTGTTGGATAGTTCTGTTCATTCTTTCCACAACCCCATTTTGCTGAGGAGTTCTAGCTGTAGAGAATTCTCTTCTTATCCCATGTTCGTCACAGAAATCGAAAAATTCATTTGAGGTGAACTCCCCACCTCTGTCAGATCTGAGGCACTTAATTTTGTGTCCTGATTCATTTTCAACCAATGCTTTGAAGGATTTGAATTTTTCGAATGCTTCATCTTTGTGCTTCATAAGCCCTAACCAAACAAACCTTGAGAAATCATCAATGAATAATATCAGATATTCTTCTCCTCGAGGTGTCCTTTTCCTAAATGGACCACATACATCTGTATGGACTAGCTCAAGAGGCAAGCTAGCTGATCCTTCCTTTTCTGGAAAGTTAGTTCTGGTTTGCTTTCCAAACTGACAAGATTTGCATATGGTGTTGTCTGGAATTTTGATATCTGGAAGATCGCGAACTGCCTGATATTTGCATGCTTTCCTTATTTGTGAGAAGCTTAGATGTCCCAACCTTCGATGCCATAACCAGTGCTCTTCATCCTTGCTAAGATAGCATTGTTGTTGTCCTTCTTCAAATATGTACAGATTATTTGGAGTTCTTTTGCCTTTGAGAACTGTTTTACCTGTATCAAGATCACGAACAAGACATCCATTCGATCTGAAAATAACCTCGGTTTTTTGATCACACATCTGGCTGACACTTAGTAGATTATGCTTCAATCCATCAACATACAAAACATTTCCAGCCTTGACCTTTTCTTTCAAAGGAGCAATACCTTTTCCTTTTATAGTTGCAGGAGTATCATTTCCAAAAGAAACTTTCTTTCCCTTTTCTAAAGTAGAATAAGATTCAAGTTTTTCTTTATCACCTGTCATATGTTTCGAACATCCACTGTCAATGTACCATAGATTTTCCTGTCCTTCTGCATAAAATGCTATCCCACATCTTTCTGTTTGAGGTTCCTTTATTCTCCATGTTTTGGTGCTTGTGGCTTGTTCCTTTCTCTCCTGAAACCTGCTCCTGCATTCAGAATCTTCATGACCAAAATTATTGCAAATAGAACATTCAACTTCATTTTCAAGAACCGAAAAGTTGTTATAGGTCCTTTTTGTAATCCCTGTCATACTTCTTTGTTTTTGAGCTTCCCTAGTCATGATTGTTTTATATGCAACACATTGAGCTGCTTTGTGACCAAAGTTATGGCAAGAAAAGCATTGTCCATTGAAGAAGCTTCTGCGGTTATTGAATCTACCAGCCAACTGATTGTAATTTCTATTTTCATCTATTCTTGAACCAAACTGAGAAGATTTTACCTGTGGCTGGTTGTAGCTTTTGTTCACCCTTAAGATGGATTGTCCCTGATAGTTTCTGTTTGTAATTCGTCCCTGCTTTACCTGATTATCTTCATTGTTCTTCTGCTCATTTCTTCTTGCTGCATCAAGATAACTTTTTGAGGTGGATGCTTGAGAGGTTTCTCCATTATAGCCCAAACCTGTCTTGTTTAGAGGAGACCGCTGCACATTGATAATCTCATCCAAAGTTTCAGATCCTTTGACAAACTTAAGATTAATAGCTTTTGTTTTCTCAATTTCTTTTCTGAGACCAACAATTTCACCTTCTAGTTTTTCAAGATGTTTTTCCTTTTCATCAATTTGAAATTGCAAAGTATCAATGATCACATTCTTTTCTTCTATGCATCTCTTGAGTCTAGTAATTTCATCATAGAGATTATCCACATCTACAGCATCCTCATAATCATCATCTTCAAATGCCATTAACAGCTTATATTTATTACCTTGTTCATCTTCATCACTGTTTGATAAGCCATCACTATCTTCATGGGTGTAGTAGCTTTTCTTATTTGCACTTTGTTTCTTGTTCCATCTAGCAGGTTCTTTTCCTTTATCCTTATAAGGACATTTTGCAGCATAATGACCTACTCTTCCACAAGCAAAGCATTTGAAAGGTAGCTTACCTCTGAACCTTCCAGAACCCCTTTGAAGATTTCTGACAAAATTTGATTCTTCTTCCTCTTCTTCTGGAACATGGCTTGCTTCATAGTAATCTTCTTTTCCTGATGCCTTAAAAGCAGCTTCCCTTCTGTCTGATGGACCTCCCTTTCTCATTTCATAAGCAGTTAGAATTCCATGTAGCTGAGACATAGTGAGAACACGGAGATTTTCCTTTTCTTCTATTGCAGATACTTTAGATTCAAACTTGGGGGATAATGATCTTAGAATCTTTTGAACTACTATAGTCTCTTTTATTTCTTCACCCAAATTTTTCATACAATTAACAATCTCATCTACCCGAAGAAAATAATTAGCCACACTTTCATCATTATACATCTTGAGAGTCTCATATTGAATCCTGAGAGTTTGAAGTTTAGCTTGTTTTACCTGTTCATCTCCTTCATAGCTAGTGATCATTTTGTCCCATATCTCTTTTGCTGATTTGAAGTGCATGACCTTCATGAATTCTGTTTGGGATATACTTCCTAATAGAGTACTGACTGCTTTTGCATTTGTTTCGTACTGCTTTTTCTCAGCTGGATTTGTAGGAGTAGCTGAAGGAAAAGCATAGCCTGTTTCTACAATGTTCCAAACTTCTGTACCAAGAGATTGAAGATATGCAGTAACTCTTACCTTCCAATAATTGAAATTTGTCCCATCAAAAATCGGTGGCCTGATTGATGCTTCTTTCTCGTAGTTGCTCATGATGAATGATCTACCTTCAAGCGATCAAGCTTCTCTGAAGGACCTGCTCTGATACCAATTGTTGGAAATAATACTGAGAGGGGGGGTGAATCAGTATTATCAGATCAATCAAACTTTTTCAATGCTCAGAAACATATACGCTACTTCAGTTAAGTGAACCAGCGTGTACACGCTACTGTGACTAAATAAAACAGCGTATAAGAAGAAAGCTTATAATTTAGTTAGATTAATCTTCAGTTAAGTGCATCAGGACATTATTCACCACATTAACAGTAAAGAGGTGCAGTATAACAGAACAGATCAAAAGCCACACACATGAACACCAAGATATAAGGTGGAAACCCAATGTGGGTGAAAACCACCTGCTGCAAGTCATCTCTATCTTTATTTAATATAAAACTTCAGTTTACAATCTTTTTGTACTGGTGCAGCCTTATACCAGTACGCAGGCTACAACCTGCAGAAGGCTACAACCTTCTCTCGTTCTCCAAACTTCCTTGGAAGGGAGCTCCAACCCCCTTTTGCTCTTGTACTAGCTAAGATACTAGTACGTAGGTGCTGGCCTACAATCTTCTTTCCTTCAGGTACCACTTTTCATACATTTTCAGACTGGATATTCCTGAAGCACAACATTACAATCTGAAGACTACAATTCATTCACCTTTCACAACAGATCATTGAAGCATAAAACAACCAAACTTTGAATCACTGAACCACTGAACCCTGTCAATCACCAGTTACCAGAACACAGAGCAGACTACAGAACTCTGCAATAACAGTCAGACCCAACTGTAGACCCAAAATCAAGCTTCAAAAGATATACGCTACTTCAATGAGCAAAACCCGCGTATACACGCGCTTTTACCGAAGCCAACCTGCGTACAGATCTAAAAATAAACTCTCTCAATTTGCAGCTGTACCAGACATCAGTTAGACCCAGAACATAACATTGCGACAGTATGCAGATCTAGAAATACGCATAATCAACCATATCATGATAGTGCATTTCAAACCATTAGATCTCAATCTATCCTTAGATCTAGTCTTCCATCAACCGATGTGATCTCTCCTTGGCTTAGATCAAGCAACCCAGAACCTGCATGTCAGATCTCTTTCCTTTTTAGATATTCAAGCCTTCTCAAAAGATGATGTTGCCTAATGATATTCTTCTCCTTATATAGCCTTAGGCCTTGCTCAATACCAAGAGCCAAAACCATAGAAATCCAAAACCATCAACTTCAAAACTAGAGATCTACACGACTGTCGAGGTACTTTGGTCCAAAGACATGGGCACAAGTACCGAGGACTAACTACCATGGACCAAAAGGAAACTTCCCGACATATACGCATTTTTCTGTTCATGCATCTGCGTGTATACGCGACTTATTATATAGCTCTCCTGCGTATACGCGACTTAGTATGCATATCACCAGCGTGTATACGCAACTTGGACTTAATTAACCTGCGTATATGAGATTTCTTCTTCATTCTGTAGACTGAACGAAGATCTGTCATCAAAGAGAGTTGCCATCAAGGACAACACCTGTATCATAGCACTATACCTGAGCCAAAATGCCAACATTTTTTCTTACAGTCTAGGAATGTATTTGTGCACATAATTTAATATTCCTAGAAATCACTGAATCATTTTCGTATCATGCAATTGGTCAGGAAATTCAGATAGCTTAGTCAACACGTGGGGTTGTATCTGAATTTTTCCATTTACAACATGAATACCCAAGAAATCAATACTATCTTGAAACAGAAGCATTTTTTGTTCTGACAATACAATTCCATGCTGTTTCACTTCTTCAAGAAAAAGCTGTAAATGCTTCAAATGTGATTCAAGATCTTGATTGTGAATCAAAATATCATCAATACCAAAAATATAGTCCATTTGCCTTTGGAAGAAAGCTGGAGCATTCTTCAGACCAAATGGGACTACTTTCCATTGGAAGAAACCTGCGGGACATGTAAAAGCAGTCTTGTGACGATCTTCTTCTTTGATTTGTATCTGATAATAACCAGATTTCATGTCGAATTTACTGAAGATCTTGCTGTTCTGAAGTTTTTTCATAATTGTTTCCTGGCGGGGCAGAGGATAATTAAAGCCTTTTGTGATAGCATTCAATGGCTTATAGTTAATCACCATTCGATCCTTTCCTCTGACTATTTCAGAGTGATTTCTTACCAGGAAAGCAGAACAGGAATAATGAGAAGAACTAGGTTCAATCAGCTTGAGATTTAATAGTTCTTCAATCTGCTTTTTTATTTCCTTTTCATCTACTGGAGTGCAGGGTATAAGTTTTCCTTTTACCCCGTTGTCATGCAGAGTTACTATTTCTTGCTGGGGACTTTCTACACTCCAGAATGCTTGAGGATTTTCAGAACAACATTTCAACAATTCATCATATATAGCCATTTATTCAGGAGACCAATTAGGATTTCTATTTGGATATTAGGAGATCAAAAGTATTCCTATCTTCATTTTGGTGGTATTAGAATTGGTCTTTATCCTCTGTTTCGACATGGCTTAAACACTCCTTGTATTGCTGAAATCTTTGATACCCGACACCAGACTTATGACCATGCAAGGATAGGAACTATTTTGGGAAATTTATCCACTGGATGTCAATATGGTACAATCCTTCCTGATTATTCAATCCGTCTGAATGATGCCCATCTCAAAGATTGTTGGAAACTTTTGGTAGGAGTTCAAGGTCTTCAAATGATAGAAGATAGTGAGTATCTATCTACTTTGGTTCAAGCTTCTTTCCAGTTGACAAACACAACCCATCCTAAACTTAAACAACCTGTTTTAAAAGATTGTGTTACTATTGGTCTGTCCAATGCTCAAGTTGAAGGTGTCCTATATGATCAGACTGAGTTACCAAGTAATTGGTATTTTCAATATAAGTCGATTGCAGATGACCGTAAGCCTGAGTCGAAACTCAAAAGAGTCTCTATTGACAATGGTCACGTCAAGATTATTCCTAAAAAACTAGAGATTCCTCGACCCATCGTCAGGCCGCGTCGTTATGTAATCCCTGTACCTTCTACTGAAGCCTCATCTTCAAGAAGCGTAAATCTTCCTCCAGTTGAAGAAGTTAGTCTTTCTGAACCAAAGTTGTCATCAACTGAACTGTATATACCTGAATCTAAACCGTTTCTTGCTGTAAATAAAATGCATCGTATTTCTCATACCCAATTTCCTCCTGTTGACGAATGGCAATATGCAAATCATCGTTTTGTGAAAGGTGGGAAATGGCCTCCCAAGACAAAATTTTGCACCACCTCTTCTATGTCAAAACAGCCAGCTACACGAGCTGATTGCGCTCCTTTGATCGAGCACAATGCATTAAACACCACTGATTTAGATCAGACTTACCAAATCGGTAATTACCTTACCACATGGTGTGCACATGCAGAAGACGTTCTGGATGATCTAGGATCCCAGACTGAATTAATTTTAGCAAATCTCAAGCTTCTCCAAGATGAACAACAAGAAGAAAAAGCAAGAAGAGAAGCAAAGGAGAAAAAGAAGAAAGAAAAGAAAAGGAGAGAATCAAAAGTTCCAAAATTTTCTATTTCCATGGATACTCCCAACTACTGGGATATAGATGAAAAACAAGAAGGCAGTGAAGCTGAATCGAGTGCCCAAGCTGAACACAGATTAGAGCCAACAAAATCACTAAATTTTAACAAATCAAAAAGTGAAATAGCCACTTTAGAGAATGTTGCCTCTAAATTCCCTTCCTTTATTTTGCCATCTCTCCAAAAAGCCCATGTATTCCGTGAAGTGCCTAAGTATCCAAGAGTTGAAGAAGACTTGTTTGCAGCCAATGCCATTGGATATGTTCTAGAGTTAGACAAATCTTCAAATCTAGCCGAGTCTATCAGAGTTTTGATTGGTGCCTTATACCAAATGCAAGTTGTCTCCAGATTAGATAATATCTCTATTTTTGCCTTAGCAGAAAAATGAATGGCCAGAATTGTCTATGACTGGTGGATGGGACCATCAGAAGAAGAAAGAATGCATGTAGCTACTGCAGGCCTAGCTACATTAGAATTTCTACTCAAAACAAAATTTTTCCCTGAACCCGTAAATGAGAAGAAGCAGATTATAACAGATCTTGCAAGAATGGAATTAAAGGATTTAAAGTTTTTAGATCAATTTGGTAATGATTATATGGCTAAGATCTATAAAGCTAATCTTACCAATGATTCTACTCAAAAGATTTCATTCCTCTCAAAATTGCCTAGTAATTTAGGTGATTTGATTATGAAAAATATAGAAGTTCAAGGGGAAAAGATAAAACAAACTTATTGGATAGATCTCTTATTTAGATGTCAAGAAGAAGTTAAATATCTCTGTTGGCAGAAGATAGCTCAAAAATTTTCTCCTGGTCTTGATGTTTTTCATTCTGTATTACCCTGGACGCCATTTAAAAAGAGAAAATCCAAAAGGTATGGAAAATACAGGCCCAAGAGAGTAGCTAATCCCAGAAGGTCGTTCAGAAAATTTAAATATTTGAAAAAGCGCAGGCAACCAAAAAGAGACAATGCATGTTTTATTTGTAAGAAAGAAGGTCACTTCGCCCGGAAATGTCCTAAAAGCTCATCCAACAAATTGAAAGCTTGTATAGAAATTGATGATTTTGTAGATAATTGGTCTATAGTTGATTCGCAAGATGAAGTATCAGATGTGTACATATTAACCGATGCTTCTCTGTCAGATACTGAGTCAGTTCCTGATACGAGCCAAAAAATGAATATCTGCTATGATTGTTCTGAATCTGAGAATGAAACTGACTTGCATTTCAGTGACGAATATAGCTCAGATGATTATACTGATGAGACCTCTGAAGATGTTTCAGATGAGACAGTTTCTTCTGTTTCTGCTCTCTCTACAGCTCAAGGTACTAAGAATTCACAATCCGTTTTAAATTCTCTGCCTCCACAATCCACGATGAATTCTTTTTTCCCTTATCCAAAGACAGTCTCTTCATCATCTTCATCATTACCTGTTCCCACAACTGTTAATACAGATGAAAGCTCTTTTCTCAAAAAGATTGTTAAAACAAACAATCTTCTTTATATTCCTGTTGAAGTCCAAGTAAAAGGAGAATGGATCACTGTGGATGCATTCATTGATACAGGTGGCTCCAATAATTTAGCTCGCCCATGTTTATTCAAAGGTTTATGGAAGCCTCTGAAAAATATTTTGATTTCTGAGACCATTGGCGGCTCCGTCAATCTCACTCATTATGTTGACAATGTTTCTTTAAAAGTTGGGGGGAGTATTGTGAAATTTTCTGCAATCCAGCACTATGATGCCTCTGCAAGTTTGTTTCTTGGAATTTCGTTTATCAATTCTGTGTTTCCCGTTACAATTAGTGAAGACAAAGTCATTTTGAATATAAAAAAGAAAGCAATTTCAGTTCCAAGATTGACTTTGGCTAACTCAGAAGCCAGAAGAGAAAACAGCCAAAAGAAGGCAGGTATGAAAAAATAAAAAAATACTTCACATGATTGGCAAGAAGTATTGCAGATTTATGAAGAAAGGAGTCAGACAAAGCCAAAACAAAAGGCAAATAGAAATCCTGATTGGTCTCCTAAACAAATGGCTATATATGATGAATTGTTGAAATGTTGTTTTGAAAATCCTCAAGCATTCTGGAGTGTAGAAAGTCCCCAGCAAGAAATAGTAACTCTGCATGACAACGGGGTAAAAGGAAAACTTATACCTTGCACTCCAGCAGATGGAAAGGAAATAAAAAAGCAGATTGAATAACTATTAAATCTCAAGTTGATTGAACCTGGTTCTTCTCATTATTCCTGTTCTTCTTCCTGGTAAGAAATCACTCTGAAATAGTCAGAGGAAAGGATCGAATGGTGATTAACTATAAGCCATTGAATTATATGACAAAAGGCTATAATTATCCTCTGCCCCGCTAGGAAACAATTATGAAAAAACTTCAGAACAACAAAATCTTTAGTAAATTCGACATGAAATATGGTTATTATCAGATACAAATCAAAGAAGAAGATCGTCACAAGACTGCTTTTACATGTCCTGCAGGTTTCTTCCAATGGAAAGTAGTCCCATTTGGTCTAAAGAATGCTTCAGATTTCTTCCAAAGGTGAATGGACTATATTTTCGGTAAATATGATTTTGTTGTTGTATATATTGATGATATTTTGATTCACAGTCAAGATCTTGAATCACATTTGAAGCAATTATAGATATTTCTTGAAGAAGTGAAACAACATGGAATTGTATTGTCAGAACGGAAAATTCTTCTGTTTCAAGATAGTATTGGTTTCTTGGGTATTCATGTTGTAAATGGAAAAATTCAGATGCAACCCCATGTGTTGACCAAGCTATCTGAATTTCCTGACCAATTGCATGATACAAAAATGATTCAACGATTTCTAGGAATATTAAATTATGTGCACAAATACATTCCTAGATTGTCAGAAAAAACTGCTCCAATCCGACGACATTTGCATTCTGGATGGTCACCAGCAGCCACAACAGCAGTTCAATTGTTAAAATCTGAATGCAAACATCTCCCCGAGCTCAAACCGCCAGGTAATGGATTTCTTATTCTTCAAACTGATGCATCCGATAATTTTTGGGTAGCCATCCTTTTTGAAAGAAAGGAGGATACGGGAGAAGAAATTTTATGTGCATATGCATCTGGAGAATTTTTAAGTCATCAGAAAAATTATTTTCCAGCAGAAAAAGAAACTCTTGCCATTTTCAATGGCATACAGAAATTTGAGTTATATTTAGCCCCTGTCAAGTTTTTGATAAGAACAGACTCAATGAATTTCAAGTATTTCTTATCAGCGAAAATCTCAAAACAACTCGCAAGAGGTAGATTATTGGCATGGCAGATATGGTTTCAAATGTATGATTTTGATGTCGAATGGGTTCTAGGTATTTGAATTTTTCTTACTGACTCTCTTACCAGAGAAGTGAACAAAGCCCATGTTCATAACCAAAGAACTGATATTTTTATTCTTCGCGGTAAGACCCCTGCAGATGATAGCTTTGAAACTTTTGTAAAGATATTTGAGATTCTTGAATTAATCCTTGGTGATGTATTCAGAGAAATTAAAAAGATTATTGGATTGAGAATGAGAAGAAACCAATGGATACACAGATGTCAAGCTTGGCAGTCCAAGAATGTTGGTGTTTTGTTGGGTCTAGATGAAGAATTGGTAAAGGTATATCCTCTGCCAAATATGAAGGTAAAACTTTATTTCAAGACTCTTGATGATTACTAGTCTAAAGAATATACCGAAACCATGATCAAGGTGTTACAAACTCTGAATTATTATCAGATCATTGGAGGTATAGAATTTTCTTTTGCTGTTTATACTACTGCTAAAATGTTAGACCTAGATGAAATAAATATGATAGAAAGGGTTCAAATATTTTTAAAGTCTTTAAGAATTCCTGATCTGTTCGAAGAACTTGATGCTACATTTCTGTAAAGAAATGATGAAAATTTTGCAGGTACAGGTTCATTTCCTCAATATGATTTTTTTGAACCATTTGCAGACTGGGAAATAAGAGATGGTCGCTAGAAAAATAAGCCACAAACTAGAGCTTCTCAATGTGTTGAAAGGACATTGCAATATCTGAGAACTTTCTCAACACCATGGGACTATCAGAGCTTAGAGTTTAGAAATCCTATTATCCCAAATCCTTTTGCACAATTATATGGACCTGAAAGAGTTGCTGCATCTGTGATAGCCAACAATAGTGAAGAAATCAAGAAGATCACTCTTTGGCTCAAGGAATTCCATAGCCTTAAGTTGCCTGAAAAATTGTCTATGATCAGAACCTTAGAGACAATTCAAGGAATATTTGGAGTAATCAAATTACTGATTAATCACAAGGCATTAATTACTATTAGTGTTATAGCCGGAAATTGGAGTGATGATGTAGTTTGTTTGATTAATCTCTTATTGACTACAAAAGTATGTTCATCAATGATTTTTGAATTAGGGTGGCAACAACAAGAGAATATCAATCATAACTGCAAGTTGTGGATCCAATGCGCATAGAACGCTCTGTCAACATGTTCCAAATTTTCAAGTGGGAATTATTAGATGGAGTGGAAATGTCAGTTCAGACAATGCCTGATTTCTGTAAAAGCAAAAAGGATTCCTTCCTTGACATAGAGATAGACCCATTTTCCTATGTTAATAGGTGGACCAAAGCTGATAATGAATATATATTCCCGCAAAAGAATCTCTATGTTACGACCGACACAATAAAGTTTGATACGGGACAATCTTCACGGGCACCACTAAAAGGAGAATCTTCTACAGTCGCGACAAAAGAAAAAGCAGCTACAGCGAAAGGAAAAGAGAAGGTATCCGATGAAAAAGAAACCATTTTCGTAGATCTGTACCAAGATGCTCAAGAGCAACATGACCCCACATGGGAAAACGAATATTTGAAATGGCTAAATCAATCTTGGTTAAACCAAAAGCTTCCTTCTTCCTCATCCGAAGCACATGATCTTGATTCAGATTATGATAGTGACCGAAGTCCGATGGGACCTTGGTAGTGCGTTTTATTTTTAATTATTGTACTCGAGAATATTGAACAGACACCGTCTGGACTAGTAATGTCTGACAGGACCTTCAATAATTCTCATATGTTTTAGATCTATAAGTATGAGTCTTGTGTTTATGTATAGACATGAGTGAGTGTATGTGTGTGAAAGAGTGTGTGTAATCTGTGCTTTAAGAGACCAGAGACTAGAAAGCTCTTCTCTGAGGCATAACTTGGTATGTAACATCTTTATTTGAATTAATTCTGAAGCCTGCTGGGCCGCCTGTCTGAGGACAGTTTGTTCCAAGATCACCTTAAGTCAGGATTGTAAAGCGAGTTGAAGACCAGAGGAGTCGTGTATGTCCTCGTATTTCCTGTGCCCGTGGTGGATGGTGTGAGGAATTTCAGCATACTCTTCAGATATTCAAGTAAGTTACGGAGTCCATCATCTTTTCTGTAAATATCCTTCTAGCTTGTATTTGTCTTATCCATTTCTGCAAAGGCATGCCAACCAAATGGACCACCTTGAAGAATATTTGAAAATCCTTATAAAATCCTCTTGAATAATCTTTTAAAAATGAATCAAGAGGTTCATGTAATGCAACCTATCCATTTCATGCTTTTAAACCCCACCCATTAGTGCAAACTGCAAGATTCCCCTAATGCTCAGAATTGGCCTTGGAAGTTTGAATGTTTGCAATCTATCCTCCTACCACATCATGAAAATGGGTGATACATATGTCCAAATATAGTGTTCATTTACAAGTTTATCTCTTGGTATAAACCCATCAATCATTTGATAGGAAAGCTTAGTTGATGACCTAGAATGAACAAACATGAAACAAACTGCCTTTGCTGAAGATATAGGATGACCCACCTGGAAGTAGGCTTGTAATGTGTGTAGCTTGAATTCATGTACTATACAAGATCTTGAAATAAACCTGTAAATCAATGTCTCAGAAACCTCAACGTTGTTCTTTCCTGTGCTTTACTAGTAAGATGGTCTTCCAGTGCAATCTTCTATAGGAATTGAAGATAAAGTATACATAACGTTCTCATATGGAAAATTTTCAGTGTTGGATGCACTAATGGGCTGATTTATGCAACCCTTTTCTATTGGAGGGCTCATAAGATTATGAGATAATTGAGTTTATACTCTATGTTCTACTTCAAGTTTTTTCCCTTATAAACCCTTACTAAACTAGTTCCTTCAGAACCAATTATTTGGCTAACTTTGCCAATATAATTAAATCTAGGCATTTCTAGAAATAATGTGATGCAAAACTCTATAGAAAATCCACATTCAACAATAAAATGAGCAACATAAACAGGTCCCTTAAATTTTGAAGCACGTTCCTTACCATGTGAGCATTTAATTGCTGCAAGAAATCATTGCTCTCCTTCATGGATGAATCATCATCAAACTCCATTCGGTTCATCATCATCATAGTCATTATTCGTTGGTTTCAAAGTAATATGCAGGTTAAATGCTACCCCAATTTTCTTTCTAGATACCTAGATTGTTGAGAATCATCAGCTTATTCTCCATTTTTATCATGACCAAGCTCTCTAGTGTACTCATGTCCATAGTCGCACATTCAAAGTAAAATAACCCCATTTTGCTGCTCACATCTTCCAATGAAACATTATATTTCTAACATTTGTGATATAAAATCCTAAGTCTTTACACAAACATTCCACTCGTTCAGGGATTCTTGTAGATATTTCTCCATACTCATGCTTCAATGATCAATCAAAATTTTCCTTTTGGCCATGATTTCTTCATACCTATTGTAATCCTCTACTGTCATCTCATTTTTTATATGAATTTCATAAGAAATTCTATTCACTGGTGTGAATGTTGGGCCTACGTGTTCATCTTCAAGAATGTTGTTGTTTTGAGTTTTCTGAGTTCTGGTAGTAGTGTAATCAATATGGAAAGAACATAACATAATGACCCCAATCTCGGAACTCTGTAATTTCATGGTCAATATTTGGAAACTCAGTCACTGGAGGTTGGGAAACTTTAATCATTGGTTTATGAACACCAGATTTGACTGAATTCAAGAACTGCTTATCCATAGAGACACATAAGTCTGCCCATTGTTACCTTATCTAGCAAATTAAAATTATGTGCTCACATTGTAAACCATTGGCAAAAGTAAAATTTGACAACTGTGCACCTATAGTAACAGAATGGCCACCTAGCAACTGCGTTGTCAATGTGTAGTGGTTTTGATAAGCATAATGTGGAGGGGGGTCTAGGGAGTAAATTGTTTTGAGTTTAGGGGGTGTGCACTTAGCTAAATTCTTCCATGTCATGGAGGTTATTTCATAAAACAAAAAATTTCAATCCCCGCCTTTCATTAAAGCTCTAAAATCAAGGGGGGATGAGCAATTTAACCTCGTGCGTTGATTTGTGAATGATAATGCCCATTGTTAAAAACTTTGAGATCTTTACCTTGCAATGTGCTTCTAACACATGTATTGCAAAGAAACAATATAACACTGACTGAGACCAAAAAGGTCAACGTACTTGTTTATGCACCATTTATCCCACATCGAACAAGAAAATGGTTTCATTGGTTTTCATATACATCAACGCATGGAGCACATGTCGACACATTATGCGCAAATGTTCCTCTTGTGGGCTCCTCCCTTCGGTTTGGTGCTTGTTGTGTTGGGCACTGGCTCGTAACTGGATGATTGTTACTTCACTTGGTTTGTGTTTGATTGCTAATTGGAGACTATGCATGTTGTGTTGTGTTAGGCGCTAGCTTATTACTTCACTTGGCTTGTGTTTGATTGCTAATTGGAGATTACGCATGTTGTGTTGTGTTGTGTTGGGCGCTAGCTTATTACTTCACTTGGCTTGTGTTTCACTGCTAATTGGAGACTAGGCATGTTGTGTTGGGCACTAGCTTCTTACTTGATAGACCACTATTCCTTGGACTTCGCTTGTATTTGACTGCTAATTAAAGACTAGGCATGTTGTGTTGGGCGTTGGCTTGTAACTCGGTAGACGACTGTTCCTTGGACTTGGCTTGTGTTTCATTACTAATTGGAGACTAGGCATGTGTTTCACTACTAATTGGAGACTAGGCATGTTGTGTTGGGCACTGGCTTGTAACTCGGTAGACCATTGTTCCTTGGACTTGGCTTGTGTTTGACTACTAATTGGAGACTAGGCATGTTGTGTTGGGTGCTGGCTTGTAACTCGGTAGACGATTGTTCCTTGGACTTGGCTTGTGTTTGACTTGCTAATTGGAGACTAGGCATGTTGTGTTGGGCGCTGGCTTGTAACTCGGTAGACGATTGTTCCTTGTACTTGGCTTGTGTTTGACTTGTTAGGCACGAGCCCAATAATTTTTAAAATATTTTTTTTAATCATATATATATATATATATATATAATTAAATTTATTTAAAATAAAAAACTTTAATTTATAATAGTCCAAACAATTATACAAGAACCTAAAAATATGATTAGTCCTTTAATCAAGAGAAAGAAACAACTTCGCCGAGGGCAATGAGAATACCCAAGAAAGCTCACAGATTTTAAGTGAAGCTCAAAAAAATTTGTGGGTCAATTTGAGTTACAACATAAGCTCCAACTCGAGACTGCTTCTCTCTATGGGATTCAAGGAACTCGTAGAGCTATACCTTTATGTTGGGTTAATGGAGTCATGTCAATCCCATCTACGATATGAAATTTGAAACCTGCTATGATATAAAATGAAACTGAAAATAAAGAACAATGTCTTATCCTTTGGAAAATGGAGTCAACAGTCTACAACAATTAATTGGACTCTTTTCAATATCCTGCAATTTGTGAGCTAAAACTTGCGACTTATTGATTGTTACCTGCTCATACTCAAACTATTCATGATGCAAACTGAAATTTGAACCAAAATTATACCCGTGCTTCTCCATTGAGCTATGGAGTAATTATTAAACTACTCTAATGCTCGTAATGCAAACTGATTTACTACATACTTGTTGAAAATAAAACCCATTCATGAACTGCACACCATAACTAACTGATCTACACACTCCTACTTTATTAGACTAAAATTTTGCACTGTTATGTGTATTAATATTTCCAATGCAAACAAGAGAGAAATGGATTATCTGACTCACCACTTTGCATCCAGATGAAAACTTGAAAAGTATTTACAATATGAAACTCAAACTCCATAGGAAACTGATACTTACAAGTGAAATTTGAAGAGTGCATCTCTTTAAACTCTTGAATTTTCTGCTTCTTGCTGAGAAGAAATAAAACAAACAACAGAGTTCCATCATCATAATAATGAATGCACTTATCATTCCAAACTAGTGGAATCTATAACCCAATTGAATCACTAAATAAACAAAGTGGAGTTGCGAGGTGAAATAAATGCAACCAATATCAATTGTCTACTTCTTGTTCACCAACAAGGAATATATATAAAATTTATCATTATCTAGGGAAAGATCTTCTCCGTTACTTTTCTGTATGACAACGATGCCAAATGTTGTATTTGTTTCTCAAAGGAAGTTCTTGGCCATGAAACTATGCTGAGAAACCAACTCAACCAAATTTAGGTTCAAGCTGACCCTCAAACTAGAGGGGACTCCCTCAAGTGTTATGAGACTTTAATGTTATTCACTGTCATTGGACAACAACCTATGAAGCACAATGGATAGATCTAGGGTTTGTTGTATAGGTGGTTGTTGAGGAGTAACAAATCCTTGCTTAACAAATAAGGCCTTCTCTTGCAAAGGCCTGATCAAGGTGCCAACTTTCAACTATGACAAAATAACATAACTCAAAATATTTTTCTAGAGGAATATAAGAGAAATTAGATAATCAAGTATCCTCCCTGAATACCTAATCATCTATAACTAGAACTGAAGCGTGTATAATAATCTCTAAAACAAAACATCAATACATTTAAGTATAGCATAGAAGCAACAATCAATTGATTTCTGGGTAATCAATTAAATAAATTGTTCAATCTGTTACTCAATATAGAAAATAACTTTGCTAGGAATGTAGAGGAGGTTGATACTCAACCCAACCCTTCCTAATGTCCTACACTACCTCAAATATATGCAGAAATAGAATACATAATTATAGGAAAATATATACATAAGAAACAAATCATATCATTAACTGGAGCCATAAGCCCTTGATTAAAACTTTGTAATTGTAGACTTCACCAAAATCTCAGGGTTTTGGCATCAAAACCCAACCCTTTTTTTATTACAAGTGATCAAATATATACACTAATACAATCCTCAAGTTGTTACCATTTTCCTGGAATAAAATCATAAACAAGAAACTAAAAATAAAATAATATCTCTAATTTGTTGCTGGAAACTTGGAATTGCTAAAAAATCCTCTACCTTCAATTATGGGAATTGGTTCATTGATTCTGATTGATTGTATTTATTCTTGGAACTAGTTTCTCACTTTTTGTCACAAATCTGCCTCAATCATCTGCCTGCTGATATTTTTCCTCGAATATCTGGGTAATGTTGATTTTCCTCCAAATTTGACTCTGTTGGAGTGTTCCTTGGAATTTTTCTATCTTCCTTCAAATCTAGGTCAACTCTGCCACTTGTTCTCCAGTGGTTGAAGTGTAGTTTACAACGTTTTTATCTTTCATATAGAACATGTTTTGGGAAAAAATAGAAGAAAAGTTTCTCTATTTTTCAAATTTTTTTTAGAAGTTTCCAGGTATAAATTCAAACTTGATTAGGTTGTAACATATTTCAGCAAATGTATTCAACTTTATGTAACCACTTTATTCTTCCACATTTGAAGATTGCGTATTTCGGAAACTAAGATTGTCTCTTAGTATGAATTCAAAATCTATCATTATTTGAGATGATATAAAAATTCTCATAAACTGGTCCACATGTTACATGAACGTCTGCCTTCATTAAAACTTATGTACAAAAATTTGGAGATCCTTTTCTTTCAGGTCAAAATTCCAGTGCCAATAATTACTTCTCCTGTAGTTGTAATAATTATTGAATAAGTTCTAACAATACTCCTTGGCTCAAGAGTAATGGAACGATTGAGAAACAAGAATTATAGTGCACCTAGTTTACAATACCTTGTATTAGCTATGGATGAAGGTCTAAGTACTAACAACATCACGTCCATGAGCTACGACTTACTCAAAAGAAGATGTAGCCCTATTTTACTTGGTTGGATCTTCATAGCAAAATATTTCTCTTTCCTAAAACTACTTACAGATTTGCTGTAAATAAAATGATGAAGATTTTATCATGATATAAGCACTTTAAAAATATATTGTACACTTACAAGGATATGCTATTGTACATCTTCTAGCTTGCCTTTGTTGAAAGTGAATGCTGTAAATGATACCCTTTCTTATTCATTTTGAAATCTTGAATGATATCATCACTGACTCAAAATACTGCAATATGTTTGTGTTTGGCTCATTTTCAAAGAAAAGTGCAGTTATGTTTGACTTTCATTTGAAATTTCTTTCATAAACTAGTTGAACTTCGATTTAAAACTTGTGCCCTTTAAAAGAGTGAAACGTTTCCACCCGTATGCATCTTTTGTCCTTTACTAATCAAGAAATGGCCATTTAAATTTTGAATTATTGATATTTCTTCTTGAAATATGAAACTGTCAATGAGTCAAATGAAATAGCTCTTTCATTTATGTTGTTCATAGGCATACTCTACTACATAACTCCTATGTTACCAGAAACGAGAAATGGGAAACGAAACGAGAAACAAGAATGGTACGAGAGACGGAGTTTCGAGGTTTTGCATATAAGAAACGAGGAGAGAGAAAAAAATGACAATAAGAATTTGAAATATAAATATTTAAATGTATAGTTTGATTCTCTCCAATATTGTTATATTTCTCAAGAGTTTTATCCTTGAGATTAACAACAGAAGGAACATATCCAAGCAATTCACAGAGATTGGTTCAAATAACTTTTTTATGAGCACCTTTGGCCTTTGGAAAATCCATGTTGCATCCAAGTTCCCAAATCCATATCCTACCTCATGCATAAGCCTTACTGGTATAGAAATCTCATTGTCATAATCCAAATGCATACACACAAACAAATTATTTTAAACAGTTTAGATACCCAACACAAAAGGAAGAATTCTAGAGAAAAAAATGGAAAAAGAACCATGGTAATCACAACTCTTAATGTACTTAAAAGCTACTTTGACAATCAATACCTTTCACTCTAATACCTAGTGTAACCCATTATGATTCTATAAATTTCACCCATCTCATCTTTAATTAAACTTAAAAGTGATTAATAAAAAAACGCAAAGTCTCATTTAGTTAGCGTAGCCTTTCCCAGGTCTGAGTTCTACACACTCAAAGAAAAGGCAGTGCAAGGGTTTAAAGTTATGAGTGTCCACACAAATTTAAGCACAAAACTAAAGCAATTTCAAAGGTTGTACTTGAGAAACGATGGCACTGAATCTAATCGTGGGGGCATGGAGCTAACTGATGGCACTGAATCTAATCGGCTGGGGGCGTGGAACTAATTGATGCTCGGATCTGATCTGCGCATTGGATACCTCTGCTGAATGATATCGATAAATCTGCTCTAGTCTGCAGCTTAATTCCTCCTCAAACCTTGCCTTACCACTAATTTACATGCACAACTGCAAAAGGAAACTAATTTGCATGCAGTTCGAAAAGTTGACTACTGTTGGAACGAGAGTTAACCTGAGTGGGGAAAGGAGATCATTAAATGGAGGAGAAACGGAGGTGAAAATGGATGAACGTTTCTGGTGAAACAAGTTTCTGGCCACCTAAAATGAGAACCGGCGTATAAGACGATGTTTCCAGTGTCGTCTCGTTTCTAGAGTGGTTTTTCCAAAGAACGTTGACCATCATCACGTTTTTGGTAACATAGATAACCACATGAGAAGGATAGAGAGAAATTCTTATTCAAAAATGTGAAATTACATCGCAACTACTCAAAGATTATGTAGCTTTCCTTCCCAAAGTACATCTATGATGTTCACAACAAATATCTGGCACTAAAGATTAATCTGAGGTTTTTGGAAATCCCAAGATTTTTAGAAATATATTTTGATCCACTCTAGGGATTCAATTTTTCCTATGTTGTCTATGGCAATGAGAGATGCCCAATACCACGTATTAATCTTATGAACACAATCCACATGCTACGCTCAACAAGTCTTGAAGAATTGAGTAATTTTATCCTCTGACAGGAGCCTTAGTATACTAAGAATATACTTTTCTGATTTTTATTCTAAACTTTTTTAGTACCTCTGTTCTAGAATCACCATCTAGATTTGTTATATGGGCATCCTCCTTATCTTCATCTGAATCCTGATAATATGGAAGCATCAAATTGCCACAGTTGCAATACTCAACAATGTGTTGAGAATTGAACGATTCCACAAAAGAATCCTTCTAGCTCGTATATGTCTTATCCACTCTGCAAAGGCATGCCAACTAGATAGACCACCTTGAAGAATCTTAGAAAATCCTTATAAATTTGTCTTGAATAATCTTCTAAAAATGAATCAATAGGTTCATATAATAAAATCCATCCATTTCATGCTTCTAAACCCTACCCAACAATTCAATCTACAAGATTCCCCTAATCCTCAGAAATGGCCTTGGAAGTTTGAATGTTTGCAACCTATCCTCCTACCGCCTCATGAAAACGGGTGATATATATGTCCAAATATAGTGTTCATTTACAGGTTCATCTCTTCGTATAAACTCATCAATCATTTGATATGAAAGCTTAGTTGATGACCTAGAATGAACAAACATGAAACAAACTACCTTTGCTGAATATATAAGATGCCCCACCTAGAAGTAGGCTTGGAATGGGTGTATCGTGACTTCATGTACTATACATAATCTTCATATCAACCTATAAGTCAATGTATCAAAAACCTCAACATTTTTCTTGCCTGCGCTTGACCAGTAAGATGGTCTGCCAATGCAATCTTCTATAGGACTTCAATCTAAAGTATACATAATGTTCTCATCTGGAAAATTGTCAGTGCTAGATGCACTAATTGGCTCCTCTATGCAACCCTTATCTATTTGAGGGCTCATAAGATTAAAATCTAATTGAGTGTAGAATCTATGTTCCACTTAAATATTTTTCCCTTCTAAACCCTTACTTGAACTAGTTCCTTCAGAAATAATTATATGGTTAACTTTGGCAACAAAATTAAACCTATATATTTCTAGAAATAATCTGATGCAAAACTCTTTAGAACATCCACATTCAACAAAAAGTTTCCTCCAAGAGCATGAAACAACAAAAAAATGAGCAATATCAGTAGGTGCCTCTAGATATTGAAGTATATTCCTTACCATTTCATACTTTAATTTCTACAAGAAATCATTTCTCTCCTTCATGGATGAATCATCATCAAGCTCCATTTGAGTGATCATCATCATAGTAATTATTCCTTGCTTTTGAAGTAATAAGCAAGTTAAATGATACCCCTATTTTTCTTTTTGGATGCATAGATTTTTGAGAATCATCGGCTTATTCCCCAATTCTATCATGACCAAGGCCTCTAGTGTACTAATCTCTATAGTTGCACATTCAAAGTAAAATAGCCCTGTTTTTTTGCTAACATCTTCCAAGAAAACATTAGGATATTGACATTTGTTATATCAACTCCTAATTCTGTACACAAACATTCCACTTATTCAAGGCTTCTTGTTAGAGATTTCTCCATAATCATGCTTCAATGTTCAATCAAATTTTGCCTTTGGGCAATGGTATTCACTGGTGCGGATGTTGGGCTTGCATGTTCATCATTAGGAATGTTATTTTAAGTTTTTAAAGTTCTGTGAGTATTGTAATCGACGTGGTAAGAACTTAATATAATCACCACAATCCCAGGGCTCCGTAATTTCATGGTAGAAATCTATAAACTCAGTTATTGGAGGTTGGGAAAATTTAATCACTAGTTTATGAACACCAGATTTGACTAAATTCAAGAACTATGTATCCATAAAGAAACATAAGTCTACCATGTGTTATGTCATCTGGAAAATTGAAATCCTGTGCTGACATTTTAAACCATTGGCAAAAGTAAAACTTGACAATTGTGCACCTATAGTAACAGAATGGCCACCTAACAACCACGTTGTCACTGTGTAGTGGTTTTGATATGTAGAATGTATAGGGGGGCCTAGGGAGTAAGCTGTTTTGAGTTGAGGGGGTCCACACTTAACAAATTGTTGCCACATTGTGGAGGTTGTTTCATAAAACCAAAAATTGCATCCCCCTTTTCATTAAATCTTGAAAATTAAGAGGGGGTGTGCAATTTAACCTCATATGTTGATTTGTGAACGTCAATGGCCATCGTTAAAAAATATGAGATATTTACCCTTGCAGTGTACTTCTGACACTTGTCTCGCAAAGCGACGCTTGATAACTTGGTTTTAACACTGACTGAGCTTGCAAAGGTCATCATACTTGTTTGTGTACCCTTTTGTGTTATGGGATTTATCCCACATTGAACAAGCAAATGGATTTTTTGATTTTAAGATACATCAATGCATGGAAAACATGTTGACGCATTGCGCACAAATTTTCCCCTTGTGGGCTCCTCCCTTTAGTTTGGTGCTTGTTTTGAGTGTTGGCTTGTAACTTAGTAGATGGTTGTTACTTGGCTTGTGTTTCAGTGTTGGCTTGTAACTTAGTAGATTTGAGTGTTGGTTTCTAACTCAGTAGATGGTTGTTACTTGGCTTGTGTTTGATTGCTAATCAGAGACTGTTAATTTGAGTGTTGGCTTGTAAATAAGTAGATGGTTGCTACTTGGACTTGGCTTGTGTTTGAATGCTAATTGGAGATTGGGAGCTGGCTTGTGATGGTTGTTACTTGGACTTGGCTTATGTTCGATTGCTAATTGGAGATTGGGAACTGGCTTGTGTTTGACTGCTAATTTGAGTGTTGGCTTGTAACTCAATATATGGATGTTACTTGGAATTGGCTTGTGTTTGACTGCTAAATGGAGATTGGGAACTGGCTTGTGATGGTTGCTACTTGGAATTGGCTTGTGTTTGAATTCTAATTGGAGATTGGGAAGTAGCTTGTGTTTGACTGCTAATTGGAGACTGCTAATTTGAGTGTTGGCTTGTAACTCAGTACATGGTTGTTACTTGGACTTGGCTTATGTTTGACTACTAATTAGAGATTGGGAACTTGATTGTGATAGTTTTTACTTGGACTTGGCTTGTGTTTTACTGCTAATTGGACATTGGGAACTGGCTTGTGTTTGACTGCTAATTGGAGACTTCTAATTTGAGTGTTGGCTTGTAACTCAGTAGATGGTTGTTACTTGGACTTGGCTTGTGTTTTACTTCTAATTGGAGATTGGGAATTAGCTTGTGATCGTTTTTACTTAGACTTGGCTTGTGTTTGACTGCTAAGTGGAGATTGGGAACTGGTTTGTGTTTGACTGCTAATTGGGACAACTAATTTGAGTGTTGGCTTGTAACTCAGTAGATGGTTGTTACATGGACTTGGCTTGTGTTTGGATGATAATTGGACTGGGAAATGGCTTGTGATGGTTGTTACTTGGACTTGGATTGTGTTTGATTGCTAATTGGATATTGGGAACTAGCTTATGTTTGACTACTAATTGGAGATTGGAAATGAGCCCAATAATTTTTGCTAAAAGTTAAAAAGTTCAAATATTTTAGGTAAATAATTTTAATAATATATATTTATATATATTTTTATAAAATAAAAATTTATTTAAAATTAAAAACTTTAATTTAGAATAGTCAAACACTTATATAAGAATCTAAAAATATGATTAGTCCTCCAATCAAGAGAAAGAAAGAACTTCACCAAGGGGAATGAGAATACCCAAGAAAGCTCATATATTTTAGTTGAAGCTCAAAAAATTGTCTGGGTCAATTTGAGTTATAACAAACATCGTGATGATGTTGATGTAAAGACCTATCTCAGGGTCCTCAAACCATAATTAAAATTGGTCACATAATTTTATAGCATAAAAATTGAAATTTGACAACATATATATTAATTACAACATATTTAAAACACTAAAAACATGTAAAGAATTAAATTTATGGAAATTTACATAAATTAAAAAACAATAACAAGAATACCTTATACAGTGACTCGGTTGCGATGCTCTTGCTGGGACCTCCTGACTTAATTTTCCACCCTTCCATATAGGTGTTAATATAAATTGTAATTGATGGCGAAGGCAAAGATGGGTGCAAGCATATTGGTCAAGAAGCAAAGAATTTGGAACCATTTTTAGTATATAAGATCATCTCAAGTGCTCTTGGAAACTACTCAGATAAATAGAGCTCAAAAATAACTTTCCAATGGTATATGGAAGTCTGCAAATGGCCTTCTGGATAAAACTTTATTACCAGTAAAAGATAGACAGGCCAAAAGGAGGTCAAAGGTTGTAGAGCTAAAGTTGGTGATGTTTTTTAATGGGTGCTAAGTTTGGCAAGGCTTGCTTAAGTTGGAAGAGCACTTCGTGGAGGAGAGGAATTAAAACCTGAGCATGTATGAAGGTGGATCGTGAGCCAAATGTCCCCACTAATTCATTGTGAAACATGTGGGGGCTCATGCCCACTTGAGGATTAACAATAGGGGGGTCTGTGTTGGGTGGATTGCCCAAAACACCAATCAGGAGATCAATGGTTCTCCTTAAAAGTGGGACCCCCCCATTTACTATGAAACCACATGAGGGGGTTCCATGAAAACTATGATGGTAAATAGAGCGGGACAACATGGCATGCATAGTGACTATTGATTGGTGCACAAAGGATCCCATAGGGCAACTCACCCCATAAGTTTTTTCCTTGAGAGTTCCAAGGGTAGGCACAACTTAAGATCCCGGGGATATGGATCCGTGATGATGTGACTGAGTGACAAAGCATGCTTTGATTGGTGCACATCAACTAAGTGAAGGGAACCCACTTCACACATCACCTTGGAAGGATTATTTCCAGATGTTTCCAAGGCAGGTGCGAGTCCAAAACTTTGGGATGACGTCATGCCAAGATGACATGGATAAGATGACACATGACGTGATAAGTATTGTTTGATGAGGTGACATGGAAATGCAATGTCATGATGACATTAGTATGATGTGGCACCAATGAGGGTGCGACACGTGGCATGTAGATTTGACATTTTTAGGTACCCAAGTAGGTAAAAAATGAGTGACACATGGTACCACTCAACAAGTGACACATGACATCCTTGCAGAGGCTGCATACATGTTGTAAGTGACACGTAACACTAGAATAATTGGATGGTGTTGTTGACGGTGCTGGACCCGCCAACATTTAGGGGATCTCCCGGTATGAAGTCCCAACTAGACCTCACACCGTTTGGTGTAGGAGTCCCATCAGGTACGATGGCATGATTGCCATTATCTTAAATATATGCCTTAGCTCTTTCTTGTCAGAACATGAGAGTGGTTTACTTAGTCTTTGAACAACAAGGTTCGTGTTTCTGGTTAGTGCGTAGTGTCGCTTGTGTCAAGGTTCTTTCATGGGAGAGGGATAGGCTGAGAGTGAGTCTCAAGTTGAAAAGGAATAGTTCGAACTCTGTTAAAGACGCACAACATAATAGGACATGTGCAGCTTCTGGCAGAGTAGTCCACATGGATACTGCAGTCACGAACACAAGGTGAATAGATATCACGTACAACACCCAACAGAATAGTCCATGAAAGTGCAATAGTAGTTATAACAAGTTTACAATAATGAATTTGTCGAGTGTCCGGCGGAATAGTCCACATGGGGGAGACAATGTTAACAACTGATACAACACATTTCCAACATCATATGTACTAAAACAACCGAAATAGTTCAACTATCTTAATACATGTTAAAGAAACATGCATTACAAGCGTCCAAAGAATAGTCTTACAAACGAATACAATACATGTGTGAAAATGTGTTGGCCTGTTAACATGCTTATGAATCAAGCAAAAGTTCCAAGACACATCTGTACACCATTACATCACTAACCCTGATCATGGGGCATTGGAGCCACTACTCGCTCCTCAAAGAAAAGACTACAGACTCTCAAGGCTATGTGGGAGGAGCCAAAGTGAAAAAGTCCTTTGCATGTACAAATGAGGGTATATATAGTCAAGGGTGAACTGGAGCCTTGTGACTCTTCCACTTCCCTCATGACTATTTGACTTACTTGACTCTTCAACCGAAATGAATCTTTACAACTTTGTATGTGGGTATCTTGGAACTCCATGTTACATTACATTGATTACAATAGTATGGTCCATAGTGGTGATGTGGCCGAGATGACTCATGACATGACTCGACGTGATAGTGCTGGCATGTTCATGCTGATGGTGCTGTCCATGTCGAGCTACAATGCTGGTGAATAATGATGTGATCTTGGTGTAATATAGCTTCACCTCCGCATGGAAAGGTGTGAGGATTCTATGATGGTCTTGGTGTTCGCTTGATGTTTCACATGCATGTATCCCCTTCGCTGGTACTTGGCATGCTTCATGTGTTCATCCGTTTGTGAACAAGTCTCCTAGCATGCACTCCTTGTTCATCCCATTCATCGTTGCGCCATGTCTCATCCATGTACCTATATCTGCAATCACTCATGACAAGACAAAATAAAATCTAGAAATCCCCTAGTCTACTATGATGCATCATCTTTTGTGTTTTCGGTGTAGGTGATTGGGAGAGAGGAAAAGGTTCTGAAAATGCGGTGAGCACGTTTCAGGCTAGGATGTGGACTCCATGGCACTATAATAAAAATTGCGCAGAGGTCACTACAAGGCTGGGGACGGGAAGTCAGAACAACAATGACATTTTTTGTGGATTTGGCTCAGCTGGGAGGCAGAACTGCACAATTTTTTCAAGGAAGGCAGTGCAGGAAGCATAGGACACTGGCAGTGAAAACTATTCAGATTCTTATGGAGGTTGGGAAAGAGCTGTTTATTCTCCATTTTTATCATGACAAGCTCTCTAGTGTACTCATGTCCATAGTCGCACATTCAAAGTAAAATAACCCCATTTTGCTGCTCACATCTTCCAATGAAACATTATATTTCTAACATTTGTGATATAAAATCCTAAGTCTTTACACAAACATTCCACTCGTTCAGGGATTCTTGTAGAGATTTCTCCATAATCATGCTTCAATGATCAATCAAAGTTTTCCTTTGGGCCATGATTGCTTCAGCCTTATTGTGGTCCTTTACTGTCATCTCAGTTTTAATATGAACTTCATGCTCAATGCTATTCACTGGTGTGAATGTTGGGTCTGCGTGTCAATCTTCAGGAATGTTGTTGCTTTAAGTTTTCTAAGTTCTATCAGTACTGCAATCAACATGGCAGGAACATAACATAATGACCCAAATCTTGGAGCTCTGTAATTTCATGGTCAAAATTTGTAAACTCAGTCACTGGAGGTTGGGAAACTTTAATCACTGGTTTATGAACACCAGATTAGACTGAATTCAAGAACTGCTTATCCATAAACGAGACACAGAAGTCTGCCCATTGTTACCTCATCTGGCAAATTAAAATTATGTGCTCACATTGTAAACCATTGGCAACAGTAAAATTTGACAACTGTGCACCTATAGTAACAGAATGGCCAACTAGCAACTGCGTTGTCAATGTGTAGTGGTTTTGATAAGCATTATGTGGAGGGGGGTCTGGGGAGTAAATTGTTTTGAGTTTAGGGGGTGTGCACTTAGCTAAATTCTTCCATGTCATGGAGGTTATTTCATAAAACAAAAAATTTCAATCCCCGCCTTTCATTAAAGCTCTAAAATCAAGGGGGGATGAGCAATTTAACCTCGTGTGTTGATTTGTGAATGATAATGCCCATTGTTAAAAACTTTGAGATCTTTACCTTGCAATGTGCTTCTAACACATGTATTGCAAAGAAACAATATAACACTGACTGAGACCAAAAAGGTCAACGTACTTGTTTATGCACCATTTATCCCACATCGAACAAGAAAATGGTTTCATTGGTTTTCATATACATCAACGCATGGAGCACATGTCGACACATTATGCGCAAATGTTCCTCTTGTGGGCTCCTCCCTTCGGTTTGGTGCTTGTTGTGTTGGGCACTGGCTTGTAGCTAGATGGTTGTTACTTCACTTGGTTTGTGTTTGATTACTAATTGGAGACTATGAATGTTGTGTTGTGTTGGGCGCTAGCTTATTACTTCACTTGGCTTGTGTTTGATTGCTAATTGGAGATTACGCATGTTGTGTTGTGTTGTGTTGGGCGCTAGCTTATTACTTCACTTGGCTTGTGTTTCACTGATAATTGGAGACTAGGCATGTTGTGTTGGGCACTAGCTTCTTACTTGATAGACCACTATTCCTTGGACTTCGCTTGTATTTGACTACTAATTAACGACTAGGCATGTTGTGTTGGGCGTTGGCTTGTAACTCGGTAGACGACTGTTCCTTGGACTTGGCTTGTGTTTCATTACTAATTGGAGACTAGGCATGTGTTTCACTACTAATTGGAGACTAGGCATGTTGTGTTGGCACTGGCTTGTAACTCGGTAGACCATTGTTCCTTGGACTTGGCTTGTGTTTGACTACTAATTGGAGACTAGGCATGTTGTGTTGGGTGCTGGCTTGTAACTCGGTAGACGATTGTTCCTTGGACTTGGCTTGTGTTTGACTTGCTAATTGGAGACTAGGCATGTTGTGTTGGGCGCTGGCTTGTAACTCGGTAGACGATTGTTCCTTGTACTTGGCTTGTGTTTGACTTGTTAGGCACGAGCCCAATAATTTTTAAAATATTTTTTTTAATCATATATATATATATATATATATAATTAAATTTATTTAAAATAAAAAACTTTAATTTATAATAGTCCAAACAATTATACAAGAACCTAAAAATATGATTAGTCCTTTAATCAAGAGAAAGAAACAACTTCGCCGAGGGCAATGAGAATACCCAAGAAAGCTCACAGATTTTAAGTGAAGCTCAAAAAAATTTGTGGGTCAATTTGAGTTACAACATAAGCTCCAACTCGGGACTGCTTCTCTCTATGGGATTCAAGGAACTCGTAGAGCTATACCTTTATGTTGGGTTAATGGAGTCATGTCAATCCCATCTACGATATGAAATTTGAAACCTGCTATGATATAAAATGAAACTGAAAATAAAGAACAATGTCTTATCCTTTGGAAAATGGAGTCAACAGTCTACAACAATTAATTGGGCTCTTTTCAATATCCTGCAATTTGTGAGCTAAAACTTGCGACTTATTGATTGTTACCTGCTCATACTCAAACTATTCATGATGCAAACTGAAATTTGAACCAAAATTATACCCGTGCTTCTCCATTGAGCTATGGAGTAATTATTAAACTACTCTAATTCTCGTAATGAAAATTGATTTACTACATGCTTGTTGAAAATAAAACCAATTCATGAACTGCACACCATAACTAACTGATCTACACACTCCTACTTTATTAGACTAAAATTTTGCACTGTTATGTGTATTCATATTTCCAATGCAACCAAGCGAAAAATGGATTATCTGACTCACCACTTTGCATCCAGATGAAAACTTGAAAAGTATTTACAATATGGAACTCAAACTCCATAGGAAACTGATACTTACAAGAGAAATTTGAAGAGTGCATCTCTTTAAACTCTTGAATTTTCTGCTTATTGCTGAGAAGAAATAAAAAAAACAACTGAGTTCCATCATCATAATAATGAATGCACTTATCATTCCAAACTAGTGGAATCTGTAACCCAATTGAATCACTAAATAAACAAAGTGCAGTCGCGAGGTGAAATAAATGCAACCAATATCAATTGTCTACTTCTTGTTCACCAACAAGGAATATATATAAAATTTATCATTATCTAGGGAAAGATCTTCTCCGTTACTTTTCTGTATGACAACGATGCCAAATGTTGTATTTTTTTCTCAAAGGAAGTTCTTGGCTGTGAAACTATGCTGAGAAACCAACTCAACCAAATTTAGGTTCAAGCTGACCCTCAAACTAGAGGGGACTCCCTCAAGTGTTACGAGACTTTAATGTTATTCACTGTCATTGGACAACAACTATGAAGCACAATGGATAGATCTAGGGTTTGTTGTATAGGTGGTTGTTGATGAGTCACAAATCCTTGCTTAACAAATAAGGCCTTCTCTTGCAAAGGCCTGATCAAAGTGCCAACTTTCAACTATGACAAAATAACATAACTTGAAATATTTTGATAGAGGAATAGAAGAGAAATTAGATAATCAAGTATCCTCCCTGAATACCTAATCATCTAACTAGAACTGAAGCATGTATAAGAATCTCTACAACAAAACATCAATACATTTAAGTATAGCATAGAAGCAACAATCAATTGATTTCTGGGTAATCAATTAAATAAATTGTTCAATCTGTTACTCAGTATAGAAAATAACTTTGCTAGGGATGTCGAGGAGGATGATATTCAACCCAACCCTTCCCAATGTCCTACACTACCTCAAATATATGCAGAAAATATTATCCGTAATTACAGGAAAATATATACATAAGAAACAAATTCTATCATTAACTGGAGCCAAAAGCCCTTGATTAAAACTCTGTAATAGTAGACTTCACAAAAATCTCAGGGTTTTGGCATCAAAAGCCAACCCTTTTTTTATTACAAGTGATCAAATATATACACTAATACAATCCTCAAGTTGTTACCATTTTCCTGGAATAAAATCCTAAACAAGAAACTAAAAATAAAAAATATCTCTAATTTGTTGCAGGAAACTTGGAATTGCTAAAAAATCCTCTGCCTTCAATTATAGGAATTGGTTCATTGATTCTGATTGATTGTATTTATTCTTGGAACTAGTTTCTCACTTTTTGTCACAAATCTGCCTCAATCATCTGCCTGCTGATATTTTTCCTCGAATATCTGGGTAATGTTGATTTTCCTCCAAATTTGACTCTGTTGGAGTGTTCCTTGGAATTTTTCTATCTTCCTTCAAATCTAGGTCAACTCTGCCACTTGTTCTCCAGTGGTTGAAGTGTAGTTTACAACGTTTTTATCTTTCATATAGAACATGTTTTGGGAAAAAATAGAAGAAAAGTTTCTCTATTTTTCAAATTTTTTTTAGAAGTTTCCAGGTATAAATTCAAACTTGATTAGGTTGTAACATATTTCAGCAAATGTATTCAACTTTATGTAACCACTTTATTCTTCCACATTTGAAGATTGCGTATTTCGGAAACTAAGATTGTCTCTTAGTATGAATTCAAAATCTATCATTATTTGAGATGATATAAAAATTCTCATAAACTGGTCCACATGTTACATGAACGTCTGCCTTCATTAAAACTTATGTACAAAAATTTGGAGATCCTTTTCTTTCAGGTCAAAATTCCAGTGCCAATAATTACTTCTCCTGTAGTTGTAATAATTATTGAATAAGTTCTAACAATACTCCTTGGCTCAAGAGTAATGGAACGATTGAGAAACAAGAATTATAGTGCACCTAGTTTACAATACCTTGTATTAGCTATGGATGAAGGTCTAAGTACTAACAACATCACGTCCATGAGCTACGACTTACTCAAAAGAAGATGTAACCCTATTTTACTTGGATGGATCTTCATAGCAAAATATTTCTCTTTCCTAAAACTACTTACAGATTTGCTGTAAATAAAATGATGAAGATTTTATCATGATATAAGCACTTTAAAAAATATATTGTACACTTACAAGGATATGCTATTGTACATCTTCTAGCTTGCCTTTGTTGAAAGTGAATGCTGTAAATGATACCCTTTCTTATTCATTTTGAAATCTTGAATGATATCATCACTGACTCAAAATACTGCAATATGTTTGTGTTTGGCTCATTTTCAAAGAAAAGTGCAGTTATGTTTGACTTTCATTTGAAATTTCTTTCATAAACTAGTTGAACTTCGATTTAAAACTTGTGCCCTTTAAAAGAGTGAAACGTTTCCACCTGTATGCATCTTTTGTCCTTTACTAATCAAGAAATGGCCATTTAAATTTTGAATTATTGATATTTCTTCTTGAAATATGAAACTGTCAATGAGTCAAATGAAATAGCTCTTTCATTTATGTTGTTCATAGGCATACTCTACTACATAACTCCTATGTTACCAGAAACGAGAAATGGGAAACGAAACGAGAAACAAGAACGGTACGAGAGACGGAGTTTCGAGGTTTTGCATATAAGAAACGAGGAGAGAGAAAAAAATGACAATAAGAATTTGAAATATAAATATTTAAATGTATAGTTTGATTCTCTCCAATATTGTTATATTTCTCAAGAGTTTTATCCTTGAGATTAACAACAGAAGGAACATATCCAAGAAATTCACAGAGATTGGTTCAAATAACTTTTTTATGAGTACCTTTGGCCTTTGGAAATTCCATGTTGCATCCTAGTTCCCAAATCCATATCCTACCTCATGCATAAGCCTTACTGGTATAGAAATCTCATTGTCATAATCCAAATTCATACACACAAGCAAATTATTTTAAACAGTTTAGTTACCCAACACAAAAGGAAGAATTCTAGAGAAAAAAATGGAAAAAGAACCATGGTAATCACAACCCTTAATGTACTTAAATTCTACTTTGACAATCAATACCTTTCACTCTAATACCTAGTGTGACCCATTATGATTCTATAAATTTCACCCATCTCATCTTTAATTAAACTTAAAAGTGATTAATAAAAAAACGCAAAGTCTCATTTAGTTAGCGTAGCCTTTCCGAGGTCTGATTTCTACATACTCAAAGAAAAGGCAGTGCAAGGGTTTAAAGTTACGAGTGTCCACACAAATTTAAGCACAAAACTAAAGCAATTTCAAAGGTTGTACTTGAGAAAAGATGGCACTGAATCTAATCGTGGGGGAGTGGAGCTAACTGATGGCACTGAGTCTAATCGGCTGGGGGTGTGGAACTAATTGATGCTTGGATCTGATCTGTGCATTGGATACCTCTGATGAATGATATCGATAAATATGCTCTAGTCTGTAGCTTAATTCCTCCTCAAACCTTGCCTTACCACTAATTTACATGCACAACTGCAAAAGGAAACTAATTGGCACGCAGGTCGAAAAGTTTACCACTGTTGGAACGAGAGTTAACTTGAGTGGGGAAAGGATATCATTAAATGGAGGAGAAACGAAGGTGAAAATGGATGAAAGTTTCTAGTGAAACAATTTTCTGGCCACCTAAAATGAGAACCGGCGTATAAGACGATGTTTCCAGTGTCGTCTCGTTTCTAGAGTAGTTTTTCCAAAGAACGTTGACCATCATCACGTTTTTGGTAACATAGATAACCACATGAGAAGGATAGAGAGAAATTCTTATTCAAAAATGTGAAATTACATCGCAACTACTCAAAGATTATGTAGCTTTCCTTCCCAAAGTACATCTATGATGTTCACAACAAATATCTGGCACTAAAGATTAATCTGAGGTTTTTGGAAATCCCAAGATTTTTAGAAATATATTTTGATCCACTCTAGGGATTCAATTTTTCCTATGTTGTCTATGGCAATGAGAGATGCCCAATACCACGTATTAATCTTATGAACACAATCCACATGCTACGCTCAACAAGTCTTGAAGAATTGAGTAATTTTATCCTCTGAAGGAGCCTTAGTATACTAAGAATATACTTTTCTGATTTTTATTCTAAACTTTTTTAGTACCTCTGTTCTAGAATCACCATCTAGATTTGTTATATGGGCATCCTCCTTATCTTCATCTGAATCCTGATAATATGGAAGCATCAAATTGCCACAGTTGCAATACTCAACAATGTGTTGAGAATTGAACGATTCCACAAAAGAATCCTTCTAGCTCGTATATGTCTTATCCGCTTTGCAAAGGCATGCCAACCAAATAGACCACCTTGAAGAATCTTAGAAAATCCTTATAAATTTGTCTTGAATAATCTTCTGAAAATGAATCAAGAGGTTCATATAATAAAATCCGTCCATTTCATGCTTCTAAACCCTACCCAACAATTCAATCTACAAGATTCCCCTAATCCTCAGAAATGGCCTTGGAAGTTTGAATGTTTGCAACCTATCCTCCTACCGCCTCATGAAAACGGGTGATATATATGTCCAAATATAGTGTTCATTTACAGGTTCATCTCTTCGTATAAACTCATCAATCATTTGATATGAAAGCTTAGTTGATGACCTAGAATGAACAAACATGAAACAAACTACCTTTGCTGAATATATAAGACACCCCACCTAGAAGTAGGCTTGGAATGGGTGTATCTTGACTTCATGTACTATACATAATCTTCATATCAACCTATAAGTCAATGTATCAAAAACCTCAACATTTTTCTTGTCTGCGCTTGACCAGTAAGATGGTCTGCCAATGAAATCTTCTATAGGACTTCAATCTAAAGTATACATAATGTTCTCATCTGGAAAATTGTCAGTGCTAGATGCACTAATAGGCTCCTCTATGCAACCCTTATCTATTTGAGGGCTCATAAGATTAAAATCTAATTGAGTGTAGAATCTATGTTCCACTTAAATATTTTTCCCTTCTAAACCCTTACTTGAACTAGTTCCTTCAGAAATAATTATATGGTTAACTTTGGCAAAAAATTAAACCTATTTCTATAAATATCTGATGCAAAACTCTTTAGAACATCCACATTCAACAAAAAAGTTTCCTCCAAGAGCATGAAACAACAAAAAATGAGCAATATCAGTAGGTGCCTCTAGATATTGAAGTATATTCCTTACCATTTCATACTTTAATTTCTACAAGAAATCATTTCTCTCCTTCATGGATGAATCATCATCAAGCTCCATTTGAGTGATCATCATCATAGTAATTATTCCTTGCTTTTGAAGTAATAAGCAAGTTAAATGATACCCCTATTTTTCTTTTTGGATGCATAGATTTTTGAGAATCATCGGCTTATTCCCCAATTCTATCATGACCAAGGCCTCTAGTGTACTAATCTCTATAGTTGCACATTCAAAGTAAAATAGCCCTGTTTTTTTGCTAACATCTTCCAAGAAAACATTAGGATATTGACATTTGTTATATCAACTCCTAATTCTGTACACAAACATTCCACTTATTCAAGGCTTCTTGTTAGAGATTTCTCCATAATCATGCTTCAATGTTCAATCAAATTTTTCCTTTGGGCAATGGTATTCACTGGTGTGGATGTTGGGCTTGCATGTTCATCATTAGGAATGTTATTTTAAGTTTTTAAAGTTCTGTGAGTATTGTAATCGACGTGGTAGAACTTAATATAATCACCCCAATCCCAGGGCTCCGTAATTTCATGGTAGAAATCTATAAACTCAGTTATTGGAGGTTGGGAAAATTTAATCACTAGTTTATGAACACCAGATTTGACTAAATTCAAGAACTATGTATCCATAAAGAAACATAAGTCTACCATGTGTTATGTCATCTGGAAAATTGAAATCCTGTGCTGACATTTTAAACCATTGGCAAAAGTAAAACTTGACAATTGTGCACCTATAGTAACAGAATGGCCACCTAACAACCACGTTGTCACTGTGTAGTGGTTTTGATATGTAGAATGTATAGGGGGCCTAGGGAGTAAGCTGTTTTGAGTTGAGGGGGTCCACACTTAACAAATTGTTGCCACATTGTGGAGGTTGTTTCATAAAACCAAAAATTGCATCCCCCCTTTTCATTAAAGCTCGAAAATTAAGAGGGGGTGTGCAATTTAACCTCATATGTTGATTTGTGAACGTCAATGGCCATCGTTAAAAAATATGAGATATTTACCCTTGCAGTGTACTTCTGACACTTGTCTCGCAAAGCGACGCTTGATAACTTGGTTTTAACACTGACTGAGCTTGCAAAGGTCATCATACTTGTTTGTGTACCCTTTTGTGTTATGGGATTTATCCCACATCGAACAAGCAAATGGATTTTTTGATTTTAAGATACATCAATGCATGGAAAACATGTTGACGCATTGCGCACAAATTTTCCCCTTGTGGGCTCCTCCCTTTAGTTTGGTGCTTGTTTTGAGTGTTGGCTTGTAACTTAGTAGATGGTTGTTACTTGGCTTGTGTTTCACTCCTAATTTGAGTGTTGGCTTGTAACTCAGTAGATTTGAGTGTTGGTTTCTAACTCAGTAGATGGTTGTTACTTGGCTTGTGTTTGATTGCTAATTTGAGTGTTGGCTTGTAAATAAGTAGATGGTTGCTACTTGTAATTGGCTTGTGTTTGAATGCTAATTGGAGATTGGGAACTGGCTTGTGATGGTTGTTACTTGGACTTGGCTTGTGTTTGATTGCTAATTGGAGATTGGGAACTGACTTGTGTTTGACTGCTAATTTGAGTGTTGGCTTGTAACTTAGTAGATGGATGTTACTTGGAATTGGCTTGTGTTTGACTGCTAAATGGAGATTGGGTATTGGCTTGTGATGGTTGTTACTTGGAATTGGCTTGTGTTTGAATTCTAATTGGAGATTGGGAATTGGCTTGTGTTTGACTGCTAATTGGAGACCTGCTAATTTGAGTGTTGGCTTGTAACTCAGTGCATGGTTGTTACTTGACTTGGCTTATGTTTGACTACTAATTAGAGATTGGGAACTTGATTGTGATAGTTGTTACTTGGACTTGCCTTGTTTTTTACTGCTAATTGGACATTGGGAACTGTCTTGTGTTTGACTGCTAATTGGAGACTTCTAATTTGAGTGTTGGCTTGTAACTCAGTAGATGGTTGTTACTTGGACTTGGCTTGTGTTTTACTTCTAATTGGAGATTGGGAATTGGCTTGTGATCGTTTTTACTTAGACTTGGCTTGTGTTTGACTGCTAAGTGGAGATTGGGAACTGGTTTGTGTTTGACTGCTAATTGGGACAACTAATTTGAGTGTTGGCTTGTAACTCAGTAGATGGTTGTTACATGGACTTGGCTTGTGTTTGGATGATAATTGGACTGGGAAATGGCTTGTGATGGTTGTTACTTGGACTTGGATTGTGTTTGATTGCTAATTGGATATTGGGAACTAGCTTATGTTTGACTACTAATTGGAGATTGGAAATGAGCCCAATAATTTTTGCTAAAAGTTAAAAAGTTCAAATATTTTAGGTAAATAATTTTAATAATATATATATTATATATATTTTTATAAAATAAAAATTTATTTAAAATTAAAAACTTTAATTTAGAATAGTCCAAACACTTATATAAGAATCTAAAAATATGATTAGTCCTCCAATCAAGAGAAAGAAAGAACTTCACCAAGGGGAATGAGAATACCCAAGAAAGCTCATATATTTTAGTTGAAGCTCAAAAAATTGTCTGGGTCAATTTGAGTTATAACAAACATCGTGATGATGTTGATGTAAAGACCTATCTCAGGGTCCTCAAACCATAATTAAAATTGGTCACATAATTTTATAGCATAAAAATTGAAATTTGACAACATATATATTAATTACAACATATTTAAAACACTAAAAACATGTAAAGAATTAAATTTATGGAAATTTACATAAATTAAAAAACAATAACAAGAATACCTTATATAGTGACTCGGTTGCGATGCTCTTGCTGGGACCTCCTGACTTAATTTTCCACCCTTCCATATAGGTGTTAATATAAATTGTAATTGATGGCGAAGGCAAAGATGGGTGCAAGCATATTGGTCAAGAAGCAAAGAATTTGGAACCATTTTTAGTATATAAGATCATCTCAAGTGCTCTTGGAAACTACTCAGATAAATAGAGCTCAAAAATAACTTTCCAATGGTATATGGAAGTCTGCAAATGGCCTTCTGGATAAAACTTTATTACCAGTAAAAGATAGACAGGCCAAAAGGAGGTCAAAGGTTGTAGAGCTAAAGTTGGTGATGTTTTTTAATGGGTGCTAAGTTTGGCAAGGCTTGCTTAAGTTGGAAGAGCACTTCGTGGAGGAGAGGAATTAAAACCTGAGCATGTATGAAGGTGGATCGTGAGCCAAATGTCCCCACTAATTCATTGTGAAACATGTGGGGGCTCATGCCCACTTGAGGATTAACAATAGGGGGGTCTGTGTTGGGTGGATTGCCCAAAACACCAATCAGGAGATCAATGGTTCTCCTTAAAAGTGGGACCCCCCCATTTACTATGAAACCACATGAGGGGGTTCCATGAAAACTATGATGGTAAATAGAGCGGGACAACATGGCATGCATAGTGACTATTGATTGGTGCACAAAGGATCCCATAGGGCAACTCACCCCATAAGTTTTTTCCTTGAGAGTTCCAAGGGTAGGCACGACTTAAGATCCCGGGGATATGGATCCGTGATGATGTGACTGAGTGACAAAGCATGCTTTGATTGGTGCACATCAACTAAGTGAAGGGAACCCACTTCACACATCACCTTGGAAGGATTATTTCCAGATGTTTCCAAGGCAGGTGCGAGTCCAAAACTTTGGGATGACGTCATGCCAAGATGACATGGATAAGATGACACATGACGTGATAAGTATTGTTTGATGAGGTGACATGGAAATGCAATGTCATGATGACATTAGTATGATGTGGCACCAATGAGGGTGCGACACGTGGCATGTAGATTTGACATTTTTAGGTACCCAAGTAGGTAAAAAATGAGTGACACATGGTACCACTCAACAAGTGACACATGACATCCTTGCAGAGGCTGCATACATGTTGTAAGTGACACGTAACACTAGAATAATTGGATGGTGTTGTTGACGGTGCTGGACCCGCCAACATTTAGGGGATCTCCCCGGTATGAAGTCCCAACTAGACCTCACACCGTTTGGTGTAGGAGTCCCATCAGGTACGATGGCATGATTGCCATTATCTTAAATATATGCCTTAGCTCTTTCTTGTCAGAACATGAGAGTGGTTTACTTAGTCTTTGAACAACAAGGTTCGTGTTTCTGGTTAGTGCGTAGTGTCGCTTGTGTCAAGGTTCTTTCATGGGAGAGGGATAGGCTGAGAGTGAGTCTCAAGTTGAAAAGGAATAGTTCGAACTCTGTTAAAGACGCACAACATAATAGGACATGTGCAGCTTCCGGCAGAGTAGTCCACATGGATACTGCAGTCACGAACACAAGGTGAATAGATATCACGTACAACACCCAACAGAATAGTCCATGAAAGTGCAATAGTCGTTATAACAAGTTTACAAGAATGAATTTGTCGAGTGTCCGGCGGAATAGTCCACATGGGCGAGACAATGTTAACAACTGATACAACACATTTCCAACAACATATGTACTAAAACAACTGAAATAGTTCAACTATCTTAATACATGTTAAAGAAACATGCATTACAAGCGTCCAAAGAATAGTCTTACAAACGAATACAATACATGTGTGAAAATGTGTTGGCCTGTTAACATGCTTATGAATCAAGCAAAAGTTCCAAGACACATCTGTACACCATTACATCACTAACCCTGATAATGGGGCATTGGAGCCACTACTCGCTCCTCAAAGAAAAGACTACAGACTCTCAAGGCTATGTGGGAGGAGCCAAAGTGAAAAAGTCCTTTGCATGTACAAATGAGGGGTATATATAGTCAAGGGTGAACTGGAGCCTTGTGACTCTTCCACTTCCCTCATGACTATTTGACTTACATGACTCTTCAACCGAAATGAATCTTCAACTTTGTATGTGGGTATCTTGGAACTCCATGTTACATTACATTGATTACAATAGTATGGTCCACAGTGATGATGTGGCCAAGATGACTCATGAAATGACTCGACGTGATAGTGTTGGCATGTTCATTTTGATGGTGTTGTCCATGTCGAATAATGAGTGTGATCTTGGTGTAATATAGCTTCACCTCCGCATGGCAAGGTGTGAGGATTCTATGATGGTCTTGGTGTTCGCTTGATGTTTCACATGCGTGTATCCCCTTCGCTGGTACTTGGCATGCTTCATGTGTTCATCCGTTTGTGAACAAGTCTCCTAACATGCACTCCTTGTTCATCCCTTTCATCGTTGCGCCATGTCTCATCCATGTACCTATATCTGCAGTCACTCATGACAAGACAACAATAAAATCTAGAAATCCCCTAGTCTACTATGATGCATCATCTTTTGTTTTCGGGTGTAGGTGATTGGGAGAGAGGAAAAGGTTCTGAAAATGCGGTGAGCACGTTTCAGGCTAGGATGTGGACTCCATGGCACTATTAATAAAAATTGCGCAGAGGTCACTACAAGGCTGGGACGAGAAGGTCGGAACAACAATGCCATTTTGTGGGATTTGGCTCAGCTGGGAGGCAGAACTGCACAATTTTTTCAAGGAAGGCAGTGCAGGAAGCATAGGACACTGGCAGTGAAAACTATTCAGATTCTTAGTGGAGGTTGGGAAAGAGCTGTTGGAGTTTTCTAACCAAAATTATGAAGAGCTGGGAGGCAGGCATGCGGGACATGTTTGCACAGTTTTCGGGTTGAGCGGGGTGTTGGGTAGCTGGTGGACAGTCTAAGAAAACTATACAATTTTCAAGAGGAGTAGCAGGTCATCTGGTAAGGGGAATGACTGACAGAACTGTGCAATTTTAAGAGATAGTGCAGTGATAGGAAACGGATTCCTGTCCCTCATGTCTGCGCAATTTCTTTAGTCAGTGGAGGCGGGCATGTTGACAACTTTTACGCAATGTTTTGGAGGAGTGAAGCTCGGGGTCACTGCCCGGTCAAACTCTCTGGTTGACTAGTGGGAGCTTGCTGGATGGCTTGCGGGCAACACAGATTGAGATGGCTTCTTGGGTAGCTTCTACACTGTGCATATATTGGAAGCATCAGAGTATAATATCGCGCGTGCTGTTGATCACTGGCTCGATCAAATTATAGGAGGATTCATCACTGAGTTCGCGGTAGATACTTTAGTCAACTATAGCAAAGCAGAGTGACGCTTCCTCAATGGACCACGAGGTAAGTACGTTAAGTCTTTGAACACTTGGATTAAAATTCTACTCTGTGAAAAGTGGGTTATGCGAATAAATTGATGTTTGGGGCTACACGAAGTGGGAGAATCCACAGAAACGAAGGTAGTGCAGAAGTAGAAACTAGCCCCTTGATTTCACCCTCCTGAGGGAACGAGGAAGAGCTCACGAAGATCTCACAAATAAGTGTGATCAATTTAATAAGACAAAGGATTCCGTGCATACCACCCCCACCCACACCACCACCAGTTTCATCGTCTTCACCCCCATCTTCGCCCATACCACCTCCGCCACCACCGCAAGTCAATATGGTGAGCGCAATAAAGCTGCCAGTGTTCAAGGGAGTGGGGAATGAAGATCTAGACCAATTCTGGTTCGTGATAAAAGATGTATGGGAAGCGCATGGAGTTATGGATGACAATATAAAGAAAGTGACGTTGGTCAGCACTTTGCAGGATCGCGCGCTGACTTGCTACATTAAGCATTTCAACAACAATCCAAATGCGGGGATTGTGGATATCAAAACTATGCTAAATAAAGAATTTAGCAAGCTGAAGTCAAAGGCGCAGTAAATCATTGTGTTTGAGGAAATCACAATGCTACTAGGCGAGACCCCTTGGGAGTTGGATCAAAGACTGAAGTGCATAGTTCGCGAAGCTAACATGATGTTGACGGATGGAAAACACCGCGAATGGTTTGTAGCATCATTAACACTACATCTAAGGAACGTGCTGTCACAACAGAGGCTAACAACTCAGGCTGAGGCCTTGGAGGTCGTGATGAGATTGCCTGAGACCCCAATACAGGATCCCAACCTGGGAGTTCAGCAGATTCATGCACAGTTGAAAAACTTGTGCCTTGAGACGCAGAGTCTGAAGCAAGACAGGACAACTTGCCCAGAAGTGCGTGACAAGGTATGGTGCATAAGGTGCAAAGGTGAGGGACACGACAAGGACCACTGCCTGGTGTTTGTGAATTACCCCATGGGAGGAGGACCAATGCCATTGAGATCGGAGGCATAAGCAGGACCAAGCACGACACCTGCATTATGGTGTGTGATTTGTCAGATAGGAGGAAAGCTTGCTACCGATAACTACCATTTATTACAGAAGTACACGCAGAATTCACAGCAATTGTTCTGTAAGTTTTGTAGATCAGTGGGACATGATGAGCGTGCCTATAGAAGTTATGAGCTGATGATGGATTAGACTCATACCTACAGATTTCAGTCTGAAACGCGCCCCTTGACTAGAACGCAGGGATGGCGCGAACCGGATTTCAGGGGTGCAGACGAGGCTAGGGTGGAGGACGAACTGGAAGAGGTCGCGAACAGCTAATATGTTACAATTGCAGAGGGCCAAGACATTATGCCCATGATTGTACGAATCCAACATGTCCATCATGCTTGTATTGTACATTGTTTGATCATGAGATGGAGGATTGTCCCACACTGATAGTGAGGTTGCGTGAAAAATGAGCACTCCAACATCCCCCGACTCAGAACCTGCAAATGATGAGGTCTGAGCCGTGTGAGGAAGACCCTAATGTGAATATTGTGCTCTGAAGTGGAATCACGACCGGGGATGACAAAGGCAAGCAACCTGAAGAGAGTACTTGGGTTCGTAAGGCTCCGAAAGAACCAAAGTTTGATTTGGAGGGCACTAAGGAAACCTTCATGGAATCCAAGAAGAGCTTCGCTGATGCCTCCACTTCAGGAAGAAAAGATAGACCGGAGCCAAAAATGGACCCATCGATGCTCACAACATTCCTAGAAACATGCATGAAGCTGCTGCACGATAGCAAAGTTGTAAAGGGGATGCAGGAACTCATAAATAGATGCGTTGGGATCGTGCCAAGAGAACCACGCGTAGTCTAGAAGCTTGGAAAGCACACAATGAGGACGGGAAGGGAGATGATATTGAATGCACAGATTGGAGAATATGAGATGGACAAAGTGATTTTGGATCTAGGATCGGATGCAAACATTCTGATGAAGCAGACATGGGAGTGCATGGGAAGGCTTACACTGCAATGGTCTCCTATCCAATTGCAAATGGCAAACCAGCAAAATAACCTACCTATGGGGAGATTGCAGGGAATCACAGTGGATATCAAAGGAGCAAGCATGCTAGCAGACTTTGAAGTGATAGAGATTGTTGATGACAACAATCCCTATCTGGCGCTATTAGGAATAGATGAGGCCACTGAAATGAATGGGGTGATAAATATGAAGAAGCACAAGATGATTTTTGAGAAAAAGTCTCTACGTGTAGTTGTACCTTTGGACCCTGTAGAAGGATCGTGTTGCATGGAGCCAGTGCGCGACTACGATAGCGACGATGATTTGGATTGCATCTACAAGATATCCACAAGAGAAAAATACTGGGTGAACCCAACCACGGATGGATGAATCTCATGGGAGCACGAAAGCTCATGCACATCAGATTCTGACGAGGAGATAAAGCGATGGCAGAATTGGTTACACAAGGTAACTATGCTAAACTATAACATGATGGCGAAATCGCTGCGCTGCGTATCAAAGGAGGTAAGAGATCTTCCTACGTATGATGGGTTAAGTGAGGTGGATGACTTCCTCAACATATTTGAAAGAGAAGTGCCGGAAAAAAATGTTTTGAAGTTTTGAAATGGGTACTATGCTACGCCTGTGAGGTGGTGGGGTACGCACCAAGGAAGCTTCGGGGACTGGCGCGAATGTAGGAGGATGATGTGCATGCAGTTTGGGAAACCTCAGATGTGATTGAAAGACAAGTATGAAGAATGGGATGATCCACGTGCGCAACTCACCAAATGGACAAAGGTCTATTGGGAAGAGCCACAACTTGAGTGGGTGCACTTGTTCTGTCATAACCTGGATATTATACCCATGAATTGGTATATAGAGATGGAGCTACTCCATGGAACGAATGAATGGGATATCTTGCGTGAGGGATTCCTGTTAACCTTCATGTTTGAGGATCGTTGGTGGGATACTGTTGATGATGTGCTACAAGCAGTAAAAGCAACTATCTTTAAATTACCTAGGAGCCATTAGAAGTGATTCAACCTTAATGGGCGACCTAGATGAGCTGCGTGCTGGAGTGTTACAACGTGAATATTGAAGAAGAAGACGAAGATTCGTGAAAAGTTAACATTCCAAAAACTGAAGACTATCGTGAGGTTCAAGGGCCATTGATTGAAGACCCTGACATAACCATACCGGTAAAGACAAAGTAGGTAAACATTAGTACGGAGGCCAAACCTAAGTATGCAACACTCGACGACTACTAGGATGACGTGAAGGTGGATAAGGTCGCTGAATTACTCCGTGAGTATCAAGACTTATTCCTGACCAAGATCACGGACTTAAAGGGAATTGTTGGCAATTTAGGGATGATGAAAATCACCTTAAAACCCGATGTGAAGTCGGTTACGCAGAGGCCTTATCGCTTGAGGCCAAAGTACTAGGAAAAGGTTCGTGTAGAATTAGACAAAATGCTCGTAGCTAGAATCATTGAGCCAGTGGAAGAATCAGACTGGGTAAGCCCTATGGTAGTGCAGGAAAAGAAGAAGAAGGGCGAGATAAGAATATGCGTGGACCTCAGGAAATTGAATGACACATGTGTGCACAACCCATTCCCAACTCCATTCACAGATGAAGTATTGGAAAATGTTGGCAGGCAAGAAGCATATTCTTTTATTGATGGGTTCTCAAGGTACTGCCAGATAAAAATCGCACCGGAAGACAGGAGCAAGACCACCTTCGTGACTGAGTGGGGTTGCTTTCAATACACCATTATGCCGTTTGGGTTGAAGAACGCGTCAGCCATCTTTTCGCGCATAGTTGTTACAACATTCAAAGAATATATCCACAAATTCCTGGAAGTCTATCTAGATGATTGGACTATATTTAGATTGTTTAAGCACCATGTAACGAGCTTACGCTTGATGCTGGATACTTGCCGATGACACCAAATCGCATTGAACCTCAAGAAGTGTACATTTCTCGTTCCCTTTGGAACCCTGTTGGGAAATGTAGTCTGAAAACAGGTACTGATGGTAGACCCCATGAAGATTGTAGTAATTCTAAATTTGGAAGCATCGCGAAGTGTCAAACAGCTGCGTGCTACCCTGGGACATACGGGGTACTACAAGAAGTTCATCAAAAGCTATGCCCAGATCACCGCGCCAATGGAGAAACTGTTGAAAAAGGATGTCATGTTTTGCTGGAATGATGATTGCATGAAGAGCCTGGATGTACTAAAAGATAAATTGGCCTCTGTGCCAATCCTGGTCTTCCCAAAATGGGATGTGGAGTTTCATGTCCATGTCGACGCGTCGTGTATAGCACTGGGAGTGGTACTAACATAGGAGGGTGGAGAGGGCTTGGATCACCCTATCGTGTTCGCAAGTTGCAGGTTGTCTAAAGTAGAAAAGAACTATTCCACAACTAAACATGAGGGGTTGGCTATGGTGTACGCACTCCAAAAATGCCGACACTATTTGCTAGGGGAAACTTAAAGATGTATACAGACCATTCCACGCTAAAATACTTGGTCAATAAGCCTGTGTTGGGGGGGCACATATGTAGGTGGCTCTTATTGTTCCAAGAATATGATTTTGAGGTTGTTGTGAAGCCTGGATGCCTGAACGCAGGACCGGATCACTTGTTGTGAATTGAGACTAGAGAGGAACCTACTAATTTAGAGGAAGGATTACCTGACACACAACTCTTTGCTGTGCGTGTAGCGGATGGACACTTTGAAGATATTATCCACTTTTTGACGACGGGAACTGCACTAAAAGAATACTCTGTCCAGCTGAAGAAGGAACTGGTGGTGCGCATGGCAATTTTTTTTGTCATCGCAGGGCACCTATATAAGATGGGAAATGACGAGATACTACGAAGGTATGTCCTTGAATTCGAAAAAAGTCAAATCCTTGCCGAAGTGCATGGGGGCACAACAGGAGGACACTATGCAGGGAAAATGATCGTGCAAAAGATTCTCCACGTAGGGTTGTGGTGGCTAACCCTTCATTAGGATACAAAAGCACACTGTAAGGCCTGCGATATATGTCAAAGAACAGGTAAACCATCACAGAGGGATGAGATGCCTTTGAATCTGCAAATAACGCTACAGTCCTTTGAAAAGTGGGAAATCAACTTTATAGGACCTATCAAACCTCAAGAAAAGACGGGTGTGAGATACATTATCACCACGACAGAGTACTTGACTTGTTGGGTAGAAGCGCAGCCGGTCAAAGATTGAATGGCCGCCACGGCTGCGAATTTTCTATTTGAACATGTATTGACTCGATTTGGATGTCTAAAGATCTTGATGAGTGATCATGGTACACATTTACTGAATGAAACAATCAATGCGCTAATATAAGAGTTTCATGTGTATCATCAGAAAAGCACACTGTATCACCAACAAGCCAATGGGACACTAGAAGCATTCAACAAAATACTGGAGACTGTGCTGACCAAAGTCTACAACGCATAGTGGAGTGATTCGGATCTGCGCGTTCCTATAGTATTTTGGGCTTATAGGAAAATTTGCAAGAAACTGATAGGACAAACACCTTTCCGGTTGGTTTATGGTGTGGAAGCTGTCATGCTAATGGAGTATATTGTGCCTAGTTTGCACATAGCAGTGCTCAGAGGTATGACGAACCGCGAAGCCTTGGAAGAGAGGCTCGCACAGTTGGAAGAACTTGAACAGGAATGGTTCCTGGTTGGCTTCCATTAGCAGGTAGAAAAGCAGTGCGAGAAGGCTTGGCATGATCACCATATTAAGTTGTGCACCTTCAAGGAAAAGGATTTAGTGTTACTGTATGACAGTAAGTTTGATAAATTCCCAGGAAAATTCAGAATGCATTGGTTGGGACCATACGTTGTTAAGGAGGTCATAGACAGAGGCACGGTACAGTTGGTAAAGCTAAATGGAGAACCTTTCCCAGGAAAAGTAAATGGAAGTCGATTAAAGCCCTACACGGGTGGCCCGACTATTTGACTAGCCAGTAGAAGCATAGTCTTTATGATCCAAGTAGCTAGACAAAGGCGCAGGGCTACAAAAAGAGGTCAGGGACGCAGGAATAGATGCAGGGAAGCAATTTCGACACCGCAATCTCGGAACAACGGGTACAGGAGATTCAATAGGCAGCCGCTCAGTGCGCTGCCGACCTTGCAGCAGTTCAAGTAGAGTTGGAGGGACTCCATGCGAAGATCTCTGCACTGATAGAGTGAATTGAGAACGAGTCAAAATGTTTGTGTTGGGGGCCTATTGGGTGTGGAATCCCCCCCAAGGCATGTTTTGGGGCTTAAAGCCCAAGTTTTGTCCAAGTCCATTTGTTATAGACATATTTGGGCACTGCAACCCCAATCACATATGTCCATAAACAAAGGGCTTCTAAAACCCTAAAAGTGTTGTTTCAAACTCTAACGGATCAAGGTCAACTGATTACATCATTTGCCAGAAGTTCTCCCTAAAAAACTGCTCAGAACTGGTCAAAGCTGGACCATACAGACTTCTCCATGTTGAGGGTGCGATGCATCTCACCTGCTACACACAAAGGGTGTGATGCATACTAAAAATCCCTTCTGTAGGGTGCGATGAGTGAGAGAAGACAAATGGAAAAGGAAGTTTGCCAGGTGGAAATCCAAAGAATCTTCTAGAAACTACTCATATGACACTTGACTCTCTGAATTCGCCCAGGGATGAGTAAGAGATTATGAAATCTCCAAGTGGAACAAAGAACTATCAGCGAAATGACACTAACCAAAACCCCAGAAGCTGACTCACCTCCCTGCAAATATCTATATATGGATCCCTCATCCTAGAGATCTAGAGGCTGGAATTTTGTATTTTGTAAGGAAGTGTTGTTGGTTTCTCTATGAAACATTGTATTGTTGGGTGATCTAGCTTTTCATGAGGTGAAGAGGGCTTTCATGCTGGGAGGATGGCGCTAGATCAGACAGCTGGGTTGTAATCCTCTCTTCTACTACGTCTATCAATAAAGCTATTTGATTTTTCCTCCATATACTTGTATATTTCTGAATCTTGTATTTGTGTATGCACTGTATGGTTAATGTACATCTGATTCTACATTTTTTATGGTTATATATATCTATGCTTTAATGGTATTTTGCTGCTTTAACTCCACAAGTGTTCTTTGAAGCAGAATAAGTGAGAAAGGAGTGGTGAAAGCTCTATCAAGGGAGAGAGGAAACAAGCAAGGAGCCAAGCGAAAGACTAAGGTTGGTGCTCTCTGCTTCTCTCTCATCTATTTCTCATAAAGGAAAACACAAGTAACTTTGAATTGTTTGTTTCTAAGATAGCTACTTGTCTTAGTGGGACTAGCAGATCTGAATAGACACTAGTTTTCCCGGAAACAAAATGGCGACTCCACTGGGGAGCAAATAGTTTGTTTGTTTTTTATTGTTGTTTGCTTTATAAACTACAGACGAAGCCTGAAGTTAAGCCAGCTAGCCTTCGAACTACTTTTTCTATGCAACTGCAAAGTAGATCAATGCTGCTTCAGACAATCTCTGGGTTGGTTTATGAATTGAATATCTGACTTGCAAACATCCTAAGTGTCCTTGTGGTAGCTCATTAACCTCATTAGATCATACCCTATACTTTGTGTTTACTGTCTATCATAAGCTCAGCCTAAATCCTTGAACTTAGCTGCAAACTGTGGGTGAAAACCAAGCTCAGTCTCATCCCTAGACCATCGCACTGTCTCTCATTGGTAGTATGGATGCATCGCACCTCCCATGTGCTGCAAGTGAGATGCATCCATGTTTCCCCGTGTTACAGGTGCGATGATTGAATGAGACTATTTCTGCCTCTAGATTTTGGTTTTTATTCATTGTTTTCAACTCTATTCAGTAGTTTTGCTATCTATGATCAATATATCACTGTTGAAACCTTATTCCTTTACATTATTTAGCCTACATTGATAAGGAATTGTGAATGTTTTTTTTTTATGTATTTTTCATCATTTACAGTCCTCCTTTTGCAAAAAGTAGCTTAATCGAACTGTCGTCTTTTGATTTGAAAGTGTCACAACTGTCGTTTTCAGTCAAGAAAAAGAGTGTCGTAAAGTATTCCTCTTTCAGATAGTCAATTATACTTTTGCCATTGTATTTGATTTGAATGATCAGTTATTTGAAGTGTCAAAAACAATTTTCCATTCAAAAGTGAAAGTGTCGTCTTAGTCTTCCTTTCGTTTTTGAAAAGAAATTGCTAAAGTGTCGCTTTGAAGAAAAATAGTTCAGATCTGTACTTAGTTTTCTTTTTGTCATTCTCACATTAACGAAATGGAAAAACAAATACATGCATGTGCATTTTCATTTAGACTGCATGCAGAAATTGATTTAGGAAAAGTGCATTTAATATGTGCTCTCTGCTCTATGTTGAAAGAATTTTACTCTTCTTTCCTTAGTAGCTAGGATTTTCATTGCTAAAAGAAAATAAACAACTGTTTATCATCTTAGATTTCATATTTAGGAATTGTACATCTACATCACATGGTGAACCTTGAAAGGAAAACTTCTGAAGAAATATCAACTGTAAAATAAACCTCAATGAACATAAAAACGCTTTGGAATCTAATGCACATTACCTAGAAGTCTAGGCTAGAGACATATTCTGGCGTCGTCAAGCTTGGTAACTATCATTTTCATCGTAGGTTGGGTGATTCCTCCTCTTTGATACGACAAGTGCTAGTACGGACTTGTGCTCTCACGTACCATCGAGTATATATTGGGAGACCATAATACGCTCATATCCTTTATCCTTAGGAAGCCGTGTCTGCCGCCCTATCGATCGCAATGCACTGAACATAGCATTCAGGAGGATTGACTGCTGTACATAAAGTCCTCGGTAATTTCTCTATAATTTACCACCGAGGTGTATATTGCAGTTTTGCGATTGGTTTGGTAATCCCTCTGTCTAGATTTCCAGAGTAGTCACTTTCGTTCCTTTTCAGACTCCTTAAAAGAAAAGGTCCATCTAAGCACTTGTCACTTCAGGCTCATTAAAAATCGAAGGCGACTATAGTCATCTTTCGCTTTTTCTCGACTCTTAAAAATTGGAAAAGCAAGTTGTGTCAAAGCGTCATAAAGTTTATTTAATTCGGAATAACATCACTATTCCCTCGTTGGTCTTAGGTGGAGATAATGGAGTCCACCAATCAAGGATTTCCCTTTGGGGGGAATCCTAGTCCTTTCTTCTTGGGGAGATATTGGTGCTCCACACATGGCTACATTATCCCTTCTAGAACTCACAATTGGCCTGCCAGTATGGCTATTCTCAACCTCTGTCGTTCAAAACACCGTAATTCCTTAGCAATCAAATCAGAAACCAGATGATACTGAAGTTTCTACCCCACCTTCCACTTTGTTTGTTTCTCCCTCTCCTTCTTTCTCTTCGCTTGGTGAAACTAGTGATACTAAAAACCAAGTAGCTGAGAAGAAGAAGAAAGGGAAGGAGAAGAAGAAGAAGAAGCCAATGATGAAAGGGGGAAACCATGCATCGTCTGGTGAAAATCCACACATTGCACCATCCAAACCCAAATCTCCATGTGTCATTTGCAAAGGAGACCACTATCATCGAGATTGTCCTTGCATCCCGCAGAACTTGAGAGACTGGTCTCCCCGCTTGCACAATCTGGTGTCTTCAACCTCTGTCGATCATGTTGAGGGTACACCATCAACTAGTGAAAATGAAGTCGATGGAAAAAGAGGAAGATCTAAATTTCCTTGTAGGCTGTGTGAAGGCGATCATGCCCTCCACCGTTGTCCCTTCCTGGACGAAGCCAAAAGAGTCTTGGATAACTGTCCTGCTTCACTGCAGCGACTTCCTCCTAGATACAAGAAAATATTGCCAAGTCCATCGCTAGTTGAAAATCCTACTGAAACACCTCTGTTGTCGGTCTAAATGCCTATGATTGAAGATAAAACCTCTGAGTCCACACCGAACCAAAGTCAACAGGTCAAGATGGCAGTCGACCCAGTTTTGTCTTCAAAAGGTCCACCTTCAGATGATACAGTCTCCAAAGAGAATGAGAACGATACCGTTCAAATTCTTTTTGTTAACATAGAATCCGATGAACATGGGGGCAATCTACCCATTCCTTTACCACAGGAGGGAAGTTCCTCAGTTCAAGAGATTCATTCAACCGTTTATTTGGTCCCTCCTCCAAGCAATCTAGTCATTTCCTTCGATTGGAATCTACTAGCGAGACCCCACTTACCATCTAACGTACCATTCCGAATCATATTACAAGCTTACAGAATGATCATGGTTGGTACTATCATAGATGAAGGGGCTTCCGTGAGTATCCTTTCCTCAATTTCTTGGAAAGCGCTTAGTTCGCCATCACTTCTGCCTGAGATTTGAAATTTGTCAGGCTTCAATAAAGGAACCAGTTGACCTTTAGGGATCCTTCCAAATTTGCCTATAACTTTGAGAAGGAAAACCATCCATATGAATGTGATGGTAGTCCAAGGACCTTTATATTAAAATATACTCCTTGTGCGTGACTACATTTACAACATGGGAGCTATTGTTTCCTCACTCTTTCAGGTGATGTGTTTCCCGTATGAAGGCAGAATGGTCCAACTCATTGACCAGCTTTCATTCCCCGGTTCAAACATGGCTACTAGTCAAATGCCATCCCTAAATGGTCTTTTTGCACAAGGAATGTCTCATCAACCTCCAGTCTGTCCACCTGATGACTGTGAGTGATTCAGTGAATGTGACTAAACCCAGGGGTTATGTCCCCTGGTCTGCTTCAGCAAGAAAACCCCAGATATAAGGTAGGTTTCCATGTAGGATATATGACCAATATGACACACCAGTGCATTTAGGAAACTGGGATCAGTTTGGAAAAGGATTTCCTTGTTGAAGGTTATGTGATTGGAAGCTCCCACCATTCACCTTTGTCTATTTCTATGGACAAAGCCAAGGAAGTGTTTTGGCTGCTATGTGGATGAAAGAACCTTGCTTTAATGCAAGAAATTCCATATGGTAACCTAGAAACTTTACTTTTCTTTATACCTGGGGGCATGCAAACCTTTCTTACGCAAGTGAAAAAAAACCAACGTAACTCTAACCCCGTAGTTTTACTAACTTCAACTGCTTAAGTTAAGTTATTGGTCTGGTCAAACATTCACCTTTGCAAGGGCCGACGGCACCAGCAAAGTAAAGGAAATGTTTCTCTGTGAGAAACTATCCTACCTAACCTTAGTAGTTCATTAACCCTTAGGATAGTAGTTGGTCGTTCCTAGCTTGCGTACGAAAGGCTCGGAGCAAATTTTCACATGGGGCAAGCTCCCTAAAAAATGAACCTACTAATGAGAGACATCCTTATTATATGACTGGCACAAGTAGGTTTACGAAAAGTTCAAGCTTGTTAAAAAATAAACCTAGCAATGAGCATATGTTCCCGCAGAGTTCAAGCTCATTAAAAAATCAACCCACCTTCAGTAAATAACCTTTTTGATCGCATTGCTATCAGCTTTTGAGCCTTGGTCGTGTTCTTACCATCACCTCCATTTTTTAGCCGATCATACACATCCACTTGATTGTTTACCCTTTTGAGGAACAACTACGATGAGTGATTCTGTTAGCCACCTTCTTTACACTGCTGTAATTGAAAAGTTCCAAACCTTACTTGGAACCAGTTGCTACTCGAAAACATCACTCGTTCCTCAAAAACGAGTCTCTTTTAAGCTCTATTTAGACTCGTAAAAAATGAAAAGATTTCCGAGCAATTGGCCTCTCCAGCTTGTTAAAGTAATTGGAAGTGCCATCCCTCCTCTATATTTTAATCTTTTTGGACCTGAGGGATCGTTACACAAAAAGATCGAGCGCTTGTCTTTTTTGGCTCGTTAAATTGATCGGAAAAGTCATCCCTTTCGTAATATTTTATACTTTTTCGGACTTAAGGGATTATACTACTAAAAAGGACTACTGGAGTTTACTTTTCGTCTCTTTTCAGATTCTATGAAACTGAAAAGGACCGAGTTATCTTTGTCGTTAAACTCGTTAAAACAATAGCGACAAACTTTTCCATATGGACAAGAGCGAGCTTCACTGTTGCTAGGCTCGCTAAAAACATAGCGACAGGTTTGCTCGAAGGGCAAATTATAGAATGAGCATATGTTATCCTTCTCAAGCTTGATAAAAATAAAGAGGTACTGGTTAGCAATGACTGGGGAAAAAGGGAAGAAAACTTGAAGAACTTCATTGGTAGCAGGTCGCTCTTGAACATGACATTTTCACTCTGTCACCATGATTGAGTCGGGTTGGGTTATTCCATTCACCATTCATATCACCATTGGTCCTCTGTACCATCCATTTTTGGGGGTTAACGCTACCAATCCATTTCAGTTTCATCGATATGTTTAAGAGAAGTCACTCAGAGAATTTACCAACCCAGCTAACGCCTCATCTGCTGTAATACCTTCACGCTCCATTCTTTCATGACCGCCACCCTGAACCTTGTATTGTCAAATCGTCTTCACCTCCACAAAATCATTTGCTCCATTCCGTGTTGTAGATGTGGGATTCATTAAGGCGCTCCTACGATGGGTCACTTTTGTTCGACATTAGCTCATTATCCGAGAAGTTGACTTAGGAACAACCCTTTTAGTACTTTGAAGCTTGCATGCCTCAATGGCAAGTTTCTCACTTTTGGCGACAGGTTTACATCAATGGCCTCTGACCAAAAGATTTTGCGTGGTTTACGACATCGACTCATATATTCACACCATGTGAATTGTACTGCAATACCTTGTACTGCAATACCTTGAGGGTCATTATCATTATCGGTGATTCCTCTTGTGCCTATTAACATCATACATCATTGGCTGGTAATCAAGCGATGTCTTTCCATGTTCGACATCAGAACATCTTTTCACATGGATCGACTTGTACTTCGGGCGAAGATTGAACGAGTTTGAAGACCCTGGATCTAGTTTCATCCATCTAGGCTGCGATATATTCAGGAAAATAAAGACATCAAATGTACTCCATAGCTGCACAGATAATCATCCAAGCTAAGAGATGATGACTCTACCAGAATCACCAGTTTGCAACAGCAGACGATTGTCTATCCTATGTACATGAAAACTAATTTATAAAGCTAAGCATGGGAATGCCCGCCTCAGCTAGATTATGAAAATATTATGAAGATAATGTCTTGCATTTTATCTTATTATAGGTCACCTTCTAGTTTGAAAAACCTCGGATCCTAATGATAAAGCATTTCACGTGACATAACAAGATTTACGACCTCATGCTTTAGGGGGCAACTGTTATAGACATATTTGGGCACTGCAACCCCAATCACATATGTCCATAAACCAAGGGCTTCTAAACCCCTAAAAGTGTTATTTCAAACCCTAAAGGATCAAGGTCAACTGATTACATCATTTCCCAGAAGTTCTCCCTGAAAAACTGCTCAGAACTGGTCAAAACTGGACCATACAGACTACTCCATGCTGAGGGTGCGATGCATCTCACCTGCTACACACAAAGGGTGCGATGCATACTGAAAAGTCCTTCTATAGGGTGCAATAAGCGAGAGCAGACAAATGGCAAGGGCAGTTTGCTAGGTGGAAACCCAAAGAATCTTCTAGAAACTGCTCATATGACACTTGCCTCTCTGAATTGGCCCAGGGATGAGTAAAAGATCATGAAATCTCCAAGTGGAACCAAGAACTATCAGTGAAATGACACTAATCAAAATCCTAGAAGCTGACTCACCCACCTGTAAATATCTATATATGGATCCCTCATCCTGGAGATCCAGAGCCTAGAATTTTGTATTTTGTAAGGAAGTGCTGTTGGTTTCTCTGTGAAACATTGTATTGTTGGGTGATCTAGCTTTTCATGAGGTGAAGAGGGCTTTCATGCTGGGAGGATGGCGCTGGATTAGATAGCTGGGTTGTAATCCTCTCTTCTACTACTTCTATCAATAAAGCTATTTGGGTTTTCCTCCGTATACTTGTATATTTCTGAATCTTGTATTTGTGTATGCACTTGTATGGTTAATGTACATCTGATTCTACATTGTTTATGGTTATATATCTCTATGCTTTGATGGTATTTTGCTGCTTTAACTCCACAGGTGTTGTTTGAAGCAGGACAAGTGAGAAAGGAGTGGTGAAATCTCTATCAAGGGAGAGGGTAAACAAGCAAGGAGCCAAGAGAAAGACTAAGGTTGGTGCTCTCTGCTTCTCTCTCATCTATTTCTCATAAAGGAAAACACAAGTAACTTTGAATTGTTTGTTTCTAAGATAGCTACTTGTCTTAGTGGGACTAGCAGATCTGAATAGACACTAGTTTTCCCGAAAACACCATTGTAAAGGCTCCACGATCTGTGGGTGTAGAGCGCGAAGTCATAATAGAGTCATAGGGTTTTCCGCCTTTGTTTTTGTAATGTAATGTCGGCTTGATAGACCTACCCATGGTCCGCGGACCATGGGATTGTATAAATAGAGCAAGGCTCTAAGTGTAGAAGATAGCGAAGAGATAGACTAGAAGCATGATGAGTCTAAGGGATTGAGTTGAAGTGTAAAGTGTGTCTTGGGTCGTAGAGTAGGAGAAGGCTTTGCAGCTGAGTGCGCAGCGGCCTAGTAGTCCACAGCTGAGTGTGCGGACCCCTATAGCTAAGTGTGCAGGGCAGGTCGAGTTTGTAACCATTGGAAACATCAATAAAGAGAAGTTTTATCATATTTCTGTGTATCTTTTCCTGTTTTATGTATTATTGGGTATGAATTATAAGTTTACAATGTATTTTCTGTGCGAACTCATATGAATATGCTGTATAATTAAATATAACATAAGGAATCCATTTACGTGAAGATAACTAACTGGGGTAGGAAAATAAGTAAGATCTCAGGCGTGACTTAGGGACATAGTGCAACGTGCTGCTCCAACAGTTCGGAAGCCCCACATCCCCTGGTTAGGGCTGCGCGAAGGCAAGTATATCACAACGCGAGGGACATGGAAGTGCGCGAAGTAACCTGTGTGAATGGATTAACAGTTGGACCAAATCAACCTCTCAGACATCTCAAGGGTGTGGAAACCTGGTTCTAGCACCCCCCCCATACTACATCGGGTGAGACCTCAGTTTGCGCTCCACCGACTGTTGCCGAAAGGGCCAGTAGTACACAGATTTGTTTGGCTAATTCACTCCGAACCTAGGTTAGGCCCCAACAAGCCAACAATGACCTTGTGAACACACGCTCAACATGACTTGACGACAAGACACTTTGAACCAACAAGACAACATGTTCAGTGGGACTGACCAATGTGTGCGAGTGACAAGTGCGACACTTGAGATGGATCGTTGAATGACCGTGATGACACTTGTGTGACATTGCATACAACTTCGTGTGTGAGTGTGACATATGCTTACATAGTGAATACAAATTGTACACATGAAGACAAACCTTCAACATAGCCAAAACATGACTGCAAGAATGACATTGCAACCAACATGCTAAAAGATGACCGGTGAACGAATAAGAAAAGAGGGTGTCAAGACTCGACACGAGCTCATGGGATGAGCCCGAGCGTTTGCAAACATCAAGGAAAAATCCAAGGAAGGCTCCGAAATTGGATGCATGTTGGGAATGGGTCCCTTGGGGTCAATTTTGGGGTTAAAAGCCCAATTTGTGGGGCTAAAAGCCCAAGTTTTGTGTAAATAATGTAAAGTCTCCGCATTTTGTGGTCACGGAGCGCGAAGTTGTAAATAATAAAAAATGGTTTCTGCCCTTAGTTTAGATAGTTTGTTTCAAGTTGATGAGATCCACCCTTGGTCCGTGGACCATGGGATTATATAAAAGGTGAGTCTTAGAAGAGTCTAAGGCAATTCAAGAGTTTTGGGAGAGTTTTGAGTAAGTTGATGGGTCTGTGAGAGCTAAGAGCAAAGAGTCTTAGCGTAGGAAGAGGCTTTGCAGCTGAGTGCATAGAGGCCTAGGGTAGAAGTACGCAGCTGAGTGCGTGGGCCCCTGCAATTATGTGCGCAGGGTAGTCATAGTCTATATTGGAAATCTTGATTATCAATAAAGATAAGTATTTTGGAATTACATGTGTATTTTACTTCTGCTAATTGCATGCGATTATGTTATTTTGAATACTCGGTTTATGTTTTAATACTACTTTGATGCATGAATCTATATGTTTCTCTTTGTTATATGGACAAGTAAGAATATCTGTTTACGCACGATAATTATAATTACCTGTTAAGACAGTATGAAACCAAGAGAATCTGAGTAAATACATAAGTTAGAGTAATTACAGAGGTGCGTAAGTTCCTGATCTATCTATTTAGGGTTTGCGAAGGAAGATTAGAGACTTTTGTGGAGGCTTCAAGGATGAATAAGAGAAATACTTTGATAAGCCCTAAAGGGCTTATCAGTCTGCATGAAGGAAGGATTAGGGAATATAACCAACATCACAACCATCTCAGGGTGTAGAAATTTGGTTCCTGCATCCCCCCATACTGCTTCGTGTGAGACTTCAATCCGCACTCTGCGGATTGATGCCAAAAGGGCCAGTAGTGTAGGGATTTTCTTGGCTTCTTAACACTGAACCTAGGTCAGGGCCCATCAAGACAACAAATGGTTATGTTGCCAGGACTAGGATCTGCATAACGAGATGTGTGATGTCGCATCATTGGAATCCAACTAAGAAAGAGATCGAAGACTAGTTGGATAGAAAGATCCACAAATTCGCGGTGTAGGAAAAAAAGAATCCACAATTGATGGAAGAATAGTGGTTGGATAGATATCTGTACACAGAGATACATGAAATCTTCTTTTGTTCCTTCCCGATTGAATTATACGACTGGATTGTGAAGTTAGCAGACGGCCAAGGAATGTGAAGGCTTGACGGTCCAATTGTCTGGACCCTAGAGTTAGTGCGGAGATTGGAAGCCTCTTAAGATAAGATCATGCGCGCTGTCGATCAATGGATCAATCATATCATAGGAGGATTTGTGACAGAGTTTGGGGTCAATACTTCAGTCAGTTACAACAAATCAGAGCGCCACAAGGTAAGTATTTATAATAGTTAAATACTTGGATTAAGATGCTATTGTGCGAAAAGTGGGTTATACAGTTACCTTGATTTTTGGGGCTACGTGAAGTGGAAGAACTTTCAGGGAAAGAGGAAGAAAGGGCCCTACGTATAGCCCACTGATTGAACCTCCTCTGAGTGACAACGAGGGAGCAACACATGCTTCTCCACAGAGTGTTGTTTAGTTGATAAAGCAAGGGTTCCTGCAAATACCTCATCCACCCACGCCACCTCCATCTTCACCTTCACCACTTACAACCTCACCCACACCACCGCCATTTTTGCCACCATTCAATATGGAAAACTCTGTAAAGCTACTTGTGTTCAAGGGCATGGGAAATGTAGATTCAGACCAGTTTTGGTTTGTCGTGAATGCTATATGGGAAGCTCAGGGTATCACAAATGATCAAATGAAGAAAGAAACATTGGTTAGTGCTTTGTAGGACAAAGCACTAACTTGGTAAATTAATTAGTGCATGGAAAACCCGATGTCCATGTTGGCAAATATCCAAACTGTGCTGAATAAGGAGTTTAGTAGACCTAAGTCTGAAGCACAATCAATTGTAGGATTCAAAGAGATCATGATGAAGCCTAGATTTGGATTAGAGATTGAAGTGTACGATTCACAAGGCTAACATGGATCTAATTGATGGGCAACACCGTGAATGGTTTGTGGCGTCGCTCTTGCGTCATATAAGGGTTGCGCTATCACAACAGAAGATTGGGACCCAGGTAGAAGCTTTGGAAATCACGATGATATTGCACGAGACACCAATGAAGGATGCTAATATGGGAGTAAAGAAGATTCATGCACAGTTGCAGAACCTTTGCCTCAAAATGTAGAGTCTGAAAAAAGACAGAACAACTCGGCTAGAGGCATGCGAAGAAGTGTGGTGCCTAAAGTGCAAAAGCTAGGGGCATGAAAAAGATCACTGTCCAGTTTTCACAAATTATGTTGTAGCAAGGGGATCAATGCCTCTGAGGCTGGAAGCTACAGTAGGGCCAAGTACAGGGCCCACGCTATGGTGTGCTATCTGTCAGGTAGCTGGGAGACATGCGACAGACAATTGCTATTTGCTGCAGAAATTCATACAGACACCACAACAACTCTTCTGCAACTTCTGTGAATCTGTGGGTCATGACGAGTGCAATTGCTGGAGTTATGAATTAATGATTAACAGGACACTTGCATATAGGGTGCAGGCAGAAACGCAACCCCCAGACCAAGGCGCTGGAGGAGCATGTTGGCTTGAGGGGTAAGAAATCAAGAAGATATGATGTATGAGAGATAGCTTAGGGTAGGAAGTCTAAGTCTTGGGTCGTAGAGTAGGTAGAGGCTCTGCAGTTGAGTGCGCAGAGGCCTAGAGTAAAAGTCCACAGCTGAGTGCGCGGACCCCTGCAACTGAGTGTGCAGGGCGAGTCGAGTTTGTAATTATCCAAAATTATCAATAAAGAGAAGTATTCTATAATTTTTGCGTCTTTAATTCATGTTTAATCTTGTTATATTGGGTATGAATTTCATTTATAATGCTTATATGATGTGTGAATATATGTAAATGTGTTGGTTAAGTGAACACAAGTAAGAACATTTGTTTACGCGAAGCTAACTAAGATCAGGTAGTAAGATAAGTGAAACACTTAGGATAATTAAGGAATTTGCGCGACTCATTGCCATAATAGTGCAAAAACACAAGCCCTAGATTAGGGCTGCACAAAGGTTGATCGTATACTTTCATGAAGGTATTGAAGGCTGGAATAGAGGGTTTGTCCGATAAGCCCTAGAGCGAGATCACCTACACGAAGGCAGGGATAGAAGAGATCAACGACATCACAACCATCTCAAGGGTGTAGAAACTTGGATCCAACATCCCCCCATATTGCTTCAGGTGAGATTTTAGTCTGTGCTCCATTGGCTAATTCCAAAAGGGCTAATAGTGTAGGGATTTGTTTGGCTAATTAACACTGAACTTGATGGACTTCTTCCACTCTCTACTTGGTGAATTCCACTGAACTGCCACCCTGAATCTTCTACTGAGTTACCTACAGTGTCATGAGCTTTCCTTCAATGAAAGCGGTGATCTTATAAGCCTCGTTGATCCATGGATGTAGGCACACTTTTAAGACCACTTCTTTGTGCCGAGTGGCATCCACTTGTTCCTTAGGCACCTTTGCCTCTTACATCTGTGCGAGCCTCTGTGTAAGGGAAACTGTCTGCGTGGTCCCTTTGACCTCGTAATACCTTTGTTGTAGCTCGCGTGCCTCTGTCTCTAGGCATTCCACATTCAGGTCCTTTTTCAGGGTGGTCAAGACCTCGAATTACTATTCAAAAAGTCTTGTGCATTTTGATACTACACTATCAACCGCCACTATTTTTGTTGCAACAATGGTGGCACGATGTTCCCTGAATTATGGTGGGGTTGAAGGTTGAGTCGTCAACTATACTTCTACGATCTATAGGTTCAGCTCTAGCTGAATCCTGGCCATCTCTGCCCGAGCGTCACGCACCCCTTGTGGGAAACTTGTGGACGCATGCCTCAACCGGTTCTTCCACCTGAATGTCCAACTCCGGGGCCATTTAGCAGGCCTCCTCGACTACTTGCATGATTTGATGATTCTGTTCTACTGCCTCACTATGCTACAAGCCCAACTACTTGATGTTTTTGGCTTGATAATACTCAGCTGCAGAGCCTCTACCTACGCTATGACCCAAGACTTAGACTGCCTGCCCTAAGCTATCTCTCATACATCATATATTCTTGATTTATTACTATCAAACTACTTAGAGCTTATCTCTATTTATAAAATCCCATGGTCTGTGGACCATGGGTAGATCTTTTACAACTGACATTACATTTCAAAATAAGGGTGGACAACCCTATGACTCTTTAACATCTACGTGCTCCACGACCACAAAATGCAGAGTCTTTACACTTGGATTACAAAATTTGCTCAAAATATAGGATTTAGCCCCAAAACTATCCTTGGGGGATTTCGCGCCCAACAAGCCCCCAACACAAACATCGTGACTCGCCCTCGAGTCACTCTGCAGGTGTGGAGATATTAGCGTGAAGACATCCCAGCTCCATTTGGATGGCCGCAACCTCAGCAACACACTGATTGGCCACCCACTAGACTTCTTCCACTCTTTGCTCGGTGACTGCCATTGAATTGGCACGCTGAATCTTCTGTTGAGCTGCCTACAGTGTTGTGAGATTTCCTTCAATGGAAGCGGTGATTGTATAAGCCTCATCGATCCATGGCTGTAAGTGTGCTTTTAAGACTGCTTCTTTGTGCCAAGTGGCATCCACTTGTTCCTTAAGCGCCTTTTCCTCCTGCATCTGTGCAAGCCTCTGTGTGAGGGAAATCATCTACGTGGTCCCTTTGACCTCATCATACCTTTGTTGTAGCTCACCCGCCTTTGTCTCCAGGCGCTCCACATTCAGGTCCTCCTGCAGGGTGGTCTGGACCTCGAATGATTGTTCAAAAAGTCTCGTGCAATCTACTACTGCACTGTCGACCACTGCTATTGTTGTTGCAACAATGATGGCACTTTGTTCGCTGACTTTTGGGGGAGTTGAAGGCTGATCCCTCAACTGCAATTCTGTGATCTGAAGGTTTAGCTCTAGCTGAATCCTGGCCATCTTTGCTTGAGCGTCGTGTACCACTGTGGCTAACTTGCGGACACGCACCTCAACCGGTTCTTCTCCTTGAATGTCCAAATCTGGGACCATTTGATAGGCTTCCTCTACTACTTGCATGATTTTCTTGTTCTGCTCCACTACCTCATTGCACTGGAGGCCCAAATGCTCGATGTTGATGCGCTACTCGCTCATCACCTGCAGAGCGTGACTCTCCCGGGCCCTAAGTTCCGCGATGACTCCATCCTGCAAGAGGTGGAGTGTCTCTCAAGGGAGCACGACCATATTCAATCCCACCCCTTTCAGGCTACTGACCATGGGCTATTCGGCCTCATTTTCTGTAGTAAGTGCCCCATTTAGTAGCACTATCATGTTGGTCACCTTTGTGTGCAACATATCTGCGGCAGCTGAAGTGCCGATCACAAGGCTGGTGGACACTATGCCAACCTGTGAAGTGCAAGCCTGCAACTCCTGTAGCTCTGTCTAGAGAGCCCCTAATACCAGTTACTTCTTCTCTTCGAACTTTTGGAAGAACTCCGTGGTGACATCCCTTAGCATTTCTCCAATATCGTGCAAATCACCCTCGGTGAGGGTGATTGGGTCGATGGATGTCTTTGAGGCCTTGGTTTTGTTCCGCGGAACTGTCTTTTCTTGCGGGCGCTGACGCTTGAGTTGGGTGGACATCATCTGTGGGTCTGTGCCACCTTGTTCTATTAGCTCCACTATTTCTTCTTCAGTCCCAGGCGAAGGTGACTTTTGTCCTTCGCGCTCTTCTCCTCTTGTTTTCTGTTGTTCATCCAATTTCGCGGCGTTGCGCATTGCTTGGGTCTTAGCCTCCGCTTCCTCTTTTCTGCGCTTCTCAGCCAGCTATGCCATTCACAGTTTTGTTTCTTCCTTCTTACACTGCGTGGTGGATGTGTCCGTTTCCACCGCAGAGCCCGTTGCAGCGCGCCACTCCTGCGGCCAAGACTCAAGGACTGCAAAGATAACATCATTAGTCACCAGATATGGTAAGTTATGCCATGTATTCATAGGGTCCTTTCGCGCCCTGATAGAGACATGGTGGAAATCTGCTTTGAACTATACAAAGCTCTACAAACTGACATGTATTGTGGGCAACAACCACGGCTTGCGATTGATCCCCATCCGGATACTCATCTCCATCAAGATCCAAAATATCTTACCTTCTTTTATGTGCTATGCATCCTTGGTCACCCACATCGAAGTGTACTTTGCTACCTATGGAAGGTCCAGTGTGACCGAAGGGAATTGGCTATCTTTTGGTAGCTCCCATGCCACTAGTACAATCGAGAGAAAGAGCCATGCATATTGGAACGTCTTGCCCTGATCCTGTGCCTTGTGACAATTCGAAAGGAACTCGTCGCACAAATAATTCGCCCAGTTGAACTGGACTCCCTCAACGGATTAGGATGCTAATGTAATCATAGGTGCGGGCACCTCATCCACGTGGCACTTTCGCATCACCTTGCCTACTAACATTTGTGTCGCTACCTTCACTGCAGGGTTGTTAATGCTGGAGATGGCATATCCCCACTTCTTCTTTTCCAACTTGAATTTCGATTTCATAGCCTCTGCGAGGGCCAACTCGCCACCTTTTCCTTTTGATATATAGGCTGGATTCTCCCCTGAGTAAGGCAGTTGTGTGATGCGATGAATCAAGTGATCTGTGATGGGAATGGGCTCCTCCATCCACAAACACCCATCATGCAGCAAGCAGAGAAGTTGCCTGATGACGAAGACAGTTACTGGGGCGGGGTGGTAATGTGGTACCCAGAGAAGGTTTAGCAACCCGAGATTTCTAGTCTCTGGTCTCTTAAAGCACATGTTAACACACTCTCTCACGCACATACACTCACTCACTTACTGATGTCTATACATAAACACAAGACTCATACTTATAGATCTAAAACATATGAGAATTATTGAAGGTCCTGTCAGACATTACTAGTCCAGACAGTTTCTGTTCAATATTCTCGAGTACAATAATTAAAAAGAAAATGCACTACCAAGGTCCCATCGAACTTCGGTCACTATCATAATCTGAATCGGGATCATGTGCTTTGGATGAGGAAGAAGGAAGCTTTTGGTTTAACCAAGATTGATTTAGCCATTTCAAATATTCGTTTTCCCATGTGGGGTCATGTTTCTCTTGAGCATCTTGGTACAGATCTACAAAAATGGTTTCTTTTTCATTGGATACCTTCTATTTTCCTTTCACTGTAGCTGCTTTTTCTTTTGTCGCGACTGTAGAAGCTTCTCCTTTTAGTGGTGCCCATGAGGATTGTCTCGTATCAAAATTTATTATGTCAGTCGTAACATAGAGATTCTTTTGCGGGAATATATATTCATTATCAGCTTTGGTCCACCTATTAACATAGGCAAATGGGTCTATCTCTATGTCAAGGAAGGAATCCTTTTTGCTTTTACGGAAATCAGGCATTGTCTGAACTGACATTTCCACTCCATCTAATAATTCCCACTTGAAAATTTGGAACATGCTGACAGAGCGTTCTATGGCGCATTGGATCCACAACTTGCAGTTATGATTGATATTCTCTTGTTGTTGCCACCCTAATTCAAAAATCATTGATGAACATACTTTTGTAGTCAATAAGAGATTAATCAAACAAACTACATCATCACTCCAATTTCCGGCCATAACACTAATAGTAATTAATGCCTTGTGATTAATCAGTAATTTGATTACTCCAAATCTTCCTTGAAGTATCTCTAAGGTTCTGATCATAGACAATTTTTTAGGCAACTTAAGGCTATGGAATTCCTTGAGCCAAAGAGTGATCTTCTTGATTTCTTCACTATTGTTGGCTATAACAGACGCAACAACTCTTTCAAGTCCATTTAATTGTGCAAAAGGATTTGGGATAATAGGATTTCTGAACTCTAAGGTCTGATAGTCCCATGGTGTTGAGAAAGTTCTCAGATATTTCAATGTCCTTTCAACACATTGAGAAGCTCTAGTTTGTGGCTTCTCTTGGCAACGACCATCTCTTATTTCCTAGACTGCAAATGGTTCAAACAGTTCATATTGAGGAAATGAATTTGTACCTGCAAAATTCTCATCATTTCTTTGCAGAAATGCAGCATCAAGTTCTTCGAACATATCAGGAATTCTTAAAGACTTTAAAAATCTTCCAACCCTTTCTGTCATATTTATTTCATCCAGGTCTAACATTTTAGTGGTAGTATAAACAACAAAAGAAAAGTCTGTACCTCCAATGATCTGATAATAATTCAGATTTTGTAACACCTTGATCATGGTTTCGGTATATTCTTTAGACCAGTAATCATCAAGAGTCTTGAAATAAAGTTTTACCTTCATATTTGGTAGAGGATATACCTTTACCAATTCTTCATCTAGACCCAACAGAACACCAACATTCTTGGACTGCCAAGCTTGACATCTGTGTATCCATTGGTTTCTTCTCATTCTCAGTCCAATAATCTTTTTAATTTCTTCGACTACATCACCAAGGATTAATTCAAGAATCTGAAATCTCTTTACAAAAGTTTCAAAGCTATCATCTGCAGGGGTCTTACCGAGAAGAATAAAAATATCAGTGCTTTGGTTATGAACATGGGCTTTGTTCATTTCTCTGGTAAGAGATTCGTCAAGAAAATTTGAAATACCTGGAACCCATTTGACATCAAAATCATACATTTGAAACCATATTTTCCATGCCAATAATCTACCTCTTGCGAGTTGTTTTGAGATTTTCGCTAATAAGAAATAATTGAAATTCATTGAGTCTATTATTATCAAAAAATTGGCGGGGGCTAAATATAACTCAAATTTCTGTATGCCATTGAAAATGGCAAGAGTTTCTTTTTCTGCTGGAAAATAATTTTTTTGATGACTTAAAAATTCTTCGGATGCATATGCACATAAAATTTCTTCTCCCGTATCCTCCTTTCTTTCAAAAAGGATGGCTGCCCAAAAATTATCAGATGCATCAGTTTGAAGAATAAGAAATCCATTACCTGGCAGTTTGAGCTCGGGGAGATGTTTGCATTCATCTTTTAACAATTTAACTGCTATTGTGGCTGCGGGTGACCATCCAGAATGAAAATGTCGTCGGATTGGAGCAGTTTTTTGTTGGAAATAATACTGAGAGGGGGGGTGAATCAGTATTATCAGATCAATCAAACTTTTTCAATGCTCAGAAACATATACGCTACTTCAGTTAAGTGAACCAGCGTGTACACGCTACTGTGACTAAATAAAATAGCGTATAAGAAGAAAGCTTATAATTTAGTTAGATTAATCTTCAGTTAAGTGCATCAGGACATTATTCACCACATTAACAGTAAAGAGGTGCAGTATAACAGAACAGATCAAAAGCCACACACATGAACACCAAGATATAAGGTGGAAACCCAATGTGGGTGAAAACCACCTGCTGCAAGTCGTCTCTATCTTTCTTTAATATAAAACTTCAGTTTACAATCTTTTTGTACTGGTGCAGCCTTATACCAGTACGCAGGCTACAACCTGCAGAAGGCTACAACCTTCTCTCGTTCTCCAAACTTCCTTGGAAGGGAGCTCCAACCCCCTTTTGCTCTTGTACTAGCTAAGATACTAGTACGTAGGTGCTGGCCTACAATCTTCTTTCCTTCAGGTACCACTTTTCATACATTTTCAGACTGGATATTCCTGAAGCACAACATTACAATCTGAAGACTACAATTCATTCACCTTTCACAACAGATCATTGAAGCATAAAACAACCAAACTTTGAATCACTGAACCACTGAACCCTGTCAATCACCAGTTACCAGAACACAGAGCAGACTACAGAACTCTGCAATAACAGTCAGACCCAACTGTAGACCCAAAATCAAGCTTCAAAAGATATACGCTACTTCAATGAGCAAAACCCGCGTATACACGCGCTTTTACCGAAGCCAACCTGCGTACAGATCTAAAAATAAACTCTCTCAATTTGCAGCTATACCAGACATCAGTTAGACCTAGAACATAACATTGCGATAATATGCAGATCTAGAAATACGCATAATCAACCATATCATGATAGTGCATTTCAAACCATTAGATCTCAATCTATCCTTAGATCTAGTCTTCCATCAACCGATGTGATCTCTCCTTGGCTTAGATCAAGCAACCCAGAACCTGCATGTCAGATCTCTTTCCTTTTCAGATATTCAAGCCTTCTCAAAATATGATGTTGCCTAATGATATTCTTCTCCTTATATAGCCTTAGGCCTTGCTCAATACCAAGAGCCAAAACCATAGAAATCCAAAACCATCAACTTCAAAACTAGAGATCTACACGACTGTCGAGGTACTTTGGTCCAAAGACATGGGCACAAGTACCGAGGACTAACTACCATGGACCAAAAGGAAACTTCCCGACATATACGCATTTTTCTGTTCATGCATCTGCGTGTATACGCGACTTATTATATAGCTCTCCTGCGTATACGCGACTTAGTATGCATATCACCAGCGTGTATACGCAACTTGGACTTAATTAACCTGCGTATATGAGATTTCTTCTTCATTCTGTAGACTGAACGAAGATCTGTCATCAAAGAGAGTTGCCATCAAGGACAACACCTGTATCATAGCACTATACCTGAGCCAAAATGCCAACAATCTCCCCCTTTGGACTTGATGGCAACCTTCAGATCCTTAGAATCATTCTCCCCCTTTGTCATCAAGGGCAAAGGGCTGTGCTCCCCCTGAGAACATGCTGATACCTCTGCTTGGCTGTGCTGAAACATGCTCCCCCTGATTGTAGGCAAGATCTGCAAAAGATGTTCTTCAACAAGAACCAAGACTTATACACCATAAGGGACCTTTCTATCACAAAAAGACTCAATACATACATCCATACTCCCTACCAAGAGGGGACACATCAGAAACAATCAATTATATTACATCATTCATCCCAGGCATAGTGGGGAAACCAACATAGGCCGTTACATGACCTTGACATCATAAAAGAGATATGACATAGAGACAACAGATCTAGACCAAGACTTATGAAAGTCACCAGCAGCATCTGAGAAACATCTTTTTAGATCAGCAACCAGGATTTCTTTCTGAGCCCCTTCTCCTGAACCCAATAACCAAAACATCTGAATGCCAACAATGCTTTATGAGACTTTTAAGCTGCTCCCCCTGAACCTGTGCCTGCTGCACCCCCTGAAACTATGCCTGAAGGATTCTGACATACCCATTGCTGTTCAGAACTCCAGAGATTGCCCTTGCTGTTCAGAACTTCATATACGCGATTTCTCCTGCATGAAACTACGTATGTACGCGGATATACTTTCTGCAACAAGCGTCCAACATACACGCGACTTCCTTTTCCGTAACCTGCGTATATACGCGGATATCCCTTCCGTAACCTGCGTATACCAACTTTTCTGTAGAATAAACAAACTTCAACAGCAGGATGAAGCATCAACTACTCCCAGCTTTTGTCTGAGATATTCAAAAGTTTCCCTGGGCAGTGGTTTTGTGAGAATATCAGCAACTTGTTCCTTAGAAGGAACATACTCCAACTTGACCTTCTGCTCAAGCACTTGTTCCCGAAGAAAATGGTACTTGATTGGTATGTGCTTGGTCTTTGAGTGCATGACTGGATTCTTTGAAATGCTGATTGCACTTGTATTATCACATAAGATAGAGACGGGTGGAGTGCAAGTGATTTGAAAGTCCTGCAAGGTCTGCATCATCCAAAGAAGTTGTGTGCAACAAGATGCTGCAGCCACATATTCTGCTTCAGCTGTAGATAAGGCAATCGAACTCTGTTTCTTGCTGAACCAAGATACTAATCTGGAACCCATGAAGAAAGCACCACCACTTGTGCTTTTCCTATCATCCACACTTCCAGCCCAATCTGCATCTGTGTAAGCATGAAGAGTGAGATCTGTATTTCTAGGATACCATAAGCCATAGTTTTGGGTCCCTTGAAGATATTTGAAGATTCTTTTGACTGCTTGAAGATGAGTTTCCTTTGGGTTGGCTTGAAATCTTCCAACCATTCCTACTGCATGTGTAATATCTGGTCGAGTACCTGTCAAATAAAGCAAACTCCCAATCATGGATCTATAAGTGGGTTGGTGAACTGCTGCTGATTCATCATTTGCACTGAGGCTGCATCCTGTAACCATGGGTGTACATACTGGCTTTGACTCTTCCATGCCATACTTCTTCAAGATCTGCTTGAGGTATTTGGTTTGAGACAAGAAGATACCTCCTTCATTTTGTTGGATTTGCAATCCAAGAAAATATGTCAATTCTCCAAGAAGTGACATTTCGAATTCTTTCTGCATAACCAAGGCAAAGTTTTGACTCATAGTCTCTTCATTGCTGCCAAAAATAATATCATCTACATAAACAACAAGAATTAGCAATTTGTTATTTTCAACTTTTATATAGAGATTGCTATCTGCTGATCCTTTTGAAAAGCCTTGTTGGTGAAGATATTTGTCCAACCGATAGTACCAAGCCCTTGGAGCTTGTTTGAGTCCATAGAGAGCCTTTTTCAATCTGCATACAAGGTTTGGATCATTCCCAAGAATGAAGCCATCTGGCTGCTCAATATATACTTCTTCTTCTAAGTCTCCATTCAGGAAGGCTGATTTCACGTCCATTTGAAATACCTTGAAGTTTTGAAAGCTTGAGAGAGCAAGGAACATTCGGATGGCCTCAAGTCTTGCCACAGGAGCAAAGGTCTCTTCAAAATCTATTCCTTCTTGCTGTGCATACCCTTTACAAACAAGTCTGGCCTTGTTTCTAATTACTTCTCCATTTTCATTTAATTTATTCTTGAAGACCCATTTTGTTCCTATTACATTCTTATCTTTTGGTCTAGGAACTAATTCCCAAGTGTTGTTCTTTTCGATTTGCTCAAGTTCTTCATCCATTGCTTTGACCCAACATTCATCTTTGCATGCCTCTTTCACATTTTGTGGTTCAGTGGAGGAGAGTAATGCCAAGTAGCTTGAAGCTTCTGCAAGTGTCCTTCTTGTTTGTACTCCTGCTTCTTTCTGCCCCACAATCTGAGTTTCTGGATGATTCTTTTGAACATATCTGGATGGAGTCTTCTCTTCTATTCTTGTCTGCTCCTCTGGTTCTTCTTGAGATTCTTCTTCTTCTTGAGGTTCTTCTTCTTCATCATTCCGCCTTTGAGAGTAGCCTTCATCTTCTTCAATGTCTTCATGATGAACTTGCCTAGGAATATATCCCTTCTCATCAACCACTACATCAATACTGTCAACAATTCTGCCAAGTCTTTTATTGTAGCACTTGTATGCTTTGCTATGTGGAGAATAACCAAGAAGAATGCCCTCATCTGCTCTTGGTTCAAGTTTGCCAAGTTGCTCATCAGTATTCTTAATATAACATTTGCTCCCAAAGATTTTGAAGTGCTTCACGGAAGGAGTTTTACCACTCCAAAGCTCATGAGGTGTTTGAGTGCTGTTTACTCGGACATTTGTTTTGTTAAGAATAATAACAGCAGTATGTGCAGCTTCACCCCAGAAGGTTGCAGGAGTACCTGATTCATCGAGCATAGCACGAGCCATTTGTTGGATAGTTCTGTTCATTCTTTCCACAACCCCATTTTGCTGAGGAGTTCTAGCTGTAGAGAATTCTCTTCTTATCCCATGTTCGTCACAGAAATCGAAAAATTCATTTGAGGTGAACTCCCCACCTCTGTCAGATCTGAGGCACTTAATTTTGTGTCCTGATTCATTTTCAACCAATGCTTTGAAGGATTTGAATTTTTCGAATGCTTCATCTTTGTGCTTCATAAGCCCTAACCAAACAAACCTTGAGAAATCATCAATGAATAATATCAGATATTCTTCTCCTCGAGGTGTCCTTTTCCTAAATGGACCACATACATCTGTATGGACTAGCTCAAGAGGCAAGCTGATCCTTCCTTTTCTGGAAAGTTAGTTCTGGTTTGCTTTCCAAACTGACAAGATTTGCATATGGTGTTGTCTGGAATTTTAATATCTGGAAGATCGCGAACTGCCTGATATTTGCATGCTTTCCTTATTTGTGAGAAGCTTAGATGTCCCAACCTTCGATGCCATAACCAGTGCTCTTCATCCTTGCTAAGATAGCATTGTTGTTGTCCTTCTTCAAATATGTACAGATTATTTGGAGTTCTTTTGCCTTTGAGAACTGTTTTACCTGTATCAAGATCACGAACAAGACATCCATTCGATCTGAAAATAACCTCGGTTTTTTGATCACACATCTGGCTGACACTTAGTAGATTATGCTTCAATCCATCAACATACAAAACATTTCCAGCCTTGACCTTTTCTTTCAAAGGAGCAATACCTTTTCCTTTTATAGTTGCAGGAGTATCATTTCCAAAAGAAACTTTCTTTCCCTTTTCTAAAGTAGAATAAGATTCAAGTTTTTCTTTATCACCTGTCATATGTTTCGAACATCCACTGTCAATGTACCATAGATTTTCCTGTCCTTCTGCATAAAATGCTATCCCACATCTTTCTGTTTGAGGTTCCTTTATTCTCCATGTTTTGGTGCTTGTGGCTTGTTCCTTTCTCTCCTGAAACCTGCTCCTGCATTCAGAATCTTCATGACCAAAATTATTGCAAATAGAACATTCAACTTCATTTTCAAGAACCGAAAAGTTGTTATAGGTCCTTTTTGTAATCCCTGTCATACTTCTTTGTTTTTGAGCTTCCCTAGTCATGATTGTTTTATATGCAACACATTGAGCTGCTTTGTGACCAAAGTTATGGCAAGAAAAGCATTGTCCATTGAAGAAGCTTCTGCGGTTATTGAATCTACCAGCCAACTGATTGTAATTTCTATTTTCATCTATTCTTGAACCAAACTGAGAAGATTTTACCTGTGGCTGGTTGTAGCTTTTGTTCACCCTTAAGATGGATTGTCCCTGATAGTTTCTGTTTGTAATTCGTCCCTGCTTTACCTGATTATCTTCATTGTTCTTCTGCTCATTTCTTCTTGCTGCATCAAGATAACTTTTTGAGGTGGATGCTTGAGAGGTTTCTCCATTATAGCCCAAACCTGTCTTGTTTAGAGGAGACCGCTGCACATTGATAATCTCATCCAAAGTTTCAGATCCTTTGACAAACTTAAGATTAATAGCTTTTGTTTTCTCAATTTCTTTTCTGAGACCAACAATTTCACCTTCTAGTTTTTCAAGATGTTTTTCCTTTTCATCAATTTGAAATTGCAAAGTATCAATGATCAAATTCTTTTCTTCTATGCATCTCTTGAGTCTAGTAATGTCATCATAGAGATTATCCACATCTACAGCATCCTCATAATCATCATCTTCAAATGCCATTAACAGCTTATATTTATTACCTTGTTCATCTTCATCACTGTTTGATAAGCCATCACTATCTTCATGGGTGTAGTAGCTTTTCTTATTTGCACTTTGTTTCTTGTTCCATCTAGCAGGTTCTTTTCCTTTATCCTTATAAGGACATTTTGCAGCATAATGACCTACTCTTCCACAAGCAAAGCATTTGAAAGGTAGCTTACCTCTGAACCTTCCAGAACCCCTTTGAAGATTTCTGACAAAATTTGATTCTTCTTCCTCTTCTTCTGGAACATGGCTTGCTTCATAGTAATCTTCTTTTCCTGATGCCTTAAAAGCAGCTTCCCTTCTGTCTGATGGACCTCCCTTTCTCATTTCATAAGCAGTTAGAATTCCATGTAGCTGAGACATAGTGAGAACACGGAGATTTTCCTTTTCTTCTATTGCAGATACTTTAGATTCAAACTTGGGGGATAATGATCTTAGAATCTTTTGAACTACTATAGTCTCTTTTATTTCTTCACCCAAATTTTTCATACAATTAACAATCTCATCTACCCGAAGAAAATAATTAGCCACACTTTCATCATTATACATCTTGAGAGTCTCATATTGAATCCTGAGAGTTTGAAGTTTAGCTTGTTTTACCTGTTCATCTCCTTCATAGCTAGTGATCATTTTGTCCCATATCTCTTTTGCTGATTTGAAGTGCATGACCTTCATGAATTCTGTTTGGGATATACTTCCTAATAGAGTACTGACTGCTTTTGCATTTGTTTCGTACTGCTTTTTCTCAGCTGGATTTGTAGGAGTAGCTGAAGGAAAAGCATAGCCTGTTTCTACAATGTTCCAAACTTCTGTACCAAGAGATTGAAGATATGCAGTAACTCTTACCTTCCAATAATTGAAATTTGTCCCATCAAAAATCGGTGGCCTGATTGATGCTTCTTTCTCGTAGTTGCTCATGATGAATGATCTACCTTCAAGCGATCAAGCTTCTCTGAAGGACCTGCTCTGATACCAATTGTTGGAAATAATACTGAGAGGGGGGGTGAATCAGTATTATCAGATCAATCAAACTTTTTCAATGCTCAGAAACATATACGCTACTTCAGTTAAGTGAACCAGCGTGTACACGCTACTGTGACTAAATAAAACAGCGTATAAGAAGAAAGCTTATAATTTAGTTAGATTAATCTTCAGTTAAGTGCATCAGGACATTATTCACCACATTAACAGTAAAGAGGTGCAGTATAACAGAACAGATCAAAAGCCACACACATGAACACCAAGATATAAGGTGGAAACCCAATGTGGGTGAAAACCACCTGCTGCAAGTCGTCTCTATCTTTCTTTAATATAAAACTTCAGTTTACAATCTTTTTGTACTGGTGCAGCCTTATACCAGTACGCAGGCTACAACCTGCAGAAGGCTACAACCTTCTCTCGTTCTCCAAACTTCCTTGGAAGGGAGCTCCAACCCCCTTTTGCTCTTGTACTAGCTAAGATACTAGTACGTAGGTGCTGGCCTACAATCTTCTTTCCTTCAGGTACCACTTTTCATACATTTTCAGACTGGATATTCCTGAAGCACAACATTACAATCTGAAGACTACAATTCATTCACCTTTCACAACAGATCATTGAAGCATAAAACAACCAAACTTTGAATCACTGAACCACTGAACCCTGTCAATCACCAGTTACCAGAACACAGAGCAGACTACAGAACTCTGCAATAACAGTCAGACCCAACTGTAGACCCAAAATCAAGCTTCAAAAGATATACGCTACTTCAATGAGCAAAACCCGCGTATACACGCGCTTTTACCGAAGCCAACCTGCGTACAGATCTAAAAATAAACTCTCTCAATTTGCAGCTGTACCAGACATCAGTTAGACCCAGAACATAACATTGCGACAGTATGCAGATCTAGAAATACGCATAATCAACCATATCATGATAGTGCATTTCAAACCATTAGATCTCAATCTATCCTTAGATCTAGTCTTCCATCAACCGATGTGATCTCTCCTTGGCTTAGATCAAGCAACCCAGAACCTGCATGTCAGATCTCTTTCCTTTTCAGATATTCAAGCCTTCTCAAAAGATGATGTTGCCTAATGATATTCTTCTCCTTATATAGCCTTAGGCCTTGCTCAATACCAAGAGCCAAAACCATAGAAATCCAAAACCATCAACTTCAAAACTAGAGATCTACACGACTGTCGAGGTACTTTGGTCCAAAGACATGGGCACAAGTACCGAGGACTAACTACCATGGACCAAAAGGAAACTTCCCGACATATACGCATTTTTCTGTTCATGCATCTGCGTGTATACGCGACTTATTATATAGCTCTCCTGCGTATACGCGACTTAGTATGCATATCACCAGCGTGTATACGCAACTTGGACTTAATTAACCTGCGTATATGAGATTTCTTCTTCATTCTGTAGACTGAACGAAGATCTGTCATCAAAGAGAGTTGCCATCAAGGACAACACCTGTATCATAGCACTATACCTGAGCCAAAATGCCAACATTTTTTTTTACAGTCTAGGAATGTATTTGTGCACATAATTTAATATTCCTAGAAATCACTGAATCATTTTCGTATCATGCAATCGGTCAGGAAATTCAGATAGCTTAGTCAACACATGGGGTTGTATCTGAATTTTTCCATTTACAACATGAATACCCAAGAAATCAATACTATCTTGAAACAGAAGCATTTTTTGTTCTGACAATACAATTCCATGCTGTTTCACTTCTTCAAGAAATATCTGTAAATGCTTCAAATGTGATTCAAGATCTTGATTGTGAATCAAAATATCATCAATACCAAAAATATAGTCCATTTGCCTTTGGAAGAAAGCTGGAGCATTCTTCAGACCAAATGGGACTACTTTCCATTGGAAGAAACCTGCGGGACATGTAAAAGCAGTCTTGTGACGATCTTCTTCTTTGATTTGTATCTGATAATAACCAAATTTCATGTCGAATTTAATGAAGATCTTGTTGTTCTGAAGTTTTTTCATAATTGTTTCCTGGCGGGGCAGAGGATAATTAAATCCTTTTGTGATAGCATTCAATGGCTTATAGTTAATCACCATTCGATCCTTTCCTCTGACTATTTCAGAGTGATTTCTTACCAGGAAAGCAGAACAGGAATAATGAGAAGGACTAGGTTCATTCAATTTGAGATTTAATAGTTCTTCAATCTGCTTTTTTATTTCCTTTTCATCTACTGGAGTGCAGGGTATAAGTTTTCCTTTTACCCCGTTGTCATGCATAGTTACTATTTCTTGCTGGGGTCTTTCTTCACTCCAAAATGCTTGAGGATTTTCAGAACAACATTTCAACAATTCATCATATATAGCCATTTGTTCAGGAGACCAATTAGGATTTCTATTTGGATATTAGGAGATCAAAAGTATTCCTATCTTCATTTTGGTGGTATTAGAATTGGTCTTTCTCCTCTGTTTCGACATGGATTAAACACTCCTTGTATTGCTGAAATCTTTGATACCCGTCACCAGACTTATGACCATGCAAGGATAGGAACTATTTTGGGAAATTTATCCACTGGATGTCAATATGGTACAATCTTTCCTGATTATTCAATCAGTCTGAATGATGCCCATCTCAAAGATTGTTGGAAACTTTTGGTAGGACTTCAAGGTCTTCAAATGATAGAAGATAGTGAGTATCTATCTACTTTGGTTCAAGCTTCTTTCCAGTTGACAAACACAACCCATCCTAAACTTAAACAACCTGTTTTAAAAGATTGTGTTACTATTGGTCTGTCCAATGCTCAAGTTGAAGGTGTCCTATATGATCAGACTGAGTTACCAAGTAATTGGTATTTTCAATATAAGTCGATTGCAGATGACCGTAAGCCTGAGTCAAAACTCAAAAGAGTCTCTATTGACAATGGTCATGTCAAGATTATTCCTAAAAAGCTAGAGATTCCTTGACCCATCGTCAGGCCGCGTCGTTATGTAATCCCTGTACCTTCTACTGAAGCCTCATCTTCAAGAAGCGTAAATCTTCCTCTAGTTGAAGAAGTTATTCTTTCTGAACCAAAGTTGTCATCAACTGAACTGTATATACCTGAATCTAAACCGTTTCTTGCTGTAAATAAAATGCATCATATTTCTCATACCCAATTTCCTCCTGTTGACGAATGGCAATATGCAAATCATCGTTTTGTGAAAGGTGGGAAATGGCCTCCCAAGACAAAATTTTGCACCACCTCTTCGATGTCAAAACAACCAGCTACACGAGCTGATTACGCTCCTTTGATCGAGCACAATGCATTAAACACCACTAATTTATATCAGACTTACCAAATCGGTAATTAGCTTACCACATGGTGCGCACATGCAGAAGACGTTCTGGATGATCTAGTATCCCAGACTGAATTAATTTTAGCAAATCTCAAGCTTCTCCAAGATGAACAACAAGAAGAAAAAGCAAGAAGAGAAGCAAAGGAGAAAAAGAAGAAAGAAAAGAAAAGGAGAGAATCAAAAGTTCCAAAATTTTCTATTTCCATGGATACTCCCAACTACTGGGATATAGATGAAAAAAAAGAAGGCAGTGAAGCTGAATCCAGTGCCCAAGCTGAACACAGATTAGAGCCAACAAAATCACTAAATTTTAACAAATCAAAAAGTGAAATAGCCACTTTAGAGAATGCTGCCTCTAAATTCCCTTCCTTTATTCTGCCATCTCTCCAAAAAGCCCATGTATTCCATGAAGTGCCTAAGTATCCAAGAGTTGAAGAAGACTTGTTTGCAGCCAATGCCACTGGATATGTTCTAGACTTAGACAAATCTTCAAATCTAGCCGAGTCTATCAGAGTTTGGATTGGTGCCTTATACCAAATGCAAGTTGTCTCTAGATTAGATAATATCTCTATTTTTGCCTTAGCAGAAAAATGAATGGCCAGAATTGTCTATGACTGGTGGATGGGACCATCAGAAGAAGAAAGAATGCATGTAGCTACTGCAGGCCTAGCTACATTAGAATTGCTACTCAAAACTCAATTTGTCCCTGAACCAGCAGATGAGAAGAAGCAGATTATAACAGATCTTGCAAGAATGGAATTAAAGGATTTAAAGTTTTTAGATCAATTTGGTAATGATTATATGGCTAAGATCTATAAAGCTAATCTTACCAATGATTCTACTCAAAAGATTTCATTCCTCTCAAAATTGCCTGGTAATTTAGGTGATTTGATTATGAAAGATCTAGAAGTTCAAGGGAAAAAGATAGAACAAACTTATTGGATAGATCTCTTATTTAGATGTCAAGAAAAAGTTAAATATCTCTGTTGGCAGAAGATAGCTCAAAACTTTTCTCCTGGTCTTGATGTTTTTCATTCTGTATTACCATGGACGCCATTTAAAAAGAGAAAATCCAAAAGGTATGGCAAATACAGGCCCAAGAGAGTAGCTAATCCCAGAAGGTCGTTCAGAAAATTTAAATATTTGAAAAAGCGCAGGCAACCAAAAAGAGACAATGCATGTTTTATTTGTAAGCAAGAAGGTCACTTCGCCCAGAAATGTCCTAAAAGCTCATCCAACAAATTGAAAGCTTGTATAGAAATTGATGATTTTGTAGATAATTGGTCTATAGTTGATTTGCAAGATGAAGTATCATATGTGTACATATTAACCGATGCTTCTCTGTCAGATACTGAGTCAGTTCCTGATACGAGCCAAAAAATGAATATCTGCTATGATTGTTCTGAATCTAAGAATGAAACTGACTTGCATTTCAATGACGAATATAGCTCAGATGATTATACTGATGAGACCTCTGAAGATGTTTCAGATGAGACAGTTTCTTCTGTTTCTGCTCTCTCTACAGCTCAAGGTACTAAGAATTCACAATCTGTTTTAAATTCTCTGCCTCCACAATCCACGATGAATTATTTTTGCCCTTATCCAAAGATAGTCTCTTCATCATCTTCATCATTACCTGTTCCCACAACTGTTAATACAGATGAAAGCTCTTTTCTCAAAAAGATTGTTAAAACAAACAATCTTCTTTATATTCCTGTTGAAGTCCAAGTAAAAGGAGAATGGATCACTGTGGATGCATTCATTGATACAAGTGGCTCCAATAATTTAGCTCGCCCATGTTTATTCAAAGGTTTATGGAAGCCTCTGAAAAATATTTTGATTTCTGAGACCATTGGCAGCTCCGTCAATCTCACTCATTATGTTGACAATGTTTCTTTAAAAGTTGGGGGGAGTATTGTGAAATTTTCTGCAATCCAGCACTATGATGCCTCTGCAAGTTTGTTTCTTGGAATTTCGTTTATCAATTCTATGTTTCCCGTTACAATTAGTGAAGAGAAAGTCATTTTGAGTATAAAAAAGAAAGGAATTTCAGTTCCAAGATTGACTTTGGCTAACTCAGAAGCCAGAAGAGAAAACAGCCAAAAGAAGGCAGGTATGAAAAAATCAAAAAATACTTCACATGATTGGCAAGAAGTATTGCAGATTTATGAAGAAAGGAGTCAGACAAAGCCAAAACAAAAGGCAAATAGAAATCCTGATTGGTCTCCTGAACAAATGGCTATATATGATGAATTGTTGAAATGTTGTTTTGAAAATCCTCAAGCATTCTGGAGTGTAGAAAGTCCCCAGCAAGAAATAGTAACTCTGCATGACAACGGGGTAAAAGGAAAACTTATACCTTGCACTCCAACAGATGGAAAGGAAATAAAAAAGCAGATTGAATAACTATTAAATCTCAAGTTGATTGAACCTGGTTCTTCTCATTATTCCTGTTCTTCTTCCTGGTAAGAAATCACTCTGAAATAGTCAGAAGAAAGGATCGAATGGTGATTAACTATAAGCCATTGAATTATATGACAAAAGGCTATAATTATCCTCTGCCTCGCTAGGAAACAATTATGAAAAAACTTCAGAACAACAAGATCTTTAGTAAATTCGACATGAAATATGGTTATTATCAGATACAAATCAAAGAAGAAGATCGTCACAAGACTGCTTTTACATGTCCTGCAGGTTTCTTCCAATGGAAAGTAGTCCCATTTGGTCTAAAGAATGCTTCAGATTTCTTCCAAAGGTGAATGGACTATATTTTCGGTAAATATGATTTTGTTGTTGTATATATTGATGATATTTTGATTCACAATCAAGATCTTGAATCACATTTGAAGCATTTACAGATATTTCTTGAAGAAGTGAAACAACATGGAATTGTATTGTCAGAACGAAAAATGCTTCTGTTTCAAGATAGTATTGATTTCTTGGGTATTCATGTTGTAAATGGAAAAATTCAGATGCAACCCCATGTGTTGACCAAGCTATCTGAATTTCCTGACCAATTGCATGATACGAAAATGATTCAGCAATTTCTAGGAATATTAAATTATGTGCACAAATACATTCCTATACTGTTAGAAAAAACTGCTCCAATCCGACGACATTTGCATTCTGGATGGTCACCAGCAGCCACAACAGCAGTTCAATTGTTAAAAGCTGAATGCAAACATCTCCCCGAGCTCAAACCGCCAGGTAATGGATTTCTTATTCTTCAAACTGATGCATCCGATAATTTTTGGGCAGCCATCCTTTTTGAAAGAAAGGAGGATATGGGAGAAGAAATTTTATGTGCATATGCATTTGGAGAATCTTTAAGTCATCAGAAAAATTATTTTCCAGCAGAAAAAGAAACTCTTGCCATTTTCAATGGCATACAGAAATTTGAGTTATATTTAGCCCCTGCCAAGTTTTTGATAAGAACAGACTCAATGAATTTCAAGTATTTCTTATCAGCCAAAATCTCAAAACAACTCGCAAGAGGTAGATTATTGGCATGGCAGATATGGTTTCAAATGTATGATTTTGATGTCGAATGGGTTCCAGGTATTTCAAATTTTCTTACTGACTCTCTTACCAGAGAAATGAACAAAGCCCATGTTCATAACCAAAGAACTGATATTTTTATTCTTCGCGGTAAGACCCCTGCAGATGATAGCTTTGAAACTTTTGTAAAGATATTTGAGACTCTTGAATTAATCCTTGGTGATGTATTCGAAGAAATTAAAAAGATTATTGGATTGAGAATGAGAAGAAACCAATGGATACACAGATGTCAAGCTTGGCAGTCCAAGAATGTTGGTGTTTTGTTGGGTCTAGATGAAGAATTGGTAAAGGTATATCCTCTGCCAAATATGAAGGTAAAACTTTATTTCAAGACTCTTGATGATTACTAGTCTAAAGAATATACCGAAACCATGATCAAGGTGTTACAAACTCTGAATTATTATCAGATCATTGGAGGTATAGAATTTTCTTTTGCTGTTTATACTACTGCTAAAATGTTAGACCTAGATGAAATAAATATGATAGAAAGGGTTCAAATATTTTTAAAGTCTTTAAGAATTCCTGATCTGTTCGAAGAACTTGATGCTACATTTCTGTAAAGAAATGATGAAAATTTTGCAGGTACAGGTTCATTTCCTCAATATGAATTTTTTGAACCATTTGCAGACTGGGAAATAAGAGATGGTCGCTAGAAAAAGAAGCCACAAACTAGAGCTTCTCAATGTGTTGAAAGGACATTGCAATATCTGAGAACTTTCTCAACACCATGGGACTATCAGAGCTTAGAGTTTAGAAATCCTATTATCCCAAATCCTTTTGCACAATTATATGGACCTGAAAGAGTTGCTGCATCTGTGATAGCCAACAATAGTGAAGAAATCAAGAAGATCACTCTTTGGCTCAAGGAATTCCATAGCCTTAAGTTGCCTGAAAAATTGTCTATGATCAGAACCTTAGAGACAATTCAAGGAATATTTGGAGTAATCAAATTATTGATTAATCACAAGGCATTAATTACTATTAGTGTTATAGCCGGAAATTGGAGTGATGATGTGGTTTGTTTGATTAATCTCTTATTGACTACAAAAGTATGTTCATCAATGATTTTTGAATTAGGGTGGCAACAACAAGAGAATATCAATCATAACTGCAAGTTGTGGATCCAATGTGCATAGAACGCTCTGTCAACATGTTCCAAATTTTCAAGTGGGAATTATTAGATGGAGTGGAAATGTCAGTTCAGACAATGCCTGATTTCTGTAAAAGCAAAAAGGATTCCTTCCTTGACATAGAGATAGACCCATTTTCCTATGTTCATAGGTGGACCAAAGCTGATAATGAATATATATTCCTGCAAAAGAATCTCTATATTACGACCGACACAATAAATTTTGATACGGGACAATCTTCACGGGCACCACTAAAAGGAGAATCTTCTACAGTCGCGACAAAAGAAAAATCAACTACAGCGAAAGGAAAAGAGAAGGTATCGGATGAAAAAGAAACCATTTTCGTAGATCTGTACCAATATGCTCAAGAACAACATGACCCCACACGGGAAAACGAATATTTGAAATGGCTAAATCAATCTTGGTTAAACCAAAAGCTTCCTTCTTCCTCATCCGAAGCACATGATTCTGATTCAGATTATGATAGTGACCGAAGTCCGATGGGACCTTGGTAGTGCGTTTTATTTTTAATTATTGTACTCGAGAATATTGAACAGACACCGCCTGGAATAGTAATGTCTGGCAGGACCTTCAATAATTCTCATATGTTTTAGATCTATAAGTATGAGTCTTGTGTTTATGTATAGACATGAGTGAGTGAGTGAGTGTATGTGTGTGAAAGAGTGTGTGTAATCTGTGCTTTAAGAGACCAGAGACTAGAAAGCTCTTCTCTGAGGCATAACTTGGTATGTAACATCTTTATTTGAATTAATTCTGAAGCCTGCTGGGCCGCCTGTCTGAGGACAGTTTGTTCCAAGATCACCTTAAGTCAGGATTGTAAAGCGAGTTGAAAACCAGAGAAGTCGTGTATGTCCTCATATTTCCTGTGCCCTTGGTGGATGGTGTGAGGAATTTCAGCATACTCTTCAGATATATTCAAGTAAGTTACGGAGTCCATCATCTTTTCTGTAAATATCCTTCTAGCTTGTATTTGTCTTATCCATTTCTGCAAAGGCATGCCAACCAAATGGACCACCTTGAAGAATATTTGAAAATCCTTATAAAATCCTCTTGAATAATCTTTTAAAAATGAATCAAGAGGTTCATGTAATGCAACCTATCCATTTCATGCTTTTAAACCCCACCCATTAGTGCAAACTGCAAGATTCCCCTAATGCTCAGAATTGGCCTTGGAAGTTTGAATGTTTGCAATCTATCCTCCTACCACATCATGAAAATGGGTGATACATATGTCCAAATATAGTGTTCATTTACAAGTTTATCTCTTGGTATAAACCCATCAATCATTTGATAGGAAAGCTTAGTTGATGACCTAGAATGAACAAACATGAAACAAACTGCCTTTGCTGAAGATATAGGATGACCCACCTGGAAGTAGGCTTGTAATGTGTGTAGCTTGAATTCATGTACTATACAAGATCTTGAAATAAACCTGTAAATCAATGTCTCAGAAACCTCAACGTTGTTCTTTCCTGTGCTTTACTAGTAAGATGGTCTTCCAGTGCAATCTTCTATAGGAATTGAAGATAAAGTATACATAACGTTCTCATATGGAAAATTTTCAGTGTTGGATGCACTAATGGGCTGATTTATGCAACCCTTTTCTATTGGAGGGCTCATAAGATTATGAGATAATTGAGTTTATACTCTATGTTCTACTTCAAGTTTTTTCCCTTATAAACCCTTACTAAACTAGTTCCTTCAGAACCAATTATTTGGCTAACTTTGCCAATATAATTAAATCTAGGCATTTCTAGAAATAATGTGATGCAAAACTCTATAGAAAATCCACATTCAACAATAAAATGAGCAACATAAACAGGTCCCTTAAATTTTGAAGCACGTTCCTTACCATGTGAGCATTTAATTGCTGCAAGAAATCATTGCTCTCCTTCATGGATGAATCATCATCAAACTCCATTCGGTTCATCATCATCATAGTCATTATTCGTTGGTTTCAAAGTAATATGCAGGTTAAATGCTACCCCAATTTTCTTTCTAGATACCTAGATTGTTGAGAATCATCAGCTTATTCTCCATTTTTATCATGACCAAGCTCTCTAGTGTACTCATGTCCATAGTCGCACATTCAAAGTAAAATAACCCCATTTTGCTGCTCACATCTTCCAATGAAACATTATATTTCTAACATTTGTGATATAAAATCCTAAGTCTTTACACAAACATTCCACTCGTTCAGGGATTCTTGTAGATATTTCTCCATACTCATGCTTCAATGATCAATCAAAATTTTCCTTTTGGCCATGATTTCTTCATACCTATTGTAATCCTCTACTGTCATCTCATTTTTTATATGAATTTCATAAGAAATTCTATTCACTGGTGTGAATGTTGGGCCTACGTGTTCATCTTCAAGAATGTTGTTGTTTTGAGTTTTCTGAGTTCTGGTAGTATTGTAATCAATATGGAAAGAACATAACATAATGACCCCAATCTCGGAACTCTGTAATTTCATGGTCAATATTTGGAAACTCAGTCACTGGAGGTTGGGAAACTTTAATCATTGGTTTATGAACACCAGATTTGACTGAATTCAAGAACTGCTTATCCATAGAGACACATAAGTCTGCCCATTGTTACCTTATCTAGCAAATTAAAATTATGTGCTCACATTGTAAACCATTGGCAAAAGTAAAATTTGACAACTGTGCACCTATAGTAACAGAATGGCCACCTAGCAACTGCGTTGTCAATGTGTAGTGGTTTTGATAAGCATAATGTGGAGGGGGGTCTGGGGAGTAAATTGTTTTGAGTTTAGGGGGTGTGCACTTAGCTAAATTCTTCCATGTCATGGAGGTTATTTCATAAAACAAAAAATTTCAATCCCCGCCTTTCATTAAAGCTCTAAAATCAAGGGGGGATGAGCAATTTAACCTCGTGTGTTGATTTGTGAATGATAATGCCCATTGTTAAAAACTTTGAGATCTTTACCTTGCAATGTGCTTCTAACACATGTATTGCAAAGAAACAATATAACACTGACTGAGACCAAAAAGGTCAACGTACTTGTTTATGCACCATTTATCCCACATCGAACAAGAAAATGGTTTCATTGGTTTTCATATACATCAACGCATGGAGCACATGTCGACACATTATGCGCAAATGTTCCTCTTGTGGGCTCCTCCCTTCGGTTTGGTGCTTGTTGTGTTGGGCACTGGCTTGTAGCTAGATGGTTGTTACTTCACTTGGTTTGTGTTTGATTGCTAATTGGAGACTATGAATGTTGTGTTGTGTTGGGCGCTAGCTTATTACTTCACTTGGCTTGTGTTTGATTGCTAATTGGAGATTACGCATGTTGTGTTGTGTTGTGTTGGGCGCTAGCTTATTACTTCACTTGGCTTGTGTTTCACTGATAATTGGAGACTAGGCATGTTGTGTTGGGCACTAGCTTCTTACTTGATAGACCACTATTCCTTGGACTTCGCTTGTATTTGACTACTAATTAACGACTAGGCATGTTGTGTTGGGCGTTGGCTTGTAACTCGGTAGACGACTGTTCCTTGGACTTGGCTTGTGTTTCATTACTAATTGGAGACTAGGCATGTGTTTCACTACTAATTGGAGACTAGGCATGTTGTGTTGGGCACTGGCTTGTAACTCGGTAGACCATTGTTCCTTGGACTTGGCTTGTGTTTGACTACTAATTGGAGACTAGGCATGTTGTGTTGGGTGCTGGCTTGTAACTCGGTAGACGATTGTTCCTTGGACTTGGCTTGTGTTTGACTTGCTAATTGGAGACTAGGCATGTTGTGTTGGGCGCTGGCTTGTAACTCGGTAGACGATTGTTCCTTGTACTTGGCTTGTGTTTGACTTGTTAGGCACGAGCCCAATAATTTTTAAAATATTTTTTTTTAATCATATCTATATATATATATATATAATTAAATTTATTTAAAATAAAAAACTTTAATTTATAATAGTCCAAACAATTATACAAGAACCTAAAAATATGATTAGTCCTTTAATCAAGAGAAAGAAACAACTTCGCCGAGGGCAATGAGAATACCCAAGAAAGCTCACAGATTTTAAGTGAAGCTCAAAAAAATTTGTGGGTCAATTTGAGTTACAACATAAGCTCCAACTCGGGACTGCTTCTCTCTATGGGATTCAAGGAACTCGTAGAGCTATACCTTTATGTTGGGTTAATGGAGTCATGTCAATCCCATCTACGATATGAAATTTGAAACCTGCTATGATATAAAATGAAACTGAAAATAAAGAACAATGTCTTATCCTTTGGAAAATGGAGTCAACAGTCTACAACAATTAATTGGGCTCTTTTCAATATCCTGCAATTTGTGAGCTAAAACTTGCGACTTATTGATTGTTACCTGCTCATACTCAAACTATTCATGATGCAAACTGAAATTTGAACCAAAATTATACCCGTGCTTCTCCATTGAGCTATGGAGTAATTATTAAACTACTCTAATTCTCGTAATGAAAACTGATTTACTACATGCTTGTTGAAAATAAAACCAATTCATGAACTGCACACCATAACTAACTGATCTACACACTCCTACTTTATTAGACTAAAATTTTGCACTGTTATGTGTATTCATATTTCCAATGCAACCAAGCGAAAAATGGATTATCTGACTCACCACTTTGCATCCAGATGAAAACTTGAAAAGTATTTACAATATGGAACTAAAACTCCATAGGAAACTGATACTTACAAGAGAAATTTGAAGAGTGCATCTCTTTAAACTCTTGAATTTTCTGCTTATTGCTGAGAAGAAATAAAAAAAACAACTGAGTTCCATCATCATAATAATGAATGCACTTATCATTCCAAACTAGTGGAATCTGTAACCCAATTGAATCACTAAATAAACAAAGTGCAGTCGCGAGGTGAAATAAATGCAACCAATATCAATTGTCTACTTCTTGTTCACCAACAAGGAATATATATAAAATTTATCATTATCTAGGGAAAGATCTTCTCCGTTACTTTTCTGTATGACAACGATGCCAAATGTTGTATTTGTTTCTCAAAGGAAGTTCTTGGCCATGAAACTATGCTGAGAAACCAACTCAACCAAATTTAGGTTCAAGCTGACCCTCAAACTAGAGGGGACTCCCTCAAGTGTTATGAGACTTTAATGTTATTCACTGTCATTGGACAACAACCTATGAAGCACAATGGATAGATCTAGGGTTTGTTGTATAGGTGGTTGTTGAGGAGTAACAAATCCTTGCTTAACAAATAAGGCCTTCTCTTGCAAAGGCCTGATCAAGGTGCCAACTTTCAACTATGACAAAATAACATAACTCAAAATATTTTTCTAGAGGAATATAAGAGAAATTAGATAATCAAGTATCCTCCCTGAATACCTAATCATCTATAACTAGAACTGAAGCGTGTATAATAATCTCTAAAACAAAACATCAATACATTTAAGTATAGCATAGAAGCAACAATCAATTGATTTCTGGGTAATCAATTAAATAAATTGTTCAATCTGTTACTCAATATAGAAAATAACTTTGCTAGGAATGTAGAGGAGGTTGATACTCAACCCAACCCTTCCTAATGTCCTACACTACCTCAAATATATGCAGAAATAGAATACATAATTATAGGAAAATATATACATAAGAAACAAATCATATCATTAACTGGAGCCATAAGCCCTTGATTAAAACTTTGTAATTGTAGACTTCACCAAAATCTCAGGGTTTTGGCATCAAAACCCAACCCTTTTTTTATTACAAGTGATCAAATATATACACTAATACAATCCTCAAGTTGTTACCATTTTCCTGGAATAAAATCATAAACAAGAAACTAAAAATAAAATAATATCTCTAATTTGTTGCAGGAAACTTGGAATTGCTAAAAAATCCTCTACCTTCAATTATGGGAATTGGTTCATTGATGCTGATTGATTGTATTTATTCTTGGAACTAGTTTCTCACTTTTTGTCACAAATCTGCCTCAATCATCTGCCTGCTGATATTTTTCCTCGAATATCTGGGTAATGTTGATTTTCCTCCAAATTTGACTCTGTTGGAGTGTTCCTTGGAATTTTTCTATCTTCCTTCAAATCTAGGTCAACTCTGCCACTTGTTCTCCAGTGGTTGAAGTGTAGTTTACAACGTTTTTATCTTTCATATAGAACATGTTTTGGGAAAAAATAGAAGAAAAGTTTCTCTATTTTTCAAATTTTTTTTAGAAGTTTCCAGGTATAAATTCAAACTTGATTAGGTTGTAACATATTTCAGCAAATGTATTCAACTTTATGTAACCACTTTATTCTTCCACATTTGAAGATTGCGTATTTCGGAAACTAAGATTGTCTCTTAGTATGAATTCAAAATCTATCATTATTTGAGATGATATAAAAATTCTCATAAACTGGTCCACATGTTACATGAACGTCTGCCTTCATTAAAACTTATGTACAAAAATTTGGAGATCCTTTTCTTTCAGGTCAAAATTCCAGTGCCAATAATTACTTCTCCTGTAGTTGTAATAATTATTGAATAAGTTCTAACAATACTCCTTGGCTCAAGAGTAATGGAACGATTGAGAAACAAGAATTATAGTGCACCTAGTTTACAATACCTTGTATTAGCTATGGATGAAGGTCTAAGTACTAACAACATCACGTCCATGAGCTACGACTTACTCAAAAGAAGATGTAACCCTATTTTACTTGGTTGGATCTTCATAGCAAAATATTTCTCTTTCCTAAAACTACTTACAGATTTGCTGTAAATAAAATGATGAAGATTTTATCATGATATAAGCACTTTAAAAATATATTGTACACTTACAAGGATATGCTATTGTACATCTTCTAGCTTGCCTTTGTTGAAAGTGAATGCTGTAAATGATACCCTTTCTTATTCATTTTGAAATCTTGAATGATATCATCACTGACTCAAAATACTGCAATATGTTTGTGTTTGGCTCATTTTCAAAGAAAAGTGCAGTTATGTTTGACTTTCATTTGAAATTTCTTTCATAAACTAGTTGAACTTCGATTTAAAACTTGTGCCCTTTAAAAGAGTGAAACGTTTCCACCCGTATGCATCTTTTGTCCTTTACTAATCAAGAAATGCCCATTTTAATTTTGAATTATTGATATTTCTTCTTGAAATATGAAACTGTCAATGAGTCAAATGAAATAGCTCTTTCATTTATGTTGTTCATAGGCATACTCTACTACATAACTCCTATGTTACCAGAAACGAGAAATGGGAAACGAAACGAGAAACAAGAACGGTACGAGAAACGGAGTTTCGAGGTTTCGCATATAAGAAACGAGGAGAGAGAAAAAAATGAGAATAAGAATTTGAAATATAAATATTTAAATGTATAGTTTGATTCTCTCCAATATTGTTAATTTTCTCAAGAGTTTTATCCTTGAGATTAACAACAGAAGGAACATATCCAAGCAATTCACAGAGATTGGTTCAAATAACTTTTTTATGAGCACCTTTGGCCTCTGCAAAATCCATGTTGCATCCAAGTTCCCAAATCCATATCCTACCTCATGCATAAGCCTTACTGGTATAGAAATCTCATTGTCATAATCCAAATGCATACACACAAACAAATTATTTTAAACAGTTTAGATACCCAACACAAAAGGAAGAATTCTAGAGAAAAAAATGGAAAAAGAACCATGGTAATCACAACCCTTAATGTACTTAAATTCTACTTTGACAATCAATACCTTTCACTCTAATACCTAGTGTAACCCATTATGATTCTATAAATTTCACCCATCTCATCTTTAATTAAACTTAAAAGTGATTAATAAAAAAACGCAAAGTCTCATTTAGTTAGCGTAGCCTTTCCGAGGTCTGATTTCTACATACTCAAAGAAAAGGCAGTGCAAGGGTTTAAAGTTATGAGTGTCCACACAAATTTAAGCACAAAACTAAAGCAATTTCAAAGGTTGTACTTGAGAAAAGATGGCACTGAATCTAATCGTGGGGGAGTGGAGCTAACTGATGGCACTGAGTCTAATCGGCTGGGGGTGTGGAACTAATTGATGCTTGGATCTGATCTGTGCATTGGATACCTCTGATGAATGATATCGATAAATCTGCTCTAGTCTGTAGCTTAATTCCTCCTCAAACCTTGCCTTACCACTAATTTACATGCACAACTGCAAAAGGAAACTAATTGGCACGCAGGTCGAAAAGTTTACCACTGTTGGAACGAGAGTTAACTTGAGTGGGGAAAGGATATCATTAAATGGAGGAGAATCGAAGGTGAAAATGGATGAATGTTTCTAGTGAAACAATTTTCTGGCCACCTAAAATGAGAACCGGCGTATAAGACGATGTTTCCAGTGTCGTCTCGTTTCTAGAGTAGTTTTTCCAAAGAACGTTGACCATCATCACGTTTTTGGTAACATAGATAACCACATGAGAAGGATAGAGAGAAATTCTTATTCAAAAATGTGAAATTACATCGCAACTACTCAAAGATTATGTAGCTTTCCTTCCCAAAGTACATCTATGATGTTCACAACAAATATCTGGCACTAAAGATTAATCTTAGGTTTTTGGAAAGTATATATTATCCCAAGATTTTTAGAAATATATTTTGATCCACTCTAGGGATTAAATTTTTCCTATGTTGTGTATGGAAATGAGAGATGCCCAATACCACGTATTAATCTTATGAACACAATCCACATGCTACGCTCAACAAGTCTTGAATAATTGAGTAATTTTATCATCTGACAGGAGCCTTAGTATACTAAGAATATACTTTTCTGATTTTTATTCTAAACTTTTTTAGTACCTCTGTTCTAGAATCACCATCTAGATTTGTTATATGGGCATCCTCCTTATCTTCATCTGAATCTTGATAATATGGAAGAATCAAATTGCCATAATTGCATTACTCAACATTGTGTTGAGAATTGAACGATTCCACAAAAGAATCCTTCTAGCTCGTATATGTCTTATCCACTCTGCAAAGGCATGCCAACTAGATAGACCACCTTGAAGAATCTTAGAAAATCCTTATAAATTTGTCTTGAATAATCTTCTGAAAATGAATCAATAGGTTCATATAATAAAATCCATCCATTTCATGCTTCTAAACCCTACCCAACAATTCAATCTACAAGATTCCCCTAATCCTCAGAAATGGCCTTGGAAGTTTGAATGTTTGCAACCTATCCTCCTACCGCCTCATGAAAACGGGTGATATATATGTCCAAATATAGTGTTCATTTACAGGTTCATCTCTTCGTATAAACTCATCAATCATTTGATATGAAAGCTTAGTTGATGACCTAGAATGAACAAACATGAAACAAACTACCTTTGCTGAATATATAAGACGCCCCACCTAGAAGTAGGCTTGGAATGGGTGTATCGTGACTTCATGTACTATACATAATCTTCATATCAACCTATAAGTCAATGTATCAAAAACCTCAACATTTTTCTTGCCTGCGCTTGACCAGTAAGATGGTCTGCCAATGCAATCTTCTATAGGACTTCAATCTAAAGTATACATAATGTTCTCATCTGGAAAATTGTCAGTGCTAGATGCACTAATTGGCTCCTCTATGCAACCCTTATCTATTTGAGGGCTCATAAGATTAAAATCTAATTGAGTGTAGAATCTATGTTCCACTTAAATATTTTTCCCTTCTAAACCCTTACTTGAACTAGTTCCTTCAGAAATAATTATATGGTTAACTTTGGCAACAAAATTAAAACTAGGTATTTCTAGAAATAATCTGATGCAAAACTCTTTAGAACATCCACATTCAACAAAAAGTTTCCTCCAAGAGCATGAAACAACAAAAAAATGAACAATATCAGTAGGTGCCTCTAGATATTGAAGTATATTCCTTACCATTTCATACTTTAATTTCTACAAGAAATCATTTCTCTCCTTCATGGATGAATCATCATCAAGCTCCATTTGAGTGATCATCATCATAGTAATTATTCCTTGCTTTTGAAGTAATAAGCAAGTTAAATGATACCCCTATTTTTCTTTTTGGATGCATAGATTTTTGAGAATCATCGGCTTATTCCCCAATTCTATCATGACCAAGGCCTCTAGTGTACTAATATCCATAGTTGTACATCCAAAGTAAAATAGCCCTGTTTTGTTGCTAACATCTTCCAAGAAAACATTAGGATATTGACATTTGTTATATCAACTCCCAAGTCTGTACACAAACATTCCACTTATTCAAGGCTTCTTGTTAGAGATTTCTCCATAATCAAGCTTCAATGATCAATCAAATTTTGCCTTTGGGCAATGGTATTCACTGGTGCGGATGTTGGGCTTGCATGTTCATCATTAGGAATGTTATTTTAAGTTTTTAAAGTTTCGTGAGTATTGTAATCGACGTGGTAAGAACTTAATATAATCACCCCAATCCCAGGGCTCCGTAATTTCATGGTAGAAATCTATAAACTCAGTCATTGGAGGTTGGGAAAATTTAATCACTAGTTTATGAACACCAGATTTGACTAAATTCAAGAACTATGTATCCATAAAGAAACATAAGTCTACCATGTGTTATGTCATCTGGAAAATTGAAATCCTGTGCTGACATTTTAAACCATTGGCAAAAGTAAAACTTGACAATTGTGCACCTATAGTAACAGAATGGCCACCTAACAACCACGTTGTCACTGTGTAGTGGTTTTGATATGTAGAATGTATAGGGGGGCCTAGGGAGTAAGCTGTTTTGAGTTGAGGGGGTCCACACTTAACAAATTGTTGCCACATTGTGGAGGTTGTTTCATAAAACCAAAAATTGCATCCCCCCTTTTCATTAAATCTTGAAAATTAAGAGGGGGTGTGCAATTTAACCTCATATGTTGATTTGTGAACGTCAATGGCCATCGTTAAAAAATATGAGATATTTACCCTTGCAGTGTACTTCTGACACTTGTCTCGCAAAGCGACGCTTGATAACTTGGTTTTAACACTGACTGAGCTTGCAAAGGTCATCATACTTGTTTGTGTACCCTTTTGTGTTATGGGATTTATCCCACATTGAACAAGCAAATGGATTTTTTGATTTTAAGATACATCAATGCATGGAAAACATGTTGACGCATTGCGCACAAATTTTCCCCTTGTGGGCTCCTCCCTTTAGTTTGGTGCTTGTTTTGAGTGTTGGCTTGTAACTTAGTAGATGGTTGTTACTTGGCTTGTGTTTCAGTGTTGGCTTGTAACTTAGTAGATTTGAGTGTTGGTTTCTAACTCAGTAGATGGTTGTTACTTGGCTTGTGTTTGATTGCTAATTTGAGTGTTGGCTTGTAACTCAGTAGATGGTTGTTGCTTGGACTTGGCTTGTGTTTGATTGCTAATCGGAGACTGTTAATTTGAGTGTTGGCTTGTAAATAAGTAGATGGTTGCTACTTGGACTTGGCTTGTGTTTGAATGCTAATTGGAGATTGGGAACTGGCTTGTGATGGTTGTTACTTGGACTTGGCTTATGTTTGATTGCTAATTGGAGATTGGGAACTGGCTTGTGTTTGACTGCTAATTTGAGTGTTGGCTTGTAACTCAATATATGGATGTTACTTGGAATTGGCTTGTGTTTGACTGCTAAATGGAGATTGGGAACTGGCTTGTGATGGTTGCTACTTGGAATTGGCTTGTGTTTGAATTCTAATTAGAGATTGGGAACTAGCTTGTGTTTGACTGCTAATTGGAGACTGCTAATTTGAGTGTTGGCTTGTAACTCAGTACATGGTTGTTACTTGGACTTGGCTTATGTTTGACTACTAATTAGAGATTGGGAACTTGATTGTGATAGTTTTTACTTGGACTTGGCTTGTGTTTTACTGCTAATTGGACATTGGGAACTGGCTTGTGTTTGACTGCTAATTGGAGACTTCTAATTTGAGTGTTGGCTTGTAACTCAGTAGATGGTTGTTACTTGGACTTGGCTTGTGTTTTACTTCTAATTGGAGATTGGGAATTAGCTTGTGATCGTTTTTACTTAGACTTGGCTTGTGTTTGACTGCTAAGTGGAGATTGGGAACTGGTTTGTGTTTGACTGCTAATTGGGACAACTAATTTGAGTGTTGGCTTGTAACTCAGTAGATGGTTGTTACATGGACTTGGCTTGTGTTTGGATGATAATTGGACTGGGAACTGGCTTGTGATGGTTGTTACTTGGACTTGGATTGTGTTTGATTGCTAATTGGATATTGGGAACTAGCTTATGTTTGACTACTAATTGGAGATTGGAAATGAGCCCAATAATTTTTGCTAAAAGTTCAAAAGTTCAAATATTTTAGGTAAATAATTTTAATAATATATATATTATATATATTTTTATAAAATAAAAATTTATTTAAAATTAAAAACTTTAATTTAGAATAGTCCAAACACTTATATAAGAATCTAAAAATATGATTAGTCCTCCAATCAAGAGAAAGAAAGAACTTCACCAAGGGGAATGAGAATACCCAAGAAAGCTCATATATTTTAGTTGAAGCTCAAAAAATTGTCTGGGTCAATTTGAGTTATAACAAACATCGTGATGATGTTGATGTAAAGACCTATCTCAGGGTCCTCAAACCATAATTAAAATTGGTCACATAATTTTATAGCATAAAAATTGAAATTTGACAACATATATATTAATTACAACATATTTAAAACACTAAAAACATGTAAAGAATTAAATTTATGGAAATTTACATAAATTAAAAAACAATAACAAGAATACCTTATATAGTGACTCGGTTGCGATGCTCTTGCTGGGACCTCCTGACTTAATTTTCCACCCTTCCATATAGGTGTTAATATAAATTGTAATTGATGGCGAAGGCAAAGATGGGTGCAAGCATATTGGTCAAGAAGCAAAGAATTTGGAACCATTTTTAGTATATAAGATCATCTCAAGTGCTCTTGGAAACTACTCAGATAAATAGAGCTCAAAAATAACTTTCCAATGGTATATGGAAGTCTGCAAATGGCCTTCTGGATAAAACTTTATTACCAGTAAAAGATAGACAGGCCAAAAGGAGGTCAAAGGTTGTAGAGCTAAAGTTGGTGATGTTTTTTAATGGGTGCTAAGTTTGGCAAGGCTTGCTTAAGTTGGAAGAGCACTTCGTGGAGGAGAGGAATTAAAACCTGAGCATGTATGAAGGTGGATCGTGAGCCAAATGTCCCCACTAATTCATTGTGAAACATGTGGGGGCTCATGCCCACTTGAGGATTAACAATAGGGGGGTCTGTGTTGGGTGGATTGCCCAAAACACCAATCAGGAGATCAATGGTTCTCCTTAAAAGTGGGACCCCCCCATTTACTATGAAACCACATGAGGGGGTTCCATGAAAACTATGATGGTAAATAGAGCGGGACAACATGGCATGCATAGTGACTATTGATTGGTGCACAAAGGATCCCATAGGGCAACTCACCCCATAAGTTTTTTCCTTGAGAGTTCCAAGGGTAGGCACGACTTAAGATCCCGGGGATATGGATCCGTGATGATGTGACTGAGTGACAAAGCATGCTTTGATTGGTGCACATCAACTAAGTGAAGGGAACCCACTTCACACATCACCTTGGAAGGATTATTTCCAGATGTTTCCAAGGCAGGTGCGAGTCCAAAACTTTGGGATGACGTCATGCCAAGATGACATGGATAAGATGACACATGACGTGATAAGTATTGTTTGATGAGGTGACATGGAAATGCAATGTCATGATGACATTAGTATGATGTGGCACCAATGAGGGTGCGACACGTGGCATGTAGATTTGACATTTTTAGGTACCCAAGTAGGTAAAAAATGAGTGACACATGGTACCACTCAACAAGTGACACATGACATCCTTGCAGAGGCTGCATACATGTTGTAAGTGACACGTAACACTAGAATAATTGGATGGTGTTGTTGATGGTGCTGGACCCGCCAACATTTAGGGGATCTCCCCGGTATGAAGTCCCAACTAGACCTCACACCGTTTGGTGTAGGAGTCCCATCAGGTACGATGGCATGATTGCCATTATCTTAAATATATGCCTTAGCTCTTTCTTGTCAGAACATGAGAGTGGTTTACTTAGTCTTTGAACAACAAGGTTCGTGTTTCTGGTTAGTGCGTAGTGTCGCTTGTGTCAAGGTTCTTTCATGGGAGAGGGATAGGCTGAGAGTGAGTCTCAAGTTGAAAAGGAATAGTTCCAACTCTGTTAAAGACGCACAACATAATAGGACATGTGCAGCTTCCGGCAGAGTAGTCCACATGGATACTGCAGTCACGAACACAAGGTGAATAGATATCACGTACAACACCCAACAGAATAGTCCATGAAAGTGCAACAGTAGTTATAACAAGTTTACAATAATGAATTTGTCGAGTGTCCGGCGGAATAGTCCACATGGGGGAGACAATGTTAACAACTGATACAACACATTTCCAACATCATATGTACTAAAACAACCGAAATAGTTCTACTATCTTAATACATGTTAAAGAAACATGCATTACAAGCGTCCAAAGAATAGTCTTACAAACGAATACAATACATGTGTGAAAATGTGTTGGCCTGTTAACATGCTTATGAATCAAACAAAAGTTCCAAGACACATCTGTACACCATTACATCACTAACCCTGATCATGGGGCATTGGAGCCACTACTCGCTCCTCAAAGAAAAGACTACAGACTCTCAAGGCTATGTGGGAGGAGCCAAAGTGAAAAAGTCCTTTGCATGTACAAATGAGGGGTATATATAGTCAAGGGTGAACTGGAGCCTTGTGACTCTTCCACTTCCCTCATGACTATTTGACTTACTTGACTCTTCAACCGAAATGAATCTTAAACTTTGTATGTGGGTATCTTGGAACTCCATGTTACATTACATTGATTACAATAGTATGGTCCATAGTGGTGATGTGGCCGAGATGACTCATGACATGACTCGACGTGATAGTGCTGGCATGTTCATGCTGATGGTGCTGTCCATGTCGAGCTACAATGCTGGTGAATAATGAGTGTGATCTTGGTGTAATATAGCTTCACCTCCGCATGGAAAGGTGTGAGGATTCTATGATGGTCTTGGTGTTCGCTTGATGTTTCACATGCATGTATCCCCTTCGCTGGTACTTGGCATGCTTCATGTGTTCATCCGTTTGTGAACAAGTCTCCTAACATGCACTCCTTGTTCATCCCTTTCATCGTTGCGCCATGTCTCATCCATGTACCTATATCTGCAGTCACTCATGACAAGACAAAATAAAATCTAGAAATCCCCTAGTCTACTATGATGCATCATCTTTTGTTTTCGGGTGTAGGTGATTGGGAGAGAGGAAAAGGTTCTGAAAATGCGGTGAGCACGTTTCAGGCTAGGATGTGGACTCCATGGCACTATTAATAAAAATTGCGCAGAGGTCACTACAAGGCTGGGACGAGAAGGTCAGAACAACAGTGACATTTTGTGGGATTTGGCTCAGCTGGGAGGCAGAACTGCACAATTTTTTCAAGGAAGGCAGTGCAGGAAGCATAGGACACTGGCAGTGAAAACTATTCAGATTCTTAGTGGAGGTTGGGAAAGAGCTGTTGGAGTTTTCTAACCAAAATTATGAAGAGCTGGGAGGCAGGCATGCGGGACATGTTTGCACAGTTTTCGGGTTGAGCGGGGTGTTGGGTAGCTGGTGGACAGTCTAAGAAAACTATACAATTTTCAAGAGGAGTAGCAGGTCATCTGGTAAGGGGAATGACTGACAGAACTGTGAAATTTTAAGAGATAGTGCAGTGATAGGAAACAGATTCCTGTCCCTCATGTCTGCGCAATTTCTTTAGTCAGTGGAGGCGGGCATGTTGACAACTTTTACGCAATGTTTTGGAGGAGTGAAGCTCGGGGTCACTGCCCGGTCAAACTCTCTGGTTGACTAGTGGGAGCTTGCTGGATGGCTTGCGGGCAACACAGATTGAGATGGCTTCTTGGGTAGCTTCTACACGGTGCGTATATTGGAAGCATCAGAGTATAATATCGCGCGTGCTGTTGATCACTGGCTCGATCAAATTATAGGAGGATTCATCACTGAGTTCGCGGTAGATACTTTAGTCAACTATAGCAAAGCAGAGTGACGCTTCCTCAAAGGACCACGAGGTAAGTACGTTAAGTCTTTGAACACTTGGATTAAAATTCTACTCTGTGAAAAGTGGGTTATGCGAATAAATTGATGTTTGGGGCTACACGAAGTGGGAGAATCCACAGAAACGAAGGTAGTGCAGAAGTAGAAACTAGCCCCTTGATTTCACCCTCCTGAGGGAACGAGGAAGAGCTCACGAAGATCTCACAAATAAGTGTGATCAATTTAATAAGACAAAGGATTCTGTGCATACCACCCCCACCCACACCACCACCAGTTTCATCGTCTTCACCCCCATCTTCGCCCATACCACCTCCGCCACCACCGCAAGTCAATATGGTGAGCGCAATAAAGCTGCCAGTGTTCAAGGGAGTGGGGAATGAAGATCCAGACCAATTCTGGTTCGTGATAAAAGATGTATGGGAAGCGCATGGAGTTATGGATGACAATATAAAGAAAGTGACGTTGGTCAGCACTTTGCAGGATCGCGCGCTGACTTGCTACATTAAGCATTTCAACAACAATCCAAATGCGGGGATTGTGGATATCAAAACTATGCTAAATAAAGAATTTAGCAAGCTAAAGTCAAAGGCGCAGTAAATCATTGTGTTTGAGGAAATCACAATGCTACTAGGCGAGACCCCTTGGGAGTTGGATCAAAGACTGAAGTGCATAGTTCGCGAAGCTAACATGATGTTGACGGATGGAAAACACCGCGAATGGTTTGTAGCATCATTAACACTACATCTAAGGAGCGTGCTGTCACAACAGAGGCTAACAACTCAGGCTGAGGCCTTGGAGGTCGTGATGAGATTGCCTGAGACCCCAATACAGGATCCCAACCTGGGAGTTCAGCAGATTCATGCACAGTTGAAAAACTTGTGCCTTGAGATGCAGAGTCTGAAGCAAGACAGGACAACTTGCCCAAAAGTGCGTGACAAGGTATGGTGCATAAGGTGCAAAGGTGAGGGACACGACAAGGACCACTGCCTGGTGTTTGTGAATTACCCCATGGGAGGAGGACCAATGCCATTGAGATCGGAGGCATAAGCAGGACCAAGCACGACACCTGCATTATGGTGTGTGATTTGTCAGATAGGAGGAAAGCTTGCTACCGATAACTACCATTTATTACAGAAGTACACGCAGAATTCATAGCAATTGTTCTGTAAGTTTTGTAGATCAGTGGGACATGATGAGCGTGCCTATAGAAGTTATGAGCTGATGATGGATTAGACTCATACCTACAGATTTCAGTCTGAAACGCAGCCCCTTGACTAGAACGCAGGGATGGCGCGAACCAGATTTCAGGGGTGCAGACGAGGCTAGGGTGGAGGACGAACTGGAAGAGGTCGCGAACAGCTAATATGTTACAATTGCAGAGGGCCAAGACATTATGCCCATGATTGTACGAATCCAACATGTCCATCATGCTTGTATTGTACATTGTTTGATCATGAGATGGAGGATTGTCCCACACTGATAGTGAGGTTGCGTGAAAAATGAGCACTCCAACATCCCCCGACTCAGAACCTGCAAATGATGAGGTCTGAGCCGTGTGAGGAAGACCCTAATGTGAATATTGTGCTCTGAAGTGGAATCACGACCGGGGATGACAAAGGCAAGCAACCTGAAGAGAGTACTTGGGTTCGTAAGGCTCCGAAAGAACCAAAGTTTGATTTGGAGTGCACTAAGGAAACCTTCATGGAATCCAAGAAGAGCTTCGCTGATGCCTCCACTTCAGGAAGAAAAGACAGACCGGAGCCAAAAATGGACCCATCGATGCTCACAACATTCCTAGAAACATGCATGAAGCTGCTGCACGATAGCAAGGTTGTAAAGGGGTTGCAGGAACTCATAAATAGATGCGTTGGGATCGTGCCAAGAGAACCACGCGTAGTCTAGAAGCTTGGAAAGCACACAATGAGGACGGGAAGGGAGATGATATTGAATGCACAGATTGGAGAATATGAGATGGACAAAGTGATTTTGGATCTAGGATCGGATGCAAACATTCTGATGAAGCAGACATGGGAGTGCATGGGAAGGCTTACACTGCAATGGTCTCCTATCCAATTGCAAATGGCAAACCAGCAAAATAACCTACCTATGGGGAGATTGCAGGGAATCACAGTGGATATCAAAGGAGCAAGCATGCTAGCAGACTTTGAAGTGATAGAGATTGTTGATGACAGCAATCCCTATCTGGCGCTATTAGGAATAGATGAGGCCACTGAAATGAATGGGGTGATAAATATGAAGAAGCACAAGATGATTTTTGAGAAAAAGTCTCTACGTGTAGTTGTACCTTTGGACCCTGTAGAAGGATCGTGTTGCATGGAGCCAGTGCGCGACTACGATAGCGACGATGATTTGGATTGCATCTACAAGATATCCACAAGAGAAAAATACTGGGTGAACCCAACCACGGATGGATGAATCTCATGGAGCACGAAAGCTCATGCACATCAGATTCTGACGAGGAGATAAAGCGATGGCAGAATTGGTTACACAAGGTAACTATGCTAAACTATAACATGATGACGAAATCGCTGCGCTGCGTATCAAAGGAGGTAAGAGATCTTCCTACGTATGATGGGTTAAGTGAGGTGGATGACTTCCTCAACATATTTGAAAGAGAAGTGCCGGAAAAAAATGTTTTGAAGTTTTGAATGGGTTGCTATGCTACGCCTGTGAGGTGGTGGGGTACGCACAAGGAAGCTTCGGGGACTGGCGCGAATGTAGGAGGATGATGTGCATGCAGTTTGGGAAACCTCAGATGTGATTGAAAGACAAGTATGAAGAATGGGATGATCCACGTGCGCACTCACCAAATGGACAAAGGTCTATTGGGAAGAGTCACAACTTGAGTGGGTGCACTTGTTCTGTCATAACCTGGATATTATACCCATGAATTGGTATATAGAGATGGAGTACTCCATGGAACGAATGAATGGGATATCTTGCGTGAGGGATTCCTGTTAACCTTCATGTTTGAGGATCGTTGGTGGGATACTGTTGATGATGTGCTACAAGCAGTAAAAGCAACTATCTTTAAATTACCTAGGAGCCATTAGAAGTGATTCAACCTTAATGGGCGACCTAGATGAGCTGCGTGCTGGAGTGTTACAACGTGAGGGGTAAGAAATCAAGAAGATATGATGTATGAGAGATAGCTTAGGGTAGGAAGTCTAAGTCTTGGGTCGTAGAGTAGGTAGAGGCTCTGCAGCTGAGTGCGCAGAGGCCTAGAGTAAAAGTCCGCAGCTGAGTGCGCGGACCCCTGCAACTGAGTGTGCAGGGCGAGTCGAGTTTGTAATTATCCAAAATTATCAATAAAGAGAAGTATTCTATAATTTTTGCGTCTTTAATTCATGTTTAATCTTGTTATATTGGGTATGAATTTCATTTATAATGCTTATATGATGTGTGAATATATGTAAATGTGTTGGTTAAGTGAACACAAGTAAGAACATTTGTTTACGCGAAGCTAACTAAGATCAGGTAGTAAGATAAGTGAAACACTTAGGATAATTAAGGAATTTGCGCGACTCATTGCCATAACAGTGCAAAAACACAAGCCCTAGATTAGGGCTGCACAAAGGTTGATCGTATACTTTCATGAAGGTATTGAAGGCTGGAATAGAGGGTTTGTCCGATAAGCCAGAGCGAGATCACCTACACGAAGGCAGGGATAGAAGAGATCAATGACATCACAACCATCTCAAGGGTGTAGAAACTTGGATCCAACATCCCCCCATACTGTTGCGGGTGAGATTTCAGTCCGTGCTCCATTGGCTAATGCCGAAAGGGCTAGTAGTGTAGGGATTTTTTTGGCTAATTAACACTGAACTTGATGGACTTATTCCACTCTCTGCTTGGTGAATTCCGCTAAATTGCCACCCTGAATCTTCTAATGAGTTACCTACAATGTCATGAGATTTCCTGCAATGGAAGCGGTGATGGTATAAGCCTCGTTGATCCATGGCTATAGGCACACTTTTAAGACCGCTTATTTGTGCCGAGTGCCATCCACTTGTTCCTTAAGCACCTTTGCCTCTTACATCTGTGCGAGCCTCTGTGTAAGGGAAACTGTCTGCGTGGTCCCTTTGACCTCGTAATACCTTTGTTGTAGCTCGCGTGCCTCTGTCTCTAGGCATTCCACATTCAGGTCCTTTTTCAGGGTGGTCAAGACCTCGAATTACTATTCAAAAAGTCTTGTGCATTTTGATACTACACTATCAACCGCCACTATTTTTGTTGCAACAATGGTGGCACGATGTTCCCTGAATTCTGGTGGGGTTGAAGGTTGAGTCGTCAACTATACTTCTACGATCTACAGGTTCAGCTCTAGCTGAATCCTGGCCATCTCTGCCCGAGTGTCACGCACCCCTTGTGGGAAACTTGTGGACGCATGCCTCAACCGGTTCTTCCACCTGAATGTCCAACTCCGGGGCCATTTAGCAGGCCTCCTCGACTACTTGCATGATTTGATGATTCTGTTCTACTGCCTCATTATGCTACAAGCCCAACTACTTGATGTTTTTGGCTTGATAATACTCAGCTGCAGAGCCTCTACCTACGCTATGACCCAAGACTTAGACTGCCTGCCCTAAGCTATCTCTCATACATCATATATTCTTGATTTATTACTATCAAACTACTTAGAGCTTATCTCTATTTATACAATCCCATGGTCTGTGGACCATGGGTAGATCTTTTACAACTGACATTACATTTCAAAATAAGGGTGGACAACCCTATGACTCTTTAACATCTACGTGCTCCACGACCACAAAATGCAGAGTCTTTACACTTGGATTACAAAATTTGCTCAAAATATAGGCATTTAGCCCCAAAACTATCCTTGGGGGATTTCGCGCCCAACAAGCCCCCAACACAAACATCGTGACTCGCCCTCGAGTCACTCTGCAGGTGTGGAGATCTTAGCGTGAAGACCTCCCAGCTCCATTTGGATGGCCACAACCTTGGCAACGCACTGATTGGCCACCCACTAGACTTCTTCCACTCTTTGCTCGGTGACTGCCACTGAATTGGCACCCTGAATCTTCTGCTGAGTTGCCTACAATGTCGTGAGATTTCCTTCAATGGAAGCAGTGATCATATAAGCCTCATCGATCCATGGCTGTAAGTGTGCTTTTAAGACTGCTTCTTTGTGCCAAGTGGCATCCACTTGTTCCTTAAGTGCCTTTGCCTCCTCCATCTGTGCGAGCCTCTGTGTAAGGGAAATCATTTGCGTGGTCCCTTTGACCTCATCATACCTTTGTTGTAGCTCACCCGCCTTTGTCTCCAGGCGCTCCACATTCAGGTCCTCCTGCAGGGTGGTCTGGACCTCGAATGATTGTTCAAAAAGTCTCGTGCAATCTACTACTGCACTGTCGACCACTGCTATTGTTGTTGCAACAATGATGGCACTTTGTTCGCTGACTTTTGGGGGAGTTGAAGGCTGATCCCTCAACTGCAATTCTGTGATCTGAAGGTTTAGCTCTAGCTGAATCCTGGCCATCTTTGCTTGAGCGTCGTGTACCGCTGTGGCTAACTTGCGGACACGCACCTCAACCGGTTCTTCTCCTTGAATGTCCAAATCTGGGACCATTTGATAGGCTTCCTCTACTACTTGCATGATTTTCTTGTTCTGCTCCACTACCTCATTGCACTGGAGGCCCAAATGCTCGATGTTGATGCGCTGCTCGCTCATCACCTGCAGAGCGTGACTCTCCCGGGCCCTAAGTTCCGCGATGACTCCATCCTGCAAGAGGTGGAGTGTCTCTCAAGGGAGCACGACCATATTCAATCCCACCCCTTTCAGGCTACTGAGCATGGGCTTTTCGGCCTCATTTTCTGTAGTAAGTGCCCCATTTGGTAGCACTATCGTGTTGGTCACCTTTGTGTGCAACATATCTGCGGCAGCTGAAGTGCCGATCACAAGGCTGGTGGACACTATGCCAACCTGTGAAGTGCAAGCCTGCAACTCCTGTAGCTCTGTCTAGAGAGCCGCTAATACCAGTTACTTCTTCTCTTCGAACTTTTGGAAGAACTCCGTGGTGACATCCCTTAGCATTTCTCCAATATCGTGCAAATCACCCTCGGTGAGGGTGATTGGGTCGATGGATGTCTTTGAGGCCTTGGTTTTGTTCCGCGGAACTGTCTTTTCTTGCGGGCGCTGACGCTTGAGTTGGGTGGACATCATCTGTGGGTCTGTGCCACCTTGTTCTATTAGCTCCACTATTTCTTCTTCAGTCCCAGGCGAAGGTGACTTTTGTCCTTCGCGCTCTTCTCCTCTTGTTTTCTGTTGTTCATCCAATTTCGCGGCGTTGCGCATTGCTTGGGTCTTAGCCTCCGCTTCCTCTTTTCTGCGCTTCTCAGCCAGCTATGCCATTCACAGTTTTGTTTCTTCCTTCTTACACTGCGTGGTGGATGTGTCCGTTTCCACCGAAGAGCCCGTTGCAGCGCGCCACTCCTGCGGCCAAGACTCAAGGACTGCAAAGATAACATCATTAGTCACCAGATATGGTAAGTTATGCCATGTATTCATAGGGTCCTTTCGCGCCCTGATAGAGACATGGTGGAAATCTGCTTTGAACTATACAAAGCTCTACAAACTGACATGTATTGTGGGCAACAGCCACGGCTTGCGATTGATCCCCATCCGGATACTCATCTCCATCAAGATCCAAAATATCTTGCCTTCTTTTATGTGCTATGCATCCTTGGTCACCCACATCGAAGTGTACTTTGCTACCTATGGAAGGTCCAGTGTGACCGAAGGGAATTGGCTATCTTTTGGTAGCTCCCATGCCACTAGTACAATCAAGAGAAAGAGCCATGCATATTGGAACGTCTTGCCCTGATCCTGTGCCTTGTGACAATTCGAAAGGAACTCGTCGCACAAATAATTCGCCCAGTTGAACTGGACTCCCTCAACGGATTAGGATGCTAATGTAATCATAGGTGCGGGCACCTCATCCACGTGGCACTTTCGCATCACCTTCCCTACTAACATTTGTGTCGCTACCTTCACTGCAGGGTTGTTAATGCTGGAGATGGCATATCCCCACTTCTTCTTTTCCAACTTGAATTTCGCTTTCATAGCCTCTGCGAGGGCCAACTCGCCACCTTTTCCTTTTGATATATAGGCTGGATTCTCCCCTGAGTAAGGCAGTTGTGTGATGCGATGAATCAAGTGATCTGTGATGGGAATGGGCTCCTCCATCCACAAACACCCATCATGCAGCAAGCAGAGAAGTTGCCTGATGACGAAGACAGTTACTGGGGCGGGGTGGTAATGTGGTACCCAGAGAAGGTTTAGCAACCCGACTTTATCTACACCCTTGAGCCATCTCTGTGACTCTAATTCAATCGTTCCAGTAGTTGTATCAATCCTTTGGTGCATTAACTGCTCGGTCACTAAATGTGGGAATTTCTTGTGAAATGCGAGGTCCCAATCCTCGAACTTTAGTACAGTAACCCACCCGAAGCGGGACCCCTAAAAAATAATGTCATCTGGGAGCAATGAAGTTTGCAGGGAGCTCTTGCTCTCGTCTTTATCCTTGGGCACCTTAGCTTTGCCCTTTCATGGTGGAACATATTCTGGTAACCTGGTAATAGGGTTTGCACCCTAGGTTTCAACTTCCATTTCCACATCCTCCTCATCAACCAGGATTTCTTCAGATTCTTCGTCGTCTGCCTCTAGGTTAATAGCCTTCCCCTTCTCCTGCAAGGTGAGCTTGGTCCTCCGTGGGTTTCTTGGTGAGATGCACACTAGTAGCATAGGCTTCTTTTTCTTATCTTTCTTTTGTCTCGGTGTCCTGGGTGATTTAGGGACTTCAACTACAGCTCCGACACTCTCTGGGGTAGCTTCTACTACCTCAATTTCTTGTGCAGCTTCAACTTCTGTGTCCATGACTTCTGTGGGTGTTGAAATCATTCTATTATGGAGGTCTTGCGTCTCCTTTGACAATCTCTCAAACACTGAACTTGCTCTCAAAGCCTCAAAATTCGCATGGTCCATTCACAGCTGATAGCGTGACAGCTAAATTTTCAAAATGCCAAGTGTTTTTCACTGGGAAACCACTTGTAATTTATAGGGCCTTTTGAATTCAAATCTGACCATTCCCCCCAAATTCGGCCCATTAATGCTGGATTGGCAGCAGATTTTCAAGAATCTAACCCATAAATTTCATCTTAAATGCCTGCCGCCCGCTCCATTTGGCCTCATTCTAACCATCAAATTGTGAAAAGTGACTTTAACGGCCACTTTCCGGTGGACCTGTGTGCTATTTCCATGAGTAGTGCAACTACCTTCACACTATCATTGACCCTGTGAAACTTCCCTACTTCGTGCAGTCCTGAAATCACGCAGTGCATCTCCCCAACTCGGGCAGTGTAGTTTATAGTCTCGCGCCTTCTTTCAGCTGCCTAGAGCACTAAGATTGTGCTTCTTTCCTTTAGTCAGATGGCTGGGCCACTTGTGTATGGCTTTAATCGACTACCATTCACCTTTCCTGGGAAGGGATCTCCATTCAACTTAACCAATTAGACCACACCGCTATCGGTAATCTCCTTAATAACATAGGGCCCCAGCTAATGCATTCTGAATTTCCTTGGAAATTTATCAAATTTTCTGTCATACAACATCACCAAATCATTCACCTTAAAGGTGTGCAACTTAATATGTCTTTCATGCCATGCTTTTTCATGTTTCTTTTGGACCTGCTGGTAAAATCCAACCAAAAATATCTCTTCTTCAAGTTCATCCAACTGCACGAGCCTCTCTTCCAGGGCTTCGTGATTTGTCATACCCGTGAGTGCCACAATGCGTAGACTAGGCACAATGTACTCCATGGGCATCACCGCTTCAACACTGTATACCAACCTAAAGGGTGTCTATCCCGTTAACTTCTTGCATGTCGTCCAATAAGACCATAGTACTACAAATCCCCCTCTCTAAGGGTGATTGGGTCAAAGGATGTCTTCGAGGCCTTGGTTTTATTTTTTGGCATTGTCTTTTCTTACGGGTGTTGATGCTTGAGTTGGGTGGACGTCATGTGCGGGTCCGCACCACCTTGTTCTGTTGGCTCCACTGTTTCTAGTTCAGTCCCAAGCGAAGGCGACTTTTGTTCTTCGCGCTCTTCTCCTCCTGTTTTCTACTGTTTAGCCAATTTCACAGCATCGCGCTACCTGGGCCTTAGCCTCCACTTCCTCTTTTCTATGCTTCTTAACCAGCTGTGCCATTCAGATTTTGTTTCTTCCTTCTTATGCTGCACGATGGACGTGTCCATTTCCACCACGGAGCTTGTTGTAGTGTGCCACTCTGGCAGCCAAGACTCAAGGACTGTAAAGATAACATCAGCAATCACCAGATATGGTATGTTATGCCATGTCTTTGTAGGGTCCTTCCATGCCTTGTGTTAGCACCTGAATCTACCTTAGGCTGAAGGAAGGAAAAAATTAGGGTAACCACAAACCATGCTCAGTCTGGTAGCTAGCCCTACCAGAGCAGTAGTGGGCTCTCTCCGAGTCATGCTCAGTGAATAGATGATCTAAATGGTCTGAGATGACTTAAAATATAATGTTTACCTTAGGCTAGTAAGTGAATAGGGATTTTGGAAACAATTTTATAAAATGACCGAGCTTCTGGGATGTTATGGGACTGGCGCTCAGCAAAGAACAAAGAATTGAATATGAAGGCACAGATTATTCCATGAGGCAAGGTAGGCGGATAATGTAGAAATTTAGTTTGAGGTATCACGACATGAATAGATTGATGAAGAAAGTGAAAATGGCATAGTGACATGAATCCTTTTCAACAGAAGAATAACATTGAAACATGAAATTTTCCCACGGGCAGAGCAATAAAAATTGGATTCTACCTAATCTCACTCAGAAAATTTCACTGGAAATGAGCATGAAATGAATTATGAAACATAACTGAATACATATGAACACACAAGAAATACATTTTCTACACTCACAACCACAAGAATCTCATGAAACAGAGCTGCTGCCTTTCATTAATTCTCTGTAAAAAATACACAGTGAAGAAACAGAGTTCCTTTCCCACAGTCTCCCAGAAGTTACAAGCCAACCAACCCTTTGCAAATAACTTGCATACAATATATAGAATGTGTGAGGAAGAGATAGAATGCCCAAGGGTTGGGGAGTTACTCGAATCATTGCGAAATGGAGATGGAGAGCCAACCTTCAGCTACAGGTGCAGCGCTGCAGACATGACATTTGGCATTGGGGTGACCGTTTGCCTTCCACCGCCACTTGGATAGAAGCCAAGCTGGAGAAAAAACTCCTTAAATTCCACCTTTGGTGCCAAAAAACCGAAGTGTAGATGACCGGGCCCACTTGGAGAAGTCGCAAACTGAAATTTCGCGAAACGGAAGAAAATTAGCAATTTTTCCTCTGTGCGCCGTGCCAGTTTCTTTGTGCGTTGCACTACGTTTCGGCCTGTTTTGGGGCACTTTTAGGTGTCCAAAATGTGCCCAAGTGTGCTTTTTGGAAAGCTTGTCCTGTCTACTTTCTAACCCCACTAGAATTTTCAAATTTGGTGCTCATTTTCCCCTCCAAATATTCATTCTCCCAAGACTACTTTCTGTGTGTCAAAAAAGTGGCAGAGAGGCCATTTTTGGGTGTTTTTTGACCTTTAGGAGACCCAGACCTTTCCAAAATCTCTTGCCTGGACACCAGTAGTTGTAATTTTTGATGCTGAATCCAAATATGCAAGCGTTTTCTCCATTGGAGCCCTAGAATTTTAGCGTCGCGCCAGTGGCGCGGCACATAGGGAGGAATTTCCTATTTTTTATCCTTAGGAGCGCTGAAGAAGTCATGGGAGATGAAGTCCTCCCAAGCAATACCCTGCAATCCCAACTGATGGTCTACTAGAATCCGGATAAGGGCAAAGTGATAAACGTTTTGAGCTGCTGTTGAGGGGTCTTTTGCTACATTAAATTCTTCATCCTCTCTATGTTCTTGCAGATGAAAAATGGGAGGCTCATCATCCGCACCCTGGTGAAGTGCATGAGCAACCTGATGTGATAGGCATAAAGGCGAGAAAACCTCCCCTCGCAACTGAAATACTTCATGATCAATCTCATGAGTGGGGCATACTCATCCCTCAAAAATTTGAATGGAAAAGCTATGGTGAGCTGGCTCAAACAACTATCCTTGATGTAAGGCTCATAATGATGCCTCTCCACCTTCTTTTTCTTATGCCACTGTTCCCCAATGTTTGGTATTCCTGTTGCCACTGATATGGTTTCCGGTGTCAATGTGAAAGTGACCCCAGCCAGGACAGATTGACCTCCCTGTAGATGAAGTGCAAAAAGACGGGCCAACTCATGATGGACTCTGACATTTGCCACCCTTTGACAAAATTCATAACATGCCAAGTGCCGGAAACAAGACATGGCAGGAGGGCATGCCTGCAGCTCAGTGAGGGTGTTTAGCTCATCTCTAAGATGTCTGCCACTCCGGTGATGTCTCCTATGGGCCTTCTCTCCTAAAGATGTGTCACTGTGGGTCCCCTCCTCATACTCTAATGAAACTTCTGATGCCATTACTGCTGTTTGTACCTTGAGTTTTATGCTGCCCTCTGAATCCAATGAAACTGGTAGATGCTCTGAAAATCTGTCACCAAGGGGACAATAAAACAGGGAGTATTAGGAGAGGAATGATGAAATGGGAATAGGGGCTAAAGGGAGAGATTTATCAGGGATTTGGGAGTGTTTTGGGTATAGTATTGATGGGGTAGGGTTTGAATTTATTTTGGTAGGGTTTGGGTTTTTTGAGTCATAGGAGGAGGGGGAAAAAGGAATATGGTTTTAGTGGTGTTAGGGTAATGATAAGGGGAAAATAATACAGGGAAAATAGTGATAGGGGTAGGGTAGGAGAATACCTTGGCAGCACTATCACTATAGCGAAACCCTAGGACCATGTTTTCTTTATGTCTTCTTTTTTTGGCTTTTTCAAAACTTCTGCATTTGATTCATACTCCTAAATCATCCTACTCTTTCCAAGTTTAATGTAGGAGTATATGTAGGTTGCCTATCTTTTCAAATTTGATGAGCATCCAAAGTTTTTAGGCAAATTTATTGTTTTTTGGGCTTCATATCTTTGTGCGCCACACACACTACCCAGTGCACTGCGCGCTCTATGTGCGCCGCGCCAGTGGCAATTTTACACTGTGGCCGGGCTCCCAGTGCGCCGCGCCTCCTCGTGTGTGCACCGCGCACTGCCAAAGTTGCCCTGACTTGCTAGGAAGACTAGGGGGAGGGTTTTAGTGGTGGATTTAGGGTGGGTTTCTTAGGAAAAATGTTGAAGGGGAGATGAGAAAGATGAGGGGTGAGGGGCCAAATGGAGTGAAGTGAAACCTTGGTGGCATCGTCACAATCTTGCAGCCCCATCTATCGTTTTTCTTGATGATTTTTTCATGGTTGATCTTGTGCTTTTGGGGAACCATTTAAACGTCTTATGCACACCAAATCATTGACAAATTTGAGAGAGAAGAGGTGTCAGCAGGGCCTACCTCTTGATTTGCTAGCCTTCACCGAGATTTGAAATGATTTGCAATGTTTTTATGCCCCTGGCTGTGTGCATCGTGCGCCAAGCCCAGTGCACCGCGCGCTGGGTGTGCGTTGCGCCCTTGCAAATTTCCCTCTGTGGGTTGGCTGTGTGTGCACCACGCCCTTTGTGTGCATCGCACTCCTTGGTGTATGCGCCACGCTCCTTGAGAACTAGCTCTCACTCACTCAAACTCTCCAAATTTCGCTCTCTTACCTTTGCAATGTCTCTCCCACACTTGCAATAGCACAATGGCTTTGATTTAGGCCACAACAAGTATATATAGGCTTGGGAGAGATGGGTTTGATTTTTTCTTCCTTGAAAACCCACTTTCTAATGTTGAGTTTTGCACTTTTTCATTGACCTTCAAACACACTGATTTTCACTTTCCCTTTGACATTTTGGCTCAAATGATGAAATTTTCGGCACCTCTTTGTAGGGACTGTACGACAGAGCATTGGGCCATGTAAATCATAACTGCATCTGAAAAGTCAACTGGTGATTTTTTGAAAAAATTTTGTCATAATTGAGCTTGTTTGACTTTTCTTCAAAACAGAGTTTTGAAGAAGAGTCGAAGTCTTTTCAGGTGATGATGAAGCTTTCTGAACCATAGCTATGTAAGGCCTCCCTCTGGCCTGCATGGCTTTGTTCTGGACATGTTTTCAAAGACCAAATTGATGAATTCCTAGACCCAATCATAAAAAATGATTTTGTCCTGTAAAGGACCAGACCTAGACTGTCATGAGCTTCGGTGATTATGGACCAAGACCTGAGCCAGCAGGGGCCAGAAATGAGGGAAAATGACTAACATGACTTTCTCCGTCAGATCATGGCATGTCCCTAGCGAAATGCAGCTGGGTGAATGGAGCGAAACACCTAAAATTGAAATGCACAAAGAGTTTTGACCTCTGATGGAGGGTTGACCAGACCGACTCTAACATTGGCTCCAATGGGGGATGGTAGCTCCTTGGAGGTGCCAAGAATAGCAGATCTCTGGAGGAGCTAGATAGTGCCTTTTGTCCATTGGGCTATGGAGTCATCATTTTGATAAAGAGCACAGGACTCTGACTTATTTATGAAATTGAAATGACCAAGAAATTGGCTCTGCTTGACACTGAAATAACTTAAAAACTAACTTTACAGACTAAAACCAAACTGAAATAGAAATGGTATTTACAATGACAGTGGAAGTAGCGTTAATAGATCAACAGTGATACCGCTTGAGCAGCCGACCATTGATCGGCCCTCCAGGACAATCTTCCCCATTCATTTCCTTTAGGAGAAAGGCATTTTGACCCCTATATGCTGCAATCTTGAACAGACCTTTCCACATATTTTCGAAGTTTCCGTGCTTGCCTTTCTCTTCATTTCTTGCATCCCACTTCAGCACCACATCGTCCAACTAAAATTTATCTGCTTTTTCTTTTCTGTCATAGACTTCTTTATCTTCTCCTGCAACTTGGATGTGTTTTTGAAAACTTCTTCTCTTGTTTGCTGCAAGTGGATCATTTGATTCAACCTTCTCTGCATGGGATCTTCTTCGCTGCCGGCCTCCTGAAGAAGTCTGACCAACGGGGTAGCAAGAGAGGCGGGGAATACTGTGTCAACTCCATAAACAAGCTCAAACGGTGACATACCAATAGAATTTTTCTGACTAATCCTATCTGCCCAAAGCGCATGGACCAACCTCTTGTTCCAACTCTTCTTATTTACTTCCAGCAGCTTCTTGATGATGTTGACCAAATATTTATTCGAAGATTCTACCAATCCATTTCCTTGCAGATGATAGGTAGTTGAATGACCCAAAATTATGTGATATTTATGACAAAATTCTACCATCCTTTTCGATTTTAAAGTTGTTGCATTATTAGTGATTAATTTGTTTGGAAAACCAAAGCGAGACAAGATGTTATTTTCGAGAAATGAAATGATTACCATGTTCGTGGCTTGTCTGGTAGGGGCTGCCTCAATCCATTTTGTGAAATAGTCCATCGCTGTAAGGATCCATCTATGCTGTCCGGAAGAGGCAGGATGAATTTCCCCAATGAAATCCAACCCCCACTGCTGGAAGAGAACGCTCACCTCAATGGGCTTAAGTGGCAAAGGCTGTAATTTTTGTTTCCCTTCGAAAATCTAACATTTATGACAGCGCTTGACCATCTTATGCACATCAGCAAACAAAGTAAGCCAGTATTACCCTGCTCTCAAAATTTTGTTCGCTGTTGATTTCCGAAAAAGATGACCACCACACTCTCCTGCGTGGAAATCCTCCATGACTTTCTTTGCCTCCTCTTCCACCAAACAGTTTAACAAAATGCCACCAAGATCTTTCCAATAAAGTGCAGAATTCAAAATACAAAACTTGGCAGCCTTCAATTTAAGTGTTCTCGCTTTGTTTCTAGTCATTCTGGGCGGTGGAGATAGATTTTTCAGCACATATATTATATTTGAATACCATGGGGACAAAGCAACATTTCGGATACCTGAATTGACGTTCCTTCCTCATTCTCATCGGACATGGCAGTGATCAGATTTATGTCCAAGGCATGCAAGTTTGATTTAGCCATTAGCTCTGCCAACCCCTGCCCTTTGACCAACTTTGTAGGCTTTATCTCCACAACATATTCCAGCAAGGCTGCGATCCATTTGCCTCTTCTCCCTTCCGTATCGGTCTGCACTAAAACATCCTTTACAATAGTATTAGGAACATAGGCCAGAATGTGAGAATGTAGGATATACACCCGAAAATCCTTCAATGCCTTCACCAATGCCAGGGCTTGATTCTCAATGATGTTGTACTTTAAAGCTGCATCCCTTATAGCCCTGCTATAGAATGCAATGGGTCTTTCATGATCACCTCTCTTCTGCAATAATACCGCTGCCATAGTGTGCTCAGAAGCAAATGAAAACAATATGAAATCCTGAGTGTAGTCCGGGCTGACTAGAACTGGAGCTGAAGAAAGGGCCAATTTGACCAAGTTGAAAGATTTTACTGCCTCATCCATCCATTTCACCTGACTGTCCTTCTTAAGCATGTTGGTCATTTCCCTTAAGTGTTCTGCAAGATTAGGCACAAAAGGACGCAGAAAATTCATCTTACCATTGAATGACTGTATCTCCTTTTTGTTCCTAGGTAGATCGATTTGCTGAATTGCTTGCACACGTGTTAGGTCTATACGAATGCCATACTTTGAAATGATGTGCCCAAGTAATTTGCCTTCCTCCATGGCGAACAAGCTCTTCTTAGGATTCAGCGATATACCATATTTCCTGCACTTTTGAAAGACAATTTTTAGGTGATGCATATGCTCTTCATCAGATTTGGAAAATACCGTCAAATCATCCAAGTACACCACCAAAAACACATCTTTCTCATTTGCAAAAGCCAAGTCCATTGCCCGCTGAAATGTGGCACCTGCATCCTTTAAACCTAAGGGCACCTTGGCATAGTGAAAGGTTCCCCATGGAGTGGTGAATGCTGTCTTGTCTCTATCATCTTCATGGACAGAAATTTGGTTATATCTGGAATAACCATCAAGCAGCGACATATGAGATGCCCCCACTACTCGCTGAAGTATATGGTCCATCTTGGGCAGCGGATAGTTGTCCTTCAATGAGACCTTATTTAGATTTCTGAAATCGATGCATAAGCGGATCTCACCGGTCTTCTTGCGTATAGGCACTAAGTTAGATATCCAATCTGAAAATCTGATGGGCACAATGATACCTAACTTGTACAACCTATTTACCTCCTTTTCAATAGATGGCAGCAACTTTGGATTTATCCTTATCACCTTTTGTCTAAATGGATTTTGATTGGGCTTGATAGGTATTGTGTGCTGAATAATATTTGTATCATAGGTCTTTAAATCAAAATAATCCAAAGAAAACACATCTGCAAATGAAGCCATCAAACGGATGTATTTGTCCTTGATCTTTGGCAGTAATGCTTTGGACAATTTTACCAACTTTGGATTGGCTGTTGTACCAATGTTGACTTCTTCTACACCTTTCTCTGTTGGCTGCTGGAGTTCATGGGTATCTTCAAGCTGCTCGCTGCCTTGGCAAGAGCATCAGAAATACTATTTTGTATTCGAGGCACACATGTCAAGGTGTATTTTGAAAATAGCTTCAAGATGTCTAAAACTGTATTGCGATAGGCCCACATCCTAGGATGTTTTACTTGATACTAACCTCTGACCTGTTTTATCGCCAACTCGGAGTCGCCATATACCGAAATCCTCTTTGTGTTCAGCTTTCTAAGAATCTTCAGGCCAGCAACCAGAGCTTCATATTCAGCTTCATTATTTGAACATTCAAAGGCCAGCTTGTAAGAGAAAACTCTCACACTGCTAGGCACTTTGTTTGGGACGGAGAAAGGACTGCGTACCCAAATTCCAATTCTAGAGCCATCATTCCCTACTACTCCATAGAAATCCATGGTCCACAAGCCTTCTTCCTCCTCTTGTAAGTGTTGGAAATATGTTTGTCGTGCCTTGTATGCTTGTTGTCCAGTACTTTCAGCTGATTACCCAACGTTTTCCTGCTTTCCTTGTCTTTATTTTTCCAAAATTTCTCTGAAATTTTCTGCTATTTCCAGTATGTTGTTTGCTTCTACTATCTGACTATCTATCTCATTTAAACTATCTGAAAACAAAACAAAAGACTCTAAATCTGTATGTACATAGTTAATAGGATGATTTATTGGTTTCTCCTTGATTGTGATCATATATTTCATTTTTTGTTCTCGATATAACTTCCTCATTTGTCCAAACACCGAGATTGTTGCATAGGAGAAATCCAACTGTAGTGTCCCTTTTAATTTCGCTACCTAAGACCTGGAAAGAAGCATGCCAAACCTTGGAGGAATATCTGCTACCACCACATCCATCAAAACATTTTTCATAGGAAGCTGATCCAAACTCACAACTAAGTCTTTGATGAGCCCTACACACCTTACTCTGCTGGAATCGAATGAATAGAGATCATGATATTGCCGGGTGATGTCCAGACTAAGCTTATCCATGATAGCCTTGGGCATGAGATTGTGAGAAGCTCCGGAATCGAACATGGCATTGTGTAACACAAAATCATGCAATCATAAACTGATATAGAAGGGCGGAACATCGCTATCAGGAGACTCACCATTCATTGATGGTCCAAAAATCATTTCAGGTTGATCATCTTCTACATTTACCATGTCGGACATTGGGTCCAAATTCAACATTTTAGAAATTTGTCCTCTATAACTGCTGTTCTTCATTATTTCAGTCAAGGGGATGGATACCTTTAACTTAGAAATCTCATTCTCTAGGCTAAAAGCGGGAGTTTTTTCTACCTCTTTGACTGGGATCTCTTTCCTTTCCTTTTCTTTTGATGTGGCTAGTTGCTGTGATTGTTCTGCTGATTTTGATTTGCTGCTCTCCGGAACAACCGCCTCCTTTCCCTTTCTTTGTGTAGCTGATGGATCATTCTTTGTTGTTTCACCCTCCTTCTTTTTCTGAATTGGTTTGGCCGACACATCTCTGTTTCTAAGAGAATATCGCTGCTGTTGAGCGGACAGAGCATTCATATACCCCCTTTGATATTCTTCTGATTCTTCTTCCAACACGGTGTCGCTAGCTAGAATAAAATCAGTGTCTTGGTGTGCAGCTGAATTCACTGCACATTCTTCCTCTTCGGTAATGTAAGTAGGCAGCTCATCTGGAGTAAAGAGATGGTTTTCTTCGCCTATTACATTCCCATCCTCATCTGACTCTGGTCCATGCACAAAATTCTGCTGCAAAGGAGTTTGTACCGGCTGTTGTGCTGTCTGCTCTTGAGTTCGCTGATCTCTTTGTCTTATCCTATATTGGGGCTGCTGTTGGCCACGAAAGTTAGGATTCCTAACTTGTGGCTCTGGCTTGTCAAGTTTTACCCTTTCAAGCATCTTCCCTACCTTTTTGTTAGAAGCTGGTCCATTGAAGAAGATTCTTCTTTGACTGTGGTTTTCTTCTCTGCTTTCGCTCTAGCTCTTTTGGACATCAGATTTGCCTCAACGCTGATCGTAATTTTCTTCATGTCTTCCATTGTGTCCGGTTCTCTCTCTCTTAATTGGTACGCCATGTTAGCATCAAAACCATCTAGAAACTTCATCATTGCTAGTCCCATAGGTGGCTTTAGATGGTCTGGAATTTCGTTGTAGACTGGATTAAATCTAACACATTAATCTTGGACCGACTCACCGACATTCCGTTTGATTTGTTCATATTCGGCCAGAATTTGAAGGGGATTCTTTTTCACTTCCCACTGGTTCAAAAATTGTCTTTTTAGTTCAGCCAAGGTAGTGATACTTGCAGCCGTCAAGCCTCTGAACCATTTCCTCACATCACCTGCAAATGTTTGTACAAATAGCCTCATTACCACGTTCTCTGCATCAATCTCATGATGTTCATAGAAGTCTGCCATTTTGTCTACATGTTGCTAAGCAGTAATGTTGTTAGGAGTGTCATCAAAAAACGAGATTTTACTCTGATAATCATTTGGCATGTCATCTAGGACTTGGGGCAGAACAAGGGGTGCTAAACGGGTATCCATCATTCTCGGTGGATTTGGCCTTGGAGGTGTTGGAGGAGTGTGCACAGTTTGCAAGGGGCTTGCAATTGGAGTTTGGGGCTGTGTTGCAATGTAATTATCAATTAATCTATTGGCTCTTTCCCTTTCAAGGTCTACGAGAAATTGCAGATTGGGGACAGTATAATCAACAGCCCTTTTGGATTTAGACTTAAACAGAGATATTTCAAATCGTTCTTCAAACTCAAGCTCTTCAAGATACTAAAAAATGTCGGGACATGAATGGGATTTAAACACGGGAGTTATGGTGATTTCTTGACGAAGGAGTCTTAGGATCAAATTGGGGTTTTCATAAATATGAGGAGGATCCGGGTTTGGATTTGCTCTGGTATATTGTCTCGAAGCCAGGGTGCTATTGAGAGAAATTACGGGACACAACCGACTTACTCAGCCTTTCCAATCCTAAGCTCATCATCCGGAAGCCTAGAATTATTATGAAACAAGGGGATTTGATTTTCGACTTGTCCCTAGTGGAGTCGCCACTATGTTAGCACCTAAATCTGCCTTAGGCTGAAGGAAGGAAAAAATTAGGGTAACCACAAACCACGCTCAGTTTGGTAGCTAGCCCTACCAGAGCAGGAGAGGGCTCTCTCCGAGTCACGCTCAGTGAATAGATGATCGAAATAGTCTGAGATGACTTACAATACAATGTTTACCTTATGCTAGTAAGTGAATAGGGATTCTAGAAACAATTTTATGAAATGACCGAGCTTCTGGGATGTTATGGGACTGGCGCTCAACAAAGAACATAGAATTGAATATGAAGGCACAGATTATTTCGTGAGGCAAGGAGGCAGAAAATGTAGCAATTTAGTTTGAGGTATCATGGCATGAATAGTTTGCTGAAGGAAGTGAAAAGGGCATAATGACATGAATCCTTTTCAACAGAAGAATAACACTGAAACATGAAATTTTCCCACAAGCAGAGCAATAAAAATTGGATTCTACCTAATCTCACTCAAAAAATTTCATTGGAAATGAGCATGAAATGAATTCTGAAACATAACTGAATACATATGAACACATAAGAAATACATTTGCTACACTCACAACTACAAGAATCTCATGAAACAGAGCCGCTGCCTTTCATTAATTCTCTGTAAAAAATACACAGTGAAGAAACATAGTTTCTTTCCCACAATCTCCCAGAAGTTACAAGCCAACCAACCCTTTGCAAATAACTTGCATACAATATATAGAATGTGTGAGGAAGAGATAGAATGCCCAAGGGTTGGGGAGTTACTCAAATCATTGCAAAATGGAGATAGAGAGCCAACCTTCAGCTACAGGTGTAGCGCTGCAAACATGAATTTGGCATTGGGGTGACCGTTTGCCTTCCTTCGCCACTTGGATAGAAGCCAATTTGGAGAAAAAAATATTTAAATGCCACCTTTGGTGCCAAAAAACTGAAGTGTAGATGACCGGGCCCACTTGGAGAAGTCGTGAACCGAAATTTCGCGAAACGGAAGAAAATTGGCAATTTTTCCTCTGTGCATCGTGCTACTTTGGGGCCTGCTTTGGGGCACTTGTAGGTGTGAAAAATGTGCCCAAGTGGGCTTTTTGGAAAGATTGTCCTGTCTACTTTCGAAGCCCATTGGAATTTTCAAATTTGGTGCTCATTTGCCCCTCCAAATATTCATTCTCCCAAGACTACTTTCTGTGTGTCAAAAAAGTGGCAGCGAGGCCATTTTTGGGTGTTTTTTGACCTTTAGGAGACCTAGACCTTTCCCAAATCTCTTGCCCGGACACCAGTAGTCGTAATTTTTTATGCTGAATCCAAATATGCAAGCGGTTTCTCCATTGGAGCCCTAGAATTTTAGCGTGAGGAATTTCCTGTTTTTTATCCAAAAATTTGCCAAGTGACCAAAATTTGCCCAAATTTTTTGAAATTTGGGCTGGATGTTCCCTATGAAGTGCTATGTTGTGCCAAGGAAGCCTCAGCCAAGATTCGAAGCCGATCTTGCTCCTTTGCCTCCTTTTCCTCTTTTGTTGCTTTGCTCAATTTTTCCTTCAGGCTCCTGATTCTTGCTTTGGAGCTCATGTTTCGGGCCATGTAGTGGTGAGTCATGCGCCTCAGCATGTCTTTCTCCCTGTTAGCCTTATCCAACTACTGCTCCAAGTGAACGTTCACTTTCTCCAACACATACTCCCGGTCCTCATCTCTTTGTTCCATAGGTCTGCCTTGTGCTACCATGATGTGTTGCTAGTTTTCCTTGATCATTTGCAACTCTATCTCAGCTAGCTAATCCTCAAGTTGCATGTTCCTCTGCTCCAGATACTTCACATTCCACTTGGCCCTCTCCAAGGCCAGGGTTAAGTTCTCAATCACTGATTGCTGCTCCTGAATGATCTCTCCAAGCTCAGCATTTGTAGGTTCTGCATCTGTCTCATCATCCTGGAGGAGAATGAATTCTGTCTCTCGTTCACCTGATGGCTCACCTGAAGACCCCTCATCATGCACTGGCTCCTTACCTCTGCCCTGCTCCTGTGATGCCGATGTCAGAAGTGAGGCCCCTTCCACCCAGGGTGGAGATAACACTCGCTTTGCTGCTGCAAATAAGGGTCTACTGCCTTTCTGATAGGTAATATATATTGGCACAGTGGTAGTCTCATGTCACTCATACTGATGAGATGGCCCCCCCACCTCATGCTCTGCCTTTGAAACTACCTGTGGAGCACTGAAGAAGTCACGGGAGATGAAGTCCTCCCAAGAAATACCCTGCAATCCCAATTGATGGTCTACTAGAATCCGGATAAGGGCAAAGTGATAAATGTTGTTGAGCTGCTGTCGAGGGGTCTTGTGCTGCATGAAATTCTTCATCCTCTCTATGTTCTCACAGATGAAAAATGGGAGGCTCATCATCCGCACCCTGGTGAAGTGCATGAGCAACCTGATGTGATAGGCATAAAGGCGAGAAAACCTCCCCTCGCAAATGAAATACTTCATGATCAATCTCATGAGTGGGGCATACTCATCCCTGAAAAATCTGAATGGAATAACTCGGGTGAGCTAGCTCAAACAACTGTCCTTGATGTAAGGCTCATAATGATGCCTCTCCACCTTATTTTTCTTATGCAACTGTTCCCCAATGTTTGGTATTCCTTTTGCCACTGATATGGTTTTTGGTGTCAATGTGAAAGTGACCCCAGCCAGGACAGATTGACCTCCCTGTAGATGAAGTGCAAAAATACGGGCCAACTCATGATGGACTCTGACATTTGCCACCCTTTGACAAAATTCATAACATGCCAAGTGCCAGAAACAAGACATGGCAAGAGGGCATGCCTTCAGCTCAGTGAGGGTGTTTGGCTCATCTCTAAGATGTCTGCCACTCCGGTGATGTCTCCTATGGGCCCTCTCTCCTGAAGATGTGTCACTATGGGTCCCCTCCTCATACTCTGATGAAACTTCTAATGCCATTACTGCTGTTTGTACCCTGAGTTTTATGCTGCCCTCTGAATCCAATGGAACTGGTAGATGCTCTGAAAATCTGTCACCAAGGGGACAATAAAACAGGGAGTATTAGGAGAGGAATGATGAAATGGGAATAGGGGCTAAAGGGAGAGATTTTACAGGGATTTGGGAGTGTTTTGGGTATAGTATTGATGGGGTAGGGTCTGAATTTATTTTGGTAGGGTTTGGGTTTTTTGAGTCATAGGAGGAGGGGGGAAAAGGAATATGGTTTTAGTGGTTTTAGGGTAATGATAAGGGGAAAATAATACAGGGAAAATAGTGATAGGGGTAGGGTAGGAGAATACCTTGGAATCACTGTCACTGTAGCAAAACCCTAGGACCATATTTTCTTTATGTCTTCTTTTGTTGGCTTTATAAAAAATTTTGCATTTGATTCATACTCCTAAACCATCCTACTCTTTCCAAGTTTAATGTAGGAGTATATGTAGGTTGCCTATCTTTTCAAATTTGATGAGCATCCAAAGTTTTTAGGAAATTTTTTTTTTTTTTGGGCTTCATATCTTTGTGCGCCGCGCGCACTACCTAGTTCGCCGCGCACTCTGATTGTGCCGTGCCAGTGGAAATTTTACACTGTGGCCAGGCTCCCAGTGCGCCGCGTTCTCTGAGTGCGCCGTGCCTCCTCGTGTGTGTGTCACGCGCTACCAAAGTTTCCCTGACTTGCTAGGAAGACTAGGGGGATGGTTTTAGTGGTGGATTTAGGGTGGGTTTCTTAGGAAAAATGTTGAAGGGGAGATGAGAAAGATGAGGGGTGAGGGGCCAAATGGAGTGAAGTGAAACCTTGGTGGCATCGTCACAATCTTGCAACCCCATCTATCATTTTTCTTGATGATTTTTTCATGGTCGACCCTTTGCTTTTGTGGAACCATTTAAACGTCTTATGCACACCAAATCATTGACAAATTTGAGAGAGAAGAGGTGTCAACAGGGCCTACCTCTTGTTTTTCTAGCCTTCACTGAGATTTGAAATGATTTGCAATGTTTTATGCCCCTGGCTGTGTGCGTCGCGCGCCAAGCCCAGTGCGCCGCGCGCTAGGTGTGCGTCGTGCCCTTGCAAATTTCCCTCTGCAGGCTGGCTGTGTGTGCGTCATGCCCTCTTTGTGCGTTGCGCTCCTTGGTGTATGCGCTGTGCTCCTTGAGAACCAGCTCTCAAGCTCTCCAAATTTCGCTCTCTTACCTTTGCAATGTCTCTCCCATGATTGCAATAGCACAATGGCTTTGATTTAGGCCACAACAAGTATATATAGGCTTGGGAGAGATGGGTTTGATTTTTCCTTCCTTGAAAACCCACTTTCTAATGTTGAGTTTTGCACTTCTTCATTGACCTTCAAACACACTGATTTTCACATTCCCTTTGACATTTTGGCTCAAATGATGAAATTTTCAGCACCTCTTTGCAGGGACTGTATGACAGAGCATTGGGCCATGTAAATCATAACTGCATCAGAAAAGTAAACTGGTGATTTTTTGAAAATTTTTTGTCATAATTGAGCTTGTTTGACTTTTCTTCAAAATAGAGTTTTGAAGAAGAGTCGAAGTCTTTTTAGGTGATGATGAAGCTTTCTGGACCATAGCTGTGTAAGGCCTCCCTCTGGCTTGCATGGCTTTGTTCTGGACATGTTTTCAAAGACCAAATTGATGAATTCCTAGACCCAATCATAAAAAATGATTTTGTTCTGTAAAGGACCAGACCTGGACCGTCATGAGCTTCGGTGATTATGGACCAAGACCTAAGCCAGCAGGGGCCAGACATGAGGGAAAATGACTAGCATGACTTTCTCCATCAGATCATGGCATGTCCCTAGCAAAATGCAGCTGGGTGAATGGAGCGGGACACCTAAAATTGAAATGCACAAAGAGTTTTGATCTCTGATGGAGGGCTGACCAGACTGACTCTAACACCTTGATAAAGACATGGTGGAAATCCTCTTTGAACTCTGCAAAGCTCTGTAAAATGGTGTATACTGTGGGTGACAATCGTAGCTTGCGATTGATCCCCATCTGGATACTCATCTCCATCAAGATCCAAAAGATCTTTCTTTCTTTTACGCGCCGCACATCCTTGGTTGCCCACAACAAAGCATACATTGTTGCCTCTGGAAAGTTCGACGTGACCGAAGGTAATTGGCTGTCTTCTGATAGGTCCCATGCCACTAGTAGAATTGAGAGCAGGAGCGACGTGTAGTGGAACGTCTTGCCCTGCTCCTGTGCCTCGCCATAGTTCATGAGGAACTCATCGTACATATAATTCACCTAGTTGAACTGGACTCCCTCAGTGCACTGGGCTGCTAATGTAATCACAGGTGTGGGCACCTCATCCGCGTGGCACTTCCGCATCACCTTCCCTATTAATATTTGTGTCACTACCTTGATTGCAGGGTTTTTAATTCTGGAGATGGCATATCCCTAATTCTTCTTTTCCAACTTGAATTTCACCTTCATAGCCTCCGCGAGGGTCAAGTCACCACCTTTTCCTTCTGATATATTGGCTATATTCTCCCCTTAGTAGGGAAGCCGTGTGATGCGATGAAGCAAGTGGTCTGTGATGGGAATGGGCTCCTCCAACCACAAACACTAATGATGCACCAAGCAGAGTAGCTGCCTGATGATGAAGACGGTCACTGGGGCGCAGTGGTAATGCGGTACCCAGAGAAGGTTAAGTAGCCCGGCTTTCTCTACACCCTTGAGCCATCTCCGTGACTCTAATTCAATCGTTCCAATAGTCGTATCAATCCTTTGGTGCATTAACTACTCAGTCACTAAATGGAGGGAACTTCTTATGATTTTCGAGGTCCCAATCTTCGAATTTTAGTATAGGAACCCGCCCTAAGAATAACCCCTAAAAAAAAATGTCACTCGGGAGCAATGGAGTCTGTAGGGAGCTCTTATTCTTGTCTATGTCCTTGGGCACCTTGGCTTTGCCCTTGCATGGTGGAACATATTCTGGTAACCTGGCAATAGGGTTTGCACCCTGGGTTTCAACTTCCATTTTCACATCCTCCTCATCCACCAGGATTTCTTCACATTCTTCCTCGTTTGCCTCCAGGTTAATGGCCTTCCCCTTCTCCTGCAAGGTGAGATTGGTCCTCGGTGGGTTTCTTGGTGAGATGCGCAACAGTAGAATAGGTTTCTTCTGCTTATCCTTCTTTGGTCTCGGAGTCCTAGGTGATTTAGGGACTTCAACTACTGCTTCGGCACTCTTTGGGGCAGCTTCTAATACCTCAATTCACTGTGTGGCTTCAACTTCTGCGTCCATGGCTTCTGTGGGTGTTGACATCATTCTATTCAGGAGGTCTTGTGTCGCCTTCAACAATCTCTCAAATGTTGAACTTGCTCTCAAAGCTTCGAAATTCGCACGGTCCATACACAAGTGATAGCGCGACAACTGAATTTTCAAAATGCCAAGTGTTTTTTGTTAGAAAGCCACTTGTAATTTATAGGGCCTTTTGAATTTAAATCCGACCGCTCCCCCCACATTCGGCTAATTAATGCTAGATTGGCGATAGATTTTCAAGAATATAACCCATAAATTTTTCCTTAAATTCCTACCGCCCACTCCATTTAGCCTCATTCCTACCATCAAATCGTGAACAATGATTTTAATGGTCACTTTACGGCAGACCTGCATGCTATTTTCACGAGTAGCGCAACTGTCTTTGTGTTGTCGTAGACCCTGTGACACTTCCCTGCTTCGCACAGTCCTGAAATCGTGCCGCACTCCAACCCGGGTAGTGTAGTTTATAGTCCCGCACCTCCTTTCAGCTGCCTAGAGTGCTAAGACTGTGCTACTTTCCTTTAGTCAGATGGTCAGGCCACCTATGTATGGCTTCAATTGACTGCCATTCACCTTTCCTAGGAAGGGATCTCCATTCAACTTAACCAACTGGACCGCGCCACTGTCGGTAATCTCCTTAATAACATAGGGCCCTAGCCAATGCATTCTGAATTTCCTTGGAAATTTATCAAACTTACTGTCATATAACAACACCAAGTAATTCACCTTAAAAGTACGTAGCTTAATATGTCAGTCATGCCATGCTTTTTCACGTTGCTTTTGGACCTACTGGTGAAATCCAGCAAAAAATATCTCTTTTTCAAGTTCATCCAACTGCGTGAGCCTCTCTTCTAGGGTTCTGTGATTTTTCATACCCGTGAGCGCTTCTATGCACAGACTAGGCACAATGTACTCCATGGGCATCACCACTTCAACACCGTATACCAACCTAAAGTGTGTTTGTCCCGTTAACTTCTTGCACATCGTCTAATAAGCCCATAGTACTGTAGGTATACGTAGGTCCCAATAACTTCACTGAGCATTGCAAACCTTGGTCAACGCGTTTTCAAGCACTTTGTTGAATGCCTCCACTGTCCCGTTAGCCTGTGGGTGATAAGGAGTACTCTTCTAGTGATATACCTGAAATTATTACATCAACGTGCTAATCATTTCATTCAGAAAGTGCGTACCCTAATCACTCATCAAAATATTTGAACATCCAAATAGTGTTAATACATGCTCAAATAGTAACTTTGTAGCCATTGCGCCTGTGCAATCCTTCACAGGCTGTGCCTCCGCCCATCATGTCAAATACTCCATCGCAGCGATGATATACCTTACCCATGTCTTCCTTTGTTGTTGAATGGGTCCTATAAAATCTATTTCCCACTTCTCAAAAGGTTGCAATGTCATTTGTGAATTCAAAGGCATTTCATCCCTCCACGATGGCCTTCCTTTTCGCTGACATACATCACACACCTTGAAATATGCTTTTGAATCCTGATGAAGGGTTGGCCACCACAACCCTGCATGTAGAATCTTCTACACGGTTTCTCTCCGTGCATAGTGTCCTCCTGCGGCGCCCCCATGAACGTCAGTGAGGATGCTTCTTCTCTCAAACTCCGGTACATATCTTCGCAATATCTCATCAGTCCCCATCTTTTATAGATGCCCAACAATGACAGAGAAATCTTTCGTGTGCATCGCTAATTCCTTCTTTTACTCGATAGAGTATCCTTTCAATGTGGTTCATGTTGTTAGGAAGTGTATTATATCCTCAAAATTTCCATCAGCGACACACATAGCAAAGAGCTACACGTTAGGTAATCCTTCCTCCAAATTAGTGGGTTCCTCACCTGTCTTGATGCGTGACAAGTGGTCAGGTCCCGCGTTAAATCATCTAGGCTTCACAACAACTTCAAAATCGTACTCCTGGAACAATAAAAGCCATCTGCAGATTTCCCCCCAAGCATAGGTTTATTGACCAGGTACTTCAGCACGGAGTGATCCGTATACATTTTAAAATGGTCTCCACAAGCTTGCGTCCATTTGGCCAAATGCGCGCTCAGATCATTCTACCCATCGTACTTATCTGTTAGTCACATCTTAGGCTTCCCAAATCGTGTTCTCATCATCCTCCTACATTCGTGGCAATCATCAAAGCTTCCCTTGTGCATACCCCACCATCTTTTAGGCATAGCGCGCAGTGCCCAGTCCAAGGCTTGCAAGAGCTGCTTTTCTGGTACCTCTCTTTCAAATGCATCCAAAAAGATATCTACCTAATTCAGTCCATCATAAGTAGGTAGAGTTCTTACCTCTGACGACACACATCGTAGTGATCAAGTCATCATGTTGAAATTCAGTGTAGTTACTTCGTGTAACCGATTCTTCTAGCGTTCTATTTCTTCGTCGGAATCTGAAGTGCAGGAACTCTTGCAATGCCATATAATCCGTCCATCCGCGGTGGGATTCACCCATTCTTGTTCTCTCGCTGTTATCTTATAGATGCAATCTAGATCATCATCACTCTCATAATCATGGACTGGTTCCGTATAGCGCGATCCTTCAACACGATCCACGAGTATTATTATGTGTAGTGATTTCTTCTCAAAGATCAACTTGCGCTTCTTCAAATTGATTACCCGGTTCATATCAGTAGCCCAGTCAATTCCTAGGAGCTTAGGGTAGGGATTTATATCATCCACTATCTCTATTACTTCAAAGTCTTCCAGCGTGCTTGCTCCCTCAATGTCCACGGTCACCCCCTGCAGCCGCCCCATGGGAATGATTTTCTGCTGATTTGCCATCCTTATCTGAATCAGAGACCGTTGCAGCATGGGTCTCCCCATTCGCTCCCATTTCTGTTTCGGTAGAACATTCGCATCTAACTCCAAATCTAGAATGAATTGATCCATTTCGTATTCTCTGATCTGCGTGGTGAATCTCATTTCGATCCCCTTCCTTGTATTATGCTTTCCGATATTTTGGACTATGCACGGTTCACCTAGCGCGGTCCCAACACATCTATTGATGAGTTATTGTAACCCTTTCACAGACTTACTATCATGCAGTAACTTCATATAGGTTTCCAGGAAAGTTGTGAGCATAGAAGTGTCCATCTCCGGCTCAGGCTTATCCTTTCTTCTTGAGGTAGAGGCCTCAATGAAGCTCTCCTTAGCTTCCATGAAGGTTTCAGGAGCGCGCTCCAAATCGAACTCAGCCTCTTTCATCAGAGCTTTGCGAACCCATGTACTACCTTCTGTGTTTTCCCTTGTAATCCTTTGTCATGATCCCACTCCTAAGCACTATATTTAAGTTTGGATCTTCCTCACACGGCTCAGACCTCATCATTTGAAGGTTCTGAGTCGGTGGAGGTGGTAGTTCCCCTTTGTCACATATCTTAGCTATTAGCATAGGACAATCTTCTGTTTCATGATCAAACAACGTGCAATACTTGCATGACGGATGCTTTGGATTAGTGAAATCGCGGGCATAGTGTCCTGGTCCTCCGTAATTGTAGCAAATCAACTGTTCATGACCTCTACCAGGTCCTCCTCTGCCTCGGCCTCGTATCTGCCCCTAAAATCCTGTTCACGCCATCCCTGCATTTTGGTCAAGGGGCCGCATTTCGGCCTGAAACCTGTAGGTGAAAGTTCTATCTGTCATCAATTCACAGCTCATGCTCATCATGTCCTATCGACCTACAAAAGTTGTAGAACAGCTGTTGCGGTGCTTGTACATACTTTTGTAGCAAGTGACAGTTATCCGTGGCATGTTTTCCGACTACCTGACAGATAGCGCACCATAATGCAGGCCCCACACTAGGTCCTGCTTGAGCTTCCGGCCTTAAAGGCATTGGTCCTCCCCCTATAAGGTAATTCGCAAAGACTGGGCAATGGTCTTTGTCATGACCCTGACTCTTGCATTTCAAGCACCATACCTCCTTGCGTACCTCTGGTCGAATCGTCCTGTCTTGTTTCAGACTTTGCATCTCTAGGCACAGATTCTGCAGTTGCACGTGGATCTATTGAACTCCTAGATTAGGATCTTGCATCAGAGTCTCATGTAGTCTCATGGAAATCTCCAAGGCCTCAGCCTGAATTGTTATATTCTATTGCAATTGTACGCTCGTTAAGTGGTGTAGTAGCAAAGCCAAAAACCACTCACGATGCTGTCCATCTATCAAATTCATATTGGCTTCATGGATTTAACACTTCATTCTTTGATCCAATTCCTAAGGTGTCTCACCTGGTCACATCACAATCTCTTTGAATCCCACGATCGACTACGCCTCAGATTTAGGCTTGCTAAATTCCTTATTTAGTGTTGTCTGGATGTTTGCTACTCCAACACTTGGGTTATCGTTAGAGTACTTAATATACCAGGTTAGCGCGTGATCTTGCAGAGCACTAACCAGTGTCGCCTTCTTTATATGGTCATCTGTAACACCTTGATCTTCCCATACAACCCTCACAATGAACCATAATTGGTTCAGGTCCTCATTTCCCAAGCCTTTGAACAAAGGCAACTTCACTATATTTGCCACACTAAACCGCGGTGGAGGTGGAGGTGGTACGGGTGAATTTGGAGACGATGGTAGTGAAGTCGGAGGTGGTGTGGGCAGAGGTGGTATTTGTGGGAATCCTTGTCTTATCAATTGAATAATGCTTCATGGAGAAACCTTCGCTATCACTTCTTCATCCCTTTGCAGAGGTGAAATCAAGGGGCTATACTCTGGACCCTTATTTCCTTCGTTTTTGTAAAATTTTTTTGCTTCATGTAGTCTCGAACATTAAGGTAGTTGCATAACCTGTTTTTCGTAAAAAAAAAAATTAATCCAAGTATTCAAAGATTTTACGTACTTATCTTGCGGTCCTTTGAAAAAGCGTCGCTCTGCCTCGCTATAGCTATCTGAGGTGTCGACAGCGAATTCAGTAACAAATCCTCCTATGACGCGATCGAGCCAATGATCAATAGCGTGCACGATCTTATCCTCCGATGCTTCCAACCTTCACACTAGCTCTGGGGTCCACACAATAGGACCGTCTAGTTTCCACCTCCCTTGGCTATTTGCTAGCTTCACGATCCACTCGTATAGCTCAACTGGAAAGGAGGCGAAAAATATTTCATGGATCTTTGTATACAGGTACCTGTCTAGCCACTGTTCTTTTGTTAGTTGCATATTTCTGTTTTCTTGTGCCGCGAACTCGTGGATCCTTCTGTCCAATAAGCCTTCGATTTATTTCTTAGTTGGATTCTAGTGATACGACATCACACATCTCTTACATAGATTCTGGTCCCAACAACGGAACCATTTGTTGGCTTGAGGGGGCCTAACCAAAGTTTAGCGTTATTTATCCAAACAAATCCCTACACTACTGGCCCTTTCGACATTAGCCCGCGGAGCGCGGGCTGAAGTCTCACTTGAAGCAATATGGGGGGATGTCGGAACCAAGTTTCTGCACCCTTGAGATGGTTGTGATGTGGTTTGAACTCTTCTATCCCTACCTTCGCGCAAGTGATCTCGTTCTAGGGCTTGTAGGACAAACCCTCTATTCCGACCTTCAATACCTTCGTGAAAGTATACGATCAACCTTCGTGCAACCCTAATTTGGGGCTTACGTACTTTCGCGCTGCTATGGTAGCGAGTCGCATAGATTCCTTAATTATCCTAAGTGTTTCACTTATCTTATTAACTGATCTTAGTTAGTTTCGAGTAAACATATGTTCTTACTTGCATTCACTTAATCCACACATTTACATATATTCACGCATCATATAAGCATTATAAGTGAAATTCATACTGAATATAACAAGATGCATAAAGATGAAGTAAAGATGCAGAAATTGTAGAATACTTGTCTTTATTGATAATTCTGGATAATTATAGACTCGACCTGCCATGCGCAATCAGCTGCAGGGGTCCGCGCACTTAGCTGCGAACTTCTACTCTAGGTCTTTGCGCATTCAGCTGCAGAGCCTCTACCTATGTTATGACCCAAGACTTAGACTTCCTACCCTAAGCTATCTCTCACACATCATATCTTCTTGACTTCTTACTATCAAACTACTTAGAGCGGTAGATCTTTTATAGCCAACGTTACATTTTAAAATAAGGGCAGACAACCCTATGACTCTTTAACATATACACACTATGCGACCCCAAAATGCAGAGTCTTTACACTTGGATTATAGAATTTGCTCAAAATATGGGCTTTTAGCCCCAAAACTATCCTTGGGGGATCTTGCGCCCAACAGAGTGCGAGGCGAGTATTAGGGGTGCGAACGAGGCCGAGGTGGAGGAGGACCTGGTAGAGGTCGAGGGTAGATGATTTGTTACAATTGTGGAAGACCAGGACATTATGTACGAGACTGCCCGAATCTGACGCGTCTGTCATGCCATTATTGTACCGAGTTTGACCATGCGACCGAGGATTTCCCTATATTGTTAGATAAGATACGTGTGAAGGGGGCGCAACTTCAACAAATGACTCAGAACTTTAAGATGATGAAGGCTGAGCATCGTGAGGAAGACCCTAAGGTAAATATTGTGCTGCGGAGTGGAGCGATGACTGGTGAGGATAAGGGGAAGTAGCTTGAAGAAGGTGAGTGGTTCCGAAAAGTACCAGAAAAGGAGACCGGTTTTGATCTAGAATGCGTAAAAGAAACATTTATGGAAGGGAAGAAAAGTTTCCCTGAGGCTTCTACCTTAGGGAGTTAAGAGAAGCTGATTGAAGAAATGGACCCGTCCAAGATTACCACATTCTTGGAGACCTGCATGAAACTGCTACGCGATAGCAAGGAGGTGAAGGAACTATAAGAGCTAATTAATAGGTGTGATGGCAAAGAAAACACTACTGACAAATCATGCATAGTTAGGAAGCTTGGTAAGCATAAGGAAAGAACTGGACGTGAGATGAGACTCACCACGCAGATAGGAGAATACGAAATGGACAAAGTTATCTTAGACCTAGGGTCCGACGTGAACGTTTTGCTAAAACAGACATGGGAAATAATGGGGAGACATGTGCTACAATGGTCTCTGATTCAGTTAAGGATGGTGAATCAACAAAGAATCATCCGAATGGGGAGGTTGTAGGGGTTAACAATTGATATCGAAGGCGCGAACGCAGTCGCTGATTTTGAAGTGATAGAGATTGTGGATGATGACAATCCCTACCCCACGCTCCTTGGGATCGATTGGGTCACTTACATGAATGGGGTAATCAATCTGAAGAAGCGAAAGATGATATTTCAGAAGAAATATCTCCGCGTAGTGGTGCCACTGGACCCCGCAGAAGGACCACGGTATGCTGAACCGGTTCACGATTATGAAAGTGATGACGATTTGGTCCATATTTACAAGATAGTGGCACGAGATTAGGATTGAGTGAATCTGAAAACAAATGGATGTATTGCATGGGACCATGAAAGTTGCTGCACATCAAATTTTTATGAAGAACTGAAGCACTGGTAGAATCGACTGCATGAAGTATCTATGCTGCGTTGTAATATGATGACCAAGTCGTTGCGCTATGTATCATCAAAGGTAAGAAATCTGCCTTATTATGATGGTTTAACTGATTTTGATCACTTTTGGATGCATTTGAGAGAGAAGTGCCAGAGAATCATCGCTTCAAGGCCCTGGACTGGGCACTACGTGCTACACCTGTGAGATGGTGGGGCACTCACAAGGGCATTTTTGATGATTTGTGTGTATATAGAAAAATGATGAGAGTGAAGTTTGGTCACCCACAAGTACGGCTAATAGAAAAATATGATAGGAGAAATGATCCATGTGACCATTTGGCTAAATGGACTGAAGCGTATGGAGCAAAGCCTCAACCGAAATGGGTCCATATGTTTTGTCATACCTTGGATGTTATACGGATGAATTGGTACTTAGAGACAGAACTCCGCCATGGCACTGAAGAATGGAACATTTTGTGCCAAGGATTTTTTATGACGTTCAGCTTTGAGGATGGGTTTGAAAGTATTGATGAAGCATTGTAGGAGGCTAAGGCATCAATTTTCAGGATACCACAGGACACTCTAGATTTGATTCAACCTGATTAGACTACCCACCTGAGCCACACACTGGAGTGCTACAATGTAAGAGCAGAAGAAGAAGACGAAGACCCAAGGAATACTAATATTCTAGAGACTGAAGGTCACCATGAATTTGAAGGATCGCAACTAGAGAACCTCAACATAACCGAACTGTTCAAAACTAGATAGGTGAACATTAGCACGGAGGCAGAGCCAAAGTTTGCAAAGATTGGGGACTACTGGGACGATGTGATGGTAGATAAGGTCACCAAATTACTCCACGAATATCAGGATCTGTTCCCCATGAAGTTTTCAGATCTAAAAGGGATAATAGGAGACCTAGTTGTCATGAAGATCACCATAAAACTAGACGCGAAACCTGTGAAACAAAGACCTTACCGCCTCAATCCTAAGTATAAAGAAAGGGTCTGCTTAGAGTTAGATAAGATGCTCGCGGTAGGTATCATTGAACCGGTGGAAGAATTTGATTGGGTGAGCCGAATAGTAGTTTAGGAAAATAAGTAGAAGGAAGAAATAAGGATATGCGTAGACCTTAGGAAGTTGAATGATGCCTGTGTGCATGATCCCTTCCCAACTCCATTCACCTTTGAGGTCCTGAATAATGTTGGCGGCCAAGAAGCATATCCGTTCATAGATGGGTTCTCTGGGTACCATCAGATCAAGTTTGCGCCAAAGGATAGCAGTATGATGACCTTCGTGATTGAATGGGGATGCTTCTAATATATGTTGATGCCTTTTGGGCTGAAGAACGCGTCGGTTATCTTTTCGCGCATAGTCATCGTGGTGTTAAAGGATTTCATTCAAAAATTTTTGGAGGTATACTTTGACGATTGGGAAATGTCTGGATTGGTAAAGCACCATGTGGCAAGTCTAGACTTGATGCTAGATACATGTCGCAGGTACCAGATCACGCTCAATTTGAAGAAATGCTTGTTTTGTGTCCCTTTTGGGATCTTGCTAGGTCATGTGGTATGCAGACAAGGCTTGATGGTAGACCCTGCGAAGATCGCGGTCATAATAAGTTTACAAGCACCAAGGAGTGTGAAATAGTTGCGTGCAATGTTGGGGCATACGAGATACTATAGGAAATTCATCAAGAGCTATGCCCAGATCACCGCGCCGATGGAAAAAATGTTAAAGAAGGATGTTATGTTCTGTTGGAATGAAGAATGCTAGAAGAGCTTGGATGTGCTAAAGGAGAAAATGGTCATCGCTCCGATCATAGTCTTCCCAGATTGGAAGAGAGAATTTCATGTGAATGTGGATGCGTCATGTATTATGTTGGGAGCAGTACTGACACAGGCTGGTGAAGGGGACTTGGATCACCCTATAGCATTTGCAAGTAGGAAGTTATCCAAAGCTGAGAAAAAATATTCCACGACAGAGCGCGAAGGATTAGCTATGGTGTACACGCTCCAGAAGTTTAGGCATTATCTGTTGGGTGGACATTTTAAGATGTATACAAACCATTCTACATTGAAATACCTGGTCAACAAGCCTGTGTTGGGGGGGAAGATATGCAGGTGGATGTTTTTGTTATAGGAATATGACTTTGAAGCCATTGTGAAACCAAGACGATTGATTGTAGGATTGGATCATCTATCGCACATTGAAATTGGAGAAGAGCCTACTAATTTGAAGGAAGGATTTCTTGACGCGTAGTTCTTTGTAGTGTGTGTCATGAACAACCACTTTGAAGATATTTTACACTTCCTGATGACAGGAACGACTCCGGAAGGATATACAAGTCAACAAAAGAAGGAACTAGTGGTGCCCACGATAGAATTTTCTGTCATTTTAGGGCACTTGTACAAAATGGGATCGGATGATATTGTGACGTTATGTGCCAGAGTTTGAACGAAACAACATCCTTGGCGAGGCTCATGGCGGATCCACAGGAGGTCATTGTGCAGGAAAATCAACAGCGCAAAAGATTCTATGCACTGGGTTGTGGTGGTTGACCTTGCATAAGGATTCAAAAGTGTATTGTAGGGCATGTAATGCATGCCAAAGGATTGGCAGACCCTCCTGCAGGGATGAGTTGTTGCTCAATCTGTGGATATCGTTACAACCCTTCAAGAAGTGGGTGATTGACTTTGTGGGACCAATTCAGCCTCCAGGGAAGAAGACGGGTGTGCGGTACATCATCACCGCAACTGAGTACTTAACCACATGGGTAGAGGCACAACTTGTGAAGGACTGTACAAGTGCGACAACAAAAAAATTCATCTTTGAATACGTGCTGACAAGATTTGGCTGTCCAAAAATTTTAATGAGCGATCGCGGTACACATTTTCTTAATGAGATGATCAGTGTGATGATGGAGGAATTTCAGGTTTACCATGAGAAGAGCACACCATATCATCCGCAATCTAATCGGAGGGTGGAAGCTCTTAATAAAATATTGGAGAGCGTGCTAACAAAGGTTTGCAATGGTCAAAGAAATGACTAGGATGTGTGCATGGTCGCGGTGTTATGGTCTTATAGAACGACTTGAAAGAATTTGATTGGACAAACGTCATTCAGACTAGTTTACGACGTAGAAGATATGATGTCGTTGGAGTACATTGTACTTAGCCTGTGCATAGTGACATTTGTAGTAATGGCAGGTTGCGGAGCCCTAAAGGAGAGGCTCACACAGCTATCAGGGCTTGAAGAGGATAGATTTTTAGCTGGGTTCCATCAACAAGTTCAAAAGGAGCACGAAAAGGCATGGCACGATCGGCACACCAAACTGCACACCTTTAAGGTAAATGATTTAGTTCTTTTATATGACAACAAGTTTGATAAATTTCCAGGAAAATTTTGGATGCATTGGCTCGGGCCCTATGTCATCAAGGAGATTATTGATGATGGAGAATTTTAGTTGGTGAATTTGAATGGAGAGCCATTTCTAGGAGGGGTGAATGGAAGCTGATTGAAGCAATACAATGATGATCTGTCTAGAAGATTACATGATGGAAGCACATTCTTAGTGCTCCAGGAACCTGAAAGGAGGTGTGAGACTATAAACTACACTGCCCAGGTTGTGGAGTTGCGCGATTGGGGGACTTCTTGTAACGAAGGAATGTCACAGTGTCAACTGAAACGCGTAGGGAGATGTGCCATCGAAGAAGCGACGAAGCCATAGACGATGCGATTGCGATGGTCCTCGACCGCTGGACAGCAGTGTTATAGACATTTTTGGGCACTGCAACCCCAAGCATGAATGTCCATAAACTAAGGGCTCCTAAGTCCCTAAAAGTGTTGTTCCAACCCCTAAAAGAACAAGGTCAATTGATTACAGCTTCTCCCAGAATTTCTCCATGAAAAACTGCTCAGAACTGGTCAAAACTAGATCATTTCACCTGCTCCATAGGCAAAGTGCGTTGCATCTCGCCTAAATACACACAGTAGGTGCGTTGCATTTCAAAAATCCCTTCTATGGGGTGCGATGGGTGAGAAGGGACAAATGGCAGTGTCAATCCGCGAGGTGGAGAAGCATGGAATCTTCCAGAAACTTCTCCTGTGACACTTTCCTCTCTAAATTCAACCAGGGATGAGTAAGAGATCATCAATCTCCAAGTGGAATCAAGAACTATCAGAGGGGAGAAACTAATCAAATCACAAGCTGACTCATCTCCCTTGCAGACATCTATATATGGATCCCTCATCCTAGAGATCCAGGAGGCTGGAATTTTGCATCTTGTAAGGAATCGTTGTTGGTTTCTTGAGGCAACATCATAGTGTTGGGTGATCTAAGCTTTTCATGAGGTGAAGAAGGGCTCACTTGCTGAGAGGATGATGTTGGGTCAGAACGATTGGTTGTAACTCTCTTGGCTCTTTCTTGATTATCAATAAAGCTATTCAAGTTTTCCTCCATACTCTTGTGTGATTTATGTCTTATGCATTTGTATGGTCAATTTACATCTGATCCTAGATTGTTTATGATAATAGATCCATGTTCTCGTATAGTGTTATGCTGCTTTGATTCTACAGGTACTCTGTGAAGCTGGGTATACAAGAAAGGAAAGCAGCAAAGGACTATCAGAAGAGGGAGGAAACGAGCAAGGAACCAAGTGCAAGACAAAGGTTGGTCTCCTTTATTCTTCTCTCATCTATCTTTCATAAAGGAAAACGAAAGTAGTTTTACTTTGTTTGTTTCTAAGGTAGCTACCAGCCTTAGTGGGATTAGCAGTTCTGCATAAACACTATTCCCAATAACAAAATGGCGACTCCGCTAGGGAGAGAATAGATTGATTGTTTATCTACATTTGTTTACTTTATAAAATTACAGATGGAGCCTGAAGTCAAGCCAGCTAGCCTTCGGACTGCATTTGCTATGCAAGTGCAAAGTAGATCAACGCTGCTTCAGTCAATCTCTGGGTTTTGTTTATGATTTAAACAACTGATTTACAAGCTCTCTAATTTCCCTTGTGGTGGCTCTAGTAACCTCCTTAGATCTACCCCTGTGATTGATTTACTAATTACCACTTGCTTGGCCAAAATCCCTGAACTGAACTGCAAACCGTGACTCGGAACCCAATCAAAGTCTCGTCCCTGGTTCAACGCACTGCCTGTTTTGTGAATTTCAAATTCAGTGCACTTCTCGAGTGTAGTAGGTGAGTTGCATTTCAGTTTCATTGTGTTACAGGTGCACTGATCAGACTAGGCATTGTTCCTAAATTTTGGTTTCTGTGTTCACTCTTTTCAGATCTATTCAAGAGTTTTGTTGCCTGTAGTCAGTAAACCTCTGTTTGAAACCCCTTTCCTTGCTGTTATTTTGCCTCCATTGTTCAAAGAACTGTAAATGTTTTTATGTATTTTTTGAGTCATTTTCAGTTCTCCTTTACAAAGAAGTAACGTAATTGTACTGTCATTTCTTGATTTGAAAGTGTCGCAAGTGTCGTTTTCAGTCATAGAAGAGAATCTGATCGTTCTTGATAGTTGATTACCCTGTTACTATTGTATTCGATCTGAATTAGTAGTTTTTCTAGTGTCGAAAACAAGTTTTCATTTCCAAATCACAAAGTGTTGTCATTGTATTCATTTTGGTTTTGAAAAGAAACTTATTAGTAATTGTCGCTTTGAAAAATAATTCAAATTTGTGCATTAGATTTCTTTTTATCATTCACATATTAAGAAGGCCGAAAACAAATACATGCATGTGCATTTGCATTTAGACTGTTTGATTGGTTTGATTTAGGACAGTGCATATAGTGTGTGCTCTATGCTCTTTGCTGAAAGAATACTGTCTCTCTTTCCTTAGTAGCTAGGATTTTCATTGCACAAAGAAGATAAAACGACTGTTTATCATCTTAGATTGCATTTTAGGAATTGTACATCTACATCACGTGGTGAACCTGAAAGGAAAATTTCTTAAGCAAGATCAACTATAAAATAAATTTAATGAATTTAACAACGCTTTGGAACCTAACGCACAACATCTAGAAGTCTAGGCTAGAGACGTATTCCGGCGTCGTAAATCCTGGTAACTGTTGTTTTCACTGTTGGTTGGGTGATTCCTCCACTTTGAGACGATAAGTGCCAGTACGGACTTGTACTCCCACGTACCGTCGAGTATATTTTGGGAGACCACAATAGGCTTAATCCTTTATCCATAGGAAGCTGTGTTTGCTGCCCTATCGATCGCAATGCACTGAACACAGCATTCGGGAAGATTGACTGCCGTACCGTAAAAAGTATTCTGCAATTTTGCAATTGGTTTGGTAATCCCTCTGCCTAGATTTCCAGAGCAGTCCCTTTCATTCCTTTTCAGACTCCTTAACGGAAAAGGTCCATCTGAGCACTTGTCACTTCAGGCTCATTAAAAATTGAAGGCGACTAGAGTCATCTTTTACTTTTTCTCGACTCTTTAAAATTGAAAAAACAAGTTGTGTCAAAGAATCTAAAATTCATCTAATTTGGAAACATACTTCCCCTTTATTTTTAGTTGATCGAGTAATCCGCAATCGTGGAAGAAAGTCAATTGAAACCCCGTCGTTCGCAGAGGCTTACGAGTCAACTGTCTTTGTCTCCGGAATCGAAACTATTACGGACAAAGCGAACTCGTTTAACCGGTTCCAAATCTCCTGGTAAAGTTAGAACAAGTGTTCCAACACCATCAGAGACTCCAGTTACTCCAAACGTTTCTGGTATCCCTGCCTTTACAGAAGAAGTTCAACAGCCACCGAGGGATAGTAGCTCTGATCCTAGTTTGAAGGTAAACACTTGTGTTACTGAACCAGTTTCATCTACAACCGGTTCAGAGAGTGTTATTCCCCAAACATCTGTCGCTGCAGATTCCATACCTTCTTCGGCACCAGAAATATTTTACGGACCTGACGGTCTACCTCTTCCACCTAGTCTGATTGCTATAGAAGAGATTGTGGAGGATCCTACATCTAGTACTCCATCGCAATTTGGAGTCGGGATCACTCTGTATCCTTCTTCATCAGAAATTAGTCTACCGCCATCAGAAGCTCCTGTAGAATCGCTAGGTAATCTTTTGGATAGACTAGAAATGTCTGAAAAACCATCGACATCTAGGACTGTGTCATCCGACATAGCGACGGTAGAACTTGCTGCTGTCACTCCAACAATGTTCGCCAGTATACCATATGTCACAACTAGCTCTCAATCGCTAGAAGGGGCCCACTCAGGGGCTATTTCGACAGTATGGTCCATTCCTGTTTTTTCATCCGGAATAGTATCCAGAAACTCTTATGTTGAGTCTCAACAAATTGATCCTTCAAGGTGTCAATTTGGGCAGTCCGGTCCCTAAGAGCAAACCATTCCTTTGAGTACCAGATTACCGCCATATGGGGGGCAGTATACCCTTTCATTGTCTCCTCCGGGAGGACAACCATACGGGAGTTCACAAAAAAATTCAGGTTATGCTGGAATTACATCTAGCGGTTGGGTGCCGATACTGCGTCAACAACCAAGAGTTGTATATTCGATGCAACAATGTTTACCTATGTCAAATATACCAACTACGCCAGCTATTGTGACGGTGTCGCAAGTACAAGCGCTACCTGTTCCATGCCAACCTCAGGTTTCTCAGGTTGTAATGCAACAACCTCTTGACCCTGCGACTCAACCACAATTGCCGATTGGTGGAATGACACAGGCCCAAATGGGTGCAATTACCCCTCATCTTGGTCAAATAGTTAGTATCGGGCAACAGCACATGGTTTCACAACCATGGCTGGTGCAATACCAACAACCGCAATTCCAACAAGTATACCAAGGATCTGAGCAACAAATATTTGCAAATAGTGGGCCGTCGTATATTCAAAATGGTCAAAATCAACCATTCTACAATGGTTATGCCCACCAACCTTACTAAAGTTACCAGAATCAAATGCATTACGCTGGTATGCAAAGACCAAATGCCCAGGCGATTCCATCTTATCCTGGGTATGCTTCGCCTAACCTGAATCAACAGTCACCCTTCGTGGCGACTTTAGAGTTACCGTATCTAAATCGGTTAAAAAACGATCCAATCGCTTACGCCCCTTGGTGGCCAGCGATTCCGCATAAACTTCCGTCAGATATTCCTAAATTTAATGGAAATCCGGGTGAAGATCCGTCGAATCATGTGATGACCTTTCATTTGTGGTGTTCATCAAACACCCTAAATGATGATTCAATTAGGCTTTGCCTTTTTCAGAGGACGTTAATTGGTCCGGTAGCAAAATGGTATATCGAATTGCCCATAGCTTCGATTGACAACTTCAGTACCCTAGCCACAACCTTTTTAACCCATTTTCAGTTACCAATAAGGTATGAAATGGGAACAAAACTTCTTACCAATTCCAAACAAACAACGACCACTCACATATCTGATCATATACGTGAGTGGCGATGTCCTCGTAGAAGGGTAAAAACGTATGTTCCTGATTAGCTTTTAGCTGAATGGTTTATTAAGTCTTTGTTACCTTCCATTACAGAAGATGTGGCAAAAGGGGGAGTCCACCAAAGAGCAAGTTATTGCTCGTGCGTAATATTTGGACTTGATTTACACTCAGTCTGGCACGCTCTATGCTAAAATACTTGACACGCCCAGACCGGAATTCTCGGTCCCTCCTCCTCCTAAATCAAACAATGACTCTCATGCCAGAAATGGCGTGATTGGCGCGACAGACACGAAATCGACAAAGGCTACATCTAAAAAGGCCCGTAAGATTTCTAGTCAAAACGCAAAAGAAGAACTTCTTGCCTCAGAAGTAAATGCCATCTCGATAGATAAAGGCAAAGAAACCAAGCAACCAGGAGGCAAGAAGAAAAACAAAGGGAAGAAGAAGAAACAGGAGGAATCATCACCCGAAAAATCTTCTGCAAACCCTCCTGGAAATAGGAAACCAAAAAATCCATGCTTTATATGCGATGATGATCATTGGACATCAGATTGTCCACACAAAGCTGAGCTTAGAAAATTCTTCAAGAATTCAAAAACCTCGGCAGTATTAACTGATCCGTTTCCGAATCCAGGAACATATCTGGTTGACAGTGGAAATGCTTCCCCGTCTAAAGTGCTGATGTTGTCGGTTTCCAAACAGAAAAATGATGCTTTGATATCGACAAGGAACAAAGATTACGGGAATCCACAGCAGTCGAACAACAAGGATAAAGATCAACCTAGTAGTTCGACAACAACTTCGACAGAAGTTGCACCGCCCATCATTCCTGAGCTGACAATAAAACCGCCAAAGGGAGTAGTACACAAGTCGACATTTAATCCTCGTGCTAGAGCAGCACACCATTATAATATAGTGGAAGATTTCGCCCAATCGCCATCCGCTATGTCGACACTTGAGGTACTGCAAAATTTCCCATCCCAAAAGTAGGCTTTATTATCAGTTATCGGTGGGATAGACCCAAAGGATTCGAATCTTGTGTCCTTTAATCATAAAGGATACGATCCTCGGTTACCAGCTCAACTAGCTTTCCTCATTCAAGTGAAATCCCTCAACAAAATTGTTCATCAAACAATTATTGATGAGGGGGCATCTACATGTATTATGTCGATGAGTTGCTGGAAAACTTTAGGGTCTCCAACCTTGTCGCGATCTTCGACGACATTAAGGGAATTCAACAGACGAACATATACCCCATATGGTATTCTAAGTAACTTGCAGGTTGAACTAGGAGGGAAAACAGTAGAAATAGATGTCGAAGTAATCGACGGAAACCTCGATTACAACATCCTACTAGGAAGACCATGGATATATGCTATGGTTGTTGTTGTGTCGACCTATTTTAGGAATATTTCATTTCCCTTTCAAGGGGGGATTACAATCGTCGATCAACAAGCTTTCCTCCCCAATGGTTTTCAAGTTACAGGAAGCATTCCAATCATCCATGGAAGCCCCCATTCACTTCAAAATATCAGAGTAGGCCTACTAAAAGACCCTATATTAATGGGAACTTTTGCCCTTCTACCTCCAATAAATCTGGCGGAAGTAGCATCGGTAGGAAACCTGCAATATGATATCTTCGATTGAAAAGATCTCAGGAAACGATATAAACATGGATCATATGCAGGTATTGCCTCCAAGCCCAATGGAAATATTGTAGCAATCAATGTTCCTAGCATGGGAGGCAAACCCAAATTAACACTCATCAAGCATTTGGATAGATAGGTCTACGGAATATGTCACCCCTTCAGATCCTTGGTCGCAAGTGCATTACACCGATGAAGGAATTGTTCAATCAATGGTAATTGAAGGGGCACCATGGGAAGATTACCACCATCGTTCCCTTCTTTCGGATTGTGAAGAAGATACTCCTGATGACCTTCATCATCCTTCAGTTTTTGATTTCCTATCAAATACTGTAAACACGGTGGATTTCAAGTGAAGCTTGTCCAATATTGAAGAGACTATCGCCATAAATATCTCGACCAAAACATATGTTGTAGAGAATATTTATGTTGGCAAATGTTGTTCTCCTTTAGAACTGGAATATATAATGCTCTTTTTCGTGAATTCAGAGATGTATTTGCTTGGTCATATAATGAAATGCCAGGCATTCACTCGAGTATTGTTGAACATGAAATTAAGATATACCCAGATGTCCAACCAGTATGACAACGGCTACGGCAGGTGCACCCCAAGAAAGCGCTGCCATCAAGGCAGAAGTTGAAAAACTTCTCCATGTTGGTTTCATTTACCCGGTTCCTCTAACCGATTGGGTATCGAACATTGTTCCTGTTATGAAAAAACAAGGAACGATTAGAGTGTGCGTCGATTATAGGGATGTAAATCAAGCTTGTCCAAAAGACAACTACCCTACACCCTTCATTGACCAGATAATTGATGAGTGCGCCAGATGTGAAATCTTTTCGTTTATGGATGGATTCACCGGATATAATCAAATAAATATCCGCCCATAGGACCAGTCAAAGACTGCATTCATCTGTCCGTGGGGCACATTCTCATATTGCAAATTACCCTTTGGTTTATAGAACGCAGGGGCAACATTTCAGAGGGCAATGAATTATGCCTTCCATGACATCAAAAACATCGTTCAACCATATCTCGACGACCTTCCAGCTCATTCGCGAAAGCGGACCGATCATATGCAGCATTTAAGAGCGATATTTCTACGTTGCCGACACTACAAGATACGACTCAATCCACACAAATGTGTGTTCTGTCTCAGTTCTGGTCATTTACTTGGCTTTGTAGTCTCAAAGGAAGGGATTCGTCTCGACCCATGTAAGGTTCAAGCAATCATAAATTTGCCTCCACCTTCAAATTTGCTTCAGATTTAGAAACTCCAAGGGAAAGCAAACTTTCTGAGGAGGTTCATTCCAAATTACGCCGAACTTGCTAAAGGTTATACACGTCTATTGAAAAAGGAAGTGCCCTTCGTCTGGGATCAGGTTGTGCAAGCTTCCTTTGATGCTTTAAAAGAATCCCTAATGAAAGCATCATTAATGTACGCTCCCGATTATCAAAAAGACTTTAACTTGTATCTGGCTGCAGCGGATACAACCATCGCAATGGTTTTAGTTCAAGAAGACAATGGAATTGAACATCCTATATATTATTTGAGTAAGAACTTAAATGATATAGAAAGAAAATATTGTTATGTTGAAAAGCTAGCGCTCGCAGCTGTTCAAGCGATACAGAGATTTCGACACTATGTCCTCTTTCGAAAAACTACCATTCTGTCAAATTGCAACCCCATGACTTATATATTGTCGCGACAGTTGCTGGGGGGAAAATATTCAAAATGGATAGCAATTCTACAAGAGTTTGATATGGAATTTGTAAAATTCAAGTCAAAGAATGCCCTGGTTTTCGTAGAATTATTATGCAATCTCCCATCATCATCCAATGATGAAACATTCGAAGAAACAATAGTGGATGAATCTTTGTTTCTGATATCTTCAAGCAATCCATGGTATGGAGATATAATCATTTATCTCCAAACCCAAAAATATAGACCTAATACCTCCCACTCTGAACAAAAACGTATTCGATACCAATCAAAAGACTACATGATCGTCGGTGATACATTTTACCGTCGTGGTGTCGATACAGTTCTGAGGAGGTGTCTCACCCATGAGGAGGCCGAAAAAGCCCTGAATGATTGCCATTTAGGCGTGTGTGGGGGGCATCAATCCGGTTACGCTACGGTGCAAAATTTTTTACGAGCAGGTTACTTCTAGCCAACAATATTCAAATATTGCATAACCGCAGTCAGAAGTTGCCATGCATGTCAAATTTTCGATAACAAAACCAGAAGACCACCTGCATCTCTGCAACCAATAGTTGTCGTTGGGCCATTTGCTAAATGGGGCATCGATTTCATGACATGTAACCCCACCTCGACCGGGGGGCATGGATATATCATAGTCGCAGTTGACTATTTTACCAAATGGGCCGATGCAATGCCTACATTAGATAACACTGGTGAAACAGCTGCCCTTTTCTTTTTCAATCATGTAGTCGCCAGATTCGGCGTTCCACAGGCTATAGTCACAGATCATGGATCGCATTTTCGCAATCACATGATGGCCAAATTAGCTGCCAAATTAGGGTTCTCTCACGACAGATCTACTCCATATTACTCGCAGGCCAATGGACAAGTTGAAGCAATCAACAAGGTTCTGAAGCACATGCTGCAAAGGATGATTGGAGTCCACAAAAGGAGTTGGCACCTAATCCTGTACTCAGCCTTGTGGGCATAACAAACATCGGTAAGGAATGCAACCGGGTTTACACCTGTCCAACTGGTGTATGGCCTAGAAGCAATCTTACCATTTCAGTGTGAAATCTCGTCCCTCAAACTCGCAATCAACCTTCTCCCCGGAACTTCAGAAGAGGAAGATCGTTTCTTGGAACTAATCCAATTGGATGAAACCTGTCATGATGTTTCTTTGGCTAACGAAGCCCATAAGAAACGAGTTAAGGTGCAGTTCGACAAGAATGTCAAACCCCGTGTCTTCTCAGAAGGTGACTTGGTCTTGCTTTATGACCAGGAATCCGATAAATTGGGAGCAGGTAAATTCAAGTCTTTATGGATAGGCCCCTATATTGTTAAGCGAGTGTTAACAAAAGGAGCCTACGAGTTAATGGATTATGAAGGGATTCCACTGGCACAACCTCGTAATGGGTTGTACCCTAAGCGTTACTACGCATGATTCAATGTGGTAACTAATATGCTTTTGTTACATTTTTGTTTTCGCTAAAGTATTTGTTTTGGTCAAGTAAATCCACTTTTTACATCTGTCGCAGATGTCGAACCTGTTGGAATCATTTGTTGGATATGCCGACAGAGCAAGTCGTAGTTTGCGGAACCTATCTTCTGCGGCATGGGCCATTTTTGATCCAAGCGGCGAGTTAGTAAGTTTCAGAGGGGTATGTATTGGGCGATCAACGAATAACATCGCTGAATATAGCGCGTTGATAGAACTTCTCTCTGATGCCATCACACACGGAATATGCCGACTGGTCGTCAGGCTAGACACATAGCTCGTCATACTATAGCTCACTGGTATCTACTCCGTCCGAAATCCAGCTATCTATCGCATGTTCCTAAGGGTCAAGATTTTGGAAAGGCAATTTGATTTTATTCAATATCAACATATTTCCATAAGCTTAAACACATTAACTGACTCATTGGCAAATTATGTGTTAGATAGACATTTGCAACATTTATAAAAAGAAGCATTTCATCAATATTTGCATGTGGACCATATAACTTAACCAAAATAAAAATCCGAAAATCAAATATATATATATATATATCTATATATATATATATATAGATATATATATATCTATATATATAATTGTTTATGGTTTACACATAATGTTCTGTAACCAAGACAAAATTGGTCAAATGACCCAAAACTCAAAACGCTAGGGGGCACCCTAGTCTAATGATGCAAATGATAACAAGTCACCGCCTGTGCAATCATGCATAAAAGCCTAGTCCAATGACTTGGCACGCCAGTGGTATGTCGCTGCAACCTCAGGGGCAGCTCGTCAGTCCTCACATCTGGAATACCGAGAGTGAGGCCCTCGACCTGGTCCTGTAATGCTGAAAGAGTCTCGGCCACATCAAGGTCGCGAAGGATAGCCCTTCCCACAGCCTCTCCTGCTAGAGCGGCGGCTGGCCCTCTCAGGCGTACTACTGGCCGGACGGGACCAACATCTACATGAGCACATGAGTTCTGATTATTCTTGACAGAATAAAGCACAAGGAAATTATAAAAGAAAAATGATAAACAGAAATATGGTTAAGAATTTACCAATGGCACCCCACTGCTCGCTAGCCGACAGTACCAAATCCGGGTCACCCGAGAAGTCCATACTAGCATATGAGTACTCGGAATAAACCATCTCCTGACGATCAAACCACCCGAAGAAGGTATCAGAAAAAGAAATCTGAGACTGACCAGTATGTCTGGACATGTGGTCGACCCATCTCTGCATCCGTGGTTCGGTCGGTGGAGGTAAACCAAGTGCAATATCCTACGGCCACATCAGTGGTATCCTTTCAAAGGCGAAGGTGGTCAAAATAGAACCATACACAAGGTTCTTCAATCTCCCATTTTTCACCTTGGTCAACTGTTCTTTCATCACAAGGAGTACTGCATCACACCAGTTGAACACCTTCGGTTCAAGACATTCCAAGGCGTACTGCATATAAGACCGGTTGGCCACATGGAGAGCCGCACCACCAGCAATCCTACCAAAAGTGAACAGAATGGTCCTCAAAGACCTGTCAGTGACATCTCGGATGATGATCTTGCCGTCTTTACTCGGCTGAGATCCCTCTCTGCAATACCTATGAACATAATCTCTCACAGATTCACCTCCACGGGCCGAACCTGTTAAAGAGATAGGGGCACCCCGCCTCGATAATCCGGTCAAAAAATAGATGTCCACTACAGTCAAGGGCATGGATTTGCCCCTAATCTGGAACACCTGGCTAGTAGGATCCCAAGAATCGAGCAAATACTAGAGCAAGTTGATTTGTTGTCTCATGCTAGAGATGCGAAAAATCTTCAACAGGCCACAGTTCCGCAGTGCGTTTACTGTGACTGAATCATGTAAAGCAAGCATGTCCTCTTCTTCATGCTCATGTTCTCACCATGTAATAGTCATCTTACTCCAATAAATCTCTGAAAACAAACAAGAGAAGAGTTAGATCCTGATATGGTGAGAAACAAGCAAAAATTTCCATTGAAAACTGTGCATAAATTTCCTTCCTTGCGCTCATTACACCTACAATAGTGTTCTGGGTGCATTGCATGTCAATTGGCCAATGGACAGGCCAACATGCAACGCACTTTTTGATATAGAAAGGGTGGAGCCAGGGCGAGTTTTTCAAACCCCAGAGGCTCAGAAAAACCAGAAATCAGGCTCAAAATGCAAAATGGAAAGGATGAAATGAAAGAGCTCAGGTTTAGCTCCTACCTGGTCTAGACGGCGCTGAAAATCGTCCACAGAATCTCCTGGAATCAGCTGGTGAAAATCAAGGGGGGGAAGCACATCCAAAGCTCCAACAAGCCAAAGTTCAAATGAAATGGTAAAATGAGAGGTAAAAGCACTTTTAAATTACTTTTTACGTAATTCGAATAAAATATTAGTGTCCTAACTTATTTTTCAAACATATATTGTTCATTTCTAACTAGTTTGATGAAGCAATTGAGCATGCAGTACAATCTTTGAAGGAACAAATCTATTAATGGTAAAGTCAAGAAATGACCGTTATATCAAGCAATTTTAACGCGGACTTCATGCTCGTTAAAAAATAAACATAAGCAATGAGAAAATGTTTCCCCCAACGTTTAAGCTCATTAAAAAATGAACCAATTTCCGGTAAATAACCATTGTGAATGTAGTACTTCAACCTTTGAAGCCTTGGTCGTGTTCTCATCATCACCTCCACTTTGTACTGGCCGATCATTCACCTCCACTTGATCGTTTACCCCTTTTGAGGAACAGCTGCGAAGAGTGGTTCTATTAGCCATCCTTGTAACACTGCCATGATTGGAAAATTCCAAACCTTACCTCGAATCAGCTACTACCTGAATTTATCACTCGTTCCTCAAAAAACGAGTCTCCTTTAAGCTCTTTTCAGCTGACTCGTAAAATATGAAAAGATTGTCGAGCCATTGGCCTCTCCAGCTTGTTAAAGTGACCGAAAGTGCTATCCCTCCTCTAGATTTTAATCTTTTTGGACCTGAGGGATTATTACACAAAAAGATCGAGCGCTTGTTTTGTTCGGCTCGTTAAAAGTACTGAAAATTCATCCCTTCTGTATTGTTTTATACTTTTTAGGACCTAAGGGAGTAGATGACGAAAAAGGATTTTTGGAGTTTCCTTTACGTCCCTTTTTAGTCTCTCTAAAATTGAAAAGGATCGAGTTATCTTTGTCGTTAAGCTCGTTAAAACCTAATAGCGACAAACTTGTCCATAATAGACAAGAACGAGTTTCACTATCGCTAGGCTCGTTAAAACATAGCGGAACAAGCATATGTTATCCTCCTCAAGCTTGGAAAAAATAAAGAGGTACTGGTCAGCAATGACTGGGGAAAAATTGGGAAGAAAACTTGAAGAAACTTTGTTGGTAGCAAGTCGCCCTTGAACATGACACTTTCACTCCGCATCCAAGTCGGGTTGGGTTGTTTCATTCACTGGTCACATCACCATGGTCACATCACACCATCCATATTTGGGGTTAATGCTACCAATCCATCATGTCAGTGTCGCCGATATGTTCAAGAGAAGTGTTATATACCTAGGGGGATAATATGGGGTACCAAGGGAGGTACCCAAGGTAATAATGTAATAATGGGACGGGCCATAGTAATAAATAAGGTGGTTAACCCATATCATGTAAGGGACCACAAGTAGTTAATAATAATGTAATGGGCCCATGGTATTAGTTGATGGTATGAGGGAACCATGGTAATGACCCATGGTATTGTATGTATGAGGCCTATATAGAGGCTAGAGACTCCATGTGAAGGAATAGTCAAGGATTATTATATGAACAGGCATGTGGCTTATGGAGTGTTCTCCTTCCTTAAGGAGTGAATATATGGTGTTGTGCTACCTTAAGGGTTTTGATCAATAAAGAAGCATTGCTATGTATTTCTCTCTTATTGTTTCTGGGTTTATTTCCATTATCATATATTTCCGGGTTAGATCTATAACAAGTGGTATCATAGCACTTTCTTGGGCACAAAAGTGGAGAATTTTTTTTATTTTTGCAGGATTCAGGGGCAGCGAGTTTGCAGATCAGATATGTACATTTTGGTGCAAGATATGCTAAATCTAATTACCGATCTGGATTATTTATGAAAAATAGCCGATTTCAAAAAAAAAAATCAGTTGAATCAGAGTCTGGATGAAGGAGATATCGCTGATCTAAAAATTTGTGGGGTTGCAGACAATTTTTCAGGGCAGCGAGTTTGCGGCGCAGATCTGGATGTCCTGGTGAAAAATCTAAAAAATCTAATTGTAGATCTGGATTCTTTGTGAAAAAATACCCAAATTCAAAAAAAAAATCAGTCGAATCGGAGTTCGGATGAGGGAGATATCGTTGATTTAAAATCATCTCTTTTTTGCAGAAATTTTGGTGATGGCGGGAGAGTTGCAGTGCAGATTTGAAATTTCATTGTCTGGATCAAAATTTCTATCACATGGGCAGATGCAGAATGGTTGTTCTATTTCCAAAAACAGGTCATAATAGGGATTCTGAGCAATATTGACTAAACTGTGACAATTTCAAATTTTTGCCAAGTAAGTGATTTTTTTTCAAAACTCTCTTCATGGCTTCTAGCAAGGTTCTATTATTTACAGGAAAATATAATGGTCCTACTATTGAAGAATACATACAAAAACACAAGTTATTATGGAAAAATCATTGGAGAACTTTTGTAGTGTGTAATTTTGAAGACGAGGCGGTCACATGGTGGGGATTACTTAACCAAAAGAAGTGTTCCAGCCTGTCCGATGAAGAATTTGAAAAATTACTTTTAAATAGATGGTCTCATGCCAGAAAACAAGATAAGGAGAAACATGTGGGGCTATTTCGTACTGGTATATCCTTATTGCAGGTTCATGGATTGATTCAGAAAGAGAAGATCATTGTTTCTATAAATCCTAGTTGCAAGCATAATTTTATCAATGTTAATTTGGTAAAAAAATTGCAAGTTCCAGAAAAACACATTGAAAACACACAGGTGGATGATGAGGATGTTCAATTGTATAAGGATTTGAAGATTTCTATGGATGAGTATGTGTTGCATGGTGATTTTTATGCTTCAGATATGGATAACATGGATGTTGTTTTGGGATACCCTTGGATGGAATCAGTGGGTACTATCAATATTAATGTACAGAAGAAATTCCTAAAGCTCTGGTATAAAAAGAAGAAAATTACATTACATGATATTTCCATTAATAAATAGGTAGAGTGCAAGGAGGCTGAAGCAGAAGATGTTCCAGGGTCTGACATATTAGATGATGAGCCAGTGATGATAGACAATCAAACACAAATAGAGGCGGAAGCAGAAAAGGTTACAGGTGCTGATACATCAGAGGAGGGCTCAGTGGTTGAAGTCATATTGGAAAAGAAGACACCACAACAGGCGCCGCAGTAGGGTGAATTAAAGAAAAAGACACCGTGGGTTAAAACTTCAACATATCATCACCCACATCACCCCGCAAGAAAAAAACCAACAAGATGGCAACCAATTAGCCACAAGGACAACAACCTCCGTATGACGAATAGCGAGGAGCGAAGATCCACCTACTACACATCAACACAGAAGAGCTGCCATGGTCAACTTCCATCTCAAGTGAGCGAGGCACTAGCGAGATAGAGGGTTCACCTTTCTCTTGGATGGCTAGATGCACGTGCATGGTACCAGTGGACTACTCTTTTGAGTAGATCTTATTATTTGTGTTCTTCCCATGTTTCGGGGATGAAACATGCTAAGGGGGGTGGAATGTTATATACCTAGGGGGTATAATATGGGGTACCAAGGGAGGTACCCAAGGTAATAATGTAATAATGGGATGGGCCATAGTAATAAATAAGGTGGTTAACCCATATCATGTAAGGGACCACAAGTAGTTAATAATAATGTAATGGGCCCATGGTATTAGTTGATGGTATGAGGGAACCATGGTAATGACCCATGGTATTGTATGTATGAGGCCTATATAGAGGCTAGAGACTCCATGTGAAGGAATAGTCAAGGATTATTGTATGAACATGCATATGGCTTGTGGAGTGTTCTCCTTCCTTAAGGAGTGAATGTACGGTGTTGCCCTACCTTAAGGGTTTTGATCAATAAAGAAGCATTTATATCTATTTCTCTCTTATTGTTTCTGGGTTTATTTCAGTTATCATATATTTCCGGGTTAGATCTATAACAAGAAGTCACTCAGAGAATTCACCTGTGTCTCACCCACTGCAATACATTTACGCTCCATTATTTCATGACCGCCACCCTGAACCTTATATCACCAGATCGTTTTCACCTCCATTAAAATCATTTGCTCCACTCCATGTCAGTGATGTGGGATTCATTAAGGCCCTCCTATGACGGATCGCTTCTTGTCGACATCAGCTCATTATCCAAGAAGTCGATCTAGGAACACCCATTTCAGTACTTTGAAGCTTGCATGACTCAATGGCCAGTTTCTCACTTCCGGCGACAAGTTTACATCAAGGGCCTTCGACTGAAAGATTTTGCGTGGTGTTCGACGCCAAGTCCCTTATTCACACCACGTGAATTGTACTGCAGTACCTTGAGGATCATTATCATTATTGGTGATTCCTCTCGTGCCTGTCAATAGCTTACATCATTGGCTGGTAATCAGGCGATGTCTTTCCATGTTCGACTCCAGAACATCTCTCACATGGATCAACTTGTACTTTGAGTGAAGATCGAACGCGATTAAAGACTCCGGATCTAGTTTCATCCATCTGGGATGCGATATATATTTAGGTAAATAAAGACATCAAATGTACATCATTGCTGCACAGATAATCATCGAATCTAAGGGATTATGGCTCTACCAAAATCATCAGTCTACACTCAGACGATTGTCTATCCTGTGTACATGAAAATGAATTTATAAAGCTGAGCATGGGAATGCCTGCCTCAGCTAGATCATGAAAATATTATGAAGATAATGTATTGTATTGTATCTTATTACAGGTCTCCTTCCAGCTTGAAAGAACTTCGGATCCTCATGATAAAGCATTTCACCCGACATCAAAAAGATTAACGACCTCATGCTTTAGGGGGCCACTGTTATAGAAATTTTTGGACATTGCAACCCCAAGCATAAATGTCCATAAACTAAGGGCTCCTAAGTCCCTAAAAGTGTTGTTCCAACCCCTAAAAGAACAAGGTCAACTAATTACAGCTTCTCCCAGAAGTTCTCCATGAAAAACTACTCAGAACTGGTCAAAACTGGACCATTTCACCTGCTCCATAGGCAAAGTGCATTGCATCTCACCTAAATACACACAGTAGGTGTGTTGCATTTCAAAAAGCCCTTCTATGGAGTGTGATGGGTGAGAAGGGATAAATGTCAGTGTCAATCCGCGAGGTGGAGAAGCATGGAATCTTCCAGAAACTTCTCCTGTGACACTTGCCTCTCTAAATTCGACCAGGGATGAGTAAGAGATCATCAATCTCCAAGTGGAATCAAGAACTATCAGAGGGAAGACACTAATCAAACCACAAGCTGACTCATCTCCCTTGCAGACATCTATATATGGATCCCTCATCCTAGAGATCCAGGAGGCTGGAATTTTGCATCTTGTAAGGAATCGTTGTTGGTTTCTTGAGGCAACATCATAGTGTTGGGTGATCTAAGCTTTTCATGAGGTGAAGAAGGGCTCACTTGCTGAGAGGATGATGCTGGGTTAGAATGATTGGTTGTAACTCTCTTGGCTCTTTCTTGATTATCAATAAAGCTATCCAAGTTTTCCTCCATACTCTTGTGTGATTTATGTCTTATGCATTTGTATGGTCAATTTACATCTGATCCTAGATTGTTTATGATAATAGATCCATGTTCTCGTATAGTGTTATGCTGCTTTGATTCTACAATTACTCTGTGAAGCTGGGTATACAAGAAAAGCAAGCAGCAAAAGCCTATCAGAAGAGGGAGGAATCGAGCAAGGAACCAAGCGCAAGACAAAAGTTGGTCTCCTTTATTCTTCTCTCATCTATCTTTCATAAAGGAAAACGAAAGTAGTTTTACTTTGTTTGTTTCTAAGGTAGCTACCAGCCTTAGTGGGATTAGTAGTTCTACATAGACACTATTCCCGGTAACAAGCAGAGTGGCACACGACCTCAGACTTGAAAACTGGGTCTACCAAGTTTGCAGCGAAGTGTAAGAAGGAAGAGGTCAAACTAAAGATGGAACAATTGGCCGAGAAGAGGTCGAGAAGAGGAAGAAAGAGGCTGAGGACAAAGCCAAAGTGGAGCACACTACCTAAAAACAGACAAAAGGGTAGGAAGAAGAGGAGGAATGCGACTCCGAAAGGAGGTAGAAATATCCTTCCCCAGAGATAGAAGAGGAAGAGAAATGATATGACCAAGGAGGAGCAGGCCCAGAGACTACTCCATTCCAGTTCAAATGCAATAGGGAGTAGGAGAAAGTAGGGCTCCAGAAGAAGTCCAAGGCCAGAAAAATGTCCCTTGACCCAATCACCTCGACAAAGGGTGATTTGAATGACATTGGCGATGCAGTGAGGGATGTGACCGTGAAACTGCTACAATAGTTCGAGCAGCAGCAACAACAAGCCTTTGGTTCCATTCAAATGGGTCTGCGCGAGCTGTATATCTATGCATCATAGGTACATACCAGTGTGGGGCAAAGAAGTGCAACATCCACTGGTTTGGCGCTTGGAATGTTGCAGGCAATAGAAATGGTGTGCACGTTGGATCCTCGAGCCATAGTGTTGCCAGATGGAGCGCTGACTGCAGAATCAGAAGCTGACAGGTTCACCATTAGCGCCCTCAAGAGGGTTGGGCTAAATTTGGGCGTGCTTCCAAATGAAGCCCTTCACACTTTGCAAGATGGTGTGATCGTGGAATTTTGGGCTCGAGATCAGCGTGCCCTTAACGTTATTAGTGAGCAGAAGGTGAACAACACTCAATTGGCTACATAGAAGAATTCTGCCATTGATCTTCTTAAGGCCACCATGGAAAAGAATGAGCACATGACCAAGGTAGTGGCTGAGGCATGAAAGACTGTGCCAGAGCTGGATATTTCTGAAGATGTGCCAGTGCATGTGAGAATTCGGAAGCTCGCTGCTAGAGTGCATGAAGTGAGAATAGAGTTGGCTAAGGTTTAGTTTGAACGGAACCTTAAAACTATAGAGCTCAAGTTGAGGGCCCAACCTTTGACTCCACCAGAGGTTAAGGAACAACACACAATCGCTGTCAAATATGTAGTAGCAGCTATAGATATCGTTGTGAAGGAGTGTACTGCACTCTTTGAGCAGTTTCTCGAAGTAGTCACCAACCTACAGGAGGATCCCACTATGCAGAGGTTAGAGACAGAGGCGTTGGAGATGTAGTACAGATATGATGAGGTTAAAGCGACGACGTGCACCATCGCCATTACACAAAGGTTAGTGAAGTTGTAGGAAGAAAAGGCGCTGAAATAACAGGTGGATGCAGCTTAGCGCAAGGAGACAGTACTCAAGGCCAGATTGGGGCCCTGGCTAGACGAGTCCTATGTACTCACTGCCTCCATTGAAGGGAAATTGGCCAGTCTACAGGTGACACAACAGAAAATGTAAGTAGACATCACAGAGCTAGTGATGGAGCAGCTAGTCGAGCAGGTGAAGCATGCAGCAACACAGTGCATCGTCGAAGTCGCAGTGGTACAGGTGGATCTGGGAGGTCTTCGCAACAAGATCCCCGCACTAGTAGAGTGACTCGGGGGCGAGTCACCAGATTTTTGTTGGGGGCCTGTTGGGAACTGGTCCCCTGGGGTCAATTTTGGGGTTAAAAGCCCACGTTTTGTGTAAAGAATGTAAAGTCTTCGCATTTTGTGGTCACGGAGCACGAAGATGTAAACACTCAAAAAGGGTTTCTGCCCTTAGTTTAAATAGTTTGTGTCGGCTTGATGATATCCACCCTTGGTCCGCAGACCATGGGATTGTATAAGTCTTAAAAGAGTCTAAGGTAGTTCAAGAGTTTTGGGAGAGTTTTGAGTAAGTTGATGCGTCTGTGAGAGCTAAGAGCGAAGAGTCTTAGCATAGGAAGAGGCTTTGTAGCTGAGTGTGTAGAGGCCCAGGGTAGAAGTCCACAACTGAGTGCGCAGATGCCTGCAGTTGTGTGCGTAGGGTAGTCAGAGTTTGTACTGGAAATCTTGATTATCAATAAAGAGAAGTATTTTGGAATTACCTGTGTATTTTACCTCTGTTAATTGCATGCGATTATGTTATGTTGCATATTGGTTTTATGTTTTAATACTACTTTGATGCGCGAATCTATATGTTTCTCTTTGTTATATGAACACAAGTAAGAATATCTATTTATGCACGATAATTATAATTACATGTTAAGACAGTACGAAACTAAGAGAATCTGAGTAAATACAGAAGTAAGAGTAATTACAGAGGCATGTAAGTGCCTGATCTATCTATTTAGGGTCCGCGAAGGATGATCAGAGACTTTCGCGGAGGCTTCAAGGATGAATAAGAGAAATACTTTGATAATCCCTAAAGGGCTTATCAATCTGCTTGAAGGAAGGGTTAGGGCATATAACCGACATCAAAACCATCTCAGGGTGCGGAAACTTGGTTCCTACATCCCCCCATACTGCTTCGGGTGAGACTTTAGTCCACGCTCCGCGGATTGATGCTGAAAGGGAAAATAGTGTAGGGATTTGCTTGGCTGCTTAACGATGAACCTGGGTGAGGGCCCATCAAGGCAACAATGTAGAACAAAATTTTGGAGGGTGTTGCAACTGCTACAATAGGTGCATAGGCAGAAAGTTTTGGGGAAATAGTTCTGGGACATGGTAGCATCGAGGTGGTAAGGGCACATCACCCCAACTGTTTTGTGATTGGTCCATCTGTGTAGCATGTGGCCCCACAGGGACACGTCATCCCAAAACCCAGAGTATCAGGGAGCCTAGAGGATTCTAAGTGAGTTCCATGAGTTTTCTCCATGCCTGCGAGGTGTTGGGACATGTTGAAGGACAAGGTGAAACAAAACTAAGCGAAAGACCAATCATATGGGCACAAGTGGAATAGGTGGCAGTCCCACATAAAACACAATCATGAAGGATTTACCCCAGAATAAAATGAAGGTGCACCATTGGTTTTTTCCGAGGAAATAAAAGTCGGGGGCTAAGGCATAACTCTAGGAACTGGTCTTATGTGCACATTACAACCAAGGGTGTGAATGTTTAGAGCGGATGGTTGAGCCTTCAGGGCTATAGTATAATGGGACTAGCCAATGGTCATTTTCCAAGGTTTGAAGTGTAAATAACAATGGATAAAACCATTCCACACTCATGATTTTTAGTGCCTAGGGGCATATCATGTGAACGGGTTGAAAACAATGAATTTGACGCTATTGGGCCATATTTGGTGGCTTAGAGCCAAACCAACATATCACTAAGGTTGGAAAAACACATGCATGAAAAAATTAGTAGCCTAGATAACAATACGAGAAAATTTGGTAGTTTAGCCAAGTCAGCTAAAGTTAGAACTGCAGATAGAAGTCCAACTAATCCCTAAGTTTTGTCCAGAATTGAAAATTTGGGCAGTTTAACTCAAAGTTCCACATGGGGACAACAAATTAGAGACTAAATACTTTAAGAACACATTCATAAGACTTGATATAAGTGAGACCAAAGAAAAAATAAAAGTTTATTCATGGAGAAATGTTGAACTTAACTAAAAGTTCAAAAAACTAAAAATATCAGCTCAATTTCTATATAAAATAAATCAAATTTGCAAGAAAAGAGAGTTAAAAGGTTAATGTTTATGTTTCCACTAGTGTGTATGGTGGATTGATTAGTGATAAGATATTTATGAAGGTGATTTGGTGGTGATTGGGGTGAGTGATTTAGGTGAGAAATTATTTGTTTTATGAAAGGAAGTCACCTTCATGATTTAAGTTTGAAAATGGCATGAAAGATGAATCAAGGAGGTCAAGCAAGTGGTGTCTTACAGATCATGGGTTGTAGCTCCTTCCAGTAGTGGTTTGTAATTAGTTAGGGGTTGAATCTCCTTTCAGTAGTTGTTGTTAAATTAGAGAGTATTAGCTTCCTATTGGTTTTAGCCAGAGAAATTTGTAAGAAAAACTATAAGATTTCCTTTATGAAAATCATTGAAGATAAGTTTGAAGAATCCATGTGTTCTATTTGTGCTTATTATGTTGATTCTTGTGATTCTCATATGAATAGTCACTAAAGTATTTATTGGTGTCCTAATATTCTTTACTAGTGAAAGAAAGTTTTAAAATTCCCACAATACCGATTCACCCACCCCCCCTTAAGTATTGTCTTCGTTTCTAACAATTGGTATAAGGGCATCCAAGTTACTTCAGGATGAGTTTAACAACTGAAATAAAGATTAGGGACCATGAAAATATAGGAAGGAGGATACACTAATAGGGCACCTATGTTTGATGGAATGAACTATGTGTTTTCGAAAGTAAGGATGAAAACCTATATTCCATCACTTGGTATTCATGTATTGGATGCAGTGGAAGAAAAATATCAAAAGCCTCAAGTCTTGAGCTTAGAAGATGGAGCTTACATGCAATGCTAATGCTATGAATGCTTTTCTTGCTGACCTACATGAATCATAACTAGTAAAGGTCATGTATTGCACTACTGCAAACACTATTTGGGACAAGATGAGGAACTGCTATGAAGGTGACATCAAGGTAAAGCAAGCCAAACTTCAAGGTTTTAGAATGAAATTTGAGTCTTTGAACATGCATGATGATGAAGATTTTTCTAAATAATTCTTAGAATTGATGAGGTTGTGAACAATATAAGAGGTATTGATTAAGAGTTAAAAGAGCCAATAGTAGTTCAAAAAGTGGTGAGATATCTCCCTGAGATATTTAATCCCAACGTTTCATCCATTGAGGAGATTCCATACTTGAAGACTCTCACTATGGACCAACTTATTGGCACTCTTACTACTTACAAGATGAGAATTTACAATAGAAAGGCAACAGAAAAGGAGGTAACCTTCAAAGCATATAAGAAACCCAAGGAATAAGATAATGATTCATGTTGTGAATCAAATGAAGAGGAAGCTAAGTTCATAAGGAAGCTCAAGAGAGGCTTAGGAAAGTACAAAGGTAAGTTACCTTTCAAGTGCTTTAACTGTGGTAAAGTAGGTCACTATACTTCCAATTGTATAGAAAAGAAGAATAATGAATATGACCCCAGAGAGGAATTTAAAAGGGTTCAAAAGGATAAAAATAAGTTTATGAAGAAAAGCTTCTACACCTAATATTCTAGCTCCTCTGAAAGTGAAGTAGCCAATCTTCAGACAAGAATGGAAGTTATGAAAGCGCAAAGGAATTTATGCCCATGGCCATAGAAAATATTTATTTAGAATCTATTGACTCTAATGGAGAAGAGATTGAAGTTGACTTAGAAGGAGAGATAGTAAATGATCTTGAAGAAATTAAGAGGTTGGGGAAGGAAAATAAAACACATAAAAAATTGTTGATCAAGGACAAATATGAAACTATTGAACCTCTGCTCCTCCAAATTGAATAAGGTAATAAGATTCAAGAAACTCTAAATAAACAACTCAGTGAGAAAATTCAAGCATGTGAAGAATTGAATGAGTAATTTTTTTGCTAAGGAAAGAGCTTGAAAAAGCTAAAACTCACTTGAGATTTAATGAAAAATTTGAAAAGGGAATAAAAAATTAAATGAACTCCTTGAAGCTCAAATGTTCTCAAATAAAAAAGTAGGTCTACGATTTTAGGCTAAGTCAATCTCAACAATTGAAATAATGGGAAAGAAAGAAATTACTTTTGTGCAAGCAACACAAATTATAGACAACACAACAATCAAGGTAGATCAAACATAATAACAGAGGGAAAAAGGGACCACAGAGTCCCATATTCAACCAAAGGCAAATCAATAGTTGGAAAATAGGAGGAATTTGACTAAACAAATTTCAAATAATACAGGAGAAGTAAATCGAATTTCACAAAGAAGACTCAACCAATTTTTAGAAATTTATTTTCTCCCAAGCATGAAGACATATTTCCAGGTTGTTATTTTACTTACACAATTTATGGCCACAAGGGAGTCAATTCCACGGTGAATATGTCATTTAGTCATTTCAAGTCATAATGAATAATTTATCAGTTTCGAAATCAGAATGTTAGATAGAGGAGGAGAACCATGTTGATAGTGCCAGATGCTGCCAATAGTGAGGGGGTCTCCCTGATAAGAAGTCCCAATTAGACCTCACATTGTTTGGAGTAGGATACCCAACCAAAAAATCATGCCAATTGCCATAATCTTAAATATTTTTCTTTGTTGCAATAAATGACACAAGAGAAACACATGTACTTTCATGAAAAATAGGTTAGTTGGCCTCGTGATGTATTCAATTGCAAAGTGTATAATGTTTGTTCACAGAAGGGAAGAGAAAGTGAGTCTTTAAGAGAAAAGTAATAGTACTAACCTAATAAATATAAACACATATATTTCAAAGAATTGTTAGTAATTCGACAAAATAGTTCACAAAGAAATAACAATCATGAAAGAAAGAGACACACATTTAAAGATGCATACTAAAGCCAATGAAATAGATCATTTTCATTAGTATGTGTTTACATAAACATACATTGCAAACAATGAAAGAATAGTCTTACAATCATCCATGACATATGCATGAAAAGTGTGCAAGCTCTAAGAGCTTCAAATTATAAAGTGGAAATCCCAAGATACACCATTACAATGATATAACATTGTTTCCAATAGTGGAACGTTAAGCAACTACTTTCTTCTCAAAAGCCTAATCTTATCTCCTATGACTAACTTGAGAAGCCAAGGTAAAATGTCCTTTACTTGATCTATGGTGGTGTATATACAAAAAATGAGGTGACTCTCCACCTCCTTTATGAATCTTGAGCTTCCCTCATGACTCTTGAGCTCCTATGTGACTTTTCAAATTCCTATGACACCCATGAGCTTTTATATGACTCATCACATTCTATGTGTGACCCTTTGGCTTCACCACATTTTATATTTTCTCATTTTTTTGAAATTACATAATTACATCCAGAAATGATGTGGCCGAATACAGTGTAACCTAAGACTATTCAAGTTACACTTGGACAAGCCATGACTTGGAACTTCATTGTGATGTATCAATGTCTATCTTTCCTCTCCTTGTGATTTTTTTGTCACTTCATTATAGATCTTGCAAGTAATTCATCTTCATCCTCTAAGATGCTAGTTGATATCAAGTCTTTCATGTGATCTTGATCTTCAATCTTCTGTCATGATCTAGTGTCCCTTCATATCTTGGCTTGATGACCTCTTTGTATCTCCAACTTCACAAGTGTCTTGTTACATGATCTGCTTGGAATCCTCCTTGACCATCATCATGTCATGTCAAGATAACAACACCTACAGATGGAATTCACTCATAAAAAGATGAAATCAGTCTGGAAATATCCTATTCTATCTTGTTCTTCATACAACACATTGATTGAGCTGGGAAAATGGGAAAGATTGAGGAGGTGGCTCAAGAATTATGTAGTGTGTTGTTATAGGAGGTATTGGTTAGGGTCTAGTCACTAGGAATGTGTAGTGTGCAGTGGAAGAGGGTAAGGAAGGTAGGATTTCATAGTTGAGGGAGCTAGTGATGCACTGAGGTAGGCTTGATCACTGTGATTGCGTAGTGCACAATTCTAGAAAGACTACGACAAGAGATTTCACAATTGAGAAATTCAAGGATTGAGATAGGGTCTGATTTTTGACTGAGAATGCACAATGATCAGTTGAGAATTGACTGGGAAAAGGTTGCACAATTTTCAAGTGCAGAAGGAAAATACTAAGCATTGCGATTGAAAAATGCGTAGTTTTTGGAGGTAGTGACTATGCAATGCATAGTTATAGGAGGAAAGGACAGTTGAATGGGGCGTGAGACTATGCAGTGCACAATTTAGGAAGGAAAGATGAGAGGTGGTTGGTCAGGAAAGTTGCAAAGACAAGAAAGCTTAAGGAATTGACCAAGTGTGGGATCAAATGGACAAAAAGATAAGACTAGAACTAGAATTAAACATGATCACGCACTTACAAACAATCAACCACATGGAAATAAAACTATTAACACCCAAAATGAACATGCGTCCATTGAAATGACAGTGAAATGATAGTTACCTCCAAGTGCGACACTTGAGTTACACTTTGCGACACAAGTTTTGATTATAACAAGAAAGTGCACAATACTCTGGGAATAGGTTTGATGTATATCTCTATGATAGATAGAACCCATTAGTGTAGGAGAAAACACTAAAGTTACCTCTTAAAGATGCATTATAACTTCCTTTCACAAAGAGCGACACTTCCCTTAACAAAAGATGATACTTGGATTTTCTTCACAAAGGGACTTGGAAACTTAGAGAACAAGCATGGAATGACTTTAATAACTAGAAATAATAGTTCACATGGTTAATGAGAGGCTCCAAAGTTTGAATATAGGCCAAAATTTGGATGGTGTTGTAGCAACAACAACACTTGGCGACACACTGGTAGAACTCCAACTTCTCTATCTCGGTCTAGCTTTAAGCACAAGGTCTAGTCTTTCAGGAAGTATTGATTCATTGTGTGGGTGAACTCGAGGCCTTTGAATCCACCATTGGTGTGACTCTTGTATAGGAATATGGGATGCACAAAGAACATGCCATCTACTATCTTAGCAAAGGCCTTATTGGTATGGAGCTTTGTTGTTCCCACATTGAGAATTTGACTTTGATAGTTGTTGTTGTTGTCCAACATTTATGACATTACATACTCTTGTGAAATACCATGGTAATAACTAACTCCAAACCCATGAAACATATCCTTAACTAGAAAATCATCGAGGCAAAGTACTCAAAGTGGATTTTCATGCTTCAAGAGTTCGACTTGGAGTTTGTAGTTGCTAAATCCAAGAAATATTTGGCATTCACTGAGTTAATGTCTAGGTTATCTTGATTTGATGAAGAATTTATGGCTAAGGACTCATTACCTTATGAATCCTTATTCCTCATTACCTCATTTGATCCTTGGTATGGGGATGTTCTAATCTATCAACAAACTCAACATTTTTGGTCTGAGTTGTCTTGCAATGAACCTCAATATATGCACCATTAGGCTTGGAATTATGTCATTATTTCTAATACTCTTTATCACTATGGAGTTGATGCAATGTTATGTCAATGTATCACTCTTGAGGAGGCTGAATAGGTCATGAATTATTTCCATCCCAAAGCATGTGGCGACCATTTAAATGGGCATACCATTACTAAAAACAAAATTCATACCAGCTACTTTTGGCCTTTGATATTTAAGGAATGTATTATAGTGGTTTGAAAGTGCCATCCTTGTGAAATATTTACTAAGAATATGCGTTCTCACCCTAATCTTCTTCACCCTATTGTTTCATTCAAACCCTTTTCTAAATGGGGCATTGAATTTATGGAGTTTAAGTTGTTAGCACTCTGTAGTTTTCCTAGGTTGAAGAGGAAACTGTAGAGGTAACCAAAAACCACTTTTAAAGCTGGGATCTAGCCCTTCTAGCTTCAAAGAGGGATCTCTCTACATGATTTTTAATTTTGCTTTATCGATCTTAGGCTAGATATGAAAGGTAAAGATATATTTTTTTTTAAATTTTGGTTGTAGAATGGAAGAAAAGTCCATTGGGCATGTAGTAATAAAATCTGCAGTAATCAATCAAAAATTAATAGAGTAGTTGAAATAGGGTTTGGTAGGCAAACTCCTAGATGTTAAAATATTTTATGGTGTAGATGAGATGAACGATTTGGTGATTAATTAAATATAAAGCATACTTAAATGAATTTTATATTTAATTTCAAAAAGAAAGCATGTAAGATTGTTTAAATAAACCAGAGCATATTACCATAAGTAAATTCAACTCTTAATATTCTTGCAACAATTAGGAAGGAAAATCCATGTGAAAAATCACAAAGAAGAACAAGCTAACACAAGGAGAAACATCACCATTTATCTGACACAATAATCCTGGAACAAAACTGCCTCTGTATTTCTGAAATTGATTACTTCAAAATATATTTCACTGCTTACAATAAAGATAAAGCTCTTCTCTTTTTCATAATCCAACACTTTCTAAATATTCTTACAAAATATTTATAGATTTTGTCTCGAATTAATTTGGACTTCAAAATAAAATTTGTTACAAAATAATATCTATTGAAATAATGTAGACATCTCAAAAGTAGAACTAAGTAATAGGAAATCTAGAGTATTTCTGATGTTTTGTTCAGACTTTGAGGATAATTGTTGTTGACTGTAGCTACTTTTGTGCTTCTTCTATTTTCCTACTCCCAAATTTGTAGGATTCATGTTTACCCTTATTCAACGAGCTCCAAAAATTTATCCCACTGCGTCACTAGGAATGGAGAAATTTACCATGCTTCAAAATCTCTCATCTACTTCTGTATATGTCTGGAAAGTTGGCTTATTTAGAAATATATGGTGGACTTCATGCTAAATGTAGAGGTCGTGTTGTAGTCCTTCCAGGAAAGCTTCTCCAGTTATTTTTCCTCTGACCTTGGTAAATTTGGAAGTATCTGCAGCTATGTTGCATGATCGGTCTTGATAGTTCTCTAATGGAATCAATTTTCCATTAGAGGCTTTCATTGCTGGAAGTAATTTTTCCTACAATAAATTAATTTTTTCTGTTAAATATTTTCACATGTAACTCCAACTCTTTGCATTTATTCTCCAACTGTATCATGAGGTTCTTCTTTGTCAGAATTCTCTTCACTTCCATAATTGTGCCTATTCTATCTTGAATCTAGAATTCTTCTAGCTCATTTCTAGTCTTGGAGTGCAACATCTTAACAATTTTGTGTGCTTCCCCTGGTCTGTGATCAATCTCAATTTTTTTTTCTCAACTGTGGCTTTGATAATTTGTACTAGCTCCTCCTACTAAAAAATAATTTGAAATTATGGCCACAATTCTATATTATTGGCATTGATGTTATGCCATATACTTTGCTTCATCTCTGCCAACATTTGCATTGTCAAAGACTCATTCTCATATTTTTCAATTTGTTGAGTCAATTTGAAATTACTTTATACCTCTACTAGATATGCATTATCAGCTTTGATTTTTTTTTCCTCCATCTTTGTCAGTGTTGTCATTAACCTCTATTTATCCTTGTTTGTTATTGATAGTTCTCCCAAAGCTTTGACTAGCTTTTCTAAAGAATCTGTAGTGGATGTTTTTGTTGTTTTATGTACTTCTCGTTGCTCTGATGTACCTGTAGCTGCTAATTGTTCATTCTCTTTTAACAATGCCTCCATGTCTGTCTCCATTTTCTGAATTTGAGTGTTTTTTCCAACTATTAGTTTGAACAACTATTCCTTTTCTATCTCCAGAGCAGTTACTTCTTTGGCCTAAGGGTGCTTTGTGGTTGGAAGCTTGAGTTGTTTCCTCCAAGCTTGAATATACACATATTTATTTTTAATTATCTCCTCATCTTCTTTGACATTACAAGGATCACATCCTTGCCTAATCACTAAATCTTCCAAATCTCTGGTTCAAGTGTCTTTGGCCAAAGATGACATTCACTCTATATTTAGTTTCAAATGCATATTATTCAAGGAGGCCTGTAGTTTTGAGGGAGCCATGGATGAACTTGTTAGTGTTGAATAGATCATTTCACCTACCTGTTTATGAAAATCAATTTGATCAATTGCATGGACCTTTTTGGTATCAAAAGAAAACACTGAAGCTTTGTAGTCTTCTACACTTTTGGGGACTAGAACTATGGGTTCCAAGAAGGATAATTGGAATTGTCCCTTCTTAGTGTCAAGTGCAGACAACAACCTGTGCTGAGTAGTAGCAGTTTGCTTCCAGAACTCTAAATATGTTGTAGACTTCAATTCTTCATTATTCTTCTTGATCTCCCTATATCTAGCAAAAATGTTCTGTTGTGTTGGAATCTGAGATGTAGAAGACATAGGTGACTCATTTGTCTCCTCAACATATGGGAATGAAGTGGTGGGAATACCTGTCAAAACCATTTGTGGATTTCTCCTGTGAGCCCTTTTCTTTTGAGGAGTCCTCTTGAATATTTATTATCTGAGCATCACGTTTAGTATCAGTATTTGGATCCTTCTTTCTCCTCTTGAAAACACGAAAGTCTGCAGCTTGAGCTTCTGAATCTATAGGGGACATACTTTCCCTTGGTCTCTTGATTTATTTGTCCTTTGGAATAGGATTTTGTAGAGATGATTGACTGAAAATTTTCTCTTCAGCCTCCTGTAGTGTGTTCTTTGTCCACTACTCCTGATTGGCATACTACTCTATCTCTGGCCTAGGTGTATGTGCATATGGTGTGGTCTTCTTCTCAACTCTTAGTCTTGAAATTATCCCTAATGGATCATAAGACCATGTGAAGCTTAGCTTAAATTTCATTTTCTTTAGTATTTCATCCACTTCCTTTGTTGCTGCTCTGGTATTTACAATATAAGGCCCAACACGTGCCTTCAATTTAAATTGTGACTTCTTTTTACTTGATACAAAATGTGTGTCATCCATGTTTAACATATGTCTAATGTATTCAAAGGAAAATATCCTTACTGGTAGAAATACAGGTAATTTATAGGAGAGGAATATCGCACCCACATATTCAAATCTATATATAGTTCTGGTAGAGATACCAATCTCCAACTTTAGCTTGTTCTGTAAGATGAAAAACCTTCTTGATCTTTGGTGAAATCCTTGGTATAATATCACTACTAATAAGACACAAGGATGTATGTAAAAACTAATCCACAAAATTGTTGAATGAATAATCTTCTGAATTCATTCTCACCAAAGAAGTCCAGTGAATGACTGATATTGGACTTCCCTGATCATCCATCTTATGTAACTAGAACTTGAACCTGTTTGGTTGATAGAATAACATTAAATACACAAGGATTGACGGGTGTTTGAATGCACCTTCAACTTTAAATTTTAGAAATTTCTCATGAATAACATTTGACAAGTTTGACTGTAATTGAAAATGAGTGATGGATTTTGACCAACTGAAAATAATTACAAGAAAGATAACACTGCTTCATCTACCTAATGGTCTGTGGGATAACCTAATAGGAAAGTAACCATGGAAATAAATTGTCTTGACATCTCAGGGAAAAGAGAAGCAGAGTATGGGGGATTTTTTCTAGGCAATTTAGAATTTTTAGTCTGAAAACATTCAAAAATATGCGCTCACTGGGGCAAGGTAAGATTTTTGTATATCTCCATGAGTGCATTAGTGGAAAATGGGTGTAAATAAGTTTGAGAATTAATCTGAAGGGCTTGAAAAATAGATTTTGGGGTAATTGAGAATAGGATTTCATTGTTTTGAGCAATTACTACTTTCTGACTGGGAAGGTACCTAAGATGACACCAGGTAGAGAATTATGGGAAAATATGAGTCTGGGGAAAGGTAAATTGAGGTAGAAATGATTCCCAGATGCTTAAATCATCACTATTATCTAAATACTTTTGTTTCGCCCAATTATGAAGCTCATACAAATCAAATTCACATTGATTTTTTCTATCTTATACTGTGTGTCAACTAAGGGCATCTCATTTAAATTGGGAACAAAGGGCAATACTAGAATCTCGACTACCATTTTTTCTTTTCCCTTATGTGACAACATTTTAGATTGCAGAGAGGGCCAAGGGAAATTAGCAAATTTGTACTTGATTGGTACTAGAAGAGAATGGTGATTGTAGAGGGCACTGGTGCACTGAACGATCTTTTAGCGTGAACGTACACTGATACAATGAAATGCAAAAGGGAGAAATGCTAGGTAATGTGGGATTTTTAAAGCTAAAATGGAAAGAATATCAATGACAAAATTATCGTTTCCAAAGTGTCACAATGAATAGTTTTAAATGTTGGTGGGAGTTTAATTACCAACATCTATATGATTGGCAGGAGATTTGGCCAACGGTCATTTGACGTAAGGGGATGAGGTGACGTGGATGGATGTAGTGGGGTGGGAGATGTGGGGGCATGGCGTGATTGGAGTGGGAGCCAGTGGAATTGGGGACAAATGGAAACATGAGGTGGTTTTCTGGGGGGGGTCAGACGGTAAGTGGTAAGGGAGGAGAGGTTCCCTAAATGACTGTGGGGTTGCCACATAGTCAATGGTGGTTTCAAGAAAACCATTTTTTGGATCCCACCCCTTCCTTATAAACCTTTGGGAGGTCGGAGGGGCTCGAACGTTTTTCCCTGCCGTTGATTTTGGCGAGGATGATCTCATTCGTCAAAAAGGAACAAAGCTTCATTGCAAGGCGACAAAACATCTTGTCAACGTTCATTCATAATCTAAAACATATTTTTTCTAGTTTAATCAAGATTTAAGGATAAAAAAACAAATTAGACAAAATTTTAAATGCCGCACCATTTGGGGATTTTTTTTTTAAATTTTTAAATTTTTATTTTTCCCCTTTTTATTTCTTTTTCTTTTATTTTCTTCATTTTCTATTTATTTTTCTTTTATTTTCTTCTTTTCCTATTTTCCTATTTTACTTTTTAACAACTAAACAACTTAAAATGAAAAATAATTTACAACATCCCATTGGCATAAATAATTAGACAACCAAACCTTGATCACTATATTTATAGCACCCTAATAGTGGCTCCAATGGGGATGGCATCCTCCCTGTGAGGTGCCAAGAACACCATAGACTAGTAGCCTTCTCCAGTGGGCATTTATTTAACCTCGAAACCACTAAAACTGACTTGATTAACTGAAAACTCATTATATATGGTAAAAATTCATTTGGAACTTAGGTCCTTCACTCCGGGCTCCAATTTCTAGTGACAACCACCCACACCTACAATACCTGGAACAATAAAATGGTATATACAATGATGTTGTTTTAAACTAGTTGAATTTAGGTAAAGTAATGTTTGAGTAACCTTCCACTGAAAATTCCTCCAGCAAGTGATTCTCCTGTTAGATCCTTTAACATAAATGAATTGGTCCCACAAAAATCTTCAATTTTTATAAGGCCCCTTCCACAAAATGTCAAAATTTCCATGTTTTCCTTATTCGTCATTTCTGGAATCCCATTTTAGCACTATATCTTCAAGCTGAAAATCATGAACTTTCACTCTCCTATCATGAATCCTTTTAATCTTATCCTAAATTATCTGCGTTTTGTTGTAGACTTCTTCTCTGGTCTGCTAGAATTGTACCATTTGATTTATGCTTCTCTATACATCATTTGATTCAACTTGTAATTCCTGCAATATTTTCAACACTGGAATTCCCAGTGAGGTAGGGAAAAATGCATCAACTCCATAGACCAATTGTAAAGGTGGCATTTGAATTGATTTCTTAGTGCTTACCCTATCAGCCCATAAAGAATTTATCAATTTTTGTGCCAAGGCTTCTTATTCTCCTATAAAAACTTCTTTATTATATTGACCAAGCTTTTGTCAGATATTTTGCTAATCCATTTCCTTGAGGAGAATATGTAGTAGAATGTCCTAGAACTATATGATATTTATTGCAAAAATCCACCATTTTTTTAGATTTAAAAGCAGCAACATTAACACTAATGATTTTGTGAGGACAACCAAACCTAGAAAGAATACTACCTTCCATGAATTGTACAATTATTGAGTCTGTGGCCTGCCTAATTGGAACTGCTTCTATCCATTTGGTGAATTAATTTGTGGTTGTCCAAATACACTTGTGTTGGGCCAAAGAACTAGGATGAATCTCCCCAAAAAATCAAAACCCCACTTTGAAAAGGTACTTCTACTGAAATAGGCTTCAAAGGCAAAGGTAAAAGTTTCATTATTCCTTCAAAAACATGACAAGAATGAAAAGTAGAAACCCTTTTCTGCACATAAACAAACAAGGTAGGCCAATAAAAACCAACTCTTAAGATTTTATTTGTTGTAGTCTTCCAGAAAATGTGCCCTCCATAGTCACCTTTATGAAAGTCTTCCATCATCTTATCAGCTTCATCCTCTAACAAACAGTTCAATAAAATCCCTCTAATATAATTCTTGATCTAGAATACAAAATTAAACAACTTTTAATTTCATAAATCTTGCTTTAGTCTTTTTCAAACCTAATGGAGCTTGTAAATGTTGTAAATCATAAACAATGTTTGTGTACCAAGGGGAAGTAACAAAACTCTCTGGTACTTGTTGGATAGACTCTTCTTCACCATCTGAAGAAACAACAAAATTGATGTCCAATGCATGAAAGTTTGACTCAGCCATTAATTTGGCAAATCCCCGATCCTTAATAAGATTTGTGGCATAATATCAATATAATATTAAAAAATAACATTTATCCACTTACCTCTCCTTCCTTCTAGATAATCCTGAGTAAGGATGTCCTTTACTACTGCATTGGGAACAAACACAATTATATGAGAATGCAAAACATACACCCTGAAATATTTCAAAGCTTTTACTAAGGAAAAATCTTGCTTTTCCATAATATTGTATTTCAAAGAAGCATCTCTTAACCCCCTACTGAAAAAGGCTATGGGTTGCTCATATACCTCCTTATTTTTCTGCATTAGTACTGCTGCAATAGTATGTTTTGAAGCAAAAGAAAAAATAATTAAATCCTTAGTGAAATCAAGACTGGCTAAAACAATAGCATGAGTCAAGCTTGACTTTACCTCACTGAATGACCTTTTTCCTTTTGCATTCCATTTTATTTCACTGTATTTTCTCAACATGTTGGTGATAACTCTTAAGGTTTCATCTAAATTTGGTATAAACCTCTTCAAAAAATTAATTCTACCAATGAAAGACTATACTTCCTTTTTGTTTCTTGGGGGATCAGTTTTCATTATAGCCTCAATTCTACTTGGGTCAATTCTAATACCATATTTGGAAATTATATGACCTAGTAGTTTACCTTCTTCCATACCAAAAAGAGACATACCAAATTTTCTACGTTTCTCAAAGACAATTTTCAAATGAAACAAATGATCTTAATCAATTTTAGAAAATAAAGTGATGTCATCCAGATATATCACAATAGAAAACACAATGATGTCATCCAGATAGAAAACACAAAGATGTAACAACCTTGGTGAAAATTCCATGTAATAAAAGTTAAAAACAATAACCACGGTTGATGGGACACTTATTCCAAGCTGAATGTTGGGCAAGACATCCTAGGGAGTGTTCATTTGATTATTTATGGCCAAGGAAATTGGAAAAGGAAATGTCTAAGTCTTTATAAAGGAAAAATGGCTTTTTGGCACATTTATTTATGAAAATAATGTAAATGAGGAGAAATGGGAGGTGAAAGGCCACAAGTTGCATGTGAGGAGGAAAATGAAGAAAATAGAAACCTCCTTCATAAAAAGGCTTCAGAGGATCAGTTGGTAACCTTTTGTTAGTTGAGTTTTGGAGCTCTCTCATTATTCTCTCTCTCTCTCTCTCTCTCTCTCTCTCTCATACTCTTGGACACACAAAGTTTTCTTGGAGCATTTTGGCATTGGAGCAAGAAAGGAAAAGAAGGCGAGAGGAAGAAAAGATCAAGTAGGGAAAGGTAGGATCAAGCATATACAATAGGTTTCATTACAGGTATCAACTTACATGTGTATTTTCCTTGCTATATTTGGAATGCATGGTATTGCATGTGGTTCTTTTCTATCATGGAATGGGTTTTTCCAGGTGTGACAATGCTTTCAGTGTGGACTTGCCATTTCTAGATAGCCATGGTGTGATGGGGTTCGTATGTTTTGGTTGAGCTAGATTTCCAAATGGATTCGAAGCTGAGTGAGGTGAATCTCCAAACTGATAGAACACATGGCCTAGTAATCCCTGAGCTAGATTGTGGGTTGTGGTAAAGCCAGATTTTTTATTGCCTTGGATGGCTTCTGAATCCTTGTCGGTGAATGGAGGGATATACGATAAAACCTAGAGGTGGTTTTCTCTCAGTTGGGCCTAGTAATCCTAGGTTGGGATATGTGGTAAAGCCTGAAGAGTGGCTCTCAGTTTAGGGCGTAGTGATCCAGGTTTGGATTGTGGTAAAGCTTGAGATGCTAGGAGACAGGAAAATTCGTCACTATGTAGGTGGATAAATTTGGTGGAATCCATACTTGTTTGGCCTAGTGATCAGGTGGAGATCATGGTAAAGACTGTTATGATGTGTTCATTGTGTTGGCCTAGTGATCCAGGATGGATTACAATAAAGCCTAGTTTATGTTGATGAGAGTGAGGTGGCTTAGCCTTGATATGCCCTGGTTGGTTCTTTGGTTGAGTCCAACATTCATGCTTGGAATATGGCACAGGGGTGAATGGCTAAAGAGAGATTTGGCTCAACGATTCTATGGTCAGGTGGAATGTGGTAGTCCCATCACTGGCTGGTTTATTGAATTCATTAATGAGAAATTCATTGCCTTGATTTCTATGTGCAAATGTATTGATGTGTATGTGGATTTTGATGGTTGATATGTTTATGGTAATTTTGTTCCTCTTATGTTGGTTATATTTATATTTTATGACATCAACTATGTATGGCTCTCAACATGTTTTTACTTGTAAATGAATGTATAGTACATCTATGGCCTGTTAGATGATAATGTAGCAAATGACATGAGGTAACAATGGTTCACAACAATTCTAAGATATGTATGAGATTGCTACACTTAATTCTATTATTTACACCTGTAGGTTAGTTGTTGATGACTTGTTTGACGAAATTCTTGTGATGGCTAGTAGGGCTTTGGTGATGGACTTGTTCAGCTTATTTCTTGTGCATCATTGTTTCCATGTAATTTTACTAATTTCAAGCTATCACTCCATTTTGGGCAGTGGCCTGGGTCCTGGGCCCGAAAAGGTGGCTTAAATCTCGGGGTCGTGGCACAGAACTAACAATTTTGGTCTCTGGTCATTGGTAGGCAAGCCTGTGAGAGAAAATTTAGGTTGTTGGTCGCTCCCTTGCCCATAGCATGAGAGCCACTATGACCTAACAGATCTAGAACAATAGTGGGACCTAGGGACAGGTTGTCTGAGTGGCTAACGTGTCTCTTAAGGGTTCTGTTGATGATGTTAGATGACTGTCTATGACGTTTCTGTTGATTCCACTTCCTTAAGGTCACATAGGAGGTCGAATATGATCATAGTGGATTCTCATCTCATGTTTACCTTGGTTGGCATGGTTACTTGGGTGGATGTGGGAGGAGGTTGTTACAGAGTGGTATCGGAGCATGGTTCAACTCTCAGAATGGATGGGTGGTGTGTGTTGGTCATCCATGCATTTTAGTTGCATGTGTGTCTCTCACCCTTGAATTCCATGTGCTTGTTGCATTTGCATGATGTTGTTCATGGTTGTAGTGATGTTGTCATGTGAAATTGAGGTGCTATTGTGGAATGAATCAATGTAAGTGTATGACTGGTTACATGTCGATTTATGTCGCCTACATGTATCGTTGTAGTATTCTTGGTTACACTCTTTCATGCTTAGTTACATTCTTGTATGCTTGGTTTCCTGTATCATTCTTGCAACTTTGATTTAAATTATTGTTCATTTATTCTTGATCATAAGTGTTTACGCATATGTGTGGATGGTTATACATCACTTATGCATGTTCATGTTTGCATGTGGTAAAGTGTATAGTGACGTAACGATGGTGGTTTTCATGAATGAGGTCGTTGTGTGTGTTGTTGTTGAGGTCATGCATTGATGACTGGACCCTAGCTAGAATGGCGGTTGATGGTCATATGCTTATGTTTCATGTTTCTATATGCTGTCATGATTATGTTATACATGTATCATGTCGATTTGTTGATCTTGCAGACAAGGTATCCCCCCTGAACTATACTAAGGTATGTTGGTTTATTGTGACTTGGTTTAACTGACATGATACACCTTACAAGAAGCAATATCAAATGGCTAGTGAGATGGTTGACTACAAATACTCTCCCTATGAATCAAAAGAGCAGTATGGTGTTGGGAACTCTTCTGACTTAGTAGTGACATTGAGAAGTTTAAAGGAAGAAATAAGGAGTTGTAAGGAAGATAATGACAGAATCATATAGGTATAGGAAAATTTGGTAGAGGTAAATGCAATCATACTTCAGAGTTTTTCAGAGTTGTCACGACAGGGACTGCTTCAGATCAGCCATGGGTAGGAGGACATAACTAATGGGGAATATGGTAGTAGATCTCATGGTGGTCATCGATCAGATAGAGATGACACAATCAGAGATGGAAGATTGTTGGACACTCCGGATAGGATAAGGGATAAACATAGGTATGATTCTAGTTTTGATTTAGATAAGCACTATGATCGTCATCGGTATCATCCTTACAGGAGGAGTGATAAGGGGTATTTTCCAGATGAGTTTAAGAAAGAAAATCCACCTACTTTTGATGGAGAGGTAAAGAAATCACAAGATGTAGAGGCATGGCTTCTAGGCATGAAGAAGTTCTTTAGATTACATGAATATTAAGATAACATGGAAGCTAGAGTGGCTACATTCAGTCTCAAAGGAAAAGCATACATTTGGTGGGAAGACATGAAGAATGTCAGAGGTATAAATGAGGAAGATTTGACTTGGAGTGAGTTTGAGTGGATATTCAAGAAGTATTTTTCGTAATGTTAGGATGAAAGAATTCTATGAGCTAAAGATGGGATCCATGACAGATGATGAGTACACTAGAAGATTATTGGAGTTTCTGAGGTATGTGCCTTACCTCAAGGAGGAGAAGGCTAATATTCAGAGATTCATTAGTGGGTTATCGGTTGCATTCAAAGATAGGATTGAGTTCATGAGCCTAGATAATTGGAGGAGGCCATCTAAAAACTAAAGCATTGTTATGAACAATCGAAGCACAAAATTGAGGCTAAGCTAGACTAGAAAGGTAATGCAAAGAAAAAGAGAAAACATGACAAGAAACGAGTACGACTACAGGACACAGGTAACAAGGAGAATGTTGCACCACCTAAGAATTTCAATACATTAGATAGAGGATAGGGATTCCTGTCAGGAGAACAGAACAAGGAGATATGTTGGAGGCCTATGGAGTGTTGGAATTGTGGTAAAGATCATCACATGAGGGATTGTCAACAATGAAAGAGTGGTAGGCCTAATATATATAGTGCACAAGAGGTGCATACTGTTGGGGATGTTGGTTAAAGTGTTCCACGTATCTATGTAGTAGTGGACAACATGCAGGTAGAACACCAGGCATCTATCACTGAGATGGATGGTAAGCTTTGTGATCACGTTATTTATATTTTGATTGACCCTAGATCTAATTATAGCTATGTTAGTCCTGACTTGGTCGATAAGTGTGGTTTGAGTAAGTAATTTCATGCAGAGTCTTGGTTAGTGTATTTGGCTACATGTACGAAGAAATGTGTTAATCATTGGGTAAAATTTTGTGCATTTGAGTTAAATGGCATGCCTACAGTAGCACATTTGAATGTATTACCGTTGGGTTCATACAGTATGTTGTTGGGCACGGATTGGTTGTATTTTCATAGAACCAAGGTAGAGTGTTATGACAAAGCTATTGAGTGTGTTGATGACAATGGAGAACCATGAGTCTTACAGGGTAAGAAGAAAGATACATTAGTTAGGATGCTGACACCTATGTAAGAAAACCGTAGCTGTAGGAAAGGATGTAAGATATTCGCAATGCACATTTATAGTGATAAGGGTAGGGAAGTTGAGGATATATATGTGTTGAGAAGGTACCTAGTTTTAAAATAGTTCAAGGATGTGTTTCCTGAAGAAATTACAGAGTTTCCACCTCATAAGGAGGTAGACATTTCTATTGCGTTAGTGCCAGGGACAGCTCCAGCATCAAAATCACCTTACAAGATGAGCACACCCAAGTTAGTTGAGTTAAAGCTACAGTTGAAGGAAATGTTGGACAAGGGATACATTAGGAAAAGTGTATCACCTTGGGGTGCACCGGTCTTGTTTGTGAAGAAGAAAGGTGGTACTCTCAGATTATGAATTGACTATAGGCAGTTGAGCAAATTGAATATCAAAAACAGGTACCCCTTGTCGAGGATTGATGACTTGTTCAATCAGATGAAGGGAGCAACAATGCTCTCGAAGATTGAATTGAGATATAGATACCATCATGTACACATCAAAGAATAGGACATTTACAAGACTGCATTTAGGACCAGGTATGGGAATTATGACTTTGTTGTTGTTCCATTTGGCTTAACTAATGCTCCAGCTACATTTATGTGTTTGATGAATAGCGTGTTGCATCCATATTTGGATAAGTTTGTTATTGTGTTCATTGATGATATACTGGTATATTATAAAAATGAGGAAGAGCATGTCAAGCACTTAGCAGTAGTATCAAGATTGTTGAGGGAGCATTAGTTGTATGCTAAGCTCAACAACTGTAGTTTCTTTTAGACTGAGGTACACTACTTGGGACATGTTGTCTCCAAGGAAGGCATTGCAGTAGATCCAGAGAAGATAAGTGTCATGCGGAAAGAGTCAATTTTGCGGACAAAACCGACCTCCCTAGAAGCTAAGGCTTTCTAGTGACAAACAAAACAATCAAGCACTATCTTTCCCTAAATATGCATTTAAAATAAAAGCAACCAGGTGTTTAAGTCTTACCTTTAGTCCAACGCTTATTTGTTGTAGTCCAGCCTCTCTGATCCAGATGAGCTCCTTCTCCTTGAAGCCTGCATTCACTAACAAGCAAACGATTACATAGCACCTGAATAACTCATATAATAAAACATATTCATCATAAAGACCAAGGAGTATATGAAACAAATTATATAAAACAACTTGTTGAGAAAAATGAGCTTAATTGTATTAATTGGAAACAAAAGAAACCATTACAACCAGTGCCTTGGTGTTGTGCAGGTCCCTCCCAGGGTCCAGCAAGAGTTCTCCTTTACTTTGATCAGCTCACCCACTTCCAAATGAAGCTAGGAAAGGATTGGAATCTCTCCTCTCAAGCTCTATAAGGGAGTCCTAATTTCAGCAACATCTACCCTTAGGAATGTTCAACTTTCAACCTCCCCTCCCTCTGGCCCAATGCCTGTATTTATAGTGCTTTGGAGGAAGTTAATCAGGTCGACCATGAAAGGGATAAGCCCCTCTTTCAATGGGATAGCTCCCCTCTTCATGGGATAAGTTCCTCTTTCATTGGGATGCATGAACCATCTGGAGGCGCTCAATCCACGTCAAACCATCTTCTAGAATGCTCTAGAATTGACCACAAGTAACTTTTTTGAAGTGAAACTTGCACCTTTTGACCTTTACAGGAGTACACACCCACCCCTTTACAGACAGAGCGTACAAGTACGCAGGTTTTATGAACTTGAGGTGCGTACACGCAGGTAAGGCTAAGAGAACCTGCGTAACCAGAGTTATATTGACTTTTGAGGACTTTCTCTCTTTCTTGGAGTTTGACATGAGAATCAGAGGTTTGAGACTTACCAAGGAGGACAGTATGACTGATGACGGAGCCATACTGACTGCAAATAGTCATGGTGACAAATTTTAGTGTAACAGATTGCCCCCTAAAGTGCGAAGCCTGTAATAGAATAGGGTTTCATATCATCTAGGAAGGGTGAAGTACTTTATCATTTCAAGGATTATCTTGTGGAGAGCCCAGTCGGAACCTACAAATGTTCAACACAAAATACATGTATGAGATCATATCATCGCTGAGGTAGGCATTCCCATACTCAGATCAAAAACTTTAACTAACAAACTAACCACTGCTCTGATACAGGATTGATTTCGCAGTACATCATAATCATAGAGTCATGTAGACACAGTATGGACACAGCCATCTGTTTATAATAGTCTACTATATAATGAATACAAAACTCCTCGCAGCCTGGATGGTGGAAACTAGATCCAGGGTCTTCATTTTTACTTCCCGAAATAGTACGATTCTATCCATGCGAATAAATGAGTTGATGTCGAGCATGGTAGAAACCACTTGATTACCAGTCAATGATGTAAACTGTTAACAAGTGTGAGAGAGACCACCAGTGATGTCAATGGTTCTCAAAGTACCCAGTACAATCCATGAGATGTGAATGAATGCACTGATGTCGAACATGTCATGGAATCCTTCGATCGAAAGTCAATGATGTAAACTGTCGTCGAAGGCGAGAAATCTGCCATTGATGCATGCGGATTTCAAGGTACTGACGATTTCTAGATCATCTTTCTAGATAATGTGCTGATGTCGATAGAAAGCGATTTGTTGTAGGCAAGCCCACAACACGAAATCATAAATCAAGTTGAAGAAATGTAGCTGTAAGAACTGACTCAGGGATGGTCAAGATGGATGACAGGTATTTTGCAGATGAATGGTTTATTTGCAGTGACCTCTTGAACACATAACGACACAACAGATGGCTTGGTGACATTTGACGCAAAGTTAATACCCGGCTGAAGACTTTCAATGTGGTTTGATCAACTGTGAGGCAAAGGATTTCCCAACCCAGGTGAATGAAAAGTGTCGTGTTCAAGAGCGGTGATAAGGTTTCTCTGAGACAAAGAATAACAAATAGGCTCATTTTCCTCTCTTTTCCCCCACCATTTCTGGCAAGTACCTCTTTATTTTTTAACAAGCTTGAGGAGGATAACATTCGCTTGATTATAAGCTCATCCTTTGGATGAGTCCAACTTAGTTTAGATTCGAACCCTAAGAAGGAGTGGTCTGTTCCTGTTTGTAATTGAACAGGTCCTTTACTGTGAAATTTTAACGAGTCCAGTATAGGAGAAACTCGGCGTTTTTCAATTTTAGAGAGTTTGAAAAACTTAAGAAAACTCCGGGGTTGACCTTTTTCATAAGTTTGTGTCTCCCAAGCCCGAAAAAGTATAAAATAATACTTGAGAGAACCACTTGATCTTTTACGACCAAGGAGTACTTTCATGATTAGTGTCTTTGACCTGAAAAGTAAAAAGCGATCAAGGAAACGTCGTTTTATTTCCAATATCGAATTTGAAACGACAAAAATCCGACAATCTTTTCATGTTTTTACGGTCAGAAAAGGGCTATAAGAGGACCGTCTTTTAATTCCGTTTTAACGAGTGTAAAAGAAACGCTCGGCAATATTTTCATGTTTTAGGAGTCAGAAAAGGGCTTAAAAGATGACTCTGATGTTTTTGTTTGTAAAAAATGACAATTTTCCCTGAAAATCCTTTATCCTGCACAAAAACCAACACATTACTCATACCTGTTTACGATAGATAAAAATACTTTGAAAAATACCTTTTCATGGTGAAAAATAAACAAATTTACCATTTATTTACCCAAAAAACCTATAAAAAGGGCTTTTACCAATTCATTTTTACCATTTTACTGTTGAGGAGAGCAAAAGGAATTTTGGCAAGAAACTTCCCGTGGACATTGCGGAGAATCCGACCATCGAAACCGAACGCCGTCTCTTTTAGGTATTCTACAACATCCTCCTCTTCATTTTCATCCGTTTGGAATTCATTTTTAGGCCCTAGTTTCATTTTTTGGAGGCTTTGGGGTTTCAAGGTCCGCCTTTCGGGGTACGCAGGTGCTCCACTGGTGACCTGCGTACCCCGACATTTTCTCAGTTGGGAAAATGCCGGGCGTACGCACCTTGCCTTAAGGGAACCTGTGTACCCACGCTCTGTTCCTAAAGGCGGGGTGCGTACCCCGTAAAACGAATTTTCAAACCCCAATCTCTTCAAAAAGGACCAATTTTTTTTGATTTCATTGAATCTAACAGATGTTTTTTGGTGTGTAGATTGCCCACCATGCTTGATTGGCACGAGAGAGAGCACGAAGATGTTGATTTGGCCGCCATTAATCATCAACCATCAATTGATGCTTTGAAGGCATGTGGCCTTTATAAATACTGGGCCATACCTGGCATGAGGGCCCAAGTGAGATTTCTGGAATGGCTGGTAGAAAGGTGGAATGTTCAAGACCAATGCTTTTATATTGGAGGGCACCTGCTCGAGATAGAGCCCTCAGATATTTACTTTCTCACTGGTTTGCCCAAGAGGGGCGAACACTTAACTCTGTTCGGGACTAGGCCGGGTGGCCAGTCCATCGCTAGTCTCCGACTAGAGTGGTGTAACACTCAGAACTAGGAGAAGGGGATAGAGATCAAGACTATATCCCGACCTGAACTTATGGTAATTGCCTTTACAGTTACCAGACTTTGTGGGGCTGCCGCTTTGCACATTGCCACTGGGTCCCAAATGCGGATGGCGATTGATTGCTATCAAGGAACCATTTTTAACTGGTGTGATGTCGTGTTGGCCAATGTAAAAGGCCAACTAACTAGAGTAAAAAACAGGCAGCTGAAGACTTTTGGTTATGGACCTTTAGTTGTCAGTTTTGCCCTAAAGAGGGTTCCGATGCTGATCCCACAGTAGCTCACTAATGGTGTTGGGTTTCCTCGAGAGCCTAAGTTGATGCGATGGGTTGCGGTAATGGCCCGTCATCCTGATGAGGGAACGGAGGTTGTTCAATTTACTCCGAAGTATTTTCACTGGTTAGAGGACCGGGTCTTTTCGATACAGGATTTTCCTTATGCCGGAGTTGATTTTCGTGGAGATCCGGACATGATTCTTCCACCGGGAGAACAGTGGGATGATACAGGTAACTTCATTTTCTACAAGTTTTTAAACTATCTATTTTTTTGGTTTTTATATCGTCTCAAAACTGACAGTGACAATTTTCAAAATGTAAATGTAGGCCCACGTCGACCAGCCAATCTCCGGCCTTTCGAGAGGAGACTACCAGTTGCAGCGGCACCGGCCCCATAGGACGAGGCCACAGAGACTTTAGCTGAGTTGGAGCAATGACCTAGAGCATCTTACAGCAGACATACGGAGACTACTATAGATGATATTCCTATCAGGCTTCAGTGCTTTGTAGTCGGAGTCCCAAGACCTTTTAGGAGGTTCTTGTGTAGGGTAGCTCATGCAGTGGTGTCATATAGGGATCATGACCAGTGATTGGATGGTCGTTTTTGTAGACACATGTGACATTTTGGTTTTTTGTACTTATCATTTTTGCCGATCATAAGGTGTTTTTCGACCTATGATCGAAGACGATGTAATTTTTTGACACACTCCTATCTATATATATCATTATTACCGGCTTATCTTGTAAATCATGCTATGGAATGATTTTAAATTTACATGTATGTTTATTGCAAATGTCTATTTAACATTCGAGAAGTAATTGCATCTGCTAATGTATTTAAAGACCTTGGAATATGTTGATATTCAATGTAATCAAACTCACGTTCCAAGAGACGCACTCTCAAAAATAACCTTAATAACACTAGATTTCTAATGGAATACACTCTATTAAGCTGTAATACAACGAGTTCAGAATCTAACCTCACTATCAAACTTCGAATCCCAAATGAAATAGCTTCAGACAATAACTCAATCACTGCACTGTATTCTGCAATGTTGTTTGTTGTTTGACCGAGGCTCACCCCATGCATAGAAACTAACTCGTCAGAGGGCGAATAGATAACCCAAGCTGCGGAAGAGATATTCCGTGTACTACGACAAGCACCATCAGCGAAACCAATGTATGTTTGGAGAGGCATCGACATCTGCATCATCAAGAGTAAAACCAAGATAAGCCAGAATAACGACGAAAACACACTGTCTAAACTAACAAACACACTAGCTAGAAAGAAAAACCTAACCTAACTAAAATCTCCATACCCATCTTTTAAGCATAATACCTCTTTAGGTAAAGTCCATTTCTGGGTTTACCCAAAGAGTCCCCATCAAAGTCTACCAGCTCGTAGGCCCCTTTGGCAAGCTTTCGCTTGATAATATAGGGCCCATGCCACATAGGAACGAATTTTCCAGCACCTAATTTATCATTAGCTTGATCATATAAAAACACTAGGTCACCTTCCGAAAAATTTCGAGGGGTCACATTTCGATCATACTGAGCTTTCATTCATTTTGCGTGAGTCTCGATTGCCAATGCATCATTACGTCGATTCTCATCTAATTGAGCTAAGTATAATAAACGCTTCTCCTCTTCATAAGTAGCTGGAAGTAACTCGATGGCCATTTAAAGTGACGGGATTTGGCATTCAATGGGTAGCACAACTTCCAAACCATAAACTAGTTGGAAAGGAGTGAACCCTGTAGATGTTTTCATTGAGGTTCGGTACGCCCAAAGCGCTGAAAATAACATGTTGTGCCAATTCGACCGATGAATACCAATGATTCGTCGGATCATGATAACTAAAACTTTGTTGATAGACTCAACCAGACCATTCGCTTGTGGATAATAAGGAGTTGAACTATCGTGACACAAACCAAGCTGGCCTGTAAGTTCTGTCATCATAACGTTTCGAAAATGGCGCCCATGGTCAGTGATTATCGCTTGTGGGACACCAAACCTAGAAATTATGTGATTGAATACGAAAATTGCAGTTGTCTTGCCGTCAGCCTCGAATGTAGGCATCGCCTCGGCCCACTTAGTAAAATAATCAACCGCAAGGATGATATATGCATGCCCCCCGACCGAGTGAGGGTTACATGTAATAAAGTCGATACCCCATTTGGCAAAAGGACCAACGAAAATTATAGGGTGGAGAGGAGTAGGTGGAGCGCGCATCTTTCGATCAAACACTTGACAGTTGTGGCATTTTCAGACCGCAGTAATACAATATTTAAACATGGACGGCCAGAAGTAGCCAGCGCGCAACACCTTTTGGTCTGTGGCATACCCAGACATATGACCGCCACACGCTCCAGAGTGACAGTCATTTAGAACCATTTCTGCCTCTTCGTGAGTTAAGCAACGTCGAAAAATAGAGTCTGCCCTAGAAATCGTCCCATTTCTATACAGAAGACACATTTGTGTGGGTTCAACCGAATACGATAATGCCTACACCTCATGAAGATTGCTCGTAAATGGACAAGGTGATCAGCTCGATGTAATGAATGAGCGGGAAAATCATCGAGATACGGTTGCACAATGTGTTCGATGTCATGAAACGCATAAGACATTGCCCTTTGAAAAGTTGCTCCGGCGTTCTTAAGCCCAAAAGGTAATTTGCAGTAAGAAAATGTCTCTCGTGGACAAATGAAAGCCGTTTTTGGTTGATCGGCAAGTAGAATATTGATTTGATTGTAACCGGAAAAACCGTCCATAAAGGAAAATATTTCACTGCCGTCACAATCATCAATGATTTGATCGATATAGGGCATTGGGTAGTTGTCCTTTGGACAAGCTCGATTAATGTCCCTATAGTCGATGCATATTCTTATTGTTCCTTGTTTTTTGTTAACCGGAACAATATTCGATACCCAATCCGTTAACGGGATCGGATAAATGAAACCTGCTTTCAACAGCTTTTCAACTTCTGCTTTAATTGCAGCAGCTTTTCGTGGGTGAATCTGACGCAAACGTTGCTGGACGGGTTTAGCATCCGGGTAAGTCTTGATCTCATGAACAAAAATTGCGGGAACAATTCCTGGCATTTCCTCATAGGACCAGGCAAACAGATCGCGGAATTCTTGAAATAGGGCCTTGTATGTTTGAATTTCGTCGTCTGTACACAAGGCACCTATATGAATGTTTTCAACAATTCCGGGTTTTACTGAAATGTCAATGGGAAGAGTTCGAGAAATATTTCCCAAATTCAACTCTGAATCATGATGTTTCATGGGATTCTGAGCCTCTTTGACATATTTAGCTGTAAAAACTGATGAGAAATCATTTTCAAAACAATCATCCTCAGGTAAAAACGAAGATCTATGATGGAGATCCTCCCATGGTAAATCATCTATACATAGAATTTTGCGAAGTTGTTCGTCAGATGACACAACTTCGGGAAACGCTATTAACTCCGAGGTTGATGTGAAAAGTGATTCCTCATGGACTACATTCATTTGGTCGACTTTGGTTGAACACGGGTCGGTAAAAGACTGCACGGCTTCATAAGCAATTTCATATGGACTCAACGGCATAGAATTACCAAACGAGTCGATTTCAGATTCAGAAGGAACGATCCAAGGATCGTCGTAATAAATAGTGTCTGATGTAATCATATGAATGGTTGCGAATGAAGACGACGCGTTGAGTGGAGGAAAAGGAAAAGTTCCCAGTAAACCGACATCTTTAACTAATCCTACACCAACATCCTTATAGGGGATAGTCGTTTTACCGACATGCTAGATACTCTCTGAAGAGGTTGGGTCGGATGAAAAGTAAGTCAGTTGGTCTATTGTTACGATCTTGCCATTATGTGGAAATTTTATTACGCGGAAGACCGATGAAACGACCGCTGTCATAGCGTAAGTCCAACTTCGACCCAAGAGAAGGTTGTAGTCTAGAGGGGCATCAACCACCTCCACATCTAGACTAACAATTTTTCCTTCAACCCCTATAGGCAAATCCTGTAGAATGCCAAAAGGATGGAACCCACGGCCATCAAAGGCCTTAAGAATCGTCGGGGATTGATTTAGTGAAGGAGAACCAAGTGATCTCCAACACTGCATCGACATAATACACGTGGAAGCTCCCTCATCAATTACAGTCCGATGAATAGGCCTGTTTTTGACTATCACTGGGATCTGGAAAGCCATTTGATGAGGCAAACGCGGTGTACTATTTTCTAGATCAAAGATTATTAGGTTCGGGTCCTGAACATCAACAGCTCCTATAGCTGACAAAAGTAATTTGCGTTGTGCTGGGCATGATTGCAGCACTTCCAAAGCCGACATTGCTGAGGGTGAAACAGCTAAATCCTCAACAATGTTGTAATTCTAGGCCACTCTCGCATGTGGATTGAAAGCAGACCTTCGAAGTACACCCTTGGCAGGCGGTTTGATTACTAAGTCAAGGTTAGGTTTCTCGATCTGTAGTGGATCGGAACCGGGAGCGGAGGTTGATGGATTTGAATGAGAAGATTCTGCTTCTTTCGATCCATCAATAGGACTTTTACTACCATAATCTTGCGATCGAGTCGTAATCCTTACATGAGACATCATCAATATGGGTTCTTCAGTGGCACTCGAGGAAGAACCTATCATTTTGCTATCTTTCGGAAATGGGTCCTTTAAGACAGCAGGAATTTGGGAACCCTTGACGATTTTCGCAACCTCTGCTCGATGAGGGCAATCTCTTGTAAAGTGTTCTTCTTCACAAATAAGAGACGGATAACGAGGCTTGTGTTTTTCATCATTGGATTCCGCTTTTTCAGTTTTCTCATTTGGAGTTTTGTCTGCTTTATTCTTCTTCTTGCCTTTCTTCTTTCCACTAGATTTTGATTTAGCTGTAGATGACTCTACAGCGTGAATGTCGACGGAAAGTTCAGCAGAAGAATCTCCTGTCGGGGAGTCTGGTAAGGTTATAATAGGAGAAGAATTCTTTGAGGATTTCTTCTTGCTTTTAGTGTTCACCATACCAATCATACCATCAGCAACATGAGACCCCAAGGAGCAGCAGCGATTTGATTTGACTTTGGAAGATCTGGGATCTTCTCGTGTAACGTACCTGACTGAGTGTAAACTAAGTCAAGGTACTGCGCTTGAGCAATCACTTGCTCCTCAGTAACTACTCCGGCCTTAGCTACATCTTCAGTAATGTTCGGTAATAATGATTTAACAAACCATTCAGCTAAGATTTGGTCCGGGATAAAAACTTTCACTAACCACCTTCGACGTCTCCATTCATGTATGATCGGAAATATAAGTGGACGTCGATTGTTTTAATGAAGTTAGCAACTCCGTGCCATTATCATATCTGACCGGAAACTGAAAATGAGTTAGGAACGAGGTAGCTAACTGGCTAAAATTATAAAAAGAGGCCCGTGGTAACTCAATGTACCACTTGGCTGCGAGACCAATGAGAGTGCACTGGAAGAGATGTAAATGGATCGAATCATCCGAAATGGAATTTGAGGCACACCAGAGGTGGTAAGTCATCACATGATTCGACGGGTCCTCTCCAGACTTACCCTCAAACTTGGGAATTTCACTGGGAAACTTATTCGACATTGGCGGCCAAAACGGAAGATAATTGATTGGATCGTTCGTTAGGCGCGTCAAATCTGGTAAATCCAAAGTTGCGATAAATGACAGCTGCCGATTAGGATCCCTAAAACTCTGGGTCATTATACCAGCCCCAGGAGGAGGATATCCAGGATAACTAGGAATAGGAATCACATTCGGGATATTGTATCCTCCTGGAAAACCAAGATTAACCGGACCGTACTGGGGTTGCTGTGGTTGTTGATAAGTGTACCCAGGATATGGTTGATACTGGTAAACTGGTTGTTGGACAGCTGGACCAAATTGGTACTATCCCTGGTACGGTTGATAAGTGAATTGTGGTTGACTTGTGACAACCGTACTTAAACCAGGTTGTCCTACAGGCATCTGAACCGTAGTTTGAATCGTGGATCCAGACGATGGTAAAGATGTCTGAGGAGTAGTTACAGGGACAATAGAAATCGGAGCTATCGATACTCTAGAAGTAAGTGTGGAAGATGGAACAGATGTTGCGGTCGTTGCAACAGTCGTTTGAGATGGAGTATGAGGTGAAATAGGCCCAGATTGAGAAACTACCGAAGGTACAGAAGTTTGAATATTAGACTGGACTGGTTGCTGGGGTGGACCAGAAACTAAGGGTTGTAACTGTACACTTGGCTGCAACACCTGTTGAACTTGTGATGGATCCCACACTATATTTATTCCGGGGTATTGACCCATAACAGGTTGAGGATATTGAGATCCATAACCGGGTTGAGGGTAGGATTGATAATTGAAAGGCACATTTCCCGTACCTTGAACATAAGATTGACCTTGGGGTGGTTGGAAACCTTGACTCGAGTACTGACCTTGCGGCAGATACCCTTGAGGCATGTACTAATACTGGGGTTGACCTTGCAGTGTAAATTGATACTGGGGTTGACCTTGGGGTACATATTGAATCTGGGGTTGACCTTGAGGAATGTATTGTACGATAGGCACGTACTGTCCTTGAGGTTGCCCCCCAGATGCAAATTGTGTACCTTGAGGCTGCCCCCCAGGCGTTAATTGAGGTTGCCCCCCAGGCTTAACTGACCACCTTGAGTTTGAGAAGCGGGAATAGAACTTGACATCATAAGAATTTCTTCTACACTCAACGACTTTGCACCATTGCTTCTAGTGAACATCCTTTGTTCAATGGGTTGAGGAGATGCTCCTGAAAAAGTACCGGACATAGACTGATACCCAGTAGGAACAAAAGGACCGTCGTACAGAAAAGATTCAGGCGATTGAGTAAACATGGACGACTGACCTGACATATTTACGGGAGTATAAATACCTCTAGGTGGATAAGAAACACGAGGTGGTGAAAAACTCGACACTGAGTTGTCCAAATAATTAGTTAAAGAAAGATACCAAGTAGTACTTCTAGGTGGACTATAAAAAATGGATTCACGCTACCTTAGATCAATAGTAGGTTGATTCTCAGGGATAGGGACGCCTATTTCTTCTTCCAGAGCAAGCTCTTCAATAGCTATCAAACCAGAAGGAAGATTTTCGGTGATGACTCTTTCTACCCTAGGTGAATTAGGAGCACTAGAAACTGGAGAGACTAACCCCGATGTTGGAGTAACGGGTTCAAATACCTCATGTTCTTCACCTATATCACTAGTAGATGAAAAACTACCAGCAAGCTCGGAAACCGAAACAGCTTCAGGATTATAACCGGTCTCTAGACTTTGGTAATCAGGATGAACAACCAATGAAGACTCTCCTTCTTCAGGTGACCCTACTTTACTGCCACTAGGAGTTACAAGGACTTTCAAACCTTCGTAATGGCCCGAGACGTCTTCAGGAGGTTGGCCCCGAAGTCTACGGGACTTCCTCAACAAATCAGCCACGGTTACAACCTCAGGAGACTGGCCCCGAAGTCTACGAGACTGTCTTGGTAATTTAGCCACAGCTAAAAACTTTTAACTACTGCACACGCAAGCAAAGTAAAATCTCAAAGCAAACTGCCTAAAGTCTCTAAAGAACCAAACAAATTCGAATCACACGCCTAAAGAATCTAGGGCGTCAAAACAAACACAAACAGTAACCTTCCGGACCGAAAGCACTAGTTGGTGATGAAATCCAACATCGCCGGATTCAGTACAGAAGTGGCGGGTGGAACAGTTACCCTGACAACCTGCTTAATGAATAGATTGGACCAAGTTCCTCCACTTTAACCGTCTCGAGTGAAGTGAACCCCCCAGAAAATCCAAGTGAGTCTAGCCGACGTCTGCTCCAGGTACAGTGGGATCTTCCCTCCACCGTCACCTTGGGTAGAATCCTAAAGATAATAGTCACTAAGGTTACAACAGCAACAAATATACCTGGGGGAACAGTCTATGACCCGATAGCACGCAAGGGCAGAGTAACAAGCTCAATCCCCTTGCCGGCTCCTTGACAATAATCTAAGGTTTACCGACAAGTGACCCCAGGCTCCTCGACAATAATCCGAGGTTTACCGTTTGTAGTACGTACGTATCTCGCATCTTTCCCAATGAAGGAGGATTGATTCCCTCACTGGTTCGGACATGGTCTCTTGCTTCTCCTTTAAGAGGAGCTTTCCCAGAGTACAAATCAAACAGTTGGATTTATCCTACCACAAGATAAGCTACTTGTTTGGTTTTACTATCTTGGAGAGTTAATTACTCTCCTACTCCAAGACACTAGCTTGATCTATATTGGTGTTTCAGATCCCTAGTAAATAAAAAGTTACTAAGTTGATTTTACTTTAAGCGTTAATTTTTATGGCTTTTCTTTAGGACAAAAGGTAGCGGAGATGAAACTGATGGTGTGTAGACTCGACTCAAATCCACTAAAAAGATGCACCTAGGATGAAACAAAACAATCTTTCCTTTCTCAATGAATTCCCTAGCTAAGAGAGTTGGAGAATGAAAAATTTATAAAAACAACTTTCTTGGCAATGAAAATCAAAGAAAAAAACTCTTTTATCTTTTCCAAAGCACACAACACATGACCACTAATTATTTCATGAAAACTTCCTTTCTCTTTTCAAAGACTTCAAACGCTACTAAAACAAACTTTTCTCAAAAGAGATTTTGTATTTTTCCTATTTAACAAAACATGCAAAACTACTTAACAAAAATCAATCTTAAGATCTATGACAATCAAATCAATCTAAGATCTATGAAAACGAAAATCAATTTAAAGATCTATGCAAATCTATGAGAAATTCACCTAAAAGCAAATCTAATGAGGTAAAAGCCTACAAAATATAATTCCAGGATGTTTTACTCAGTTACAATCCAACCAAGGACTAATTCATGCAAAATCATAAACTAGTCAAAAACAAAATAAAATGTTTTTGTTCTTTTTCTTAAGAATGAAATTCACAGCTTAACCAACAAGCCTTCTCGAAATTCCACAACGAGACAACACAAAGGTAGGTTTCTCACAAAGGTGGATTTTACGAAAGGTCCGACTTCTAAGAAGACTGAAATGACCAGGGAGATCCAAGGTTTTTACAACTTCTAAAGCCAAAGTCACTACAAGACCAATGCAAAAATCAACCCTAGGGCTAGAATTTCTATGAACTTCACTAAAACCCTTGACGCTAATGAAACAAGCTTAGATGAAAACTTTTGACAGGTGAACAGTGGATCTGGGCAACAAAAACAAGCTATAAACAAAATTTAAAAGATAAAAAAGAAAAAATTCAAGTTTTCTAGGCTTTTGACAGGGGTACGCAGGCAGCCTGTTTGCACAGGTGCGGCCATGCTCTGTGTACACAGCAAAAGTGCGTACAGGTACGCACTGTGCTTAACGCAGAGGGTGCGTACTGCTCTCAAAATCAAGAAAACTAAAAACTAACTTAACCCTAAGCTATTCCACCCAAATTCACAGTCAATCAGTCAAAAACTAGAAATAAATCAGAGTTTCTCAAATCAAAGTATGAATCAAAAGAGAAGTCAATCAAATCCATGGATTCCCCAGTAGAGTCGCCATTTTGTCATGCGGAAAGAGTCAATTTTGCGGACAAAACCGACCTCCCTAGAAGCTAAGGCTTTCTAGTGACAAACAAAACAATCAAGCACTATCTTTCCCTAAATATGCATTTAAAATAAAAGCAACTAGGTGTTTAAGGCTTACCTTTAGTCCAACGCTTGTTTGTTGTAGTCCAGCCTCTCTGATCCAGATGAGCTCCTTCTCCTTGAAGCCTGCATTCACTAACAAGCAAACGATTACATAGCACCTGAATAACTCATATAATAAAACATATTCATCATAAAGACCAAGGAGTATATGAAACAAATTATATAAAACAAATTGTTGAGAAAAATGAGCTTAATTGTATTAATTGGAAACAAAAGAAACCATTACAACCAGTGCCTTGGTGTTGTGCAGGTCCCTCCCAGGGTCCAGCAAGAGTTCTCCTTTACTTTGATCAGCTCACCCACTTCAAAATGAAGCTAGGAAAGGATTGGAATCTCTCCTCTCAAGCTCTATAAGGGAGTCCTAATTTCAGCAACATCTACCCTTAGGAATGTTCAGCTTTCAACCTCCCCTCCCTCTGGCCCAATGCCTGTATTTATAGTGCTTTGGAGGAAGTTAATTAGGTCGACCATGAAAGGGATAAGCCCCTCTTTCAATGGGATAGCTCCCCTCTTCATGGGATAAGTTCCTCTTTCATTGGGATGCATGAACCATCTGGAGGCGCTCAATCCACGTCAAACCATCTTCTAGAATGCTCTAGAATTGACCACAAGTAACTTTTTTGAAGTGAAACTTGCACCTTTTGAACTTTACAGGAGTACGCACCCACCCCTTTACAGACAGAGTGTACAAGTACGCAGGTTTTATGAACTTGAGGTGCGTACACGCAGGTAAGGCTAAGAGAAACTGCGTAACCAGAGTTATATTGACTTTTGAGGACTTTCTCTCTTTCTTGGAGTTTGACATGAGAAGCAGAGGTTTGAGACTAGCCAAGGAGGACAATATGACTGATGACGGAGCCATACTGACTGCAAATAGTCATGGTGACAAATTTTAGTGTAACAATAAGGGTGGTCATGGACTGGGTAGCTCCTAAGAGTGTATATGAGGTAATATATTTCATGGGTCTCACAGGATATTATAGGAGGTTCACCAGGAACTACTCATAGATTATTATCACAATACATCATTGCAAAGGAAATGTAAGAAGTTCGAATGGACAGAGGAGTGCGAGGCTAGATTTGAGAAACTTAAGCAATTGTTGACACATGCACCAATGTTATAGATTACAGATCCAGACAAAGAGTTTGTGGCATGCACATATGCTTGCAAGAGATGGCTTGGTGGAGTCCTTATGCAAGATGGACATGTAGTATGCTATGTGTCCAGGAAACTAAACAAGCATGAGCAGAACTACCCGACACATGATCTTGAGTTAGCATCGATCATGCATGCATTAAACATGTGGAGAAACTATCTTCTTGGTATGAGGTTTGTACTAATGAGTGATCATATTGGGTTGAGGTGTTTGTTTGACTAGATGAATCTAAACGCCAGATAGGCTTGTCACACGGAATGATTCGTTCTTGCGGACAAGACCGACCTCCCTAGTATCTAATGATATCTAGTGACAATCAAGCCAATCAAATTCTATCTTTCTCTAAATATGAAATTTATAAACAAAGGCAAACAAGTGTTTTAGGCCTACCTTGGGTCCAACGCAAGTTTGTGGAAGCCTCGCTCCTTTGATCCAAATGAGCTCCCTTGTAGCGAATTTGCAAACACAAACAAGCACACAAATTAAATAGCACCTGAAAAGCCAATATAATAAAGAATACTTATCATGATGATCAAGGAATTCATGAAACAAATCACATAAGACAATTTGTTGAGAAAAATGAATCCGATTGTATTAATTCAAATCAAAGAAGAACTTTACAAGTTGTGCCTTGATGCTGTACAAGCTCCTCCCAGGGTCCAAAAAGGAGTCTCCTCTACTTTGACAAGTTTCACTCTCTTCCCAATGAAGCCAAAAGGTATGTGATCTCTCCTCTCAAGCTTAACTAGGAAGTCTCAATTCCACCAGCATTTACCCTAAAAAATGTTCAGCTTCTAACCTCCTTAGCAACCTGCCCAATGCCTTAATTTATAGTGCAATGGAGGGAAGTTACTAGGTCCACCTTCAAAGGGATAAAGCCCTCCTTCAAAGGGATAGCTCCTCTCATCAAGGGATTAGCTCCTTCTCTTTTGGGATGCATGAACCACCTAAGAGTGAACCATCCACGTCAAAATTCCTTCTAGAATCAACTAGAATTAACCCAAAATGAGTTTTTTAGAATAAACTTGCGCCTTTTTTACTTTCACAGGGGTCCACACCCACTCCTTTAGAGACAGAGCGGGCAGGCCCGCAAGTAACACGAACAAAGGGTGCAGGACCGCAGGCAATAGTGAAAGAAAGTGCAGAACTAGAGATTTATTGATTTTTAAGGTCTTTCTATCATTTTCAAAGCTTGACATGAAGATATGAGGTTTGAGACTTGCTTAGGAGGACAGTATGAATCATGATAGACCCATACTGACTGCAAATAGTCATGGTGACAATATTTTGTGTAATAGATTGCCCCCTAAAGTGCGAAGTCTGTAGTAGATGAGGATTTCATTTATCATCTCGGAAGAGTGGAGTACTTTATCATTTCGAGGATCATCTTGTGGAGAGCCCGGTTGGAACCTGTAAAAGCATTCAATGCAAAATATATATATATGAGATCATATCATCACTGAGGTAGGCATTCCCATACTCAGATCAAAACTGACTAGAAAACTAACTACTGCTCTGATATAGGAATGATCTTGTAATACATCACAAGTATAGACACATGTAGACACAGTATGGATGCAACCATCTATTTATGAATAGTCCACTGTATAATGAATACAAAATTCCTCCCAGCCTAGATGGTGGAAACTAGATCCAGGGTCTTCATTTCTACTTCCCAAAACAGTACGATTCTATCCATGCGAATGAATGTGTTGAAGTCGAACATGGTAGAAACCACTTGATTACCAGTCAATGATGTAAATTGTTAACAAGTGTGAGAGAAACCACCAGTAATGTCAATGGCTCTCAAAGTACTCAGTATAATCCATGAGATATGAATAGATGTGTTGATGTCGAACATGTCACAGAATCCTTTGATCGAAGGTCAATGATGCAACCTATCGTCGAAGGCGAGAAACCTGCCATTGAGGCATGCAGATCTCAAGGTACTGACGATTTCTAGATCATCTTTCTAGATAATGAGCTGAAATCGATAGAAAGCAATCCGTCGTAGGCAAGCCCACAACACGAAATCATAGATCAAGTTTGAAGAACTTTAGTTGCAAGGACTGACTCAGAGATGGTCAAAATGGATGAAAGATATCTTGCAGATGAATGACTTATTTGCACTGACCTCTTGAACACATAACCACACAACAGATGGTTTGGTGACAATTGACCCAAAGTTAATACCCAGAAACCGTCTGAAGACTTTCAATATGGTTTGATCAACTATTAGGCAAAGGATTTCCCAACCCAGGTGAATAAAAGTGTCATGTTCAAGAGTGGTTACAAAGTATGACAAACAAGTTCATTTTTCTCTCTTTTCCCCCACCATTTTTGGCAAGTACCTCTTTATTTTTGACAAGCTTGAGGAGGATAACATTTGCTTGATTATAAGCTCATCCTTCGGATGAGTCCAACTTAGTTTAAATTCGAACCCTAAGAAGGAGTGGTCCGTTCTTGTTTGTAATTGAATAGGTCCTTTACTGATAAATTTTAATGAGTCCAGTATAGGAGAAACTCGGCGTTTTTCAAATTTAGAGAGTCTGAAAAAACTTAAGAAGACTCCATGGTTGTCCTTTTTTGTAAATTTGTGTCTCCCAAGCCCAAAAAAGTATAAAATAATACTTGAGAGAACTACTTGATCATTACGACCAAGGAGTACTTTTTGTAATTAGTGCCTCTGATCCGAAAAAGTAAAAAAACGATCAATGACATGGTTTTTTATAACCAATATCGAATTTTAAATGACAAAAATATGGCAATCTTTTCATGTTTTTACGGTCAAAAAAAGAGCTGTAAGTGGACCGTCTTTTTAGTTCCATTTTAACGAGCTTAAAAAGAAAAAATCGGCGATCTTTTCATGTTTTGGGAGTCAGAAAAGAGCTTAAAGGTGACTCTAATGTTTTTTCGTTGAAAATGACCGATTTCGCCTGAAAAATCCATTATCCTGAACAAAAAACTCAAACATTACTCATGCCTGTTTAAAATGGATAAAAATGCTGCAAAAGTTACCTCTTTAAAGTGAAACATAAACAAATTAAAAATTCATTTATTCAAAAAACTTATAAAAAGGGCTTTTGTAAATTCACTTTTACCGTTTGAGTTTTGGGTGAGAAAATAGAGCTTTTGGTCAGAAACTTCCCGTGAAGATTGCAGAAAATCCGTCCATTGGAATCAAACGCCGTCTCCTCCAGGTAATCTACATCATCCTACTCTTTAATTTCATCCATTTCAAATTTGTTTTTAGGCTTTAATTTCATATTTTAAGGGATTCTTAGGTTCAAAACCCGTGCGCAGGGGCCCGCAGGCACAACATAGGTAACCTGTGAACCCCGACTTTTTCGTAACGGGAAAAAAGTCAGGGGTCTACACCTACCGTGAAGGCAAGGTGCGGACCCACGCACTGTCTCTAACAGAGAGGGTGCGGTCCCTGCAGCAAGGGTTTTTAAACCTAAATCTCACAAAATTCACCCAAAAACTTTGCTTTTAGACATTCTAATTCGCCTTTTTATTGAATGTAGAGTATACATCATGCTTGATTGGCGAGAACGGGAGCATGAGGATGTAGATCTCGCTGCGATAAATCATCAACCTTCAACTGATGCATTGAAGGCATGCAGCTTATACAAATTCTGGGCCATACCTGGCATGAGGGCCCAGGTGGACTTCTTGCACTGGCTGGTAGACAGGTGGAGCAAACAGGACCAGTGCTTCTTCATTGGTGGTCACCAGCTCGAAATGGAGCCGACAGACATTTACTTTTTGACTAGTTTGCCTAAGAGAGGTGAACACTTGACTCTATTCGGGACTAGGCCAGGTGGCCAGTCTGTCGATAGCCTCCGGCTAGAGTTCTGTAACAACCAGACTAGAGACAAAGGGATAGATATCAAAACCATATCCCTTCCTGAACTCAAAGTAATTGCGTTTACTGTTACCAGACTTTGCGGGAGCGAGCACTACATGTAGCCACTGGATCCCAAATGCGGATGGCAGTTGATTGCTTTCGAGGCACCATCTTCAACTGGTGTGATGTTGTGTTGGCTAATATAAAAGGCCAACTGACTAGAGCCAAGAACGGACAACTGAAGACCTTTGGATATGGTGCTATAGTCGTGAGCTTTGGTCTAGAGAGGGTTCCAATGTTGGTTCCACAACACCTTACTGTTGGAGCTGGACTTCCTTGAGAACCCAAACTGATGCGATGGGTTGCAGTTATGGCCCATCATCCTGAGGAGGGGGCAGAAGTCGTTCAATTCACTCCTGAGTATTTCCATTATTTGGAGAACCAGATTTTTGCTATTCAGGACTTTCCTTATGCTGGGGTAGATTTTCGTGGTGACCCAGACATGGCTCTTCCACCAGGAGAGCAATGGGATGACTTAGGTAAAATCATTTTCAACATTTTCTAATTTAATTTATTTTTTTTTGTTTTTATCTTGTCCCAAAATTGATAGTAAAAGTTTCAAATGCAGATGTAGGTCCACGGTGACTAGCCTCTCTCCAGCCCTATGAGAGGAAACAACCAGCTGCAACAACAGTAGCCCCACAGGACGAATCAGCAGAGACCTTGGCCAAATTGGAGAGCCATCTAGAGCATTTGACAGGAGACATTCCGGAGACCGGCATAGATGACATTCCTCTTCGACTACAGCGCTATGTGATTGGGGTCCCAGGACCTTTCAGGAGGTTCCTTTGTAAGGTGGCCCGTATAGTGGTTTCTTATCGAGATCATCACCAGTGATAGGATGATTGCTTATTGTAGACACATATTACATTTTTTGCTTTTTGTACTATCATTTTTGCCAATCATAAGGTGTTTTTAAACCTATGATCGAAGACGATGTATATTTTGACACACTCCTATATTATACTATATCACTATTACTGGCTTATCTTGTAAAACATGTTATGGAATGTTTTTAAATTTACTTGTATGATTATTGCAAATGTCTACATAACATTCGAGAATAAATTGCATCTGCTAATGTATTTAAATATCTTGGAATATGTTGATATTTAATATAATCAAATTCATGTTCCAAGAGACGCACTCTCAAAAATAATCTCAATAACACTGGATTTCTAATGGCATATACTCTATTAAGCTGTAATACAATGAGTTCAGAATCTAACCTCACTATCAAACTCTGAATCCCAAATGAAATAGATTCAGATAATAACTCAATCACTGCACTATACTCGGCAATGTTGTTCGTTGTTTGACCGAGGCTTACCCCATGCATAGATACCAACTTGTCAGAGGGTGAATAGATAACCCAAGCCGTGGAAGAAATGTTCCGTGTATTATGAAAAGCACCATCAACAAAAGCAATGTATGTTTGGAGAGGCGTCGACATCTGCAATATCAAGAGTAAAACCAAGATAAGCAGGAATAATGACGAAAAACACTCTGTAAGCTAAGCACACTTTATAACTAAAACACACCAGCTAGAAAGAAAACTAACCTAACTAAAAATATCCACACCCAGATTTTAAGCATAATACCTCTTCAGGTAAAGACCATTTCTGCGTTTACCTAAAGAGACCCCGTCAAAGTCTACCAATTCATAGGCCCCTTTTGCTAGCTTTCGCTTAACAACATAAGGACCATGCCACATGGGTATGAATTTCCCAGCGCCTAATTTATCATTTGCTTGATCGTATAATAAGACCAGGTCTCCTTCCGAAAAATTTCGAGGGGTACCATTTCGATCATACTGAGCTTTAATATATTTGGCATGAGTTTCGATCGCTAATGCAGCATCACGTTGATTCTCATCTAGCTGAGCCAATTATAACAAACGTTTTTCCTCTTTGAAAGTGGCTGGAAGTAACTTGATGGCCATTTGCGATGATGGGATTTCGCATTCAATGGGTAACACAGCTTCTAGACCATAAACTAGTTGGAAAGGAGTGAACCCAGTTGACGTTTTTACTGAGGTTCGATACGCCCAAAGTGCTGAAAATAACATGTTATGCCAATTCGACCTATGAATCCCAATGATTCATCGGATCATGATGACTAGAAATTTGTTGATGGCTTCAACCAGACCATTAGCTTGTGGATAATATGGAGTTGAACTTGTTGTGACGCAAGCCAAGCTGGCCTGTAAATTCAGTCATCATAATGTTTCGAAAATGACGCCCATGATCAGTGATAATCCCTTATGGAACACCAAACCTAGCAATTATATGATTGAACACGAAAATTGCAGCAGTTTTTCCGTCTGACTCAAATGTAGGCATCGCCTTGGCCCATTTGGTAAAATAATCTACTGCAAGGATGATATATGCATGCCCCCTGACCGAGTGAGGGTTACATGTAATAAAATCGATACCCCATTTCACAAAAGGACCGATGGCAATGATAGGGTGGAGAGGAGTAGGCGGAGCGCGCATCTTTCGATCAAAACTTTTGCAGTTATGGAATTTTCGGACTGTGTTAATACAATCTTTAAACAAAGACGGTCAAAAATAGCCAGCGCGCAATATCTTTTTGAAAATGATATTAACCCATCAACTTCAACTCCCGGTTTTGGTATTAACCGTACTAATCATACCATCAGCGGCATGAGACCCTGAAGGAGCTACAGTTATTTGATTTTATTTAGGAAGATCGGGGATTTTCTCTTGTAACGTACCTAATTGCGTATAAACTAAGTCAAGGTATTGAGCTTGAGCAATTACTTGCTCCTCAGTAATGACTCCAGCCTTAGCTACATCCTCAGTGATCTTCGGCAATAAAGATTTTACAAACCATTCAGCTAAGATCTGATCCGGAATAAAAACCTTCATTAAACGCCGTCAACATCTCCATTCATGAATGTGATCTGAAATGTAAGTGGACGTTGACTGCTTTAATGAAGTTAATAATTTCGTGCCATTGTCATATCTGACTGGCAACTTAAAATGAGTTAAAAGCGAAGTAGCTAACTGACTAAAGTTATAAAAAGTGGCTCACGGTAACTCAATGTACCACTTGGCCGCAAGACCAATTAGAGTGCATTGGAAAAGCCTTAAATGGATTGAATCATCTGAAATGGAATTAGATGCACACCAGAGGTGATAAGTCATCACATGGTTCGACGGGTCCTCTCCTGATTTTCTTTCAAACTTAGGAATATCACTAGGAAACTTATTCGGCATTGGCGGCCAAAACGGAAGATAGTTAATGGGATTGTTCGTAAGGCGCGACAAGTCAGGAAAGTCCAAAGTTGAAATAAACGGTAACTGATGATTAGGCTCCCTGAAACCCTGGGTCATGAGACCAGCCCGAGGAGGAGGATATCTAGGATAGCTAGGAATTGGAATTGCATTTGGGATATTATATCCTCCCGGAAAACCAGGATTAACCGGACCGTACTGGGGTTGTTAAGGTTGTTGATATGTATACCCAGGGTATGGTTGATACTGATAGACTGGCTGCTGCACAGCAGGACCAAATTGGTACTGTCCTTGGTATGGTTGATAAGTAAATTGAGGTTGACTTGTGACAACCGTACTTGGACCAGGTTGTCCTACAGGCATTTGAACCGAAGTTTGAATTGTGGATCTAGACTAAGGTAAAGATGTCTGAGGAGTTGATACAGGCACAGTAGAAACTGGAGTTGTCGATACTCCAAAAGTAGGTGGGGTAGATTGAACAGATGTTGCAGCAGTTGCAACAGTCGTTTGAGGAAGATTACGAGGCGTACTAGGCCCATACTGAGAAACTACAGAAGGTGCAAAAGTTTGAATAGTAGACTGGACAGGTTGCTGGGGTGAACCAGAAACCAAGGGTTGTCCAGTTTGAGATGAAAACTGCACAGTCGGTTGCAAGACCTATTGAGATTGAAATGGATCCCACACTAAATTCTTTCTGGGGTACAAATTCATAACAGGTTGAGAATATTGAGGACCATAACCAGGTTGAGGGTAGGGTTGATAATTCAAAGGTACATTTCCAGCTCCTTGGACATATGATTGACCAGAAGGTGGTTGGAAACCTTGGTTTGGGTACTGACCTTGAGGTTGATAACCTTGAGGCACGTACTGATACTTGGGTTGACCTTGAGGTACATATTGATTCTGGGGTTGACTTTGAGGTACATATTGAGTCTGGGGTTTACCTTGAGGATTGTACTGTCCCGTAGGTATGTATTGTCCTTGAGGTTGCCCCCAAGGTGGAAATTGGGTACCTTGAGGTTGCCCCCCAGGTGATAATTGAGGACTTTGAGGCTGCCCCCCAGGCGGTAACTGGCCACCTTGAGGTTGAGGATTAGGAATAGTACCTGACATCATAATAATATCTTCTACACTCAACGACTTAGTTCCATTATTTCGAGTTAATAACCCTTGTTCAATAGGTTGAGGAGATGCTCCCAAAAAATTGCCAGTAAGTGACTAATACCCAGAGGGAACAGAAGGACCGTCATACAAAAAGATTTCTTGAGATTGAGAAAACATGGATGACTGTCTTGACATATTTAACGGAGGATAGTAACCCCTAGGTGTTGGGTGAAAAGGAATACGAGGTGGTGAAAAACTTAGTCCCGGGTTTTCCAAAAAATTGGTCAATTAAAGATACCAAGCGTTGCTCCTAGGTGGACTGTAAAAAATTGATTCACACTCCCTAAGTTCTATAACAGGTTGATTTTCAAGGATAGGGATACGTTCTTCTTCCAGAGTAGCAAGTTCTTCAATAGCTATAAGTCCAGAAGGAAGATTTTGGGTAATTATTCTTTCCACCCTGGGTGAACCAGGACCACTAGAAGTTGGAGAGGAAAATCACGATGTTGGCATAGCAGCAAATTTAGTTTCAGGTTCAGATATATCAGGTTCCTCACCTAAATCACTAGTAGATGAAAAACTACCAGTAACTTCGGAAACAGAAACAGATTGCGGATTATAATCTGCTACTAGAGCTTGATAATCAAGATGTACCACTAAAGAAGCCTCTCCTTCTTCAGGTGACCCAACTCTACTGTCTCTAGGAGTTACAAGGGTTCGTAACCCTTCAGGTTTGCTCGGTGAAAACTCAGGAGGTTGGCCCCGAAGTCTACGGGACTTCCTCGGTAATTCAGCCACGATTAAATATTTTAACTACTTCACACGCAAACAAAGAAAAATCTCAATGAAAACCACCTAAAGTCTCTAAAGAACCAAACAATTTTGAATCACACGCCTAAAGAATCTAGGAGATCAAACCACACACAAACAGTAACTTTCCATACTGAAAACACTAGTTGGTGATGAAATCCAACGTCGCAGAGTTCAATATAGAAATGGCGGTTGGAATAGTTACCCCCGCAACCTGCTTAATTAATAGACTGGCACAAGTTTCTCCACTAAACTGTCTCGAGTGAAGAGAACCCCCCAGAAAATCCAAGTGAGTCTAGTCGACGTCTGCTCCAGGTACAGTGGGATCTTCCCTCCACCGTCACCTTAGGAAAGAATCCTATAGAATATGGTCACTATGGTTACCAACGGAAACAAATATACCTGGGGGAACAGTCTACGATCCGATACGCACGCAAGGGCAGAGTAACAAGCTCAATCCCCTTGAAGGCTCCTTGACATAATCCAAGTTTTACCAACAAGTGACCCCAGGCTCCTCGACAATGGTTAATCCGAGGTTTACCATTTTTAATATGTGAATATCTGGTGTCGTTCCCAATGAGGAAGGATTGATTCCCACACTGGTTCGGACACGATCTCGTGCTTCTCCTTTAAGAGGAGCTTTCCCAGAGCATAGATGTAACAATTGGATTTTTCTCCTACCGCAAGATACAACTACTTGTTTATTTTACTATCTTGGAGAGTTAATTACTCCTTACTCCAAGATACTAGCCTAAGCTATGTTGGTGTAATAGAGCCCTAGAAATAAAAATATTACTAGATAGATTTTACTTTAAGCGTTATTTTTATTGGTTTTTCTTTAAGTCAAGAGGTGTGGAGATGAAACTTATGGTGTGAAGGCTCGACTCGAAATCAATAAAAAATTCACTTAAGATGATAAGCAATCTTTTCCCTTCAATGAATTTCTAGCTAGGAAAGAGTTGAGAATGCAAATGCTTGTAAAAACAAATCTTTTCCTTAACAACAAATCAAAAGAAGAGCTCTTTGTTTTTTCCAATGCACTCAAAACGAGACAACTAGTTATGCTCACAAAAATTTCCCTTTTCTTTCAAACACTCAAATACTACAAAAACAAACTTTTTCCAAAAGATATTTTTTTATTTTTATAAAACACTCAAAACTATGAAAAAATCTAATCTTGAGATCTATAATTCTAAGAACTATTTGAAGTAAAAGCTTACAAGATTTCTTTTCAAGGATGTTTTACTTAGCTATAAGAAAACTAAGGACTAATTTGTCCAGAATCACAAATCAGTCAAAAAACAACCAATTTTTGTTTTCTTTTCTAAAAATGAAATCCAAACTTATAACACAAGTCTTTTCAAAGTTTCGCAAAGAGAAACACAAGATGGATTCCTCAACAAAGGTAGATTTTGCAAATGGTCAGACTCATAAGAAGGCTAGTAAAAGCCAAGGTGATCTGAGGCTTCTAAGGCTTCTAAGCTCTGAGCTACTACAAGACCAAAATGAAAACCACGCCCGACAACCAAAACTTCTATGAATTTCACCTAAAACCCTAATACCAATGGAATTAAGCTAAGAAAAGTTCCTCACAAGTCACATGCAGGTCTGGGCAAGGGATAACAACACCTAAACAAATCCTAAGCTGACTGAAAGATAAAATCTTAAGTTTTCCAAAATTTTGACAGGGTACGAAGGTCCGCAGACCACACAGGTGCGGTACTGCTCTGTGTGTAAAGCAAAAGTGCGGACAGGTCCGCACTCTGTTACAAGAAGAGGGTGCGATCCTCTCCCAAAAGTATGAAAAACAAAAAATAATCCAAGATCTACTAAATCTACCCAATTCCACACACAACAAGCCAAAAACAGAAACAAAAACACAGTTTCTTAAGTCAAAGTAAAGAAAATCAAGAAATCAAGTCCCCAGCGAAGTCGCCATTTTGTCACACGGAATGAGTCGTTCTTGCGGACAAGACCGACCTCCCTAGTATCTAATGATATCTAGTGACAAGCAAGCCAATCAAATTCTATCTTTCTCTAAATATGAAATTTATAAACAAAGGCAAACAAGTTTTTTAGGCCTACCTTGGGTCCAATGCAAGTTTGTGAAAGCCTCGCTCCTTTGATCCAAATGAGCTCCCTTATAGCGAATCTGCAAACACAACAAGCACACAAATTAAATAGCACCTAAAAAGCCAATATAAGAAAGAATACTTATCATGATGATCAAGGAATTCATGAAACAAATTGTTGGAAATAATACTGAGAGGGGGGGGGGGGGGTGAATCAGTATTATCACATTAATAAAACTTTTTCAATTCCATAATCAGATTCATATATGCTACTTCCACAACTTCTTAAGATTAAGTTAATCGATCTTCAATGGGTGCATTAGGACATTATCAACCATATTATCAGTTAACAGATGCAGTAACATAAAGTAGATCATCACACATAAGGCACACATATGAACACAATGATATAAGGTGGAAACCCAATGCGGGAGAAAACCACCTGCTGCAAGTCATCTCAATCTTCTTCTTAATAAGAAAATCCTTTTACAATATTTGTATTGGTGCAGTCGTATACCAGTACGGGAGCTACAACCCCCTTTTTTTCTTGTACTAGCCGATCCATTTACTAGTACGCAGGCTACTACCTGCTATAATGCTCAAAGATTTCCTTTAGCTCTTATACTAGCTTAGATACTAGTACGTAGGCGCCAGCCTACAATCTTCTTTCCTCCAAGTACCACGTTTCATCAATTTTCATACTGGATACACTGAAGCACAACCCATAATCTGAAAGGTCACATTTCATCCAAATTTCATATAAGGACCACTTTTCATAAATTTTCAAACTGGATCCATAAGCATCAATTGGTCATCAAGTGTAAGAGAATCACTCAATCAACTATAGTAACCAGATCAACAATAATAGGACCAAACCCAAAACACAACAATGATAAACAAATATTTTAAGAGAAGGAAGCACCCTGCTCAACTGCTAGCTTGAGTCCGGACTCACCCTGCTCAACTGCTAGCCTGAGTCCCGGACTCACCCTGCTCAACTGCTGGCCTGAGTCCATGGACGCACCTCGCTCAACTGCTAGCCTGCGTCCCGGACGCACCCTGCTCAACTACTAGCCTGCGTTCCTCGCACTGAGTCTATTGAACTGCCTGCGTCCTGGCGCACCTGAACCCTTCTGCACCTGCGTCCCGGCGCACCTGAAACGCTTCGCTCCTGCGTCCCGGACGCACCTGAACCCTTATTGCACCTGCGTCCCTCCGGGCATAGATGATTTCAAGACTTCAGAAGTAACCCAGACAATCAGATCCACAGATCTGAACATGCGCCAAGAGATCTCGGTCCATTAATAGATTCGCCTTGATTAGATCTAGACCAGATCTCACCCCATAAGATATTCAACAAAGACATACTCAAACCAAATGATCTCCTTTTCTTTATATAGGCAAGCTCCTCCTCAAATCAAGGAACAATACCACGAGCCGACACCTTAAAAACACAATACCGTCGGCTAGATACCAGGAGTAAATCACAAGAAACCCCCACGTGTGCTTTTCTCTGCCTTAAAAAGTGTGCACTGGGTGGACGCACCTTCTGAACGGCTGGACTGCGTCCCTGGACGCGGTCTATGCATGGATTACCTGCGGGTACCCACTTTCTGTAATGTGTACCTGCGTACCCCTTATTTTCTTCAATATTTGAACCTCTGCTTACTAAGAACTTGCCATTTGATTCCTTTGAGCTATCCTGTATTATGTCACATTTGATATCTCTTCTATAGATTCATCTGAATGTCTATAAGTGAGATGATCTTCTATGAGAGGGTTGCCATCAAGTACAACACATGCATCATAATGCCAACAATCTCCCCCTTTGGACTTGATGGCAACAACACCAAATCACTCTCCCCCTTTGACATCAAGGGCAAAGGGGTATGCTCCCCCTAAGGACATGCTCCCTTTGACTATAAACCAGATCTGCTGAAGTCTCTGAAAGATCTCCCCCTTTGTATATGTCATGGTGCTCCAATCTGATAATGGTCTTTCTGAGAACAGGCTGAGATGTCTGCTTTGCTATATAGTGCTGTTCATGCTCAATCTCCCCCTGACTGTAAGCAAGGTCTGCAAAAAGATGTTCTACAAGAAGAACATGACTCTATATATCATAAATGACCTTCCTATCACCAAAAGACTCAATACATACATTCATCACCCATCAATAAGGATCATCCATTCAACCAAGTGGGAATATATCAGAAATATGAAAACCAAATACATTACATCTTTATCCCATGGATAGTGGGGGGACATAGGCCGTTACATGACCTGAAGAGATGACTACAATAGATAGACCATTACAACATGAGTCTTGCTATGACCTTTCAAACATCTAAAGATCATGACAAACATCATCAACAGCACTGTATAATCTGCTCCATAGTATCTGTCAACATCAACTCATCCATGAATCAAGAGCCATCAAATGAAAGCATCAGCATCAATCAACATATGTATGAATAATCATCCCTATATCCAGCCAACAGTTCTCATCCATTTGTGCCAAGAAAGAAATCATGCATCATGTCAACATCATCATGAAATTCATATGAGTGACCCATCATCATCATGTCTCCAACAATGCAACTTTGAATAATCATCCATGAAATCAGCCAACCTTATCCATATATGTGCCAAGGACAATAAAGACTTCATTAGAGAATCAACCATAAATCTGACCATGTGACCAACTCATAATAGCAAGATGAATCATAAGCATTGTCATCAAGGACCATAATGCCAACAATGCATTCAGTGCATATGCTCCCCCTGAACCAGTGCCATCTGTCAAATCTGATCATCAATAAGAAGAATCAGCCAATAAATGCCTTGAGACAGGTACGCACTTTATCTTCTGCTTTCCTGCATACTGTTGCTGCAGGAACGCACCCAAAAATATTATCGCGCCGCGTACTTTGCTGGGGGGATGCACTCCGTAATACTATCGCGCCGCGTCTTTTTGCTGCAAGGACGCACCTGAGCCTTATTCTGCTCTGCGTCCCCACGCAGATCCCCTGTTACTGAACTGCGTCCTGGACGCACCTGAGCTTCGTCTGTACTGCGTCCGCACGCAGGTATCCAGTTTAATACCCGCGTCCTTCTGATTAGGGCCAATTTTAACAGTCCTCCTTTGTGTCACTGTCAGTCAGATACCCAGATTTGATAGATTCATTTCCAACTTCACTTGCCTACTGCCTTCAAACAAGCATATACGCGATTGTGCAGTATCCAACTCGCGTATATATGTGACTTTGCCTTTATGAAGTTTGCTTATGAGATTCAGGAACCTGAAGTTTTGTACTTTCAGCTCCCTCTGATTCTGGTATGTCTGTACATTGTGCTATGCCATCCTTTTCTGACTGTACTTCCTTTTTCCTCCATATCTTCAAGCGTGATGATGACATTTTCTCCTTTTGATATGGTGCCCACACTTTGTTCCTACATTCCTTAGCTATATGTCCAGGCTTGTTACATGCATAACATCTTCCATGTTTCATATTCCTCCTGTAACAATCAGCAGCTTTGTGACCAAACGTATTGCAAGCAAAGCAATATCCATAAAAATACCTTGAGTGTGATGATCTTTCTGCATAATGGTCTTGAGCCCTTCTTTTTCTACATCTAGCTGCAACATGTCCAAGGTTATGACATACATAACATTCAACATTATTCATAGAAGGGGTAAAGAATTTTCTTTGAGGAATTTCTTTCCTTGGTTGATGATGAGATTGATCTTTCATTCCTTCATTGATCACTTTAGATTTCTCTTTAGAATTTCTTGCCTCGCCTTGTGAACTAGATTCACCTTCAACAGATTTATGGAAACCAAGACCAGTCTTTATAGCAGGGGACCTTTGACTATTAAGAATATCATCCAATACTTTAGAGCTATCTTGAAATCGTAAAAGCTTATCCTTTTCCTCTAGTTTACCTTTCAAGATATCTACCTCAACCTGAAGCTCTTCTTCCTTTTCAAGAGATTTCTTTTTCAAAACTTCTTCAGCTTTCCTTTCTTCTTCCATTTGTTCCCTTAGTTTGAGAATTTCTTTTTCTTGTTCTTCATACAGATCCTACTGCATTTGACGAACTCGGAAGGCACATTCTAGTTGAGATTTTAAGCTGGTGACTTCGTTTTCTTGTTTTGCAATAGCTTGGAGTAGATCTGTATTCTGCTTCTTTGACTCTTCAAGATCTCCTTTTAGTGAGAGGATTGTAGCTTCAAGATTTTCATAGTAGCTGGATCTATCTTTGAGTTTGTTGATGGTTGTGCTTCTTTCGTTGACTTCTTTTCTTAATGATGTCACTTCATGCTGCAATTTTTGACATTGGTCTTCCTTGTCCTTGAGTAGCTTTTTTACCTTGTTTCCTTCTTCTAGTTGGGCCCTTAGTTTGGTTGCTTCTTCTTTGAAATCACATTCCCTTTTGTTCAATAGATCTTGTTGATCTCTAGTTTTGTCTGTCAGCCTTTTAAATTCTGCCTCTATTTGATATCTTTCTTGTTCACCCATAAGAGCAAATTCAGTAGTTTCGCTATCACTTTCATCTCTTTCACAAGGAAATATAGCTGGAACATCAGAGGATAACACATTCATACCTGATAATGATTTTGAATCTGAAGAGCTTCTTATGCCTAATCCCCAATCGATTCTTCCACTGTCATAGTTCTTCTGAGATGACTTCTTTTTCTTATTAGCTTTCTTCTTAAGCTTCTTTCCCATTGTTCCACGGATCTCCTTCAAGCGATCAAGCTTCTATCAAAGGACCTGCTCTGATACCAATTGTTGGAAATAATACTGAGAGGGGGGGGGTGAATCAGTATTATCACATTAATAAAACTTTTTCAATTCCATAATCAGATTCATATATGCTACTTCCACAACTTCTTAAGATTAAGTTAATCGATCTTCAATGGGTGCATTAGGACATTATCAACCATATTATCAGTTAACAGATGCAGTAACATAAAGTAGATCATCACACATAAGGCACACATATGAACACAATGATATAAGGTGGAAACCCAATGCGGGAGAAAACCACCTGCTGCAAGTCATCTCAATCTTCTTCTTAATAAGAAAATCCTTTTACAATATATGTATTGGTGCAGTCTTATACCAGTACGGGAGCTACAACCCCCTTTTTTTCTTGTACTAGCCGATCCATTTACTAGTACGCAGGCTACTACCTGCTATAATGCTCAAAGATTTCCTTTAGCTCTTGTACTAGCTTAGATACTAGTACGTAGGCACCAGCCTACAATCTTCTTTCCTCCAAGTACCACGTTTCATCAATTTTCATACTGGATACACTGAAGCACAACCCATAATCTGAAAGGTCACATTTCATCCAAATTTCATACAAGGACCACTTTTCATAAATTTTCAAACTGGATCCATAAGCATCAATTGGTCATCAAGTGTAAGAGAATCACCCAATCAACTGTAGTAACCAGATCAACAATAATAGGACCAAACCCAGAACACAACAATGATAAACAAAGATTTTAAGAGAAGGAAGCACCCTGCTCAACTGCTAGCCTGAGTCCGGACTCACCCTGCTCAACTGCTAGCCTGAGTCCCAGACTCACCCTGCTCAACTGCTGGCCTGAGTCCCTGGACGCACCCTGCTCAACTGCTAGCCTGCGTCCCGGACGCATCCTGCTCAACTGCTAGCCTGCGTCCCTCACACTGAGTCTATTGAACTGCCTGCGTCTTGGTGCACCTGAACCCTTCTGCGCCTGCGTCCCGGCGCACCTGAAACGCTTCGCTCCTGCGTCCCGGACGCACCTGAACCCTTATTGCACTTGCGTCCCTCCGGGCATAGATGATTTCAAGACTTCAGAAGTAACCCAGACAATCAGATCCACAGATCTGAACATGCGCCAAGAGATCTCGGTCCATTAATAGATTCGCCTTGATTAGATCTAGACCAGATCTCACCCCATAAGATATTCAACAAAGACATACTCAAACCAAATGATCTCCTTTTCTTTATATAGGCAAGCTCCTCCTCAAATCAAGGAACAATACCACGAGCTGACACCTTAAAAACACAATACCGTCGGCTAGATACCAGGAGTAAATCACAAGAAACCCCCACGTGTGCTTTTCTCTGCCTTAAAAAGTGTGCACTGGGTGGACGCACCTTCTGAACGGCTGGACTGCGTCCCTGGACGCGGTCTATGCATGGATTACCTGCGGGTACGCACTTTCTGTAAGGTGTACCTGCGTACCCCTTATTTTCTTCAATATTTGAACCTCTGCTTACTAAGAACTTGCCATTTGATTCCTTTGAGCTATCATGTATTATGTCACATTTGATATCTCTTCTGTAGATTCATCTGAATGTCTATAAGTGAGATGATCTTCTATGAGAGGGTTGCCATCAAGTACAACACATGCATCATAATGCCAACACAAATCACATAAGACAATTTGTTGAGAAAAATGAATCTGATTGTATTAATTCAAATCAAAGAAGAACTTTACAACCTATGCCTTGATGCTGTACAAGCTCCTCCCAGGGTCCAACAAGAAGTCTCCTCTACTATGACAAGTTTCACTCTCTTCCCAATGATGCCAAAAGGTATGTGATCTCTCCTCTCAAGCTTAACTAGGAAGTCTCAATTCCACCAACATTTACCCTCAAAAATGTTCAGCTTCTAACCTCCTTAGCAACCAACCCAATGCCTTAATTTATAGTGCAATGGAGGGAAGTTACTAGGTCCACCTTCAAAGGGATAAAGCCCTCCTTCAAAGGGATAGCTCCTCTCATCAAGGGATTAGCTCCTTCTCTTTTGGGATGCATGAACCACCTAAGAGCGAACCATCCACGTCAAAATTCATTCTAGAATCATCTAGAATTAACCCAAAGTGAGTTTTTTAGAATAAACTTGCGCCTTTTTTACTTTCACAGGGGTCTGCACCCACTCCTTTAGAGACAGAGTGGGCAGGTCCGTAGGTAACACGAACAAAGGGTGCGGGACCACATGCAACAGTGAAAGAAAGTGCGGAACCAGAGCTTTATTGATTTTTAAGGTCTTTCTCTCATTTTCAAAGCTTGACATGAAGAGCTGAGGTTTGATACTTGCTTAGGAGGACAGTATGAATGATGATAGACCCATACTAACTGCAAATAGTCATGGTGACAATATTTTGTGTAACAAGGCTAGATGGTTTGCCACGATTAGCGAGTTTGATTTTGAGATCAAGTACATCAAAGGTAAAAATAATAGGGTGGAAGATGCTATCAATAGATGGGTACATGTAAGTCACTTGGAAGTTATGAGCTCCTATGGGACGAACTTACAGGATAGGATCTTGCAAGTAGGTCAGTAAGATGTTAGGTATATGGATATTGTGCACAAATTGCAACAAGGTATTGGTATAGGTACTGATGTAGGTACAGGTGCAGGTACATGTATAGGTGAAGGTGCACAAGGTATGGATTATTGTCTTACAATATATGGTTTGGTCAGGTTCTGAGATAGGATATATGTACCCGATAATAGTGAGCTCAAGAAGGTGATCTTGAGGGAGTTTCATGTGAAACCTTATTCAGGTCACCGAGGTTATCAGAAGACACTGACAGCGGTAAAGGGACTTTACTATTGGCCAACTTTGAAGAGGGATGTAGTAGAGTTTGTGGCGAGGTGTTTCGACTGTTAGTGAGTGAAAGAAGAATGTAGGAATCTAGGTGGAATGCTATAGCCGATCGTGATTCCAGAATGGAAATAGGAGGTCATTTCCATATACTTCATCACACGGTTACCGAAGACAGTGAGACAACATGATTCCATTATGGTTATTGTGGATAGGTTGACGAAGGTTTCACATTTCATTCCAGTGAAGTTTGCATTCTCAGCTAGATATGTAGCACATGTATTCATCCGAGATGTGATCAAATGGCATGGTGTTCCGAAGAAGATTGTGTTAGACATGGATGTGAAGTTCACTTCCAAGGTTTGGAAGGAGTTATTTGCAGGTTTGTGCACAGAGTTGGCCTTCAGCACAACTTATCATCCATAGACAGATGGATAGACAAAGAAGGTCAGCAGTATATTTGAGGACATGTTGAGGATGTATGTGATGCATCAGTAGAGGAAGTGGGAAGAGTATATCCCTTTGGTAGATTCAAATACAACAACGGTTATCACGAATAATTGGGGATGAGTCATTTCGATACATTGTATGGGTAGAATTATAACACTCCTATCAGTTAGAGTGATCTGGTTAATAGGGTGTTGATTGCACCAAATATGTTGGTAGACATGGAATAAGAAATGCAAGTAATAAATAAGAATCTAAAGGAAACATAGGATAGGCAGAAGAGCTATGTAGATCAGAATAGGTTGTTCAACGTGTTCTAGGTTAGGGAATAAGTGTATTTACGTATCAAACTGAAGAAGAGATCCTTGTGGATTGGATCTTGTGCTAAGATGGCACCACAATTTTGTGGACCCTTCAACATTATTGAGAGGATTGGTCCAGTGGCCTATCGACTTGTGCTTCCTCCGATAGTGAAATTCCATGATTTTTCCCATGTATAATTTCTTAAGAAGTATATTAAGGATGTTGATAATGTGATTGAATAGTTTGTATTGTAGGTGGAACCAGATGGAGAATTACAGCCAGAGCCACAATGAATATTGCAGAAAAAGGTGCTCATGCTCTGGAACCAAGAAATCAAGAAAGTTAAAGTGCAATCGAAGCACTTTCAGCCCGATGAAGCTACATGGGAGATGGCGGATCAGATGCGGGCTATGTACACTTCCTTGTTTTCTAGTTGAGGCAAAGCAACTTCGATATGGTGGTTTGGTATATTCTTTATGGTGGTTGATATATGCTTTATGATGGTTTGGTATATGCTATATGATGTTTTGATATATGCTTAGATATGGTGTTTAGCGTATATTTTGATATATGTTTTGGTATATGATTTGATATATGTTTTGGTAGATACTTTTGGTAATGTTGCTATATGTACACATGTATATTGATGTAAATACCACCATGAGATATGTTATAAAGCTCCAATATATGGTATGGGTGTTATGCCATTATGATGACCATTGTAAATATCGACTTACATGTGTATTTTCCTTGCTAGATTTGACATATATGGTATTGCATGTGGTTCTTTTCTATCATGGCATGGGTTTTTCCAGGTGTGATAGTGCTTTCAGCCTAGCCTTGCCATTTCTGGATAGCCATGGTGTGATGGGGTTCTCATGTTTTGTTTAAGTTGGATTGCTGGATGGATTCAAATCTGAGTGAGGTGGATCTCTGAAATGATAGAACACATGGCCTAGTAACCCCTGAGAAAGACTGTGGGTTACGGTAAAGCTGGATTTTTTGTTGCCTTGGATGGCCTAGGAATCCTTTCCGGTGAATGACAAGATATACGGTAAAGCCTAGAGGTGGTTTTCTCTCCGTTGGGCCTAGTAATCCCGGTTTGGGACATGCGGTAAAGCCTAGAGAGGGGGTCTTGGTTTAGGGCTTAGTGATATGGGTTTGGATTGTGGTAAATCTTGAGAAACTAAGAGACAAGAAAATCCCTCACGATATAGGTGGAGAAATTTGATGGCACCCATGCTTGTTTGGCCTAGTGATCAGGTGGAGATCATGGTAAAGCTTGTTATGATGTGTTCATTGTTTTGGCCTAGTGATCTAGGGTGGATTATGGTAAAGCCTAGCTTGCGTTGATGAGGGTGAGGTGGTTTAGCCTCGGTATGCCCTGGTTGGTTCTTTGGTTGAGTACCACATTCATGCTTGGAATATGGCACGGGGGTGAATGGATGAAGAGAGATTTGGCTCAACAATTCTATGGTCAGGTGGAATGTGGTAGTCCCATATTCGGTTGGTTTATTGAATTCATTAATGATAAATTCATTCCCTTGATTTCTATGTGCAAATGTATTGATGTATATGTGGACTTTGATAGCTAATATGTTTATGGTAATTCTATTCCTATTATGATAGTTATATGTATATTTTATGACAACAACTACGTATGGTTCTCAACATCTTTTTACTTGTAAATGAATGGATAATAAATCTATGGCCTAATAGATGATAATTCAACAAATGACATGAGGGAACAATGGTTCATAGCGATTGTCAGATAAGTATGAGATCCCTACACTTAATTATTTTTATAGACATTTTTGTGCCCTACAACCCCAAGCATGAAATGTCCATAAACCGAGGGCTCCTAAGTCCCTAAAAGTTTTGTTCTAACCCCTAAAGGAACAAGGTCAACAGATTACAGCTTCTCCCAGAAGTTCTCCATGAGAAACTGCTCAGAATTGGTCAAAACAGGATCATTGCAGCTGCTCCACTGGCTAAGTGCATTGCATCTCACCTAAATACACTGTGAGGGTGCGTTGCATTTCAAAAGTCCCTTTTGTGGGGTGCGATGGGCGAGAAATGACAAATGGCAGTGTCATTCCGCGAGGTGGAGAGGCAATGGAAGCTTCCAAAATCTTCTCCTATGACACTTGCCTCACTGAATTCGACCAAGGATGAGTAAGAGGCCCTCAGTCTCCAAGTGGAAGAAAGAACTCTCAGAGAGAATACACTAATCAAATCACAAGCTGACTCATCCCCCTTACAGATATCTATATATGGATCCCTCATCCCAGAGATCCGGGGGCTGGAATTTTGCATATTGTAAGGAATTGCTGTTGGTTTCTAGAGACAAACATCAGATTGTTGGGTGATCTAAGCTTTGTTTGAGGTGAAGAGGGGCTTCTTTGCTGGGAGGTTGATGATGGGTCAAAACAGCTGGTTGTAACTCCTCCTGGATCTTTTCTTGTTTATCAATAAAAGCTATTTGAGTTTTCCTCCATGCTTTTGTATCATTGATGCTTGTTACATTTGTATGGTCAATTTACATCTGATCCTAGATTGTTTATGATTATAGATCCATGTCTTCGTATAGTGCTATGCTTCTGTGATCTTACAGGTACCTTGTGAAGCTGGGCATGCAAGGGAGCAAGTAACTGAGGACTATCAAAGAAGAGAGGGATCGAATCGAAGGATTAGCGCAAGACAGAGGTTGGTCTTTCTGTTCCTATCTATCTATAATTCATAAAGGAAAAACAAAAGTAGTTTTTCTCTATTTGTTTCTAAGGCAGCTGTCACACCTTAGTGGGATAGAGCAGTCCTAAATAGACACTTTTCCCTGTAACAAAATGGCGACTCCGCTGGGGAGCTAATTAGTTTGTTTGTTTATCATTCTTTGTTGTTTGTTTCATAAACTTACAAGTAGCATTCGAACTGCATTTTCCATAACAAATGCAAAGTAGACAACTACTACTTCAATCCATCTACTGGATCTGTTTATGATTTAAACAACTGATTCACAAACTATCTTATTGCCCTTGTGATAGCTCTTAGATCCTCCTTAGATCTACCCCTCATTGTTGCATTATTGATTTCTTTTTACTCAGCCAAAAACCAAGAACTGAACTGCAAACTGTGACCCAAAACCCGAACAGAATCTCGTTTCTAGCCCAGTGCAGGTACTGTTCAGAGATTCTGAATTTCAGCGCACTTCCCGAGTGGACAACCTGTGCTGCATTTCAGATTCTCTGTGTTACAAGTGCGCTGATCAGACTAGCTCTGTGTAGCTGTGGCTTCTGTGGTTCATTCTTTCCAGTTCTATTCCTGAATCTTGCTGCCTGTGATCAGTATATGTCTATTTGAAACCCCTTTTCCTTGCTGTTATTCTGCCTCCTTTGTACAAAAGAACTATAGATGTTTTTGTGTGTTTGTTGAGTCATTTACAGTTCTCCTTTGCAAAAGTAGCATAGTTGTACTGTTGTCCTTTGATTTGAATCTGTCGCAAGTGTCGATTTCGATCGTAGGAAAAAGTTTGATTGCTGTTGATGGTCGATTATCCTGTTACTATTGCTTTTGGTCTAAATTTGTAATTTTCTAGTGTCAAGAACAAGTATTCAATTCAAAATCGTAAGGTGTTGTAATCATCTCCATTTTTTGATTTCGAAAAGAAGCTTGTTGATATTTGTCGCTTGAAAATAAATTCAGATTTGTGCATCAACTTTCTTTTTAGCATCCATGTACTAAGAAAGTCGAAAACAAATACATGCATGTGCATTTGCATATAGACAGTCTGATTGGCTTGATTTAGGAAAGTGCATTTAGAGTGTGCTCTTTTCTCTTTGTGAAAAGATTCTGTCTTTCTTTTCCCTAGTAGCTAGGATTTTCATTGCATAAAAGAGATAAAGAGTTTGTTTATCATCTTAGATTGCATTTTAGGAATTACATCTACATCTCATGGTGAACCCAAAAGGAAAACTTCATAAACAAGATCAACTTAAAATAAATTCAATGAATCTAACAACGCTTTGGAACTTAACGCACAACATTTAGAAGTCTAGGCTAGAGACGTATTCCGGCGTCGTAAATCCTGGTAATTGTTGTTCTCACTGATGGTTGGGTGATTCCTCCACTTTGAGACGATAAGTGCCAGTATGGACTTGTGCTCCCACGTACCGTCGAGTATATTTTGGGAGACCCCAATAGGCTTAATCCTTTATCCATAGGAAGCCATGTCTGCCGCCCTATCGATCTCAATGCACTGAACACAACATTCGGGAAGATTGACTGCCGTACCGTAAAAAGTATTCTGCAGTTTTGCGATTGGTTTGGTACTCCCTCTACCTAGACTTCTAGAGAAGTCCCTTTCGTTCCTTTTCAGACTCCTTAACGGAAAAGGCCCATCTGAGCACTTGTCACTTCAGGCTCATTAAAAATCAAAGGAGACTAGAGTCATCTTTTTTTTTTCTCGACTCTTAAAAATTGAAAAAACAAGTTGTGTCAAAGCATCTAAAATTTATTTTAAACGAAATATTCATCACCCTTTCCTACGTTGATCTTGGGTTGATAAAATGGAATCCACCAACCAAGGGATTCCCCTTGGAGGAAATCCTAGTCCATTCTCCTCTTGGGGAGATGTTGGTGCATCCCATATGGCCACATTGTCGCTTCCAGGACTGACACTTGGTTTACCTGTATGGCTCTTCTCAACCTCTGTCGTTCAGAACACCATAATTCCTGAACAACCGAATCAGCAATTAGATGAGTCCAGAGTTACCCACCAACCTTCCACTTCCTCTAATTCTTCCTCTCCTCCTTCCTCTTCGCTTGATGGGGTTGGTAAAGCCAAAAGTCAAGTACCTAAGGAGAAGAAGGAAAAGAAGAAGAAATAGAAGAAGAAGAAGGAGCCAAAAGCGAATGGGGGAAAATGAGTGTCGTCTAGCGAAAATCCACACACTGCACCAACCAGGCCTAAATCGCCATGTGTCATTTGCAAAGGAGACCACTATCATAGAGATTGTCCTTGCATCCCTCGGATCTTAAGGGACTGGTCTCCTCGTTTGCACAACCCAGTGTCATCAACCTCTGATGATCATGTTGAAAACACATCGTCAACTAGTGAAAGTGAAGCCCCAGGACAAAAAGGAAAATATAGATTTCCTTTTAAACTGTGCGAAGGCGATCATGCCGTCCACCGTTGTCCCTTCTTAGACGAAGCTAAAAGAGTTTTGGACCGTCTGGTTTCACCGTTACGACTTCATCCTGGATATAAAAAACTCTTGCCGAGTCCGTCACTAGTTGAAAATCCGGCTGGCCCACTCAGGTGGTCAGCCGAAGCGTCTATCATTGAAGATAAACCATCTGAACCCATACCAAACGAAAGTCAAAAGGTCGAGGCGGAAGTTGACCCGGTCTTGCCTTTAGAGGTTCCATCTTCAGATGATACAGTCACTGAAGAGAACAAGGATGACACCGTCCAAATTCTTTTCATAAGCACAGACTCCAACGAACATGGGGGCAATTTACCCGTTCCTTTACCACAGGAAGGAAGTTCGTCAGAGTTTTACCCGGCCGTCTATTCGGTTCCACCTCCAAGCAACTTAGTTGTCTCCTTCGACTGGAATCAACTAGGCAGACCCCGTTTACCAGCTAGTGTACCATTCTGAATCATTGTTCAAATATATAGAATGGTTATGGCTAGTACCATCATAGATGAGGGGGCTTCTGTGAGTATCCTTTCCTCAACTGCTTGGAAAGCGCTTGGTTTGCCATCGCTTTTGCCTGAAATGAGAAATCTAACAGGCTTTGATAAAGGAACCAGTCGAACGTTAGGGATCCTTCTCGATGTGCCCATAACATTGAGAGGGAAAACCGTTCACATGAACGTAATGGTAGTTCAAAGACCCCTGGATTACAATCTACTCCTTGGATGAGACTATATTTATTGCATGGGAGAAATTGTCTCCTCACTCTTTAGAGTAATGTGTTTTCCGCACGAAGGAAGAGTGGTCAAGCTCGTGGACCAGCTTTCATTTCCCGGATCATACAGAGCAAATAGTCATATACCATCCCTGAATGGTCTTTTCACGCAAGAAATGTCTCAATCTCCAGTCTGTCCTCCCGATGAGTGCGAGTGATTCGGGGGGACATGACTGAAACCCAACGGGCATGCACCCTGGTCTGCTTCAGCAGGAAAACTTCAGGTATAGGGTAGGTTTCCGCGAGAGAATATGACCTCCGTACTCCCGTCCGTGATTGGAAGAGGGAGTTGGACTGGAACAAGATTCTCTTGTCAAAGTTATGTGAGTTGGCGGGCATCGCCGCTCACCTTTGTTTATCTCGGTAGACATCACCGGAGAAGTTTTTTTGTTTGTGTTGTGAATAGAACAATCTTTGGGTAACCTATAAGAGGTAGGCCTCTCTTGGCAAAACAAATGTTTTAACGGACTAAAGAAGGGGTAGCCTTGAAACTCTGTTTTATACCTGGGGGCATGCAAACCTTTCGGAGTGCAAGCGAAGAGCGACTATTTATTTTTTAAATTTTTAGGACCTCTAACCCTTTAAACTCGTAGTATTGGTCGTCTCCTAACTTGCATAAAGAAAGGATGTGGGGAAAAACTCTAAAAGTTTCCATTTCATATGAGACATTCTTATCACACGACTAGATTAATCGAGCAGTTTTAGCACATAGTTCAAGCTCGTTAAAAAATAAACATAAGACATGAGCAAATGTTTCCCCCCGTGTTTAAGCTCGTTAAAAAATGAACTATTCCCCGGTAAATAACCATCGTGAATGTAGTACTTCAGTCGTTAAAGCCTTGGTCGTGTTTGCACCGTCACCTCCACTTTTTCATTGGCCGATCATTCACCTCCATTTGATTGTTTACCCATTTTTGAGGAACAACTGCGAAGAGTGATTTCACTAGCCATCCTTGTGACACTGCCGTGATTGGAAAATTCCAAACCTTACCTGGAATCAGCTGCTACCGGTTTTATCACTCGTTTCTCAAAAGACGAGTCTCCTTTAAGCTCTTTTCAACTGACTCGTAAAATATAAAAAGATTGTCGAGCCATTGGCCTCTCCAGCTCGTTAAAGGGATAGGAAGTGCTATCCCTCCTCTAGATTTTAATCTTTTTAGACCTGAGGGATTATTACACAAAAAGATCGAGCCCTTGTTTTGTTCGGCTCGTTAAAAGTATCGAAAATTCATCCCTTCTGTATTGTTTTATACTTTTTCGGACTTAAGGGATTAGATGACGAAAAAGGAATTTCGGAGTTACCTTTACGTTCCTTTTCAGACTCTCTAAAATTGAAAAGGACCGAGTTATCTTTGTCGTTAAACTCATTAAAAAGATTAATAGTGACAAACTTGTCTATAGACGAGAACGAGTTTCACTATCGCTAGGGTCGTTAAAACATAGCGATGGGTTTGCCCGAAGGGCAAATTATAGAACAAGCATAAGTTATCCTCCTCAAGCTTGACAAAAATAAATAGGTACTGGTCAGCAATGACTGGGGAAAAATTGGGAAGAAAACTCAAAGAAACTTTGTTAGTAGCAAGTCGCTCTTGAACATGACACTTCCACTCCATGTCTAAGTCGGGTTGGGTTGTTTCATTCACCGGTCACATCACCATGGTCACACCATACCATCCACATTTGGGGTTAATGCTACCAATCCATCACATCAGTGTCGCCGATATGTTCAAGAGAAGTCATTCAGTGAATTCACCTGTGTCTCACCCACTACCATACATTATACTCCATTCTTTCATGACAGCCACCCTGAACCTTATATCACCAGATCATTTTCACCTCCATTAAAATCATTTGCTCCGTTCCGTGTCATTGATGTGGGATTCATTAAGGCCCTCCTGTGACGGATCACTTCTTGTCGACATCAGCTCATTATCCAAGAAGTTGATCTAGGAACACCCCATTCAGTACTTTGAAGCTTGCATGCCTCAATGGAAAGTTTCTCACTTTTGGCGACAGGTTTACATAAATGGCCTTCGATCGAAAGATTTTGCATGGTGTTCGACGCCAAGTCCTTTATTCACACCACATGAATTGTACTGCAGTACCTTGAGGGTCATTATCATTATCGGTGATTCCTCTCGCGCTTGTTAACAATTTACATCATTGACTGGTAATCAAACAATGTCTTTCCATGTTCGACTTCATAACATTTCTCACATGGATCGACTTGTACTTGGAGTGAAGATCGGACAATATTGAAGACCCCGGATCTAGTTTCATCCATCCGAGCTACGATATATATTCAAGGAAATTAAGACATTAAATGTACATCATTGCCGCACAGATAATCATCCACTCAAAAGGATGATGGCTCTATTAGAATCATCAGTCTACACTCAGACGATTGTCTGTCCTATGTACATGAAAATGAATTTATAAAGCTGAGCATGGGAATGCCTGCCTCAGCTAGATCATGAAAATATTATGAAGATAATGTATTGTATTGTATCTTATTACAGGTCTCCTCCCAGCATTGAAAGAACTTCGGATCCTCATAATAAAGCATTTCACTCGACACCAAAAGCTTAACGGCCTCATACTTTAGGGGGCAACTGTTATAGACATTTTTGTGCCCTACAACCCCAAGCATGAAATGACCATAAACCGAGGGCTCCTAAGTCCCTAAAAGTGTTGTTCTAACCCCTAAAGGAACAAGGTCAACATATTACAGCTTCTCCCAGAAGTTCTCCATGAGAAACTGCTCAGAATTGGTCAAAACAGGATCATTGCAGCTGCTCCACTGGCTAAGTGCGTTGCATCTCACCTAAATACACTATGAGGGTGCGTTTCATTTCAAAAGTCCCTTCTGTGGGGTGCGATGGGCGAGAAATGACAAATGGCAGTGTCATTCCGCGAGGTGGAGAGGCAATGGAAGCTTCCAGAATCTTCTCCTGTGACACTTGCCTCACTGAATTCGATCAAGGATGAGTAAGAGGCCCTCAATCTCCAAGTGGAAGCAAGAACTGTCAGAGAGAAGACACTAATCAAATCACAAGCTGACTCATCCCCCTTACAGATATCTATATATGGATCCCTCATCCCAGAGATCCGGGGGCTGGAATTTTGCATATTGTAAGGAATTGATGTTGGTTTCTAGAGACAAACATCAGATTGTTGGGTGATCTAAGCTTTGTTTGAGGTGAAGAGGGGCTTCTTTGCTGGGAGGTTGATGCTGGGTCGGAACAACTGGTTGTAACTCCTGCTGGATCTTTTCTTGTTTATCAATAAAAGCTATTTGAGTTTTCCTCCATGCTTTTGTATCATTGATGCTTGTTACATTTGTATGGTCAATTTACATTTGATCCTAGATTGTTTATGATTATAGATCCATGTCTTTGTATAGTGCTATGCTTCTGTGATCTTATAGGTACCTTGTGAAGCTAGGCGTGCAAGGGAGCAGGTAGCTGAAGACTATCAAAGAAGAGAGGGATCGAATCGAAGTAGCGCAAGACAGAGGTTGGTCTTTCTGTTCCTCTCTATCTATAATTCATAAAGGAAAAACAAAAGTAGCTTTTTCTCTGTTTGTTTCTAAGGCAGCTATCACACCTTAGTGGGATAGAGCAGTTCTAAATAGACACTTAACCCTGTAACAATTATGTTATTTACACCTGTAGGTTACATGTTGATGACTTGTTTGAAGCAATTCCTATCATGGCTAGTAGGGGTTTGATTATGGACTTGTTTAAATTATTACTTTTGCATCATTGTTTCCCTGTAATTTTACTGATTTCAAGCTATCAATCCATTCTGGGCAGTGGATTGGGATATGGGCCTGAAAACGTGGCTTAAATCTCGGGGTCACTGGCACATAACTGATATTTTTGGTCTCTGGTCACTGGAAGACAAGCCTGTGAGAGCGACTTTAGGTTGATGGTCGCTCCCTTTCCCATAGCATGAGAGTGACTATGACCTAAGATATCTAGAAAAACAGTGGGACCCAAGGACATGTTGTTTGAGTGGTTGACTTGTCTCCTAAGGGTTCTGTTGATGATGTTGGATGACTATGTGTGATGTTTTTGTCGATTCCACTTCCTTAAGGTCACATAGGACGTCGAATATGATCATAGGAGCCTCTCGTCTCATGTTTACCCCAGTTGGCATGGTTACTTGGGTGGATGTGGGAGGAGGGTGTTACAGTTTACCTTCTTCCAGACCAAAAATAGACTTTTTAGGATTTAAGGAAATACCATATTTTCTACATTTCTCAAAGACAAATTTCAAATGAAATAAATGATCTTCATTAGTTTTATAAAACAAAATGATGTCATCCATAGATATCCCAATAAATTCGTCCTTTTCATCCACAAAATCAATGTCCATTTCTCTTTGAAAAGTTTCCGCTACATTCATAAGCTCAAAAGGCATATTCACATACATGAAAGTTCCCCATGGTGTTGTGAAGGTTGTTTTGCCTTGATCATCTCGATGCACTAAAATATGGTTGTAACCCTAAAAACTATCAAGCAATGAAATTATTTTAGCTCCAACTACCCTCTACAGTATATGATCCATCTTTGGTAAGGGGTAATTATCTTTGAGAGAAATGTTATTAAGATTTATGAAATCCACACATAACCTTATTTCTCGAGTATTTTTCCTCATTGGTACTAGATTTGACAACCATTTAGAAAATCTCAAAGGTACAATAATCTTGGCATCAAAAAGCTTCCTTACCTCATTTTCAATTAAAGGTAGTAGAACATTTCTCACTATCCTTGGCTTTTGTTTGAAAGGTTTCTAGTCCTCTTTGATCGGAATAGTATGTTGAATAATAATGGTATCCTGGGCCTTCATGTCTTCATATCCCCATGCAAAAACATCATAGTATTCTCTTAATAAATCAATGTATTTTATTTATCTTCCAGAGTTAAAGACTTAGAAAGTTTCACAATATTTGGATTGTATTTAGTCTCTATGTTACAATCCTCCACTTCAGCTCCCATGGGTTGCATTTTGGGCTTTTGAGCCACATCATTGAAATCAAATAATTATTCAAGTGGTACCAAACCTCTTGGTATTACATTGTCTTTTAACTGTAGGACTTCAATATTTTTTTCATGTTCATCAAAATTCTCATTGATCTGATTCAAAATAATTTCTTGTCTATCATCTTCAACACTACTTTCTATATCAATATGAAAATTTTCAAAACTTCCCCTTTAATTTCAAAAAACTATCTAATTGTTTGTCATTGTCAAGCACTTTCCAATACCTTATGTTATTTGGGACAACATGTCTATGTTTTACATCAATCTCATAATTCTTATTTGGGTGGAAAGGAATTTTACATGTACGTGCTAAGGTAGCTAATGCATCAACGAACACATTATGATTTATAGGAATAAAACACAATTGATACTCTGGAAAACATTGAAAAAAATCCAAGAGAACATTTCTGTATGCCATCAATCTAGGATGCTTAGTTTAATACTCACCTTTGATTTGATTTATGATGAGTTTTGAATCTCCATGGATTGAAATTCTTTTGTATCCTAATCTCTTCAATAACTGTAACCCCAAAATAAGTGTCGTATATTCATCCACATTGTTGGTGCATTGGAAAGCAAGCTTGTAGGAACATGTCTATGATCTGCTTGAGTTTGTGTCTAAGATCCATACACCAACTCTTGCTCCTTCCTTGCCGACTTCTCCATCAAAATCCATATGCCAAAGGCCTTCATCATTATCATCTTACTTTCTAGACTTTAATTTCACATCCTCTGTTTTCTTTGATTGACTTTCCATGTTTGACACTTCCTCCTCTAAACATATGTCATTTTATAAAATGAAGGAATCCATGTCTGAATGTATAGAATAACATTGATAATTATTGGGTTTTCCCTGGTTACTTACCATATATTTCATCAGAGTCTCCCTGTACAACCTCCTTTGTTGTTCGAAAACAAGAATAGTTGCATATGTCATATCCATCTACAAAGTGCCCAAAAACTTTGCTCCCCAAGATTTTGATAAGAGAATTCCATATTTCAGAGCTATATTAACCACAACTATATCCATGACTACAGTTTTTGGTTGGATTTGGGCAAGGGTTACACATAAATCCTTGATCAAACCTAAGCATCTTACTCTGCTTGAATAAAAAGAGAAAAGGTCTTTATATGGTCTGGTTATATCTAATATAAGTTTCTCCATAATCACTCTAGGCATGATATTATGTGAAGCACCTGAATCCAGCATGGAATTGTGCAAAATGAAATCATGAATGTTAAGACTAACATAAAATGGTGGTACATTACCATCTTGTGATTTTCCCTCAACCTTTGGTCCAAATACCAATTTAGGCTGATCATCACTTATGTTTACAATATATCTTCCCTCCTCTATCTTTAGTGATTTTATAATTTTCCTTCTAAATACATCCTTTTTCATTAATTCAGTCAAAGGAACAAAAATTTTAACCATTGACAACTCATTTTCAATGTTAAAAGAAGGTTGAGGCCTTTCTACCTTTTTCACAGTTGTATCTTGTTTTTGAGGGGTTTCCTTTGGAGGATCAACCTTTGCTTGACTTGTGGAAGGTGTATCAATTTGGATATTTTTAGGAGGATTCGTTGCAAATTTATTACTTCTCAGATTATATTGTTTGTGCACTTCCATAATGGAATTTTGATGGCCCTTTCTGTAATCCTATGATTTTGTAGGCATCAAATTTTGTTGTGCTAATAAGAAAAAACCTTGTTCCTCTTTGGTCAAGAAAACATTATCTATTTCTCCTTCACCAAAGAGATTGATCTGGTTCTCTTATGGATCATCTGCTGTCTCATTTTCTTCCTCAACATACTTTTCTAGAAAGGGAGGTCTAATATCTTGTTGATATGCAGGGTTTCTTGGCTCTCTTTGTTTAATTTGGACCTGATACCTTCTAAAATTTGGATTCTTGATCTGAGGACCCAATTGTGGTTATTTTGGTGCATCTCTTTCTGTCAAAGTCATTCTTTCCTTCATTCTCTCCATAGTTTTAACCAAAGTGTCTAGTTTCACATCTGATGACGAAGAATGTTCTTCTTTAATAGTCACCCTCTTTTCAGCCCTCAAATTTTCTTTCTTGGCCAAGAAATTGGCCTCTACACTAACAAAATTCTTTTTCATCCCTTCTAAAGTGGTTGGATTTCTTTCTCTCAACTGATAGGTCATGTCAGCATCTGTTAGGTCCCTATACTACTAGTGTAACCCCTTATTGTTATTAGTGCAACCCCCTTATTGTACTATTGTGTCCATATAGTCCCCATGTTTTTATTATTATACCCCATAGAATCACACTATTGTTATTGTTGTGCCCCTACAATATTATTGTTATGTAGGTTCTGATTGTATTGGGACGCCTTAGACTCCTATATATAGAAAGGAGGTCTTGTCATTTGTATCATCCAAGAATTGTTCATTTGTGTAATGTGAAGGAGGTTTCCCCCTCGAAGAGAATGATTTTTAATTTGTTGATATGTGTTTTCTATCTTTTTGTGAGCTGGTTTCTTAACATTTCTTATTAGAGCTTTGGATTCTAGGGTTTCGCTGCTCCAAACAGGTCACCGTGGAATTTTCTATATAAAGTATTCTTTATGAAGTTTCAGAAGCTAAAAAAAAACCCATTTGAGTTGAAATTGTTCTTAACCTCGGGTCCAAATTTCAGATCTTGTATCTCTATATTTTTAGATATATGATCTTAGGAAGTTAGGGTTTTTGCAAGCTCCAGAATTCCATTGCAAACAGGTCATCGTGAATTTTGAGGTATACATTTTTTTCTACGAAGTTTCAAACTATGAAATTAAATCCAATTTGCATAGAAATTGTGATGAAGCTTGGGCACGAATTTAATATCTTGTTTCGCTATATGTTCGGAGATATGGTCCAAGACATTTAGGATTTTTGTAGGCTCCCAAATTACATCCCAAATAGGTGGCTTGGGGAAACTTGTCACAACGTTCTCTCTAAGCATCAGATTGAATTTTAGTAAAAGGTTACAGAAAGCGGATGGACTGTTGTTTTCTATGTATCGATTTGAGGTCATAAGGTCAAAATAGTTACACGTGGCACTTCGTACAAGTTCGATCTACTGAACTAGTCTATAATAAGGTCATCGTGGGAGATTTAGCATATATCTTCCTTGGAGAATCCAATCTTGATCAGACTTACAGGGTTGGAAAGAGGACTCAGAGGGCTACCACAGGATGCAATTTCAAACCTTGGAGATCCGAAATTATAGAGATACAACAAATTCAATATCGACCTCCTACAAAGTGAAAAATGGTGTGCAGTTTTTTTAAAATTTTGCATAAGTTTGGTTGAAAAAATAGTTTGAAGAAATTCAAAGGGTGTGGAAGCTAAGATGGATGGTATAGAAGAAAAATTTAAAGGAAACATGGAATATTTGAAGACAAATTTGACAAAGTTGCTACAAGAAATGCTTCCTAATGTCGAAAGGGTAGTAAAGGAAATTCATGATGAGAACAAAAAAAATGTTAATCATGATTTCATAGACTCTAACATTGGATTGAAGACCCACCATGAACCAAAGATCGATATGAGGAAGTTTGATGGCAAGGATCCTATAACATGGATACTACAGATGGAGCAATATTTCGATCTCCATAATTTGCAAATCACACAAAAGGTACGCATTGCAACTTTATATTTGGAACCAAATCAGTTTGTATGGCATCGATTTCTTTGCTCGTAAACAATTTGTCACTTGGGAAATTTTTACGGAAGCAATTATAACGCATTATGAGGATACAAAAAGCAACACCTTTTTTAGCCAATTGATAAATCTCAAACAAAAGGGTTCAATGATGGAGCACATTGAGGACTTCCAAAAATTTAATATAAGGCTAAAAGATATTCCAGAGGAGCATAGGATTGATGTGTTCATAGGGGCTTTAAAGGATAAAATACAACATGAGGTTAGCCTTTTGGAACCTGATTCATTGGAGAAAGCATTTAGGTTGGTAAGAAAAATGGAAAAAAAAAATTATGGCAACAAGGAAGCCTACCACTCACAACTATAAAGATGAAACTGTTGTTTCTCCTAGACTTTCACCACCTACAAGGTTGACACCACAACAATTGGAAGAAAAAAGAGCAAAATGGCTTTGTTACAATTGTGATAGAAAATACACTAAAGGTCATAAGTGTGCTAAGAAGAAATTAATTTACATAGATGGGGAAGATGAGCAAGAAAAGGAACAAGAAACATCAAAAGAAGAGGATATACACTAGGAAACAATCGTAGAGAAAGAAGAATTGAATCCAACCATATCTTGTAATACATTTACAAGAATTACCACTCCTAAAAATCTCAAGATATAAGGGCATATCAAGAAGAAAAAGGAAATACTGTTGATTGATTCAGGTAGTACCCATAATTTTATTCACTGTAAAATAGCCAAGGAATTGAATTGCTTCGCATATCCAACACCAGAGTGTCAAGTAATGGTTTCAAATGGAGAAACCATTAATTTCTCTTGAATGTTCCATAATATCAAGCTATCCATGGGAGAATATGTCTTGAATAGTCCAATGCTTTCCATTCCAATGGGTGGTGCATATGTTGTACTAGGAGTCCAATGGCTACGATATTTGGGTACGATAGCTTTTAATTTTCAAGAACTTTTCTTGAATTTTTTTGGGAAGGAAAGGAAGTTGAATTAAGGGGTATTGAAGGGAAACTGAGAAACATAATCAACTCTAACAGCATGAAAAAGGTTCTAAAGAAATAACAACAGGGCGTAATTGCACAATTAAGTTCACTAGAGGTTCCCACATCAAAATCATCTATTTTTCTAGATGTCCAAAACGTTTTGGACAATCATTCCAAGTTATTTGAGACTCCCAAAGGCCTCCCACCTATTATTGATCATGATCATGCTATTCATTTGATTCCAGGAAATGTTCCCCCAAACATCAGGCCTTACAAATATCCATATGCCCAAAAGAGTGAAAGTGAATGTATGGTTGCAGAAATGATAGAGGTTGGTATAATTCAACCTAGTAAAATCTCTTTCTCAGATCCAGTGGTATTGGTGCACAAGAAGGATGGATCACGTGCATGTGTCTGGATTATAGGTAGCTCAACAAGCTTACTATTAAAGATAAATTTCCCATTCCTGTCATTGATGAATTATTGGATTAATTACATGGAGCAATTTACTTCACCAAGTTGGATGTTCATTCAGGATATCATCAACTCAGAATGAAGACTGAAGACATTCCAAAAACAACATTTAGAACTCATGAGGGTCATTATGAATTTTTGGTCATGCCTTTTGGCCTTACCAATGCACCTTCTACATTTCAAGGTTTGATGAATTCCATTTTCAAACCCTTCCTTAGAAAATTTGTACTAGTATTTTTTGATGATATACTAATCTACAACAAGTCTTGGAAGGATCATGTTCAACATGTTGACAGGATGCTCAAACTACTGGAGGAGAAAAAATTATATGCAAAAATCTCCAAATATTTCTTTGGAGTACAAGAGGTGGAACATTTCGGTACTCAGTTAGCTCATAGCTCATCTTATCATCCTTAATCTGATGGGAAAATTGAGATAGTGAACAAATGTTTGGAAGGATATCTTCATTTCTTTGTATATGATAAACATACACAATGGGTCAAGTGGTTGCCTTTGGCTGAATGGTGGTATAAAAAGTCCTTCCATAATGCAGTAAAAATGACTGCATTTATGACACTTTATGGATATCATCCACTGTCCATCACATCATCTTTAAAAGAAAATTCTAAGGTTCAAGCAGTGGAAGATCACATTGAGCATCAACAACAAGTTCTCAAACTCTTAAAGGATAAGCTCACTTTGGCGCAGAATAGAATGAAACAATAGGCAGATCAACCTCTCAGCAAAAGAAGTTTTGATGTACGTGGCTGGGTATTTCTATGACTACAACCATACAAACAAAGGTCCCTCAAGCAAGCTAAGAAGGATAATAAATTATCACCAAAGTATTATGGTCTGTACAAGGTGTTACAAAAGATTGGTACTATTGAATACAAATTGGATCTTCCTGCATCTTCCCGAGTGCACTCAGTTTTCCATGTTTCATGCTTAAAGAAGATTATAGGTGAGAAGATCGCAGTTCAAACAATATTGCCAGAACTTGACGAGGAAGGAAAAATCATATTGGAACTAGAAATGGTCACAAAAAATGAAATAAATAGCTATAGAATCAATCAATTTTAGAGTATCTCATCAAGTGGAAGAACTTACTTACTGAAGATTCCACCTGGGAGGATGAGAATTTTATACATAAGCATCTAGAACTACTCAAGCATTGAGGACAACATTTTTTGAAGAAGAGGGCATGTTAGGTCCCTATACTACTAGTGTAACCCCTTTTTTTTATTAGTGCAACCCCCTTATTGTATTATTGTGCCTATATAGTCCCCATGTTGTTATTATTATACCCCATAGAAGCCCACTATTGTTATTGTTGTGCCCCTACAATATTATTGTTATGTAGGCTCTGATTGTATTAGGACCCCTTAGACTCCTATATATAGAAAGGAGGTCTTGTCATTTGTATCATCCAAGAATTGTTCATTTGTGTAATGTAAAGGAGGTTTCCCCCTTGAAGGGGCTGATTTTTAAGTCATTGATCTATCTTTTCTATCTTTTTGTGATTTGGTTTCTTAACAACATCAAAACCATTTGGATATTGAAGTAAATCCAATCTCGGAGGGGGATTTATTTCTATTGGAATTTAATTATAAAGGTTGTTGAATCTATTTGAATAATACTGAACTGACTCTCCTGGAGCTCTTCTTAAACTTTCATATTCTCCTAGAATATGAAGTGGATTCTTTTTAACCTCCCAACGAGAAAGAAAAACTTGATGAAATTTCTGCAAGTTGGAAATATTGCTTGCTACTAATCCCCTTTACCATTTTCTTTCTTCACTAGTTAAACTTTGAGAAAACAACCTTATTCGAACATCATCATCATCAACCTCTTCTAGGTTTACAAAATCATTCATCTTATCGATGTGCTGTTGAGCTGTAGTGGGCCCAGTGCCATCAAATTGTGGTATACATTGTGAATAATTCAGTGGCATAGCATTTAGTGGTTGTTGCAAAACCAAAGGGGCATAATGAGCTGCCATGATTGGAATATGAGAGGAAGATGAAATTGTAGTTGTGCTTGATGTTAGGGGTGGTAAAGGAGGTGGGACTGTAACCTGTTGAGTTGCTATAAAAGGAGTATGAATGAGAGATGTAATGGGGATAGTATAAAAAGGGAAAATCAAAGGGGAAGTCAATGATGAATTAGAAGAAGAAATAGCAGTTTGTTGAACTATGAATGGTTTTTGAGCAACCTGATTCAACTGAGTTACTAGATCTTCAAGCTTTTCAACCTGTTATTCAACCTCTTTATTAGAATCTGAAATAACAAGATTTTGTGCTAACATATATGGTTTCAAAATGGATTCATTAAACACTGTTTCTGGGACAAAAGTTTATGATTTGGTTCTAAAAAGACTAAATTCAAAGGACAGATTGGAATCAATATCCTATAGTATTGGAAAGCATTTAGGGAGTGAGTGATACCTGAGCACAGGGTTATTGTTTGCTTGACTTTCTCAAAGGTTTTTTTTAATCAATTTCTCAGGATCATTCACAACTTCAGGAGGATCATGATTTGGATGTGGTCTAGTTTAAATATTTCTAGGAGCCAGATTTCCAAGGGAACTTGTCACAACTAGGTAAAAACACAACGTTTGGGTGAAGAATGCATTCTAAAGATTTCATAACTCATTGTCATCCATAGGAAATAGGTTTAAGATTTTGAAATCAAATTTACGAGGAAAGAATCCCCAGTATAGTGGCCATAATGTTAACACTCCATAGTTTTCCTAGGCTGAAGAGGAAACTGCAGAGGTAACCACAAACCACTTTTAAATAGGATCTAGTCCTTCTAGCTTCAGAGAGGGCTATCTTTGTATGATTTTTAATTTTACTTTATATATCTTAAGATAGATATGAAAGGTTAAGATAGGTTTTTTTAAATTTTGGTTGTAGAATGGAAGAAAAGTCCATTAGGCATGGAGTCATAAAATCTGCAGTAATCAATCACAAATTAACAGAGTAGTTGAAACATGGTGAGGTAGGCAAACTCCAGGATCTTAAAATATTTTATGGTGTATGCTATGCAACCAACTCACAGAATAGAAGAAGAGATAGATTAACGACTTCAAAATTAGCCTCTTTGAGGGGGAAACCTTCTTTACATTACACAAATGAACAATTCTTGGATGATTCAAATGAACAAACCTCCTTTATATATATAAGAGTCTAAGGGGTCATAATATAATCAGAGTTGACATAACAATAATAATGTAAGGGCACAACAATAACAATAGTGGGCTTCTATGGGGCACAATAATAACTATATGAGGACTACATGGGAACAACAATAACAATAAGGGGGCTACACTTACAATAACAATGAGGGAATACACTAGTATTATAGGGATCTAACATGTCCTTCTCCTTAAAAAAAGTGTTGTCCTCAATTCTTGAGTAGTTCTGGATGCTTCTGTATAAAATTCTCATCCTAACATGTGGAATCTTCAGTGGCAAGTCCTTCCACTTAGTGAAATTGATCGATTTCGCAGTTATTGAGTTCTTAGTTTTGTGACTTCTTCAAGTTCTAATATGATTTTTCCTTCCTCGTCAAGTTCTGACAATATTGTTTCAGCTCGGAGCTTTTCACCTATAGCCTTGTTTAAGCATGAAACATGGAAAACTGGGTGCACTTGGGAACATGTAGGAAGCTCCAATTTGTATGCCATAGTACCAATATTTTGCAACACCTTGTAAGGACCATAATACTTTGGTGATAAGTTATTATCCTTCTTAGCTTGCTTGAGGGACATTTGTTTGTATGGTTGTAGCCATAAAAATGCCCAGTCACCTACATCAAACCTTCTTTCGTTGCGATGTTGATCTGCTTGTTGTTTCATTCCATTTTGAACCAAAGTGAGGTTATCCTTTGCTCGATGTGATATTCCACTGCATGAACCTGTTGTGCCCTACAACAACCCCCATTTCATATCATTCTTATTTACAAAAAATTAACATATGGAATGGGTCCCTTTTAAAAATTTTGGCATCAATGCTTGTACGTTCAAAAAAGGCCGGATAATCAAATGAGTTTTCATGTATTTAAGCCTTTTTGGTATATTAATGTTTCAAATATTAAATAATCTTTTGTTATTACGATAAAGCGATCGCAAGATCGCATATCGCAATAACATGAGAGATGCATTCAAATGGCATTTTGGTCTCCGCCGATGCGATATCGCTATCGGCGATCGGCAATGATACATGCACACCAAGTAACGGCACATAACTCATGCCCCGACGCGACGAGATATCGGCGATCGGCTATCGGCGATACCTCATGTGGAACCGCTTTATGTTATAAATCCCGACCCGATGCGATATCGCTATCAGCCGTCGGCATAATTCCATGCACTTCAGTAAGGCACCCGGTTCCTACCCCCGATGCGATGCGATATCGCAATCGGTAACCCCCAAACCACTTTATATGCACCTAGCTCTGTTTCCATGCGCTAGCCCAATGCGATATCGCTTATCGGCTGTCGGCATGATCTTTTGGTGATAATTGTGCAACACTTATTCCCCGAAGCGATGCGATATCGCTCATCGGTGGTCAGCATTCTTAAAAGCCATTACTTAAAGCTTTAATTTTATATTCATATCCGGTTGACAAAGCGTGAATCCCAAAATGCCGTTAAATGCAAGGGATAAGGTAATGTGTGTGTATTTAAAAGATTTTGCCCCTTCGATTAACAAACACCTACGCTTAACCGCCAGAATATCTGTTGAACGCTTAAGGGAGTCATTCACCCGGATAACTGTGTAATCATCACATTTAATGGGTAGCAGGCCTCAAATCACCATTAATGCATCTGCAATATCCTCTCAGCGATTGGATCTGCAGCCACTTTTGAAAATTAATCTTAGCACGCTTCAAATGATATATCTATCCCGCCGTGAAGTGTCATTGTTATTATGTTGTTACGATTTCTCTTGCAATTGTGTAGAATTCGTCTTTTGAGAGAAGCCTGAGCATGATGGGGAAAAGATCCAAGAGGACTACGGGCTCTGTTGTTACACCTGTAGCAGGGCAAGCTGCCACAGATAAGAAGAAAGGCCTCATTTCAGACACTACGTGCACTGGTCTTAACAAGACTACATGGCAGGGCACATATAATTTATTAGAAGCTGAGCAACCGGAAGTTTCAGTGACAGCGGCTACTGCGGACTCACTCAAAAAGTCCGATGCAACTCTCAAAGAGTTGGCCGATTCCTTTCTTCACAGAATAGCGGCCAGAGAGCAAGTCCTTCCCTACACTGATGTAGTGCGATGGGCAATCGAGGAAATTCCAATCATTGACAGAACATTCCACACAAGAGACGGACGGATTTTCGGGTCGTTTAAGCCAGAGCACCTAAGGCAAATGTATCATTTTCCTGAGCCAGAGAAAATCTACAACAAAGACTTCGTGGAGAAGTTTGCAGCTGAAAATGAAGTACCATCCGAGCCCATTCGCGATTGGAGGCAGAACCCGGCCAAACACAAGCACGAAAGCTCGGGTAACTACTCCGTTGATTCTTTGGCTTCTCCCTATTGCTATGCGGGAATTATGATGTGTAGGCTATGGGGATTACATGATTCTGCCAATTTTGATATAGAAATGGTTCCCCTGATGGAGGTCGCTGTTAATAGTATAATCATGGATTGGGCCACCATTCTTTCTGATAAGTTGACTGTAGCTATTCGGGATTTTAGAGCTAAATCTGTAGTCACCGAAAGGAAAATCCCCCCATTTTATTATAGTGCCTACATTATGGACGCATTGTGTTTTAACTCTGAGTTTCCCATCCTCGGTTGGAGATGGACCACCCAAGACCCTTCACCCATTCATTTGTATCATCAGAAATTGTGGAAGTCCTCTTACAAGGACCATTTGTATCAAATTTGCAATGGTTTTATGGTTCCCATTCATTATTCCATCTTTGATCGGCCTATTCCCAAAATTTCCTATCTCGCTTCCTTCGACTTACCAGCTGTAGCAGGATGGTTTGGAGAAGAGAATTTTACCTATATTAGGGTTTATGGAAGCCAAGCCAAGCCGCATGTTCTCCCTCTATATGTTCCAAACAAAATGTTAGCCCGAGAGATCTCCTACCAAATTATGGCCGAGAGTGTAACCCAAACTCTCAAGAAAGAGAAGAAGAGGGGCTGGCCCCCTTTTCCCTTGAGGATGGGTGTTTTTACTCTGCATAATCTTCAGCATGCAGAAAAGGAGGCTATAAAGATGCAAGCTTTATCCCTGCCCACTATGCCAGCCAGACTCTATGATCCAAGGAAGACTACTTTCATTACCCTAGAACAGGCCAAACTGACAAAGATTGACCATCAAGAGGATGAGTTTGATGACCTGTTCGTAGCTGCCGATACAATAAGCCAAACCAAACAGCTTGCCAGGATGAAATACAATGATGAGAATTTAACTGAGTTCAATAAACTTAGAGAGCAGAGGTTGCAAACTCTGCCTCTAGATTTATTGTCATTAACCTCAGCGTCCTCCTCAAGCGAGCCTGGTCAGAAACAGACAAGCCAACCTCCTGTTATAACTAAGGAACAAAAGAAACAACAGGAGGAAAGGCAAAAGAAGCAGCAGGCAGAGAAGCAGAGAAAGGAGCAATCTGAAAGGCAAAAGAAGGAGCAAATGGAAAAGTAGCAGAAAGAGCAGAACGAACAAGAACAGAGAAAGCAGAAGCAGATGGAGGAACAACGGAAGAAGGAAGAAGAAGAAAAACAAAAGAAAGAACTGGCAGATAGGCAGAAAAAGGAATTAGCAGATAAGCAAAGAAGAGAGCAAGAAGAGAAACAGAGAAAGGAGTTAGAGGAGCAGCAGTGGAAAGAGCTGGAGGAGCAAAAGAGGTTGGAACAAGAAAAGGAGAAGAGTAAATCCCAGATGGAGCAACACAAAAAGACCTCCATAGATCCTGAATTGCTTAAACAATGGGATCAATTTGATTCCATTATCAGTGGAAAGAAAGGCTCCAAAGACACAGACACCTCTAAGACAAGCGACCCACCAGACACCACTTCTTCTCAGGTTCTAAGCGGAACCAGCGGCCCACCCACTTCAAAAGATGTCGAGGTAATCACCAAAGACCCTTCCGATCAGATTGTGCTCCAGGTGGAAGATATTCCTCCCCTGGACGTTTTCTACAGCCCTAGGCACAAAGCAGTTGTTAAGCGCTCAAGGAAGAGATGAAGGCTTGATCAACCTTCCATCTTTCCTGAGCAAACAGTCACGGGGAATGTAGTCTGGAAGGAGGAATTGGACCCCTCCGATGATCTAACCAAGCTATCGCAGTATGCGGGAGCTTATTCTGCAGCAACTATTGATAAAGCATCGGAGGTAAGTCTTTTGTTAAAGACTAAGGACCAGGAGATTTGTGCATTGCAAGCAGAAGTAGCCGAGGCGCGAAACAAGGCAGCACAGGTAGAAGAGCAGTTGCTGGCACAACAGCAAGAAAACAATGTATTAACCCAGCAACTGCAGACTGAAAAACAGAGGATTGACCAGAGCGCAATCCAGAAGTAGAAAGAATTAATGGAGGCATTGGCACAATTGAGAGCGGCAAACGAGCTAATGACGAAGTCAAAGGATGAGCAAATCGCGAAACTGTTAGCACAGCTCGAAGAAATCAAAGGCACCAAGAAAGTCGAATATTTCAGAGCAGAGGCAGCTCAAATAAATAGTGCATTAATCTCTCAGATTAGACTCTTGTGCCAACAACTAACTGAGGCTGAGCCATTATGTGAAGTATCTACAACAGTATGTCAGAAGATAGAAAAAGCTAGAAATGAGCTAGATCAGGCCGAAGAAACCATAGCCTCATATCTTGATTGGCAAGATACTGATGTGGGGAAAGCAGCGAACTTGCCTAGGATCTATGAGCCATCCAAGGACATACTCTTCACGGAATGGAACACTCAGATGATGAAAGCGGAAAGGGCAGCTTCAAGGTGTAAAATGATTGCCAACAATATGATTGATTTAGTCAACAATACACTCTATTTGGCCAACATGATCTCTCCGTGCACACATGGAAGCATAACCACGGCGAACATGATTGAACAAACAAGTTATCATGAACTGGAGGAAAAGAGAAAGTTAATCGCTGGAGTAAATACTTTAACCTCCGACACATATTGGCTCTTTCTAATCAAGCCGCACACTCAAAGGTCGGCTCTTAAGTGTTTAACAGATGCTCTCGAATGCCTAATCCCCGACATTCAGGATGCCACATATGATGCCCAGCTCACGTCGCGTCTCAACACTCCACCAGAAGTAGAGACAATGCTGGCGATATGTCAGCTGAGGTTTAAAGGCAAAGAGCCCACCGAATGAAGCATTGCTGCCGACTGCCAGATCGCCAAAAAAGATGGAAAATATTTATTGATGCCAATTTAATAGCTTTTCAGTTTTTTCTTAGATATTTAGATTAGATTAGTATTTATAGACCCTTTCATTGTTTTGGAAAGGGTCGTAAAATTTTGTAATAGACTTAAAGGCTGAAGTTTGCACTATTGTGCTTCAGTCTATATTCATTTGTGAAACTCAACCGATAGTCCTTAATTTGACAAGAAGGCTGTTTTATGCAATTGCGCACTATTGTCTCTTGTTTGGAATGCTTTCTGGTCTGAAGAAAGGACTGTGACATAGCGATTTGTATAATGGATTGTTGAGCGGTTTACATGGTACTTTTATCTGCATCTGTCCTCTTTCCTCTCATATGAATTGTTGTGTTATTATTTTTTCTATTGTTGAATACATGTATGTGCTGTAACAACAAATCTTCATTTCATTCCACTATTGGATGTTTTGTGATATGCCCTTTCTTTTAATCATGCATGTAGCAATGATATGAATGACAATGTGTAGTAATTCGCTATTATCGCTCTGCATAACTAATTATGCAGAGCAATCTTAAATGGTTTAAACATCTATGCTTTAGTGTTAGAGTCATCTATATGCCTGCCTTAAAGCACAGATTATCAAACGCTACGCTTTAAAAAGATTGATAAGTCCCGGGATTAGATTATAGTTAATATATTTCGCCGATAGTTTTAGTTGTTAGCTTATCACCATCATACATCATAAGTTACTCATCCATCCCACTTTTATCCATTATTGGGAAACTGGTCCCATTATCCCCAGTCGGAGCCACTATTCCAAACGGAAAAGGAGCTGTACTAAGGTCCGGACCGGGTGGTTTCCCCTTTGTTGTGGCAGCGATTTTCGAGGCCTCAACAAAATTGGTGCTAGAACGAGGGCATCAACTGTGAATGGCACATAAGTCCAAACCTATAAGCCATTCCAAGAGTATTTCCCCCTCCGAATCCCCTCGACCTTCCCATTTGCATACTGGTTCGCCAGTATCCAAACAAGGAGAAGGGGAATCAACTACCACTGCTCAAACCCATCATACCACAGAACAATTAGCTCTTGAATCACCTGAAGTCCAGTCTCTAATCCATAAACTTCAGAGCTTCTCGATATCACCACAGAAATCTGAGGTATCAGAAAGCAGTGCGACTTCGCAATTCAACCTCACTCACCCTCTCACCAGACTTCAGAGCGAAAAACTCGGTATTGAACCCACTGAGTTTCCTTTACCTAAAAGGAAAAAGGCAAAGAAAATTACTGAAGGATCTGATAGTGAAGAGCTTTCATCCACGTCCTCCATTGCATTTTCTCCTCTGCGAGGTCAACCATCCACTCCCCCATTACAAATTGTCGTTCACCAGGGATCAGAAGCCTCAATATCCCAACCCATTCACTCCTCATCTTTAATCCCTTCCCATACATCCGGAATCCCAGCAGTAGTGTCAACCACTGTCGCTATCATAATGGCAGATCCATGGACTAGGCCAGGAGCAGTCAACATGCCTGCACCATTGCATGATCTACCCGATGCTCCCGAAAAATGGCTGCCTAAATTCAATCCAGATGACGGGACCCAGGCTGAAGAACACATCAACAACTTTATGTTAGCAGTTAACCTAAAAGGAGTGACAGAACAAGATGTTGTTGTAAGACTCTTCCCTTACACTTTACAAGGATCAGCAGGATCCTGGTATTTTTCCTTACCTTCTGGTTCAATTACCAGTTGGAACACATGCCAAGAGCAGTTTCTCACCAAATATGGAGATGACAGGTCCTTAGCTACTTTAATAAATGACCTCTCCAATCTGAGAATAGAGCCTAGGGAACCGATAAAGGAGTTTAATGCTAGATTTAATAAACTCCTGAATAAAATCCCTACCGCTTCTAAACCAAGTGAACAAATACGAAGCAAATGGTATATTACAGCCCTACCCACCAACATAGCTATTTTTGTAGACAGGGCTGGGAAACCTACCTTAGCTGAAAACATGAGAGAGGCACTTGCTGTTGAAAAGCGCATCAATGCTTTAGAAAAGAAAGCTACTTTGGAAGATAGAAAAGCTAAAAAAGTCTCGTTTAAAGAAGATTCCAAGAAGAAAACCCCAAAGGACCCATATGACATGGAAGGTTTACAAAAGGTCCTTAAAACATTGTCTAACGAAATGGTTGAGATAAAGAAGCAGGTGGCCGAAACTTCAAACAAAAGACCATTTAGAACTTATAAGAAAACTGAATCAAAGCCGCCCAATGTTATATCTAACGCAGATTCAGACCAAGAAGAAGAGGAAGAGGAAACAACTTCACAAACCGATGATGAAGAAGAAGTAGCTGAATGCCACGGAATGTGGGATTTTATACTCCCAAACTCTGATACCGAGAATGAAGAAGAAGCCTTTCCGGTTACTACAAGAAGTAAAAGCACTCCTGAACCCGCCCAGGCAACTTCAAAGAAGAGGAGCGCAGGTGCTACTACAGCAAAGGAAAAAGTTCCCCCAAAGAAGTCACCTGTAGTAGTTCCCCAAAACCAGCCTTCAACTTCTAGTTCTCCTTCAACATCCAAGACACTAGTGGTATCCGATTCAATGGAATATAACATTGTTGATGACATGAAGAAAACTAAGGCAAATATAACCATGTTTGAACTTAGCAAACTAAAGCACCAACAAAAGTTACTTCTTAAAGAATTAAATGTTGTTCCCTCTACTCCCCTTCCCAGTGCAAGAGCTGCCAACGGTTCAGGCCAGCCTCCTGCAGGTATGGTTGAAATTACCGATTCAGTTTTAATCGAAGATAAATCAAATTCTCACACTCCACCCTTCCTGCTGACTTATGAGATTTATAATAGAAACCTGCACAACTGTTTAATTGATTCAGGGGCCTCATCTAATATAATGCCAACTTCAGTTTGCTCTAAGCTGAACATTGAACCCCAGAAGTCTGCCATTCATATTGTACAGTTGGATAGGACTAAGGTGCAGGTTGTGGGAGAAATTAATTCTGTAACCATCAGGTTGTCAGCCGACCCCAGAATTGTTCAGAGGATTGACATCTTAATTGCCGACATACCTGAATTTTATGGTTTGATTTTAAGCAGAGATTGGTCCGAAAAACTGCATGGGTATATTTCCACAGATTGGTCACATATGTGGCTTCCATATAAGGGAAAGCCGAATCAAATAAGGATTGATCGGGAGAAGCATATGACCCACACAGTTACTGAATTTGAGCAAGAAAACCAGCCTGTAGCATTCAATAATAACATTTTGGGAAACTATTCGTCAGAATCATTCTTTGGCAACTTTGTTGCCCAACCATCTCCTTTTTCAGTCAATCATTTTACATCTCAGATTGAAAATTTTTCACAAACAGATAAGTCCAGATGTTTTAATGATGCTGAGAAAAATGTAGATATTTTTGTTAATACTCCTTTATTTTGGTCTTTATATTTTGATGGCTCTAAGTCCAGCGAAGGCTCAGGAGCAGGTTGCATTTTGGTTAGCCCGCAAGGAGAAAAGACAATGCTGTCTTGTAGGTTAGAATTTGAGTGTACTAATAACACAGCCGAATACGAAGCTTTAGTCCAGGGTTTATATAAAGCGATCGGCCTTGAAGTGCGATATCTAAAAGTGTTTGGCGATTCAGAAATAATTGTCAAACAGGTGAGAAATGCAATTCATTGTCTTTCAAGTCACCTCAAGCATTATCAATCGCTAGTACAGGATCTTACCTCACACTTTTCAGCCTTCAACATTTCTTCCATTCCTAGGTCACAAAATTCAGCAGCCGACCTACTAGCCAATGTAGCCTCTAAACTTCTACCTTCTGAAGACTACAGCCTTGATAGATTTTCTGTAGAATTACTTTTTAGGCCTTCAATTCCTGACAATGTCACCAATTGGAGAGTATTTAACCACGACGAAGATATCTTGCAGTTTCTAACTTCGGAAAAATCCTATGACAATCAAGTCATTGAGGAAGATGATCACGATCTGCAGATGAAACAAGCGCCTCAAGAAAATTCAATTCCCAAACCCGTAGTGAAGCTTGAAGACCTTTATGATATCAAAGACAGGTTTAAACCTGTAATTAATGCAAAGCTTCAAAGTTCCACCCTTAGGTTTGAATTAATAAATCTAGGCACTGACGATGCTCCTCAAAACATCAACTTAGGAATAGGACTTTCCCAGGAAGAAAAAGAAGCATTTATTAAACTATTGAGAAAAAACAAACAGGTCTTTGCTTGGAAATATGATGACTTAAAGACATATGATACATCTATTATCCAGCATACCATTCCTATGCTTCCTGATCAGAAACCAATTCAGCAAAAGTTAAGAAAAATACATCCAAATTTGGAGAGCCAGATAAAGTCGGAGCTTAATAAGCTTTTGAAAGCCAAAATTATTTTTCCGGTCCGACATTCAAATTGGGTCTCTAATATGGTGCCAGTCAGAAAGAAAAATGGCGACATTCGAATCTGTATTGATTTCAGGAACCTGAATAAAGCAAGCTTGAAAGATAATTTCCCGTTACCTACTATGGAGCAAATTCTCCAATCAGTAGCAGGCTCTGAATTGATGTCCTTTCTTGATGGATTCTCCGGATATAACCAAGTTTTGGTTCATCCTGATGACCAACTTAAAACCACATTCAGAACAAAATGGGGAACTTATGCATATCAGAAAATGCCTTTTGGACTCATAAATGCGGGAGCGACATTCCAGAGAGCCATGGATATAGCCTTCAAAGGGTTGATTAATCGATCAGTAGTCGTCTATCTAGACGATATTACTATATATTCTAAAAAGAGATATAATCATTTGCATGACTTAAATCAAATCTTTCAGCGATGCAAAAGATATGGTATTTCTCTAAACCAAAAGAAGTCTTTCTTTGCTCTTGACCAAGGAAAACTCTTAGGCTTTATAGTATCCAAAGATGGCATTTATATTGATCCTGATCGGATTAAGGAAATTTCTGAAATCCCTTTCCCACACAATAAAAAATCGATGCAGTCATTTTTGGGTCAGATTAATTTTGTCAAATGATTTGTTCCATATTTCTCTCAAATTGTATTACCACTTCAGACAATTATCAAGAAGAATTCAGTCTTCAAGTGGGGATCAGAAGAAAAGCAAGCTTTTGATGTTATCAAGCAATCAATAATCAATCCCCCAGCCTTGAATACTCCCAATTTTTCTAATCATTTTACATTGTATACCGTTGCGTCTGATGTATCCTATGCTGCAGTTCTCACGCAGCCAAATGTTCACAACTTGGAAGCACCCATTTCATTTTTTAGCTCAAATCTTCAGGGTGCCGAACTAAATTATTCCGATGTGGAGAAACAAGCCTTTGCTATGTTTAAAGCAGTCAAACATTACAGGCCCTTTCTTTTGAAAACTCACACGAAAGTTATAGTCCCTTTCCCAGCGGTAAGGCAACTATTAATTCAAAAAGAACTGGGTGAAAGAAGGGCCAATTGGGTCACAGCGCTTCAAGAATATGACTTAGAAATAAAGCCAGCAAAGATTGTTAGGGGCCAAGGTTTTTGCAGGATATTGGCAGGAGCATCAAACATTCTTGAATCAAGCGATATGGATCAGACTGAATCAATCAATCAGATAAGTGTCACTGATTCTGAATCTCAATATGCAGATTTAATATTTTATTTGAAGAACGGTTATGCCCCTCCAAATTTATCTTACAAAAATAAAAGGGCCATTAGGTTAAAAGCGAAGAATTTCACTCTCATTGATGATGTGCTTTTTAGACAAAATTATGATTCTATCCTGTTAAGATGTCTTGAGAAACCTGAAGCTCAAAAAGTTTTACAGGAGCTACATGATGGGCCAGCGGGAGGACATTTTGGAGCAGACACAACAGCCCACAAAGTTATTCACGCTGGATATTATTGGCCTACACTGTTTAGAGATGCTCATGAATACGTAAGAAAATGCTTCAATTGCCAAACTTCTAGTGGAAGACAACGGAAATCAGCTTTCCCTCTGCAACCTGTCAACATTGAACAGCCATTTGAACAATGGGGATTAGATATCATTGGAGAGATTACTCCACCATCTTCCAAACAACATAGGTATATCCTCACTGCTACCGATTATTTTACCAAATGGGTAGAGGCTATTCCTTTGAAGGCAGCAAATTCAGAGGCAATCATCGAGTTCATAGACCAATTCATCATTACCAGGTTTGGTGTCCCAAACGCTCTCGTTTTTTATAATGCTTCCTATTTCTCAGGAAATGCTATATATGATTTCGCTATTAAGAGGGGGTTTAAACTGAAATACTCTGCTAATTATTATCCCCAGGGAAATGGTTTAGCAGAATCTACTAATAAGAATCTCATCAAAATCATTAAGCGAACTGTTGAACAGAATCATAGAAACTGGCACAAATCTTTAGTGTTTGCATTATGGGCTGATAGGATTACACAAAAGGCTTCTATAGGTTCCTCCCCATTTAATCTGGTATATGGAAAAGAAGCAGTATTGCCTACGAATCTTGTTTTACCCTCTCTAGCCCTAGTACAGTACATTGAAGAGACTCCTTCTTCCTCTATCCAACTTAGACATGACCAAATTCTCAAATTAGAAGAAGAAAGGGAAAAAGCTAGAATCACTCATGTCAAACATCAAAAAATCATCAAAGCATCCTTTGACTTAACCTCATCCGCTTCTAAACAGTTTCAAGGTTGGTGACTTAGTTCTCAAATGGGACAAGGCTCATGAAGATAAAGGTAAACATACCAAATTTCAGAAAATGTGGCTTGGACCATTTCAGATCTGTGAGAAGATAGGCCATTCGACCTTTTTATTTCAAGAATTATCAGGGGTGAGAGATTCTCTCCCTGTTAATGGCCTGATCTTGAAGAAATTCTTCAGTTGAGAAGGTAATCCCTTCTCCTCTTTGTAGATTTGTCTAGTTTGTAGGATCAGTAGGAAATAAAATTGTAGAGTATCCCCATTGACCTTTTACTGGGATTGAAGAAGCTGTCTCACAAAATAATATGAATATTTGCTTTTAGATAGTAGAACCCTCAACCAAAAGGAATAATTTCTAGGAAGCTAGATATCTATGTGTTCTGAAATCACAATCTAACGTTTTGGAAACTCTTCTCAAGAGGTAAAAGTTCTGTGAATCATTTTTGGTTTTCAAAACTGGTCTCAAGAGGTTATCCATTTTGAGATAGAAGCTAACCCATTTTCAGCATCTTCAACTCTTCACCTGTCATCCATCTGCTCTTAAGGAGAAAATTGTTCACCCCATTCACTAAAGTTTATGGTTACTCAGAGTGTAATTCTAAAATATAAAAAGATTAAAGATAAGAGGTCTTATTACAAGCCTGCTTACCATGTTCATAGGGAAATAGTTTGACCGACATTACCAATACTGCCTACCAAAACAGGGTAATGGCTTGAAATTTCAAGACAAGAGGTCTCATCACGAGCCAGCTTGTTCAGTTAAATTATTACCAGTGAATGGCATTGTCAACAGCTGGCCACCAAACCAGGACAATGGCTTTTTATCTTATCAATGATAAAAAAGATGATCATGATCACCAGATGAAAAATAAAATATGGGAACATGTTTTAGATTCATTCTGTTAACTACACTCTTATGTGAATGGAAAAGCGAACAATACTATGGTTAAAAGGTATCCCTGTCGAGACTATAAACGTTTGCTGGCAACAGAGGCTCTACCTATGACAGAGGAGTTAATTATAAAAGCTGATTTGGGAAAGCTTTTGTTTTATCATTATAAACCAATAAAAGGCCTATTTTAAAGACTTAGGATGTATTTATTTTTCTTGAAACCAAAAGGAAAGAAGTTAACAGAATAAGTTCACTTGGTTCAGAACGCGCGAATATCCAATTAAATTAGAAGTTTTCCCTTCTGATTGAGTTTCTATTTTCAAAAAGCTTAAGTGTTTGTTTTAATTTTAGAGATAACTGGTTCTTCCAGCGAATCGCCAATTGTTGTGCCCTACAACAACCCCCATTTCATATCATTCTTATTTACAAAAAATTAACATATGGAATGGGTCCCTTTTAAAAATTTTGGCATCAATGCTTGTATGTTCAAAAAAGGCCGGATAATCAAATGAGTTTTCATGTATTTAAGCCTTTTTGGGATATTAATGTTTCAAATAATAAATAATCTTTTGTTATTACGATAAAGCGATCGCAAGATCGCATATCGCAATAACATGAGAGATTCATTCAAATGGCATTTTGGTCTCCGCCGATGCGATATCGCTATCGGTGATCGGCAATGATACATGCACACCAAGTAACGGCACATAACTCGTGCCCCGACGCGACGAGATATCGGCGATCGGCTATCGGCGATACCTCACGTGGAACCGCTTTATGTTATAAATCCCGACCCGATGCGATATCGCTATCGGCCGTCGGCATAATTCCATGCACTTCAGTAAGGCACCCAGTTCCTACCCCCGATGCGATGCGATATCGCAATCGGTAACCCCCAAACCACTTTATATGCACCTAGCTCTGTTTCCATGCGCTAGCCCGATGCGATATCGCTTATCGGCTGTCGGCAGGATCTTTTGGTGATAATTGTGCAGCACTTATTCCCCGAAGCGATGCGATATCGCTCATCGGTGGTCAGCATTCTTAAAAGCCATTACTTAAAGCTTTAATTTTATATTCATATCCGGTTGACAAAGCGCGAATCCCAAAATGCCGTTAAATGCAAGGGATAAGGTAATGCGTGTGTATTTAAAAGATTTTGCCCCTTCGATTAACGAACACCTACGCTTAACCGCCAGAATATCTGTTGCACGCTTAAGGGAGTCATTCACCCGGATAACTATGTAATCATCACATTTAATGGGTAGCAGGCCTCAAATCACCATTAATGCATCTACAATATCCTCTCAACGATTGGATCCGTAGCCACTTTTGAAAATTAATCTTAGCACGCTTCAAATGATATATCTATCCCGCCGTGAAGTGTCATTGTTATTATGTTGTTACGATTTCTCTTGCAATTGTGTAGAATTCGTCTTTTGAGAGAAGCCTGAGCATGATGGGGAAAAGATCCAAGAGGACTACGGGCTCTGCTGTTACACCTGTAGCAGGGCAAGCTGCCACAGATAAGAAGAAAGGCCTCATTTCAGACACTACGTGCACTGGTCTTAACAAGACTACATGGCAGGGCACATATAATTTATTAGAAGCTGAGCAACTGGAAGTTTCAGTGACAGCGACTACTGCGGACTCACTCAAAAAGTCCGATGCAACTCTCAAAGAGTTGGCCGATTCCTTTCTTCATAGAATAGCGGCCAGAAAGCAAGTCCTTCCCTACACTGATGTAGTGCGATGGGAAATCGAGGAAATTCCAATCATTGACAGAACGTTCCACACGAGAGACAGACGGATTTTCGGGTCGTTTAAGCCAGAGCACCTAAGGCAAATGTATCATTTTCCTGAGCCAGAGAAAATCTACAACAAAGACTTCGTGGAGAAGTTTGCAGCTGAAAATGAAGTACCATCCGAGCCCATTCGCGATTGGAGGCAGAACCCGGCCAAACACAAGCACGAAAGCTTGGGTAAGTACTCCGTTGATTCTTTGGCTTCTCCCTATTGCTATGCGGGAATTATGATGTGTAGGCTATGGGGATTACATGATTCTGCCAATTTTGATATAGAAATGGTTCCCCTGATGGAGGCCGCTGTTAATAGTATAATCATGGATTGGGCCACCATTCTTTCTGATAAGTTGACTGTAGCTGTTCGGGATTTTAGAGCTAAATCTGTAGTCACCGAAAGGAAAATCCCCCCATTTTATTATAGTGCCTACATTATGGACACATTGTGTTTTAACTCTGAGTTTCCCATCCTCGGTTGGAGATGGACCACCCAAGACCCTTCACCCATTCATTTGTATCATCAGAAATTGTGGAAGTCCTCTTACAAGGACCATTTGTATCAAATTTGCAATTGTTTTATGGTTCCCATTCATTATTCCATCTTTGATCGGCCTATTCCCAAAATTTCCTATCTCGCTTCCTTCGACTTACCAGCTGTAGCAGGATGGTTTGGAGAAGAGCATTTTACCTATATTAGGGTTTATGGAAGCCAAGCCAAGCCGCATGTTCTCCCTCTATATGTTCCAGACAAAATGTTAGCCCGAGAGATCTCCTACCAAATTATGGCCGAGAGTGTAACCCAAACTCTCAAGAAAGAGAAGAAGAGCGGCTGGCCCCCTTTTCCCTTGAGGATGGGTGTTTTTACTCTGCATAATCTTCAGCATGCAAAAAAGGAGGCTATAAAGATGCAAGCTTTATCCTTGCCCACTATTCCAGCCAGACTCTATGATCCAAGGAAGACTGCTTTCATTGCCCTAGAACAGGCCAAACTGACAAAGATTGACCATCAAGAGGATGAGTTTGATGACCTGTTCGTAGCTGCCAATACAATAAGCCAAACCAAACAGCTTGCCATGATGAAATACAATGATGAGAATTTAACTGAGTTCAATAAACTTAGAGAGCAGAGGTTGCAAACTCTACCTCTAGATTTATTGTCATTAACCTCAGCGGCCTCCTCAAGCGAGCCTGGTCAGAAACAGATAAGCCAACCTCCTGTTATAACTAAGGAACAAAAGAAACAACAGGAGGAAAGGCAAAAGAAGCAGCAGGCAGAGAAGCAGAGAAAGGAGCAATCTGAAAGGCAAAAGAAGGAGCAAATGGAAAAGCAGCAGAAAGAGCAGAAGGAACAAGAACAGAGAAAGCAGAAGCAGATGGAGGAACAACGGAAGAAGGAAGAAGAAGAAAAACAAAAGAAAGAACTGGCAGATAGGCAGAAAAAGGAATTAGCGGATAAGCAAAGAAGAGAGCAAGAAGAGTTAGAGAAGCAGCAGCGGAAAGAGCTGGAGGAGCAAAAGAGGTTGGAACAAGAAAAGGAGAAGAGTAAATCCCAGACGGAGCAACACAAACAGACCTCCATAGATCCTGAATTGCTTAAACAATGGGATCAATTCGATTCCATTATCAGTGGAAAGGAAGGCTCCAAAGACACAGACACCTCTAAGACAAGCGACGCACCAGACACCACTTCTTCTCAGGTTCTAAGCGGAACCAGCGGCCCACCCACTTCAAAAGATGTCGAGGTAATCACCAAAGACCCTTCCGATCAGATTGTGCTCCAGGTGGAAGATATTCCTCCCGTGGATGTTTTCTACAGCCCTAGGCACAAAGCAGTTGTTAAGCACTCAAGGAAGAGACGAAGGCTTGATCAACCTTCCATCTTTCCTGAGCAAACAGTCACGAGGAATGTAGTCTGGAAGGAGGAATTGGACCCCTCCGATGATCTAACCAAGCTATCGCAGTATGCGGGAGCTTATTCTGCAGCAACTATTGATAAAGCATCGGAGGTAAGTCTTTTGTTAAAGACTAAGGACCAGGAGATTTGTGCATTGCAAGCAGAAGTAGCCGAGGCGCGAAACAAGGCAGCACAGGTAGAAGAGCAGTTGCTGGCACAACAGCAAGCAAACAATGTATTAACCCAGCAACTGCAGACTGAAAAACAGAGGATTGACCAGAGCGCAATCCAGAAGCAGAAAGAATTAACGGAGGCATTGGCACAATTGAGAGCGGCAAACGAGCTAATGACGAAGTCAAAGGATGAGCAAATCGCTCAACTGTTAGCACAACTCGAAGATATCAAAGGCACCAAGAAAGTCGAAGATTTCAGAGCAGAGGCAGCTCAAATAAATAGTGCATTAATCTCTCAGATTAGACTCCTGTGCCAACAACTAACTGAGGCTGAGCCATTATGTGAAGTATCTACAGCAGTATGTCAGCAGATAGAAAAAGCCAAAAATGAGCTAGATCAGGCCGAAGAAACCATAGCCTCATATCTTGATTGGCAAGATACTGATGTGGGGAAAGCAGCAAACTTGCCTAGGATCTATGAGCCATTCAAGGACATACTCTTCACGGAATGGAACACTCAGATGATGAAAGCGGAAAGGGAAGCTTCAAGGTGTAAAATGATTGCCAACAATATGATTGATTTAGTCAACAATACACTCTATTTGGCCAACATGATCTCTCAGTGCACACCTGGAAGCATAACCACGACGAACATGATTGAACAAACAAGTTATCATGAACTGGAGGAAAAGAGAAAGTTAATCGCTGGAGTAAATACTTTAACCTCCGACGCATATTGGCTCTTTCTAATCAAGCCGCACACTCAAAGGTCGGCTCTTAAGTGTTTAACAGATGCTCTCGAATGCCTAATCCCCGACATTCAGGATGCCACATATGATGCCCAGCTCACGTCGCGTCTCAACACTCCACCGGAAGTAGAGCCAATGCTGGCGATATGTCAGCTGAGGTTTAAAGGCAAAGAGCCCACCGAATGAAGCATTGCTGCCGACTGCCAGATCGCCAAAAAAGATGGAAAATATTTATTGATGCCAATTTAATAGCTTTTCAGTTTTTTCTTAGATATTTAGATTAGATTAGTATTTATAGACCCTTTCATTGTTTTGGAAAGGGTCGTAAAATTTTGTAATAGACTTAAAGGCTGAAGTTTGCACTACTGTGCTTCAGTCTATATTCTTTTGTGAAACTCGACCGATAGTCCTTAATTTGACAAGAAGGCTGTTTTATGCAATTGCGCACTATTGTCTCTTGTTTGGAATGCTTTCTGGTCTGAAGAAAGGACTGCGACATAGCGATTTATATAATGGATTGTTGAGCGGCTTACATGGTACTTTTATCTGCATCTGTCCTCTTTCCTCTCATATGAATTGCTGTGTTATTATTTTTGCTATTGTTGAATACATGTATGTGCTGTAACAACAAATCTTCATTTCATTCCACTATTGGATGTTTTGTGATATGCCCTTTCTTTTAATCATGCATGTAGCAATGATATGAATGACAATCTGTAGTAATTCGCTATTATCGCTCTGCATAACTAATTATGCAGAGCAATCTTAAATGGTTTAAACATCTATGATTTAGTGTTAGAGTCATCTATATGCCTGCCTTAAAGCACATATTATCAAACGCTACGCTTTAAAAATATTGATAAGTCCCGGGATTAGATTATAGTTAATATATTTTGCCGATAGTCTTAGTTGTTAGCTTATCACCATCATACATCATAAGTTACTCATCCATCCCACTTTTATCCATTATTGGGAAACTGGTCCCATTATCCCCAGTCGGAGCCACTATTCCAAACGAAAAAGGAGCTGTACTAAGGTCCGGACCGGGTAGTTTCCCCTTTGTTGTGGCAGCGATTTTCGAGGCCTCAACAGAACCTTAGAATGATTGTAGAAGAATTTTTGGAGATCTATATAAATAGATTATTTCAATGTTTGAACCTTTAGTGAACATAATGGTGCAATTACGCCCCATTTTTATTTCTTTAGAAGCTTTGTCATGCCATTAGAGCTAATTATCTTTCCTCATTTCCTTGCGATACCCCTTAATTCAACTTCATTTCCTTCCCAAAAAACTTTCAAGAAATGTTCTTGAAAATTAAAAAGCTATTGTACCCAAAGATTGTGACCATTGGACTCCTATTAGAACATCAACACCACCCATTGGAATGGAAAGGATTGGACTATTCAATACATGTTATTCCATGGATAGCTTGATATTATGGCACTTTCCAGAGAAATTTATGGTTCCTCCATTTGCGACCATCACTTGACACTGTAGTGCTGGATGTAGGAATCAATTCAATTCCTTGGCTATCTTACAATGAATAAAATTATGGGTACTACTCGAATCAATCAACACTATCACCTTTTCCTTCATGATATGTCCTTCTATCTTGAGAGTTTGAGGAGTGGTAATTCTTGCCAATGCATTACAAGATATGGTTAGATTCATTTATTCTTTCTCTGGGATTGATTCCTAGTGTATCTCCTCTCCTTTTGACGTTTCTTGTCCCTTTTCTTCCTCCTCTTCACAATCTAGATAAATTAATTTCTTCTGAGCACACTTATGACCTTTAGTGTATTTTATATCACAATTGTAACAGATCCCTTTTTCTCTTTTTTCTTCCAATTGTTGTGTCAACCTTGTAGATTGTGGAAGGCTAGGAGAAACAACACTTCCATCTTTATAGTTGTGAGTAGTAGGCTTCCTTGTTCCCATAATTTTGCTTTCAATTTTTCTTGCCAACCTGAATGCCTTCTCCAATGTATCAGGTTCCCATAGGTGAACCTCATGTTGGATGTTATCCTTTAAAGTCCCTATGAATACATCAATCCTATGCTCCTCTGGAATATCATTTACCCTTATATTCAATTTTTGGAAGTCCTCAATGTGGTCCACCATTGAACCCTTTTGTTTGAGATTTATCAATTGGCTAAAGAAGGTGTTGCTCTTTGTATCCTCATAATGTGCTATCATTTCCTCTATAAAAATTGACCAAGTGACCATTTTTTTACGAGTGAAAATCCATCGATACCATACAAACTGATTGGGTTCTAAATATAAAGTTGCAATGCGTACATTTTGTGTGTTTTTCACATTATGGAGATGAAAAAATTGCTCCATTTGTAGTATGCATGTTAAGGTATCCTTGCCATCAAAATTCCTCATATTGATATTGGGAATATGGTGGGTCTTAAATTCAACTTTAAATTATATGAAATCATGATTAACATTTATTTTTTTCTCATCATGATTTTCCTCTACTACCTTTTCGCCACTAAGAAGCCTTTCTTGTAGCAACTTGGTCAAACCTTCCTTCAAACCTTCCACGTCTTTCTTCAAGTCTTCCATGTTGCCTTTCATTTTTTCTTCTATAACATCGATCTTAGCTTCCATGCCACTCTTAAAAGAATTGATCTTAGCTTCAATTCCATTCTTAAAACCATCCATCTTAACTTCTCTTACTTTTTGTGAGAGCGAAATTTGTTGCACTTGGTCTCGTAATTTTGATATATCATGTTGCATTTCTTCCTCTTCTTCATGTGTCATGGTAGATATTTCAGGTTTCTTACTAGATGTTTCCATTTTATTTCTTTGGGGAATTAATTAATGATAATTATGCTTCACTATGCCCTTTGAATCACTTCAAACTAATTTTTCAAACAAAACTTATGCAAATTTTAAAAAACTACACACCCTTTTTTTTCGCTTTGTAGGAGCTCGATATTGAATATGTTGTATCTCTATAATTTCAGATCTCCAAGGTATGAAATTTTGTCCTGTGGTAGCCCTCTAAGTCTTTTTTCTAACCCCACAAGTCTGACCAAGATTGTATTCTTCAGGAAAGAGATATGTCGGATCTCCCACGATGACCTGATTATAGACTAGTTCAATAGAGCTAAATTGTACGGAGTTCCACGTGTCACTGTTTTGAACTTCAGCCCTGAAATTGATACCCAAAAAACTAAAGTCCGTCCTCTTTCTATCATGTTTTATGAAATTCAAATTTGATGCATAGAGAGGAAGTTATGACGATTTTCCCTAGGTCACCTGTTTGAGATGGAATTCTGGAGCTTGCAAAAACCCTAACTTCCTTAGCTCATATCTCTGACCATATAGCGAGTGTAATTTAGACATGGAGTTCATTACTATTTTGTCTCCATGTGGTTTCAATTTCAGGTTTTGAATCTTCCTAGAAGAAGTTATAGAAAAAATTCCATGATGTCTTGTTTGAAGCAGCGAAACCCTAGAATCCAAAGCTCTGATACCAAATGTTATGAAACCGACTCAAAAAATAGAAGAAGAAATACATCAAGACTTAAAAATTATCTTCTTCTAGGGGGAAAAATCCTTTACATTACAAAAATGAAAAATTATTGGATGATTCAAATGATAAAACCTCCTTTCTATATATAGGAGTCTACGGGGTCACAATATAATTAGAGCTGACATAACAATAATAATGTAAGGGCACAATAAGGGGATCTGAACCTCGAAGCCGAACCCTAAAAGGAGAACAGAGGGTTTTGTTGCTGGTCACCATGGCGGGGTGCGAAGGAGGGGGATCAGCTCCCTACTACAATTAAGTGGTTGCGGATAGAAGCAAGGGAGTTAGATCACATCACTTCAAGAAACCAACGGAGGTGGTAATAGAGGCTAAGAGTACAAAAAAATCGGAAATGATTAGACCTCAAGGACAGGAAGAGAATCATGAGGAAGCTAGTAAGGAGAAGAGGACAGAGGTTAGCAGTTTGAAATTTTCTCCTATGAGTACATCAGGGGTTTGTAAACCCAAGTCGACCACTATTCCTCGAGTTGTTTTGAGTGACCCAGTGCTGTAGGTACACAGAGACCATATGTTGGAGTATGCTATTATCTATAAATTTATGGGGATTTGGCTAAAGGAGAAGGCTTTGCAAGCATGGATAAGGAACCACTGGAAACCAAAGGGGGAAATTGACCTTCACCTTGGGTCCAAGGGCTTCTTCATGGTGGTGTTCACAAGATTAGAGGATGAAGACAGAGTGTTCAAGGGAGGACCCTATTTTACTCTTTTGCAAGCCTTTATATGAGACCATGGGTAATAAAATTTGTCCTAGAATGAGAAACTTTCACCTCCTTGCCGATATGGATAAGACTTTATTCCCTTCCTTTAGATTATTGGCTGGGGAGTCTCTAGAGGCTATCGGAAACAAGCTAGGGAATTTTATTAAGATCTCAGATGCAACTCTAAGAGGCAAATACACTTCCTTCGCCCAGATATGTGTGGAAATGGACATCTGGGGCACTTCCGGATGCAATAATTTTAGAAGTGTATGACGAGGAATGGGTGCAGGCGGTGGACTATGAACACTTTCCATTTAGGTTTCGTAAGTGCCATGAGCATGGGCACCTCTACAGGGACTGCCCATTGAACAAGCTGGAGAGAAATATGAAAGCCACTACAATCAAGGATACTGAAGGTTTTACTAAGGTTGGGGGTAAAGGAAAAGGAGGCAAGTGGTACCAAAAGAAAATTAATGAAGATGGACAACCTAGTCACAATAGTTTTGAGATCTTAGAAGAAGAAGTCAAAAACAACAAGACAAACCAGGAATCAGAGAATATTCCCACTGAGAAGGAAAGTGATACTAATATGGAGGATATACCAGAAAACATCAAAAAAAGGATGATAGGCCAAGAATTTTGGAGTTCATTAGGGACCACAAGATGACCCCAAGTGAGGCTGGAATGGAAGATCATGAATTGCAGGAGATTCTAGAGAGGGAGAATTAGATCTAGAAACGTTTCTGGAGCAGAGAATCACCAAAGGGGTAGACTCTTTGCCAAAAGAGGAGTTTTACAGGGTTCAACAACTCTTCCTTTGGATATCACAAACAAAGTGTTCTAGAGTCAAAAGAAACTAGGATAGCTAGGAGAATATGGGAGTGAAAACGATGGAGGATACACCGATGCAATCTTCCAAGAACTCGGGTAGGAAAAGTGGAAGAAAAACACAGAATGAGCTGCCGAACGATTGTGGGAAACTTATGATTAACTCAGGTAAGATGAGGGATCTTACCAGTTACTCCTTTACAAACCTTTCTTAAGGAAGCTTACAACCTGGAACATTAGGGGTCTAGGAAGTAAAAGGAAACAAATAACTCTTAGCAGTAGAATTAAAGTAGAAAAATCAGATATGGTTTTTATTCGGGAAACAAAATGTTCTATCGGAAAGATCAGAGAGATACACAACAAATGGTTAATCAAGTATGAGTATCTCGAGGTTAAAGTGGATAACTCAGTGGGTGGGATTCTTACTCTATGGAATCCTCCAAAACTTGGAATCCTGGATGCTGAAGCTTCTAGGAACTATCTATCGCTGGTGATTCAAACTTTGGGTGATAAGGAGATATAAATGATCACTAATGTCTACGATCCTAAAAAACTAAAAGACTAACTTAAGTTTCTCACCTCCCTTGAGAAGCTAAGAGAGATATATCCTGATATGCCTTGGATTCTGGCTGGGGATTTCAATATGATCAGATCTCTTACATAGAAAAAAGGCAGTACCAGAAAACTAGGCAGAGCTTCCATTGCCTTCCAGAACTTCATGAATAACATGGGGCTAGTGGACACCGAAATAGTAAATGGCACTTTTACTTGGAATAATAAGAGGGGAGGGGCTTCTCAAGTTGCCTCCAAACTAGATAGATTCATAATCTTAAAGGACCTATTTCTCAAAGGCCTTGATATGTCAACTTGAATCCTTCCCTTTAGAGGCTTGGAACGCTGCCCTGTCCAGCTTGAAGCTAATTTCATGGGTACACCGTGGAACAAACCTTTTAGGTTTGAAAATGTCTGGCTCTCCCACCTTGAATTCACTAGCAATATTGACAAATGGTGGGCGGAAGATATGCCCATTCAAGGCACTAAAATGTTCATGTTGCAGCATAGACTTAAACACATCAAATCTAGGCTTAAAGATTGGAACAAAAAAGAGTTTGGTAATATCATCATCTCAGAGGGTTTTACCAAGGAACGGAAAATTCTTACTGAATCTATTCAAAATGAATGGGAGGATTAGTGCATGCAAGAGGAGATTTTATGGAGACATAAATCGAGGGTGTAGTGGATTAGAGAAGGAGAAAGAAACATGAAGTTTTTTCATAGATAAACCTTGGGTCACAGATCTCATAACATAATTTCAAAACTTAAAGATTCTCAAGGGAATGAGCTCATCTCTCACAAAGAAATGGAATCTATCCTAGTTCAACACTTCCTTAGCGTAGTAGAGGAGCCTCTCGTCGACAGATCTTGGTTCATTAACAAATTCACCAAGTTCATTCCTAAGCTTGTAACCAGGGAAGACAACCACAATATTAACAGGCCAGTGTCTGAAGAGGAGGTTAGTGAAGTTATCAATGAGATGCAAAATGGGAAAGCTCCTGGTCGTGATGGCTTCAATGTGGACTTCTTCAAAGCTTGCTGGAAAATAGTCAAATAAGATATCCTTGATGTTGTGGAAGACTCTAGAAGATCCAAAATTGTTTTGAAAGCTCTTAATGCCTCCTTCATAACTTTGATTCCAAAGCAGGAAAAATCTATGACACCGAATAGATTTAGACCCATAGCCTTATGTAATGTGGTGTGCAAAATTATTTCCAGAGTGATCGCTAATAGACTCAAGCCTCTTCTTCCTGCTCTCGTCTCAGAGGAGAAAACTGGATATGTGGAAGGAAGACAGATTCTCAACAACATCATACAAGCTCACGAGGTGGTACACTCTCTTAAGAGCAATAAGCAAGCTGGTATGATCATGCAGCTGGACATAGCGAAAGCATATGATAAGCTAAGTTGGTCTTACATCTGGGCAGTGCTAAGAGCTTATGGCTTCGACCACAACTAGATAAGATGGGTCATGGCCCTTGTGTCCATGGCTAGCTTCTCCATTCTGCTTAACGGCTCTCCCTTTATAACCTTTATGCCTTCTAGGGGTCTCAGACAAGTGGATCCACTCTCTCCCTTCCTCTTTGTTCTCATGATGGAAGGGCTAGGCAAAGCGATCAAAATGGAAAATTGTGAAGGAAGAATCCAGGGTCTGCAACTTACTTAGGATGGTGTTGCTTCTACTCATCAACAATTTGTTGATGACACAATGCTACAGGGCATTCCTACAGTCAAGGAAGCCAAATCTTTCAAAGAAATCCTGAATGACTTTGCATTGGCCGCCGGTACAGAGGTAAGCCTTGAAAAACCAAAGGTGTTCTTTTTTAACACAGATATTGCTATTCAGAGGAACCTCACCAGAATTCTTGGGTTTCAAAGGGATCAGTTACCTTCCAAGTACCTTGGAATGCCTCTTACTGAAAAACCTTTGAGTAAGGGAGTGTGGGAGACGGTAACTAATAAACTTTAGGACAAAGTCAGGAAATGGACCTGCAGGTCTTTGAATTTGGTGGGGCATCTTGTGCTAACTAAGGCTATCCTGCAGGCTGTACCCATTTTCATGTTTTTCAGCTCTTCCTGCTCCTGAAGGAGTTATGCAACAAATCAAGAGTATTCAACGAGATTTTCTTTGGAACAAAGGGGAAGAGAAAAATAAGTTGGCTTTGGTAGCTTGGGACAAGCTCTGCAAACTTAAGGCCCATGGTGGTTTGGTTCTTCATGACCCTGAAATCCTCAGCACAGTTTCAGGAGCCAAACTTTGGTGGACGTGGCTCAAGGAATCAGCCACCCCTTGGGCCAAGATTTGGAAGTAGAAATATGAAAATAATTGGTAGGAGAGGGATCATATCCGAATGTCAGGGCTCATCAAGGGCTCCCACATTTGGAACCTTGCTTGGGAGAATAAAGCTATTGTCCAAAATCATAGTTTCTGGGAGATCCGAGATGGGAACCTTGCACGGTTTTGGGAGGATAAATGGCAGCAGGAACCAAATCTATTTAGGGAAGAACTGACCGATCTCAAAAATGACACTAGCAACAAAGGTCTACTTATGGTAAGTGACTTCTGGGATCAGGTAAGGAACAATGGTAAATGGAGAATGTGGAAGGATCTTAGTTACAATGAAGAGAATCCTTTGAAGGCCTAGGCGGATGCTCTTGCTCTTGACTTGGAGCAAAGGAAGATTTTGGTGTCATCCTCGTATGACCAACTGAGATGGGGTCGAAACAACAAAGGCACCTTTAACCTCAAAGAAGCTAAATGCATGGCCCTAGGTTTAGATTATCCAAACCCTGATCAGGTTTGGAATGACCTTTGGCAGAACTCGCAATGGATGAAAATCAAGTTTTTTATATGGTTGGTTCACCAAAAGAAAATTCTCACATGGGACAATCTTCTAAAAAGGAGCTTTGCTGGCCCATCCAAATGCCATCTATGTGGCTTACAGGAGGAGACGATGGAACATTTACTAAACCTCTGCCCCTTCACCTCTACCTTGTGGGATTGGGCGGCCTGAGTCTTCAGGTAAACTGACAGGGACAAACTTAGCATCACCAACACTTTGAAGAATTGGAGGAAAGACTTCTCAGGTAATGAAATAATTAACAAGGCTTGGATTCTAGTTCCAAGCTTTATTATCTGGGATGTCTGGAAAGAACGCAATGGTATGATTTTCAAGAATAAAACAGGCTCAACCCAGAACATCATTATCCAAATTTTATGACAGCTCAAAGATACAGTAGGAGCCCTTATGTGAAAAATTCCTGAGGACCCTCCTTTGCGCTAGGATGCTCACATATTATTGTAGTTGGGTCTCCATTCTCTGGTTTCCCAAGGTGCTCTCAAGGGTGTGAGCAAAAGAACTGCTGGGAAAGATATCTGGCAGCCTCCTCCTCATGGTTTTTGGAAAATCAATATAGACGGGGCCTCTAAGGGCAACCCAGGGATGGTTGGATTTAGCGGTGTCATAAGAGATGAGCAGGTGTGCATAAAGGATATCTTTCATAGTCATTTGGGGACTATCACTAATAACATGGCGGAGCTCATGGCCTTAGAGTAGGGCCTGGAAATCCTAATGGAGTCAAATTTACACAACGCCATCATTGAAGATGACTCTGAATTGGTCATTAATGCGACCAAGAAAATGTGTAATGGAACAGCACCTGGAAAAGTGTTGAAACATTGGAGGCTCTCGTAGGTCTTTTAGCATATTCATTCCCACTTGCGAACCATGAGAATCGTCAGCTTCGTTCATGTGCGAACAAAATCCAATATGTTAGTTGATCATTTGGCGAATGAAGGAGTGCTATGTAAGGAAAGCTATATTCAGTACGACTGGGATTCTATGCCCTCTGGTAAACTGCATGATGATTGTCAATGACAGGCAGCTAAAGACATGGAGTAGTTCCAGATCATGAACAATGAGCAGGAGGAAGACTAGCGGGAGTAGGAGAGAGTGGAAGTCCTTGAGCCTAGTTGAAGTGTTGCAGTAAATTCTAACTGTTGATCCCACAATCAATGCTTATGTCATAGCTAACTACAGGGGTTGAGCATTTGGTAAAAAATGTGCTAGTTGAAGGGCTGCAAGCCATAGGATTTGATGGCCTTCATTATCGAAGGGATATGTGGTTTTAAAATGGTCGAAAGTTAAGTCTAAGAGCGGACCCGAAGTTTTATAGACCAAGGTTTATAATCTATATGGCTCCATGAAGCGGGTAAGTGTCGAGAAAGTTTTCGATGCGATATCATTGAGGATCGTCGTATCAAATGGGTTTTGATCTACGATGTAGGTTCACCGTGCAACTCTGTAGATCAGAGACATTATCAACTGTCCGATTAAAGGTAAGATCGACGGTGGAGATTGAGCGATAAGAATTGAGCGATAATATTTGGGGAAAGATCAACATTCTGAACACCTAGGAATAATGACCAGGGGTATAATTTTGTTTTTGTGTGTAAGTTTTTTGGTTTTGTTGACCCTGGTGTTTGTTTATCATCAATAGGTCTATCTTTTGTTGTTATTTACACTTGTAAAGACGTGTACCATATGTAATATTTTTTTTGGTTAATTGAAGGCTCCACTTTTACTTGATTGAAAAATAATAATAATGTAAGGGCACAAAAATAATAATAGTGGGCTTCTATGGGGAAAAATAATAACAATATGGGAACTACATGAGCACAACAATAATAATAAGGGGGATACACTGAAAATAACAATGAGGGAATACACTAGTATTGTAGGGACTTAATAGGGTAGATAAGATGAACGAGTTGATGAGCAATTAAATATAAACATACTTAAATGAATTTTATATTTAATCTCAGAAAGAAAACATTTAAGATTGTTTAAATAAGCCAGAATAGAGTACCATAAGTAAATGCATCTCATAATCTTCTTGCAACAATAAGGAAGGAAAAACCATGTGAAAACTCAGAAAGAAGAACTTAAAACAAGGAGAAACATTAGCATTTATTTGACATAAGAATCCTGGAACAACACTGCCTTTGTATTTATGAAATTGATTACTTCAAAATATATATCACTTCTTACAATCAAGATAAAGCTCTTCCTTTCATAATCCAACCCTTTCTAAATCTTCTTAGAAAATATTGATAGTGTTTGTTTCGAATTAATTCAGACTTCAAAATAAAATTTATTACAAAATAATGTCTAGTAAAATAATGTAGACATTCCAAAAATAGAATTAAGTGATAGGAAACCTAGTCTATTTCTGATGTTCTATTCAAACTTTGAGGAGAATTGTTGCTGACTGTAGCTACTTTTGTGCTTCTTCTGTTTGCCTGCTCCCCAGTTTGTAGGATTCTTGTTTACCCTTATTCAACAAACTCCAACAATTTATCCCACCGCTCTTCACTAGGAATGGAGAAATTTACCATGCTCCAAAATCTCTCATCTACTTCTGTATATGTCTAAAAATTTGGCTTATTGAGAAATATATAGTGGAATTCATGCTAAATGTAGAGTTTGTGTTGTATTCCTTCCAGGAAATCTCCTCCAGTTATTTTTCCTCTGACCTTGGTGAATTTGGAAGTATTTGTAGCTATGTTGCATAATTGGTCTTGATAGTTCTCTAATGGAATCAATTTTCCATTAGAGGCTTTTAGAGTTGGAAGTCCTTTTTCTTGAAATAAATTAAATTTTCTGTTAAATATTTTCACCTGTAACTCAAAATCTTTGCATTTATTCTCCAGTTTTATCATGAGGTTCTTCTTTGTCAGATATCTCTTCACTTCCATAATTGTGCATGTTATGCCTTGAATTTGGACTTCTTCTAGCTCATCTCTAGTCTTCGAGTTCAGCATCTTAATAATCCTGTGTGCTTACCCTATTTTTTGTTCAATCTCAACTTTTGTTTGCTCAACTACTGCTTTGACCCTTTGTATTAGCTCCTCCCACTAAAAAATAATTTGAAATTATGGCCACAATTATGTAATATTGGCATTGATGTTATGCCATATACTTTTCTTGGCCTCTACCAACATTTGAGTTGTCAAAGATTGATTCTCATATTTTTTGATTTTTTGAGACAATTTGAAATTCCTATGTGCCTCTGCTAGATATGAATTATCATCTTTTATTTTTTTTCCTCCATATTTGTCAGTGTTGTCATTAACCTCTCTTTATCCTTATTTGTTATTGATAGTTCTCCCAAAGCTTTGACTACTAGCTTTTCTGAAGAATATGCAGTGGATGTTTCTGTTGTTTGTTTTAACGTCTTTCCATGTCGATGTACCTGTAGCTACTAATTGTTCCTTCTCTTTTAACAGTGTCTCCATGTCTATCTCCATTTTTTGAATTTTAGTGTTATGTTCAACTATTAGTTCGAACAACTTTTCCTTTTCCTCTAGATTAGTTAGTTCTTTGGCCTGAGGGTGCTCTATGGTTGGAAGCTTGAGTTGTTTCCTCAGAGCTTTAATATCTGCATTATTATTTTTAATTATCTCCTCACCTACTTTGATATTAGTAGGATCATATCCTAGCTTAATCATTAAATGTTCCAAAGATTTGGTTATAGTGTCTTTCGCCAAAGATGACATTCACTCTATCTTTATATGTGAATGCATATTATTCAAGAAGGCCCATAGTTTTGAGGGAGCCATGGCTGAAATTTCCAGTGTTGAATAAATCATTTCACCTACCTGTTTATGAAAATCAATTTGATCAATTGCATTGACCTTTTTGGTATCAAAAGAAAATACTCAAGCTTTGTAGTCTTCTACACTTTTTGGGACTTGAACCGTGGGTTCCAAGAATGCTAATTGGAACTGCCCCTTCTCAGTGTCAAGTGTAGTAAGAAACATGTTCTGAGTAGTAGAAGTTTTCTTCGAGAACTCCGAATATGTTGTAGCCTTCAATGCTTCATTCTTCTTCTTGATCTCCATGTACGTGGAAAAAATATTCTACTATGTTGGAATATGATATGCAGAAGACATAGGTGACTCATTTGTCTCCTGAACATATGGGAATGAAGTGGTGCGAATACCTGTCTAAACCATTGTGGTTTTCTCCTGTGAGCCCTTTTCTTCTGAGAATTTTTCTTGAATATTTATTATCTGAGCATCACTTTTAGTATCAATCTTAGTATCAATCTTTGGATCCTTCTTTCTCCTCTTGAAAACATGAAATTCTGCAGCTTGAGCTTCTAAATATGTAGGGGACATACTTTCCCTTGATCTCTTTATTTCTTTTTCCTTTGGAATAGGAGTTTGTAGAGATGATTGACTAACAATTTTCTCTTCAGCCTCGTGTACTGTGTTCTCTGTCTATTGCTCATGATTGTCATATTTCTCTATCTCTAGCCTAGGTATATGTGCATATGGTGTTGTCTTCTATTCGACTCTTAGTCTTGAAATTATCCCTAATGGATCATAAGACCATGTGAAGCTTAGCTTAAATTTCATTTTCTTTAGTATTTCATCCACTTCCTTTGTTGTTGCTATGGTATTTACAATATAAGGCCCAACATGTGCCTTCAATTTAAATTGTGCCTTCTTTTTACTTGATACAAAATGTAGGTCATCCATGTTTAACATCTATCTAATGTATTCTAAGGCAAAAATCCTTACTGATACAAATACTAGTAATCAATAGGGAGGAAGCACACACCCATAGATTCGAATCTCTGTATAGTTCTGGTAGAGATAACCGTCTCCAACTTTATATTGTTCTGTAATATGAAAAACCTTCTTGATCTCTGGTGAAATCCTTGGTATAATATCGCTACTAAGAAGACACAAGGATGTATGTAAAAAATGATCCACAAAATTGTTGAATGAATAATCTTTTGAATTCCTTCTCACCAAAGAAGTCCAGTGAATGACTGATAGTGGACTTCCTTGATCATCCATCTTATGTAACTGGAACTTGAACCTATCTGCTTGATAGAATAACATTAAATACACAAGTATTGACTGGTGTTTGAATGCACCTTCAACTTTAAATTTTAGAAATTTCTCATGAATAACATCTTACAAGTATTGACTGTAATTGAAAATGAGTGATGGCTTCTGACCAACTGAAAATACTGACAAGAAACCTAACACTACTTCATCTACCCATTGGTTTGTGGGATAACCTAATAGGCAAGTAACCATGGAAATAACTTGTCTTGACATCTCAGGGAAAATAGAAGCAAACTATGGAGGATTTGTTCTAGGCAATTCAAAATTTTCAGGCAGAAAACATTGAAAAAAATGGGCTCACTGGGGGAAGGTAAGCTTTTTGTATATTTCCATGAGTGCATCGGTGGAAAATGGGTGTAAAGATGTTTGAGATTGAATTTGAAGGGCTTGACAAATAGATTCTATGGTAATTGAGAATAAGATTTCATCTTTTTGAGCAATTATTTCTTTTTGAATGGGGAGGTACCTAAGATGACACCAGGTAGAAAATTCTAGGAAAATGTGAGTATGGGGAAAGGTAAATCGAGTTAGAAATGATTCCCAGATGCTTAAATTTTCACTATTATATAAATCATTTTGTTTCACCCAATTATGAAGCTCATACAAATCAAATTCACATTGAGTTTCGCTATCTTATACTGTGTGTCAACTAAGAAAATCTCATTTAAATTGGGAACAAAGGGTAAGACTAGACTCTTGACCACCATTTTCACTTTTCCCTTATGTGACGATATTTGAGATTTCAGAGAGGCCCAAGGGAAATTAGATGATTTGTACTTGATTGATACTGAAAGAGGATGGTGATTGAAGAGGGCACTGGTGCACTGAACGATCTCTGAGCGTTAACCTGGACTGGTACAATGAAATGAAAAAGGAAGAAATGCTTGGCAATGCAGGATTTTTAAAGTGAAAAGGGAAAGAAGATCAATGATAAAATTACTGTTTATGTAGCGTCACAGTTAATAGTTTTAAATATTTGCGGGAGTTTAATGACCAACGTCTACATGACCATTAGTAGAAGATTTCGCCAACATTGATATGATGTAAGGGGTGAGGTGACATGGACGGATGCAGTGGGGTGGTAGATGTGGTGGCATGGCATGATTGGAGTGGGAACCAGCGGTAGCAAGGAAAAATTGAAACATGAGGTAGTTTTTAGGGGGGGGGAGGGTGGGGCGGGCAGTTAGGCGGTAAGTTGTATGGGAGGAGAGGTCCCCGAAATTCCTGTGGGCCACTACGTAGTCAATGGTAGTTTTAGGAAAACCATTTTTCATAGCCCCCCTCCTTAGTAATGTTCGGGAGGTCGGAGGAGCCCGAACGTCGTTCCTTGCCATTGATTTTGGCAGGGATGATCTCATTCGTCCAAAAGCACCAAAGCTTTATTGCAAGATGACAAAACATCTTGTCGACATTCATTCACCATCTAAAACATATTTTCGCTAGTTTAATCAAGATTTAAGGATAAACAAAACAACTTAGTAGGAATTTTGACTACGTGCCCTTTGGGGATTTATTTTTTATTATATATTTCTCTTTTTCCAATTTATATTCATTTCTTTTTCTTTATATTATTATTTTATTTTATTATTTTTCTATTTATTTTTCTTTTCTTTTCTTGTTTTTCTATTCTTCTCTTTTTCTTTTTAACAACTAAAAAACTTAAAATGAAAAATAATTTACAACATCCCATTAGGATAAATAATTAGACAATCATACCTTGATCATTATATTTATAGGACACTAACATAAGCCAACCTTGAACAAGGGAGACTATTACATCATTGGAGCAATGGAATACTTTACTAAGTAGGATGAGTGTAACACCCCTCATTTTCCCCCTACTTTTTGTAATGTTAAATGTGACTACAATACCAATGTGGAGAACCACGAATGACCAATACACTAACTAAGCATTTACTAATTATTATTTAAAATTAATTAAGACAACTAAAGGAAGGAAAACCTTATGGATCCTTATTCTAAGCGAAGTTTCTTGCATGCATGTTTTGGAAGCCATGCCCAACTAAATTTAATGTTGAAGCCACTTGCAAAATGGGGAACACCACTACCTAACAGATTTTGTTGTGATGCGATTAGGTAAGAACTAAATTTTTTTGACAATCATTATGAAGATTCGATTGGGGCAGTGGAAGCATAGGGTGGTGCCTATTCCCTTGCCCCCCTTGTGGATTGAGGAGACAGTTGGAATGCCCCTCCAGGAAAACAAAGGATGAGCCAATTTTGCATTGTCCTAGATGCACCGAAGGATGTAGAGGAATTATCTATATACATACATGGTAGAAAAGAAACGTGGTTGAGATTTATCTAATTAGATATTCATTGTTTGAATCTTGGTGGTTGATCTTAAGACAAATGTTGGTTCTCTCAGGATTTCATGTTTTCCTTTGAATGACTCACACTCTCTATTTTTTATGTATGTTCTTGAGGTTGATCACTAATCATGTATTAAAATTGGTTTTCCCTCTCTCTTTGGTGTGTATTCCATGCATATAGAGCATGCATAATTAGTGTGTAATTCCTTATTTCATGATGGGGTGACCTTTTCTCCCGAGTGTGGAGGTTAGGATACTGGTGGTGTTGGGGCATGAAGAAGGGATTTTAACTCTTCTAACTCTGGGATCAAGTTTGTAGCTTGTCCAAATACTTCACAAAAAGCACAGAGTGGTGGTACCCAAGGTGTGGAAGAGTTCACCACTTCCAACTTCTTACATTTTTTCTTATCCCTCTAGCTTGCCCCATGCTAGTGGTTACACTAGTGTAACTCAATTTGGGGTGGTTTCCTAAAGGGGAGCTACAGGAATGATGCCAGTTGAGGTGATTCCTAAGTGTAAAGACATGGACTATGTCGCTAGATACTAGACAGGTATCGTAAGAGCCATAGTCAGTAATGTAAGTGTTTCCATGACTTGGTGCGAGACGAAACCAGGTGGAGAGTATAATAAGGGTGCCTGAGTGATAACGTAGGGTAGGAATGTTGAGTCACTAAAAACAATGCTAGAGGTGTCGAGAAATGGTTCCTTAGGTTGCAGTGTGTTTGACGAGCTCATCATGCACACTAGGGCCAGGGGGGGGCTCTAATACCGATGGGCCTCTTGGGTATGTTATAAGAAATGATGATGGTTTAAACATCCATAGGGCCATTTCCATAAAAGTGGTAATCAACTCTTTATGGGATCTGTTGATGGCACTAGACCTACCAACATGTCAAGGGGATCTCCCCAGTAAGAATTCCCAATTAGACCTTAGACTTTTTGGTGTAGGAGTCCCAATAGTGGGTCGTAAAGTAATGCCTTGACCGCGATGTCGTACAGAGGCAAGTAAGATAATTCTGTTAGTAGCAAGGGTGTGTCTGCTGTAGTGAGTCAAGGAAGGTGTACAAGAGGTTCTAACACATAAGGGGGAGAAAAGGGTGAAGGTGAGTTTTAGGTTGAAAGGGATCAGTCCCAACTCGGCTAGGAACACATAACACAAAAGGACATACAAAGCTTCCGGTGGAGCAGTCCACTCAGATGTGGTAGTCACAACATGCAAGGTAAGATAACACACACAACACTCACAGATTAGTCCAAACGAGTGCAATGGTTGTTATAGCAAGGTTCATGTGAAAGATCTGTTTGGTGTTCGGTAGGGCAGTCGAAACGGAAAGTGACAACATTAACAACATATACAACACATTTGCAACAAGATTCATATAATTGCATGTGAATCAGTTCATACACAAATACATAAGTTAAACAACATATATCATTAAGGCAACTGGAGAAGTCCAACTACAATAACAACATATGCATGAAAATGTGTTGGCTCTTATTATATAAAGTGTAAGTTCCAATCATACAATACATCCATGTAAACCTGCTAGCCTCATCAGTGAAACATTATAGCCACATCTGCTTGCTCCTCCAAAGAGATGTACTAGCTCCGTGCAGTGGAGAAGCCAAGGCGTGTTACAATACTGTCCAAGCTTTCTTCAAGATAGTCTTAATAGAAGTTTGGTTGAAAAAAAGCCTAAACAATGAGTTATGAGGGACTATTTATAGAAAAGGGTGGGGTGACCCTTAACATTCCCCTTTGTGATAGTTCAACTACCCACATGACTCTTCACCTACTCTATGATTGTTACATCCAACTATTGCCACTTGACTTACACTTGACATGGTTGAACATTACAATGCACATGTACTCATGTGAGATAACATGGCTTGAGATAGCCATGCAAGACATCGCTGACACTCGGTCTGCTGTGATGAGACCAACTCTTTGACATGCTTGTGATGGTGAAGGTCGTGAGATGATTCCAAACTTGGTCGTTCGTGATGGTGTGTATGTGCCTTATGGTGAAATCTTGCTAAAGTGAACTCTTACCTCCATTGCAACTGATGCATTGGTTTGGCTCCTTCATCCAAATTGTCTGCTAACATGTGCAGGGTCTTCTTGGATGTGGATGAACCAGAAACACACTAATGCATAGTGTCTGTGCTGATCTTCAAGTTTGTTCTGGTGGTCATGCGCATCAACTTGCCGAAGTAGATGTTGAGCTTCAGTTGGACTTGCTTCTTGTCTTCGCCTTGGTGAGTGTGCTAAATGGGTTGGATTGCATGCGTGCACACAATGACATCCATGTTGCTGAATCCCTTACATGTGCTCAACAACACTTCCCACCATGTCTGCTTCGTGTCATCTATTGGGATGGATGTTTAACATGTACATGGGTAGTTTCATTCGTGAGTGCATGTTGCGCCCAGTGTTGTTCCTGATTCTACTGCCACTCATTTGTTTGTCTGTGCAACTTCATGTTCTTCCTTGAGTTGCTACTATGACACATGCAACTTCTTATTCATTCCATTCTCTATCTTCATGCGACCTTCATGTCACGCCATCACCTCATAGCCTGAGTCTCCAAAGTTGCTTTCATTATCAGTGGATCTGCTTGATCTTGCAACTTTGTTCTGCCTCTGTTTTGTCAACAACCTTCCTCTTTCATTTGTTGCATTCACTATGTTCGTTGCATTTGGTATGCTACCTTCAGCTGTTGTTCATGATGTTGCTCGTTGTGATGCTACTGCTTGATGTCCTTGTCTATGAACAACTTGATGTCTTCGTGAGTAGGCAAGCTCATAGACACTTGATCTATTGCACCTTTTGGTGTGCTCTGAAAAGTGTCTTCGACTCTGCTCTCTTGGAAACCATTGTACCTGCATTGCTGAGAGGAAAATGAGCACCTGCAATACCTGGGGACATGGAAACACTCATGGCAAGAAAAATTTTAGTTGAAAACCAAAATGAACTTTGAGAACTGACTTGCAACCTAATTGTGTGACTGATCGCGCAATTTCAGCTGAGAGGTTAGGAGACCGACTACGAAGACTACACAAGGCCCAATCTAGGTTGCTAGGAGACTGATTGACTACTGGAACTACACAATGCATAGTCCAATCCGGATGCTAACTTTTTGGATTGTGCAATGCACAATTCCAGCTTGGAAGGACAAATAGCCTAAGGAAAAATTTGCGCAATTTCTTGGGCCAAGCAACCAATGCCCTCCAGAAATGCGCAAAACAGTCCTAGAGGCTAGTGCTGGGTAGGAATGCATAAAGATGGAGATGAAGGTGATATTTCCTTCCCCATATTGTGCAATGAAGCCTTGGTGAAGGCAGAGTCAGGGCCAAGGTTGGCCTGACTCACCGACGGCCAACTGAAAGCAACTAAGTTAGTAAATGCATGGCGACACTAAGTGATAGCAGAAGTGATTGATAGTGCATGAAAAACATGAATTAAAGATTCGACAAACAGATCAACATGAATGTGGGTGAGGTAGTTCGTCAATTGGGCGAACGTCCGTGCAAAATAGTTTCATGCATGCGACAATACTGAGATAGAAACAAAAACTAAAATAGAGCTAGGAAAAGCTAGTATACATGTAAATGACAACAAGCATTCAAAGAAATCAAGAAAACAATCCTCCCACAAGCGAAAACACAAAAATAAATAGAAATGCAGCATAATGCATGGGAAGAGGGCTTACCCTGAAACAGCTGAGCTAAATGTGTCGAATGCTCCTTGACGTGATGTGGGATGTCAGAGTTACAAGGTTGATGTGAGGAATGAGCTTTTCAACATCTGGTTGATGAGTTTTGATAACATCGAGGTTGTGATGCTCATGCCACAAATCTAGGGGAAGCGACACTTGGTGGGAGGTTTCTGAATTGCTCCTTGCATGTAACCTTCGATTGCTAAACATAGATCCCTAAGACAAGGGATGCCTTTGCATGCTGCCTTAGGAGAAGCAGACTATGCATGCAATTCTGTTTTGCTCGGTCCTGGAGGGAATCGATCAAGTCAGCTGCACATGCAAGAGGTTGTTCGACTGCTTGAAGGAAATGCGCATTTCTGGCTGGGAGATGGGCTGACTGCCCAAGAGATTTTCACAATTTTTGGGCATGGCAGCTGATTGCTACCCATATTTGTAGAAATTTTGAGCTGAGAAACCTTACTAGGGAAATTTGCGCAAATCCTGCTGGGAGTGTTGGCAGGCAGGATTGCGCAATCCCGAAGCCCAGCAGGCTGCAAGAGAGAATTGTACAATTTCTGGAGGGAAGGTTGGTTTCCCTCCAGAAATGTGCAATTTTCAAGGGGAATCTGCTCAGCCTGTAGTTGGACCAAGTCCGGCTGAACAGCCTGTGAGGGGAATGGATCAAGCTGTGACCGACAGGTTGCCTTTGTGCAAGAAAGACATTGAAGCTTGTGAACTTGAGGAAGCAAGGAAAGTTTTTGTGAAGGTTGGAAGGGAGGCCCCAAAACAAGGCTAAGAATAAATTTTTGAGGGTGGTTGTAGCCGCTACAACACTTGCCAACACACTGGTAGAACTCCGACGCTCTGAATGGACCTTGTTCATGAAAAGCAAGTCTAACACCTTCGGAAGTATTGTTTAGTTCTTAGCTCATCTTGGTTTCACACTAACTTGATTGTACGATGTAGAATTTGCCAAACCCTTGGTCAATTGACACACATTCTAGGCAAAGGAAGCACAATTGTTTCGATTGGGTTTGAGTGGTATATAGGTGCACAAGCAATATAGTTGTGAGAGTCTTAGTTTCATCTCAGGTGTTGCTCCACTACCAGCAGGGCTAGACAGTACCTCGGTGGAGTCACATAGGAACACAAGCATGGCTCTGCTTCCAGCAAGCCTGGTCAATACCCTGGCAGAGTTACTTGCATCATCTCCCTGCGCAAGAAGTCTTTCTCTTCTTTCACCTTATTCATTTTTCATTTTTCATTTTTTTGACTTTTTTTACTTTTTCATTTTCACTGTGCATAGGACTTATTCATTTTAGAGGTGGAAGAGGCATCTCGACTTATTGAGAGTAGAAGAGGTTGTTCCAGAAGAGAAGTAGTTTATTATATCTTTGACGTGCCTATTAAGGTTTTCCCCCTCACCTTACTCTACTTGACTGAGCTGACAAGGGTTAACCAAAAAACAACAGACTAGAGAAGGTGACACTAGTTAGCACACAAGTGTTGTGTGTTCACCAAGGTTCACTTTGAAAAATACGTATTTTCCTTCGACGTTATCATGAACTAAAAGTAAAAATCTCATCATACATGGGCAAGATGATAGATAACCAAGTCGTAATAGCTGTACAAGCCCTCTTGTACTTTACCCATCTTGCTTTAAGAGTCATACATGATTTCATGCAAAAATAACCTATGAATGAAACAAGTGAACTAACAAATAACAAAGAAAATCAAGAGTGGAAGAAAAGTGAAAGCGAAGCAAGTAAACAAACAAGTAAGCAAGCAAACAAGCAAACGAAGCATGTAAGCAAATAAGCATGCAAGCGAACAACTGAAAGAAAACACTACTCCTACTCCTACACTAATGGTACATGGGCCTGATCACATGAAGTGATACTTCCAATGCAGCCATTGGTGCATTAGTAGACCCATGTTGGTGAAGGCTTGGTCTATGAGCAACCCAGTTGTGCGAACCAGGAAGCAAGAAAGATATAACAATGAAGACAAACACACTTCATGTTTCAAAGTGCCCACAGACATAGGTGAGTGCAAGTGCATGACGGGCGGTCAGTGGACTTATCATGGTGCTGTGTGACACTACGTGTAACTTTGAAGCATAAGAAAATTCTTGAATGTGACAGGCAAGCAAACTAAAGAAATAAAGATAACTTGTGTCGCACATGAGTTCTTGCAATGTAAGACTCCTCCAATGCATGAGCAATGGAATCGTGCAGTTCAAGTGGAGGAAGTGTGATTTATGAGTGAGATGGATCTTGAGTGCATATAGATGAGTGATGAGGATCCTTGGGTGATTGAACAATTTCATGAGCGGAAGTGAGACTAACCCCAAGAGGGTGAGGGCCTAACATAACCATCAGCTTGGGCTGAAGTGCCTCGATAGTCTTGGGTGTCTCAAATTCATTATTGGGTAGATCATCATACACCGGTGGCTTCGAAAGATAACCAGTGATATATTCATGGTCGTGATAAAAAATGGAAGCAAATGGATCATGATCGCCATGATCAGAAAAATCAATGAATTATTCGGCATCCTCATGATCAGATGAACCGAACAGAGGGGTAGATGAAAAGTGAACAAAATCATCCTCTGTGTTTTTGGAAAAGACAGATGAAGGATCAAGTGGATTTTCAAAGTGTAACTTATCCTCTCCGTTGTCGAATGATGGACTAACATCTGATGAGTGTTGCGAGTGATCAACAATGGGTGCATCCATGGATGAAGACACACATGAAAAATCATGGATGGCGGGTTCACCAAAGAGGTCAGGAAAGAATGGAGGGGGCTTGGATGGAAGGGAGTCATCCTTCACTGAGTGTTGATGTTCAAGCTCCCACTCATACTCTTCATGAATGACAACGCATGTTGGTTTTGCAACACCAACTTCCTCAATGGGTTTTTCCTAGTTCACAACAAGTGAAGAGTCTCGAATGGACAAACACAAGAGAACATAATCTGGAGGAACACCTGAGTGTTAGAAAATTATATATTATGCAGCAATGGAACACATAAAATATTGTAGAAATATAAACACAGAAAGTGCATAAAACAAGAGAGACACAGATATACGTGGTTCACCCAGTTTGGGCTACGTCCACCCCGAACAGCCAGTCCTTCCTTTCTATTATCCAGCAAAATGAAGAGACACAACCTACAACAAATCCGCTGTAATATCCTCTATTTTCTCTCACAGTCTCACCTCCCTATTTCCTGCTCACAGAATACACATCTATCACACAGCCTCAAATACAATGCCCTCATACAAAGAGAGGGGTTGCCTTTTAGGGAAAAAAACCCTAAGCTAAACATAAGTTCTACCGTCAGATCATCTGCCTAATGAACGACCCATATTGACTAGAAATTACTATACTTTTACTTGTGCCGCCCCCCCTAGATCCCCCTTGCAGCGAATATTTTATGGGCGGTGTTTCCGCCCCCATTTCGAACTGGGGTCCAATGTGGCGATACCTTTGAATATAGAATATAATCAGGCTCCACACCCAACAATCTCCCACTTGGAGACTGATTGTAGCAACTCCACCGCTGCTCCATTTGCTGGACAATGACTCCGCTTTGGACCTGGCTGTTTCTCATCTTCATCGTCATCCTTGAAGACCAATTTAAACTGAGCATATTCTCAGTTTCTCCCTGGTTACAACTTTTGTTAGCATATCTGTAGGATTCTGGCTAGTGTGTATCTTTTCCAGCTTCAACTCTCCATCTTCCAACACTGATCGTATGAAATGGTACTTGAGCTGTATGTGTTTAGTCCTAGAATGAAATGTTGAGTTCTTTGTAAGATGAATGGCACTTTGGCTATCAGTATATAACGTGCCCATATCATGCTCCTTACCCAATTCACCCATAAACCTTTGTAACCAAATAATTTCTTTACTAGCCTTTGTAGCAGCAACATACTCTGCTTCTGTTGTTGAAAGTGCAACAACACTTTGGATTTTTGAAACCCAACTGACAGATGTTCCTCCAACAGTAAATACATATCATATAGTGCTCCTCCTGCCATCTCTATCACCTGCCATATTTATCAACGCCCCCCTCCCCTGGACCCCCCCTGCAGCGAATATTTTACAGGCGGCGTTGCCGCCCCCATTTCGAACTGGGGTCCAATGTGGCGATACCTTTGAATATAGAAGATAATCAGGCTCCACACCCAACACTGAGTGCAAAGAAGGAGGTCGAAGAAAAAATGCATATGAGAGATGAAGGAATCACAACAAAATCTACGCGAAAATTGAGTGAATTGATGTTGGGAGAGTGTGAAGGATGAATAGGTGTGTGAGCATGATCCTCAACATCACTGGGAAATGTTGGAGTCGTTGAATGAGAGGAAGGCAGAAATTCAGTCGAGATGGTGACCACATCCACATGAGATTCTATAGCTCCATCAATGAAGAATGTTGAGCGAGGCTTGATTTCAAAATTTCTCTTGGGACGGGCAAATTTTTTAAGGCAATACTCAAACCGGTCCCAAAGATAAGAAAATTTCATCTCGCTCCTTAGAGCTTGAAACTGCAATTCATGGAAGCGCTGCCAAAAATAAATAACTGATTCATGCAGAACCCTCCACTGCTGTAACAGTTTCTGGTCAAGATGATCTAGATCAAAATGATAGAACGTGTCTTCAGTAATATCACATAAGTGCTCGAAAGAGTGCACACAAAAAGGAGATTCATGAAGTGTGTATGCAAGAAGCAAATTGGCTTGTTCATCCGAAAACTCATCTTCCTCATGAATCATGGAAAGAAAGTTATGTAAGTGCTCATACCAGGCCAATTCGCCTTCACCATCATACGTGTGAGTGGACAAGAGATTGAAAATCTTCCCCATGATGGAGACATATTCACAATTTGAAAAACACTATGGGGGAAGAAGAGTGCAAGACTCTATGAAAGATGTGCAAAGGTTCAAAACTGGAAGAGAGGACACAACTTGTCATCAGGCCCTCCTTCTAGTGCTAGAAATGTTGACGGTGTTGGACCCACCAACATGTCAAGTGGATCTCCCCGGTAAGAATTCCCAATCAGACCTCAGACCATTTGGTGTAGGAGTCCCAGCAGTGGGTTGTAAGGTAATGACTTCACCGTGATGTTGCACAGAGGAAAGGAAGATAACTCTGCCAGTAGCAAGGGCGTGTCTGCTACAGTGAGTCAAGGAAGGCATATGAGAGGTTCTAACACATAAGGGGGAGAAAAGGGTGAAGGTGAGTTACAGGTTGAAAGGGATCAGTCCCAACTCGGTTAGGAACACACAACACAAAATGACATACACAACTTCTGGGGATCAGTTCACTCGGATGCAATAGTCACAAGATACAAGGTAAGATAACACGTAAAACACTCACAGAGCAGTCCGAACGAGTGCAACGGTTGTTACACCAAGGTTCATGTGAAAGGTTTGTCTGGTATTTGGCAAGGCAGTCGATATGGATGGTGACAACATTAACAGCATATGCAACACATTTGCAACATGATTCATATAATTGCATGATAATTCGTTCATACAAAAATATGTAAGTTAAGCAACATATATCATTAAGGCAACCAGAGTAGTCCAACTATAATAACAACATATTGATGGTGTTGGACCTGCCAACATGTCAAGCGGATCTCCCTGGTAAGAAGTTCCAATTAGACCTTATATCGTTTGGTGTAAGAGTCCCAGCAGTGGGTCGTAAGGTAATGGCTTGACCGCAGTGTCACACAGAGGCAGGTAGAATAACTCTGTTAGCAGCAAGGGTGTAACTGATGCAGTGAGTCAAGGAAGGTGTATAAGAGGTTCCAACACTTTGAAGGGGGAAGGAGGTGAAGGTGAGTTCTAGGTTGAAAGGTATTAATCCCAAATCAGCTAGGAACACACAACACAAAGGATATGCACAACTTCCAGCGGAGCATTCCACTCGGATGTGGTAGTCACATCATATAAGGTAAGATAACATGTACAAAACTCATAGATCAGTCTGAGACAAGTGTGACAGTTGTTATAGAAAGGTTCAAGTGAAAGGTATTTATGATGTCTGGCAGAGAATTCGACACAGATGGTGACAACATTAACAACATATGCAACACATTAACAACAAGATTCATATAATTTCATGTGAATTAGTTCAGACAAAAGTACGTAAGTTAAACAACACATATCATTAAAGAAATCGGAGCAGTCCAACTACAATAACAACATATGCATGAAAATGTGTTGGCCCTTATTATGTAAAGAAGTGTAAGTCACAATCATACAATACATCCATGTAAACCTGCTTGCCCCAATAGTGGAATGTTATAGCCACATCAGCCTGCTCCTCCAAAGAGATGTACTAGATTTGTGCAGTGGAGAAGCCAAGGCGTGTTACAATACTATCCAAGCCTTCTCCAAAATAGTCTTAGTAGAAGCTTGGCTGGCCAAAAGCCCCTACAATGAGTTATGAGGGACTATTTATAGAAAAGGGTGGGGTGACCCTTGAAATTCCCCTTTGTGATAGTTCAACTACCCTCATGACTCTTCACATACTCTATGACTATTACATCCAACCATTGGCACTTGGATTACACTTGACATGACTCAACATTACAATGCACATGTAATCATGTGAGACAACATGGCTTGAGAAAGCCTTGCAAGATATCACTGACACTTGGTCCACTAGGATGAGACCAACTCTTTGAGATGCTTGTGATGGTGAAGGTGGTGAGATGATGCCAAGATTGGTCATCCGTGATGGTGTGCATGCACCTAATGGTGAAATCTTGCTAAAGCGAAATCTTGCTTCTGTTGCAACTGATGCATTGATTCGGCACATTCATCCAACTCATCTGCTAACATGCGCATGGTGGTCATGCCCATCAACTTGCCAAAGTGCATGTTCAGCTCTAGTTGGACTTTCTTCTTGTCTTCACCTTGGTGAGTGTTTTGAATGGGTTGGATTGCATGTGTGCGCACAATGACATACACGTTGTTGAATCCCTTGCATGTGATCACCACCACTGCTCACCATGTCTGCCCCGTGTTATCTGCTGGGATGGATCTTTAACTTGTACGGGCGCAGTTTGTTCCGTGAGTGCATGATGCGCCCACTGTTGTTCCTGATCCTGCTATAACTCATTCGTCTATCTGTGTAGCTTCATGTGCTTCCTTGAGTTGCTACTTCAACATATGCAACTGCTTCTTTGTTCCACTCTCTATCTTTGCACGATCTTCATGTAGCATTGTCAGCTCATAACCGGAGTCTCCAAAGTTTCTTTCATCATCAATGGATCTACTTGAGCTTGCAACCTTGTTCCACCTCCGTGTTGTCAAAAACCCCACTCTTGCAGTTATTGCATTTGGTATGCTATCTTCGGCTGCTGTTCATGATTCTGCTTTCATATCTTGATGTCCTTGTCTACGAACAACTTGATGTCTTCGTGGGTAGGCAAGTCCATAGACACTTGATCAATTGCATCCCCAAGTGTGCTCTTAAGGGTGTCTTTGTCTCTACTCTCCTGGAAACCATTGTACCTGTACTGCTGAGAGGCAAATGAACACCTGTGATACTTGGAGACATGACAAAACTCATGGCAAGCAATCTGCCAGTCGAAAACCAAAATGAACATGAGAACTGACTTGCAACATACTTGGGTGAATGATCATGAAGGTTACACAATTTCGGCTAGGAGGTTGGGAGACCGACTACTAAGACTGCACAAGGCATAGTCTGGGCTTCTGGGAGAATGACTGACTATTGGAACCACGCAACGCATAGTCCAGTCTAGCTGTTGACTGCTGGGATTGTGCAATGCACAATTCCAGCTGGGAAGGACTATTGGCCCAGGGACAGATTTGCGCAATTTCTTGGACCATGCAGCCACTTTCCTCCAAAAATGCATGAAACAATCCTGGAGGCTAGTGCTAGGCAGGAATGTGCAAATCTGGAGAGGAAGGTGAGCCCTCCTTCCCCAGATTGCGTAATGCAGCCTTGGTGGAGGCAGATTCTGGGCCAAGGTTGGCCCGACTCGCCAATGGGAAAATGAAAGCAAGTAATTCAGTGAATGCATGGCAACACTAAGTGATATTATAAGTGATTAAGAGCGCATGAAAAACATGAATGAAAGATTCAACAAAAATATCAACATGGATGTGGGTGAGGTAGATCGTCGGTTGGGCAAACGTCCGTGTAAAATAGTTTCATGCATGCAACAACAGTGAGATAGTAATGAAAACTAAAACAGAGCTAGGAAAAGCTAATATATATGTAAATGCCAGCAAGCATTCAAATAAATCAAGCAAACAATACTCCCACAAGAAAAAACACAAAAAGTGACAGAAATGAAGCACAAGGCATGGGAAGCGAGCTTACCCCAAAAAAACTGAGCTAAATGTGCCGACATCTCCTAGATGTGACGTGGGATGTCAAAGCTACAAGGTTGATGTGAGGAATGAGCTTTGCAACATCTGGTTGATGAGTTTTGATAACATCAAGGTTGTGATGCGCATGCGACGAATCTAGGGGAAGTGACACTTGGTGGGAGGTTTCAGAATTGCTCCTTACATGTAACCTCCAACTACTAAACATAGATCCCTTAAACAAGGGATGCCTTTGCATGCTACCTTGGGAGAAGATGCCCATGCATGCAAGGCTTTTTTGCTGAGTCCCGGAGGGAACCAATCAACTTAGTTACACATGCAAGAGACTGCTTGACTACTGGAGAAAAATGCGCATTTTTGGCTGGGAGTTGGGCTGGCTTCCCAAGAGATTTGTGTAATTTCAAGAAAGAGCAGCTGACTACTACCCAGATTTGTGAAAATCTTGGGCTAAACAACCTCCTGTTGGGAAAATTTGCACAAATCCTGCTCGGAGGATTGGTTGGCAGGATTGCGATATCCTAGAGCCCATCAGGCTGTCAAAGAGGATTGCGCAATTTCTGGAGGGAAGGATAGTTTCCCTCTAGAAATGTGCAATTTTCAAGGGGAAGCTACTTAGCCTGCATCTAGACCAAGTTCGGGTGACAAACTTGTAAGGGGGATGGATCAACTGTGCTCGATAGGCTGCCTTTTTGCGAGGAAAACACTTGAAGCTTGAGTAATTGATGAATCAAGACAAAGTGCTGTGTAAGGTTGGTAGGGAGGCCCCAAAACAGGCTAAGGAAAAATTTTGGAGGGTGGTTGTAGCTGCTACAACACTTGGCAAGACACTGGTAGAACTTCATCTTTCTGAATGGACCTTGTTCATGAAAAGCAAGTCTAACACCTCCGGAAGTATTGTTCAGCTCTCAGCTCATCTTGGCTTCACACTATCCTGATTGTAATATGCAACATCCACTAGACTCTTGGTCGATTGACAAAAATTCCAAGCCAAGGCAACACAGTTGTTTCGATTGGTGTTGAGGGGTATATAGGTGGACAAGCAGCATAGTCATCAGAGTCTTAGTTTCATCTCTAGTGTTGCTCCACTTCCATCAGGACTGGACAGTACCTCGGTGGAGTCACATAGGAACACAAGCATGGCCCCACTACTAGTGAGCCTGGTCAGTACCCTGGCGGAGTTAATTGCATCACCTCCCTACACAAGAAGCCTTTCTCTTCTTACTCCTTATTCATTTTTCATTTTGAATTTTTGACTTTTGTTTTTTTTCATTTTTCAATGTGCATAGAACTTATTCATTTCAGAGGTGGAAGAGGGATCTTGACTTATTGAGAGAAGAAGAGGTTGTTCCAGCAGAGAAGTATTTTATTGTATCTTTGACATGCTTGTTAAGGTTTTTCCCCTTACCTTACTCTACTTGACTGAGCTGACAAGGGTTAAGCCAAAAACAATCGAATAGAGAAGGTGACACTAGTTAGCACGCAAGTGTTATGTTTACACCAAGGTTCACTTTGAAGAATACGCATTTTCCTTCTACGTATCATGGACTAAAAGTAATAATCTCATCATACAGAGGCAAGATGACAGATAACCAAGTAGTGATAGTTATATAAGCCCTCTTGTACTTTACCCAGCTTGATTCAAGAGTCATACATGGTTTCATGCAAGACTAGCCTACGAATGAAACAAATGAACTAACAAACATCGAAGCAAAGAAAAAGCATAAGCGAAAGTGAAATCAAAGCAAGTAATCAAACACACAAGAAAAAAAACAAGCAAACAAAGCATGTAAGAAAACAACTGAAAGAAAACACTACTCCTACTCCTACACTAACAGTTTATGGGCTTGATCACGTGAAGTGATACTTCCAATGCAGCCACCGACGCATTGGTAGACCCATGTTGGTGAAGGCTTGGTCCACGAGCAATCCGGTTGTGCAAACCAATGAATAAGAAAGATATAACAATGAAGACAACCGCACTTCATGTTTCAAAGTGTCCACGGGACATAAGTGAGTGCAAGTGCATGACGGGCAATCCGTGGACTTATCATGGTGATGTGTGACACTACATGCAACTTTGAAGCATAAGCACACTCTTGATTGTGACATGCAAGCAAACAAAAGAAACAAGGATAACTTGTGTCGTGCACGAGTGCTTGCAATATAAGACTCGTCCAATGCATGAGCAATGGGATCATGTAGTTTGAGTGGAGGAAGTAAAATCTGAGTGTTAGATTGATCTTGAGTGCATACATATGAGTAATGAGGAGCCTTGAGTGTTTGAACAATTTCCTGATCGGGAGAAAAACCAACCTCAAGACAGCAAGGGCCTGACATAACCATCAGCTCATGCTGAAGTGCCTCAACAGTCTGTGGGGTTTCAACTTCGTCGATAGATGGATCTTCGTAGACCAATGTCTTAGATGAATTAACAATGAGTGAGTCAAAATCATGATCGGATGATGAGGTGAACAGATCACGATAAACAAGATCAGAAAATTCAAGATGTTGGTCGGCATCGTCATGGTTTGATGAATCACATAGAAGGGTAGATGAGCAGGAAGGATGTTCACCCTCTACGTTTCCAGAAAAAGCAGATGAAAGATCAAGTGTATTTCCAATGAATGATTGGTCCTCTCTGTTGTTGGATTATGGGCTAACATACGGTGTGTCATGCGAAAGGTCAACAATGGGTGCATCCGTGAATGAAGACACACATGCAAAATCATGGATGGAAGGTTCACCAACGATGTTAGGAAAGAACGGAGGGGGCTCGGATGGAAGGGAGTCATCCTTTGTTGAGTGTTGATGCTCAAGCTCCCACTCATACTCTTCTTGAATGGCAGTGCATGTTGGTTGTGCAACACTGACTCCATTAGCGGGTTGTTCCTCATTTACAACAAGTGAAGAGTTTGGAATGGATGAACACAAGACAACATCATCCGAAGGAACACTTGAGTGCAAATATGGAGGTTGAAGAAAAGAATGCATATGAGAACTCGAAGGACTTGCAACCAAATCTGTGTGAAAATTGAGTGGAATGATGTTGGGAGAGTGTGAAGGATGAACAGGTGTGTGAGCATGATCCTCAACATCACTGGGTAGTGGTGGAGCTGATGAATGAGAGGGAGCTGGACAGTCAGTTGAGACAGTGCCTGCTCCCACATGAGATGGCGTAGTTCCATAAATGAAGAATGTTGAGAGAGGCTCGATATCAAGCTTCCTCTTGGGACAAGAAGATTTCTTAAGGCAATACTCGAATCGATCCCAAAGATAAGAAAATTTCATCTCGCTCTTCAGAGCTTGGAACTGCAAGTCATGGAAGCACTGCCAAAAATCAATAACGGATTCATGCGAATCCCTCTTTTGCTGTAACATTTTTCGGTCAATATAGTTTGGATCAAAATGATAGAAAATGTCTTCAATGAGATCACAAAAGTGCTCAAATGAGTGCACAATGTCAGCTGGTAGGTTGACCACCCAACGAAATGGAGATTCGTGAAGTGTGTATGTAAGCAGCAAACCAGCTTGTTCGTTAGAAAACTCATCGTCCTCATAAATTATGAAAAGAAAGTTATATAGCTTCTCAAGCCAAGCCACTTCACCTTCACCATCATACGTGTGAGTGGAAAAGAGATCAAAAATCTTCCCTGAGATGGAGACATCTTCATGATTCGAAAAACACCTCGGGGGAAGAAGAGTGCAAGACTCCATGAAAGATATGCAAAGGTTCAAAAGTAGATGAGAGGACACATCTTGTCATTAGGCCCTCCTTCTAGCACCAGAAATGTTGACGGTGCTAGAGTCGCCAACATGTAAGGGGATCTCCCCGGTAAGAATTCCTAATTAGAGGTCAGACCGTTTGGTGTAGGAGTCCTAGCAGTGGGTCATAAGGTAATGCCTTGACTATGGTGTCGTGTAGAGGCAAGTAGAATAACTCTATCAACAACAAGGGTGTGACTAATGCAGTGAGTCAAGGAAGGTGTATGAGAGGTTCCAACACTTCGAAGGGGGAATGGGGTGAAGGTGAGATCCAAGTTGAAAGGGATTAGTCCCAACTCGGCTAGGAACACACAACACAAAGGACATGCACAACTTCTAGTGGAGCAGTCCACTCGGATTCCACAGTCACATCATACAAGGTAAGATAACACGTACAACACTCACAAATCAGTCTGAGACGAGTGTGACGGTTGTTATAGAAAGGTTCAAGTGAAAGGCCTGTCTGATGTCCAGTAGAGCAGTCGACATAGACGGTGACAATATTAACAACATCTACAACACATTAACAACAAGATTCATATAATTTCATGTGAATCAGTTCATACACAAGTACGTAAGTTAAACAACGCATATCATTAAAGCGACCAGAGCAGTCCAACTACAATAACAACATATGCATGAAAATGTGTTGGCTCTTATTATATAAATAAGTGTAAGTCACAATCATACAATACATCCATGTAAGCCTGCTAGCCCCAACAATGGAACGTTATAGCCACATCCGCGTGCTCCTCCAAAGAGATGTACTAGCTTCATGCAATGGAGAAGCCAAGGCACGTTACAATACTATCCAAGCCTTCTCTAAAATAGTCTTGGTAGAAGGTTGGCTGACCAAAATCCCCTACAATGAGTTATGAGGGACTATTTATAGCGAAGGGTGGGGTGACCCTTGACATTCCCCTTTGTGACAATTCAGCTACCCTCATGACACTTCACCTACTCTATGACTATTTCATCCAACCATTGACACTTGACTTATACTTGACATGACTCAACATTACAATGCACATGTACTCATGTGAGACAACATGGCTTGGGCAAGCCTTGCAAGACATCACTGACACTTCATCTGCTGGGATGAGACCAACTCCTTGACCTGCTTGTGATGGTGAAGGTGGTGAGCTGATGCGAAGCTTGGTCATCCATGATGGTGTGTGTTACACAGCAATTTGTCACCGTTTGTCACCGTCCCTGTTACCCCTCACCCGCACACTGGAGGACTCATTCCGGGACCTGTGAGAAGTGACATGACCTGAAACCACTTGCACCATATTCCTCTAAGTATGAGCTTCATTTGCTCTGAAGACATCTCCTGCAAAATCTCCATGAAAACAACTCTTTTTGCATTAACGCGGGTCCGCAGTTCACTGCCCGCGCCAATGAGGGAAATAATCTAAAAAGGGCGCGCTATTGGCGCTCTGTCCCAGAGTCACACTCGCGCCAACCGAATTGAGTAAAGTTTTCAACGACCAAACTCCCAAAGGTTCTCTTCAACCCATTCACCAACTGAATCTATGTTGAGCTAGGATGGTTTGGCTTCGAATCTCCATAGAAGGGAAAGTGGTTTGCCACCTTTCATGGAAGTTTCCAAGTGATAAAGCCAATCCCATGAATAATGTGGTTGATCCTATCTCTTTCCCTCTCTATCTATAAAAGCTTGCCTCTATGCCTTGAGCAAGCTAGTCACAATAGTTGCAGTCATAGTTATAATAGTTCCAGTTCTAGTATAGTGATAGAGAGTTTGAAGCTGCAAGAGCCTTCTTTGCACCCATAAGGCCAAATCTAAGTAAGGAGATTCTTGTCACCCAAAGAGAGAGAGGCTTGTTCCTCATCCCAACAAGCTTTGCAAGACTTGTATAGCTGACTACCCAGCCAAATGAGGATTTGACATCAGAAAAATGGTTGTATTCTTCTTTGTTATTCATTAATAATAGATGACTATCATTATGGTTCCACTCTCATTGTCTCATGCTTGATGTTGAGTTATATCTTTTCTGACTGGTATATAATTGCATCTACTAGATTTTACACTTTTTTTCGTGTTGTTCTTTGTGTGTGCAGGTATCCTACCACGGAGATCGTGCGGATCGTGACCGGCCAAAGCAAAGGAACGAAGGCAACATCTCTTCGACGAACACTAGCGTTGGAATCCAAGTAGGTTCTCACCATCTACTTTGTATTTGCAGTTAGGAACTTGCGTGATAGCATTGTGTGATTGTTTCTAGACCTGGTCTGGGCTAGTAGGGATCATCTCTGTCCGTAGAGAGGATTTACCTCCACAACAATTTGGCAACTCCGCTGGGGAGTTAACTTGTTGTTTGATTTGTAAACTTTAGACGGAGCCTGAAGTACGGCCAGATAGCCTTCGAAACGCTATTGATTTGCATTATCGAAGTAGATCAACGCCACTTCAGTCAATCTCCGGTTTGGTTTACGAACTAAACAACTTGGAGTTTGTCTTGTCTCTTTGGTTTCTCGTTTGATTGCTTAGATAGCTTTCTGGGTTGGATTTCTTGCTGTTTCTTGCTTCCTGGTTTGCCTAGATACTGTTCTTAAGCCTTGGGTTGCTTGCTTTTGTTTTTGATTTAGCAAACTTGATTAGCGCGCTTTTTAGCCTAACAGTCGCGCTATTGGTGCAAGTTGCTCAAAGACAACCCGCGCCAATCCTATAAAGGCACGATTTGTAGCCTGACAGTCACGCCGGGCCTGTCAACTTTTCAAGTTCGCTTGTCCTTAAGCCCTCTGAGCTTGGATTTGTGTCTAGCTGTCTTTTTTTCAATTACTGGAGTGTGTTTGATCCTGATTTGACTGGTTTTAGACCTTCATCATTCAGGTGTTTGCTTTTTTCTATCGGTTTCACATCTTAGCCCTAGGGCATCTAGTGGCTTTGTGCGTTGAGCCTCCTGGAGGTGTTTTGTGTTCTTTGATCGTCCGGTCAACATTGTGGTTATTCCTTTGCATTCGCTCAGTAGTTGTCAAAGTTTTTTTTCTTGTTATTCAAGTGATTTGTTTCTTTATCACTTGGGTTTCACTTAGCTTCGTTTGAGCTTGGATCACATAGCTCATAAGAGGTCTTTGTATTTTATTTTTGGTTTGAAGGACTGTTTTGGTGTTTTTGGGATCTATTTGTGTTCTCATTGAGTGAAAGTGGTCTTTTTCTCGGTGTTACTATCTCTCAAAATTCATTTTGTGCACTTTGCCATTGAAAAAGAAAGCGAATAATCATTGTTGCGTTACATTAGTTAATTAAAATTAGAAACTTTTCATTGATTAAGTGATTTTAAGACAAAAGAAAAGTTTCGTCTATTTGTCATTAGCTGCATCAAAGTAATTCGTGCTTGTTTGTGGTCATTTTGTTTGAAAAATCCTTAACTCTCTTGTAGTTAGCATTCATCGAACGAAATGATATTCTTTGGCATGTAGTTTGCATTTAGGAAATTGTGAGAGATTACATACGGTAGGACCTGAAACTGAAACTTAATCAAAGATCAACCATAAAATGAACTGAATGAACTTAAAAACGCATTGGAACATAACGGTCACTAAGTAGAGGTCTAGGCTAGAGACGTGCTCCGGCGTCGTTAAACCTAGTCACTATTGTTTCACACTACGGTTGGGTGATTCCTCCTTTTGTGACTCGATAGTGGTCTAGCACGGACTTGAGCTCCCACATACCATCGCGTATATAGGGGAGACCCCACTAGGTTATCATCCTTTATCCACAGGAAGCCGTTTCTGCCGCCTTACAAGCCGTAACGCATCGAACACAGCATTCGGGGAGATTGACTGTCGTACGGGAAGTCCTTGGTTTTAATATGATTACCAAGGTGTATATGCAGTTTTACAGATTTGTTTGGTAAACCCTTTGCCTAGTCTCTCTAGAGTAGTCACTTTTGATCCTTTTAGGACTCCTTCAAAGAAAAGGCTCACTTGAGCAGTTTGTCACTTCGGGCTCACAAAACATTCGAAGGCGACTAGAGTCACCTTTTTGTCCTTTTCTCGACTCTTAAAACATGAAAAGGTCAAGTTGTGTCCTTGCGTCTTAAAATTTATTCGGCCGCGTTCACATTTACCCGGTTAGATCTTGTTTGCGTTAGCTTGAGTGGGCTTCTTTTCGTTCTCGATGGCAACCTTTCCGGGGTTCACCAACCTGGGGGTCCCCTCTGATGGGAACCCTAGTCATTTCACTCCTTTTCGAAATGTTGGTGCTCCTTATATTGCGACGTTGTCCCTCCCAGGGTTAACTGTTGGGTTGCCAATTTGGTTGTTCTCAACCTCTTTGGTCCCTGTCGTCTCACCGTCTAGTCAATCCGTTCATCCACCTGAACAACATCATGTTGATTCTAAGGTGGATCTCTCCCCTTCTACGCCCACTTCTATGTCCTCATCTTCTACTTCACCTGGTGAAAGTCTAGATTCGAGTCACCAGGTGGCTAAGAAGAAGAAGAAGAAGAAGAAGGTTCCTAAGGCAGAGGTTACAAGTGCAGCTGCCCCCTCAAGTACACCTGAAGTCGGGCCACCTTCTGCTCCTCCGCGGAAGGTCAAGTTTCCTTGTCGATTATGCAAGGAGGACCATCTTCTTCACGATTGTCCTGGCATTCCCAGGGTACTAGAAGTATGGTCTCACGATCCGGCCCACCCCTCATCATCCTCTGAATCTCACGGTGATGCTACCTTATCAGTCGGGAATGGTAAGGGAAAAGGGAAGATTCGAATCCCCTGTAGACTTTGTGAAGGCAATCATCCCCTTCACCTTTGTCCACTCATGGATAAAGCCTCCATTGTCTTGGAGAGTCTTACAGCTCCTTCACCCCAACTTCCCGTTGGTTATAAACGTATCTCTATAGCCACAGATCGTCCCCCTGCTAACAAAGAGATTGATTCATATTCTTCTCTTGTCCAACCTCCTCTTCCTGAACCTAGCTGTGCCTAGCCTGTTCCAGACCAACCATTGGTCGGAAAGAGTGTCGACTCGAGTCCACCACTCGCTCACTCTGTTTCGGAAGAGAATCACGACCATGTTCTTCTCATCTCTTCAGATTCTCCTGAGTCCCGAAATGACTCTCCTAACCCAGCTGCTCCTGAAGGTTCTCCTTCGGTTCCTTTAGCACATGGGGGCAATCATACAATTCCCCCACCAAGTAGTCTGGTCACTTCCTTTGATTGGAATCGCCTGATTGTCGGTCGCCTTCCATCCCATATGCCTTTCCAGATCACAGTACATGCCTGTGCTAAGGCAGTACCTGGCACTATTTTGGATGAAGTGGCGTCTATCAGTCTTATGTCGTACACTACTTGGCAAGCTTTAGGTTCCCCGCAGCTTGGGCCAGTCACTCAGAATCTGTTGGCCTTCGACGGAGGAGCCTGTCCATCTCTAGGAGTTCTCCTGAAGTTCCCTATTACTTTGGGAGGCAAAACCGTCTATATAGACGTCTTGGTTACCCAAGGTGTTTTAGACTTTAGTCTTCTCCTTGGTCGCGACTATGTTTACGCCATGGGGGCCCTCGTTTCTTCGCTTTTCCATGTGGTTTGCTTTCCAAACGATGGAAGAATTGTGACTATCGATCAAGTGTCATTCGTTAGTCCCTCGATGCCTCCTGCGCCGTTGTCGTCCCCTCCTAGTTTTCATCCACCAGCTGCATCTACCCCACCACAGATCAACTACGTGGCCACTTATCCCATGCCTGGATCCAGTGATGTCGCCATCATGCATAGTGTCCTGGGGGCATTGGGCCCTGACTTCCAAGATGTTTCCCTTCCACCGGGAGTGGCAATCTTGGAAGCCCCGACTTTCTATTCATTATGCTAAAGTTAGGGTGAAGCATAGTTCGTTTTCCTATGTCAAGCTCCTTAAAAAATGAAACTAGGTCTGGCGGAGCATAGTTTGTTTTCCTATGTCAAGCTCCTTAAAAAATGAAACTAGGTCAAGCAGAGCATAGTTCACTTTCCTATGTCAAGCTCCTTAAAAAATGAAATTGGGTCTGGTCGAGCATAGTTCCTGATCCTGTGTCAAGCTCCTTACAAAATGAAACTAGGTGTCCAAGGATAGTTTTGATCTTGTGGCGACCTCGTTAAAAAATGAAACAAGGGTTCTAAGGATAGTTCTTTTACTGTGTCAACCTCATTTAAAAATGAAACAACTCCCTTTCCACATCGAGTCTTTTGATTAAGATCTCGTAAAATACAAGTCGAGTCTTTCATCGATCTCGAGAGTGAACCTTCATTCCATCCACTTTGTTGAATGCAATGAAGCCTTGGGGGCATGTACCTCGTTTTGCGTCATTATGCTGGGGGCATGCGAACTTATGAACAAGCATAGTTTTTCGTTTCAAGCTTGTATAAACATGAAACTGAATCCAAGCAAAGTTCTCCATGGTTCAAGCTTGTGTAAAAATGAACCCATACCTAATTTACACCTCGTGATTGCCGTTGTTATCCGCTAAATTATGCTAGATGAGCCTTGGTTGTTTTCATTCCATCGCCACCATCTCTTTGGCCGATCATATGCTTTCACTTGATTGTTTTTTCCATTCCTAAGGAACCGCAGCGATGAGTGGTTTTATTAGCCAGCCTCTTGACCATTACATGTTTTGAGCAGTTCCACCATTGCCGGAACCAGTTGCTACCCTTTATACTACTCGTTCCTCTAGGATGAGTCACCTTTAAGCTCTTTTCTGACTCGTAAAATATGAAAAGATTGCCGATTATTTTCCCTTTTTTGACTCATTAAAGAAAATAAAAATGGAGGTCTACTTTCATCTCTTTTCCGACCATTTAAAGATGAAAATATTGCCGAGTTTTCCCTTTTGACTCGTTAAACGTAAATAAGAGGCAGTCGTCTTTAAACCCTTTTCCGACCGTGTAAAAACGAAAATATCGTCGGACCCTTGTCATTTCCGGTTCGTAAATGGTTACGAAACGACGTGATGTTGATCGCTTTTCTACTTTTTCGGATCGATGTCACTATAATTGAAAAGTACTCCTCGATCATAACGGTCGGGCGGTTCTTTCGAGCATTGTTTTATACTTTTTCGGGCTCGAGAGACACAACTTTACGAAAAAGGACCCCCCTGGAGTTTTTCTTTTCGCTGTCTTTTCAGACTCTCTAAACAGGAAAAGACGCCGAGTTCTTCCTTTGTCAGACTCGTTAAAACTTCATGACATCGGATTCTGTCGTAATGACGCTCACAAGCATATGCTATCCCCATCAAGCTTGTTAAAAATAACTGGGGTACTCGCCAGAAATGGTGGGGAAAATGGATCCATAATTGTCATCGTGTCGGCAGTATGTCGCTCTTGAACATGGCACTTGTCTGCATTCGTGTCGGGGTGGGGACATCTCATCTTGTTTTACACTAGCCTCCATGGGTTTGGGTTATCCTATTCGACCTCTCATCTGCTCATTGTTTTGTCACCATGACCTCTGCTCATTTGATGTCAAATACTGCCAAATCCACTGTCGTGCCGCCGATATGTTCAAGAGAAGTTGACCTCTGCATTAGTACCGCCTCCTCTGATACCTCACATAATTTTGCATCACCACAACATCTTTCCTCTGTCTCATGTCAATGATGTGGGAAACATTATGGCCCACCTTTGATCAAGATCACTTCCTGTCGACTTCAGCTCATTATCCAAGAAGCTGATCTAGAGACTCTGTTCCGGTGCCTTGGAGCCTGCATGCCTCAATGGCAGGTTCTTCATGTTCGAGGAGAGGTTTTCATCATTGGCCTCCGATTGAATGATTCTACGGGTGTTCGACACTAGCTCATTGATTCGCATGCCGTAGATTGTACCTATAGCACCTTGAGGACCATCGTCATTATTGGTGGTACCTCTCGCATCTGTTAATAGCTTTCACTATTGGCTAGTAATCAGACGATGTTCATGCATGTTCGACTTCAACTCCTGTATTCACATGCTTGGACTTGTACTCTGTTCGGGTCAAGACGGAGCGCAAGACCCTGGATTTTGTCTATTGGAATCCAGGCTGCGATTTGTGGCTTCTTACGATCATCACATGACTCATACACTGGATGGTTGCGACCATGCCTGAGTCTATTTATCGATCCTCTCTGGATGGCTGCGTCCATGCCTCGGATCTACATTATTATGTACTCTATTATGGATGGCTGCACCCATACCACATATATCATGTACTTGAGATATCAGTTGTACTTCTTTACGCAGGTTCTCTGGTGGCCATGTTTTCAGTCACGCATGTTCTTGTAAAGAATTTCACCCCTCTCTCTCTCGGGCCTCATGCTTTAGGGGGCATCTGTTACACAGCAATTTGTCACCGTTTGTCACCGTCCCTGTTACCCCTCACCCGCACACTGGAGGACTCATTCTGGGACCTGTGAGAAGTGACATGACCTGAAACCACTTGCACCATATTCCTCTAAGTATGAGCTTCATTTCCCTGAAGACATCTCCTGCAAAATCTCCATGAAAACAACTCTTTTTGCATTAGCGCGGGTCCGCAGTTCACTGCCCGTGCCAATGAGGGAAATCCTCTAAAAAGGGCGCGCTATTGGCGCTCTGTCCCAGAGTCACACTCGCGCCAATCGAATTGAGTAAAGTTTTCAACGACCAAACTCCCGAAGGTTCTCTTCAACCCATTCACCAACTGAATCTATGTTGAGCTAGGATGGTTTGGCTTCCAATATCCATAGAAGGGAAAGTGGTTTGCCACCTTTCATGGAAGTTTCCAAGTGATAAAGCCAATCCCATGAATAATATGGTTGATCCTATCTCTTTCCCTCTCTATCTATAAAAGCTTGCCTCTATGCCTTGAGCAAGCTAGTCACAATAGTTGCAGTCATAGTTACAATAGTTCTAGTTCTAGTATAGTGATAGAGAGTTTGAAGCTGCAAGAGCCTTCTTTGCACCCATAAGGCCAAATCTAAGTAAGGAGATTCTTGTCACCCAAAGAGAGAGAGGCTTGTTCCTCATCCCAACAAGCTTTGCAAGACTTGTATAGCTGACTACCTAGCCAAAGGAGGATTTGACGTCAGAACAATGGTTGTATTCTTCTTTGTTATTCATTAATAATAGATGACTATCATTATGGTTCCACTCTCATTGTCTCATGCTTGATGTTGAGTTATATCTTTTCTGACTGGTATATAATTGCATCTACTAGATTTTACGCTTGTTTTCGTGTTGTTCTTTGCGTGTGTAGGTATCCTACCACGGAGATCGTGCGGATCGTGACCAGCCAAAGCAAAGGAACGAAGGCGACATCTCTTCGACGAACACTAGCGTTGGAATCCAAGTAGGTTCTCACCATCTACTTTGTATTTGCAGTTAGGAACTTGCGTGATAGCATTGTGTGATTGTTGCTAGACCGGGTCTGGGCTAGTAGGGATCGTCTCTGTCCGCAGAGAGGATTTACCTCCACAACAGTGTGCATGCACCTCATGGTGACATCTTGCTGAAGTGAACTCTTGCCTCCGTTATAACTGGTGCATTGATTCGACCACTTCATCCAGCTCGTCTGCTAACATACACATGGTATTCTTGGGTGTAGCTGAACTGAAAACACACTGATGCATAGTGTCTGTGATAATCTTCAAGTGTTTGCTAGTGGTCATGTGCATCAACTTGTTGAAGTACATGTTCAGCTCGAGTTGGAATTTCTTCTTGTCTTCGCCTTGGTGAGTGTGTTGAATGGGTTGGATTGCATGCTTTCGCACAATGACATGCAAGTTGTTGAATCCCTTGCATGTGATAACCAACACTGCTCATCATGTTTGCTTCGTGTTAGCTTCTAGAATGGATCTTTAACTTGTATAGGTGCAGTTTGATCCATGAGTGCACGATGTGCCCACTTTTGTTCCTAATCCTGCTGCAACTCATTCGTCTAACTATACAAATTCATGTTCTTCCTTGAGTTGCTGCTTCAACACATGAAACTCCTTCTTTGTTCCATTCTCTGTCTTCGCATGATATTCATGTCGTGACGTCACCTCATAGCTGGAGTCTCCAAAGTTCCTTTCATCATCAATAGATCTACTTGAGCCTACAACCTTGTTCTACCTCCGCGTTGTCAACAACCCTCCTCTTGCATTTGTTGCATTTGGTATGCTATCTTCGACTATTATTCATGATGTTGCTCATTGTGATGTTACTGTTGTCATATCTTGATGTCCTTGCCTACGAACAACTTGATGTATTCGTGGGTATGCAAGTCCATAGACACTTGATCGACTGCATCCCCAAGTGTGCTCTGAATGGTGTCTTCGGCTCTGCTCTCCTGGAAACCATTGTACATGTACTGCTGAGAGGCAGATGAACACCTGCGATACCTAGAGACATGGAAACACTCATGAAAAGCAACATGTCAGTCGAAAACCAAAATGAACATGAGAATTGAATTGCAACATACCTGGGTGAATGATCATGAAGGTTGCGTAATTTCAGCCGGGAGGTCGGTAAACCGACTGTTAAGAATGTATAAGGCACAGTCTGGGCTGCTGGGATATTGACTGACTACTAGAACTGCATAATGCACAGTCCAGTCTGGTTGTTGACTGTTAGGATTGCGCAATGTGAAATTCCAGCAGGGAAGGGATGCTGGCCCAGGGAAAAATTTGCGCAATTTCTTGGGCCAAGCAGCCACTATCATCCAGAAATGCGTAAAACAGTCCCATAGGCTAGTTGTAGGTAGGAATGCACAAATCTAGAGAGGGAGGTGAGCCTTCCTTCCCCGGATCACACAATGCAGCCTTGGTTAAGGCAGATTCTGGGCCAAGGTTGGTTTGACTCACTAACGGGCAACTAAAAGCAAGTAATTTAGTGAATGCATGGAAACACTAAGTGATAGCAGAAGTGATTAACAATGCATGCAAAACATGAATGAAAGATTCAAAAAACAAATCAAAATGCATGTGGGTGAGGCAGTTCGCCGGTTGGGCGAACATCTATGCAAAACAGTTTCATGCATGTGACAAGAGTGAGATAGCAAAAAAACTTAAACAAAGCTAGGAAAAGCTAATATATATGTAAACGATAAAAAGCGTTCAAAGAAATCAAGAAAATAGTACTCCCACAAGCAAAAACACAAAAAATGACAGAAATGCAGCACAAGGCATAGGAAGCGGGCTTACCCCAAAACAGATGAGCTAAATGTGTCGATTGATCCTAGATGTGATGTGGGATGTCAGAGCTATAAGGTTGATGTGAGGAATGAGCTCTGCAACGTCTAGTTGATGAGTTTTGATAACATCAAGGTTGTGACGCGCATGCAATGAATCTAGGGGAAGTGACACTTGGTGGGAGGTTTTGAAATTGCTCCTTTCATGTAACCTCCAATTGCTAAACTTAGATCCATGAAACAAGGGATGCCTTTTCATGATACCTTGGGAGAAGTAGCCTATGCATGCAAGACTATTTTGTTCAGCCCCAAAAGGAATCGGTCAACTTAGCTGCACATGCAAGAGACTGCTTGACTGCTGGATAAAAATGCACATTTCTGGCTAGGAGGAGTGTGTGACAGTGGTGATGCACATCAACTTGCTGAAGTACATGTTCAGCTTCAGTTGGACTTGCTTCTTGTCTTCACCTTGGTGAGTGTGCTGAATTGGTTGGATTGCATGCGTATGCACAATGACATGCGTGCTATTGAATCCCTTGCATGTCATCAACAACACTACCCACCATGTCTGCTCTATGTCAGTTGTTGGGATGGATCTTTAACTTGTACGGGCACAATTTCATTTGTGAGAACACTGTGCACCCACTATTGTTCTTGATCCTGTAGCCACTCATTCATCTGTCTATGCAGCTTCATGCTCTTCCTCGAGTTGCTACTATGGCACATGAAACTCATTCTTTGTTCCATTCTCTGTCTTCGCGTGACCTTCATGCGTGTCGTCACCTCATAGCCTGAATCTCCATAGTTTCTTTCATTATCAGTGGATATGCTTGATCTTGAAAGTTTGTTCCATTTGTCAACAACCTTCCTCTTGCATTCACTACGTTCGGTATGCTGCCTTCAACTGCTATTCATGATGTTGCTCACTATGATGTTTCTTCTTGATGTCCTTGTTTATGAACAACTTGATGTATTTGTGAGTAGGCAAGCTCATAGACACTTGATTGACTGCATCTCCAGGTGTGCTTTGAACCTACACTCCTGAGAGGCAGATGAGTAGCTACAATACTTGGGGACATGGAAACACTCATGGCAAGCAATTTTTCAGTTGAAAACCAAAGTGAACTTTGAGAACTGACTTGCAACGTACCTGTGTGACTAATCATGAAGGTTTTTCAATTTCAGCCAGGAAGTCAGGACACTAACTGCCAAGACTGCACAAGGCATAGTCTGGGTTCTTGGGAGATTGACCGAATACTGGAACTGGGCAATGCATAGTCCAATATAGTTGCTGACTGCTGGGATTGCGCAATGCGCAATTCTAGCTAGGAAGGAATGCTACCCTAGGGACATATTTGCGTAATTTCTTGGGCCAAGCAGCTACAGTCCTCTAGAAATGCGCAAAACAGGCCTGGAGGCCAGTGTTGGGTAGGAATGCATAAATTTGGAGAGGAAGGTGAGCCTTCCTTCCCCATATTGCGCAATGCGGCGTTGGTGAAGGCAGAGTTTGGGCCAAGGTTGACCTGACTCGCTGATGGGAAATTGAAAGCAACTAAGACAGTAAATGCATGGCGATACTAAGTGATAATAGTAGTGATTGATAGTGCATGCAAAACATGAATGAAATATTCATAAAACAGATCAACATGCATGTGTGTGAGGCAGTTTGCCGGTTGGGCGAACGTCTGTGAAAAACAATTTCATGCATGCGACAATAGTGAGATAGCAACGAAAACTGAAATAGAGCTAGGAAAAGCTAGTATACATGTAAGCGACAAGAAGAATTCAAATAAATCAAGCAAACAATACTCCCACAAGCAAAAACACAAAAAGCGACAGAAATGCAGCACAAGGCGTGGAAAGAGGGCTTACCTCGAAACAAGTGAGCTAAATGTGTCGAATGCTCCTAGATGTGATGTGAGATGTCAGAGCTACAAGGTTGATGTGAGGAATGAGCTCTACAGCATCTGGTTGATGAGTTTTGATAACATCGAGGCTGTGACATGCATGCCACAAATATAGGGGAAGCGACACTTGGTGGGAGGTTTCTGAATTGCTCCTTGCATGTAACCTCCGACTGCTAAATATAGATCCCTAAGACAAGGGATGCCTTTGAATGCTTCCTTAGGAGAACTAGCCTATGCATGAAATTTTGTTTTCTTCAGCTCCAGAGGGAACCGGTCAACTCAGCTGCACATGCAAGAGGTTGTTTGACTGCTTGAAGGAAATGCACATTTCTAGCTGGGAGCTGGGCTGACTGCCCAGGAGATTTGTGCAATTTCTAGGAAGGGAAGCTAACTGCTGCCTATATTTGCGCAAATTATGAACTGAACAGTCTTGTAGGGAAATTTGTGCAAATCTTGCTAGGAGTGTTGGCAGGTAGGATTACCCAATCCTGGAGCCCAACAGGCTGACAGAGAGGATTGCGCAATTTCTAGAGGGAATGTTGGTTAACCTCCAGAAATGTGAAATTTTCAAGGGGAAGCTGCTGAGCCTGTAGCTGGACCAAGTCTAGGTGAACAACCTGTGAGGGGAATGGATCAAATTGTGATCGACAGGTTGCCTTTGTGCAAGAAAGACACTAAAGCTTGTGAACTTGATGAAGTAAGGAAATCTGCTGTGAAGGTTGGAAGGGATTCTCCAAAATGAGGCTAAGGAAAATTTTGGAGGGTGGTTGTAGCTGCCACAATAGGATACTACAAAATATAGCACCCCATTGGGAGTGTTTATGGTCTTTTTCTCATAGTGCGTGAGTTGATCATTCGTAATGATTTTCCCATCATGGGGGAAATCATGATACAAAATACCAAAGGCACCACTATAGTCATAACATACATGTAGCTACGACCAAAAAATATGTTGTAATTAAGTTGGGCTTCAAGGACTTCTATGCCAATGAGAACAGTTTTGCCGACAAGTTCCATTGGTATGTACTGAAAAAGACCAATGAGGGCATATGGGCATCCATCATATGCTCTAATTGTGATGGGTGATGTTTTTAGTTTGGGAGAACCCAAATTATGCCAAAATGTCTTTGAAATTATACAAGTTAATGCCCCACATCAATAATCCAACGATGGATGTTGATATTCCGAATGGTGACCGTAATTTGGAAGGTGGCTATTGACGAAAGGCATGGGGTAGCATTATCTAAGTTGAATGCCATCAAATAATAATCGACTAGGTTGATGGATCCTAACATTGAAAGAAGAGTTTTCCGTTGAGTTGGGTAGGTTTGTAAAGCTTCAAGTGCTGACATGGCTGATGGAGACTGGGCTTTGTCATCGACTATGTTTTAGCATGAGAAACCTTTGAGTTATTTCTAGTTTGACATAAGGGTATTTTGACCATTTGTGGGATGGCTTCAACAAGTGGTTGAGGTTCATCAAAGGTGTTGTACGTGTTGCAGTTGTAGTTGTGGTTGATGTTGAAAAGTTGGTTTCCAGAGGGGTTCCATAGTCCCTATTTCATGTTCGTAAGAGAAATTCTTCTCCTTACATGTAGATATCAATATTGGTGGTATCTATGGAATTCCCTCCTAGGGGATTCTGGTATTGTTGTTAGGGGGTTTCATGCTAGGTATTCACTACTCCCTAATGGGGGAAGGGGTATCTCATAATAGAAATTTGTTGGTGAGGTCCACCCTGCCCCGGGTATCTTTCATCATTTTCAACTTGGGGAGTTGAAGGCAATGATGGGTTCAATGGCCATATTCCCCACAAATAGTACAAGCACAATTAGTTCTTAGACTAGAGTTCTTGTTATGCTTTTGTGAGTTGTTATTTCTTTGGCCTTGGTTTTGGTTCTGATTAGGGGAGTTACCCCTAGTTGGTGGCCGTGAAGGTTGTTCCTTTTCCCCCCTTCCTAGTTTCCCCTTTGGTTTGTTATTTCCTTTATTTTTGTTGTAATTTTGTGAGTTTCCATATTCGGTTGTTCAAAAGACTGTTGCTGTTGTGGAAAGAAGGTTGCACAAAATTAACGCCAGGTTTAGGCTATGCTGCCGGGGGATCATGCTGGGATGCAGTAAAAGGGAAGTATGGATTCCCTTGCCCTGGATTGGTGTAGGTATTATGGGAGGTAGAAACCGCTTCTGTCATGTGTGGGGGGTACTAACCACCTTGCGCGGGAGGATGTTGACTCCCTCGAATGATGGGATATTGGCCCTTCTGCATAGTAGGGTTTGTTGTGGGGAAAAGTATCCGACTCGGATGACCCTATCCCTACTCTAAGGGTGACAGTCCTTAGCAACAACTGAAAGTAAAGCTTTGATGTTTTCCTTTATGAAAGTACAGAGAAGGAAGAAAAGATTGACCAACCGGAGTCTTTCGCTTTTGTCGATCCTATCCTCTCTCTTTGTCTCTTGTTCCCAGCTCCTTGCTCCCTTTGCCGGTCCAGCTACACAAAGATCCTGCACAAACAAGAGAAGGAAAACTACAAGAAACATGTACTCATAACTAATGCATGGATTAGAGTGAATCAGATATACAAGTAAATACAATACATCAATGCAATACAAGTATATAGGAGAACATTCAAAGCTTTATTGATAGAAGTAAAAGGGTTCTGAGAAGGTTACAACCATCAATGGCTCCAATCCAGCAGCACCTCCCCAGCAGCAAGAAATCTCCTCTTCACCTCTATAAAAGCAATCACCCAATAGCTCTAACTGTAAACCAACATCACTTCCTTGCTTTGCACAAAATTCCAGCCTCCTTAGACCTCATAGAAGAGCTCTATATATAGGAGAGAAGAAGAAAGGATGAGTCAGCTTGAGACTGACATAAAGCTGCCTTGTGTCCTCTCCCTCTTCAGTTAAACTTCAGTTCTTGAGTCCACTTGGAGATCATTGCTTACACATGGAGATCAAGTACCTCTTACTCATCATAGGGTGAATCCCTTGAACCAAGTGTCAGTTTGGAAGCTTCCTGGGCAATTGACACCTTGCAGAATGACTGTGCCACTTGGCCAATCTCGCCCAGCGCAGGTAGTCTTCATTAGATTTGACTTTCAGCGCAGGTACAAGGAGGAGCAGTTGCATTCCAGCGCAGATGCTCAGTGGAGCAGCTGACATGATCCAAAAAAAGCCTGTTTTTGAGTGTTTTCAGGTGGAGAACTGATGGGAAGTGCTGTGGTTTGCTGACCTTGTTCTTCTAGGGGTAAGAACAACATGTTTAGGGACTGAGGATCCCTGTAATTATTGACATTTCATGCTCCATGCTGCGAGGCACAAAAATGTCTATAACAGTTGCCCCCTAAAGTATGAGGCCGTTTATCGGGTGAAATGCTTTATCTAGAGGGCCCGAAGTTCATTCCAGTGCTGAGGAGGCGCCCTGTAATATAATACAATACAATACATTATTTTTCATTTTGTTTTCATGATCTAGCTGAGGCGGGCATTCCCATGCTCAGCTTTATAAATACATTTTGGTACATAGAACAGATGATCGTCTGATGGTAGACTGATAATTCTCTGCTGAAATTATCATCCTTTGAGTAGGATGATCATCTGCTGCAATGATGTACATGACAAATGCTTTTATATTTCCTGAATATGTATCGCAGCCCGGATGGATGAAACTAGATCCGGGGTCTTCAAACTCGTTCGATCTTTACTCTAAGTACAAGTCGATCCATGTGAGAATTTCGCTGAAGTCGAACATGGAAAGACATCGCTTGATTACCGGTCAATGATGAAAACCGTTAACAAGCGCGAGAGGAATCACCGATAATGATAATGACCCTCAAGGTACTGCAGTACAATTCGTGTGGCGTGAATAAAGGACTTGGCATCGAACGCCACGCAAAATCTCCTGGTCGAAGGTCATTGATGTATACCTGTCGTCGGAAGTGAGAAACTTGCCATTGAGGCATGCAAGCTTCAAAGTACTGATGGGGTTGTTCCTAGATCAACTTCTTGGATAATGAGCTGAAGTCGACAAGAAGCGATCCGTCAAAGGAGGGCCTTAATGAATCCCACATCAATGACACGGAACGGAGCTAATGATTTTAGTGGAGGTGAAAACAAACTGTGATATATGATTCAGGGTGGCGATCATGAATGGATGAAGGATAATGTATGGCAGTGGATGGGACACGGTTGACACTTTCGGAATGACCTCTCTTGAACATATAATGACACTGATGCGATGGATCGGTAGCATTACCCCAAAAGTGGACGGTTTGGCGAAGACCATGGTGATGAGACCGGTGAATGAAACAACCCAACCCGATGTAGTACGGAGGAAAAGTGTCATGTTCAAGAGCGACTTGCTACCATTAAGCTTTAATGTTCTCCCAATTTTTCCCCAGTCATTTCTGACCAGTACCTCTTTATTTTTGTCAAGCTTGAAGAGGATAACATATGCTTGTTCTATAACCTGCCCTTCGGGCAAGCCCATCGCTATGATTTAACGAGCTTAGCGATAGGGAAACTCGTTCTCGTCTAAAGACAAGTTTGTCGCTATTTAATCATTTTAACAAGTCTAACGACAAGGAAAACTCGGTCCTTTTCATTTTTAGAGAGTCTGAAAAGGTACATAAAGTTAACTCCATAATTCCTTTTTCGTCATCTAATCCCTTAAGTCCGAAAAATTATAAAACAATACAGAAGGGATGGGTGTCCGGTACTTTTAACGAGCCGAACAAGACAAGCGCTCGATCTTTTTGTGTAATAATCCCTCAGGTCCAAAAAGATTAAAATCTAGAGGAGGGATAGCATTCCGGTCGTTTAACGAGCTGGAAGGCCAAAACTCGGCAAACTTTTCATATTTTACGAGTCAGTGAAAAGAGCTCAAAGAAGACTCGTCTTTTGAGGAACGAGTGATAAACAGGGATAGCAGCAGATTCCAGGTACAGGTTGGAATTTTCCAATCACGGCAGTGTCACAAGGATGGCTAGGTGAAATCACTCTTCGCAGATGTTCCTCAAAATGGGTAAACACACAAATGGAAGTGAATGATCGGCCAAATGACGGTGGAGGTGACGGTGCACAAACACGACCAAGGCTTTTATGGCTGATGAATTTACGATCTCAAAAGGGTATTTACCGGTTCATTTTTTCTGAATGAGCTTGAACTCTAAAGGAAAGCCTGCTCATAAACTTATGTTTATTTTTTAACGAGCATGAACTATGTGCTAAAACTGCTCGGATCTTGCGTTTATTTTTTAACGAGCATGAACTATGTGCTAAAACTGCTCGATATACCAGTCATAATAAGAACGCCTCCTGTGAGATAGCTATTTTTTAAGGAGCTTTATCTCACGAAGCTATGCTCCAATTTTGGCAAGTTTTTACCTTTGCCCCACAGGCTTTCTTCATGTAAGGTCAGAAACGGCTAATCCTACGAGTTTAAAGGGTTAGACCTACGGGTTTAAAGGGAGGACCTAAAAATTTAAAAAATAAATAGTCGTCCCTTGCTTACATTCCAAAAGTTTGCATGCCCCCAGACATAGGATAGGATTTCGAGGCTGCCCCTCCTCTCCCCTACCTCTGCTTTTCTTTGGGTGTTCACAGCTACTTGTCATCTTGCCAATCTAATGTTAACGATACTAGTCTTCTCGTTATTTTAGGGGGTCTTATGCGGTACTCAGGCTTCCCGTTGGCCCAACTTTTTAACGAACAGCTATTTGTGACAAGAGAAGAACACTACTCAAAGATAAAACATTGGTATTATTGAGGGAGGCTTGCTTCTTTCTTATTATCCGAAGAGGGTTCTATTCGCTGCCGCAAATCAATCTCTTTCTTCGGCGATGTCTATCATTGGGTTTACTCAAAGATGGTTACCCCTTGTCACAACAATATAGTCTCCTTCTTTGGAGGCTGCCCCTACTTATCCTTCAAAACATTTGTTTTAATGGGTGAGGCTTGCTTTTCCCCAAAGATGGTCACTACTTGTTACAATAAAGGGAATTCCTACTTGGGCAGTGCCCACCTATTTAGACAAAGGTGAATGACTCTTTTGTCAAACACATAACTTTAACAAAAGAATACTATTCCAGAACAACCCCTCTTCCATCCACGGACGGGGTACGGACTAGTCATATTCTTCTGCGGAAATTCTGCCTTATACCCGGGGTTTCTTCTGCCCGAAGCAGACCAGGGTGCATGCCCCCTGGGTTCCAGTCTTTCTTTCCGAATCACTCGCACTCATCGGGAAGGAGGACTGGGGGCGGAGGCGAATCTTGTGTGAACAGACCATTTAGGAATGGTATTTGACTATTTGCGATGCGAGATCCCGAAAACGAAAGTTGGTCTACGAGCTTGACCACCCTTCCTTCGTGTGGAAAACACATTACTCTAAAGAGTGAGGAGACTATCGCTCCCATGCAATAAATATAGTCGCGTCCAAGGAGTAGGTTATAATCCAAGGGTCCTTGGACGACCATCACGTTCAAATTAACGGTCTTCCCTTTCAACGTGACAGGCACATTGGGGAGGATTCCTAATGGTCGACTGGTTCCTTTATCAAAACCTGAGAGATTTCTTAACTCAGGTAAAAGCGTCGGGGAACCCAGTGCTTTCCAAGCAACAGAGGAAAGGATACTCACAGACGCCCCTTCATCAATGATAGTACCAGCCATGATCATTCTATAGATCTGGACAATGATTCTGAATGGTACACTGGCTGGTAACCGGGGTCTGCCTAGTTGATTCCAATCAAAGGATACAACCAGGTTGCTTGGTGGTGGGACCGAATATACGGCCGGATATGACCCTGATGATGTTCCTTCCTGCGATAAAGGAATGGGCGCATTGCCCTGACGCTCATCAGAGTCGGTGCTGATGAAAAGAACCTGGATGGTGTCATCCTTATTCTCTTCAGTGAGGGTGTCGCATGAAGATGACTCTTCGGCGACGATGTCATTTGAAGATGAAACTTCTGAAGGTAGAACCGGGTCAACTGCCGTATCGACCTTTGGACTTTCGTCCGATCTGGATTCAGTAGGTTCATTTTCAGTGACTGACGCTTCAGCTGACCACTTGAGCGGGCTAGCTGGATTTTCAACTATCGAGGGATTAGGCACGAGTTTTTGGTATCCAGGAGGAAGTCGTAACGGTGATACCGGACGATCTTCCAAAACTCCCTTCGCCTCATCTAAGAATGGACACCGGTGAATGGCGTGATCACCTTCACACAACATACAGGGTGATCTTGGTCTCCCTTTTCATCCTTCACTCTCGCTGGTTGATGGACTGCAATCAACATGACTACCAGAGGTTGATGCTACCGGATTGTGCAACCTGGGGGACCAGTCCCTTAGTATCCAGGGAATACAAGGACAATCACGATGGAAGTGGGTCCCTTTGCAAATGACACATGGCGATTTAGGCCCGGTCGGTGCAGTGTGTGGGTTTTTGTCAGCTGCCTTTTGCTTGCCCCTAGTCGCCTTTGCCATAGGCCCCTTCTGCTTCTTTTCTCTCTTCTTCTTTTCCTTCTTCTCCTTGGGAGGCTGACTTTTGCCAGCTCCACCTTGCGAAGAGGAAGGATTAGAGGAAGTATTATAAGAAGTGGAAGGCTGGTGGGTAGTTCTAGACTGCTCTGACTGTTGATTCGACTGCTCAGGATTAGTGGCGATCTGGACTACATTAGTTGAAAAGAGCCATACAGGTAGGCCAATTGTCAATCCTGGAAGTGACAATGTTGCCATATGAGGCGCACCAACATCTCCCCAAGAGGAGAAGGGATTTGGACTTCCGCCAAGGTTTCTTCCTTGGTTGGTGGGCTCCATACTTTTCAACTGAAAGATCAACGTGGGAATAACAGGTGATTATGTTCCGCTTAAAATAAATTTTATTAACGACGCTTTTAGACACAAACTTGCTTTTTCATGTTTTAAGAGTCGAGAAAAAGCTAAAGATGACTCTAGTCGCCTTCGATGTTTTAACGAGCCCGAAGTGACAAATGCTCGGTTGGACTTTTTCAGTTATAGAGTTTGAAAAAGGCCAAAAGAAACTGCTCTGGAGATCTAGGCAGAGGGTGTGCCAAACCTTTCGCGAAACCACAGAATACGTTTTACGGTACGGGTGGTCGATCTTCGTGAATGCTGTGTTCACTGCATCGCGATCAGTAGGGCGGCCGACACGGCTTCCTAAGGATAAAGGATGAATGCCTATAGGGGTCTCCCAATATACGCGACGATACGCGGGAGCACAAGTCCGTATTAGTGCCACCGACTCTCAGGAGGAATCACCCACCTTCGTAGAGATCGACAGTCACTATGTTTAACGACGCCGGAACACGTCTCTACCTAGACCTCTAGATGTTTGCGTTATGTTACAAAGCGTTGTTATGTAAATTGGGTTTATTTTAATGTTGATCTTGCTTAGCAGTTTGCCTTTAAGGATCACCACGAGATGTATATATACAACTTCCTAAATGCAATCTAAGATGAGAAGCAAAACTTTTCAATCTTTCAACTTTGAAAACCTTAATCTACTGAGGGAAAAGAAAGACACAACTTTTCGCACAGATCATAGAACACACACTAAAATGCAAATTTTCCTAAATCGTCAAGCACACAGTCAAATGCAAAATGCACAATGCAGATATTTCTTTTCTTTTTCCTTAATGTTGATGTAAGACAGAAAGGAAACTGTTGTATAACTTCGAATCTAATTTCAAGCGAAAGTAAACAAGCTTGTCCAAAATCAAAAGACACCTTAAGATCGACTTGTTTAGACACTGGAAATGTATAGATTCAAACCATAAAATGAAAAACAAACAAACTCAAACAGCCATGAACAGTAATAAAACTAGCTCTTAAGATCACAAAGACACTTTTACAGTTCAGGATCTAAGAGGCCACAGCTATACTGGTTTGATTTTCACAATGGGAAACTGTAACTGAAACAAGAAATACGGAAAGAACAATCACAGTTTCATCACACAACTGAGGCGGAATAATGTCAAGGAAAGCTGGTTTACAGCAAGTACAATGACAAGCAATCAGCAGCAAAATAACAGTGAAAACAAGGCTCAGACACAGTGGGAAACCTCAGGAAGACATAGCCTAACTGGATCAGCGCAGGCTCTGGTCTGTCAAATTGACTCTCAGCGCAGTTCCCGAAGGGAGTACCTGCGCTGGAATGCAGACTGCCTGTGGACAGCCTGCACTGAGACACGAGAGTTGCGTTTACAAGGATTTCCGGGTCATAAAAAGCTCAAAAATTCACTGTTTTTGCTGAAATAAAAAGCTATAGGTCAAGTACAAGCTAAGGGATGATCAAGAGGATGAAAAGCTATCACAAAGAGTACAAGAGTCTTTTGTAGATCAGCTCTTCAAATCATGAATCTGCTCAGAAAATGAGCAAGAGTAGCAGCCCCTCTACTTCGCTTTTGATATAGTCAAAAGCTTTTCGATTTGGTACTCTTTGATTCAGGAAATGAATAGCAAAGATACTACAAACACCAACAAGATACTAGGCTCCCCAGCGGAGTCGCCAGTTTGTTGTGGGGAAAAGTATCCGACTCGGATGACCCTATCCCTACTCTAAGGGTGACAGTCCTTAGCAACAACTGAAAGTAAAGCTTTGATGTTTTCCTTTATGAAAGTACAGAGAAGGAAGAAAAGATTGACCAACCGGAGTCTTTTGCTTTTGTCGATCCTATCCTCTCTCTTTGTCTCTTGTTCCCAGCTCCTTGCTCCCTTTGCCGGTCCAGCTACACAAAGATCCTGCACAAACAAGAGAAGGAAAACTACAAGAAACATGTACTCATAACTGATGCATGGATTAGAGTGAATCAGATATACAAGTAAATACAATACATCAATGCAATACAAGTATATAGGAGAACATTCAAAGCTTTATTGATAGAAGTAAAAGGGTTCTAAGAAGGTTACAACCATCAATGGCTCCAATCCAGCAGCACCTCCCCAGCAGCAAGAAATCTCCTCTTCACCTCTATAAAAGCAATCACCCAATAGCTCTAACTGTAAACCAACAGCACTTCCTTGCTTTGCACAAAATTCCAGCCTCCTTAGACCTCATAGAAGAGCTCTATATATAGGAGAGAAGAAGAAAGGATGAGTCAGCTTGAGACTGACATAAAGCTGCCTTGTGTCCTCTCCCTCTTCAGTTAAACTTCAGTTCTTGAGTCCACTTGGAGATCCTTACTTACACATGGAGATCAAGTACCTCTTACTCATCATAGGGCGAATCCCTTGAACCAAGTGTCAGTTTGGAAGCTTCCTGGGCAATTGACACCTTGCAGAATGACTGTGCCACTTGGCCAATCTCGCCCAGCGCAGGTAGTCTTCATTAGATTTGACTTTCAGTGCAGGTACAAGGAGGAGCAGTTGCATTCCAGCGCAGATGCTCAGTGGAGCAGCTGACATGATCCAAAAAAAGCCTGTTTTTGAGTGTTTTCAGGTGGAGAACTGATGGGAAGTGCTGTGGTTTGCTGACCTTGTTCTTCTAGGGGTAAGAACAACATGTTTAGGGACTGAGGATCCCTGTAATTATTGACATTTCATGCTCCATGCTGCGAGGCACAAAAATGTCTATAACAGGGTTCTACGGGGTTACAGACTAATTGGGATAATATCCCATGTTGGATGATGATTGTACTACGGGTTGGGTACTATATGGCTGATAATTTTTTGGGCCATGGTATGTGTTTCCATCTTGCTTGAAAGTGTTTATGGGTTGATTTTGAGCTATGGTGCCAATAAATCCATCTGTAGCATTTGATGTTCCTAACATTTCTGGAAAAAAAGACTTTAATTCAAGGGGATATGGGAGGACATGATAGAGGTATCCAGACTGAGTATAAATTAGCTCAAATTGTTGAGCTTTATCGATAGCCTCTTCCTCATTTTCTTGGAATGTGCTAGCCATGTCTTTTGAGATTTTTTCTATGAGATATTTCAAAAATAAGTCGGGGATAACGTCATGGTCTACTTGTACCTAGCACAAGTTACAATGTTTTTTCCATTCATGGACATGGTCTGAGATATGTATGAAAGATGTCTGCTGGAAATGGGTGAATAGCTCTAGGCTAGTGTCTTGACATATTGGGAGCTGGAGAAAAGTGAGAAATGACCTAGCTATAGAGTCAAATATTACATGGGAACCAGAGGCTTTGCTTATGTACCATTTCATCACAGGCCCAGTGAGGGTGCATTGAAAAAGTTGTAGGTGAACTAAGTCATTTGTGATGCTATTAGATTAGCTCCATAGATGAAAGGTCATTATATGGTTTCCTAGATCTTCTCCTTGTTTTCCCTTGAATTTTGGTATATCCAAAAGTAGCTCAGTGGGCATAGGGGGTGAATTATGATTATGAGAAATGGGGTCAATATATAACTTGCTTAGATCCAAGATATTTAGGGAGTCTATAAATGGGTATTTGTTTTCCATTGCAAAATGATTTTTAATAGCGATGTGCAAAGGAGTGTCCTGCAGGGTTGTGCGAGATGGGTTCCCTAGAGGGGTAATGTGTAGAATCCCTGAAGGGGTAGTATGTGGGCTCCCCAAAGGGGTGTTGTGGGGACTCCCTTGTGGGGTAGTAACAGGAGTAATTTGAGGGGGAAGAGTCCCAAACAAATTTTCTCTAATGAAAGATGAAGCAATGAAAGTGGGTATATGATGTCTTTTTCTCCTAAATGGCAAGAGACATGGTAAACTTCTCAGTAAAGGGGGAAAGTTTTGGAAGCGCCTAAAGAAGAGGGGTGTCATGGTGCCCCTTATGATGTAAATAAATGCTAATGATGGGTGAGAGGAGGATATGTATCAAATAAATTGAATCTCATACATAAAACAAAGTGAAAAAATAAATGGTTATTTTTCCTTTAAGTTATACTATGTGATCAATCAATCAAAAAAAGGGTTTTTGTTTGTTTGCGTATGATAAAGTACTACAATATCTATATGTCATTTCCTCTATCACGGTAACTGGGCCTTGTAGAGATATATTTTAACGAGCAAGGGGGAAATGTCCTGAAAGATCAGGCGATGCTCTCTAGCAACCAAAGAATCAACCAAGGTAATGATGAGGCTTTAGTGCTTCTCGCACCTCCACCTATAGGGAAAGATTCCCTAAATTGTTGCCACTAGGATACCTTCATCTCACGAGGGACGTCGAGTCTTTAGCTTCTTATTAATCGGTCATTAGAACTGAGCACTATGCATGTCGGGTAGCTCTGCATAGTACCTCACACACTAGGACCTAAGCTGAACCCCCTCTGAATCGGGTCTCTGTTGTGCTTGGGTAGTACTTTCTATGAGATGGTGAAGGATTTTAAGCACCCTAAAAGACAACTTCTATGTTTCAAATGTAACATAACTATGGCAGATTATGGGATTCCTACCCCTAATGCTTCTAACCTAAACTACAAATTATTTTGTGGACCTTGTGGGGAATTTAATGTGTTCAATGTTATGGTTTCTTTTAATGAGTCTTACTTCACTTATGGCGTGAAAACATAAGAAAAAATAAAATAAGTACAAAATCTCCTGAAACTAGATGCCCTTTGTACAAATCTTAGAGAATCTTAGTGTGTGTAAGTGAGTATGTGATCATATAAAATGTGAGGCGATGGTCCTTTAAAAATATCCTAATTATGCTATGTTTTGATTTTTCCTTGCAAGAAAAGAAATCATGTGTGGATGATGGGACACTTACTTCTCTCCTAATTATTCTATGTGAGCATATAGGGAGATGGAAAAACCAAGTGTGTTAAGAAAGGTTTCATATGCAAGCCCAGGATCATATGAAAGACGCAAGGGAAGCAGGGGCTACTCCCTTTCTTTAATAACACTTTTTCCTAATCCCAAAAATTCATGAAATAAAAATGGGAGATGGTGAAGGATTTCAAGCACCCTAAAAGACAACTTCTATGTTTCAATGTAACATAACTATGGTGGATTATGGGATTCCTACCCCCAATGCTCCTAACCTGAACTATAAATTATTTTGTGGCCCTTGTGGGGAATTTAATGTGTTCAATGTTATGGTTTCTTTTAATGAATCTTACTTCACTTATGGTGTGAAAACATAACAAAAAATAAAATAAGTACAAAATCTCCTAAAACTGGATGCCATTTGTACAAAGAATAGAGAATCTTAGTGTGTGTAAGTGAGCATGTGATCATATAAAATGTGAGGCGATGGTCCTTTAAAAATATCATAATTATGCTATGTTTGTATTTTTCCTTGCAAGAAAAGAAATCATGTGTGGATGATGGGACACTTACTTCTTTCCTAATTATTCTATGTGAGCATATAGGGAGATGGAAAAACCAAGTGTGTTAATAAAGGTTTCATATGCAAGCCTGGGATCATATGAAAGATGCAAGGGAAGCAGGGGCTACTCCCTTTCTTTAATAACACTTGTTCCTAGTCCCAAAAATTAATGAAATAAAAATGCTTTGGTTAGTAAAACAAGATATGTGGATAATGGGCCACTTACTCCTTTACTAATTAATCTATGTGAGGAATGAAAATTAAAAGTAAATATTATGTAATTAATCTACTAATAATGATTAGTAAAGAAACTAGGCAATCTACACTAACTGTAAAAAAATTACAGAGGTGAAAGCAATTCACTAAAGGCTTCCTGTCACCTAGGAATGAAAAATTACAATCGTTTTTTGTGCTCTCTGTAAACCACACATATTTTTCTATGCACAGACACATGGTCCACGCGTCTGTCTGTGACGAAAGCTATGCAAACGCCAAAAAAAATAAACAATTCAACTGTCTCCGGCTAAAAACAGGTCTCAGGGGGGCTGCAAAAAATCCAAAGAGGTAATAGAGACACAATTGAGAAAAAATGCAGAGAGAAAGGTTCTGCAAAAACAATTGTTAGATCAAAGAAAATCAACTAGTGGAGTTTTCATTCTATGGTTGTGTTTTTGCTGCAATAGAGTACTGATGGGCCTCTAAATTAGACATAAATTAAGGCCCATGCCTCTAAATTAAACAAAAATTAAGGCCTATGATCATCCTTCAGCACATTAAACCTCAATTTTTGCATTAGATAATGTATTTTAACTTTAATATGTTCATTAGGAAGGTTTATGAATAATTGCATATTTGTGCCTAATATTATTTATTTTTGTGGAATATTATGAGAATATTGGGCAGATTATGAAGATTTGGAGGAGGAGATAATTTAGGGACTTTCTCCCTACTACAGGAGGATCAATATTAAATAATAAATCAACAATATATTATGGAATTATGGCACAAATTGTGGAACTCCAATGATTGAGAAAATCTAGGAATGTGTTCCTTGCCATTTAATGCAGATTCCTAGTATTGGGAACCAGATCCACTAATCAAGGGATTTTGGTGGGGAAAGCTTCCTCCATTAATGGGGAATGATTACTAATCATTTTTTTATAAGTACCAAGTCGAATTTGGCTCTAGAGGTAGAATTTCATTAGTCTTCTTGTGGAGAGAACTTGTAATTTTGTAGCTCCATTGTATTTTCTTGTAGGGGTGTAATTGTATTGATGAAAATAATGAAGATTGGTGTCATGTTCAGCTTCTAAATCTTGTTCTCCTCCATAGATATTTGAGTTTCATTTGGCTTGGACATCCCAGGAGCCTCAGATCCCTTTTGTATCATTTTCGTTTCTTCTTTTCACTTCTTATTCACATGCATCTCTTGTTCTTATTTCTTTCCATTTCTGCATTCAGTATTAATGATTTCTTGTTGTAGGATTGGGTTAAATGGTTGATGTAATTTCTTTTGCAGGATCACAAGCATCATTTCATCATTGGAAAATATTTGTAAGGTCATAGTAATCATTGAGCTACTTGGATTAGTCTTCTTATTCCCAAATCTAGATTTTTGGAACTCCTTTTAGGCAAAAAACAATAAATTTATGCTATTTTTTTAGAGCATGCTAACGAGCTTCAATTGATTTGGTTCCACTTGCATTAGATCAAAAAAACATTGTATTTAATAAAAAAATTACCCCATTTCATTTGCACTTAATTAGTTTAGGCATTTGATAGATTTACTAGCTCACTAGTTATCAAATTTCAATTTTTTAGACTAAGTAATTTTCCGTTATTTAATAGATATTTCCCATGTATAGATGAATTTGTGGATAGAATAAGACAATAATTTGTGTTGTTATAGGAGCTTCTACATAGTAGGGAGACCTCATCTCATTCGCCTCATCCACCCATGTCGCCAAAGCAAAAATTGCCATTTCCATTGAGCAAGTCTACCCATCTTGAAGCCCTTGCTTGAGTTCTGGGTAGTTTTCACCACCTCCATGCCTTATTCTTCCATTATCCACCTTTTCCAAGCTCCATTCCACCTTCTAGACCACTTCCTAAGATTTCTTTCTTCTTTTTGTAATAAAACAGGGGATCTTGTAGACATCTTGTAGGAACTAGTACTTCCTGTAGACATCTTTTAGGAAAACCTGTAGTGGCCTGTTTTGAGCCCGAATGGAGAAAAATCATCACTAGAAGCTAGGATTAGGCCCTAATTACCCTCCAAGCCATCTGAACCATTGTACTCCTTTTCTTCCACACCTATCTCCCTTGCCAAAGAACCAAGAAAGATTAGCATTTAATTTTTTAAAGCAAAAAGATAATAAGGAAAAAGTTATTTTATATTTATTCATGCACAGAGTAGTTAACACTCTCTAGATCAGATTCTATGCTCAGTTAGTTTAAATCATCACATGTGATAAATATGGTTAAGTTAGGTTTATTTTACATTTAGTTCATGATATTTATGCAATTAGAATATGTTTCTTTCCTTGTACTTTATTTCTTGCAATAGGTTAGGGTTTCCATTTCAGTTCATTTTATGCAATTAGTTTAGGGTTTGATTTCACTACATGCAATCCATTACATCATGATAGCAAAGTAAGGACACATTATATGTTGCACATATAGTGCTGATACCTCTTAAGTTTGTACGAACCCCAGGTTGATAATTAAAAGTCGGTAGCCTTGGGAGTTGCAGCATTCTTGTTGCAATACTAAGGCTCATCACTTTTTGGCGCTGTTTTCGGGGAGGTGTCAAAGTATGCATTGCTTTCTTCCCCAGTTGATTCATTTTTTTTCACTTTTTTCAAAAACAAAATATTTTCATTAGGCATATTTCATTTCAAAAACAAAAAAGTGCATTGCATTAGTGTTTTCATTCAATCATAAAAACAAAAAAAAAAACTCCAACACCAACCCACCCCCAATTTTATCACGTGGTGTAGTAAGAGCCACATCACCATCAACTTTTGCAGGTACAAGAAGAAGAGATTGCAAAGAATGTAGAAGAAATGGGTTGAGATGATGACAATGAGGAAGATCCTCTTGGATTTCCCATTCAAGATATTGATGGTAGTGTGCACATGAATAACATCCCTCCATTTTTTCTTCCAAAATTTCATGGTTTAAGGTTAGAGGATCCAAGAACCTTTCTATTTGAATTTGATATTGTTTGTAGATCTTATGGTTACTTATTAAAAAATCAAAAATTGAGATTGTTTCCGACAACATTGATGGATAGAGCTCTTAAATGGTTCATGAGTTTAGGGACTAATTCAATAAGATCATGGAATGATATGCAAAATATATTTCTAGAAAAATATAAAGGCAATGATCTTAAAGAAGAAATATTTAGAATGAATCAAAAAGAATATGAGAGTCTAGAGAATCTAATAGAAAGGTTCATGTATAATGTTAAAATGGAAAAACTACATCATTTAGGATCTGACACACCAAAAACCCTCTTACATAGAATAATTAGGGATGAATGGATTGATCTCCTTGATCTCATGAGTAGAGGTGATGTATACCAATTATCATTTGATGAAATTTGTGAAACATGCAAACACATATAAAGAGGAAGGACAAGAGTAGGTAAATCAGCATCAAGATCGGTAAGTCAAGCTAAAATTGGAATTTTTTTTTTATGATTTTAAAACAAAAATTCTTAGCAATCTAACCACTCAACTACCTATACCACCATTTCCAAACTCACACATTGAAGCAGTTCAAACCACTTACAATGATGAGGTACAACACTTTCAAATATCTCCTCTTGATCTCAATGGTATTCATCTCAACTCAGGAAGAACATTACAAAAAAACGATTCTCTTGATGCCATTAAAGGACAACATGCAAAAAAACAAGATTCAGAAGAGAATATCAAAGAACCATGGGCTGCAATTGATGAAGAGCAGAAATCAAAATTAGAGATTGAGAAATCTCCCTCATTGTTACCATAAAATCCTCCATGTGTTCAAGATAAAAATCAGCAAAATGAGGAATATTTGAAGGTTGTGGTAGAAGAAGACATGAATAATGATCTAGATAAACAAGCACACCAAGGGTATCAAAGTTATATTGAGGTTTGGTTCCAGAAAATCAACAAGGTGCAACAATACTCTCTTCTTCAATCATGCTTGATATCATCAAAGTCAAAGCATTTGATCACTCAAATTCACATGTCAAAGTATACATTTCAAGCCTACACATTAGTTTTTCCGTCATCTTGATGTGCACATGGCTCCATTGGAAGTATTCTTATACTTGAAAGTGATTTTGTTTTTCAAGTAGGGTAGGGTAGAAAAACTAAGCAAATAAATCTCAGGTGAAAACCTCCTTTGAGGCACCTCAAATTGGCTCATTAATTGAAAACCTCCATGATGCGGTCAATAGGTTGGGAGAAAAAAAAAAGAGAAAAAAAAAAATCCTAGGTGAAAACCTCCTTTGAGGCGCCTAGGCAAACCTACTAGTTGAAAACCTCCTTGAGGTGGCTAGTAGGCCTAGAAAAAAAAAAAAAACGTTGCCCCATATGTCTCTCTGATGAATGCATGTACTCTCAAACATCTGCAAGCAACAAAAACAAGTTGGTACCAAAAGAAAAAATTGGTCAAGCCTAGTCAAAAGAAGTCAAATTTTGACTTTCTCCTCCTTTGCTCAAATGCTCCAATAAGGCCAAGGGCATGCCAATCCATCACACTCATCTATTTCCACCATCCACCCATCATTCTCAAGATTTTCCCATTCAGTTTGCTTATTATCCAAAAAACTACAGGAATGCTCTATTATACTACAAGAAACAAAAATACATAGAGAAGAAATTTATGTTTGTCATAACTTGAAAACCATGCATCCATTAGCCAAGTTGTTTCATGGGGAGATGCATATGGATGATGGTAACATGCTGAAGAAATTTTAGCAAATTACGGTACATGGTTGATGAGCACTAGTATTGCAGCAAGAATGCTGCAACTCTTGGGCTACCAGCTTTACTTTATCAACTCAAGGTTCGTACAAACTTGTAGGTGACAATGCTATATACACAAGTAAAAGTGATGGTTTTGCCTTTTGTCACTCGTTCAGCTGGCGAGAGACCACTCAGGGTTTTCAAGCCAAACTTCTATGGATTTAGAAGAAACTTGGCTTCTTGATGAAAGAAATGGAAATCTGATCTAAGAGAGAGCTGATCTATTGCAATAATGAAAAAGACCGAAATTCAATGCTAAATCACATCATTTCCTAATTAACTGCTAAGAAACTATGCTTTGCAATAATGCTAAATTAACATGAACCAAATTCTACTGTCTAAGTATGGAAGTTAAAATCATCAAACATCACTATTGTGCAAGTAAAGGGACTGGAATAACTCTATTTTGTCTTTTTGTTCTTTTCATGAAAGATCAAATATGCAAACTAATCTATTTTGGTGATGTGGCAAGTGGTTTAGGGATGTTTTAGGATGGGTGGAAGCTTTAGGACATGGCTAGATGGTGTGGGAGACCCTTGGGTTACATTTGGGGGCTTCCTAGAGGTTTTCCCTCAATTCGGCCTCAAAACAAGCCACTACAAGAAAACCTACAAGATGTACTAGAAACCTACATGGTTCCCTATATTTCTATAGGATGCAGCCATGAGCAAAAGGACGGGTGTTGGACGTGATGGAAAGCTTAGGGAAGGTGGTTGATGGGTGGAATGGAGTGAGAAGAGACCTAGGATCACTCAGAAGTCAACAACAAGGTTAGGAGATGGTTGGATTCGTTCAATGTTCTTGGAAGAATTTCTATGTAAAATGATGAAATTAGTGAAGGCAATGATGAAAGCAAGGAATGATTATGGTGGATGAAGTGGAAAGTGACTGCTAGATATGAGTTCTCTATCTTCTCCTGATGCACCTGCTATACATTAAACATGTATAATTTCCAAAAAGTCATGTAAACAAGAAGCATTCTCATAAGCTAGAAAAGCAGAATTAATGAACTAAATGTCTACCTTATCCATGAGGAAAGTAGCTGAAAGGAATGGAATCATGGATGAGATCTACTGCAAGAATGAATATAGAAGAGATGGCAATGCAATCCTACTTTGCAAAACTATTCAAATGCTAGCTGAAATACAATAAACTCTTAAATCTTGTGAGAGAAATAGAAATCTGTGTTTTTGGGGTTGCATAAGGATCCCTTCCTCAAATCATGATCCCAAAGGGAAGAAGTGAGGCCAAGACACCTTCTAATAGCCTTGCGGTGCTTCTTTTATCCCTACCAACTTGCTACTGAAGTAAGGCACAAATGGAATCAAACTAATAAACAACTAATCAAATCTACACTACTTGCAATGAAAATACCTCTAAAGAAAAATTAACAATGAAGCTATGAAACTAAGCTAAATATAAAGATACAAAAAGAGGAGCCTTGGCTGCTAGGGTTGGGCCCTAACCCAAGAGATTCAACCCTCTGAGCTAACTCAGTTCTGGCTCAAAACAAAACTCATTCTTATTACCAAAACAAAAAATTACATCAAATATTCCACAAGTCTGGAACTCGAAAATAACTTAGAGTTTTACCACAAAAATTTGAATCTTGATGAGGCTCTAGGCCCCTTTACTTCTACAACTAAAGTGCCCAACGACTTCCCCAAAATTAGGGAGGCTCGGCTCCCAAACTCGAGATAAACTAGCTCTTTGTCTCTCACTTGCTCAGCTGCCTTCTAATCCTCATGACTTGGCTGCTTTCACTCTGAGCTGGTGTGATAAATGGAGGAATATTCGAATGGGGAAGAAGTAAATGAGGAGGATTTACCTCCTACAGTCCCTCTCCCTTGTATAATTTGAGTTTCAACCTTAGTCTTTGCCAAAATTCCTTGATTTCCCACTCTAACTCATCTCATAAACAAAATATAATAAAAAACATGTAATAAGTTGTGAGAAAAGTTGGTTTGACTAAGCTAGGAGGTGAATTAAGGCTCATATAAATACCCAATGATGAGGCTCATCATCACCCCCCTATTGAAAATGTTTCTCATCCTCTAAGAAACTCAATCAATATCCATATCCTTCATAGCCCTAGTGGCCTCCCTGACATCCCATGCCTCTGCTATGGTTTCCTCTTCTTGTTCATATAAACCTACCTTCTTTTCTACCTCCTCCCACCGCCTCTTTTCTTCTTCTTCCTTCCTTCCTTCTAGCATTCCTAAGAGTAGTGGTGGACTGAGTTTCAAGCCAATCCAATTGAATTTGAGCCTTTGCATAGATTGCTTGTACATGGGTGCCCTTTTCAGTTCTTCTCTCATTCTTTGAGGAGAGTGGTACTCTCTTATCTTTAAGTTGCATGGCAATGTGTTCCATCTCCTCAGGCAAGCATGTATGTTGTCATCCCCTAAAAACCTAAACATGTCCTCAAAATGTGGAATTGATTGCTTTTGGGTAGCAATATACCTAGGTGCAAGTTGAGGATCATTTTCAATTAAATTATGTGTGTTAATGAGAGCCACTGGATTGGACTACTCAGCTCTGATCATAAGAGGTTCTGTTTGTTCCCTTGCCAATATCCTTTTCATTTCTGTAGCCCTTGCTTCCTCATGGCTCATTCATGATTCCAAAGCCATCAACTATAAATCTCCTAGCTTGGCATTAGGGTCCCATACATTCATGTCTGTTAAGGCCATATTATGTAAATAAAACTCAGACATCTTGGCCCTATCTTCTAGTGTGCTCTGATCACAAAGATTAATGAACTACCTGTAGTCCTAAAATGGCATAGTGCCCCTCTGTGCTAGGGTCTTAATTTGGAACTGCAGCCACTATTCCTTAAGGTATAGGGCATAGGATTTATCTGGAATCCTACACTGGATCACTTCCAGAGAGAAATTGGCCATACATGCCAATTGGTTATCTCTTTCTTGTAGTTGTCCTTTCAACCATGCATTTTCTGTCTCTAATTGATTTCTCATTATGGTCTCTCTATCTCTCAAGCTATGCAGTTCTTTGCCCATCTCCTTAAGCTTCTCCTCCATGTGACCAATGTCTTCCACCCCCTTGGATTTGGCAATCTACATCCATCGATGAGTTCTGGCTCTATCCTTCTCAAGCTCAAAGAATAGTGGAATAGCAAATTTTTGTGGAATGACCCTGCCCCCTTCAATAAATTTGTAGTAAGAGTCAAGGTTAGGTTGGGGGCTAGGTTCCTTTAACTCTAGGTCCTATTCTTTGGTTTCTTGCTATAGGCTTCCCTCCTTATCCAATTTTTGAGTCTCCTATAGGTTTAACAAAGTATCCTGTAGGACTACTTCAGCTTCCTATAGGTCCTGTAGTGTATCCTCTAGGAGTTATTTTCCTTTGGATGAGGTGGATCTAGTTATAGGCCTTCTCACATAGGTGATAGGAGACTTCAGAGGAGGTATTTTATCCTATTTTTTAGGTGAGTCCTCAATCACAATGGGAATTATGGTTGGTGTTTGGGGTTTCCCCTGCCTTATCCTTGTGATTTTCCTTGTCCTGAAATATAAGGGGGTCTACCTCTGTCTTTTGCCTTTCTGTTTGATAGGGGTTCTAAGAGCAGTGAGGGCAACTACTGCTTCTCTATCAATGTCCTCTAGAGACACCCTAGGTGACTCCTCCTTTTCTTCTGCCTCCTTTTTTTCATTTTCCTTTTCCTCTTTGTTTTTCCTCTCGTCTTCTCCTTCTAGCTCCTCATGTTGTTTATTAGTCTCTTTTGTATCACCTTCCTCTATTTCCTCATCATTCTCTTTCTCTTTCTCCTCTTCTTCTTCATCTTCCTCCTCATCTATCTCATCTTCATCTTGACCTGCTTCCTCTTCCTCTGCTTCAGTCTCTTCCTCAACCTTTTCACTGACATTAGGACTAACATCATATGTGAGAGCCTTAATGTCCTCCTCTATCAGCATGTCTCTAAAAACCAACCATTGAATAGGAATTATGAGGTTTTGGAGGGAATATTCTATGATGATTCTGATTAACCCATGATGAGATAATTGTTGGGAATTTCCCTCTTGCACCTTTATGCTTGTGTCTATCAATGATTGCAGAAGGAAGTATGGTATGTTGAGCCTGTGGTGAGGAGGTGTTTTTTCTCTAACCCTAAACTCTTCAAGAAGCCTAAAGTGATAGCCATATACCACACTATACCTACCCTCACATGATATGTATTTGATAATTTGGTAGCTCACCTCATTCCAGGGATATGGCATGCTTTCTCTCCTTACTCCATTCTTTTCCTCAATGGCATCCTCACCTTCTAAAAAGAATTTCCTCTTGGAAATCTGGCTATCTCCCTTGCCTTCCTTCCTCAATGGTACTCCTAGGGGAAGTGTGGTAACTTTTCTAATGAGTTCAAGGGTGAGCTCTATAGAGAGGCCTCTTACTACAACAATGGCATGGACTCTGGTAAGTGGAATGAGGGAGAGAGCAGACTCTCAGGCCACTTCATCATCATACCCTCTTAATTTTTTGAAATACCCCATCCAATTATGCCTTGTGAAGATTTCTAGCACCTGAGGGTGTTGTTGAATTCTCACATTGTTAATGGGCTCCCTTCTATTAAACCTTCCTGTCATCTTGGTTTGTGAAGTTTGAGGAAATGAGAGGGTTGATAAAATTGTTAAATGCAATAGTAAATAACTGAAATGACTATGTGTACAATTCCCTTACACAGCTGCCAAATTCACTCAAACTAGATGATTTCTTGTTCAATACCTCTTCATAGTGTTTGTTGTTGCCAACCCCCATGTTTTCCCCTCTAAAACTCCTCTCGGCCAATCCTGTAGACTGTCTCTATGTATCCTATAGGAATCCTGTGTGCAATCCTATAGGATTTCTTGTGCAATCCTGTAGGAAGCCCTATATAGAAAAACGATGGAGTTTTCCTCTTCTATAGGTGGCCTAGGTATGAGAGTGACTTTTGCAAGAGTGAGCCTCAAGGAAATGCATGCATGAGTGCATGGGGATCAACAAATATTTCTTCTTATGGCTGAGTTATTTGAGGTGGTGTGCTGGTAGCGGAGGTACATTTTCTATTTTTGGACCGTTGGTCCCCACTACCACCTCATCATTTCACCCTCCTCGTAATCAAATCCCAATTCATGCCTCCGTAGACTTAACTTTTTTTATCCTACTCTTCTCCTCTTTTGACTTGACTGTTGCCACATGTGGGAGGACCAACTGTTTTGTCTTCATCGATTGAACGAAGGTGGCCAAGTTGATTGGCCACCTTTTGCTTATAAACCAACTTACTCATAACCTTTACATATTTTGACTACATTATGCAAATGAGACAAAGAGCAAGATACTTACGTGTGGTTCTAACCCTTGCTTTAGTTGTTGAAGACTATAGGTGTTTGTTGTGTGTTGGCTGCATGTTATTTTTTCCTTCTTTTTTTTATTGCTCCTTGATGACTCCTTTGATGTGCAGGTACCTGGTGTTGAAGATGATGGTGCTGGTGCTACTTTGGAGCTCCTTATGCTCTTGGATCATTATGTTGGAATCTTGCTACAATCATGATTTGTATTCTGTGGGATAGGCTGCTACAGGATTTCCTACAGGATGTCTTGTAGCTGCTTCTCCCTCAAAACTCTTAATCATACACTCTACTAGGATTTTGAGGATGGTGACATGGATTAAGAGGAATACTAGGAGTGTGGAGAAACGAGACATACTCAAGTGTTGCTCCCTTTTGCTCTCTGTTTCATGTTTTTTTTTATTTTTTTCTTGAAGACTGTGACAATTTTTTTTTTTTGAAATTGATTTTTTTTTATGGTGACTGCAAGGGTGATGAAAGTGGACATAGGTATGGTAATGAAATTTTGATGTAGGGGTGTTATTTATTTGACATAGTAGGTCATTTTTTTTGCGCTAGGGTCATTTCCTATAGGATACCTGAGCCATTGTAATTCCTATAGGATCATCCTATAAGTTTTCAGGGGATCCTGTAGGTTTACAGGGGATCCTGTAGAAAACACAGTCCCCTTGTAAACTGAAGCAAAGGAGTGAAAAAATGGAATAAATGGTAGAGTGATGAATGACTATGAGTGGAAAAATAAAAATGTGAGTGAAATAGGTGCCTTTTTTATCATCCTTCTCCTCTATTGCTACCTTAATTGCCTTGGTTTTAGCCCACCTAGTTAGATAGTTAGTGCACACAATGATGTATTTTTTTTTCTTGGAAGGAGGGTCAATAGTTCCAATGAAGTCCATGCCCCACTTTTCAAAAGGATCGAAAGTCACTTGAGGTTGTAGAGGCATTTCAACCCTTGGAGTAGGCTTTCCCATCCTTTGGCACCGATGACACTGACTAGTATATCTTTTCACATCCTGATGAAGAGTGGGCCATGTTATCACTCAAAAGTTTTCCCTAGAAGTTATCAAAAGAAGGAATCATCCAAAGTAACCACAAACCAATCTTTTAGGCTTAGGTTCTAGCCAACCTAAGTCCAGAGAGGGCTCTCTCTTTATAATTTAGCTTTGTTTTTATGGGATTTTAGGCTAGTTCTTAGTGTTCATGGGGTTTTGTTTTGAATTGAAGGTTGGGTGGTGGAATTCTTAGAGTAGATGGATAGAGCTAGGTCTTCAAGCCATTAGGCTATGGAGTCAATAAATGGATAGCATAACTGGACCAGATCATTAAAGGGAATGTTCACAGGGCAGGCTAGCAAAGAAAAAGGCAAATATTTAGGTCTGATGGATGAAATGATTCTAACCAGGGTGAAAGGGAACTTAAGAATCCTTAGACCAGGATCATAATGAAGAAAAAAGGGTGATCATGAAAAAGGGAAATTAAGAATCCTTTGTTATAGACCAGAGGAGAAACTACGGAAGCAAAGGAGCAATTAAGAATTCCTTAGCTACGATAGTTTAGGAGAAAACATTCTGAATGTAAAACAATCAAGACATAGTGCATTCAAGCAATTTCTGAAATATCATTCCTTGCTATACATTTAGATTTTTGAGAAACAGACAAGATTATAAAGAAAAATAAGAGAAAACAACAATAAACATGAGAGAATAATTCTTTGTATTTCGCTTTACACAAGAATCCTGTAAAATATCTTATCTTTATTCCTTGATCCAGCAAGCCAATCCACTCATTGATACAACATAATTTTGTTTTGAGAGAAAAAGTCTATATAAATGTCTTGGAATCCACCCTACATACTTTGAAATGTGAAGTATTTATACAAAAAATAATTACAAAATATCTCATAATAGTTTGAGATTTAATCTAGGGATAAAATGTTTTCATGCATGAAGATAGAGACAGATGTGAAACTACTTCTTGCTGTCCCTTTTATTGTGGTATTTCTAGCTGATTATATTGAGTTTTGAGCCCTTTAAGCTGACTGATAGTTGTGGTATTTTCACGCTGGAATATTCTTTACTTTGATCTTTCACTAATACTCTTTGAATTTGTTACTCTTTGACCCTGCTTATCTGTCTCTCACCTGTTTCACCTAGCTGCCTTCAGATTTACTGTGGTAACTTTCTGATGTAAAACATTTTCATAGTGACCAAGGGTCTCCTTCCTCTGTTGCTCCTGAAGTACTGGTTGTGAGTGATACTCTCCCTGTTATTCTGAGTATCCAACCGATTAACTCTCACGCTTGTTATAGACATTTTTGTGCCTTACAGCTATAAGCATGAAATTTCCATAAACCAAGGGATCCTAAGTCCCTAAAAGTGTTGTTCCAGCTCCTAAAGAAACAAGGTCAACAAATTATAGCTTCTCCCAGAAGTCCTCCACCAGAAACTGCTTAGAACTAGTCAAATCAGGATCATTTCAGCTGCTCCACTAGCTAGTTGCGTTGCAAAGCACCCAAATACACTGGCTAGGTGCGTTGCAACGCACTTGAGTGCACTACCAGGGTGTGTTGAGCGGGAAATGACAAGTGGCAGAGTCATTCCACGAGGTGGAGAGACAATGGAAGCTTCTAGAATCTTCTCCAATGACACTTGCCTCACTGAATTCGACCAGTGATGAGTAAGAGGCTCTCAGTCTCCAAGTGGAAGCAAGAACTGACAGAGAGAGGCCACTAATCAATTCATGAGCTAACTCATCCTCTTTGCATACATCTATATATGGATCCCTCACCAAGAGATCCAGAGGCTGGAATTTTGTACATTGCAGAGAATTGTTGTTGGTTTTGAGATAGATATCAGAATATTGGGTGATTTATGCTTTGTTGGAGGTGAAGAGGGGATTCTATGCTGGGAGGTTGATGCTGGATCAGGAATCATCAGTTGTAACTCCTCCTGGATCTTCTTGTTTTATCAATAAAACTATTTGAGTTTCTCCTACATGCTTGTATATCATTGATGATTGTTATATGTGTATGTTTAGCTTAAATCTAAGCCTAAGCTTTTTATGAACGTAAATACATGTCTTTGTGTAGTTTCCTTCTTCTGTGAACTTGCAGGAACTTGGTGACGCTAGGCAAGTAAGGGAGCAGGTAGCTGGAAGCTGTCAAAGAGGAGAGAGATTGGATCAAAGCACTAGTGCAAGACACAGGTTGGTTCATCCTATTCCTCTTCGTTTATAGTTCATAAAGGAGAATACAAGAGTAGTTTTCCCTGTTTGTTTCTGAGGTCACTGTCACAACCCAGTGGGATAGGGTCATTATGAATAGACACTTTTCCCGATAAAAAAATGGCGACTCCACTGGAGATCATGTCTAGTTAGTTTGTTTGTGTTTCTCTGATTGTTTGTTTCATAAACTTAGAAGTAGCGAATTGAACTGCATTTGCCATTTACAAATGCAAAGTAGACATCTGCTGCTTCAATCCATTCACTGGATCTATTTATGATCTGAACAGCTGATTCACAAATGATCTGATTACCCTTTGTGATAGCTCTTAAACCTCTTTTAAATCAACCCTCTGATTGTGCATTACTAATTGCTTTTACCCGGCCAAAAACCATAGATTAAACTGCAAACCGTGACCCAGAACCCGGATAGAATTCTCGTTTCTGCCCCAGCGTAGGTGCTGTGAAGAGTTCCTGCATTTCAACGCAGTTCCCGAGAGGGCAACCTGCGTTTCAATCCAGTTTCTCTGTGTACCAAGTGCGTTGATCAGCCTAGCCCTGTGCAGCTGAGGTTCTTTGCTCATTTTTTCCAGTTTAGCCTCTGATTTTTGCAGCCTGTGATCAGTGTGTGTGTCTGTTTAAAAGCCCCTTTTCCTTGCCTTAATTCCACCTCAGTTGTATAAAAGAAACTGTATTTGTTTTTTTGTGTTTGTTACGTCATTTACAGTTTCCCATTGCAAAAGTAGACTAGTCATACTGTCGTCCTTGGATTTAGATCCGTCGTAAGTGTCGATTTTGATCTTAGGAGAAAGTTTATTTGCTGTTGACAGTCGATTATGCTTTTACTTTTGCCTTTGGCTTGAATTTGTGAATTTCTAGTGTCGAAACAAGTGTTTACTTCAAAATCATAAAGTGTCGTAATCGTCTCTACCTTTTGATTTCGAAAAGAAGCTTGTTTGTGTTTTTCACTTGAAAGCGAATTCAAATTTGTACAACAACTTTCTTTTTAGGCATCAATATTAAGAAAGTGAAAAACAAATACATGCACATGTGCATTTGCATATTGACAGTCTGTTTGGCTTGATTTAGGAAAAGTGCATTTACAGTGTGCTCTTTGCTCTTTGAGAAAAGATTGTGTCTTTCTTTTCCCTTGTAGCTAGGATTTTCATTGCTGAAAAGAGATAAAAGCTTGATTATCATCTTTAGATTGCATTTTAGGAATTACATCTACATCTCGTGGTGAACCCAAAAGGAAAACTTCATAAGAAAGATCAACCTAAAATAAATTCAATGAACTTAACAACGCTTTGTAACTTAACGCACAACATTTAGAGGTGTAGGCTAGAGACGTATTCCGGCGTCGTAAAGCCTAGTAGCTGTTGTCCTCACTGATGGTTGGGTGATTCCTCCACTTTGAGACGATAAGTGCTAGTACGGACTTGTGCTCCCACGTACCGTCGAGTATATATTGGGATACCCCTATAGGCATAAAACCTTTATCCATAGGAAGCCGTGTCGGCCGCCCTACTAATCGCAATGCACCGAACACAGCATTTGGGAAGATTGACTGTCGTACCGTAAAAAGTATTCTGCAGTTTTGCGATTGGTTTGGTACTCCCTCTACCTAGACCTCCAGAGCAGTCCCTTTTGTTACTTTTCAGACTCCTTAACGGAAAAGGTCCATCTGAGCACTTGTCACTTCAGGCTCATTAAAAATCGAAGGAAACCAGAGTCATCTTTTGTTTTTTATCGACTCTTAAAAACTGAAAAAACAAGTTGTGTCAAAGCGTGTTAAAATTTATTTTAAATGGAATATTCATACCCTTTTCCTACGTTGATCTTTAGGTTGAGAAAATGGATCCTACCAACCAAGGAATTCCCCTTGGAGGAAATCCTAGTCCCTTCTCCTCTTGGGGAGATGTTGGTGCGCCCCATATGGCCACATTGTCGCTTCCAGGACTGACAATTGGCTTGCCAGTATGGCTCTTCTCAACCAATGTCGTTCAGAACACCACTATTCCTGAACAATCGAATCAGCATTTAGATGAGTCCAGAGTTACCCACCAGCCTTCTACTTCCTCTAATTCTTCCTCTCCTCCTTCCTCTTCGCTTAACGGGACTGGTAAAGCTAAAAGCCAAGTTCCTAAGGAGAAGAAGGAAAAGAAGAAGGAGCCAAAGGCGAATGGGGGAAAACGAGTGTCATCTAATGAAAATCCACACACAGCACCGACTAGGCCTAAATCACCATGTGTCATTTGCAGAGGAGACCACTTTCACAGAGATTGTCCTTGCATCCCCCGGATACTAAGGGACTGGTCTCCTCGTTTGCACAATCCGGTGTCATCAACCTCTGGAGATCATGTTGAAAGCACATTGTCAACTAGTGAAAGTGAAGCTCCAGGACAAAGAAGGAAAGCTAGATTTCCTTGTAAACTGTGCGAAGGCGACCATGCCCTCCACCGTTGTCCCTTCTTATATGAGGCTAAAAGAGTTTTGGATGATCGTCCGGTTTCACCGTTACGACTTCCTCCTGGATATTAAAAAGTCTTGCCGAGTCCGTCACTAGTTGAGAACCCAGCTAGCTTGCTCAGGTGGTCGGCTGAAGCACCTGTCATTGAAGATAAACCAACTGAATCCATACCAGACGAAAGTCAAAAGGTCGAGGCGACAGTTGACCCGGTCTTGCCTTCAGAGGTTTTATCTTCGAATGATACAGTCACTGAAGAGAATAAGGATGACACCGTCCAAATTCTCTTCATCAACACAGACTCCGACAAACATGGGGGCAATCCATCCATTCCTTTACCATAGGAAGGAAGTTCGTCAAAGCCATACCCGGCCGTCTACTCGGTCCCACCTCCAAGCAACCTAGTTGTATCCTTCGACTGGAATCAACTAGGCAGACCCCGTTTGCCAGCAAGCATACCATTCCGAATTATCGTTCAAATATATAGAATGGTCATGGCTGGTACCATCATCGATGAGGGGGCTTCTGTGAGTATCCTTTCCTCTATTGCTTGGAAAGTGCTTGGTTCGCCATCGCTGTTGCCTGAGATGAGAAATCTGACAGGTTTTGATAAAGGTACCAGTCGACCTTTAGGGATGCTTCCCGATGTGCCCATAACATTGAGAGGGAAGACAGTTCGCATGAACGTCATGGTCGTTCAAGGACCCTTGGATTATAACCTACTCCTTGGACGAGACTATATTTATTGCATGGGAGCCATCGTCTCCTCGCTCTTTAGAGTAATGTGTTTTCCGCACGAAGGAAGAGTGGTCAAGCTCGTGGACCAGCTTTCATTTCCCGGATCACGTATAGCAAATAGTCATATACCGTCCCTAAATGGTCTCTTCACGCAAGAAATGTCTCAATTCCCAGTCCGTCTTCCCGATGAGCGCGAGTAATTCGGAGGGATGTGACTAAAATCCAGGGGGCATGCGTCCTGGTCTGCTTCGGCAAGAAAACTTTGGGTATAGGGTAGGTTTGCGCGGGAGAATATGACTAGTCTGTACCACGTCTGTGATTGGAAGAGGGGTTATTCTAGAATAAGATTCTCTTGTCAAAGTTATGTCAGGGATGGTCTCACTATATCATCCGTTCACCTTTGTTTATCTCGGTAGACATCGCCGAAGAAGTGTTTTGTTTACGCCATAAATAGAACAATCTTTGTGTAACCTGTAAGAGGTAGGCCTCTCCTGATGGAACAAATGTTTTGTCTGCAAATTGAGGGGTAACCTTGAAACCATATTTTATACCTGGGGGCATGCAAACCTTTTGGCATGCAAGCGAAAGAGCGATTATTTATCTATTTTTTGGATTAGTCGTTTCCTAACTTGCATAAAGAAAGGATGTGGGGCAAAAATCTAAAAGTTGTCGTTTTTATATGAGACATTCTTATCATATGACTGGATTAATCGAGCAGTTTTAGCGCATAGTTCAAGCTCGTTAAAAAATAAACATAAGACCGAGCAAATGTTTCCACCCACGTTTAAGCTCGTTAAAAAATGAACTATCCCCCCGGTAAATAACCACCGTGAATGAAGCATTTTCAGCCATTAAAGCCTTGGTCGTGTTTGCACCGTCACCTCCACTTTTCCATTGGCCGATCATTCACCTCCATTTGATTGTTTACCCATTTTCAGGAATAGCTGCGAAGAGTGATTTCACTAGCCATCCTTGTGACACTGCCGTGATTGGAAAATTCCAAACCTTACCTGGAATCAGCTGCTACCCATTTTATCACTCGTTCCTCAAAAGACGAGTCTTCTTTAAGCTCTTTTCATCCGACTCGTAAAATATGAAAAGATTGCCGAGTTTTGGCCTTCCAGCTCGTTAAAGCGACAGGAAGTGCTATCCCTCCTATAGATTTTAATCTTTTTGGACCTGAGGGATTATTGCACAAAAAGATCGAGCGCTTGTTTTGTTCGGCTCGTTAAAACTATCGAAAACTCATCCCTTTTGTATTGTTTTATACTTTTTCGGACTTAAGGGATTAGATGACGAAAAAGGAACTTTGGAGTTACCTTTACGTACCTTTTCAGACTCTCTAAAAATGGAAAGGACCGAGTTATCTTTGTCGTTAGACTCGTTAAAAATATTAATAGCGACAAACTTGTCTTTAGGCGAGAACGAGTTTCACTATCGCTAGGCTCGTTAAAACATAGCGATGGGTTTGCCCGAAGGGAAAATTATAGAACAAGCATATGTTATCCTCCTCAAGCTTGAAAAAAATAAAGAGGTACTGGTCAGCAATGACTGGGGAAAAATTGGGAAGAAAACTCAAAGAAACTTTATTGGTAGCAAGTCGCTCTTGAACATGACACTTCCACTCCGTGCCTGAGTCGAGTTGGGTTGTTTCATTCACCGGTCACATCACCATGGTCATGCCATACCATCCACATTTGGGGTAAATTCTACCAATCCATCACATAAGTGTCACCGACATGTTCAAGAGAAGTCATCCAGAGAAGTCACCCGTGTCCTATCCACTACCATACATTACACTTCATTCTTTCATGACCGCCACCCTGAACCATATATCACCAGATCGTTTTCACCTCCATCAAAATCATTTGCTCCGTTCTGTGTCATTGATGTGGGATTCATTAAGGCCCTCCTTTGACAGATCGCTTCTTGTCGACATCAGCTCATTATCCAAGAAGTTGATCTAGGAACACCCCTTCAGTACTTTGAAGCTTGCATGCCTCAATGGCAAGTTTCTCACTTCCGGCGATAGGTATACATCAATGACCTTCGACTGAAAGATTTTGTGTGGTGTTCGACTCCAAGTCCTTTATTCACACCACGTGAATTGTACTACAGTACCTTGAGGGTCATTATCATTATCGGTGATTCCTCTCACGCTTGTTAACAGTTTACATCATTGACTGGTAATCAAGCGATGTCTTTCCATGTTCGACTTCAAAACATTTCTCACATGGATCGACTTGTACTTCGAGTGAAGATCGGACGAGATTGAAGACCCCGGATCTAGTTTCATCCATCCGGGCTACGATATATATTCAGGAAAAATAAAGACATTGAAATGTACAGCATTGCAGCACAGATAATCATCCTACCAAAAGGATGATGACTTCATCAGAATCATCAGTCTACCATCAAATGATTGTCTGTCCTATGTACATGAAAATGAATTTATAAAGCTGAGCATGGGAATGCCCACCTCAGCTAGATCATGAAAACAGTATGAAGATAATGTATTGTATTGTATCTTATTACAGGTCTCCTCCCAGCATTGAAAGAACTTCGGATCCTCCTAATAAAGCATTTCACCCGATAAACGGCCTCATACTTTAGGGGGCAACTATTATAGACATTTTTGTGCCTTACAACTATAAGCATGAAATGTCCATAAACCAAGGGATTCTGAGTCCCTAAAAGTGTTGTTCCAACTCCTAAAGAAACAAGGTCAACAAATTACAGCTTCTCCCAGAAGTTCTCCACCAGAAACTGCTCAGAACTAGTCAAATCAGGATCATTTCAAATTCTCCACTAGCTAGCTGCGTTGCAAAGCACCCAAATACATTGGCTAGGTGCATTGCAATGCACTTGAATGCACTACCAGGGTGTGTTGAGCGGGAAATGACAAGTGGCAGAGTCATTCCACGAGGTGGAGAGACAATGGAAGCTTCCAGAATCTTCTCCAATGACACTTGCCTCACTGAATTCGACCAGTGATGAGTAAGAGGCTCTCAGTTTCCAAGTGGAAGCAAGAACTGACAGAGAGAGGCCACTAATCAATTCATGAGCTGACTCATCCTCTTTGCATACATCTATATATGGATCCCTCACCAAGAGATCCAGAGGCTGGAATTTTGTACATTGCAGAGAATTGTTGTTGGTTTTGAGATAGATATCAGAGTATTGGGTGATTTATGCTTTGTTGGAGGTGAAGAGGGGATTCTATGCTGGGAGGTTGATGCTGGATCAGGAATCATCGGTTGTAACTCCTCCTGGATCTTCTTGTTTTATCAATAAAATTATTTGAGTTTCTCCTACATGCTTGTATATCATTGATGATTGTTATATGTGTATGTTTAGCTTAAATCTGATCCTAAGCTTTTTATGAACGTAAATCCATGTCTTTGTGTAGTTTCCTTCTTCTGTGAACTTGCAGGAACTTGGTGACACTGGGCAAGTAAGGGTGCAGGTAGCTGGAAGCTGTCAAAGAGGAGAGAGATTGGATCAAAGGACTAGCGCAAGACACAGGTTGGTTCATCCTATTCCTCTTCGTTTATAGTTCATAAAGGAGAATACAAGAGTAGTTTTCCCTGTTTGTTTCTGAGGTCATTGTCACAACCCAGTGGGATAGGGTCGTTCTGAATAGACACTTTTCCCGATAACAACGCTCCAGATGACGAGGCTTATGAAATTCACTGGAACCCCGTTCGGGAGCCTTCTGAAGAAGATATCCCTCCTACTCCCCCTGGTGTTTCGGTTCCAATGTCTTCTTCTGATATGGAGGACATATCCCCTGCCACAAGTGAAGAATTTGTTGCGACGAGCGGTGAAATTCCCACCACAACGGAAACTACACCTTTTCCTAGCACCCCTCTTGGTGTTACGTTGCCTTTACGCTATAAGGCGTTAAGGGATATTATGTCTTCTAGGACTCCCTCTACGAGTTCTATATGGTCACACACCATCACTCCAACCTCAGAGTCCTTTATTCCTCAAATTCACAGTGTGTCTGTCACTTCCATCCCGACTATTCCAACTGTTTGTGTGGTGTCTTCAACCCCCGTTGTCGGTGCCGTTACTGTATCCTCAGTTGTGACCGTTCCTGCTGGGCCTTCTTCAAAGTCAGCTTACAGTGGCCCATCAACATCCGTACCTAGATTTGTCAATCCTGCGGTAAATGCCTCACCTTCTTGTGGTTCCATTCTAGCAGGGGGGCATATGATCAGTATTTACAAGCTGTCCAGCATCCAAGCTCGCAAGGTCTGTTCCATTACTACGATCCCGTAGGACATCACCTTTATCTTGTCAGATCCTTGCCATCTCAGCCTACCGTTGAGGTCTCGGTTCCATTATCAGTTGCTTGGGGCACCACCACTTATCATGGTGGCCAAGTATCGCTTGCACATCTACAAGGACTGCCTAATCAAGGCCAACCGTCTTACGGGCAAACCTCTCAAGGGAAGCAGTATTATGGGTAGTCTTATCCGGGGCAACCTGGGGGCCCACAAGGACAACCCTTTCAGGGACAACCTTCAACCTCTGGTGGTCCATCTTTTACTTATTTTGCTCAACATTCTGGTAACCGGGACAACCTTACATGCAACAAGGTCAGCCTGGTGTCCAGCAAGGTTATCCTTCTGGGCAAGCTGGTCAACCTTACGTTTAGCAAGGCCAACCCACTATCCAGTATGGTCAAGCATCTGGGCAAGCTAGTCAACCTTACATTGAGCAAGGCCAACCCACTGTCTAGTATGGTTAAGCATCTGGGCAGGTTGGTCAGCCTCAAATCCAATCAGGTCAACCAACTATCCAGTCCGCTCAGCCATCCGGTCTGTCAGGACAACCCTCAGTTGTGCAAGGACAGCCCAACACCTAGCAAGCTCATCCTTCTGGGCAGATGGGCCAATCTCAATCTCAACTAGGTCAACCTTCTGGCTAGATGGCTCAGCCTCAACTCTCTCAAGGACATCCTTTTGGGCCTGCCCAACCGGGCACTCAAATGATCGTTGCTTCTCAAGCTCAACCTAGTTTTCAGCCCCAGGCTGGGTCCCAGACCCAATCCAGCCTTCAAATGCAGGTTGGATTTCAGTCCCAACCAGCCTATCAAGCGCAGCCAGCCTCTCAGGCTCAGTTTGGAGCCTAGCCGCCTTATGGTTTCCGACAATCCCAAGGGCAAACTCAATTTGCCCCGTATCAAAATTATCAGCAACTACAGGTGAGTCCTTATCAGAATTACCAACAACCTTATGTTGCTCCTGCAGGCCAAGTTGGTAACCAATAGAATGCTAGGGGGAAAATCCAAGGTCAGCCATCCTATAACCCCTATGGCAAAAATCCCTACGGACAAAACCCTTCGAGGCCAAATCTGTCTGGACAAAATCAATAGGGGCAACTAACAACTGTTTGGAACCCTGGTGCTACCCCTTACCCGTAGCCACAGATGTCCTTCAATCCTCAGTTACCTTTCTTAGAAACATTGGAACTGCCAGATGTGTCCAAATTGACTAATGATCCTATCCTTCATAATCCATTCTGGCCACTAGTTCCAACCAAGATTCTCGGTGATTGTCCCAAATTCGATGGAAAAGATGGAGAAGACCCCCAACCCCACATTATGACTTATCATCTTTGGTGTTTGTCAAATTCGTGGCTTGACGATTCAGTCCAGCTCCACCTTTTTCAAAGGACTCTCATTGGCTCTGCTGCTAATTGGTATATTGAACTAGCCCGCGGATCCTTTCAAGATTTTAACTCGTTGGCAATGGCATTTTTAACTCATTTTTAGTTTCCAATCCGGTATGAGATAGGAACGCATCTCCTCACGTCTCTTAAACAGGATACGGCCACGCACATCTCCGATCATATACATGAATGGAGACGGCGTCGTCGTTTGATTAAGTTTTGGATTCCTGATCAGCTCCTGACCGATTGGTTTACAACCTCCTTTGTCCCTGCAATCGCATGGGACATCGCTATGGGGGCATGTGTAACTGAAGAGCAGGCTATTACGCATGCTTAGTACCTTGACTTGGTTTATTCCCAGTACGGTACCCTATATGATTATTTTCCTGATGCCTCGAGGCCCAGAACTTCCAAAGCTCCGCCAAAGCCATTTGTTGACGGTGTCATTGGATCTGTGAATCCGTCCTCTAAGAAATCTTTCGTGAACCCTAGGAAGCAAAAGTCAAATGCTTCGAACGAAAATACTTCTCAGGATGTGTCTAATTCTGGTAATACTTCCGAGGTCAGCACTATCCAGTCCACCACGGCGGACAAAGCCTCGAAAGCAAAGAAAAAGGGAAAAGGAAAGAATAAAGCGGATCAACCTAAGCAGGATTCCCCTAAACCTCCACCCAAGGAAGGCACCAAACGCAAGCCCAAGTACCCTTGTCTTATCTATGACGAGGATCACTATACCAAAGACTGCCCGAGGCGGTCTGAAGTTAGTCATTTGTTGAAAGGTGCTTCCGAGACTCCTGTTGTGCTCAAAGAGCCTTTTCCCTCACAATAAATGAAAATGGTGGCTGATCCATCTCAACCCTCTTCTTCCTTTGGTTCTCAAGTATTTATGGCTGGGATGATCCTTTTCCACATCAGTACTCAGGCAAAAGAGTATCCGTCGCCTACCGGGAAAGAGATTGAGATCCCCCCCAGCGCTCCTTTGTCTAGTTCCGGTCCGCTCCTATCGAGAGACCCAGCACTGAGATGCCCATCCGACCCCCTCCAAAAGGTGTACTCCAGAAGTCTTCTTACAAATCTAATGCTCGTGCTTCCCAGCACTACAACATCGTTGAGGATTTAGCTCAGGCTCCTTCTGCTATGTCCACCTTAGAAGTACTCCAGAGCTTCCCCTCTCAGAGGAAGTCCTTGCTATCGGCCATCGGTGGCATAGACCCGGCTGACTTGGATCTGATTACTTTTGACCTGGAAAGCCATACACCGAGATTTCCTCACCAAATCACCTTCCTCATACAGGTCATTATCAATTCCAAAACAATTCATCGTACAGTCATTGATGAAGGCGCTTCAACTTGCATCATGTCTGTTGCCTGTTGGAAGGCTATTGGTTCTCCGACGCTGAGCCAGTCTCCTACAACCTTGGAAGCCTTTGATGGGAGAGAGTCTCGTCCTTATGATATACTCCAACGTTTTCCCATTTCTTTAGAAGGGAAGATGGTCGAAGTGGAAGTTGAAGTTGTTGATGCTAATATTACCTACAACCTCCTTCTCGGATGTAGTTAGGCATATGCCATGCAAGCCGTGGCTTCGTCTCTTTTTCATGTCATTCGTTTCCCTCATCAGGGGAAGATTGTCACTGTAGACCAGCTCTCCTTTTTTGCCTCCTCTTCCAAAGGTAGCGTGCCTTTTGTGGAGCATACCTCCAAACCATATGAGAGTGTGGGAGTTGGAATTTTTAAAGATCCTACCCTGATGGGTGTTTTTTCACTCCCACCTCCTAACATCGCTCCTATTAATATTATTTCCGTTCGCTCTGATCCGTGGGTTCTTCCCCCCGCTGATCAGATAGAATCTTGGGGCGATAAGATGCCGTTGAGTCCTGCCAAGCTCAACTATGTCGAAATCGTTTCTGCATCAGCTCCCCTTTCCGAACCTGCTCCTTCGAGAAGGGCTCCCGACTCGTACGCTCATTCCCCTTGGCTTGGAGATGACACTTCTTCATATCCTTTAAAGGAAACATTTCCTTCTGATGAAGCCATTATTGAGACCATGTCTCTCGAGGAACCTCCTTGGTCTGATCATCACCATCGTTCCTCGTTTCTCCCTTCCCATTGGGAAATGCTTACCTGTCTCGAGCGGTTTGCTCCTTGTCTCCCATCTCAACCCCTTCAAACACCCATTCAAGTTTATCAAGTGTCCTCTGAAGGAAATATGGGAAATGTCATGCAGACCCAACCCATCGACATCTCTGTGAAACCAGGGATTGTCGAATATATTCATATTAGAGTCACTTGCACTCCGGAGGAAATTCAGCTTTATACCGATCTTTTTCGCGAATTTCGTGATGTCTTTGCTTGGTCCTACGAAGAAATTCCCGGCATTGACCCTAGCATAGTGGTGCATGAGATATCTACGTATCTGGGCGTTAAGCCTATTTGCCAATGTCTACGCCCCGTGTACCCCCAAAAGGCTGCAGCCATTAAAGCGGAAGTTGAAAAGCTTCTTAAGGCTGGTTTTATTTACCCCATCCCACTCACAGATTGGGTCTCCAATATCATCCCTGTGAATACAAAACAGGGTACCATTCGAGTCTATGTTGATTACTGTGACATTAACTGGGCCTGTCCTAAAGATAACTTCCCCACACCCTTCATTGATCAGCTCATTGATGAGTGTGCTGGGAGCGAAATGTATTCATTCATGGACGGTTTTTCTGGGTATAACCAGATCAATATTGTGCCCCTGATCAGCACAAGACTACCTTTATCTGTCCCTGGGGCACTTTCACCTACAAAAAGCTCCCTTTTGGTTTGAAGAATGCCAGTGCTACTTTCCAACGTGCAATATCCTATGCTTTCCATGACATCTGTCACATTATACAACCGTACCTGGATGATCTACTAGCTCATTCAGTCAAACACCAGGACCACCCCACTCATCTTCGTGAAATCTTTCTCCACTGTCGACACTACCGCATCAGGCTCAATCCTCACAAGTGTGTCTTCTACGTTGAATCAGGCAGACTGCTCAGGTTTATTTTCTCCCAAGAGGGCATCTATTTGGATCCCCTTAAAATCGAGGCTAATCTAAATCTTCCTCCCCCCGCTTCTTTGCAGCAATTGCAGAGCTTGCAGGGCAAAGCAAATTTTTTAAGACGATTCATTCCGAACTATGCCGAAGTGGCTAAAGGCTTTACACAGTTATTGAAGTGAGATACCCCTTTTCATTGGGATGCCGTCACGCAAGAGTCCTTCGAGCATCTCAAGGGTCTCCTTGTTTCTGCTCCATTGTTGCGTCCTCCGAATTATCATCGTGACTATACTCTGTATTTGGCCGCTACCGATACCACTATCGGCATGGTTCTCATTCAAGATGACGATGATGACACTGAGCATGTCATATATTACCTCAGCCACAATCTTTTAGATACGGAAACTCGATATGCTTATGTCGAGAAGTTGGCATTGGCCGCCGTTTGTGCCGTCCAACGTTTCCGCCATTATATCTTGTTGCATACTACGACTGTGGTTTTTGATTGCAAACCGATGACGTACATTTTGTCACGTCAGTTGCTGGAGGGCAAGTACTCAAAGTGGATCGTCATCCTCCAAGAGTTTGACTTGGAATTCACCATTGCCAAGTCTAAGAAATCCCTTGTATTTGCTGAGTTACTTTGCTCTTTGCCATCTCCTACCATGCCCTCTCGGTTAGAGGACCATATCCTGAATGAAACTCTGTTCCTAATTAGCACCCTCGATCTCTGGTACGGGGATATCATTGTATATCAGCAGACATCCTCCTTTCGTCCTGCTGTGTCCAAGGATGCTCGGCGACGGATCCGTGATCAGTCTCAGCTTTACCATATCATTGGTACACCCTGTACTGTCTCGGCGCCGCCTTCGTTCTCTACCGATGTTTAACATTCGAGGAAGTCGAGCCAATTTTGAATGACTAGCATTTTGGCGCCTGTAGTGGTCACATGTCTGGGTATGCTACTGCTCAAAAAATCCTCCACGCTGGTTATTTCTGGCCCTCCATCTTTAAGGATTGCATTCTTGCCGTCCGCTCCTATCACGAGTGCCAGATATACCAGCGGAAGATGCGTGCGCCTCCCGCTCCATTGCACCCTGTTGTCACCATCGGCCCTTTTGCAAAATGGGGCATTGATTATACGACCTGTAACCCTCGCTCGGCCGGGGGGCATGGGTATATTATCATTGCCATTGATTACTTCACCAAATAGGCCGAGGCAATGCCCACATTAACTGAAGATGGTCACACAGTGGTGCAATTTTTGTTCAACCATGTTATTTCACGGTTCGAAGTCCCTCAGGCCATCGTCACGGATCACAGGAAGCATTTCCGTAATCACATGATGACCGAGCTAACAACCCAGCTAGGCTTACGGCATGATAGTTCGACTCCATACTATCCTCAGGCCAATGGCCAAGTTGAAGCCGTCAACAAGGTTCTGGTTACGATGCTTCAATGTATCATTGGCATGCATAAGTCTAACTGGCACTTCATGTTGTTCCCCGCCTTGTGGGCCTACGGAACCTCTGTGAAGGATGCCACCGGTTTCACTCCATTTCAATTAGTTTTCAGACTAGAGGCTACCCTTTGCATCGAGTGCGAGATCCCTTCGTTGAAGTTGGTCATCGAATTACTTCCCAACACTACTCCGGTAGAAGAACGCCTTCTTTACCTAGAACGGCTGGACGAGACCCGTCAGCTAGCCTCTCTAGCTATCGAAGCACAGAAGAAGAGAGTGAAAACTCACTTCGATCATACTGTTCATCCTCATTCTTTTGTTGAGGGAGGTTTAGTCCTGCTATACGACCAAGCGAATGATAAGCTGGGGGTGGGCAAACTCGAGCCCATATGGCTAGGGCCTTATATTGTAAAGAGAGTTTTGCAGAAAGGGGCCTACGAGCTAATTGACTACGAAGGGAATCCTCTCGATAATCCCCAAAACGAGTTGTACTTGAAAAATTACTATGCATGAATTCCATGCACTTCGGTTTGTACATACGTGTGTTTTAGCAGGTGTGTTGTGTGTGTGTGTTTTCATGTTTTTGGCTTGGTGTGAAGGCATGATTGCCACTTATGGTGTCTTTTGCTTCTTGTGCAGATGTCTGGTGCACCTTATGTTGGTTTCGCTGACGGTGCCTACCGCAGCACCCGCAACTTGTCTTCTGTGGCGTGGGTGATCTACGATCCTCACGGTGAGTTGATACATCTTCAAGGTGTGTGTTTAGGTTGTACCAAAAACAATGTCGCTGAATATAGTGCTATGATTGAATTACTGGCCGAGGTGATTAATCTCGATATTCGTACATTGATTGTGAACCTGGACTCTCAACTTGTCATTTGCCAGCTCAATGGGCAATATTTCGTCAGAGACCATCACATTTTAAGGTTGTATTTACATGTTAAATTGTTAGAGAGGAATTTTGATTTCATTACATATCAGCATATTCCACGACGATTGAACACGTTAGCTGATGCATTGGCTAATCATGTATTAGACAGGCATTTGCGTAACATGTAATCAAAACATTATTAACAAGAAAGCATATAAAGCACAATAATAAACCATAAGCATATGTATATATATATATATATATATATATGTCGAAATGTTTGCACAGCGTGCATCACATAGATCAAAAAATAATACATGTTCGTCTTAATACATCTGGAGACGACATGTCTCTCAAAAAATATGCATAAAAATAAACCTAGGTGTCTAATCCCTGTGGTGCTCATGATAGCACGTCACCGCACGCACTAGGCGTCTCAAGAGATGGTGGATGTGACTGGGCACTCCCACTGTATGCCTCTGATACACTAGTGGGACATCCGCCAGTCGGGCATAATTCGAAATCCCCCGAGCAATTCCCTTGAGGTTCTGGATCAACTCCCCCCTCTCGACACCCTCTTCCTGAGGGTCAGCTGCAGGCTGGTTTCTCCGCGAAATAGGGGACATACCGGGGCCAACATCTGCATACACATATGACTATTGTTAGAACGAGCATGTATTAACAAAAAAAAAAAATCATAAAACATAAAATCAAAAAGAGATCATACCCAGCTCCTCATCCCACTCATCTCCCTCTGGCAGTGGGAGATCTGGGTCACCTGTGAAGTCAGTCCCTGCATACGGCCAGTCCTCGACCACGATCAGCTGGCGACAGAGCCACCCAAAGAACTCTGGCCTCCAAGACATCTGTTGGCCTCCTCCCCCTCTGGGCATCAATGCTGCCTAGCGAGCCATTCTCGGCTCTCGTGGCACCGGATCAGCTACGATGGCCCCTTGGCCCTGAAAGATTGGTAATCATTCCATAATGAACGATACTAGGATAGAACCGTAGCCAAACTGCTTCAGTTTTCCTCGCTTACATTTTGTAAGCTGTCTTTTCATGTTTTCAGTCACTGTTGTGGCCCAATCAAAAATAGTGGGGTTCAGACACTCTATGGCCAATATGAGTTGGTTTTCTGTTGCCTCGTGGGGTGCCTGTGCCCCCGCAACCCGTGTGATGGTAAATAACACCGTCTTGAGTGTTAGATCCCGAATGGTGGAAATATCCACCTTTTCACTCCCGGATCCGAATTGTGCCCCTAGGCACACCCGTTCCATCGCCTCACCCATCTTCTCACCAGATGGTCTGTTCCCTGTCAATATGGGCACCGGCCCTCTGCATGACAATCCTATGATGAAATAGATGTCAGAAACATCTAGTTCCAATACTTGGTCTCGTAATCGGAACACTTGCTCATTTTCGTCCCAAAGATTGATCAAGTACTGTAAGAGCTCAGGTTGAGCTCGTAAGTAAGAGGTCAGGAAGAATTTTTTCAGCCCACAATTCCTGAGGGCATCCATGCAAGCTTCGTCTTCCATGGCCAATTCATCCACACTGTCATGCTCCCTTTCTTTCCATTGGACCACCATTTTGTTTGGTTGCCTGCATCCACATGGTCAAACAAACCTTGATTAGATCTCTGGTAGGCTCAAAATGCATTTAAATCACTTGCAAATTTGAAATTCAAAAGAAAAAATGCGCTTCGGCCGTTGGCGCGACTGTTTTTAAAACAGTCGCGCCCATTGGCATGGGCCTTTGGAGTATAAAGGCCCATTGGCGCGGGTCTGTGCCTGATACCCGCGCCAATGGGCGCGGCCCTAATTTTTCAAATTCCTCCCACAGAGATTGAATGAGGACAAGAAAACCATTAAAAAATGGACCAAAGTAGAGTATGAGAAAGTGCCTCTTACCTGGAACTGACGGAGCTCTAAATGGTCACACGGATCTGTCACAATTGCCACCCGAAGTTCGCCACCAAATGGACCACTGCTGCTCTTCAATGAGGTAAAAAGTAAAAAGTAATTTTGGTTTTTACCATTTTGACATACTTATAGCTTTTTCAACTCAAAATAGGTTTTAAAAGTCATTTTTTATGAATATTTTAATATATTTTTGTCGAAAATGGGTTTTACACTTGTTTTTGTGCAGCGACAGGTTTTTATGCGACTTAGACGGTGAAACGAGTTGTATTTTATACTTTTTCGGACTCGGTAAATACATGAAAAAGTCATTATGGAGTCATCTTTCAGCTCTTTTCTAATTCTCTAAATGTGAAAAGATCGCCGAGTTATTCCTCTTGACTCGTTAAACGTAAATAAGAGGCGGTCGTCTTTAAACTCTTTTCTGACCGTGTAAAGACGAAAAGATTGTCGGGCCCTTGTCGTTTTAGGCTTGTTAACGGTTACGAAACGACGTGATTTCGATCGCTTTTTTACTTTTTCAGGTCGGAGTCACTAATCATGAAAAGTACTCCTCGATCGTAATGGTCGGGCAGTTATTTCGAGCATTGTTTTCTACTTTTTCGGGCTCGAGAGACACAACTTTACGAAAAAGGACACCCCTGGAGTTTACTTTTGTGCTGTCTTTTCAAACTCTCTAAACATGAAAAGACACCGAGTTCTTCCTCTATCGAACTCGTTAAAACTTGATGACATTGGATTCCGTCAAAATGATGCTTTACAAGCATATGCTATCCCTGTCAAGCTTGTTGATAAAAATAACTAGGGTACTCGCCAGAAATGGTGGGGAAAATAGAACCACAATCATTGTCGTGTCGGCAGCATGTCGCTCTTGAACATGGCACTTGTCTGCATTCATGTCTAGGTGGGGACATCTCATCTCATTTTTCACTTACCTCTGTGGATTTGGGTGATCCTGTTTGACCTCTCATCTGCTCTTTGCCTTGTCGCCATGACCTCTGATCGATCGATGTCAAATACTGCCAAGTCCACTCTCGTGCCGCCGATATGTTTAAGAGAAGTTGACCTCTGCGAAATAACAACCTCCCTCTGATAACTCACATAATCCTGATTCACAACAACCTTATCGTCCTCTGTCTCGTGTCGATGATGTGGGAAACACTATGGCCCACCTTCGATCAAGGTCACTTCCTGTTGAATTTAGCTCATTATCCAGGAAGTTGATATAGAGACCCCCTTCTAGTGCCTTGGAGCCTGCATGCCTCAATGGCAAGTTCTTCGCGTTCAACACGAGTTTTTCATCACTGGCCTCCGATCGGATGATTCTACGGGTGTTCGATGCCAGCTCACTTATTCACACGCCGTAGATTGTACCTATAGTACCTTGAGGGCCATTGTCACTATTGGTGGTACCTCTCACGTCTGTTAACAGTTTTCATCATTAGCTGGTAATCAGAGGATGTTCCTGCATGTTCAACTTCGACTCCTATATTCGCATGCTTGAACTTGTACTTTGTTCGGGTCGAGATGGAGCGCAAGACCCTAGATTTTGTCTGTTGGGATCCAGGTTGCGATTTTGTGGATTATTATGATTATTACATGACTCATTCACTGGATGGCTGCGACCATGCCTGAGTCTATTTATCGATCCTCGCTGGATGGCTGCGCCCATACCTTGGATCTAAATTATTGTGTACTCTTCTATGGATGGCTGCGCCCATACCACATATATCATGTATTTGAGATATCAGTTGTACTTCTCCATGCAGGTTTTCAGGCGGCGATGTTTTCGGTTGGACATGTTCTTGTAAAGCATTTCACCCCTCTCTCTCTCTCGGGCCTCATGCTTTAGGGGGCATCTATTACACAACAATTTGTCACCGTCCCTGCTACCCCTCTCCCACATCTTGGAGGACTCATTCCAAGACCTATGAGGAGTGACATGGCCTACAAACACTTGCACTACATTCCCCTGAACATGAGCTTTGTTTGCCTTGAAGACATCTCCTGCTAAAAAACCCTAAAAATAGCCCTTTTTCCATTGGCGTGGTTCCATATTGCAGCCCTCGCGCCAATGGGGGAAATCCTCCAAGGATGGCGCACTAGTTGGCGCTCTGTCACAGAGTCGCACCCACGCCAACCATAATCAGTGGTGTTTTTTAACAAACAAACGGCGGAAGTTTCATCCTAACAAATTCCTGGACTAAATCTATCTTGGGTTGGGTGGGTTGGCTACAGATTTCCATAGAGAGGAAGTGGTTTTCCACCTCTCATGGAAGCTTCCTTGATGATATGGCCAATCCCATGATTATTGTGGATGATCCCAACTCCCCTTCATCTATCTATAAAAGTTTGTCCATTTTCCTTGGCAAAGCTAGTTCCATAGTTCCAGAGGTTGAGAATTGTCAAGTTTCCAAGAGCTTCATGCTGCAAGAGCCTTCTTAATTCCCATAAGGCCAAATCCAAGCAAGGAGATTCTTGCCCAATAACCAAAGAGAGAGAGGCTTGTCCCTATTCCTAGCAAGCTTTGCAAGACATGTGTTGCTAACTACCCAGCCAAAGGAGAATCTAGCATCAGAACTTTGGTTGTATTCTTCTTTGATGAATTGTTAACGAATGACTATTGGTTATGGTTCCACTCTTATTTTTATTTGTGATGATGATGAGTTATATCCTTTCTAACTGATATATAGTTGCATATGCTAGATTTTATGTTTGTGTTTGCATCGTTTCTTGTACGTGCAGGTGTCCATTCACGGAGATCGTGGGGATTGTGAAATGCTGGAGCAAAGGAACGGGGAGTACCACCTCTTCTACAAGCACTAGTGTTCGAATCCAGGTAGGCCTTCATCACTGGTCTATTAATTTGCAATTAGGAACTTGCGTTGTAGCATTGTATGATTGTTGCTAGACCCAGTCTGGGCTAGTAGGGATTGCCTCTGTCCGCAGAGGGGATTTACCTCCACAACAGGAAGCATTGCAAAATCAAAATTTGTTAAGGTTATGCAATTGAATACTGCAAAAGCTATACTAGGACAAGATTATCCAGAGCTATGAAGGCGCCACTAAGGTAAAGAGCGCTAAACTTCAAACGTTCAGAATTCAATATGAAACTCTCAAAATGCATAATAATGAAATTATTGCAAGTTTTTTCCTTAGGGTAGATGAGATTGTTAAATCAATGAAAAATATTGGTGATAAAGTAAAATATTCAATCATTTTTGAGAAAATTTTAAGATCTCTAACCCCAAAATTCAATCCAAAGCCTCTACTATTGAACAAATGCAGGATTTGAAGAATCTTACTATTGAATAGCTCTATGGGATTATAACAGCTTATGAAATGAGAAAAGGGGGTCCATAAAATATCAAAGAAGCAACATTAAAATATACATACAAAGGGAAAGAAAATGAAGAACTTAAGGAAACAAGTTACATTTCGGACGAAGAAGAAGTGACAATTGTGAAGAAACTCCAAGTAGGAACTAGCAACTTTAGAGGTAAGCTTCCTTTCAAATGTTTTGCACGTGGAAGGGTTGGCCAATATGATCCTAAAGTTCCTTATAAAGAAAATCATGAGAAAGGGAAGAATTATTCAAAATGGAATGTTAAAGGAAGGTTTGATAACAAGAAATTTTTTTATACTCATGAAGATAGTGAATATTCTTCCATTAATGAGGATGTTGAATCTGATCATGATTGTCAATTGCTTTTGGCATTTGAAGAAAATTTGTTGATGAATCTGATGATGTTTTTATGGATGCTCTAGAAGAAAAGGATATCTGTAAGGAAAATACTCTTAATGAAGAAATAACTCCGCGAAAAATCCATCTAGAAGAAGCTAAATTAGATGAATAAGTTTTGAAGAAATAAGTTCTAGAATAGGAAAGGCATAGTGAAAATTTAGAACTTGAAATAGTGGGTATAAGAAAGGAATTTGAGAAAATAACGGCTCTAAATATTAGATTTGATAAAGGATCTAAGACTTTAGAAGAAACCATCAAAGTGTAATGTGACCCTCTAATTAAGATAGGTCTTGGATTCAATTCAAATGGTGAATCATCAAAAACTATAAAATTAGCTGAAACAGGTACAAGAAGTTACCTCAATGGAGTAAAAGGAAGTAGTGATCATAATTATAGATCCCAACAAATGAATGAAGGAATAAATATCTCTCAAGAAAAATAGCCTTACCATAACCAAAGGGAAAGCTACTAAAGAAGGTATTATACTCTCAAGTACTCCTACTTCAATGGTTGATGCTTCACCTGCCATAATTTTGGTCACAAAGATGTTCAGTGTGTCGCTTCTAAAACTATTATGACTAGAGAACCAAGAAAATAAAAGAATGAGATAGAGGCAAAAAAATATTCTTACAATGTTTTCTCACCTCTTCAAGATGAAATTGAATTTTTCTCTTTGTAATAAACTTTGGTCATAAAGGAACAAAATGTAGAAGAAAAATGGGACCATCTTACCAATATGAAAAAAATACAATAACACGCAAGGTATGGAAAAAGAAAACTACACTCTAAAAATTGTGGTATAGATTTGTATGCAGGAGCTTAAGAAAATATGTGGTACATTGATAGTTGTTGTTCGAAGCATATGATAGGTGACACAGATAAGTTTATGTATTTTAATGAAATAAAGAAAGAAAATAATGTAACTTCTAGTAATAACTCTCCTATTGTTATCAAAGGGAAAGGAACTATGTTGTTAAAGAAAAAGGTCAAGGCTAGAATTTTTTTATTTGTTAATGGATTAAGACATAACTTATTAAGTGTTATTCAAATGTGTGATCAAGGGCATGAAGTTGTTTTCAGATCAAATAACGGAGTGGTAGGAAATATGGACATTGGTAAGATCATAAGAAAGGGAACAAGAACTCCAGGAAATGTCTATGTCTTGGAAGGTGGCCAGGAACATTGTTACTTAAGAAAATCTGAAGAAAGTTGGCTTTAGCACAAAATGTTGGGACACCTTATATTTTCTCAATTTACAAATCAAGCAGAATGGGAGCAGTTCATAACTTTCCCAACATCTCTCCATCTGAAAATAGCATTTGCAAATCATGTCAATTTGGTAAGCAAACCAACGTTCAGTTTAATGCTAAAGAAGGTACTTCAAGTAAGCCACTTGAACTTATTCATATTGATTTGTGTCATCCTATGAGAAAGAAGTCTCCTCATGGTGAACAATACTCCATATCATTCATTGATGATTTTACAAGAATGTGTTGGATTGGCTTACTAAAATATAAATATGAAGCATTTGATAAATTTAAAGTATTCAAGGCTCTGGTAGAAGATGAGTTAGATTTGAAAATTAAATGTCTTAGATCTAATAGATAAGGTGAGTTTATATCATATGATTTTTTAAATTTATTTGAAGCATCAAAAGATAGTTTTCTATAGCTAAGACTCCTCAAAAAAATGGAGTGGCAGAAAGAATGTACAAAACAATCCAAAAAAAGGCATGTGCCATGCTTGATGAGTTAGGAACATTGCATAACTTCTTGGGGGGAGAAACACATATAACCGTGAATATTCTTAACAAATCTCATGTTCGAGTAAATAGTGATAAAACTCCATATGAACTTGTTGGTAGTGTTGGACCTACCAACATTTATGGGATCACCTCAATATGAAATCCCAATAAGACCTCACACCATTTGGTGTAGGAGTCCCACTCGGTATAAAGGCTTGGTTGCCAAATACTTAAATATTTGCCTTGGCTCTAGCTTTCAACACAAGAGAGTGATGCAATGGTGTCTTTGAAAAGCAAGGAGAGTGTGCCTAGTGAGTGTGCAGTGAAACTATGTCGATGTTTTTCTACTAAAAGGGTGTGAGACAAAAGTGAGCCTCTAAGTGAGAGGTAATAGTTCCACCTAGAAAGAGACACACATGAACCAAAAGGACCCGTCTAACATCCAATAGGAATAGTCCACAACGGATAAATGGTCATTACAACTAACAAACTAGGAAATTTTTTTCTAGTATCCCGAGGAATTGTCCACAAGTATTGGACAATGATAGCAACAATTACAACACATTCTTAACAAGATAAGCACTAAAATAACCAAAATACTTAAAATATGTTAGTACATGTGAAAGCAAACATGAAATACAAACATCCACATAATAGTCTAACAAACATTCATAGTCCATGTGCGAAGAACATGCTGACCTTAGAAGGCTTCTGTTATTAAGAAAAAGTTCCAAGACACATGTTTACAATGTACATCACTAGCCTTAATAGTGGGACATTGGATCCACTCCTTTCTCCTCAAAAGAACTAGTTGATCTCTCTAATGCCTTTCATGAGGAGGAATGGTAAAAAGTCCTTTGCTCATACAATGAGGGGGTATATATAACTAAGGGGTGATTCTTCTCCCTTGTGAATCTTTGACTACCCTCATGACTATTCAACTTGCTATGACTTTTCAATTTATAAGACTCTTCATATTCATGTGTGTCCTTTGGACTTCCACTTTACAATACATTTGATTACAATATACATGGTCCAAAATAATGATGTGGAATATGAAATCCCATGACACAACTTGACATGAAATTACTGACATGGACTGGCTTGATGATGTCGCAATGTCAAGTCACTATTGTTGCTAAGTTCTAAATTTATTCTTGGATATGCTTTCTCTTCTCCTCCACATAGCTTGGTGATGCGGGGTCTTCAATGATCTTAAGTCTTAGATGATAGTTGCTAACGTTTTTCCCTTTAATTCCTCTTGATAAACCGACTTGTAAGTTTAGCTGCAAGAGAGTATTTAGGCATATTTCCCTCCTCCTTCACCTTCTTCATCATCTTGCCATGACTTGATAGTGTATCTGTTCCTACAATTCACTCATCATGGACGACATCAGTCCAAAAACTCCCTAGTCTAATATGATGCATTATTATCCATGAACTGAGCCCAAGACAAGTGGAAGACTGGGAGAAAGGGCCCAGTGACTATGCATTACGCAATTCCAACAGACTGGGAGAGATCTTGATCACTGATACTGCGTAGTGCACAACTTAAGCTTGATTGAGGAACTTTTATGCACAATCCTCACTAAGGAGAAAAAATTTGCAGTGCCTATTGAGGGACAAAATTGCATAGTTCAAGAAGTCAGTGGATACTGCAGGCTAGAGCCATGGAAGGATAAGCTATGTTGTTTCAAGAAGCAAGGGGACTGGGCAAAAAAGAGGCTTGAAGGGTAGATCTATGCAATTTTTGAAGGTAATGAACTCCGACTAAGGGAAGGGAACTGGAGGAAGCATTTGTGTAGTTTTGGAGGCCATTGGAGGATGGGATCTCTGTGTATTTCATAGTTTCAGTAGGAAAGGGAAAATCTTGAGGGTTGAATGTGCAAAGTGCGTAGTTTAAGGTAGACTAGGAGGCACAATTGTGTAATTCTGGAGGTTAAGGGCGATTGCTAGACTCTATAATTGTGTAGAAAGAAAGCCATGGAGAATAATGGCTACACACTATGTAGTTCTAGGAAGAAATTTCACATCCAATAGGGTTGATAGTGTGCAATGCACAGCTCAGTTAGGGCCTGGTGAAGCTAAGATACCCAGTCAGGAAGATTTTCTAAAAATGGATAAGTGCGGGAAGAGAGATGGACTTGTGATGAACTTGAATTGTGATCACACACTTAGCATACTTTGACAACATGAAAACATAGATCATCAGAATGCACAAGAAAAAAATTCCCCTCTATGTGATTGCCTCATGACAAGAAACAACAAGTGCGACACTTAGGATAGACTTTGGGACGACTGTGATGAAACTTGTGCGATAGTGCTCAAGACCTTGTGTATGAGTGTGATGGATGTTTACATGGTTGGGACAACTCATATACACAAATACTGGCCTTTGAAACCACTAGAAAAGACTTGCAAACATTATACAACAATCAAACATGTTGAAAGATGATAGTTAATCCAATAAGAAAAAGGGCCAAAGAACTTCAAGAAAGCTCATGAAATGAGCTTGAGTGTTTTCAAAAATCAAGGAAAATACCAAGGAAGGCTTCGAAATTTGAGTGCAAGGCAAAATTTTGGAGGGTGTTGCAGCAACTACAACACTTGGCGATACACTGGTTGGAATCCAACTTGTCAGTCTTGGTTAGCTTCTATTGCGTGGGGTCTTGGTTTGTTAGGGAGCATTGATTCATCATGCATATCACTTTGGATTTCCCACTCACCCCATGGACAGACATGGTCCACCCTATACCTTCTTGGTTGAACACAAAATAAGATTTATCATAATCACAATGTTTCGAGTTGGAAAGGGTAGTTTGGCTTGCGAGTTTAAGATTTTTAGAGTATAATTTTTCATCTCTGGTGTTGCTCCACTACTAGCAGGCCTAGATAGTACCCCGACGGAGTCACGCAGGAAAAAAAACATTTCTCTGCTATTAGTGAGCTTGGACAATACCTCGGCAGAGTTTCTTGCTTCACCTCTATGTGCAGGAAGCCTTTCTCTTCTTTCGCCTTTATTTATTTATTTAAAGAGAATTGTGCATCAGAACTTATTTATTTTGGGGAGGAAGAGGTATCTTGAGTTATTGAGAGAAAAAGGGTTATTGTTGGCTTATTGGGGCCTGACCCAGGTTCAGAAGTGTTTTAGCCAAAGAAATCCCACATTACTAGCCCTTTCGGCAGCAATCCGTGAAGCGCGGACTGAAGTCTCACCCAAGGTAGTATGGGAGGGTGCAAGAACCAAGTTTCTGCACCCTAAGGAAGTCTTGATGTGGATTGGAAGGGTTGTGAAGCGACCTGCACACTCGTGCTACTCTGCACAACCGTCTAGCCTTTGTGTAGCTCGACAACTAGGCGCTTCCTAGATCCTTATTATTATTGTGGTTATTATAGATCTGATCTACTTCTAAGGGTTTTTAATCAGTATTCAATAGTTATAACCAATGAACGCAACCATACATCTTAAAGATATGCATAAAACCATAACATAAGAATACACATATAGGTCTGTGACCAGATGCACAATAATTCAGAAACACTTATCTTTATTACTCTTGTGTTCAGTACAATCCAATTCCACCCTACGCACTCAGCTACAGGTGTCCGTGCACATAGCTGCACACTCTACCAGGCCTCTGCGCACTCAGCTACAGAGCCTACTCTTACTATTACCAAAACCGACTTGGACTTATAGAATCAGATCAAATATTGCCCTCATAAACCCATAATGCTTAGATCAGAACCAAAAATATGCCTTCTCCCCTTAGAGCCTCACTCTATTTATACATTCCCATGGTCCGTGGACCATGGGCAGGCCAACTCTCTTTCTATTATCTTACATTATTTTCGAGCGGACAACCCTTTGACTTGACCCATTACAATTCGTGCTCTGCACACTTCACGAAACTTTTACAACATCAATACCCAAAATTGTGGGCTTTAAGCCCCAAAACCCTTATGTGGGGGACCTGCTACCCAACAGGCCCCCAACACAATCATCGTGACTCATCCTGAGTCACTCGGTTGGTGTAGTCATCTTCGCGTAGAGGTTATATAACAACTCCTGCACTTTGCTTACCTCCACAACACATTCTTCCGCCATCTATTGTACTCATTGTGCGCGAGCCTCCGATACGTCATTATCAATTTCACTTGCTTGTCTGAGTTCGTATACTGCTTGCATGTGCGCTAGCTTTCCCTCAATGTTGGCGGTGACCACGAATGCCTCATCAAGCCAAGGCTAGATGTGTTCTTTAAGCACTACTTCTTTCTGGCGAGCGGTGTTGACTCGTGCCTTGAAAGCTTGGGCCTCCCTCATCTTAGCCAATCACTAAGTAATGGAAACCGTCTATGCTGTCCCACGGACATTATCATAGGCCTGCTGCAACTACCGTGCTTCGGTCTCTAACTACTGTAATGTTGGGTCTTTGTGTATTTAAGTGACTGTGATAAGTGATTGGTCTAACAAGTCGGTGCACTCCTGTATGGCACGTGTTATTACTTCCCGCCCAGATTGGATGGCGCGTTGTCGCTGCTCTCTAACCTATGGTGGTGTAGAAGGTTATGCCTTGAGTCTCAACTCAGCGATCTACAATCTGAGGTCCAACTGGATCCTCGCTGCTTCCTCCTTCACTTCACAGAACCCACTGGCCAACTTGTGGATCCATATGCCTACAGGTAAATCTACTGCAATCTCGAGCTCAGGGGAATGACAACACACTTCCTCAACAATTTAGTCCAATTGTCGATTTTTTGCTACTGATTCATCACGTTGGAGGCTCAACTTCTTGATGTTAATTCATTGCTCACTAAGCATCTGTACTGCACATCCTTCCCTAGTGTGGAGCTCTGCCTTTGCACCATCCTGTAGCTGGTATAATATTTCTCGTGGGAGGGCAGCCAAGTTTAATCCAAGTCCCATGAGTCAGCCTACCACATCTCTATCCTCCGCATTGTCTGCTATCAATTCTCCTACCGAGAGTGCGATAGTAGTAGCCATTTTGGCTCACAACAGCTGCTTAGTTGCTGACGTACCCATAGCTCCATGGGCAGCTACCACTCTCAGCTGTGGGGGTCGTGCTTGAAGTTCCTACAGTTACATCTTGAGTGCCCCCAACACAATCTATTGCTTTGTCATTGTCTCATCGAGCGCCTCCCTGGTGGCTTCGCGAACTATATCACAGATGTCACATAGGTCACCCTCGGTTAGTGTAACAGACTCCCCCTACAACTTGGAAGCCTTGGTCTTCTTCTGTGGCCCCGTGTGTTCTGGGACACACGGTCATTTCAATTGTGTCAAGGTGGTGCTTGGGTCCATGCCTTCTGTTGTCGCATTTGTCCCCTGTTCTATTGTTACATCTGGGTGTCTTTCTTCCTATGTCGTAGTGGCCCCAGCTACTGCAATCTTCTCCGCGGTGGCCTTCGATGCTTCCCGAGTCGCTCGTTTCCACAGCTAGTTTTTCATTCTATTTCTTCTGGGCTAGTCGCTTAGCAACAACCTTTTGCTTCTGAATCTCTGTTTCATCGTGCACTACCACATCTGGTGTGAGCCATTCCGGTGGCCATGTATCATCCACTACAAAAACAGTGTCATCTATGGCGATGAAATGGAATGTGGTCCACTTCTGCTTTGGATCCTTACGCGCCCCGATATATACATTGTGCATATATGCTTTAAAGTCTGCAAAGTTCTTCAGACTATCATATATTGAGGTAGATAGGCATGGCCGTTTGTTGATCCATAGTCATATGCTTGCCTCCATTAGCACCCAGAAGATCTTGGTTTCTCTGATTTGTGTAGCGTCCTTCGTTGCCCATAGCGATGCGTATTTTGTTGCCTCTGGCCAGTCCTGGTCAAGGGAAGGAAACTGACTATCCTCAGGTAATTTTCTGGTAACCAACAGGATGGATAAGAGCAACCACATGTAGTGGAAGCTCTTACCCTATTCTTGGGCCTCCCTGCAGTTTGTCAGAAACTCGTCGCAGAGGAACTGCACTTAGTTGAACTGTACCCTTTTGCACATTTCTCGGCTAGCACAATGATTGTGGCTGGTACCTCGTTGCTTCTGCATTTTCTCATCACCTTTCCTGTCAATAACTAGGTAGCTACGTGGACCTCTTTTTCCTAAATACTAGTAATAACATACCCCCTCTGCTTCTTTTCTAGCTTATATTTCTTTTTCATAGCCTCCGCCAACATCAAGTCCCCACCAGTGATGGTAATTTCTATGGGGTATTTTCTCAAACAGGGAAGTCGAGAAATCCTATGAATGAGCTCTGTCATGATGGGAATGGGTTCCTCCAGCCATAAGTACCCATCATGCACCAGGCAAAGAAATTGTTTGATAACAAATATAGTGATTGGGGACCAATGGAAGTGGGGAATTGATAGGAGGTGGAGTAGCACGGCCTCCTCCACCTCGTGCAGCCATGCCCGTGGCTGCAGAGTGGTTACCGCCCCTTTCATGCCTTGTTCCATCAACTCGCTAGTTTCTAAATGTGGGAACTTCTCAGTATCCGTGAGGTCCCAATCTTCAAACTTTATAGTGGGCACGCGGCCTACGACCATACCTTCAAATAGGACCCCTTCGGGGAGGAACGGGGTGAGGAGTGTGCTCATCATAGCATCCAAATATTTAGGGACCTTGACCCTCCCTTTCCGTAGAGCAACATACTTGGGCAACTTTGCTACGACGTGTACTGGCTGTATATCTTCATCTATCTCTTCCTCTGGTTCCATCTCTTCGACTGAGATGGGAGGGTCCTCTTCCTCATCGTTGCTTTCAGTATTAACTGTCTTACCTTTCTCTTCCATCAACATTTTTCTGAATCGGGGATTTCGTGGAGACATGCAGACTGGTCCTGCTGCCTGTGGGTCCTTTTTGGGCCTTAGCATCCGTGGGTGATTTAGGGATTTCTGGTGTATCTCCTACCGGTGGTGTAGCACTCTGGGCAGCTCCCCTGGTTGTTGTCATGATTCTGATCAGGGACTCCTGTGTATCCTTTGGCAATGCTTCAAACCATGCACTTGCTTTTACAGTCTCCAAGTTCATCAGGTTCTCGCTCGTTTGGTAACGCCACAATTTAAACAGGCCAAGGGTTGTTTGGTAATAGGCCACCTATGCTTTATAGGCCTCTTTGAATTCAAATTCAAACATTCCCCCATTTTGTCACTCATTAATGCGATTTTGGCAATAGATCCATTCAACCCTAGGTTCAACCCTGTGTCTTAATTGCCCGTCGTCCACTCCTCGGTGTCTTAAATGGGACATCTTTCATGAAAAATATCTGCAATGGTCACCTTCCATCCTCCCCATGCGGCAGCACAGTCCCTTGTACGTGGATGCATTTTGTGTTTCATAATGATTTTGCGCACCACGTCCAAGTCACACAACTCCCCTACAAACTCCTTTATAGTCCCACGCACTCTTCCAACTACTTGGAGTGCTGAGACTGGGTCTCCTATGGATAGTCAGGTGGTCACACCCCTGGTGCGAGATTTCAATTTTCCTGCTAGCCCAAGCTGTGGGCACCTCTCGATTACTTTTGTATCCAATAGCCCATCACGCTCTGTTGTATATGGTACGCTCCCTCGTTGGTGCGGTCACAGCCATGATAGCAGGATCGTAGCTCATTCTAGTACAGTAGTAAGGCCGACTAGGTCTGGTCCCCTTATTCTTAGATTCGCGCGGCCCACTTGTGCGATTGCGGTTTTCAATTTGCTGTTTTCTTCATCCAACATCACGCTTTTCCTCCTCAGCCATGCCCATTCTTCATTGAGTTCGTGAAGTTTCAAGCTCCCGCGCCAAATGGCTTCCTCCAACTGCCGAATTCCTTTACCCAGGTCCTTGCTTCCAATCCGAATTGCTGGGGTGTTGGTCGGGGAAATTCTTTCCATCTTCTTAGTTTCATTGTGTTTGATCGCTGTTAGGGTCATCTTCGCACACCCCATTTTGTTTATGGTCGTATAGGCCCATCGAACCTCTGGTACACGCAAATTCCAATTGGTTTGTTTTATCTGACGAACTTTGTTTAAGATCCCACATGTTTTTCCGTAGGCTCTGTTGTGAACGCCTAGTGGAAGGCATTGTCGTTCCTGCTGCCATTTTGGGTTCTTATTGTTGATTCTTAGTTGGGACAGTGGTTGCACAACATACAGCTGCATCCCTCCTCGCAGGTGGGTGCCCAAACCACTTCATCCTTGCTGCCCAGATCGTGTTCGACGCTGGGGACCTCCAACCCATACACGCAGCCACCTTCTACATTCACGCCAATTCCACCTAATCTTCTGAGGTGTACTCCACCCTTGTGTAGTTGTTGCGCGCAGTGCCCCTTTTTGCGCGTCGTGCCGCTTCTACTCCGTGATTGTAGTTCCACAGTGGTCTATGAATTCCTCCCCATTTGTTGCGTCGTCATCTGCTAGTGACTTCCTTACTTCGGTTGTCACGCGTCGCAGTGATCTAATCATCATATTACAATTTAGTGTTGTTACTTCATGCAATCGGTTCTACCATCGCTCTATCTCTTCATCTGAATCTGATGTGCAGGAACTGTTGCGCTCCCATGAGATTCTCTCATCCACTGTCAGATTCACCCAATCCTGGTCTTGCGCCGTTATCTAGTAGATGCAGTCCAGTTCATCGTCACTGTCCTCATCGCGCACAGGTTCAGTGTAGCGCGCTCCTTCGGCTGGGTCCAGCGGAACTATTACACGGAGCGAATTTTTCTCGAATATCATCTTCCGTCTTTTTAAGTTGATGACCCCATTCATGTCTGTGGCCCAGTCTATTCCTAGCAACACGGGGTACGAATTACTGTCATCAAAAATTTCTATTACCTCAAAGTCTTTCTGCGTGCTTACGCCTTCAATGTCTAGTGTCACCCCTTGCAACATTCATATGGGTAAGATATTTTGTTGGCTTGCCATCCATAGTTGAATAGGAGACCACTGCAGCGCGGGCCCGCCCATGTGTTCCCACATTTGTTTTGGTAGCACATTTGCATATGAACCCAAGTCCAAGATGACCTGATCCATCTCATACTCACTAATTTGTGTTGTCAATCGCATTTCCCATCCAGTGCGCAAAGCATGTTTTCCTAGTTTCTGGACCACGTGCGGTTCACCTAACCTTGCGCACCTAGTGATCAGCTCTTGTATTCCCTTAACTGCCTTATTTTCACGTAGTAGTTTCATACATGTCTCTAAAAAGGTAGTAAGCATAAAAGGATCCATTCCCGGCTCAGGTTGATCCTTACTACTTGAAGTAGAGGCCTCCATGTTATAGACATTTTTGTGCCCTACAACCCCAAGCATGAAATGTAGATAAACCAAGGGCTCCTAAGTCCCTAAAAGTGTTGTTCTAACCCCTAAAGGAACAAGGTCAACAGATTACAACTTCTCCCAGAAGTTCTCCATGAGAAACTGCTTAGAATTGGTCAAAACAGGATCATTGCAGTTGCTCCACTGGCTAAGTGCGTTGCATCTCACCTAAATACATTGTGAGGGTGCGTTGCATTTCAAAATTCCCTTCTGTGGGGTGCGATGGGCGAGAAATTACAAATGGTAGTGTCATTCCGCGAGGTGGAGAGGCAATGGAAGCTTCCAGAATCTTCTCCTATGACACTTGCCTCACTAAATTCGACCAACGATGAGTAAGAGGCCCTCAGTCTCCAAGTGGAAGCAAGAACTGTCAGAGAGAAGACACTAATCAAATCACAAGTTGACTCATCCCCCTTACAGATATCTATATATTGATCCCTCATCCCAGAGATCCAGAGGCTGGAATTTTGGATATTGTAAGGAATTGTTGTTGGTTTCTAGAGACAAACATCATATTGTTGGGTGGTCTAAGCTTTGTTTGAGATGAAGAGGGGCTTCTTTGCTAGGAGGTTGATGCTCGGTCGGAACAACTGGTTGTAACTCCTCCTGGATCTTTTCTTGTTTACCAATAAAAGTTATTTGAGTTTTCCTCCATGCTTTTATATCATTGATGCTTGTTACATTTATATGGTCAATTTATATCTGATCCTAGATTGTTTATGATTATAGATCCATGTCTTTGTATAGTGCTATGCTTCTGCGATCTTACAGGTACTTTGTGAAGCTGGGCATGCAAGGGAGCAGGTAGCTGGAGACTATCAAAGAAGAGAGGGATCAAATCGAAGGATTAGCGCAAGACAAAGGTTGGTCTTTCTGTTCCTCTCTATCTATAATTCATAAAGGAAAAACAAAAGTAGTTTTTCTCTGTTTGTTTCTAAGGCAGCTGTCACACCTTAGTGGGATAGAGTAGTTCTAAATAGACACTTTTCCCTGTAACAAAATGGCGACTCCACTGGGGAACTAATTAGTTTGTTTGTTTATCATTCTTTGTTGTTTGTTTCATAAACTTACAAGTAGCATTCGAACTACATTTGCCATAACAAATGCAAAGTAGACAACTGCTACTTCAATCCGTCTACTGGATCTGTTTATGATTTAAACAACTGATTCAAAAACTATCTGATTGCCCTTGCGATAGCTTTTCCCTGTAACAAAATGGCAACTCCGCTGGGGAACTAATTAGTTTGTTTGTTTATCATTCTTTGTTGTTTGTTTCATAAACTTACAAGTAGCATTCGAACTGCATTTGCCATAAAAAATGCAAAGTAGACAACTGCTACTTCAATCCGTCTACTGGATCTATTTATGATTTAAACAACTGAATCACAAACTATCTGATTTCCCTTGTGATAGCTCTTAGATCCTCCTTAGATCTACCCCTGATTTTTGCATTACTGATTGCTTTTCACTCGGCCAAAACCCAAGAACTGAACTGCAAACTGTGACCCGGAACTCGAACAGAGTCTCGTTTCTGGCCCAGTGCAGGTACTGTTCAGAGGTTCTGAATTTCAGCGCACTTCCCGAGTGGACAACCTACACTGCATTTCAGATTCTCTATGTTACAGGTGCGTTGATCAGACTAGCTCTATGCAGTTGTGGCTTTTGTGATTCATTCTTTCCAGTTCTATTTCTGAATTTTGCTGCCTATGATTAGTATATGTCTGTTTGAAACCCTTTTCCTTACTATTATTTCGCCTCCTTTGTACAAAATAACTGTAGATGTTTTTGTGTGTTTTTTGAGTCGTTTACAGTTCTCCTTTGCAAAAGTAGCATAATCGTACTGTCGCCCTTTGATTTGAAACTGTCGCAAGTGTCGATTTTAGTCCTAGGAAAGAGTTTGATTGCTGTTGATGGCCGATTATCCTGTTACTATTGCTTTTGGTCTGAATTTGTAATTTTCTAGTGTCAAAAACAAGTATTCATTTCAAAATCGTAAGGTGTCGTAATCATCTCCATTTTTTATTTCGAAAAGAAGCTTGTTTATATTTGTCGCTTGAAAAGAAATTCAGATTTGTGCATCAACTTTCTTTTTAGCATCCATATACTAAGAAAGTCGAAAAAAAATACATGCATGTGCATTTGCATATAGACAGTCTGATTGGCTTGATTTAGGAAAGTGCATTTAGAGTGTGCTCTTTGCTCTTTGTGAAAAGATTCTGTCTTTCTTTTCCCTAGTAGCTAGGATTTTCATTGCATAAAGAAGATAAAAAGTTTGTTTATCATCTTAGATTGCATTTTAGGAATTACATCTACATCTCGTGGTGAACCCGAAAGGCAAACTTCATAAACAAGATCAACTTAAAATAAATTCAATGAATCTAACAACGCTTTGGAACTTAACGCACAACATTTAGAAGTCTAGGCTAGAGACGTATTCCAACGTCATAAAGCCTGGTAACTGTTGTTCTCATTGATGGTTGGGTGATTCCTCCACTTTGAGACGATAAGTGCCAGTACGGACTTGTGCTCCCACGTACCATCGAGTATATTTTGGGAGACCCCAATAGGCTTAATCCTTTATCCATAGGAAGCTGTGTCTACCGCCCTATCGATCGCAATGCACTGAACACAGCATTCAGGAAGATTGACTGCCGTACCATAAAAAGTATTCTACAGTTTTGCGATTGGTTTGGTACTCCCTCTACCTAGATTTCCAGAGCAGTCCCTTTTGTTCCTTTTCAGACTCCTTAACGGAAAAGGTCCATCTGAGCACTTGTCACTTCAGGTTCATTAAAAATCGAAGGAGACTAGAGTCATCTTTTGTTTTTTCTTGACTCTTAAAAACTGAAAAAACAAGTTGTGTCAAAGCGTCTAAAATTTATTTTAAACGGAATATTCATTACCCTTTCCTACGTTGATCTTGGGTTGAGAAAATGGAATCCACCAACCAAGGGATTCCCCTTGGAGGAAATCCTAGTCCCTTCTCCTCTTGGGGAGATGTTGGTGCACCCCATATGGCCACATTGTCGCTTCCAGGACTGACAATTGGTTTACCTGTATGGCTCTTCTCAACCTCTATCGTTCAGAACACCGCAATTCCTGAACAATCAAATAAGCAATTAGATGAGTCCAGAGTTACCCACCAACCTTCTACTTCCTCTAATTCTTCCTCTCCTCCTTCCTCTTTTCTTGATGGGGCTGGTAAGGCCAAAAGTCAAGTACCTAAGGAGAAGAAGGAAAAGAAGAAGAAAGAGAAGAAGAAGAAGGAGCCAAAATCAAATGGGGGCAAATGAGTGTCGTCTAGCAAAAATCCACACACTGCGCAGGCCTAAATTGCCATGTGTCATTTGCAAAGGATACCACTATCACAGAGATTTTCCTTGCATCCCTCAGATCTTAAGGGACTGGTCTCCTCGTTTGCACAACCCGGTGTCATCAACCTCTGATGATCATGTTGAAAAGACACCGTCAACTAGTGAAAGTGAAGCCCCAGGACAAAAAGGAAAATATAGATTTCCTTGTAAACTGTGCGAAGGCGATCATGCCATCCACCGTTGTCCCTTCTTAGATGAAGCTAAAAGAGTTTTGGACGATCGTCCGGTTTCAACGTTACGACTTCCTCCTGGATATAAAAAACTCTTGCCGAGTTCGTCACTAGTTGACAATCCGGCTGGCCCGCTCAGGTGGTCGGCCGAAGCGTCTATCATTGAAGATAAACCATCTAAACCCATACCAGATGAAAGTCAAAAGGTCGAGGCGGAAGTTGACCCGGTCTTGCCTTCAGAGGTTCCATCTTCAGATGATACAGTCATTGAAGAGAACAAGGATGACACCATCCAAATTCTTTTCATAAGCACAGACTCCAATGAACATGGGGGCAATTTACCCGTTCCTTTACCGCAGGAAGGAAGTTCGGCAGAGTCGTACCCGACCGTCTATTCGGTCCCACCTCCAAGCAACCTAGTTGTCTCCTTCGACTGGAATCAACTAGGCAGACCCCGTTTACTAGCTAGTGTACCATTCTGAATCATTGTTCAGATATATAGAATGGTTATGGCTGGTACCATCATAGATGAGGGGGCTTCTGTGAGTATCCTTTCCTCAACTGCTTGGAAAGCGCTTGGTTCGCCATCGCTTTTGCCCGAGATGAGAAATCTAACAGGCTTTGATAAAGGAACCAGTCGACCATTAGGGATCCTTCCCGATGTGCCCATAGCATTGAGAGGGAAAACCGTTCACATGAACGTAATGGTAGTTTGAGGACCCCTAGATTACAATCTACTCCTTGGACGAGACTATATTTATTGCATGGGAGCAATTGTCTCCTCACTCTTTAGAGTAATGTGTTTTCCGCACGAAGGAAGAGTGGTCAAGCTCATGGACCAGCTTTCATTTCCCGGATCATACAGAGAAAATAGTCATATACCATCCTTGAATGGTATTTTCACTCAAGAAATGTCTCAATCTCCAGTCCTTCCTCCTGATAAGCGCGAGTGATTCGAGGGGACATGACTGAAAACCAGGGGGCATGCACCCTGGTCTGCTTCGGCAGGAAAAATTCGGGTATAGGGTAGGTTTCCGCGAGAGAATATGACCTCCGTACTCCTGTCCATGATTGGAAGGGGGAGTTGGACTGGAACAAGATTCTCTTGTCAAAGTTATGTGAGTTGGCGGGCATCGCCGCTCACCTTTGTTTATCTCGGTAGACAGCGCCGAAGAAGTGTTTTGTTTGCGTTGTGAATAGAACAATCTTTGGGTAACCTGTAAGAGGTAGGCCTCTCTTGGTAAAACAAATGTTTTAACGGACTAAAGAAGGGGTAACCATGAAACTTTGTTTTATACCTGGGGGCATGCAAACCTTTTGGAGTGCAAGCGAAGAGCGACTATTTATTTTTTAAAATTTTTAGGACCTCTAACCCTTTAAACTCGTAGGATTGGTCGTCTCCCAACTTGCATAAAGAAAGGATGTGGGGCAAAACTCTAAAAGTTTCCGTTTCATATGAGACATTCTTATCACACGACTGGATTAATCGAGCAGTTTTAGCACATAGTTCAAGCTCGTTAAAAAATAAACATAAGACATGAGAAAAATTTTCCCCCCACGTTTAAGCTCGTTAAAAAATGAACTTTTCCCTGGTAAATAACCATCGTGAATGTAGTACTTCAGCTGTTAAAGCCTTGGTCGTGTTTGCACCGTCACCTCCACTTTTTCATTGGCCGATCATTCACCTCCATTTGATTGTTTACCCATTTTGAGGAACAACTGCGAAGAGTGATTTCACTAGCCATCCTTGTGACACTGCCATGATTGGAAAATTCCAAACCTTACCTGGAATCAGCTGCTACCCGTTTTATCACTCGTTCCTCAAAAGACGAGTCTCCTTTAAGCTCTTTTCAACTGACTCGTAAAATATGAAAAGATTGTCGAGCCATTGGCCTCTCCAGCTCGTTAAAGGGACAGGAAGTGCTATCCCTCCTCTAGATTTTAATATTTTTGGACCTGAGGGATTATTACACAAAAAGATCAAGCGCTTGTTTTGTTCGGCTCGTTAAAAGTATCGAAAATTCATCCCTTCTGTATTGTTTTATACTTTTTCGGACTTAAGGGATTAGATGACGAAAAAGGAATTTTGGAGTTACCTTTACGTTCCTTTTCAGACTCTCTAAAATTGAAAAGGACCGAGTTATCTTTGCCGTTAAACTCGTTAAAAATATTAATAGCGGAAAACTTGTCTATAGACGAGAACGAGTTTCACTATCGCTAGGCTCGTTAAAACATAGTGATGGGTTCACCCGAAGGGAGAATTATAGAACAAGCATATGTTATCCTCCTCAAGCTTGACAAAAATAAAGAGGTACAGGTCAGCAATGACTGGGAAAAAATTGGGAAGAAAACTCGAAGAAACTTTGTTGGTAGCAAGTCACTCTTGAACATGACACTTCCACTCCGTGTCCGAGTCGGGTTAGGTTATTTCATTCACCGGTCACATCACCATGGTCACGCCATACCATCCACATTTGGGGTTAATGCTACCAATCCATCACATCAGTGTCGCCGATATGTTCAAGAGAAGTCATTCAGTGAATTCACCTGTGTCTCACCCACTACCATACATTATACTCCATTCTTTCATGACCGCCACCCTGAACCTCATATCACCAGATCGTTTTCACCTCCACTAAAATCATTTGCTTTGTTCCGTGTCATTGATGTGGGATTCATTAAGGCCCTCCTGTGATGGATCACTTCTTGTCGACATCAGCTCAGTATCCAAGAAGTTGATCTAGGAACACCCCATTCAGTACTTTGAAGCTTGCATGCCTCAATGGCAAGTTTCTCACTTCCGGCGACATGTTTACATCAATGGCCTTCGACTGAAAGATTTTGCGTGGTATTCGACGCCAAGTCCTTTATTCACACCACGTGAATTGTAATGCAGTACCTTGAGGGTCATTATCATTATCGGTGATTCCTCTCGCGCTTTTTAACAGTTTACATCATTGACTAGTAATCAAGCGATGTCTTTCCATGTTCGACTTCAAAACATTTCTCACATGGATCGACTTGTACTTCGAGTGAAGATCGGATGAGATTGAAGACCCCGAATCTAGTTTCATCCATCCGGGCTGCGATATATATTCAGGGAAATAAAGACATTAAATGTACATCATTGCCGCACAGATAATCATCCACTCAAAAGGATGATGGCTCTATCAGAATCATCAGTCTACACTCAGACGATTGTTTGTCCTATGTACATGAAAATGAATTTATAAAGCTGAGCATGGGAATGCTCGCCTCAGCTAGATCATGAAAATATTATGAAGATAATGTATTGTATTGTATCTTATTACAGGTCTCCTCCCAGCATTGAAAGAACTTTGGATCCTCATAATAAAGCATTTCACCCGACACCAAAAGTTTAACGGCCTCATACTTTAGGGGGCAACTATTATAGACATTTTTGTACCCTACAACCCCAAGCATGAAATGTCCATAAACCAAGGGCTCCTAAGTCCCTAAAAGTGTTGTTCTAACCCCTAAAGGAACAAGGTCAACAGATTACAGCTTCTCCCAGAAGTTCTCCATGAGAAAGTACTCAGAATTGGTCAAATCAAGATCATTGCAGTTGCTCCACTGGCTAAGTGCATTGCATCTCACCTAAATACACTGTGAGGGTGCGTTGCATTTCAAAAGTCCCTTCTGTGGGGTGTGATGGGCGAGAAATGACAAATGGCAGTGTCATTCCACAAGGTGGAGAGGCAATGGAAGCTTCTAGAATATTCTCATGTGACACTTGCCTCACTGAATTCGACCAAGGATGAGTAAGAGGCCCTCAATCTCCAAGTGGAAGCAAGAACTGTCAGAGAGAAGACACTAATCAAATCACAAGCTAACTCATCCCCCTTATAGATATCTTTATATGGATCCCTCATCCCAGAGATCCAGACGCTGGAATTTTGGATATTGTAAGGAATTGCTATTGGTTTCTAGAGACAAACATCAGATTGTTGGGTGGTCTAATCTTTGTTTGAGGTGAAGAGGGGCTTCTTTGCTGGGAGGTTGATGCTCGGTCGGAACAACTAGTTGTAACTCCTCCTGGATCTTTTCTTGTTTATCAATAAAATCTATTTGAGTTTTCCTCCATGCTTTTGTATCATTGATGCTTGTTACATTTGTATGGTAAATTTATATCTGATCCTAGATTGTTTATGATTACAGATCCATGTCTTTGTATAGTGTTATGCTTCTGTGATCTTACAGGTACTTTATGAAGCTGGGCGTGCAAGGGAGCAAGTAGCTGGAGACTATCAAAGAAGAGAGGGATCGAATCGAAGGATTAGCGCAAGACAGAGGTTGGTCTTTCTGTTCCTCTCTATCTATAATTCATAAAGGAAAAAAAAAAGTAGTTTTTCTTTGTTTGTTTCTAAGGCAGCTGTCACACCTTAGTGGGATAGAGCAGTTCTAAATAGACAGTTTTCCCTGTAACACTCCATGAAGCTCTTCTTAGCTTCCTTAAATGTTTCCTTCCCACATTCCAACTTAGACTTAGGTTCTTTAGTAGGAGCCTTGTGAACCCACGAATCTTCTTTGGGTTTCTTACTCTTATCTTCCCCTGTAGTTGCGCCGCTTCTAAGTACCATGTTTATGCTAGGGTCTTCTTTTCAAGGTTAAACCCTCATCATTTGGATGTTTTGGGTTGGAGTAGGCAGTAGTACCCATTTCTCGCGCATCTGAGTGAACAGCGTAGGACAGCCTACCATCTCGTGATCAAACTGCTCACAGTATGGACAGGATATTCTGGTCGGGTTCGTACAGTCACGTGCGTAGTGCCCAGTTCCCCCACAATTGTAGCAGATTAATTGTCCATGCCCTCATCTGGGTCCCATTCATCCTCATCCTCGTCCTCACCCTGGAACCCACCGCGCACTATTGTGGCAGCTGGATCCTGACCTTGCACCTTAGTCTGCATATTGTAGGCAAGTGTTCGATCCATTAACAATTCATAACTCTGACAGTTTCGTTCACCGTGGCCCACCAATCTACAAAAATTGCAAAATAGCTGTTGGGGGGTCTATGTAAACATCTGTTATAGATGACAGTTGTATGTTGTATGCTTTCCTCCCACCTGGAAGATCACACACCATAGTGCGAGTGCTGCACTGGATCCTGCCTACGCCTCTAGTCTCAACGACATTGCCCCCCTACCAAATAGTTCACGAATACCAAGCAATGATCCTTATCATGGCCTTGGCTTCTACATTTTATGCACCACACTTCTTCTCACGCTTCTAGCTGAGGCACCCTATCCTATTTGAAACTCTGCATCTCCAAGCATAGGTTTAGTAGGTTCGCATGGATCTGTTGGACTCCTAACCTAGGATCCTATATTGGAGTTTCATGCAACCTCATCGCGATTTTCAGCGCTTCTGCCTAGGTTGAAAGCTTCTGCTGGGATAGTGTCGTCCTCAGATGTGGTATCAAAGATGCCACAAACCATGCCCGATTCTGCGCATCCGTCGGTGTCATGTTAGCCTCACAGATCATGCTCTTTAGTCTTTGATCCAAATCCCAGGGGGTTTCACCTGGAAGCATCGCGATCTCCTTGAATCCGATGATTGACTGTGTCTCCGATTTTGGACAGCTAAACTCTTTGTTTAATGCAATCTGGATTTCTGCAATTCTGGCATTCAGATGATCATTCAAGTGCTTTTTATACTAGGTCAACACGTGATCCTCCAACGCACTTACCAAGGTGGCCTTCTTAATGTTATCATCCGTAAATCCATGTGCTTCCCATAATGCTCTTACTATGAACCAAAATTTATCTGGATCTTCGCTCCCTACTCCTCTTAATACAGGCAACTTGATCGCACTCGCCATGCTACACCGCTAGTTTGGTGGAGGTGAAGGAGGTGATGTGAATGGTGGTGTTAGCGGAGATGATAGCTGTGGAATGCATTGCCTTATCAAACTTTTCTCATTCCTTGGAGAAGCCCAAGTGCGCTCTTTGTCGCCCTCTCGTGGAGACGAAATTAAAGGATTGTTTCCTAACCCTTCGATACCCTTGTAGGCCCTCCCACTCTCCATCATTCTACTCATTAATGGATTCACATCACCTACTTTTCACATAATAGCATCTTAATCCAGGTATTCAGGGATTTTATGTACCTAACTCGCAGTCCCTTGAGAAAACGTAGCTCAGCTTCGTTGTAGCTCACAGTTGTGTCTATCGCAAAATCAGTGATAAACCCTCCTATTATTTGATCCAGCCAATGATCCACGGCCCGCATGATCTTATCTTCAGATGCCTCTAGCCTACACACCAACTCCGGAGTTCACACGATGGGCTACTCAAGTCTACACCTTCCCTGGTTGTCTACTAGCCCTACGATCCACTCATACAGCTCCGAAGAGAAAGACGCGAAGAAGATCTCATGAATTTCTGTGTATATGTAGCAATCTAGCCACCTCTTCTCAAATAATTGCAGGGTTTTGTTTTCCTACACCACGAACTCATGAAGCTTTTGATCCAACCAATCTTCAATCTCTTTCTTAGTAGGGTTCCAGCGTTCTGACATCAGACATCCCCTAGGCAGATCCTGGTCCCACTGTTATAGACATATTTGGGCATGTCAACCCCAAACTTATATGTCAATGTATTAGGGCTCATAAACCCATAAAAGAGTTGTTTCCTACCTATTGTGGCCACCAACAAACCCCCTCCTTCTTTAGTATTAGCAATAACACTAAAGAAGTGGGGACCCTTAGTAAAAAATTCAAAAAAAAATTTAATTTTTTTTTGTATTATACTCCTTAAAAATACATCGCATGGAGAAGAGTAAAACATTTCTTTATGAGCACAATAAAAAACTGCGAAGAAGCAACGTGAAATTCATCGCATCGCATACATTAAGAAGCACCCATAAATGAAAGAAATCTCTGATGGCCGATATGCGACATTTCATATCGCAGCATCGCATATTGCAACATCGCATAAACAGTACACAATAACTTAACAAATTGCAACGATTTGCGATCTGCGATCTTGCGATAAGCACGATGTTGCGATCTTGCGATAAGCACGATGTTGCGATCTTGCGATAAACGCGATGTTGCGATCTTGTGATAAACTGATCAAGAAACTCTGCGATGACACATCTTGATAATGTGATCCGCGATGCTGCGATGCGAGTCGCAGAAGTCACCCATCGCAAATTTTCCTCGGCTCATCATTCAAGAAAAGTTGTCCCTAAACCAAAAAATTGGGCACGCGCCTTAAAAGAAATTAATGGATGTATGCCAAAGTATTCATGAAGGACAGTTTTGTGTTTTTCGAAGAGTCAGTTCACTATGGGTGTCATGATTTTATACATTCGTAGAACTTAGAGCTTTCATGTCAAAATTTATTATCATTACTCTTTTTCTTTGCGTGAACTGCAGGAATGAAAAACAGGAAACAACATGAAGCAATGTGTAGGAAATATCTAAAGAAAAAGGGAAAGCGTCAATGCTCGGAGAACAGAGAAGAGATGTCCTCATAAACGGATACCGCATGCAACAGAAACGCAGATTTCAGAGTATTACTGAACAGATGCTGATATCAATAGGCGATTCGACACTCAAGGTCAAAAGCTCACAAAAGCAGCATGTTTACAAAATTCTGAAGCTTATGCCCGGTAAAGGAAAAAGTGCTAAAGACGGAAAACGCACCAGAAAGGCCCGGATCAAAGAACGGAGGTAGTTTTCGATGCACGATTAGCGCCTAGCGCTAATCGCGCATCGCTAAGAAAATTGTTCAGAAAGCAAAGTCCCTAATTTGCTTAGTCATCCACGAGTCCAGAAACCGAGATAGCAAAAGCAGAAGCAATTTGAGAGAAATTTGGGTTGTTACCAAGTATATACGCAGTAAATTCGCCCAGCCAGAGGATGATTCCCAAAAATATCTTCTAGTTTACTAAAAAGTGGTGCCAGCGCTTGCCATTTCTATTTGCATAGCCCAAGCAAAAGCAGAAAACAACCAGCCGACTCTTCCCAAGCAAATGTTGCATGCTCGCAACATTAAGGAGCAAATGCAGAAATAGTTAGGAATTAGATTCAATTTTTAGAAATAAGTTTGCTTAGATAAAGGGCGGTCATTTAAACCGTATCCTAAATTTATGTAATTAAGTTATTTAGTTAGCAGTATTTAAACCCTTCTCATGCATTTAGAGAAGGGTCCAGAAATTTGTCAAAAACTTGTCCTCAGAACATGCACTTTTGCACCCTCAAAGGAGGTTTTGATGAATGAATGGATCAAGGTTTATTAATGTTTGCATTTGATATCTGCCACTGATGCTGCACTTCTGTACTCTTGGTAGATATTAGAACAAGGAGAGATAAATCATTGTTGCTTGAAGCTTATGAGTAGGACCAGTCATAAATGGTACTTTTATCTCTTGACCATTTCTGCTTATATTCTTAAAGTGATATACAATTTTTAGTTGTTTATATGTTATTGCATGAATGTTTGAGTTACCATTTGGCACTTTTGTACGGTGGAGCCATTTATTTATGTTTGATATATGAATAACTTATTATGTGATATGTTGTTCACAACTATTTTGCCTAACTTTTTATGCAAAGTGGTTCATCTTAATTGATTTCCATTCTTATGATAGCTGAATGATCTTTATTACCAGTTATTATTTGAAATCTCTTTAGATCGCATAATAGAAGAAATACATCCCGGGTTAGCATAGATTAGATGTGTTGTTTTCATTAGATTACAATAGCATAGAATTATATTAAAGTAGCTTAGATTAGAACCCTTAGATCAGCATCATCCAACTCTGCACACACAGACACCCTTAGATTGGGAAACTGGTCCCATTATCCCCAGTCGGACCCGCTATACCAAACGGATAAGGAGCTGCCAACCAAGGTCCGGACCGGGCGGGTATCCCCCTTGTTGTCGACCCGATTTTTGAGGCTTCAACATATTTGGCACTAGAAGGAGGGCCTGAACTATGAATGGCACTTAAATAAAAATCTAAATACCATTCTGAGAGTAAATCGCCCTCATTATCTCCCCCGACTTCTCCAGTATATTTAAATCCAGAGTCAGAAGTCGCTCGAGTATCAATCGCTACTACACACCCTGATATTTCATACCAATCTACCATTAGACCCCCTGGAGTTGAATCTCTGATTCACAAACTTTAGGGATTTTCCATTTCTCCTCAGAGGTCTGATAAATCTCAAAGCAGTGTGACTTCGCAGTACAATCCTTCTCATCCTTTGACCAGGTTAAAGAGTGAAAAATTTGGCATCCAGCCAACTGAGTTGCCTCTTCCCACCAGGAAAAGAGCGAGGAAATCACCACAAGAGTCTGACAGTGAGACTCTTTCGTCTACATCGCCCATTTCAACTACCTCACCGCGAAGTCAACCACCCACACCTCCATTCCAAACCATCATCCATCCATCTACCGGAACTCCCACAACCCCTCTTCAATCCTCTACGATCATAGTATCCTCGTCTTCCCAGCCACAGAGATCATCTTCTGCACTTTTCTCTACTAGCAGCTCAACAATGGCCCAGTCTCCATGGAACAACCCTGGGGCAGTTTTAATGCCCGCGCCCCTTAGTCAAATACCGGCCCATCCTAAGAAATGGCCGCCCAAATTCAATCCAGAAGCAGGCATGCTAGCAGAAGAACACATAACCAATTTCATGCTTTCTATCAATCTCAACGGAGTTACTAACTGTCGTGGCGGAAAAAGTCGTTTGTGCGGACACAACTGACCTCCCTAGGAGTCTAAACTCTCTAGCGACAAACAAGACAAAATGGAGTGATCTTTCTCTAAATATACCTTTTAAAACATAAAAACTACAAGTGTTTAGACTTACCTTATTCCAAAACGCTGTTTTTGTAGTCCGTCCTTGCCGATCCGGATGAGCTCCTCCTTCACATCAATTCCTGCAACCACAAACAATCAAACAATTACCAAGCACTTGCATTTCATATAATAAAACATATATTCAACATGCAGACCAAGGAACACATGAAATAACTCATTAACACAAGCTATTGAGAAAAATAAACCAGTTTGTATTAATAACGAAACAAAGAAACTCTTACAACCTGGCCTTGGTGTTGTGCAAGTTCCTCCTAGGGTCCATCAAGGGTTTTCCTCTACTTTGACAAAGCTCACCCACTTCCAAGTAGAATCAAGCAAAGACAATCTCTCCTCACAAGGTTCTAAATGGGAGTCCTAATTCCTGCAGCATTTACCCAAAGAAAATGTATAGCTTCAACCTCCCCTCCCTCTGGCTCAATGCCTTTATTTATAGTGCTGTAAAGAGGTTATTCAGGTCCACCATCAATGGGATAATCCCCCTCTTTGGGTGGGATAGCTCCCTTATTGATGGGATAAGTTCCTCCTTAATAGGGATACATGAACCAACTGGAGCCGCATCCATTTCATCAAACCGACCTCTAGAAAGTTCTAGAAGTAACCACAAGTAACTTTTTTAAGATGAAACTTGCGCATTTTGCCTTTTACAGAAGGACGCACCTGTCCCTTAACATACAGAGCATCCAAAGACGCAGCCTTTGTGAACATTGTGAGCGTCCCCACAGGTAAGGCTAGAGAGAACCTGCGACCCCAGAGATAAACACATTTTTTACAAGACTTTCTCTCTTCTTTGAGTTTGAGATGGATAGCAGAGGCATAAGACTTGCCTAAGAGGGTAGCATGACTGTTGATTTGAGCCATACTAACTGTAAGTAGTCATGGTGACATTTTTTAGTGTAACAGATTGCCCCCTAAAGTGCGAAGCCTGGAATAGATTAGGGTTTTGTAATTCTAGGAAGGGTGAAGCGCTTTATCATTTCAAGGATTGTCTTGTGGATGACCTAGTTGGAACCTGCAATTTTCAACACAAAATACATGTATAAGATTATATCATCACTGAGGTAGGCATTCCCATACTCAGATTCAAAACTTTAACTAATGGACTAACTACTCTGATACAGGAATGATCTTGCAGTACATCATTTTTTATAGACTTTTGTAGACACAGTATGGACGCAGCCATCTGTTTATGATTAGTCTACATAGATAATGAATACAAAACTCCTCGCAGCCTGGATGGTAGAAACTAGATCCAGGGTCTTCACTTCTACTTCCCGAATTGGTACGATTCTAGCCATGTGATTAAATGATTTGATGTCGAACATGTTAGAAACCACTTGATTACCAGTCGATGATGTAAACTGTTAACAAGCGTGAGAGAGACCACCAGTAATGTCAATGGTTCTCAAAGTACCAAGCACAACCCGTGAAATGTGAATAGATGTTTTGATGTCGAACACTTCATGGAATCCTTTGATCGAAAGTCAATGATGTAAACTGACGTCAAAGGCGAGAAACCTGCCATTGATGCATGCAGACTTCAAGGTACTGTCGATTCCTAAGTCATCTTTCTAGATAATGTGTCGATGTCGATAGAAAGCGACCCGTTGCAGGCAAGCCCGCAACACGAAATCATTGTTCAAGTTGAAGAAATGTTGCTGTAAGGACTGACTCAGGGATGGTCAAATGGATGACAAGTATTTTGCAGATGAAAGTTTTGCTTGCAGACCTCTTGAACACATAACGACACGAAAGATGGCTTGGTGACGAATAACTCAAAGTTAATCCCCGGAACCCGGTTAAAGACTTTCAAAGTGGTTTGATCAACTGTGAGGTAAAAGATTTCCCAACCCAGGTGAATGAAAAGTGTCGTGTTCAAGAGTGGTAATAAAGTTTCTTTTGAGACAAAAGGTAACAAACAGGTTCATTCTTCTCTCTTTTCCCCCACCATTTCTGGCAAGTACCTCTTTATTTTTAACAAGCTTGAGGAGGATAACATATTCTTGATTATAAGCTCATCCTTCGGACGAGTCCAACCTAGTTTAAATTCGAACCCTAGGAAGGAGTGGTTCGTTCCTGTTTGTAATTGAACAGGTCCTCTACTGTAAAAGTTTAACGAGCCCAGTATAGGAGAAACTCGGCGTTTTTCAATTTTAGAGAGTCTGAAAAACTTAAGAAGACTCCAAGTTGAACTTTTTCGTAGATTCGTGTCCCTCAAGCCCGAAAAAGTATAAAATAATACCTGGGGGAACCGCTTGATCTTGTGACCAAGGAGTACTTTCATAATTAGTGCCACTGACCTGAAAATTAAAAAGGGATCAAGGACACGTCGTTTTATTTCTGTATCGAGTTTGAAACGACAAAAACCCGACAATCTTTTCCTGATTTTACGGTCAGAAAAGAGCTATAAGGGGACCGTCTTTTAATTTCGTTTTAACGAGTGTAAAAGAAACACTCGGCAATCTTTTCATATTTTAGGAGTCAGAAAAGGGCTTAAAAGATGACTCTGAGGTTTCACTTTTTCGTAAGTTTTAACGAGTTCGAAAAAATGATAAAAATGTACTCATATGGCCGACTTTCAATTTAATTTACGAGCAGGAAAAGACGGAAAGAACTCGGCATTTTCATTTGTTTTACGAGAATGAAAGATAGCAAAATAATCTCGGTATTTTCATGAGTTTAACAAGTCTTGAAAATAACTGAAATTGACTCGAGATAGGTTTCATTTTTACAAAAGCTTGAAACAGATAAAAACTATGCTTCAAATTAGTTTCATTTTTACACAAGCTTGAAACAGAGATAAAACTGTGCTTGATGCCCCCTAAGCATAACTGTTAGAGCGCATGCCCCCCAGCTTCATTTCATTCAACTAAGGTGGATGAAATGAAGGTTCAAGAACGAGATCATTTGAAAGACTCGACCTAAAACTGTAAGAAAATTATGCAAAAACTGAAATAACTAACCTAAACGTACAACCTAACATCTATGAGGTCTAGTCAAACTCTCGACTCAATTAGAGGAGGATTTGTTTCATTTTTTAACGAGCTTGACACAGGAAAAGAACTATGCTCGGATTCAGTTTCATGTTTATGCAAGCTTGAAACGAAAAACTATGCTTGTTATAAGTTCACATGCCCCCAGCATAATGATGCAAATCAAGGTACATGCCCCCCAAGCTTCATTGCATTCAATGAGGTGGATGGAATGAAGCTTTACTTTCAAGATCTTGGAAAGACTTGTGGGAGTTGTTTCATTTTTTAACGAGCTTGACACAAGACAAGGAACTTTGCTCATAACTACTCTCTACAATCTACCTAACAAAAAACTATACTCTAAAAAACCTTGATTCATTTTTTAACGAGCTTGACACAAGACAAGGAACTGTGCTCTAAAAACCTTGATTCATTTTTTAATGAGCTTGACACAAGACAAGGAACTATGCTCTAAAATCCTTGTTTCATTTTTTAACGAGCTTGACACAAGACAAAGAACTATGCTCATGACTACTCTCTACAATCTACCTACTTAACCTACTCTTGTTTCATTTTTTAACGAGCTTGACACAAGACAAGGAACTATGCTCAAAAAGTTCGCATGCCCCCAGCATAATGATGCGAAATGAGGTACATGCCCCCCAGGCTTCATTGCATTCAACCGGCTAGATGAAATGAAGGTTTACTTTCAATATTTAACTTGAAAAGGGAGTTGTTTCATTTTTAAAGAGGTTGACACAAGAAAAGAACTATCCTCATACCTGATTCATTTTTTAACGAGGTTGACTCAGTAACAGGAACTATCCTCAAACCTGATTCATTTTTTAATGAGGTTGACTCAGTAACAGGAACTGTCCTCAAAATCCTACTTTCTACAATCTACCTACATATCCTAAAATCTAGCTGATTCATTTTTTAATGAGGTTGACTCAGTAAAAGAACTGTCCTCATGCTAGCCTATTTCGTTTTTTAACGAGGTTGATACAGGAAAAAACTATCCTCGTACTCACTAATTCATTTTTTAACGAGGTCGACACAGTAAAAGGAACTTTCCTCGTACCATCCAGTTTCATTTTTTAACGAGGTTGAGAGAGGAACAAACTATCCTCGTGCTAGCCTGTTTCATTTTTTAACGAGGTTGATACAGGAAAAAACTATCCTCGTGCTAGCCTGTTTCATTTTTTAACGAGGTTGATACAGGAAAAAACTATCCTCGTGCTCACTGATCATGGCTTCCAACTGGAAGAAAGACATGTCAATGGACACACCTTGATCATGGCTTCCAAAAGGTCTTCATCAGAAGGAAGAACACTTCTCTGGAAGGAACACATGTCAAGGGACTCAAAAGGGATAAGAACATCGTGTTCAAATAATCCCATAGAGTTTTCCATGTCAATTACCGGATCTAAATCAACAGTGAGAGGCTCACTTACATCGGTAACTGAAAACATGGGACCAGTTGCCACATAATTAACCCGTGGCGGGGTAGATACCACTTTAGAATCAGGAACATTTAGGGGTGTCATATTATTGGTAGTTGAGACAAGACTAGGGAATGAAAGCTGGTCTACAGTCACAATACTGCCATTGTGAGGGAAAGACATCACGCGAAAGAGTGTCGATACGATAGCTTTCATTGCATAAACATAGTCTCGCCCAAGGAGTAAATTGAAATCCAAGGGACCTCGAACTACCATAAGGTCAATACAGACAGTTTTACCTTCCAAGGTAATTGAAAACTTAGGAAGGATCCCTAAAGGTTCACTAATGGTTCTGTTAAAAGCTTTCAGATTTTGCGTAATAGGTGCAAGCTGAGGGGAACCCAAAGCTTTCCAAACAGTTGAGGATAAAATACTAACAGAAGCACCTTCATCTACCTGAGTACGATGTATGTCCCTACCACCAGCCTTGACAATGATTTGGAAAGGGATGGAGGAAGAAAGACGAGGTTCTGTCAGTCTATTCCAATCAAAGGAAAAGACCTCAGTACTTGGAGGGGGTTCTGTAGAAACAGGTGAAATGCCCCCCGGCATAGAAGAATCTGATGTAACAAGAAGAACATCAGCGGTATGAAATTTACTCTCGAAAAGGAGAGTGTGATCGACCGAATGTGAAATTGAATCGACCACTTGATCAACTAATGGATCATCAACCTGAGTGACATGAGTTTCACTCTCCAATGGGAGAGTGTGATCGACTGTACTTGAATTTAGATCAATCACTCCGTCAGTTGACGGTAGGTTGGGAGAAAGTTTACGGTAACCAGTTGGAAATTCTTGCTGTGGAACAGTAAGGTTTTCCAACAATGTTGAGGCTTCATCCATGTGAGGGAAAATGTGAGTTTGATGACTCCCTTTGCATAACTTACAAGGAAACCTAACTTTACCCTTTTTCTCAGGAACCTGACTATCACTGGTTGATGGATCAATGGAAAGTTGATGAGATTTTTCCGACCATACTTCCAAGACCTTTGGAATACCAGGACAATTGACAAGGAAGTGGTCACCCTTACAAAGCCTGCAAGGGTATTTGGGTTTACGATGCATGTCGGAATTTTCCTCAACACAACTAACACTTACAGCCATGGTTGGTTGGTTGACTTCTTTCTTATCTTGCTTCTTTTTCTTCTTCTTCTTCTTCCCTTTCTTCTTCTTCTTAGCCTCCTGGTTACTAGCATCAAGGCTTTTACCAGGCGAAGAGGAAGAAATGGAGGAAGAAAAATTAGGCGAAGAAGGTAAAGGGTCAACAGAAGGTTGGTGATGTTGAGATGGTGAACTCTGTTGAGGTGAAGCATCCGGTTGAGATGGAACAATTGGAGTATTTTGGGCCAACGAAGTTGAAAATAACCATATTGGTAAACCTATTGTAAATCCAGGTAATGACAAAGTAGCCATATAAGGAGGACCAACATTTCCAAAGTAAGGAAAAGTACTAGGATTCTCATTAGGAGGGGTTCCTAGGTTGATAAATTCCGGAACATTTGCCATTATATTCAACTTCAGTGAATTTTATTAACAATTTAAAACTAAAATTAACAATTCACAATTCACACTTAACAACTAAAATTCACAATTCACACCTATGGTCTCTAAAAGTAAAAACAAACAAATTAACACGCGCTATCAAATCTAGGAGTCAAACCACACACAAACAGTAAGCTCTCCGGACCGAAAACACTAGTTTGTGATGAAGCCCAACCTCGCAGAATTCAGTACAGAAATGGCGGGTGGAACAGTTACCCCGGCAACCTGCTTAATGAATAGACCGGCACAAGTTCCTCCACTTTAACCGTCTCGAAGTGAAGTGAACCCCCCGGAAAATCCAAGTGAGTATAACCGACGTCTGCTCCAGGTACAGTGGGACCTTCCCTCCACCGTCACCTCGGTAGAACCCTAAAGATTATGGTCACTAAGGTCACCAACAGTAACAAATACACCTGGGGGAACAGTCTAAACTCCGACAGCACGCAAGGGCAGAGTAGCAAGCTCAATCCCCTTACCGACTCCTTGACAACAATCCAAGGTTTACCGATAAGTGACCCCTGGCTCCTCGACAATGGTTAATCCAAGGTTTACCGTTTGTAATACGTACTGTCTGGCGTCGTTCCCAACGAGGGGGGAATGATCCCCTCACTGGTTCGGACACGAGCTCGTGCTTCTCCTTTAAGAGGAGCTTTCCCAGAGTGCAATTGAAACAATTGGATTTATTCTACTCAAGATAAACTATCTGTTTGGTTTTGTAGTCTTGGAGAGTTAAGTACTCACCTACTCCAAGACCCTAGCCTAAGCTATGTTGGTGTTTCAGAGCCCTAGAAATGTAAAAACTACTAGATGAATTTTAATTAAGCGCTGTGTTATTAAGGCTGTTATTACTCAAATGGGTAAATGGAGATGAAACCAATGGTGTTATGACCCGACTCAACTGAATGCAATCGAATATGATAATGCAATCCTTTCAATTCGATGAATCCTAACTAGAGTAAGGAGAGAGTTTCCATTCACTTCCAACAATGCAAAAAATTGATCATTAAGAGAAAATTTAACAAATTCTCTAATGCACTAATTTCATCAAGAAAAACTAATGCAAATCAATTCCAAACCAATTTTTATTTTTATTTTTGTGTAAATTCAAATCAAAGAAAGCTGATCTAAATCTACGATTGATTTTTCAGAATGTAAACTATGCAATTGTAATCTATGCACAATTCACATGAAAAGTATGCAAATGTAATCTATGCACATTTTTCATTCATATTCTGAAACTGAGAACTCTAATTATGCAAATGTGATCTATGCAAGAGAATTCTCAAACACAAGATGATTCTAATGTAATCTAAGAACCAATCAAGTGCAAGTCGAGAAAATTGGGTGAGAGTTCCAAAGACCAAAACATAAAAACACTCAAAGGCGATTAACACTCATACACAATTTAGCCCCCCCCCGGCGAATGAGGGGGAAATTTTTTTGCAAAAACAAAAGCAAAAAGATGCAAAATTGTGAAAAGACTGAGAGAAACCTCCAAGTAATGACCAAAGGAAATCAAATTAAGAATTTCTCAAAAAAGAGACTCAAAACACCCAATTGATGAAAGCTAAAAGCAGGAATGCTAATGAAACAAGTTCAGGTGAAAATTTTTGACAGGGTACTAAAGGATCTGGGCAGAAAACACTAAGAAAAACCAAAATCTAAAAGCAATTAAAGCAAAAATGGAGTTTTCCTAAATTTTTACAGGAAGACCCAGGCAACCCGTTAGAACAGGCGCGGGCCCGCTCTGTGCAAACGGCAACAGCGCGTCCAAAGACGCACTGTGCAGTACTCAGAGGGTGCGTCCTTCTGGAAAAGTTAAGAAAAACCAAATCTAACTAAATCTAAAGCTAAGCCACCCAAATACTAATTCTCATAGTCAAAAACCAGAAAATAAAAATGATTTTCTCAGAGCAAAGTTCACACAAAGGAAAAGACTTTCACATTAATGGATTCCCCAGTGGAGTCGCCAATTTGTCGTGGCGGAAAAAGTCGTTTGTGCGGACACAACTGACCTCCCTAGGAGTCTAAACTCTCTAGCGACAAACAAGACAAAATGGAGTGATATTTCTCTAAATATACCTTTTAAAACATAAAAACTACAAGTGTTTAGACTTACCTTATTCCAAAACGCTGTTGTTGTAGTCCGTCCTTGCCGATCCGGATGAGCTCCTCCTTCACATCAATTCCTACAACCACAAACAATCAAACAATTACCAAGCACTTGCATTTCATATAATAAAACATATATTCAACATGCAAACCAAGGAACACATGAAATAACTCATTAACACAAGCTATTGAGAAAAATAAACCAGTTTGTATTAATAACGAAACAAAGAAACTCTTACAACCTGGCCTTGGTGTTGTGCAAGTTCCTCCCAGGGTCCATCAAGGGTTTTCCTCTACTTTGACAAAGCTCACCCACCTCCAAGTAGAATCAAGCAAAGACAATCTCTCCTCACAAGGTTCTAAATGGGAGTCCTAATTCCTGCAGCATTTACCCAAAGAAAATGTATAGCTTCAACCTCCCCTCCCTCTGGCTCAATGCCTTTATTTATAGTGCTGTAAAGAGGTTATTCAGGTCCACCATCAATGGGATAATCCCCCTCTTTGGGTGGGATAGCTCCCTTATTGATGGGATAAGTTCCTCCTTAATAGGGATACATGAACCAACTGGAGGCGCATCCATTTCATCAAACCGACCTCTAGAAAGTTCTAGAAGTAACCACAAGTAACTTTTTTAAGATGAAACTTGCGCATTTTGCCTTTTACAGAAGGACGCACCTATCCCTTAACATACAGAGCGTCCAAGGACGCAACCTTTGTGAACATTGTGAGCGTCCCCGCAGGTAAGGCTAGAGAGAACCTGCGACCCCAGAGATAAACACATTTTTTACAAGACTTTCTCTCTTCTTTGAGTTTGAGATGGATAGCAGAGGCATAAGACTTGCCTAAGAGGGTAGCATGACTGTTGATTTGAGCCATACTAACTGTAAGTAGTCATGGTGACATTTTTTAGTGTAACACTAACGAAGATGCTGTTGTTCGGCTTTTTCCATATACACTGCAAGGGACAGCCGGGTCATGGTATTTTTCATTACCCTCCGGGTCTATCACAAGTTGGGATATCTTCCAGAATCAATTCCTTATCAAGTTTGGTGATGACAGATCAACGGCAACATTAATCAATGACCTACCCAATCTTAAAGCCCAAGCTAAAGAACCTATCAAAGATTTCTATTTACGGTTCAATAAAATTCTCAACAAAATTCCCACTGCTTCCCAACCTAGTGAAGAAGTACGATGTGAATGGTATATTACTGCTTTACCATCAAACATAGCAATCTTTGTGGATAAAGCAAATAAAACAACCTTAATTGAAAACATGACAGAGGCGATAGCAGGAGAGAAACGCATAATAGCCCTGGAAAAGAGATCCGCGATAGAGGAACGCAAGTCTAAAAAAGTCACCTTCAAGGAAGACTCCAAGAAGAAACAAACAAAAGACCCTTTCGATTTGGAAGGATTGCAGAAAGTATTAAAGACCATGTCTAATGAGATGGTTGACATAAAAAAACAAGTAGCAGAAACTTCTTTAAAAAAGCCCTACAGAGCTTTTAAAAGAGGTCCTTCAATGATGCAAAACCACCCAATGCCATCTCCAATGCTGAAATTGAGGAAGAGGAAGAAGAAGAAAGTGCCACTGAAGGGCAGACCGACGACGAAGAAGTTGTGGAATTACAAGGAATGTGGGATTTCATCCTCCCACAAGAAGAAGATCAAGAAGTATTTCCGGTTAGCACACGAAGCAAAAATCAGCTTGATCCTCCCCAAACTACCCGTAAGCAGAAGAGCGCAAGCCCTACAACAAAAGATAAAGTCGCAACAAAGAAGACAACCACTAAAGTGACTCAATCTATCTCAGTCCAAGCAGATCAAACAACTCCATCAAAAACACTGATAGTGTCGGATGAAATGGAGTACAATATTATTGATGACATGAAAAAGACTAGGGCTAATATTACCCTTTATGAATTGAGCAAATTGAAGCATCAACGGAAGATAATGATGAAAGAATTACATGTCGTGCCTATTGTACCTTTGCCTACTTTTGTACTCTCTCAAGCTTCCCACAACATGGGAAGACCTCCAACTAACGCGATCAATAAGATTGATCCAAATGATATCGCCTTGATTGGAGGAAGATCAAGATCTCACACTCCCCCGTTTCTTCTCACTTATGAAATTTTCAATAAAAATGTGCACAATTGTTTGGTAGATTCCAGTGCTTCATCGAATATTTTACCCAGATCAATATGTGCTAAGTTAAATTTTAAACCACAAAAATCCGCAGTGCGCATAGTTCAGCTTGATCGATCTTAGGTCGAAGTGATTGGTGAAATTAATCAAGTAACCATAAGATTGTCATCTAACCCGAAGGTATGTCAGGTTATTAACATTCTAGTGGCTGATATCCCAGAATTCTATGGCTTAATTCTTAGCAGGGATTGGTCCGAGAAACTCCATGGATACTTTGCAATCGACTGGTTGCACATGTGGTTACCCTACAACGGTAAACCGAATCAAATAAAGGTTGAACGAGAGTTACACCCGAAGTACATAGTAATGGAATTAGAGGGAGAAAACGAAGCAGTATCGTATAACAGCAGTATCATAATCAATTACTCGGTATATTCTTTTCTCGGTAATTTCAATGCTCACGCATCACCTTACTTAGAAAATTCAGTTTTGTCCCAAGTCGAAAATTTTTCCCAAACTGATAGTTCAAAGTGTGTTAATTTTGTAGATGAACCTGTAAATACATCTTTGTTTTGGAAATTATATTTCGATGGCTCTAAATATAATGGAGCAGGAGCAGGATGCGTTCTGATTAGTCCAGAAGGAAACAAGACCATGCTTACGTGCAGACTCTTATTCAATTGCACAAACAATACAGCAGAATATGAGGCCTTGGTGCAAGGCCTATACAAAGCAATCGGGTTAAACGTCAAGTATTTTCAAGTCTTCATAGACTCTGAGATTATCGTCAAACAGGTACGTAACACTATACATTGCCTATCAGGTCATTTAAAACACTATAAATCTTTAGTACAAGATCTGACTAAGCATTTCATAGCATTTAATATCTCTTCAATCCCGAGACTCCAAAACGCAAGCGCAGACCTTTTGGCTAACGTAGCCTCTAGGCTTATTCCCTCCGAAGATTTTAGTCTAGATAGATTCTCAATAGAATTAATCTTCAGACCATCCATCCCTAACAACATTACAAATTGGAGAGTATTCAATGACGATCCTGATATTGTAAATTTCCTCACTTCTGAAGGATCCTACTCCAATCAGATAATTGACGAAGACCATCACGATCGACAGATACAACAAAATAGCATTGATAATGCTATACCTAAATCGGTGGTTAAGTTAGAAGACTTATACGATTTAAAAAATTGGTTTAAAAGGTCTACCAATTCAAAGCTCTACAGTCCAACTCTGAATTACGAATTAGTAAACCTAGGAACCGATGATAAACCACAAAACGTTAATCTAGGCATCGGCCTAGTCCCTGAAGAAAAACTAGCGTATATTCATCTTTTGAGACAATATAAAAATGTTTTTTCCTAGAATTACGATGAGCTGAAGATATACGAAACTTCTATCATTCAGCATACTATTCCTATGATTGACAACGAAAAACCTATCCAACAGAAACTGAGAAAGATCCACCCCAATTTAGAAAATCAGATAAAAACTGAGCTAAATAAGTTATTAAAAGCCAGAATAATTTTCCCCGTCAGACATTCCAAATGGGTCTCCAATATGGTACCCGTTAGAAAGAAAAATGGAGATATTAGAATCTGTATCGATTTTCGAAATCTTAACAAAGCCTGTCAAAAAGACAATTTTCCTCTTCCACCTATGGAACAAATATTATAGGCAGTAGCAGGCTCAGAACTGATGTCTTTCTTGGACAGATTTTCAAGATATAATCAAGTGCTGGTGCATCCCGATGATCAGTTGAAAACCACATTCAGAACTAAATGGGGCACAAATGCATATCGGAAGATTCCATTTGGTTTAATTAATGCCGGTGCTACATTTCAAAGAGCCATGGACATCGCATTTAAGGGTTTACTCAATAAATATGTAGTAATTTATTTGGATGATATAACAGTGTACTCCAAGAAGCGAAGCGACCATCTCAAAGATTTAAAACAAATTTTTCAACGATGTTTAAGGTATGGGATTTCACTTAACCCAAAGAAATCTTTTTTCTCATTAAGTGAAGGAAAACTTCTAGGATTCATAGTGTCAAAATCCGGTATTCACATTGATCCTGACAGAATCAAAGAAATCTCTGAAATATCTCTACCTCATAATAAAAAATCCATGCAATCTTTCCTTAGTCAAATCAATTTTGTAAAGAGATTTGTCCCAGATTTTTCACGAATTGTGTCTCCTTTGCAAACCATGATTAAAAAGAATTCAAATTTCAAATGGGGTCAAGATGAACATGAAGCATTCAACCTGATCAAACAAGCTATTATTAATGCTCCATCTTTAGCAACCCCAAATTTTTCAGAATCTTTTGTTTTATACACATTTGCCTCAGAGAAATCATATGCTGCAATTCTAACTCAATCAAATCAAGAAAAAACGTAAGCTCCAATTGCGTTTTTTAGCTCAAATTTACAAGGTGCTGAACTCAATTATTCAGACGTGGAAAAACAGGCCTATGCTGTCTTCAAAGTGGTCAAATATTTCAGACCTTTCTTACTTAAAACCCATACTAAGATCATAGTACCGTTTCCAGCGGTAAGAAATCTTTTAGTACATAAGGATATGGGCGAGAAAAGAGCAAATTGGATCAATGCTTTACAGGAATACGACCTTGAGATCAAACCAACAAACATTGTAAGAGGTTAAGGCTTTTGCAAAATGTTGGCTGGAGCATCGCAAATCTCTGAAATCTCATCCGAAGAGATACAAATGTATGAGGTAAGCCTAAATGATGCAGAACCATTATATGTTGATATCATTTATTATCTTAAGAACGGGTATGCTCCATCACACCTGGATCACACTAAGAAAAGAGCTCTGAGATTGAAAGCTAAACAATATCAGCTCATAAATGATATTCTTTTTAGAAAGAATTATGATTCTGTTTTTCTTAGATGTCTTGAAAAAATTGAAGCTGAAAAAGTTTTGCAGAAACTCCACGATGGACTAGCAGGTGGACACTATGCTGGAGATGCTACTGCACATAAAATTTTACGTGCAGGATATTACTGGCCTACGCTGTTCAAAGATTCACATAGTTACGTGAGGAAATGTCAAGTCTGCCAAACTACTGCTGGAAGACAAAAGAAGTCGTCCCTCCCACTACAACCGGTAAACATCGAGCAACCATTCAATCAGTGGGGCTTGGACATAATAGGTGAGATCGTTCCTCACTCTTCTAAGCAGCATAGATACATCCTCACAGCAACAGATTATTTTACTAAATGGGTAGAAGCAGTTCCTCTCAAGACGGCTAATTCTGAAAATATTATCGAATTCATAGATCAATTTATAATCACAAGGTTTGGATTTCCAACGGCTTTAATGTTTGATAATGCATCATACTTTTCTAGAAATGCAATGACTAAGTTTGCACTTAAAAGAGGGTTCAAACTAAAATATTCGGCCAATTACTATCCGCAAGGTAATGGGTTAGCTGAGTCAACAAATAAAAACCTAATCAGGATTATTAAAAGAATAGTTGACCAGAACCAAAAGAATTGGCATAAAGCTTTGGTAAATGCTTTATGGGCAGATAGAATAACAAAAAAAGCTTCGATCAACAATTCCCCCTTTAATTTAGTTTATGGGAAATAAGTGGTTCTTCCAACTCACTTAGTCATTCCCTCTTTGTCTTTAATACAATACATTGATGAAGTACCTACTTCCCCCATACAACTAAGACAAATGGAAATAATTAAATTAGAAGAGCAACGAGAACAAGCTAAGAAAACCCATGCTCATCATCAAGCGCTAATAAAATCCTCTTTTGATTCAAACATAATGACCATAATTTTTTTTTTCAGATGGGAGATTTAGTTTTAAAATGGGATAAAGCTCATGAAGAAAAGGGCAAACATACAAAATTTCAAAAGATGTGGCTTGGTCCTTTTCAGATTTTTGAATTCATAGGTCCATCAATGTTTGTCTTACAGGATTTAGCAGGTAGAAGGGATTCTTTGCCTGTTAATGGACAAATCCTTAAAATATATTTTCCATAGAAGATTATTCTTTTATTTTGTAGAATAGTTTTGTTTTTTATTTTCTTTTTCATAATAAAACCAGTTGTAAATGGTTACTACCGGTATTCACGAAAAGACACCAATTCTCTTTCAGATTTTGATCTTTTCGCTTGTATAAATAGCAAATTTTTGAAAATATGATCTTTATTATTAACAGATACAGTTAAAAACTTTAGCCTAGATATGATACTAGTTTCAACCTCAAAAAATTTGATGAAAGCAACCTTTAGCAAAGAAATTGTTTTATATAAGCACAATGAAAGGTATCAATAACAAAATAAAGATTCTCTGTAAAATTGTTGTTTTCAAACTCTATTATTGTCGTCCAGAGCTTTCTTAAGGAAAACAATGATTTCCTCCCTGTTAAAGAAAATCGCAGCATTCAGAGGGACAATCCAAGAAACATTATATCTCAAAGAATAAGAGGTCTCATCATGAGCCAACTTATCATGATCACATATATTATAACTTTGCTGACTTTTGCCAAACATTTTCCATCAAAACAGGGCAATGACTCAAGATTGTTGAAATCAAAAGATAAGGGGTCTCATCACGAGCCAGCTTGTTCAGCAAAAGTGTAAATCAAGTGAATGACTGTGTCATAATTTGGCTACCAAACCAAGACATTGTTCTTTAAGAATAAAAAAGGAAAAAGTGTCAATGTGGATTTTTCTTTGAAGGTTGTAGATAACCTTAAGCAGGATAAAGGATCATTGATGGGTAACAGGTAACTGATCCGGATTTAAACAGGAACGCAACAAATTACAGAGATAACCATATACACAAAGATGCAGCGGAAATAATACTTCATTTCATTAATAGGAAATACTAAAATATGCTTACAATCAGAAATGGAAATAAACTAGCTAGGGCGATGGTAGCTTATCTCTGAGAAGAGATGTGATGGCTACATGCCTCTGAACTGTTCCGAACTGTATTACAATGAGGCTCGAAGGCCTATTTATTGTTGAGAAACAATGGAAAACCCTTCACATCCCGAAACTTAACCCTAGAAGATGAAACGCCAAATTGTGGGCCCCGTTTGGGTAAATTGGTACATCAATTTCCCGGGGTCGTAACTTTGGCATACGATCTCCGTTTGACGCGTACGATAGCTCGTTAGAAAGATCTATCCGAGAACTACCACTTTGGGAACGACAACATCGGTCCACGGACCCATGTTGCCCCCAAATTCCCAAAAAAACGTCGTTTAGGGCCTCAAAACGGCTCCGGAAGTTCAGGACCCGAAAAACTGCTAAAAATAGTAAACTATGCTACAATTAAGGAAACTGAAAAGACTGAAAGAGACAGTTGTGGGGGTCTAAATGGGTTGGTGGGTGGCCACCAACATCCACCTGGATCATTCCTCCCCCCTTAGGAAGCAATGGTCCCCATTGCGTCGAGTTCCTCCTTGAGATGAGGAAGCTTCTGTTGAGCTGGGTCTCTGGTGAGCTGTTCTGCACTCTCTGATGTGACCAGAAATGGTGGGAAGCATGGTCGACGATGGTCCACATTGAACATTTGGTGCAGGCGAAGGAATGGAGGAATGATGTGCTCCAAAGCATTTTTCCCCATAGCCTTGGTACTACTGTAAGGACCATGTCGGAGTGGTCTGAGCTTCTGATGGGTTCTGGTAAGGCGTTCTCTCTGCAGATGTAACCAAACTTTGTCGCCCACCTGAAACTTGTGTGGTACCCTTGTGGGTGAGGAGAAGTTGTTCCTGTGTTCTGTCATGACCGTATCCCTTTGCTGCTGCTGCTGCGTGGAGGAACCCTTTGCAGGGGCCATGGATGTAGCAACGATCTTCCCCTTACTTTGAGAGTGAACCAGACAGATGAATTTCCTGGTCTGTGATATGAGCTTGTTGCCTTTCTTGGTAGTGATCAAGGATGTGGCAGTAGGTGGGGCTACCTCTGGTATCCTGTATAATGAATTATTCAAAGAAATAATGATAGCACGAGGCCTTGACTCATACACAGCATGTCGCCTCCATAAGTATGGCTGGCCTAATAGTACATCGCAAACATCCAGAGGTGTAACATCACACAATACCTCGTCTGTGAAGGGTTTGATGCTGTAGGGAAGGCGGCACTGCTGGCGAACTTTCAGATCTCGTCCTTCATGAAGCCACCCGATACTGTATGGCTGCGGGTGCGGTGTAGTCGGTAGGCCCAACCGCTTCACGACCTCTGCTGAAATGAGGTTCTTTTGGCTGCCACTGTCGACAATGAATTGCAGCGGCGAACCCTTCACCCACATCTGTGAGTGGAAAAGACGCTCCCCCTCTTCTGGATCTGTAGGTTCATTCTTCTGGATCTTGGCAGTGGCAACAGTGGCGCTGGGATCCGCATCAATGATCTGCTTCCCTTTGCCATTCCCCTTGTCGGGTTCTGGCTCAGGATCGGAACATGCATCTGATTCGGAAGCCTTCAACTCAGCCACCAGCGACTGCTTGGTCCGACACTCACTTGTGTTATGAGTGGGACTCTTGTGGAACTCACACCACTTTCCTGTGTCCTTCTTCGGCTTCGTGGTGTTGTTCTTTTCTTGCGGCTTCGACGGGTTGTCTTGGGTCACCCCGCCTTGGGGCTTCGGATTTGCAGATCCAAAGTCTCGCTTCTTCTGTTTGAACTTTTGCTCGATTTTGACAGCGTATCGGTATGCTGTGCCGAGTGAGGAGATGTTCAAGAACCCCATCTCTTCCTGGATGTATCTGTGTAGGTAGCCACGGTATTTGAGTACCAGATGCAGCTCAGAATCTTTGATACCCAACTGTGTGCGAAGGGTATGAAAAATGTTTGTGAACTCCGGCACATCTTGGTCTCATCCCTGCCGCAGTGTGGTCCATTTGATGTATTTGTCCTCATAAGTTCCGACAGGGTAGTACTGCTCCTTGATGGCATCCCGGAAGTCATTCCAAGTGGGTGCGGCTGAAAATAGTGAGCCTGTACTTTCATCCTTCTGCTCGCAGTAGGTTTCCCACCAGTCCTTGACGTGGGGGGCTACTTTGAGAAGAGCGAAAACGATCTTTTCCCGACTTGAAAATTCATGAATAGAAAAATACCCATCTAGTAGATTTAACCATTTATCTACGGCATCTGCATCTATTTGACCCTCGAAGATGGGGATTTCAAAATTAACTTGTACCTTAAACGGCGTGGCGTTTCCAGAGTCGCTGTTGGAAGCCGATGTGTCACCTCTGGGTAGCCGCTGAAGGATCTGCGCAAAGCTATCCATCATCGCGTTCCTTTGCCGCTCGAGGGCTTCTTCGAGCAAGATTTTGATAGGATCTCCTGCCCCCTCGTCTTTCTTCTCATCCGCCATGGGAGGCCGTCGGGATTTGCAAGGCTGGTCTTGCAAAGGTTCGACCAGTTCAAGCCCTAACTCCTTATATCCCGACCTCATTGGGGACATGCAAAGAAAAACAGAGAAAAAGCAGACCCCTCTGATACCACTGATCCGGATATAAACAGGAACGCAACAAATTACAGAGATAACCATATACACAAAGATGCAGCGGAAATAATACTTCATTTCATTAATAGGAAATACTGAAATATGCTTACAAGCAGAAATGGAAATAAACTAGCTAGGGCGATGGTAGCTTATCTCTGAGAAGAGATGTGATGGCTACATGCCTCTGAACTATTCCGAACTGTATTACAATGAGGCTCGAAGGCCTATTTATTGTTGAGAAACAATGGAAAACCCTTCACATCCCGAAACCTAACCCTAGAAGATGAAACGCCAAATTGTGGGCCCCGTTTGGGTAAATTGGTACATCAATTTCCCGGGGTCCTAACTTTGGCATACGATCTCCGTTTGACGCGTACGATAGCTCGTTAGAAAGATCTATCCGAGAACTACCACTTTGGGAAGGGCAACATCGGTCCATGGACCCATGTTGCCTCCAAATTCCCAAAAAAACGTCGTTTAGGGCCTCAAAACGGCTCTGGAAGTTCAGGACCCGAAAAACTGCTAAAAATAGTAAACTGTGCTACAATTAAGGAAACTGAAAAGACTGAAAGAGACAGTTGTGGGGGTCCAAATGGGTTGGTGGGTGGCCACCAACATCCACCTGGATCATTCCTCCCCCCTTAGGAAGCAATGGTCCCCATTGCGTCGAGTTCCTCCTTGAGATGAGGAAGCTTCTGTTGAGCTGGGTCTCTGGTGAGCTGTTCTGCACTCTCTGATGTGACCAGAAATGGTGGGAAGCATGGTCGACGATGGTCCACATTGAACATTTGGTGCAGGCGAAGGAATGGAGGAATGATGTGCTACAAAGCATTTTTCCCCATAGCCTTGGTACTACTGTAAGGACCATGTCGGAGTGGTCTGAGCTTCTGATGGGTTCTGGTAAGGCGTTCTCTCTGCAGATGTAACCAAACTTTGTCGCCCACCTGAAACTTGTGTGGTACCCTTGTGGGTGAGGAGAAGTTGTTCCTGTGTTCTGTCATGACCGTATCCCTTTGCTGCTGCTGCTGCGTGGAGGAACCCTTTGCAGGGGCCATGGATGTAGCAATGATCTTCCCCTTACATTGAGAGTGAACCAGACAGATGAATTTCCTGGTCTGTGATATGAGCTTGCTGCCTTTCTTGGTAGTGATCAAGGATGTGGCAGTAGGTGGGGCTACCTCTGGTATCCTGTATAATGAATTATTCAAAGAAATAATGACAGCACGAGGCCTTGACTCATACACAGCATATCGCCTCCATAAGTATGGTTGGCCTAATAGTACATCGCAAACATCCAGAGGTGTAACATCACACAATACCTCGTCTGTGAAGGGTTTGATGCTGTAGGGAAGGCGGCACTGCTGGCGAACTTTCAGATCTCGTCCTTCATGAAGCCACCCGATACTGTACGGCTGCGGGTGCGGTGTAGTCGGTAGGCCCAACCGCTTCACGACCTCTGCTGAAATGAGGTTCTTTTGGCTGCCACTGTCGACAATGAATTGCAGCGGCGAACCCTTCACCCACATCTGTGAGTGGAAAAGACGCTCCCCCTCTTCTGGATCTGTAGGTTCATTCTTCTGGATCTTGGCAGTGGCGACAATGGCGCTGGGATCTGCATCAATGATCTGCTTCCCTTTGCCATTCCCCTTGTCGGGTTCTGGCTCAGGATCGGAACATGCATCTGATTCGGAAGCCTTCAACTCAGCCACCAGCGACTGCTTGGTCCGACACTCACTTGTGTTATGAGTGGGACTCTTGTGGAACTCACACCACTTTCCTGTGTCCTTCTTCGGCTTCGTGGTGTTGTTCTTTTCTTGCGGCTTCGACGGGTTGTCTTGGGTCACCCCGCCTTTGGGCTTCGGATTTGCAGATCCAAAGTCTCGCTTCTTCTGTTTGAACTTTTGCTCGATTTTGACAGCGTATCGGTATGCTGTGCCGAGTGAGGAGATGTTCAAGAACCCCATCTCTTCCTGGATGTATCTGTGTAGGCAGCCACGGTATTTGAGTACCAAATGCAGCTCAGAATCTTTGATACCCAACTGTGTGCGAAGGGTATGAAAAATGTTTGTGAACTCCGGCACATCTTGGTCTCGTCCCTGCCGCAGTGTGGTCCATTTGATGTATTTGTCCTCATAAGTTCCGACAGGGTAGTACTGCTCCTTGATGGCATCCCGGAAGTCATTCCAAGTGGGTGCGGCTGAAAATAGTGAGCCTGTACTTTCATCCTTCTGCTCGCAGTAGGTTTCCCACCAGTCCTTGACGTGGGGGGCTGCTTTGAGAAGAGCGAAAACGATCTTTTCCCGACTTGAAAATTCATGAATAGAAAAATACCCATCTAGTAGATTTAACCATTTATCTACGGCATCTGCGTCTATTTGACCCTCGAAGATGGGGATTTCAAAATTAACTTGTACCTTAAACGGCGTGGCGTTTCCAGAGTCGCTGTTGGAAGCCGATGCGTCACCTCTGGGTAGCCGCTGAAGGATCTGTGCAAAGCTATCCATCATCGCGTTCCTTTGCCGCTCGAGGGCTTCTTCGAGCAAGATTTTGATAGGATCTCCTGCCCCCTCGTATTTCTTCTCATCCGCCATGGGAGGCCGTCGGGATTTGCGAGGCTGGTCTTGCAAAGGTTCGACCAGTTCAAGCCCTAACTCCTTATATCCCGACCTCGTTGGGGACATGCAAAGAAAAACAGAGAAAAAGCAGACCCCTCTGATACCACTGATCCGGATTTAAACAGAAACGCAACAAATTACAGAGATAACCATATACACAAAGATGCAGCGGAAATAATACTTCATTTCATTAATAGGAAATACTGAAATATGCTTACAATCAGAAATGGAAATAAACTAGCTAGGGCGATGGTAGCTTATCTCTGAGAAGAGATGTGATGGCTACATGCCTCTGAACTGTTCCGAACTGTATTACAATGAGGCTCGAAGGCCTATTTATTGTTGAGAAACAATGGAAAACCCTTCACATCCCGAAACCTAACCCTAGAAGATGAAACGCCAAATTGTGGGCCCCGTTTGGGTAAATTGGTACATCAATTTCCCGGGGTCGTAACTTTGGCATATGATCTCCGTTTGACGCGTACGATAGCTCGTTAGAAAGATCTATTCGAGAACTACCACTTTGGGAAGGGCAACATCGGTCCATGGACCCATGTTGCCCCCAAATTCCCAAAAAAACGTCGTTTAGGGCCTCAAAACGGCTCCGGAAGTTCAGGACCCGAAAAACTGCTAAAAATAGTAAACTGTGCTACAATTAAGGAAACTGAAAAGACTGAAAGAGACAGTTGTGGGGGTCCAAATGGGTTGGTGGGTGGCCACCAACATCCACCTGGATCATTCCTCCCCCCTTAGGAAGCAATGGTCCCCATTGCGTCGAGTTCCTCCTTGAGATGAGGAAGCTTCTGTTGAGCTGGGTCTCTGGTGAGCTGTTCTGCACTCTCTGATGTGACCAGAAATGGTGGGAAGCATGGTCAACGATGGTCCACATTGAACATTTGGTGCAGGCGAAGGAATGGAGGAATGATGTGCTCCAAAGCATTTTTCCCCATAGCCTTGGTACTACTGTAAGGACCATGTCGGAGTGGTCTGAGCTTCTGATGGGTTCTGGTAAGGCGTTCTCTCTGTAGATGTAACCAAACTTTGTCGCCCACCTGAAACTTGTGTGGTACCCTTGTGGGTGAGGAGAAGTTGTTCCTGTGTTCTGTCATGACCGTATCCCTTTGCTGCTGCTACTGCGTGGAGGAACCCTTTGCAGGGGCCATGGATGTAGCAACAATCTTCCCCTTACTTTGAGAGTGAACCAGACAGATGAATTTCCTGGTCTGTGATATGAGCTTGCTGCCTTTCTTGGTAGTGATCAAGGATGTGGCAGTAGGTGGGGCTGCCTCTGGTATCCTGTATAATGAATTATTCAAAGAAATAATGACAGCACGAGGCCTTGACTCATACACAGCATGTTGCCTCCATAAGTATGGCTGGCCTAATAGTACATCGCAAACATCCAGAGGTGTAACATCACACAATACCTCGTCTGTGAAGGGTTTGATGCTGTAGGGAAGGCGGCACTGCTGGCGAACTTTCAGATCTCGTCCTTCATGAAGCCACGCGATACTGTACGGCTGCGGGTGCGGTGTAGCCGGTAGGCCCAACCGCTTCACGACCTCTGCTGAAATGAGGTTCTTTTGGCTGCCACTGTCGACAATGAATTGCAGCGGCGAACCCTTCACCCACATCTGTGAGTGGAAAAGACGCTCCCCCTCTTCTGGATCTGTAGGTTCATTCTTCTGGATCTTGGCAGTGGCGACAGTGGTGCTGGGATCCGCATCAATGATCTGCTTCCCTTTGCCATTCCCCTTGTCGGGTTCTGGCTCAGGATCGGAACATGCATCTGATTCGGAAGCCTTCAACTCAGCCACCAGCGACTGCTTGGTCCGACACTCACTTGTGTTATGAGTGGGACTCTTGTGGAACTCACACCACTTTCCTGTGTCCTTCTTCGGCTTCGTGGTGTTGTTCTTTTCTTGCGGCTTCGACGGGTTGTCTTGGGTCACCCCGCCTTTGGGCTTCGGATTTGCAGATCCAAAGTCTCGCTTCTTCTGTTTGAACTTTTGCTCGATTTTGACAGCGTATCGGTATGCTGTGCCGAGTGAGGAGATGTTCAAGAACCCCATCTCTTCCTGGATGTATCTGTGTAGGAAGCCACGGTATTTGAGTACCAGATGCAGCTCAGAATCTTTGATACCCAACTGTGTGCGAAGGGTATGAAAAATGTTTGTGAACTCCGGCACATCTTGGTCTCGTCCCTGCCGCAGTGTGGTCCATTTGATGTATTTGTCCTCATAAGTTCCGACAGGGTAGTACTGCTCCTTGATGGCATCCCGGAAGTCATTCCAAGTGGGTGCAGCTGAAAATAGTGAGCCTGTACTTTCATCCTTCTGCTCGCAGTAGGTTTCCCACCAGTCCTTGACGTGGGGGGCTACTTTGAGAAGAGCGAAAACGATCTTTTCCCGACTTGAAAATTCATGAATAGAAAAATACCCATCTAGTAGATTTAACCATTTATCTACAGCATCTGCGTCTATTTGACCCTCGAAGATGGGGATTTCAAAATTAACTTGTACCTTAAACGGCGTGGCGTTTCCAGAGTCGCTGTTAGAAGCCGATGCGTCACCTCTGGGTAGCCGCTGAAGGATCTGCGCAAAGCTATCCATCATCGCGTTCCTTTGCCGCTCGAGGGCTTCTTCGAGCAAGATTTTGATAGGATCTCCTGCCCCCTCATCTTTCTTCTCATCCGCCATGGGAGGCCGTCGGGATTTGCAAGGCTGGTCTTGCAAAGGTTCGACCAGTTCAAGCCCTAACTCCTTATATCCCGACCTCGTTGGGGACATGCAAAGAAAAACAGAGAAAAAGCAGACCCCTCTGATACCACTGATCCGGATTTAAACAGGGACGCAACAAATTACAGAGATAACCATATACACAAAGATGCAGCGGAAATAATACTTCATTTCATTAATAGGAAATACTGAAATATGCTTACAATCAGAAATGGAAATAAACTAGCTAGGGCGATGGTAGCTTATCTCTGAGAAGAGATGTGATGGCTACATGCCTCTGAACTGTTCCGAACTGTATTACAATGAGGCTCGAAGGCCTATTTATTGTTGAGAAACAATGGAAAACCCTTCACATCCCGAAACCTAACCCTAGAAGATGAAACGCCAAATTGTGGGCCCCGTTTGGGTAAATTGGTACATCAATTTCCCGGGGTCGTAACTTTGGCATACGATCTCCGTTTGACGCGTACGATAGCTCGTTAGAAAGATCTATCCGAGAACTACCACTTTGGGAAGGGCAACATCGGTCCATGGACCCATGTTGCCCCCAAATTCCCAAAAAAATGTCGTTTAGGGCCTCAAAACGGCTCCGGAAGTTCAAGACCCGAAAAACTGCTAAAAATAGTAAACTGTGCTACAATTAAGGAAACTGAAAAGACTGAAAGAGACAGTTGTGGGGGTCCAAATGGGTTGGTGGGTGGCCACCAACATCCACCTGGATCAGTAACCCTGTCGAGGCTATGGACACCTGCTGGTAGTAGAGGCTCTACCTACGACAAACGAGCATATTTTAAAGCTAGCACACAGAGAAGACTTTATTTTATCTTTACAAGACCAAGTAATGGCTGATATAGATACAAGGACAAGCGTGAGGAAACAAACAATTAGAATAGAAAGAGGTTGAAACAAAATATCATTGATAGAATAAGGCATAATGTACTCTATCTGTCCATAACAAAGTTTATATTTATGAAAAATTATCCGTTTTGGAAGTTTAAAAAATTCAATAGAAAAGCAGAGATAACTGATTCTTCCAATTGAATCGCCATTGTTGTGGCCACCAACAACCCCCCTCCTTCTTTAGTATTAGCAATAACACTAAAGAAGTGGGGACCCTTAGTAAAAAATTCAAAAAAATTTATAATTTTTTTTTGTATTATACTCCTTCAAAATACATCGCATGGAGAAGAGTAAAACATTTCTTTATGAGCACAATAAAAAACTGCGAAGAAGCGAAGCGAAATTCATCACATCGCATACATTAAGAAGTGCCCATAAATGAAAGAAATCTTCGATGGCCGATATGCGACATTGCATATCGCAACATCGCATATCGCAACATCGCATAAACAACACACAATAACTTAACAAATTGCAACGATCTGCGATCTTGCGATAAGCATGATGCTGCGATCTTGCGATAAGCACGATGTTGTGATGTTGTGATCTTGTGATAAACTGATCAGGAAACTCCACGATGACATATCTTGATAATGTGATCCGCGATGCTGCGATGCAAGTCACAGAAGTCACCCATCGCAAATTTTCCTCGGCTCAGCATTCAAGAAAAGTTGTCCCTAAACCAAAAAATTGGGTGCGTGCCTTAAAAGAAATTAATGAATGTACGCCAAAGTATTCATGAAGGACAGTTTTGTGTTTTTCGAAGAGTCAGTTCACTATGGGTGTCATGATTTTATACATTCGTAGAGCTTAGAGCTTTCGTGTCAAAATTTATTATCATTACTCTTTTTCTTTGCGTGAACTGCAGGAATGAAAAACAGGAAACAACATGAAGCAATGTGCAGGAAACATCTAAAGAAAAAGGGAAAGCATCAATGCTCGGAGAACAGAGAAGAGATTTCCTCATAAACGGATACTGCATGCAACATAAATGCAGATTTCAGAGTATTACCGAACAGATGCTGATATCAATAGGTGATTCGACACTCAAGGTCAAAATCTCACAAAAGCAGCATGTTTACAAAATTCTGAAGCTTATGCCCAGTAAAGGAAAAAGCACTAAAGACGGAAAATGCACCAGAAAGGCTCGGATCAAAGAACGGAGGCAGTTTTCGATGCGTGATTAGCGCCTAGCACTAATCACGCATTGCTAAGAAAATTGTTCAGAAAGCAAAGTCCCTAATTTGCTTAGTCATCCACGAGTCCAGAAACCGAGATAGCAAAAGAAGAATCAATTTGAGAGAAATTTGGGTTGTTACCAAGTACATACGCAGTAAATTCGCCCATCCAGAGGATGATTCCCAAAAATATCTTCTAGTTTTCTAAAAAGTGGTGCCAACGCTTGCCATTTCTATTTTTGTAGCCCAAGCAAAAGCAGAAAACAACCAGCCGACTCTTCCCAGGCAAATGTTGCATGCTCGCAACATTAAGGAGCAAATGCAGAAATAGTTAGGAATTAGATTCAATTTTTAGAAATAAGTTTGCTTAGATAAAGGGCGGTCATTTAAACCGTATCCTAAATTTATGTAATTAAGTTATTTAGTTAGCAGTATTTAAACCCTTCTCATGCATTTAGAGAAGGGTCCAGAAATTTGTCAAAAACTTGTCCTCAGAACATGCACTTTTGCACCCTCAGAGGAGGTTTTGATGAATGAATGGATCAAGGTTTATTAATGTTTGCATTTGATATCTGCCACTGATGTTGCCCTTCTGTACTCTTGGTAGATATTAGAACAAGGAGATATAAATCATTGTGGCTTGAAGCTTATGAGTAGGACCAGTCATTAATGGTACTTTTATCACTTGACCATTTCTGCTTATATTCTTAAAGTGATATACAGTTTTTAGTTGTTTATATGTTATTGCATGAATGTTTGAGTTACCATTTGGCACTTTTGTACGGTGGAGCCATTTATTTATGTTTGATATATGAATAACTTATTATGCGATATGTTGTTCACAACTATTTTGCCTAACTTTTTATGCAAAGTGGTTCATCTTAATTGATTTCCATTCTTATGATAGCTGAATGATCTTTATTACCAGTTATTATTTGAAATCTCTTTAGATCGCATAATAGAAGAAATACATCTCGGGTTAGCATAGATTAGATGTGTTGTTTTCATTAGATTACAATAGCATAGAATTAGATTAAAGTAGCTTAGATTAGAACCCTTAGATCAGCATCATCCAACTCTGCACACACACACACACCCTTAGATTGGGAAACTGGTCCCATTATCCCCAGTCGGACCCGCTATACCAAACAGATAAGGAGCTGCCAACCAAGGTCCGAACTGGGCGGGTATCCCCCTTGTTGTCGACCCGATTTTCGGGGCTTCAACACTACCCTAAAAGAACATAGTCATCTGAATACATCATTCCCAAAAAGTTCCATCTGAGAAACCATCCAAAAATTGCCTAAATTGAACCATATTGACTGCTCCACTCGCAAAGTACGATGCATACTGAGTGGTACACTACCAGGATGTGATGCATACTATTTAGGCCTTCTATAGGGTGCAATGGGTGAGGATGGACAAATGTCTGGGACATTTTTCAGTTGATTGCTCATGGAATCTTCTAGAACTTTCTCTTATGCCACTTACCTCTCTGAATTCGCCCAAGGATGAATAAGGGATCTAAGAAAATCTCTAATCCCTTCTCTTATGGAACCCATTGTAACAAGTGGAATGACACTAATCAAGCCCCATGGATGACTCACACCCTTGCAAAAATCTATAAATGGATCCCTCATCCAAGAGATCCAGAGGCTGGAATATTGTGAATTGCAAGGAAGTATTGATAGTTTGTAATTGAGGATAGAGCATTGTATTGTTGGAGTGATCTTTCTATTTCATGAGGTGAAGAAGGATTGAAGCTGGGAAGATGATGCTGGATCAGACAACTGGGTTGTACTTCTCCTTTCTATTAATAAATCCCTTCAAGTTTTCTTCCATATTATTGTGCAATTGTGAATGTTATCATTTGTGAATGCTATCATTTGTTCATTATATATCTGATTCTGTAATTTTTATGTAGTAATAGATCACGATGCTTTGATGGTTCTTTGTTGCTGTACTTGTGCAGGTACTCTCCAAGCGTGTTAAGTATGGGGAGGAGTTGTAGGATCTGTCAAAGGGGAGAGAGATCAAGCAAGGGATCAAGAGGAAGTTCCGGGTTGATTCTATTATGTTTCTCTTATCTATTATACATAGAAGAAATCATTGAGTTGCTTTAAACAGTTGTTTCTAGGGTAGCTCCCAAACCTAGAGGGCTAGCATTCTTTAGGAATACTAGTTTTCCCATAAACAAATTGGCGACTCCGTTGGGGAACCGAATAAATGTTTGTTTATTGTTATTTTTTGTTTTATAAAATATAGACAGAGTCTGAAGTCAACTAGGTAGCCTTTGAACTGCTCTTGCTCTGCAATTGCATAGTAGATGAATACTGCTTCAGTCAATCTCTGGTTTAGTTTATGAATTAAACATTTGACTTGCAAGCACATCTAGATGCCCTTTTGGTAGCTCAGTAACCTCTCAAGCCACTCCATCATACTTTTCTCATCATTTTTCATCAAAACCCACCTTAAATCATTGAAAACAACTCCACATTTGAGCCAAAACCCATTTCAGTTGCGCTCCCTGGACCATCGCACTGTCTTCCACTGTGACTTAGTATGCATCGCATCTCCCAAGTGCAGTAAGTGTGATGCATCTTAGTTTCTGTGAAGTCCAGGTGCGATGTTTGACTGGACTCTTTTTCCATCTAGAAATTAAGGGTTTTTTGACCTTGTTTTCAATTTTGTTCGGTTGTTTTGCTGCATATTAACAGTGCCTCTTTACTAAAACTTACTTGCATCACTTAGATCAGCCTCAATTACATTAGCATTAGTGAATTTTTTTGTGTATGTGTTCATCATTTACAATCCTTTGTCGAAAAGTTGTTTAAATCGATTTGTTGCTTTGGTACAAAAAGTGTCGTAATTGTCGTTTTGTGTCGAAAAGAGAAGTGTCATAAATTATTCCTTCCCTTGATAATCGATTATACTTTTCTTCATGTATTTGGTCTAATTTGTTCATATTCTAAGAGTCAAAAGCATTTTTATTCAAAATTGAAAGTTTTGTTTAGAGTCTTCCTTTTTCTTTTAAAGAAAAATTATCGAAAATGTCATTTATCTGAAATATTTTAGATCTTTGTTGCATTTAGTTTTCCTTTTTGGCAATTTTCACATTAAGGAAAGTGAAAACAAATACATGCATTTGCATTTAGCATTTTTTGATTTGTATGCAAAAAGATGATTTAGGGAAATGCACTAGTGTGTGCTCTTTGCTCTTTTCTTAAAAGCATTGTTATTTTCTTTCCCTATTAGCTAGGATTTTCATTGCTCAAGTAAACAAAGATTGTTTAGCATTGTAGATTGCATCTTAGGAATTTCAGATCATCATCATGCGGTGAACCATTGAAAGGAAAACTCTAAACAAGATCAACTTTAAAATGAATTTCAATGAACCTAACAACGCTTTGGAACTTAACGCAACATATCTAGAGGTCTAGGCTAGTGACGTGTTCTAGCGTCATTTAAACTAGTGGCTATCATTTTCATTGAAGGTTGGATGATTCCTCCTACTTGATACGACAAGTGCTAGCACAGAATTGTGCTCCCCATACCGTCGCGTATATATTGGGAGACCACAATAGTCTTAAATCCTTTATCCATAGGAAACTGAGTCTGCCACCTTATTGATCGTAATGCACTGAACATAGCATTCAGGAAGATTGATTGTCGTACATAAGTCCTTGGTAATTTCATTTTAATTTATCACCAAGGTGTATATTGCAGTTTTGTGATTGGTTTGGTAAACCCTCTGTCTAGATTTTCCAGAGTAGTCACTTTCATTCCTTTTCGACTCTTTAAAAGAAAAGGTCCATCCGAACACTTGTCAGGCTCATTAAAAATCGAAGGAGACTAGAGTCATCTTTAGCTTTTTCTCGACTCTTAAAAACTGAAAAAGCAAAGTTGTGTCCAAAGTGTCGTTAAAATTAATTGACTACGAATAACATCCCTATCCCTTAGTTGATCTTAGGTTGAGACATATGGCGACAAATTCGGAGTCCAATGATCAAGGAATCCCTTTTGATGGGAATCCTAGTCCTTTTCCTTCTTTCAGAAATATTGGTGCTTCTTATATGGCTACATTATCCCTTCTAGGATTTACCATTGGCCTACCAATATGGCTGTTTTCAACCTCTATCGTTCAAAATGTCATGATTTCTCCACAATCGAGTGCACCTTCAACTGGAAAAAATCAACCTCCAGTTGATCCTGAAGTTGACCCTTTTCCTTATTCCTCGTTTGTTTCTTCCTCCCCTTCTTCCTCTTCGCTTGGTGAAAGTATTGATACTAGTAACCAAGTGGCTAAGAAGAAGAATAAAAGGTAAGAAAAGAAGAAGAAGCCAATTCAGTAAGGGGGGGACCAAGCAACCATTGCTCTGAATGCAACATCTGATGAAAATCCGTCCATTAAACTTTACAAACCCAAATATCCATGCCTAATTTGTGCGAGAGACCATTTTCATTGAAATTGTCCTTACTTTCCTCAAATCTTGAAAGAATGGTCTTCTCGTTCACACCATCCCATGTCATCAACCTCTGGAGATCATGTTGGTAACACACCATCAACTAGTGATAGTAAAGTTCATGGACAGAAGGGAAAGGTCAGGATTCCATGTAGGTTATGTGAAGGTAATCATTCCCTTCACCTTTGTCCCTTTTTGGATGAAGCCAAAAGAGTGTTGGATAACCATCCTACTTCACCACAGTGACTTCCATCTGGTTACAGGAAACTCTCCCTAAATCCTTCACTAGTTGAAGAACTGACTAGTCAAAATCGACTATCGGTCAAAACCACTCTCTCTGAAAGTGAATCCTATGAGTCTATACTTGACCAAAATCAACAGGTCGAGGTAACAGTTGACTCGATTTCACCTTCAGCTAATCATACCTTTCCTGAAGAGAGTGAAAACGATATCGTTCAAGTTATTTTTGTTACTTCAGATTCTAACGACCTTGGGGGCAATCTGCCTGTTCCATCAATTTAGGAGGAAAACCCCCTAGTTCTCGTAACTCAAGGGGTTAATTCTCCCATTTCTTTGGTACCCCCTCACAGTAGTCTAGTCACTTCCTTTGATTGGAATCGACTGGCAGGATCCCACCTTCCTTCTTATGTGCCTTTCCAGATCATAGTACAAGTTTGTAAAATGATTGTGTCTGGCACTATTATAGATGAAGGTGCATCAGTGAGTATCCTTTCCTCAACTGCTTGGAAAGCACTTGGTTCGCCACCGCTTGTCCCTGTTACACAGAATCTGTTAGGCTTTAACAAAGGAACCAATCGACCATTAGGGATCCTTCCTAAGTTACCTATCACTTTGGGAGGAAAGATCGTTCATCTGAATGTGATGGTAGTCCTAGGACCTTTAGACTACAATTTACTTCTTAGGCGTGACTATGTTTATAACATGGAAGCTATTGTTTCAACACTCTTCTGAGTGATGTGTTTCCAGCATGAAGGCAAGGTTGTCACCGTTGACCAACTTTCATTTCCCGATCCAAACATAGCTCCAAGTCAATCATCGTCCCTAAATGGTCCATTTATATCAATGGTATCATCCTCGCCACAAGTTAATTATGTGGCAACATGTTCCATACCTACATCAGCTGGCGACCAATTCAGTGATGTTGTACACCATGTATTGGGGGCATTGGAACTAGATTTCTCCTTCATAACCTCTTACAAGTTGTGATCGGGGAGTTTGAGGATAGTTCATTGTCTTGTTTAAACCTCATTAAAAAATGAAACCAAGGGTTCGAGGATAGTTCATTGCCTTGTGTCAACCTCGTTAAAAAAAATGAAACTGAATCCAAGCATAGTTTGTTCGTTTCAAGCTTGTGTAAACATGAAACCGAATCCAAGCATAGTTCCCCATGGTTCAAGCTTGTCTAAAAATGAACCCATTTTCAATTTTTAACCCTTGTGATTGCCATTCTGTCAGCTTTTTGAGCCTTGGTTGTTTTCATCTCATCACCACCATCTCTTTGGCCGATCATATGCTTTCACTTGGTTATTTTACCCGTTTTGAGGAACATTTGCAATGAGTAGTCTTATTATCCAACCTCTTCACATAAATCAACACGTTCTGAGAAGTTCCAACATCACCAGAACAAGTTGATACCCTAGAGACCACTCGTTCCTCAAAATAGAGTCCTCTTTAAACCCTTTTTAGACTCGTTAAATATGAAAAGATTATCGAGCACTTGTCTTTTTCGGCTCGTTAAAGTATTGGAAATGTCATCCCTCCTATATTATTTTATCCTTTTTCAGACTTGAGGATTACTTTACGAAAAAGAACTTATGGAGTTTTCTTTTCATCCCTTTTCAAACTCTCTAAACATAAAAAGGACCGAGTTATCCTTATTGTTAAACTCGTTAAAACAATAGCGACAAACTTGTCCATCTAGTCGACACTGAGTTTCACTGTCACTAGACTCGTTAAAACATTAAATAGCGACAGGTTTGCTCGAAGGGAAAATTATAGAGCAAGCATATGTTATCCTCCTCAAGCTTGAAAAAAATAAAGAGGTACTGGTCAGCAATGACTGGGGAAAAAGGGAAAAACTTGAAGAATTTATGGTAACAAGTAACTCTTGAACATGACACTTTCACTTCATCTCCATTGTTGTGTTGGGTGGGGTTATTCCATTCACCGGTCATCATACCATTGGTCTTTCATACCATCTATCTTTTGGGGTTAACACTACCAATTCATCTCAGTGTCGCCAACATGTTAAAGAGAAGTCATTCAGTTGAGAAACCACCATCCAGTTAACGTCTCATACACTGCAATACCTCCAACCTTCATTTTTTCATGACCACCATTTCTGAACCTTGTGTCGTTAGTCCATTTTCACCTCCATAAATCATTTTCTTCGTTTCATGTCATATATGTGGAATACATCAAGGCCCTCCTACGACGAGTCGTTTCTTGATGACATCAGCTCATTATCCAAGAAGTTGACTTAGAAACAACCCTTTCAGTGCTTTGAAGCTTGCATACATCAATGGCAAGTTTCTCACTTCCGGCAACAAGTTGACATCAATGGTCTTCGACCGAAATATTTTGCGTGGTGTTCGACATCAGATCATGTATTCACACCATGTGAATTGTACTGTAGTACCTTAAGGATCATTATCATTATCTATGATTCCTCTCACGTCTATTAACAACTCACATCATTGGCTGGTGATCAGGCGATGTCTTTCCATGTTCGACCTCAGAACATCTCTTCACATGGTTTTACTTGTACATTGGGCGAAGATTGAACAAGTTCGAAGACCCCGGATCTAGTTTCATCCATCTGGGCTGCGATATATTTAGGGATATAAAAACATCAAATGTACAAAGGCTTTATAATAGATGGCCATCCTAACCATGGATTGCGACTCTATATCTATAGAATCACGATTCTGTATCTGCAAATGACTATCTGATCTATGTACATGAAATGAAATTTATAAATTTGAGCATGGGAATGTATCGTATTGTAACTTATGCAGGTCACCTTCCAATTCGAAACTTCGAATCCTCATGATAAAGCATTTCACCCGACATGAATATTTACGACCTCATGCTTTAGGGGGCCACTGTTATAGACATATTTGGGCACATAAACCCAAAACTTATATGTCAATGTATTAGGGCTCATCAACCCCTAAAAGAGTTGTTTCCTACCCTAAAATAACATAGTCAACTGAATACATCATTCCCAAAAAGTTCCATCTGAGAAACCATCCAGAAATTGCCTAAATTGAAAAATACTGACTGGTCCACTGGCAAAGTGCAATGCATACTGAGTGGTGCACTGCCAGGATGTGATGCATACTATTTAGGCCTTCTATAGGGTGCGATGGGCGAGGATGGACAACTGTCTGGGACATTTGTTAGTTGATTTCTCATGGAATTTTCTAGAACTTTCTCCTATGCCACTTGCCTCTCCGAATTCGCCCAAGGATGAATAAGGGATCTAAGAAAATATCCAATCCCTTCTCTTATGGAACCCATTGTAAAAAATGGAATGACACTAATCAAACCCCATGGATGGCTCACACCCTTGCAAACATCTATAAATGGATCCCTCATCCAAGAGATCCAGAGGCTGGAATATTGCGAATTGCAAGGAAGTACTGATAGTTTGTAATTGAGGATAGGGCATTGTATTGTTGGAGTGATCTTGCTATTTCATGAGGTGAAGAAGGATTGAAGCTGGGAGGATGATGCTGGATCAAACAACTGGGTTGCAATTCTCCTTTATATTAATAAAGCTCTTCAAGTTTTCTTCCATATGATTGTGCAATTGTGAATGTTATCATTTGTTCATTATATATCTGATTCTGTAATGTTTATGTTGTAATAGATCACGATGCTTTGACGGTTCTATGTTGTTGTACTCTCCAAGCATGTTAAGTACGGGGAGGAGTTGCAAGATCTATCAAATGGGAGAGAGATCAAGCAAGGCATCAAACAGAAGTTCCAGGTTGGTTCTATTATCTTTCTTTTATCTATTACACATAGAAGAAATCATTGAGTTGCTTTAAAAGGTTGCTTCTAGGGTAGCTGCCAAACATAGAGGCCTAGCATTCTTTAGGAATACTAGTTTTCCTAGAAACACCCAACAACGGAACCATTTGTTGGCTTATTAGGGCCTGACCCAGGTTCGGAGGTGTTTTAGCCAAAACAATTATGCACTAATGGCCCTTTCAACAACAATCCATGAAGCACAAACTAAAGTCTCACCTGAGGTAATATGTGAGGGTGCAGGAACCAGGTTTCCACACCCTAGGAAAGTCTTGATGTGGACTGGAAGGGTCACGAACAGACCTGTGCACTCGCGCTACTCTGCACAGTTGTCTGGTCTTCACGTAGCTCGGTGACTAAGCACTTCCTAGATCCTTATTATTATTGTGGTTATTATAGATATGATCTACTTCTTAGGGTTTTTAATCAACATTCAACAGTTATAACCAACACGAACAACCATAAATCTTAAAGATATGCATAAAACCATAACATAAGAATACACATATAGGTTTGTGACCAGATGCACAATAATTTAGAAACACTTATCTTTATTACTCTTCTGTTCAGTACAATCCAATTCCACCTTGCGCACTTAGCTGCAGGGGTCCGTGCACACAGCTGCAGACTCTACCAGGCCTCTGTGCACTCAGCTGTAGAGCCTACTCTTACTATTACACAACCTGACTTAGACTTATAGACTCAGATCGAATATTGCCCTCATAAACCCATAATACTCAAATCATAACCAAAAATATGCCTTCTCCCCTTAAAGGCTCACTCTATTTATACATTCCCATGGTCCGCGAGCCATGGGTAGGCCGACTCGCTTTCTATTATCTTACATTATTTTTGGGTGGAAAACCCTTTGACTTGACCCATTACAATTCACGCTCTGTGCACTTCGCGGAACTTTTACAACATCAATACCCAAAATTGTGGGCTTTAAGCCCCAAAACCCTTACGCGGGGGACCCGCTTCCCAACAGTTACTCATTCAGAGAAGCATATAGAGACCTATGCTTTAGGTTTTATCATTTAGATTTTTTCTCTTCTCCATTTCTACTAATTGGATAAGCCTGAGAACACCAGTAGAAAAACCGAGTATAGGCATGAGGTTTCCAAACTAACCATGGGTTCATGTTTGGACCAAAACTCTCCTAACGGACGGATCGTATTTTCTGTTAGAACCTCATCAGCCAAAATATGTAACCAACACAAGGAAGACAGACAAAAGGCTATCCAAATGTTGTAGTGTCACAACACTCTTTAGACTTCAACCACACACACACTTAGAAGCCACAACGCAATCAAGCACAACACGTATTCACATGACAAAACTAACACAAAATTAGAGCAAAGAAACAAATATCAAACAAAAAATACTATGTACATAGTGTTATCCTCCACAATGTCCTAGGCTGAAAAGGAGATCGATGGAGGTAACCTCAAACCAAGCTTTTAGTATGGTAGCTAGGCCTACCAAACTAGAGAGGGATCTCTCTATGAAATCACAACCAAAGTTTGACTAGAATGTAAAATAATATTACGCTAGGTATGCTATGCTTAGGTAGGTTCTGAGTTTTTAGGATTTTGATGCTGGATTAGGGATGAAAACCAGGTAGCTAGGTCAAAGTATCAAAGGGTTGCAATAGCAACTATATGGAGGAGCAAGGTAGCAATACTTTATTGATGGATTTAGGGTTTTTTCAGTGTAGTGTAGGTTTTGAAAGAGAAAGAAGGTTTTAATGAGCATGTGTACCATGAATTCATTAATTAAGAAGGAAAATTACACAAAATGACTTTCCCATCAAAACAGAGCTTTCATGAAATGAATTCTTCTTATAATATTTAAGGAAAATCACTAAAGAAATAAGGTATGGAAAGGAGAGATGTATATCATTCATATAAAACTAAAGCAAAGAAAATAAAACATCACAAACTTACTGCACATGAATTCCTAGATAATAGCTACAAACTGCTCCTTTGATTTCCTAAATAAAGAGTTGAAATACAAGCTACAAATGTTCCAAACTCTTATGTACAACATGTTTTATGACTGAAAGATAGATACATATAGACTAAAACAAAATCTCCCTTCTCTCAGGGGTTGAATCCATGATTCTAGGAACTGATACATGAGGTGTTCCAACCAAACCCTAATGTCTAGGGAGGTTAAAACAACTCCTCCATTTAAACTTTGACTCAAACTACTCTCATAAATGAGGCCTAAACTTACATAAAAACAACTTAACAAGCCTATTTACCCTTAATTACATCATAATTACATCAAAGTTAAGAAATTACATCATAAAAACTAGACTCTGATTGATAAAACTGAGAAACGTTGTTACAGGAAAAAACGCAGTGTGTCGGGAGAAAGCACAACGAATTTGGGAGAACTGAGTTTTGGAGACCTTTCTGAGGTCAAAATTCTGATCTTGATGGCTCATTGGAAAGTTTCCAGTGTATTCTACATGATGGAATATTCAAGAGCTAAAAAATGTTACTTCTATCCCCCCAAAAATGCATTCTCCCAAAGGTACTCTAAAAAACGCAGCGTGCTCTTCAACAGGACGGCAGAAAGGTTGTTTTAAAGTTGTTTTTAGCCCTTTTCACCTACCAAAGCTTGCTAAAGGTCTGCTCCAAAAATATAGAAGTGATTTAAAAGTGATGAGGAATCTAAATATGCAAAATAAATTTCATTTGGAGCTCCCCATCAAAAGTGCAACGTGGGGCACACTGTGTTTTTGATATAGTGACTGCTTCAAAAATTTCCAAAACATTCTGGGTTTTCTGCAAAAATAAGTCTCAAAGGTGGAGCCATATCTTCCTAACCATATTTTTTTTTACAAAACTGAGAGAATTTTTTGTTCTTTGGTATGTTATGAACAAATACCTCCTCCAAGTTTCACAAATACTTTCCCATTTTTTTAGAATCAAAGTTTGGAGTTTAGCACTAAAAATTACAAAAGTGCAGCGTGCTGACAGCAAAAGCACAACGAAAAGTTTGGAGAGTGATTTGGAGGCCTTACAGAAACATTTTGTGGCTTTAAGTGGTATGGTTGGAAATATAGGGATGTTTTCTACACAATAGATTCATCAATCACTGAAAACACCTGCTCCAAGACACGTAAAATTCAATCTCCCAAGACTACTCTAGAAGTGCAGCAACTCTCCTGTAGCAACAGTAGTTTGGTAATTTCTCCAAAATAATAATACCTGTGCATAAAAGGAAGTATTTTTTTGTTCCTTGGCCTATCATTGACAAAAACCTCTTTCACTTTTGTAAAATTCATCTGCATTTGGTCAAAAACATATTTTGAAGAAAAATTATCCCTATGTGCAGCAAATGATTTGTCAATGTCCCTTTGATCTAGTGGAGGAGATGGCTCACTATATTGATATTTATGCCTCTTCAGACCTATTTTCCTTTGAATCCTTTATTATTCCTCTGATCATTAGTCTCATAATCCATAACAAACCATAGCCCAATCGGAAGGGAAATTAAGTTTTGGTGTAGGGAAAAACAAAGGATTTGGGCAGCTTCTGAAATTGAGGGAGATGAAGGGATTTTAGGGTATCTAAATTCTTGGGAAAATTATGGGGGGTTAGGGATATTTATGAAGTGAGAAGAAGTGGAATTGTGGGATTTGAGTGATGGGAAGGGATGCAAAACTAGGAAACACAATCCTAGTCTGAAGATGCATAGTAGGGACTAGGGTTTGTGAGGAAAAGTGATGAAATGAGAAATTTGATGAGGGAAAGTGTGGGAGATGGTGTATGAAGAGTGTATGAGGGTTTATGAGCTCTTTTATAATGAAATTAGTGAGAGAAATGAATTTTTATGGTCTTTTAGAACTGGTGGAATTCAATTTCTTCATAGTGATAGGGTGGCCCACCATATGTTTTTCACTTTTGCTTTGAGAACTATGTAGGTTTGGCATATTCCATGCAGCTTTGGAACATTATAACTTATTACATGATTTTGAAATAAATAACTCTTTGAAACAAAAACGTTTTAATAAAATTCCCTATCACTACTTCATTTTCCAAATTTATGAATGAAATGACAAATTTTGATGACTTTGACCCTAATGACCTAATGGTGACACTGAGATGAATGAATACCATGATGGTATGACTGAGATGATGATCATGACCTTTCAGTGATGGCACATCCAACTGAGTAACGGAAATGTCCAGAACATGAAAATTTTGAAAGTAGTAATAGACTTAGACACACTAGCTAGTGACCAAATTTTTATTTTGAAAACCTAATGAAATGATAAAATTTGACTTGAGACCCTAACACAAACCTTGTAAGAGAATATTTGATCACTAGTGACTGGAAGGACTGACAGACACTAACACATAGTGTGGGGCACAACCCTAGATATTCATTGAAAATATTGTTTTAAGTCTTAGCCATTGACAAGGAGAGAGTCAAACTTCTCGTCAAGTGATTGAAGACGATATGTGTGTTTGCCAAGATTCTTGTGTGTCGTGTATGGTCCAATCTACAAGGGCTGAAACTTATTGTGTTTTCCTTTGTCATCATGGGCTTTATCCCACTTTAAGACTATGTCACCCACATTAAAGTTGTTTTTCCCTCCAAACTTCCTGTCAAACTGCCTCTTGATATGACTCTGGTGAAGTAAAAACAAATATTTTGCTTTCAACCTTTCTTCCTGTAGCTTGTGAAAAGTTTCCATCCTATGTTAAACTAAAAGAAAGGGCTTTCCTTGGGACTCTTCTGACAGTTGGAGGGTAGGAAAGTAGATGTTCAGCGGGAGGATGGCTTCTTTTTCATACACCAGGATGTAAGGGGAGGTGTTTAAAGAAGGTTTAGGCATGACTTGGTCAACCCATAAGGATTTCACCAAAGCAGACTGCCAATCTCATTGTTCATATAATATGGTATTTTTTATGATACAAATAAGGTTCTTTTTCGTGGATTCAACAAGACCATTCCTCTATGGATAATAATTAGCAGAATGTTTCAATATAATATTATTTTCCAATGCAAAATCATAAAGTCTTAACAATTAAAAATATGTTTCATTGTAAAAAAATGTGACGTAGGAACGTCGAAGTTGGAAATGATGTTATCTTGTAGAAATATGATGACTTACTAATTTTTCACCTATTTTAGTGGAACTTCCTCTGTCCATCACATGAAATAGTCTGTAGTGGTTATAATATAGCGGTATTTCTTTGACGAGTGGGGGGGAATTTCATCAATGATCTTCAAGCCCCACCGTTGAAAAGGTTATTCCACTACAATGGGCTACAATAGGGATGCTGACTTCTTATTTCTGTCAGCACACCTTTGACAGACAAGACACTTGTTGGCATAGGCATGAGAATCTTTGAATAATGTAGGCTAGTAAAAGCCATCCCACATAAGCTTATATGTTGTAGTGTTTCTTGCAAAGTGTTCCCCGGATGGTCTGTCATGGAGATCATGAAATACCTTTTCTAAATCATGCACCTCGAAATACCTGAGCAGTACTCCATTGTGGTGCTTTTTGAACATTACCCCATGCACCAACTAATATGATAATTCTTTAAGTCAGAGTGCCCTCTTCTGCCATATGGAAAATTGAGAGGGAATTACACCATGCTCGAGGTCTTGCTGCACATCCGTGTACCAAGACTTTATGTCTATAGTGGGGGAGGCTCACTCAACATTATACATTTCAATATCTTCCTCTCATCCTGCGAGCTCTTATTCTTCCTCTTTTGTGTTTACTTCACCTGTTGACCATGAGCCTTAATTATCTGAATTAGCTAGATGTCTAGATCATACTCTTATAACCTAATCATCCAGTTCGCTCTCCTTTCACACAACGCTTATTGAACAAGATGTGACCTAACTATTTGGTGTGGAACAAAAATAATGCAACAATTCTTTAATAGATAGGGTCTGAAGTGATTTACTGCCTTGTACACTTCATAAGCATGTTTTTCCATGGTAAGATAATTAATCTTCAGTACTTTCAGACTTGTTCTCATGAAGGAGATAGGTTTTTCATTGTTCAACTCATTCTTCTGGGTAAGTACATCAGCAAGGGAGGTATCAGAAGAAAAAGTGTATATCAAGAAGTCTTTACCGAAGTCTGGGATGTACAACATGGGTGCTTCTACTATAGCCTATTTGATATAGGTAAATGTGTCCTTTTCCCTTTTATCCCATTTGTAAACCACATCCCTTTTCATCATCTCCTTTATTGGTTTGACAATCTAGGCATAGTCGGAGATGAACTTGCGGAGGAAGTTGATCTTCCCCAAGAAAGACTGCATGACATTCTTATTCACTGGGAAGGGAATCTGCATGATAGTGTTGACCTTGTCCAAGTCTACCTTGATCACACTTTTAGAATTGATGTGTCCCAAGAGATTACCCTCAAAAACTACAACAATACTATTCTTGGGATTCAAGGATATCCCGTATTTGTGGCATTGCTAAAAAATCTTCTTCAAATGGCACAGGTGATCTGACCTCTGTTTGGAGAATACTCTTACATCATCAAGATAGACCACTACACTCTGGTCAATGAGCGCACAGAAGGTGATGTCCATTGCACGTTGGAATATTGCACCAGCGTTGATTAGCCAAAATGGCATTCATCAAAATGTGAACGTGCCCCACTTCTTTCTAAATGTAGTTTTTAGTCTGTCAAGTTTTGCTACTAGAACCTGGTTATATCCTAAATATTTGTCAAGCAAAGAAACATTTCGGACCCTAATATTGTTTGCATTATTTGATCCATGGATGGAACAAGGCAGTTATCCTTGTCTGAGGTGCAGTTGAGATTCCAGAAATATATACACAAATGGATCTCGCAGACGTCTTCATCAAAGGAACCAAATTTGACACCCACATCAAGTGTCGCACCCTATATATGATTCGAGCATCCAAAAATTTTCTCAACTCCTTTTGTATGAGGGTATCAAGCACTGGATCAACTTTCCTTAGTTTCTATTGAAATGGATTGGCCCCTTCCTTGATTGGAATTACATGCTAGATGATTTGCATGTCATATGACTTTAGTTCGTCAGACGTCCACACGAAGACTTGAAGATACTTCTTGAATAAGTAGATGAAGGCTTGTTTCTCTTGTGGTGTTCAGCAAGTACCAAGATTGACATATTTCAAATCCCTCTCAGTTCCCAAGTTGATTTGCTCATGTGACAAAGTGAAACTATGGGTCTTGTCATTGACGGGCCCCTAGAATTAGCTACGCAGATCATACATCTTCTCCAATGATACCATATCCTCGGGATGAGGTTCCCTTTACTTCCATTAGTTGTATCTTGCAGTGCCTTTTTGTGCTCGTCCTCATCGATCGCTACGTCTTTGAACACGTCAACATTTGACATAAATTACAGTATCTATTGGTCGTCATAAAAAACGCATAAATTAGTGATATTATTCGGGACAGAAGGTTTATATAGAATTTCAATATAAAATTCATCCCTTAATGGTGACATCCTAGAAGCAGCATTTTCCAATGCATCTGCAACTAGATTACATATTCTTGGAATGGAAAATATATTAAAATATTGTAAATGTGAGATGAGTCGCCATACTTCTTTTAGGAAACTTTTAAGATTAGGTGACACACAATGTATGGTGTTACTTACCTAACACACCATGATTTCTAAGTCACCTACCACTTTCAGAATGGAAACGTGAGGTCAATGGCCTTCTATAAGCCCAGGATGAGTGCTTCATGCTCTGCAGCATTATTTGTGCACTCGAATTCCAAGCGGCTAGAGATAAAATGTTTTCTCTACAGTTGGTCTATTAAAACACAGCCAACTCCAGATCCCTCTTGCATTTTGGATCCATCAAAATACATAGTCCACATATCATATGTAAAGGGACTGCTAACTGCACTAGTACTAATACTACTACTACTAACTATAAAGAGTTCATTATCACTAGTTGGACAAGGAAGGAGATCCAACTATGTGTCTAGTGGGACTAGGGATGGCTCTGCAAGATAACACCCCAACTGAGTTTCCAGAAAATAATTGCCAAATAATAATTATGCGAAATCCATTGCCTCATTGTGTTTGTTCAAGGGAGTAACCATGTGCTTCATGTATCTCTCTAATTCTATCTAGATCTGATTGTTCCTACCTCTATAAAAAATCCATAGGTGTGATCCGTCTATTGAAAGTACCCTTGAAGCTTTCTAGACCGATATCTACTCAGTAACACTGTATGATTATGGAATGTCCATAATCACTATGTTGATACATTAGTGGACTCATCCGTCAAATGATAAATGGATGATGACATCTCTGAGCTCATCAATTTCTTGGACAAGATTTTTTCCAGCTAAATAATCTGTGCATCTGTCTTTTCCCATTTAGCATTGATTTTCTTGGCAACGGATAATGGAATGGTATTCATCGATGCACCTAAATCAACCAAGTAATTATGTACATTGAAATTGAATATTTTGAGTGTTAATAAGATTGGCGGGTGGAGTGTGTTTGCATCCATCATGAGTTCATTAAGTATAGATGTGAGAGTATCAGAAGACAGACTAGATCCCTTGTCCAAATAGGTAGCATTACTTGTAGAGGTTTGCCCAAGTGCCCGTAGAAGGATGTCTGATTGGCTCGTGATAATTGTGAGTTCAAACATGGATATGTTTGTAGGAACCTTCTTCATATCATCCACACTCTTATAATCCACTGCAGGAAGATCGACCGATGTGTTTGGGTATGGAACTTGGTTTGTGGTTTCTGGAGTGATGGTTCTTCCTTACTACTATTGGAAACACTTTTCGCTGAGACTACTTTCTCTGGATTTCTCTAAGTTTTATGCATTGAGTTAGCCGGTGGATTGATTTTCCTTAACACATTTTATTTGAATTTTTGCTTCAACAACTCAATTACAGTGGTCAAACCTTGGCTTCTTAGGTTGTATTGGTTTTTCTACTTCTGGGCCAGACCGTCACTCAGAGGTTGTTTATCGACAATATTCTTTTGGGCTGTGAGAACATAATTAAAAATGTTCACTGCATTCCCAATACTTGGAGCTTCATCAGCTGTAGTAGCTTCTACCTTCCCTTCATTAGGCTTAATCTGCTCCTCAACCATGACTGAATCAATAGACTGTGCAACCAACTTGCTCATGAGTTGGTTCCACTGCAGGCACATCTTTTCTGAATGATTCTCTTCAAAATGTACAATACCAATCCATGCCAATTTTAATAATATTCAAGACAACATTGGCACTCTACGCAAAATTTATTGGGTGGTTGTTGCTACTGCTAGAAGTTGAATTTGTTCTGAACAGGTACTTGGGGGGCTTGCTGCTCATGGTAGTCTCGCTTTTCCTTTGTTTGATTTCATCCATTTTAGTGGTCAAGGACTTGACAAGACGAGTCAGGCTTTCAATATCATTTGGTTCTTTCTCCTTAGCCTTGCTCTCAGAGGCCTGAGACCTCTTACCCATGTCCTTGGAGTCTTTTGTTGATTCATCATCTGAGATGACTCCAATAGCACGTAAGTCCTTCTCAGTGACAATAGCCTCTTCGTAGTTTTCTGTCAATATTTGTCTCGCAGTTCACTTTACAAACTGCGCAATATTTGCTGGCAAGCTACAAGTGTAGTAATCTATAGTGATGGATTCATAGGGTTTTGTATTTTCAGAAAATTTGTTCAAGATGCGATTGAACCTCTGATTGAAATATTTCACTTTTTCCTTTTGTTCCATCTTAATATTACCCAACTCCTTTAATAACATGGCAGGGGTCTTATCTTAAACAAAATTTTCAAGAAATATATTCTTGAACCCCCTCAAATTTTGTATGGGGTTTGGAGGAAGGTTGTGATACTATACAACTACTCTACCATCTAAGGTATATGTAAAAATTGTGCATGAAACATCATTTTAATGTACCTCAAGTGTTTGCAGATGTAGGTAAAAGTTGTCGAAGTGTTCTTCAACTTTCACTGTCTTATTAGGGTCATACTTCATCAAGAGCTTATCTGTGTGCCTTGGCATCTTGTGCAGGACACCTAGAAGTGCTAGTGGGCCCTGATTCATCTAGTCCAAATTTTGATCTGCCATGTCTTCCTCTTTGTTGTCCTTCTCTTCCTTTCTTAATCTAATGGTTTTTCTTCATCTTCTTCTTCCTATCCGCTTATCCTGCCAAACGTTGGGCCCAAGAGTAAGGTGTTGCCTCTATTGCCTCCATGAAAGACTAAAGGATCTTCTTCCCTTTCAATGGATTCTACTAATTCTTCAAGAGTGGCGAGAACAACTTCTTCAATGGATGATACTACTATCCCTGTGGAGGTGGTCTATTTATTCTTTGGAGAATATCGAAGACTGATTACTCCCATAATCAATCCAACATCTTTTGCAAACTGATGGGTGATGGGGCAGATGGACTGAAGCTAATCATACAGGATTTAACATTTTGTCTAGGGCTAGAAAGAGTTACCAAATTCAAAATCACAAGTAGGGGAGGTGGAGTGAACGTTGTTGCCTTGAACAAAAGATGTAACAGTGGGGTCGGTGGGTCTATCAACCAAAAAATATTGGTTTCCCTCCTTCTAGTGCAAGAAATTTGACAATGTTGTACCCACCAACATTCACGGGATCTCCTCGATATGAAGTCCCAATCAAACCTCACACCATTTGGTGTAGGAGTCCCATCCGGTATAAAGGCATAATTCCCAAATCCTTAAATATTTTCCTTGGATCTAGTTGTCAGCACAAGAGAGTGATGTAATGGTGTCTTTGAAAAGCAAGGGGAGTGTGCCTGGTGAGTGTGAAGTGCAACTGTATCTAAGGTTATTCTACTACAAGGGGGGGGGGGGAGCAGTGAGCCTCTAAGTGAGAGGTAATAGTACCACCCAGGAAGAGGCACACATGAACCAGAAGGACCCATCTAACATCTCACAGAGTAGTCCACAACAGATGCAACAGACATTACAAACAACAAATAAGGAAATATATATCTAGTATCCTGCCAAATAGTTCACAGGGATGGGACAACGATAGATCCATTACAATACATTCTCAATAAGATAAGCACTAAAACAACCAAAATAGTTCAACTATGTTAGTACATGTGAAACAAACATGAAATACAAACATCCACAAAATAGTATTACAAACATTCATATTCCATGCATGAAGAACGTGATGGCCTTAAAAGGCTTCTGTTATTAATAAAATTTCCAAGACACATGTTTATAATGTACATCACTAGCCCCCATACTGGGACATTGGAGCCACTCCTTGCTCCTCAAAGAACTAGTTGGTCTATCTAATGCCTTGTGGGAGGAGCCAAGGTGAAAATTCCTTTGCTCATATAATGAGGGGGTATATATAACCAAGGGGTGATGCTCCCCCTTGTGATTGTTTGACTACCCTCATGATTGTTCAACTTGCTATGACTCTTAAACTTGCATGACTCTTCATATTCATGTGTATCCTTTGGACTTCCACTTTACAATATATTTGATTACAATATACATGGTCCACAATAGTGATGTGGTTTATGAAAACTCATGACATGACTTGACATGACACTACTGACATGGACTAGCTTGTTGATGTGGTAATGTCAAGTCACCATTGCTACTGAGTTCTAGATGTCTTCTTGGATATGATTTCTCTTCTCCTCCACATAGCTTGGTGATGCAAAGTGTTAAATGATCTTAAGTCTTGGACAATAGTTGCAAAATTGTGTCCCTTTGCTTCCTCTTCATAGATCCACTTGTAATTTTAGCTGCAAGAGTGTATTTATGCATACTTCCTTCCTCATTCTCCTTCTTCATCATCTCACCATGACTTGATAGTGTACATGTTCCTGCAGTTCACTCATGATGGGGTGACATCAATCCAAAAATTCCCTAGCCTAATATGATGCATTATTATCCATGAATTGAGTCTGGGAGAAGTGACAGATTGGTAGAAAGGACCCTGTGACTATGCATTACACAGTTCCAATATACAAGGAGAGAGCTTGATCACTAAGACTGCACAGTGCACAGCTCAAGCTTGACTGAGGAACTTTTCTACAGTCCTCACTAAGGAGAAAAATTGCACAGTGCCCAATGAGGGAAAGAGTTGTGCAGTTTAAACAAGTAGTGGATATTGCAGGATCAAGCCCTAGGAGAAAATAATACACATTTTTAAGAGGCAAGGGGGACTGGGCATTAGAGAGGCTTGAAGGGAAGATATGTGCAGTTTCTAAAGGCAATGAGCTTTGGCTGAGGGAAGGGAACTGGAGGAAGAATCATCATAGTTTTGGAGGCCAAGGGAGGTTGGGCTCTCTACGCATTACATAGTTCCAATAGGAAAGGGAAAAACTTGAGGGTTGAACATGGGAAGTGCGCAGATCAAGGCAGACTGGGAGGCACAACTGCGCAATTCTAAAGGACAAGGGCCATTGTTGGACTATGGAATTGCATTGAATAATAGCCCTGGAGGACATTGACTACACACTACATAGTTCCAGGCAGTAGGGTCACATCCAAGAGGGTTGAGACTGCATATTGTGCAACTCAGTCAGGCCCTAGTGAAGCTAAGTTTCAGAGTTGAGAATAGTTTCCAAAAATGTCTAAGTGAGGAAGAGAGATGTACTTGTGATGAACTTAAACTATGATTACACGCTTAGCATACTTTGATGACATGACAACATATTTCATCGGAACGCACAAGAAAAACATTCCCCTCTGTGTGATTTCCTCATGACAAGATACGACAAGTGTGACACTTAGGATAGAATTTGGGATGACCACGATGACACTTGTGCAATAGTGCTCAAGAGCTTTTGTATAAGTGCAATAGATGTTTACATGGTTGGGACAACTCATATACACAAAGATAGACCTTCGGAACCATCATAAAAGGCTCGCAAAAATTATACAATAGTCAAACATACCAACAAATGATAGTTAATCTGATAAGAAAAAGGGGCTAAATAACTTGAAGAAATCTCATTAAATGAGCTTGAGTGTTTGTAAAAATCAAGGAAAAGACCAAGGAAGGCTCTGAAATTTGAGTGCAAGACAAAAATTCTGAGGGTGTTGTAGCAGCTAACTATGGGATGGTAAGCGTGCAACTGTTAAACACTTTAGAATTTTTAGAAGAAAATGTTATATAAACAACAATGATGATAAGCTTGGAAAAAATGAATTTTGATTTGATGAAGGAATCCTTCTTGGATACTCTTCTAGAAGCAAGTGATATACATGATGTAATAAAAGGTTCCAAAACATTGTTGAATGCATATATGTTGTAATTGATGAAGCATCCATAGGTACAAAAAGAGAATAACCAATAGATGACGAACCTCTCCCTACTATAAGTTAAAAGGGTGTAGAAGAAGGAAATAGGGAATCACCAGAAGAAGGAAATGAAGATACAGATACATTAGAAGATACTCCATCAAGGTATGTTTAGAAAAATCATCTTGAGTCTCAAATAATAGGTGAAAAGGAAGTAGGAATACAAACTAGAGGAACTCTTGTTGGAACTTCTAGTTACTTAGCCTTGCTATCCACAATTGAACCTCAAGATGTGAATCAAGCAAGAAAATATGAATGTTGAGCTAAGGCAATGAATGGAGAACTTGATAAAATAGAAAAGAACCATACATGGGAATTACTACCAAGGCTCCATGATAAAAATATTATTGGGAAAAAATGGGTGTTAAAAAACAAACTGAATGAAAATGGATAAGCAATTTGAAACAAAGCATGACTTGTATGAAAAGGCTATGTTCAAGAGGAAGGGATAGATTTTGAAGAAACATTTTCACCTGTATTTAGACTTGAATCCATAAGAATGTTTCTTGCATTTTCAAGTTTTCATAGATTTAAGTTACATCAAATGGACATTAAATATTCATTTTTCAATGGGGATCTAGAAGAAGAGGTCTATATTGAACAACCTGAAGGGTTCATTCTCAGCAATGATAAAAATATTGTGTACAAACTTAAGAAGGAATTGTATGGATTAAAACAATCTCCTCATGCATGGTATTATCATCTTGACATGTACCTTCAACAACAAGAGTTCAAAAAGGGGTCTACAGATAGCATCATATTGTAGTTGCTGCAACTTCCCTCCAAAAAAAATTCTATTATTTTATTTTGGAGCCTTCCTTCTATCCAAAGGATATTAACTTTTATTGTCGTCAAGTATTCATGATATGTTAAAGACTTATATTTTTATGATGTGATTGTGACTCCTTATTTTGACCCTAATTTGGTCTTTTCCAGCCACAAAAACCTTCTGACTTGACCTTGCAACATAGTTGAGCTTGCCTTCAGAAACTAAGCAATCTTGGAAGTCAGGTCAGCCTTACCTCCAGAAATTGCACAATCCTTCTTGGCAAGCCAGTCTCAAGATTGAGAACTACACAATTTTGGATGGTAGCCCATCCTTGTTGATGGAAACTACGAAAACCATCCGTTGAGCTCAAAAACTGTGCAAGCCTTCTTGGCAGTTTGCATGCAAAGTTTCCCGAAAAAGAAAAAAACCAAAAAACCAAAAATCATCCTTAGAAATTAAGGATTCACTAATTAGTTTCCCAAAGTGTTGGGAATGGAACCCCCCCAAAGCATGTTTTGGGGCTCAAAGCCCAAGTTTTGGTCAAATGTATTGTAAGACTCCGCGAATTGTGGGTGAGAAGTATAGGTTGAGTTATAGGGTTGTCTACCCTAAGTATTGTAAAGTAATGTAATGTCATGTCGATCTACCCATGGTCTGCGGACCATAGGATTGTATAAATAAAGCGAGGCTCTAAGTTGTAAAGAGAGCACACTGGAGCGATAGACGAATACGAATGGTTCAAGCATAGAGTAAGAGTCTAAGTGTATTGAGTCGTAGTAGTAGGAAGAGGCTTTGCAGCTGAGTGCACAGAGGCTTAGTAGAGTCTGCAGCTGAGTGCGCAAAACCCTGTAGCTGAGTGAGCAGGGCAGTGTCGAGTCTGTAATATTGAATGAAGAATAATAAAGAGAAGTTGATTCCAACTTCTATGCATCTGCTTGTGTATTACCTTCTTTACATTTATACTATTTTTTTTATAGCGCGCACTTATATTATTGTTGGATATGTTGTTAATTATCACTAGTATTACACAAATAAGTTGAGTAATCAGGTAATAATAGATTAAATAGCAAGGAACTTGGGTATAATACGGGTCGTGCCCCGAGTAGGGCTGCATGAAAGTAGCATCACAGGTTCTGAGGGGCTAACAGGTGCGTGTAGCGATGTGCGCAGGGTCAAACTGCAGACCACCAAAAGCTCATCAGACATCCCCAGGGTGCGGAAACCTAGTTCTAGCACCCTCCCATGCTACTTCGGGTGAGACCTCAGTCTGCGCTCTGTGAACTGTTTCCAAAAGGGCCAATAGTACTGGGATTTTCTTGGCTAAAACACCTCTGAACCTGGGTTAGGCCCATACAAGCCAACAAATGGTTCTGTTACTGGGACCGAGATCTTCATAAGGGATGTTTGATGTTGTGCCACTGGAATCCCACAAATAAATAAATTGAAGAGTGGTTGGACAAGAAGATTCACGAGTTCACAACACAAGAAAATAGAAATCCGTGAGTATCTAAGGAACAGTGGATGGAGTGCTACTTGTATACGGAAATCCATGAAATTTTCTTTGCATCCTTTCCTTCTGAGCTGTATGAGTGGATTGCGAAGCTAGCAGACAGTCAGGGAAGGTGTAGGCTCAACAAGCCAATCGTGTGGACTCCAGAATTAGTGCACAGACTAGAAGCGTCATCAGATAAGATCGAACAAGCTGTGGACCATTAGCTTGACCAAATTATAGGAGGATTTATCACTGAGTTCGCAGTAGATACGACCGTCAGCTATAGTGAGGTAGAGTGACGTTTCCTCAAGGGACTGTGAGGCAAGTATATTAAAGCTTTGAACACTTAGATTAAGATGCTATTGTGTGAAAAGCAGGTTATGCGAATAAATTAATGTTTGGGACTACGCGAAGTGGGAAGATCTATAGAAGTGGAAGTAGTGAAGAATTGGAAACCAGTCTCTTAATTTCCCCCTCGCGGGAAAGCAAGGAAGAGCTCACAAAAGTTTCTCTGAGAAGCACGATCAATCTAACAAGGTAGCGCATTCTATGTTTACCACCTCCACTGACACCACCACCTGTCTCACTCTCCTCACCTACATCTCCACCCACCCCACCTCTGCCACCACCACAATTCAGTATGGTGGGTGTGATCAAACTACCAGTATTCAGAGGAGTGGGGAATGAGGATCCAGACCAATTCTAGTTCGTGGTAAGAGCGGTATGGGAAGCACAAGGCGTCACGGATAACAATATTAGGAAGGCTATGTTGGTGAGCACGTTGCAGGATCGCGCAATAACATGGTACATCAAGCATTCTAATGACCATCCAAACGCAAGAATCGCAGAGATATAGGTCACACTGAATAGGGAATTTAGCAGGCCAAAGTCGGAAACACAATCAATCATCAGGTTTAAGGAGATCACAATGCTCCCAGGCGAGACCCCCTGGGATCTAGACCAAATACTGAAGGGTATGATTCGCAAAGCCAAAATGACATTGATGGATGGACATCACCGCGCATGGTTTGTAGCATCACTGACACCACACTTAAAGAACGCTCTCACAGCAAAAACTTTCCAGCCAGGCCGAAGCTTTAGAAATGGCGATGAGATTGCATGAGACCCTTATACAAGACACTGGTCTGGGAGTCCAACAAATCGATATGCAATTGCAAAATCTGTGTCTGGAAATGCAAAGTTTGAAATAGGACAAGACACCTCGGCTGGAGGCACACAATGAGGTATGGTGCATAAAATGCAAAGGCTAATGGCATGACAAGGACCACTGTTCAATGTTCGCTAACTACTTGGCAGGAGGAGGGCTAATGCCGTTAATACCTAAGGCGTAGGTAGGGCCAAGTGTGGCGCCTACATTATGGTGTGTGATCTGTCAGATAGGAGGAAAACACACTACGGATAATTGTCATCTATTGCAGAAATATACACAGACATCCCAGCAATTGCTTTGTAAGTTCTGCAGGTCGGTAGGCCATGATGAGCGCACCTGCAGAAGCTACGAACTAATGATGGATCAGACTCTTGCCTAAAGGGTGTAGAACGAAACGCGAACCCTTGACCCAAATGCAGGAATGGCATGCACTAGATTTCAGGGGCACAGTTGAGGTCGAGGTGGAATGGGACCAGGAAGGGGTCGCAGATAGTTAATTTGTTATAATTACAGAGGGATAGGGCACTATGCCCGTGATTGTACAAACTTGACGAGGACATCATGTTTATATTGTACTTAGTTTGATCATGAGGCAGAAGACTACCCTACCTTGATAGCAAGGCTGCATGAAAAAGGGGTACTTCAGCCCCCTCCGACTCAGAATTTGTAGATGATGAGGTCTAAACCACGTGAAGAAGACTTGAAAGTAAACATGATTCTAAGGAGCGGTGTGACCACTGGTGATGATAAAGGTTAGCAACCAAAAGAAAGTGTGTGGTTTCGTGAGGCTCCTACTAAGGAACCTGAGCTTGATTTAGAACACGTGAAGGAGACATTCATGGAAGCTAAGAAGAGCTTCACGAAGGCCTCCACTTCAGGTAGTAAGGATCAATTAGAACCAGGAATGGATCCTTCAATGCTGACTACCTTTTTGGAGACATGCATGAAACTTCTATGCGAAAAAAAGGCAGTAAAAGGGCTACAGGAACTTATCACTAGGTGCGCGGGACCAAGAGAACTGCGCGTGGTCTGGAAACTTGGAAAGCATCTATTGCGCATAGGAAGGGAAATGAGGTTGACTGGACAAATTGGAAAATATGAAATGCATCAGGTAATGCTAGATCTGGGATCGGACAGGAATGAACTGCCAACACAAACATGGGAACGCATGGGCAGACCCGCGCTACAGTGGTCTCCTATTCAGTTATGAATGGAAAACCAATAGATGATATTGCCCATGGGAAGATTGCAAGGGGCAACAGTAGATATTGAAGGAGCGAGCACACAGGAAAATTTTGAAGTGATAGAGATTGTCGATGACAGTAATCCCTATCCCACACTAGGAATAGACTGGACCACCGATATGAACGGACTCATAAATCTGAAGAAGCGCAAAATGATCTTTGAGAAAAAGTCACTACGAGTAGTAGTACTACTGAATCGAGCCGAAGGAGCACGATACAGTGAACTAGTGTGCAATGACAATAGTGATGATGATCTCAATTGTATTTACAAGATAACTACAGGAGAAGAGGATCAGGTGAATCTAACTGCAAATGGAAGGATTTCGTGGGAGCATGAAAGCTCTTGCACTTCAGATTCAAACGAAGAGATAGAGCGATGGCAGAATCGGTTACATGAAGTAACAACGCTTAATTGCAACATGATGGTTAGATCACTGCATTGTGTGACAACGAAGGCAAGGGATCTGCCGACATATGATAGGTTGATAGCATTGGATGAATTCCTAAGAAAATTTGATAGCGCGGTACCAGAAAAATATTAGTTTGATGCACTAAAGTGGGCACTGTGTGCAACACCCACCCGATGGTGGGGCACACATCAGGGAAGTTTTGAGAAATGGCGCAGATGTAGAAGAATGATGCACCTACGATTTTGGAAACCGCAGATATGGCTAGTAGACAAATATGACAGACGAGATGATCCAGGCGCACACCTCACGAAATGGACCAAGGTATATGGAGAAGAGCCACAGCCTAAATGGGTACATTTATTCTATCATACCCTGGATGTCATACCCATGAATTGGTATACTGAGATGGAGCTTCATTGTGGTATGAGCGGATGGGATATCTTGTGCAAGGGATTTTTGTTAACATTCACGTTTGAAGATCATTGGTCAGATACTGTTGACGATGCGCTAAAGGTAGTAAAAATAGCTATCTTCAAAATATCCCAGGAGCCAATGGAAGTACTTTAGCTAGAATGGGTGACACAGTTGAGCTGTGCGCTAGAGTGTTATAACGTAAATGTTGAGGAGGATGATGAGGACCCATGAAATATTAACATTTCAGAAATGGAAGCCTGTCGTAAGATTCAAGGACCATCACTTGAAGACCTCGACATCTCCACGTCGCTAAAGACAAAGTAGGTTAACATTGGAACGGAGGCAGAGCCAAAGTACGCAACTCTTGGAGACTATTGGGATGATGCTATAGTGGATAAGGTTGTTGAGTTACTTCGTGAATACCACGACTTTTTCCCAACCAAAATTACGGACTTAAAAGTGATTGTTGGCGACTTAGGGATGATGAAGATGACCCTAAAACCTGATGCGAAGCTAGTTAAGCAGCGGCCATACCGCTTGAATACGAAGTATAAAGAAAAGGTCCATGACGAGTTAGAAAAAATGTTCACAACCGGAATTATTGAACCAGTGGAAGAATCTGATTGGGTAAGTCCTATGGTAGTACAGGAGAAAAAATAGAAGGGCGAAATAAGAATATGAGTGGACCTTAGGAAGCTGAACGATGCCTGTGTACACAATCCATTCCCGACACCATTCACAGATGAAGCACTTGAGAATGTTGGTGGTTAGGAAGCATACTCGTGCACGGATGGTTTCTCAGGGTACCATCAAATCAAGATCACGCCAGAAGATAGGAGCAAAATGACATTCGCAACAGAATGGGGCTGCTTTCAATACACTGTTATGCCATTTGGACTAAAGAACATGCCAGCTATATTTTCGCTCATTGTTGTGGCCACGTTCAAAGAATACATCCACAAGTTCTTGGAGGTCTATCTAGATGATTTGACAGTCTTTGGATTAGTTAAGCACCATGTAGCGAGCTTACGATTGATGCTGGATACTTGCCACCAACACCAGATTGCATTGAACCTTAAGAAGTGCACATTCCTCGTTCCCTTTGGAAACCTGCTGGGACATGTGGTCTGCAAACAAGGCATGATGGTGGATGATGTAGTGCAATATTGGGAAATGATGAGATATTGCAAAGATACGTACCTGAATTTGAACGAAGTTAGATCCTCGCAGAAGCACATGGGGGTGCTGCAGGAGGACACTATGTAGGACGTGCGACCACATAGAAGATTCTTCGTGCAGGATTATGGTGGCCAACCCTGCACCAGGATTCGAAAGTGCACTGTAAGGCCTGTGATATATGTCAAAGGACTGGAAAACCATCACAAAGGGACGAGATGCAACTAAATCCAGAAATGACATTGCAGTTGTTTGAAAAATGGGCAATCGACTTTGTGGGCCCGATTAAACCTCAAGGGAATATGGGTGTGCACTACATCATCACCACAATGGAGTACTTGACATGATGGGTGAAAGCATAGTCAATCAAGGACTGCATGGCCACTACGGCAGCGAAGTTTTTGTTCGAAAACTTTTTGACATGATTTGGCTATCTGAAAATCTTAATGAGTGATTACAGAACACATTTCTTGAATGAAACCATTAGCGTGCTCATAGAAAAGTTCTAGGTGTATCATCAAAAAAGTACACCGACCACCCACAAGCCAATGGGACAATAGAGGCATTCAAAAAACTACTAGATATTGCACTTACCAAAGTATGTAACGCGTAGCAAAATGACTGGGACCTATGTGTACCTGTCGTACTATGGGCGTACAGGACAGTGTGCAAGAAACTGATGAGACAGACACCTTTCCGATTAGTCTATGGCACATAAGTTGTCATGCCGATGGAATACATCATACCTAGTCTACGAATAGAAGCGCTCACAAGCATGATGGACTGTGAAGCTCTGGAAGAAAGGATCGCACAATTAAAAGAACTCAAGGAAGAGCAGTTTCTAGCTGGTTTCATCAGCAGGTACAAAAGCAGTGAGAAAAGGCCTGGCACGACTGCCATATCAAGTTGCGCACCTTCAAGGTAAACGACTTAGTGTTGCTGTATGACAACAAGTTTGAAAAATTTCCAGGAAAATTCAGAATCCACTGGCTAGGACCATATGTGGTTAAGGAGGTCGCAGACAGAGGCACAGTCTAGCTAGTCAAACTAAATGGAGAACCCTTCCCAAGAAAAGTAAACAACAATCACCTGAAACCCTACATAGGTGGGCCAGCTCTCTGACTAACCAGCCGAAGCACAATCTTCGAGACCCAAAGAGCTAGACAAAGTTGAAGGACTATAAACACATGTAACATATGTCGGTACCAAGGTAAGGAAACAATTCATACACGTATGGTTTAGAATCAAGAATGCAATAGGTACAGTACGCAGTGGCTCAGTGCGCTGCCGACATTCAAGCCGTCGAGACGAGATTGAAGGGGTGTCATGCGGAAAGAGTCAATTTTGCGGACAAAACCGACCTCCCTAGCAACCAAAGGTCGTCTAGTGACAAAAAAAACAATCAAGCACTATCTTTCCCTAAATATGCATTTAAAATAAAAGCAACCAAGTGTTTAAGGCTTACCTTTAGTCCAACGCTTGTTTGTTGTAGTCCAGCCTCTCTGATCCCGATGAGCTCCTTCTCCTTGAAGCCTGCATTCACTAACAAGAAAACAATTACATAGCACCTGAATAACTCATATAATAAAACATATTCATCATAAAGACCAAGGAGTTTATGAAACAAATTATATATAACAACTTGTTGAGAAAAATGAACTTAATTGTATTAATTGGAAACAAAAGAAACCATTACAACCAGTGCCTTGGTGTTGTGCAGGTCCCTCCCAGGGTCCAGCAAGAGTTCTCCTTTACTTTGATCAGCTCACCCACTTCCAAATGAAGCTAGGAAAGGATTGGAATCTCTCCTCTCAAGCTCTATAAGGGAGTCCTAATTTCAGCAGCATCTACCCTTAGGAATGTTCAGCTTTCAACCTCCCCTCCCTCTGGCCCAATTTATAGTGCTTTGGAGGCAGTTAATCAGGTCCACCATGAATGGGATAAGCCCCTCTTTCAATGGGATAGCTCCCCTCTTCATGGGATAAGCTCCTCTTTCATTAAGATGCATGAACCATCTGGAGGCGCTCAATCCACGTCAAACCATCTTCTAGAATGCTCTAGAATCGACCACAAGTAACTTTTTTGAAGTGAAACTTGCGCCTTTTGACCTTTACAGGAGTACGCACCTACCCCTTTATAGACAAAGCGTACAAGTACGCAGCTTTTATGAACTTGAGGTGAGTACACGCAGGTAAGGCTAAGAGAAACTGCGTAACCAGAGTTATATTGACTTTTAAGGACTTTCTCTCTTTCTTGGAGTTTGACATGAGGAGCAGAGGTATAAGACTTGCCAAGGAGGACAGTATGACTATTGATGGAGCCATACTGACTGCAAATAGTCATGGTGACAAATTTTAGTGTAACAGATTGCCCCCTAAAGTGCGAAGCTAGAAGGGAGGGGAGGTTGAAAGTTGAACATTCCTAAGGGTAGATGTTGCTGAAATTAGGACTCCCTTATAGAGCTTGAGAGGAGAGATTCCAATCCTTTCCTAGCTTCATTTGGAAGTGGGTGAGCTGATCAAAGTAAAGGAGAACTCTTGCTGGACCCTGGGAGGGACCTGCACAACACCAAGGCACTGGTTGTAATGGTTTCTTTTGTTTCCAATTAATACAATTAAGTTCATTTTTCTCAACAAGTTGTTATATATAATTTGTTTCATAAACTCCTTGGTCTTTATGATGAATATGCTTTATTATATGAGTTATTCAGGTGCTATGTAATCACTTGCTTGTTAGTGAATGTAGGCTTCAAGGAGAAGGAGCTCATCTGGAGGTGCTCAATCCACGTCAAACCATCTTCTAGAATGCTCTAGAATCGACCATAAGTAACTTTTTTGAAGTGAAACTTGCGCCTTTTGACCTTTACAGGAGTACGCACCTACCCCTTTACAGACAGAGTGTACAAGTACGCAGGTTTTATGAACTTGAGGTGAGTACACGCAGGTAAGGCTAAGAGAAATTGCATAACCAGAGTTATATTGACTTTTAAGGACTTTCTCTCTTTCTTGGAGTTTGACATGAGGAGAAGAGGTATAAGACTTGCCAAGGACGACAGTATGACTATTGATGGAGCCATAATGACTGCAAATAGTCATGGTGACAAATTTTAGTGTAATAGATTGCCCCCTAAAGTGCGAAGCCTGTAGTAGATTAGGGTTTCATATCATCTAGGAAGGGTGAAGTACTTTATCATTTCAAGGATTATCTTATGGAGAGCCCAGTCGGAACCTGCAAATATTCAACACAAAATACATGTATGAGATCATATCATCGCTGAGGTAGGCATTCCCATACTCAGATCAAAAAACTTTAACTAACAAACTAACTACTGCTCTGATACAGGAATGATTTCGTAGTACATCATAATCATAGACTCATGTAGACACAGTATGGACGCAGCCATCTGTTGATAATTAGTCTACTATATAATGAATACAAAACTCCTCGCAGCCTGGATGGCGGAAACTAGATCCAGGGTCTTCATTTCTACTTCCTGAAATAGTACGATTCTATCCATGCAAATAAATGAGTTTATGTCGAACATGGTAGAAACCACTTGATTACCAGTCAATGATGTAAACTGTTAACAAGTGTGAGAGAGACCACCAGTGATGTCAATGGTTCTCAAAGTACCCAGTACAATCCATGAGATGTGAATGAATGTGTTGATGTCGAACATGTCACTGAATCCTTCGATCGAAAGTCAAGGATGTAAACTGTTGTCGGAGGCGAGAAATCTGCCATTGATGCATGCAGATTTCAAGGTACTGATGATTTCTAGATCATCTTTCTAGATAATGTGCTGATGTCGATAGAAAGTGGTCCGTCGTAGGCAAGCCCACAACACGAAATCACAGATCAAGTTGAAGAAATGTAGCTGTAAGGACTGACTCAGGGATGGTCAAGATGGATGACAGGTATTTTGCAGATGAATGGTTTATTTGCAATGACCTCTTGAACACATAACGACATGACAGATGGCTTGGTGACAATTGACCCAAAGTTAATACCTGGCTGAAGACTTTCAATGTGGTTTGATCAACTGTGAGGCAAAGGATTTCCCAACCCAGGTGAATGAAAAGTGTCGTGTTCAAGATCGGTGATAAGGTTTCTCTGAGACAAAGGATAACAAATAGGCTCATTCTTCTCTCTTTTCCCCCACCATTTCTGGCAAGTACCTCTTTATTTTTTACAAGCTTGAGGAGGATAACATTTGCTTGATTATAAGCTCATCCTTCGGATGAGTCCAACTTAGTTTAGATTCGAACCCTAAGAAGGAGTGGTCTGTTCCTGTTTGTAATCGAACAGGTCCTTTACTGTGAAATTTTAATGAGTCCAGTATAGGAGAAACTCAGCGTTTTTCAATTTTAGAGAGTCTGAAAAACTTAAGAAGACTTCAGGGTTGACCTTTTTCGTAAGTTTGTGTCTCCCAAGCCCGAAAAAGTATAAAATAATACTTGAGAGAACCGCTTGATCTTTACGACCAAGGAGTACTTTCATGATTAGTGTCTTTGACCTGAAAAGTAAAAAGTGATCAAGGACACGTCGTTTTATTTCCAATATCGAATTTGAAACGATAAAAATCCGGCAATCTTTTCATGTTTTTACGGTCAAAAAAGGGTTATAAGAGGACCGTCTTTTAATTTCGTTTTAACGAGTGTAAAAGAAACGCTCGGCAATATTTTCATGTTTTAGGAGTCAGAAAAGGGCTTAAAGATGACTCTGATGTTTTTGTTTGTAAAAAATGACAATTTTCCCTGAAAATCCTTTATCCTGCACAAAAACCAACACATTACTCATACCTATTGATAATAGATAAAAATACTTTCAAAAATACCTTTTCATGGTGAAAAATAAACAAATTTACCATTTATTTACCCAAAAAACCTATAAAAAGGGCTTTTACCAATTCATTTTTACCATTTTACTGTTGAGGAGAGAAAAAGGGCTTTTGGCAAGAAACTTCCCGTGGACATTGCGGAGAATCCGACCGTCGAAATTGAACGCCGTCTCTTTCAAGTATTCTACAACATCCTCCTCTTCATTTTCATCTGTTTGGAATTCATTTTTAGGCCCTAGTTTCATCTTTTGGAGGCTTTGGGGTTTCAAGATCCGCCTTTCGGGGTACGCAGGTGCTCCACTGGTGACCTGCGTACCCCGACATTTTCTCAGTTGGGAAAATGTCGGGCGTACGCACCTTGCCTTAAGGGAACCTGTGTACCCACGCTCTGTTCCTAAAGGCAGGGTGCGTACCCCGCAAAACGAGTTTTCAAACCCCAATTTCTTCAAAATGGACCAAATTTTTTTGATTTTATTGAATCTAACAGATGTTTTTTGGTGTGTAGATTGCCCACCATGCTTGATTGGCGTGAGAGAGAGCACGAAGATGTTGCTTTGGCCGCCATTAATCATCAACCGTCAATTGATGCTTTGAAGGCATGCGACCTTTATAAATACTAGGCCATACCTGGCATGATGGCCCAAGTGAGATTTCTAGAGTGGCTGGTAGAAAGGTGGAACGTTCAGGACCAATGTTTTTACCTTGGAGGGCACCAGCTCGAGAAAGAGCCCTCAGATATTTACTTTCTCACTGGTTTGCCCAAGAGAGGCGAACACTTGACTCTGTTCGGGACTAGGCCGGGTGGCCAGTCCATCGCTAGTCTCCGACTAGAGTGGTGTAACACTCAAAACCAGGAGAAGGGGATAGAGATCAAAACTATATCCCGACCTGAACTTATGGTGATTTCCTTTACAGTTACCAGACTTTGCGGGGCTGTCGCTTTGCACATTGCCACTGGGTCCCAGATGTGGATGGCGATTGATTGCTATCGAGGAACCATTTTTAATTGGTGTGATGCTGTGTCGGCCAATGTAAAAGGCGAACTGACTCGAGCCAAAAAGGGACAACTGAAGACTTTTGGTTATGGGCCTTTAGTTGTGAGTTTCGGCTTAGAGAGGGTTCCGATGCTGATCCCACAGCAGCTCACTGTTGGCGTTGGGCTTCCTCGAGAGCCCAAATTGATGCGATGGGTTGCGGTTATGGCCCGTCATCCTGATGAGGGAATGGAGGTTGTTCGATTTACTCCGAAGTACTTTCACTGGTTAGAGGACCAGGTCTTTTCGATACAGGATTTTCCTTATGCCGGAGCTGATTTTCGTGGAGATCCGGACATGATTCTTCCACCGGGAGAACAATGGGATGATACAGGTAACTTCATTTTCCACAAGTTTTTAAATTATCTATTTTTTTGTTTTTATATCGTCTCAAAACTAACAGTGACAATTTTCAAAATGCAGATGTAGGCCCACGTCGACCAGCCAATCTCCGGCCTTTCGAGAGGAGACTACCAGTTGCAGCGGCACCGGCCCCACAGGACGAGGCCACAGAGACTTTAGCTGAGTTGGAGCATGACCTAGAGCGTCTTACAGCAGACATACCGGAGACTACCATAGATGATATTCCTATCAGGCTTCAGCGCTTTGTAGTCGGGGTCCCAGGACCTTTTAGGAGGTTCTTGTGTAGGGCGGCTCGTGCAGTGGTGTCATATAGAGATCATCACCAGTGATTGGATGGTCGTTTTTGTAGACACATGTGACATTTTGGTTTTTTGTACTTATCACTTTTGCCGATCATAAGGTGTTTTTCAACCTATGATCGAAGACGATGTATTTTTTGACACACTCCTATCTATATATATCATTATTACCGTCTTATTTTTTAAATCATGTTATGGAATGGTTTTAAATTTACATGTATGATTATTGCAAATGTTTATTTAACATTCGAGAAGCAATTGCATCTGCTAATGTATTTAAAGACCTTGGAATATGTTGATATTCAATGTAATCAAACTCACGTTCCAAGAGACGCACTCTCAAAAATAAACTTAATAACACTGGATTTCTAATGGCATACACTCTATTAAGCTGTAATACAATGAGTTCAGAATCTAACCTCACTATCAAACTCCGAATCCCAAATGAAATAGATTCAGACAATAACTCAATCACTGCACTGTATTCTGCAATGTTGTTTGTTGTTTGACCGTGGCTTACCCCATGCATAGAAACTAACTCGTCAGAGGGCGAATAGATAACCCAAACTGCGGAAGAGATATTCCGTGTACTACGACAAGCACCATCAGCAAAACCAATGTATGTTTGGAGAGGCATCGACATCTGCATCATCAAGAGTAAAACCAAGATAAGCCAGAATAACGATGAAAACACACTTTCTAAGATAAGCACACTCTCTAAACTAACAAACAAACCAGCTAGAAAGAAAAACTAACCTAACTAAAAATATCCATACCCATCTTTTAAGCATAATACCTCTTTAGGTAAAGTCCATTTCTGGGTTTACCCAAAGAGTCCCCATCAAAGTCTACCAGCTCATAGGCCCCTTTGGCAAGCTTTCGCTTGACAATATAGGGCCCATGCCACATAGGAACGAATTTTCCAGCACCTAATTTATCATTAGCTTGATCATATAATAACACTAGGTCTCCTTCCGAAAAATTTCGAGGGGTCACATTTCGATCATACTGAGCTTTCATTCGTTTTGCGTGAGTCTCGATTGCCAATGCAGCATCACGTCGATTCTCATCTAATTGAGCTAAGTATAATAAACGCTTCTCCTCTTTAGAAGTAGCTAGAAGTAACTCGATGGCCATTTGCAGTGACGAGATTTCGCATTCAATGGGTAGCACAGCTTCCAAACCATAAACTAGTTGGAAAGGAGTGAACCCTATTGATGTTTTCACTGAGGTTCGGTACGCCCAAAGCGCTGAAAATAACATGTTGTGCCAATTCGACCGATGAATACCAATGATTCGTCGGATCATGATAACTAAAACTTTGTTGATAGATTCAACCAGACCATTCGCTTGTGGATAATAAGGAGTTGAACTATCGTGACGCAAACCAAGCTGGCCTGTAAGTTCTGTCATCATAACGTTTTGAAAATGGCGCCCATGGTCAGTGATTATCGCTTGTGGGACACCAAACCTAGCAATTATGTGATTGAATACGAAAATTGCAGCTGTCTTGCCGTCTGCCTCGAATGTAGGCATCACCTCGGCCCACTTAGTAAAATAATCAACCGCAAGAATGATATACGCATGCCCCCTGGCCGAGTGAGGGTTACATGTAATAAAATCGATACCCCATTTGACAAAAGGACCAACGGCAATTATAGGGTGGAGAGGAGCAGGTGGAGCGTGCATCTTTTGATCAAACGCTTGACAGTTGTGGCATTTTCGGACCGCAGTAATACAATCTTTAAACAAGGACGGCCAGAAGTAGCTGGCGCGCAATATCTTTTGGGTTGTGGCATAGCCAGACATATGACCGCCACACGCTCCAGAGTGACAGTCATTTAGAACCCTTTCAGCCTCTTCGTGAGTTAAACAACGTCGGAAAACAGAGTCCACCCCACGGCGATAAAGAGTATCTCCAATATTTTGTATTGTTGGGACTGGAATCGAATCTTCCGACGTTCCGACCTTGAAGCTTTGGGCCGAAAGGATTGGGTCTGGAGATAGACGATGATATCCCCATACCACGAATCTAAAGTGATTATTAGAAACAGATATTCGTCCGCAATGGGCTCCTCTGCCACAGTTTCCATGTCAACACGCGGGAAGTCACACATTAACTCTCCAAAAACTAAAGATTTCTTAGACTTAGATTTCTCAAATTCCAAGTAGAACTCCTGCAGGATAACAATCCATTTGGAGTACTTGCCCCCTAGCAATTGTTTAGTCAAAATGTAGATCATAGGGTTGCAATCCGAAATGACTATAGTTTTACGGAGTAAAATGTAGTGATGAAAACGTTGGACAGCTTGAGCGGCTGCCAATGCCAATTTCTCCACATGTGAGTATTTTAGCTCAGTGGGATTTAATGTCCTACTAAGGTAATATATCACATGTTTCGTTCCGAATTCATCTTCCTGAACTAAGACCATTCCAATGGTGGAATGCGAGGCGGCGAGGTACAAAAAGTAGTCCTGGTTGTAGTTGGGAGGATGAAACAACGGTGCATGGGTCAATGTGTGTTTGAGTGCATCAAAATATTTCTGAGCTATCTCATCCCAAGAGAAGTGAGCATTATGTTTCAACAACCAGGTAAAACCCTTTGTAACCTCAGCGTAGTTAGGAATGAATCGTCGTAAAAAGTTTGTTTTCCCCTGCAAACTTTGGAGTTGGCAAAGACTCGAAGGAGGAGGAAATTTGATGATAGCTTCTACCTTCGAGGGATCGACGCGAATGCCGGCTTTCGAAACTACAAATCCTAGCAATCGTCCCACTTCTATACAGAAGACACATTTGTGTGGGTTCAACCGAATACGATAATGCCTACACCTCATGAAGATTGCTCGTAAATGGACAAGGTGATCAGCTCGATGTAATGAATGAGCGGGCAAATCATCGAGATACGGTTGCACAATGTGTTTGATGTCATGAAATGCATAAGACATCGCCCTTTGAAAAGTTGCTCCGGCGTTCTTAAGCCCAAAAGGTAATTTGCAGTAAGCAAATGTCCCCCATGGACAAATGAAAGCCATTTTTGGTTGATCGGCAGGTAGAATATTGATTTGATTGTAACCGGAAAAACTGTCCATAAAGGAAAATATTTCACTGCCGGCACAATCATCAATGATTTGATCGATATAAGGCGTTGGGTAGTTGTCCTTTGGACAAGCTCTATTAATGTCCCTATAGTCGATGCATATTCTTATTGTTCCCTGTTTTTTTTTAACCGGAACAATATTCGATACCCAATCCGTTAACGAGATCGAATAAATGAAACCTGCTTTCAACAGCTTTTCGACTTCTGCTTTAATTGCAGCAGCTTTTCGTGGGTAAATCTGACGCAAACGTTGCCGGACGGGTTTAGCATCCGGGTAAGTCTTGATCTCATGAACAACAATTGCAGGATCAATTCCTAGCATTTCCTCATAGGACCAGGCAAACACGTCGCGAAATTCTTGAAATAGGGCCTTGTATGTCTGAAGTTCATCATCTGTACACGAGGCACCTATATGAATATTTTCAACAATTCCGGGCTTAACTGAAATGTCAATGGGAAGAGTTCGAGAGATATTTCCCAAATTCAACTCTGAATCAGGATGTTTCATGGGATTCTGAGCCTCTTTGACATATTCAGCTGAAAAAACTGATGAGAAATCATTTTCAAAATGATCAACCTCAGGTAAAAACGAGGATCTATGATGGAGATCGTCCCATGGTAAGTCATCTATACACAGGACTTCACGAAGTTGTTCGTCAAATGACACAACTTCAAGAAACGCTATTAACTCCAAGGTTGATGTGAAAAGTGATTCCTCACGGACCACATTCATTTGATTGACTTTTGTTGAACACGGGTCGGAAAAAGACTGCACGACTTCATAGGAAATTTCATATGGACTCGACGGCATAGAATTACCAAATGAGTCTATTTCAGATTCAGAAGGAACGATCTAGGGATCGTCGTAATAAATAGTATCTGACGTAATCATATGAATGGTTGCAAATGAAGATGATGCGTTGAGCAGAGGAAAAGGAAAAGTTCCCAGTAAACGGCATCTTTAACTAATCCTACACCAACATCCTTATATGGTATATTCGTTTTACCGACATGCTGGATACTCTCTGAAGAGGTTGGGTCGGATGAAAAGTAAGTCAACTGGTCTATTGTTACGATCTTTCCATTATGTGGAAGCTTTATTACTCGGAAGACCGATGAAACGACCGCTGTCATAGCGTAAGTCCAACTTCGACCCAAGAGAAGGTTGTAGTCTAGAGGGGCATCAACCACCTCCACATCTAGACTAACGGTTTTTCCTTCAACCCCTATAGGAAAATCCTGTAGAATGCCAAAAGGATGGAACCCATGGCCATCAAAGGCCTTAAGAATCATCGGGGATTGATTTAGTGAAGGAGAACCAAGCGATCTCCAACACTGCATTGACATAATACACGTGGAAGCTCCCTCATCAATTACAGTCTGATGAATAGGCCTGTTTTTTACTATCACTGGGATCTGGAAAGCCATTTGATGAGGCAAAAGCGGTGTACTATTTTCTAGATCAAAGATTATTGGGTTCGGGTCCTGAACATCAACAGCTCCTATAGCCGAAAAAAGTAATTTGCGTTGTGCTGGGCATGATTGCAGCACTTCCAAAACCGACATTGCTGAGGGTGAAACAGCTAAGTCCTCAACAATGTTGTAATTCTGGGCCGCTCTCGCATGTGGATTGAAAGCAGACCTTCGAAGTACACCCTTGGCGGGCGGTTTGATTACTAAGTCTGGGTTAGGTTTTTTGATCTGTAGTGGATCGGAACCGGGAGCTGAGGTTGATGGATTAGAATGAGAAGATTCTGCTTCTTTCGATCCATCAACAGGACTTTTAATACCATAATCTTGCGATCGAGTCGCAATCCTTACATGAGACATCATCAAAATGGGTTCTTCATTGGCACTCGAGGAAGAACCTATCATTTTGCTATCTTTCGGAAACAAATCCTTCAAGACAGCAGGAATTTGGGAACCTTTGACGATTTTCGCAACCTCTGCTCGATGAGGGCAGTCTTTTGTAAAGTGTTCTTCTTCACAAATAAGACATGGATAACGAGGCTTGCGTTTTTCATCATTGGATTCCGCCTTTTCAGTTTTCTCCTTTGGAGTTTTGTCTGCTTTATTCTTCTTCTTGCCTTTCTTCTTCCCACCGGATTTTGATTTGGCCGTAGATGACTCTACAGCGTGAATATCAGCGGAGAGTTCGGTAGAACAATCTCCTGTCGGGGAGTCTGGTAAGGTTATAATAGGAGAAGAATTCTTGGAAGACTTCTTCTTGCTTTTAGTATTCACCGTACCAATCATGCCATCAGCAGCATGAGACCCTGACGGAGCAGCAGCGATTTGATTTGACTTAGGAAGATCTGGGATCTTTTCGTGTAACGTAGCTGACTAAGTATAAAATAAGTCAAGGTATTGCGCTTGAGCAATCACTTGCTCCTCAGTAACTACTCCGGTCTTAGCTACGTCTTCAGTAATCTTCGGTAATAATGATTTAACAAACCATTCAACTAAGATCTGGTCCGGGATAAAAACTTTCACTAACCGGCTTCGACGTCTCCATTCATGAATATGATCGGAAATATAAGTGGACGTTGATTGTTTTAATGAAGTTAGTAACTCCGTGCCATTATCATATCTGACCAGCAACTGAAAATGAGTTAGGAACGAGGTAGCTAACTGGCTAAAATTATAAAAAGAGGCCCGTGGTAACTCAATGTACCACTTGGCCACGAGACCAATGAGAGTGCACTGGAAGAGACGTAAGCGGATCGAATCATCCGAGATGGAATTCGAGGCACACCAGAGGTGGTAAGTCATCACATGATTCGATGGGTCCTCTCCAGACTTACCCTCAAACTTGGGAATGTCACTGGGCAACTTATTCGGCATATTCGGCCAAAACGGAAGATAATTGATTGGATCGTTCGTTAGGCGCGACAAGTCTGGTAAATCCAAAGTTGCGATAAACGGCAGCTGCCGATTAGGATCCCTAAAACTCTGGGTCATTATACCAGCCCCAGGAGGAGGATATCCAGGATAACTAGGAATAGGAATCGCATTCGAGATATTGTATCCTCCTGGAAAACCAGGATTAACCGGACCGTACTGGGGTTGTTGTGATTGTTGATAAGTGTACCCAGGATACGGTTGATACTGGTAAACTGGCTATTGGACAGCAGGACCGAATTGGTACTGTCCCTGGTACGGTTGATAAGTGAATTGCGGTTGACTTGTGACAACCGTACTTAAACCAGGTTGTCCTACAGGCATCTGAACCGTAGTTTGAATCGTAGATCCAGACGATGGTAAAGATGTCTAAGGAATAGTTACAGGGACAGTAGAAACCGGAGCTGTCGATACTCCAGAAGTAAGTGTGGTAGATGGAACAGATGTTGCGGTAGTTGCAGCAGTCGTTTGAGATGGAGTACGAGGCGAAATAGGCCCAGACTGAGAAACTACCAAAGGTACAGAAGTTTGAATATTAGACTGGACTGGTTGCTGAGGTGGACCAGAAACTAAGGGTTGTCCAGTTTGAGATGACAACTGTACACTTGGCTGCAACACCTGTTGAACTTGTGATGGATCCCACACTATGTTTATTCTGGGGTATTGACCCATAACAGGTTGAGGATATTGAGATCCATAACCGGGTTGAGGGTAGGATTGATAATTGAAAGGCACATTTCCCGTACCTTGAACATAAGATTGACCTTGGGGTGGTTGGAAACTTTGACTCGAGTACTGACCTTGGGGTAGATACCCTTGAGGCATGTACTGATACTGGGGTTGACCTTGAGCTATAAATTGATACTGGGGTTGACCTTGGGGTACATATTGAGTCTGGGGTTGACCTTGAGGAATGTAATGTACTGTAGGCACGTACTATCCTTGAGGTTGCCCCCTAGATGCAAATTGTGTACCTTGAGGTTGCCCCCCAGGCGTTAATTGAGGCTGTCCCCCAGGCGGTAACTGGCCACCTTGAGGTTGAGAAACAGGAATAGAACCTGACATCATAAGAATGTCTTCTACACTCAACGGTTTTGCACCATTGCTTCCAGTGAACATCCTTTGTTCAATGGGTTGAGGAGATGCTCCCGAAAAAGTACCAGACAAAGACTGATATCCGGCAAGAACAGAAGGACCACCGTACAAAAAAGATTCAGGCGATTGAGTAAACATGGACGACTGACCTGACATATTTACGGGAGTATAAATACCCCTAGGTGGATAAGAAACTCGAGGTGGTGAAAAACTTGACATTGAGTTGTCCAAATAATTAGTTAAAGAAAGATACCAAGTAGTACTCCTAGGTGGACTGTAAAAAATGGATTCACGCTCCCTTAGATCAATAGTAGGTTGATTTTCAGGGATAGGGATGCCTATTTCTTCTTCCGGAGCAAGCTCTTCAATAGCTATCAAACCAGAAGGAAGATTTTCGATGATGACTCTTTCTACCCTAGGTGAATTAGGAGCACTAGAAACTGGAGAGACTAACCCCGATGTTGGAGTAACAGGTTCAGATATCTAAGGTTCTTCGCCTATATCACTAGTAGATGAAAAACTACCAGCAAGTTCGGAAACTAAAACAGCTTCAGGATTATAACCTGTTTCTAGACTTTGGTAATCAAGATGAACAACCAATGAAGACTCTCCTTCTTCAGGTGACCCTACTTTACTGCCACTAGGAGTTACAAGGACTTTCAAACCTTCGTAATGGCCTGGGACGTCTTCAGGAGGTTGGCCCCGAAGTCTACGGGACTTCCTCAACAAATCAGCCATGGTTACAACCTCAGGAGACTGGCCCCGAAGTCTACGGGACTGTCTTGGTAATTCAGCCACGGCTAAAAACTTTTAACTACTGCACACGCAAACAAAGTAAAATCTCAAAGCAAACTGCCTAAAGTCTCTAAAGAACCAAACAAATTCGAATCACACGCCTAAAGAATCTAGGGCGTCAAACCAAACACAAACAGTAACCTTCTGGACCGAAAACACTAGTTGGTGATGAAATCCAACATCGCCGAATTCAGTACAGAAGTGGCGGGTGGAACAATTACCCCGGCAACCTGCTTAATGAATAGACTGGACCAAGTTCCTCCACTTAAACCGTCTCAAGTGAAGTGAACCCCCCAGAAAATCCAAGTGAGTCTAGCCGACGTCTGCTTCAGGTACAGTGGGATCTTCCCTCCACCGTCACCTTGGGTAGAATCCTAAAGATAATAGTCACTAAGGTTACCAACAGCAACAAATATACCTAGGGGAACAGTCTACGACCCGATAGCACGCAAGGGAAGAGTAACAATCTCAATCCCCTTGCCGGCTCCTTGACAATAATCCAAGGTTTACCGACAAGTGACCCCAGGCTCCTCGACAATGGTTAATCTGAGGTTTACCGTTTGTAGTACGTGCGTATCTGGCGTCGTTCCCAATGAAGGAGGATTGATTCCCTCACTGGTTCGGACACGGTCTCGTGCTTCTCATTTAAGAGGAGCTTTCCCAGAGTACAAATGAAACAGTTGGATTTATCCTACCACAAGATAAGCTACTTGTTTGGTTTTACTGTCTTGGAGAGTTAATTACTCTCCTACTCCAAGACACTAGCCTGATCTATATTGGTGTTTCAGAGCCCTAGTAAATAAAAAGTTACTAAGTTGATTTTACTTTAAGCGTTAATTTTTATGGCTTTTCTTTAGGACAAAAGGTAGTGGAGATGAAACTGATGGTGTGTAGACTCGACTCAAATCCACTAAAAAGATGCACCTAAGATGAAACAAAACAATCTTTCCTTTTCAATGAATTCCCTAGCTAAGAGAGTTGGAGAATGCAAAACTTATAAAGACAACTTTCTTGGCAATGAAAATCAAAGAAACAATCTCTTTTATCCTTTCCAAAGCACACAACACATGACCACTAATTATTTCACGAAAACTTCCTTTCTCTTTTCAAAGACTTCAAACGCTACTAAAACAAACTTTCCTGAAAAGGGATTTTGTATTTTTCCTATTTAACAAAACATGTAAAACTACTTAACAAAAAACAATTTTAAGATCTATGACAATCAAATCACTCTAAGATCTATGAAAACGAAAATCAATTTTAAGATCTATGCAAATCTAAGAGAAATTTACCTAAAAGCAAATCTAATGAGGTAAAATCCTACAAAATATAATTCCAGGATATTTTACTCAGTTACAATCCAACCAAGGACTAATTCATGCAGAATCATAAACTAGTCAAAAACAAAATAAAAAGTTTTTGTTCTTTTTCTTAAGAATGAAATTCACAGCTTAACCAACAAGCCTTCTCGAAATTCCGCAAAGAGACAACACAAAGCTAGGTTTCTCACAAAGGTGGATTTTACGAAAGGTCTGACTCCTAAGAAGACTGAAAAGACCAGGGAGATTCAAGGTTTTTACAACTTCCAAAGCCAAAGTCACTACAAGACCAATGCAAAAATCAAACCCAGGGCTAGAATCTCTATGAACTTCACTAAAACCCTTGACGCTAATGAAACAAGCTTAGATGAAAACTTTTGACAGGTAAACAGTGGATCTGGGTAGCAAAAACAAGCTATAAACAAAATCTAAAAGAGAAAAAGGAAAAAATTGAAATTTTCTAAGCTTTTGATAGGGGTACGCAGGCAACCTATTTGCACAGGTGCGGCCACGCTCTGTGTACACAACAAAAGTGCGTACAGGTACGCACTGTGCTTAATGCAGAGGGTGCGTACTGCTCTCAAAATCAAGAAAAATAAAAACTAACTCAACCCTAAGCTATTCCACCCAAATTCACAATCAATCAGTCAAAAACTAGAAAGAAATCAGATTTTCTCAAATCAAAGTATCAATCAAAAGAGAAGTCAATCAAATCCATGGATTCCCCAGTGGAGTCGTCATTTTGTCATGTGGAAAGAGTCAATTTTGCGGACAAAACCGACCTCCCTAGCAACCAAAGGTCGTCTAGTGACAAACAAAACAATCAAGCACTATCTTTCCCTAAATATACATTTAAAATAAAAGCAATCAGGTGTTTAAGGCTTACCTTTAGTCCAACGCTTGTTTGTTGTAGTCCAGCCTTTCTGAACTTGATGAGCTCCTTCTCCTTGAAGCCTGCATTCACTAACAAGCAAACGATTACATAGCACCTAAATAACTCATATAATAAAACATATTCATCATAAAGACCAAGGAGTTTATGAAACAAATTATATATAACAACTTGTTGAGAACAATGAACTTAATTGTATTAATTGGAAACAAAAGAAACCATTACAACCAGTGCCTTGGTGTTGTGCAGGTCCCTCCCGGGGTCGAGCAAGAGTTCTCCTTTACTTTGATTAGCTCACCCACTTCCAAATGAAGCTAGGAAAGGATTGGAATCTCTCCTCTCAAGCTCTATAAGGGAGTCCTAATTTCAGCAGCATCTACCCTTAGGAATGTTCAGCTTTCAACCTCCCCTCCCTCTGGCCCAATGCCTATATTTATAGTGCTTTGGAGGAAGTTAATCAGGTCCACCATGAATGGGATAAGCCCCTCTTTCAATGGGATAGCTCCCCTCTTCATGGGATAAGCTCCTCTTTCATTGGGATGCATGAACCATCTGGAGGCGCTCAATCCACGTCAAACCATCTTCTAGAATGCTCTAGAATGGACCACAAGTAACTTTTTTGAAGTGAAACTTGCGCCTTTTGACCTTTACAGGAGTACGCACCTACCCCTTTATAGACAGAGCGTACAAGTACGCAGGTTTTATGAACTTGAGGTGCGTACACGCAAGTAAGGCTAAGAGAAACTGTGTAACCAGAGTTATATTGACTTTTAAGGACTTTCTCTCTTTCTTGGAGTTTGACATGAGGAGCAGAGGTATAAGACTTGCCAAGGAGGACAGTATGACTATTGATGGAGCCATACTGACTGCAAATAGTCATGGTGACAAATTTTAGTGTAACAAGGGGCTCCACGCCAAGATCACCGCACCAACAAAGTGACTTGAGACAAGTCATGATGATTGTATTGGGGGTATGTTGGGCATGGAATCCCCCCACAACATGTTTTGGGGCTCAAAGCCAAAGTTTTGGTCAAATGTATTGTAAGACTTCGTGAATTGTGAGCACAGAGTGCGAAGTATAGGTTAAGTTATAGGGTTGTCTACCCTGAGTATTGTAAAGTAATGTAATGTCATGTCGGCCTACCTATGGTTCGTGGACCATGGGATTGTATAAATAGAGTAAGGCTCTAAGTTGTAAAGAGAGCACATTGGAGTGATAGACAAATATGAATGGTTCGAGCATAGAGTAAGATTCTAAGTGTATTGGGTCATAGTATTAGGAATAGGCTCTGCAGCGAAGTGTGTAGAGGCCTAGTAGAGTCTGTAGCTGAGTGCGCGGACCCCTGTAGCTGAGTGCGTAGGGCGGTGTCGATTATGTAATCTTGAACGAAGAATAATAAAGAGAATTTGATTCCAATTTTTGTGCATCTGCTTGTATATTTCTTTATTTACATTTATAATGTTTTTTTTATCATGCACACTTATATGATTGTTGGATATGTTGTTAATTATCACTAGTCTTACAGAAATAAGTTGAGTAATCGGGTAATAAAAAATTAAATAGAAAGGAACTTGGGTATGATATGGTCGCGCCCCGAGTAGGGTTGCACAAAAGCAACATCACAGGTTGCAAGGGACTAAGAGGTGCACGAAGCGACGTGCACAGGGTCAAATCGTGGACCACCAGAAGCTCATCAGACATCCCTAAGGTGCAGAAACTTGGTTATAGCACCCTCCCATACTACTTCGGGTGAGACCTCAGTCCGCACTCCATGGATTGTTGCTCAAAGGGCCTATAGTAGTAGGATTTACTTGGATAAATCACCTCTGAACCTGGGTCAAGCCCATACAAGCCAGCACGAAGGTGGAAGACTTACTATTTTATAAGCTTTCGGCCAAGTGTCATTTTTCCCTTGATTGTATACATGCACGTCTTAAAATTAAATCCATCTAGATCTATTTAATTGACACCTCTAGATATCATATGTATATTCAATATTGGATCTATAGAAATCCCAATGATATCAAGGAACCTTCAGTGGAGTTTGCGGTGCTTTTCCCGGTGAGTTTTTCTTTTGTCGTCTTTTGTCACTTTTTTCGTCACTTTTTATCATTTCTCTTTTGTGAGTGTTGTTTTCCTAGTTTCTTTTCATGTTTTGTATAATTTTAATATATAGTAGCTTGTAAAAGTGTTGATTTAGTTTTACATTCAACTTTCATAAGTGTCACATTAGTTTTCTTGTTTTTTCTTGTCAATGGTCGTCATTGCAACTCTTCTTGCATGATTATTTTTCCTTTTGCATGTTGATATTTTACACTTTTTTTGCACTGATCTATCTATACTTAGTCATATGTGCACTTTAATATGTACCAACGCTCATATTTTCTTTTTTCCCATACTCTCACCGAGTAGATCTGCTCATCCCTTCACAATTTTTCATCTTGTCTAGCTAGGCATTGCGTAAGTCTGAGGCTCAAGCTCTCAGCTTGGCCTTTGAGACTGCTTAATGCATAGTATAGGCTAACGCAACTATGCATTGTGCTATTCTAGGGATCATGCCAGCCCCCTTGGCCATTAAGACATTGAAATGCACAATATTTCCCACAGTCTATTGTTGGCATGAAAGAGTCATCAAGGGAAGACCCTGGGTTCAAGCGCGGAGAGCCAACAATGGTTCGTTATAGTCTAGGTCAATGCCGGAATTTTCACCTTACCCAAGGGGTAAGGAGTCTCACCCGAGGCGTGCCACAACTAGAAGTAAGAAGGTTTCGTCATGGAGTCAAGGGAGCAACAACTGAAGCATCAACCGATAACAGATATATAACATTACACACATAGTAGAGATAACATCATACCATATAATACACAGAAACTACTAAATGCATGCATCTGACAAGACGTTACAAAATTTTAAATAGGTCATCACATCATGTACGCTTATACACATTATACTTCGCAACCAATTTGGACTTTCCTTTCTATTAATTCAACAGTAAAACAATACAATACATCTCAGCATTTGCCACAAGTAAATATAAGGAATACCTGTGTACAGACTCACGGGCTTGTTCTCAGTCCCAAAGGTCCTGCTCAACTAAACTCCTGCCTTCTGGTATCAGACTACTGCAACCCGCTATCCTCTCTACAATGCCAACCTCAACAGCCTCGCCAACCAACCCCTCTTCCTTACTGGCCCTCTCCTTTTATATTTCTCTCTACCACTTGGACTGCCAGTTCTTGCTCAGTTGTTCTTCCCCTCAGCTGATCCTTCTCCTTCCTATCCGCTCGGTTAACTTTGTCTTCCGCTGCCACCTTGTCATAACCCTTTCGCAACTGCATGTTCCTGCTTTGCTGTCTAGCTGACTCCCCCACAAGCTAACCATTGTTGCCATCCATTTCCTCCTCATTATTTGGTCAACCAAAATTGATCAACACCTTTAAAAAATTAAAATGAAGGCCCCAACAGGCCCCGACCACAATTCTTTGACTTGTCCCCAAGTCAATTCATTTTTGCCTCAGTTGGCCCTGCTGGTATTTCCATGGGTTCTTTGGTTGATGGTTGCACTATCAGTTGCACTGGTTCTGCTAACTACTGGGCTGGTGCTTCTTTCGCTTCGACCATTTCTCGCAAGGTGGTATCTATTCCCACTGCACTTTCCTCCTTCTAACTTTCCCCAGTTCCAAACGAAGGCTCCAACTTCGGAACATCTGCAATGCTTTGCTACCTAAATTCTTTGTAATTCTGAATGGAAGTTTCCCATCCAGCGAGGATTACATTGGTATGTTGAGTGAATTAGTCGGCCGACTGTGACGTTCACAGGAGTATGCACCTACCCCTTTACAGACAAAGTGTAGAAGTACGCAGGTTTTATGAACTTGAGGTGCATACACGCAGGTAAGGCTAAGAGAAACTGTGTAACCAGAGTAATATTGACTTTTAAGGACTTTCTCTCTTTCTTGGAGTTTGACATGAGGAGCAGAGGTATAAGACTTGCCAAGGAGGACAGTATGACTATTGATGGAGCCATACTGACTGCAAATAGTCATGGTGACAAATTTTAGTGTAACAGATTGCCCCCTAAAGTGCGAAGCTAGAAGGGAGGGGAGGTTGAAAGCTGAACATTCCTAAGGGTAGATGCTACTGAAATTGGGAATCCCTTATAGAGTTTGAGAGGAGAGATTCCAATCCTTTCCTAGCTTCATTTGGAAGTGGGTGAGCTGATCAAAGTAAAGGAGAACTCTTGCTGGACCCTGGGAGGGACCTGCACAACACCAAGGCACTGGTTTTAATGGTTTCTTTTGTTTCTAATTAATACAATTAAGTTCATTTTTCTCAACAAGTTGTTATATATAATTTGTTTCATAAACTCCTTGGTCTTTATGATGAATATGTTTTATTATAGGAGTTATTCAGGTGCTATGTAATCGTTTTCTTGTTAGTGAATGCAAGCTTCAAGGAGAAGGAGCTCATCTGGAGGTGCTAAATCCACATCAAACCATCTTCTAGAATGCTCTAGAATCGACCACAAGTAACTTTTTTGAAGTGAAACTTGCGCCTTCTGACCTTTACAGGAGTACGCACCTATCCCTTTACAGATAGAGCGTACAAGTACGCAGGTTTTATGAACTTGAGGTGCGTACACGCAGGTAAGGCTAAGAGAAACTGCGTAACCAGAGTTATATTGACTTTTAAGGACTTTCTCTCTTTCTTGGAGTTTGACATGAGGAGCAGAGGTATAAGACTTGCCAAGGAGGACAGTATGACTATTGATGGAGCCATACTGACTGCAAATAGTCATGGTGACAAATTTTAGTGTAACAAATTGCCCCCTAAAGTGTGAAGCCTGTAGTAGATTAGGGTTTCATATCATCTAGGAAGGGTGAAGTACTTTATCATTTCAAGGATTATCTTGTGGAGAGCCCAGTCGGAACCTGCAAATATTCAACACAAAATACATGTATGAGATCATATCATCGCTGAGGTAGGCATTCCCATACTCAGATCAAAAAACTTTAACTAACAAACTAACTACTGCTCTGATACAGGAATGATTTCGCATTACATCATAATCATAGACTCATGTAGACATAGTATGGACGCAACCATCTGTTTATAATTAGTCTACTATATAATGAATACAAAACTCCTCGCAGCCTGGATGGCAGAAACTAGATCCAGGGTCTTCATTTCTACTTCCCGAAATAATACGATTCTATCCATGCGAATAAATGAGTTGATGTTGAACATGGTAGAAACCACTTGATTACCAGTTGTAGAGTCGTTAATATGCCATTATTATTATCACTTTTGAACACTTATTCCACCCATTTCTACCATTCTTCATCATGCCATTTATTATAATTTATCATTTAAATCCATTTTATTAATTATTTATGCTCTCATGAATAAATATTATTTATTCTCCTTTATTTCTAATAAATTGATGATTATGCATTATTTTACCAATGATAGTGCTAATAAGTTGGTTATAACATTATTCACCATTTTTAGCCTCCAAGGTAACTTCCAGATTGAAGATTTGATTTTTAAATCTGCCAACTCAGAAATTCGCTGGTTTAAGGAGTGACAGTTTTGCGGTTGAGATTCTGAGCAAATGAAGACGAATTTGGAAAATCCGGAACATGGGTTTTGTCCAGAACGGGCCCAATTATCTTCTTAAAGAACAGTTTTCCCAAATTCGGCTTGTACTAAGAGAAACGCAGGGTTCTTTGAGCACGATTTTCTCTTATTTGCAGTTGCGGCCGTCCTCCAAATCTCAGCTGCAATGCCAAATTCGCCTTGTTCTTGTTGATCAAATGGTTAGAGGCAAACCAATTTTGTAATAGGAATTATGTTGTACTTATCCTTATTGTAACTTCTCTCTGATCTCTCTCTATTTAAATGAAAACAGAGATCAGAGATGGGGATGATTTGAGTGAGACGTGATGATGGATTTGGGGAATGAGAAATGATGGACAACAATGGTGGATTATTCATGCTGTAATTCTTAAGCTTTGCTATTGTAATGATTCCACAATTGGCTGATTAATAAATGATTTGGGAGTGTTGTTCAATTTTCTCATTCTGAAGTGACCCCGCAGCATCCGCTGGCGGCTAAGGGCCCAGCCTCTGGTGGAGTACGCTGCTGCTGCTGTATATTATCTTTTTGGTTTATGCGTGGTTTGTATTATCAGCTTGAATTGGTAATCTGGTGTGATTTATTATCTTATATTGCAGTTCTGTTATATTTCATATATCGCTCTCTGCAACAAGAAAGTCGTAATGTGCATTCTGATCTTATAACGTATTGCTATCTCTTTAAAGTCGTTAATGTAACATTGATGTTCTCTACAGAATGATTTAATTGCGGAGTAATCAAGCTGCAACCTTCTTAAGCTGGTATTATTGTATTTGTCCATGGTTTATACTTCATAAGATTGTTGTTCAAATGACATTGTGGTTCCATTATGAATTGCAATCGTTACCCTTTCCAACCAGGATTAATACTTGCGTATCAGACTCAGATTACCATTTCTTAATATCGTTGTACGTTGTGTGCATTATTTATTTTAGCACCGTAGGCTGTTCCATATTTCATTTCCAATTAGTTTCCATTCTATTTCCTTTTGTTGTCTGATTTATTTGATTTGGCTTGGTTGTTGTTTGCTTTCATTAAAACAGAGTTTGCTGTTCAGATTCCTTTAATTCTAGTTTGTTGATTCCATTTACGGCCGTTCCATTTTAGACTTGCTGTTCCATTTATTTTCTGCTGTCCATTTACTTGTATTTATTGCTTTGGTGTGAGAGAAGGTCTAAAGCTGTAGTGAGTCAGCAAGTCGCTGCTTAGCTCCCAGATCTTTGGTCCATGCTCTAATTTCCATTCCATTTACTTGCATTTACTGTTTTAGTGTGGGAGGAGGATCAAGGCTGTCGTGAGACACAGCAGACGCTATTATGCTCCCAGATCCATGATCCATACTCTAATTCCTTTTCCTTCATCAATTTCTAGAGGAATGAGTTATTGCTACTGCATCCTCGATTGGTGGTTATTTGAATGAATGATTTAGTTTCTTGTTGTTCAAATTAGATTTTGTTTCCAGCTTTCATTTACTTTTGCATTTTAAGCACTATACTACAAAACATTACTCTTGAGTAAATAGCCGCCTCAGACAGAGTACACTCTTGAAATAAAAAGTCATCCCTGGGTTGATAATTAATGTGAAGGTAATTAGGGGTTCAAAAGACACCTTTTTATCGCCCCACATTTTGGCGCCGTTGTCGGGGAGAGTGTAGCTATTTCTAAAGAGTAGTGTGAATCTGATGAGTGCCTGTTAGGGAAGAGTTGGATTTTAAAAACGGAAGGTAAGAACCTGCGTACGGAGCATGTAAAAGCCCTGCTCCACTGTCCGCTTTCCTAACAGATTTGCTCTTGCTTTATTGTGTAGAAGTAGATGTTTGAATTTTTGTGAATGACTAGGAAAAAATAGAAATTTTGAAAAATAAATCACATAATTTCACTTAAGTGGTGATGTAAGCACCACCCATTTCACTAACTAATTGACAGGAATATTGGAAGAAGGAGCTTCGAAGGAACACATGAAGGACATCTTCTGTTATGGTAAGAAACTGCCCAACATTTTTTTGAATTTCCTGCTCAACTAATTCCACACCTTCACCGCAATAAACCAGTACAACATGCTTACAGTGTTGAACTGCCAAATTGACCTACCCTTCCCACCCATTCTATCTCACATGCGCTATCAAAGAAAATTTATAATGAGATTCAGAATGTTTTAAATTCAAAAATTGTAGAAGCTATGGAAAAAAAATGAGGTTTCTTGTAGGTTACGCCAACAAACCATTTTCAAAGCTCAAGAACTTCATGGTATGATGGGAAATCAAGAAAGTAACGGATATATTGAAGATTGGTTTCACTCCATCACGTGTTTGCATCATCACTCCATACTTCAAAATTTTTGAAACCATCTTTTCAAGGGAAGTTGGCTTCTCATACCCTAATTTTTATCAACATGCATTTTTCGAATTTGGGTATGTGCATACATGAGGCCTTATTTCTAACATGGTTCCACTGGAAATACTCTTATACATAAACATATTCAATTCTCAAAGAAGAGTAGGATAGTGGAGAAAATAAAATAAATAAAGAAATAAACACATTTTGTAAAACTAGTTGTTTCTTTTGTTGCAACACGCTATTGAAATCAACATTGGTGATAAATATTTCAATCTATTTGTGTATGTAGATGAATCATAATAGAAATAATAATTTCTACAAACACTCATTTTCATTTTTATCACCAATTTAAAAAAATGCTTGAATATCATTTTTTTGGCTTGCGGGCTTGATGAACTTTCGGGAAAAACAGTCGGGACAGTCATGTTTTGAGGGACCAAAAGTGAATATTTTTAAAACCTGTTTCTACCCTAGGTAGCCCTTGATGTCTACTTTCTAACCCAATTTGAACCACTCAATTTGGATTTGAAACGAAAAAGTTAGAACCAAAACATTGACCGGTTATCTAGCGGGCAGCTCAGGAACAGAGTTGGGACAGTCCGTTTTTGGAGGCCTAAATGAATGAATTTTTAAAACCTGTTTCTATGGTAGATTCCCCTATGAATCTAGTTTACAATTCAATTGGAATCACTCATTTTCGATATCGTATGGGGAAGTTATGATCAAAATACTGACTGTCTATCGTAAATCAGCACCCTTAAAACTATGTCTTTCCGGTTGTTCCTTAAAGTATTTGACCTATCAATTCTTCTTGTCTTCAAAACCTGTTTCTATTGGAGATAAATAAATGAATCTACTTTCATTTCCAATTTGAATCATTCGAATCCGACATCAAACGAAAACGTTATGCTTGAAATATCAACTGTTGGTCTAAGCCGGGTAATCGAAAATGACTCTATTATGCAGGTTGTTCTAAACAAATTTGACATATCATATGATTGAATTTTTAAAACCTGTTTCTACTGGAGATAAACCTTTGATTTAGCTCTCATTTGGCTTTGGAATCACTCGATTTCGACGAAAAACAAAGAAGTTGTGATTAAAACACTGCGGGCTAGCATGATTGGCCATTGCTCTCCCGCAAGTGACAGATAAATTTTACTTTGTTATTTTCTCAATGGATTTGTTATACGGAGTAACTACTTGTTGTTTTTTGCATAATTCTTGGATTAGGGGAGCCCGATCACCTCTCTTTCTCCATGATTGAATGTTTTATTGCAGGTAGACACTCGTTTTTTGCAGGTCCTGGGAAAATAAAGAAGCTCAATTTATGGACGAGTGATTTTTCAAAGAAATTTTTATAAAACAAAGGAATTTTATCCAAATCATTACCCAACGGATTCATAATAGAACAAATGAAGAATTGATTTCAATTTCAAGATTCATGTCTTGTCACTGCTGCCAAAACATTTTTCAAAAAAATCATTTTTTTACATAATATCATAGCTGTTGTAACTCAATTTACATATTGTTTTTTTTAATATAATAAAAAGTTGTTTCTTTTCTAATTTCTTTTATATTTTGTGTTTCAGGTGTTGCTTCATTCAAAGTGCAACTCATCCTCAGCATCAATGCAGTGAACAACTAATTCATTCTTTGCGTGTTTTTGCTATTTTTGCTGTTCCTTTTCGAAATGGAACAGCATTTGTGTGATTTTGCTGTTCCTTTTCGAAATGGAACAGCACTTGCGTGTTTTTGCTGTTCCTTTTCGAAATGGAACAGCATTTGTGTGTTTTTGCTGTTCCTTTTCGAAATGGAACAGCACTTGCGTGTTTTTGCTGTTCCTTTTCGAAATGGAACAGCATTTGTGTGTTTTTGCTGTTCCTTCTCGAAATGGAACAACATTTGTGTGTTTTTGTTGTTCCTTTTCGAAATGGAACAGCATTTGTGTGATTTTGCTGTTCCTTTTGAAAAGGAACAACACTTGCGTGTTTTTGCTGTTCCTTTGCGAAAAAGGAACAGCACTTGTGTGATTTTGCTGTTCCTTTGAGAAAAAGGAACAGCACTTGTGTGTTTTTGTTGTTCCTTTCCGAAATGAAACAACATTCGTGTGTTTTTGCTGTTCCTTTTCGAAATGGAACAGCATTTGTGTGATTTTGCTGTTCCTTTTCGAAATGGAACAGCACTTGCGTGTTTTTGCTGTTCCTTTTCGAAATGGAACAGCATTTGTGTGTTTTTGTTGTTCCTTTTCGAAATGGAACAGCATTTGTGTGATTTTGTTGTTCTTTTTCAAAAGGAACAGCACTTGCGTGTTTTTGTTGTTCCTTTGCGAAAAAGGAACAGCACTTGTGTGTTTTTGCTGTTCCTTTTCGAAATGGAACAGCATTCGTGTGTTTTTGCTGTTCCTTTTCGAAATGGAACAGCATTTGTGTGTTTTTGCTGTTCCTTTTCGAAATGGAACAGCATTTGTGTGATTTTGTTGTTCTTTTTCAAAAGGAACAACACTTGCGTGCTTTTGTCGTTCTTTTGCGAAAAAGGAACAGCACTTGTGTGTTTTTGCTGTTCCTTTTCGAAAGGGAACAACATTCGTGTGTTTTTGTTGTTCCTTTTCGAAATGGAACAGCATTTGTGTGATTTTGCTGTTCCTTTTCGAAATGGAATAACACTTGTGTGACTTTGCTGTTCCTTTTCAAAAAGGAACAGCACTTGCATGTTTTTTTTTGTTCCTTTGCGAAAAGGAACAGCACGTGCATGTTTTTGATGTTCCTTTGCGAAAAGGAACAGCACTTGTGTGTTTTTGCTCATCCTTTGCGAAAAGGAACAACATTTGAGTGTCTCTGTTGTTCCTTTCTCAGAAGAAACAGCATTTGTGATTTTTCGAACGACATTTGCATTTTCACGTTTTTTGTATGTATTTTTGTTTTTTTTGGTATGCATTTTCTTTGATGTCCCTTACACGAAACACCGCTTTGTGAGTGTTTTTGTTGTTCATTCAAAAGAGCAACACTTTGGGAATATTTTTGAGGGCAACCCTTTCCTTTCTCTTGTGGGATTATTCATAGTCAGCTCAACCACATTCTCCTGATTCTCTTTCATGGCATGAAGTACACTATTTTTATAAGGACAAGAATTATGGATTCTTTTGAAGCAAGTATTATCATTTACGTTATGATCTTTAAACATGACAGCTCCTTGATGACAGATTTTTTTTTCAAAAGAGACACAATTATTTATATACTACTTTACTGCATTGTTTTCTGTTGAACATGATATTGATTGATCATCTTAATACCATGCTGGTTCCATCATCCCTGGTTATAATCTTCTTTGTCTGTAATAAATGAGATTATGGGTATATTTTTCTATTTTTATTGCTTGGTTAACACATGGCTTTTATCTTTGGGTTGCATGAGGACATGCAATATATTCAGTTTTCGTTGCATGAGGACATGCAACATATTGAGTGTGGGGGTATGTAGAGTCGTTAATATGCCATTATTATTATCACTTTTGAACACTTAATCCACCCATTTCTACCATTCTTCATCATGCCATTTATTATAATTTATCATTTAAATCCATTTTATTAATTATTTATGCTCTCATGAATAAATATTATTTATTCTCCTTTATTTCTAATAAATTGATGATTATGCATTATTTTACCAATGATAGTGCTAATAAGTTGGTTATAACATTATTCACCATTTTTAGCCTCCAAGGTAACTTCCAGATTGAAGATTTGATTTTTAAATCTGCCAACTCAGAAATTCGCTGGTTTAAGGAGTGACAGTTTTGCAGTTGAGATTCTGAGCAAATGAAGACGAATTTGGAAAATCTGGAACATGGGTTTTGTCTAGAACGGGCCCAATTATCTTCTTAAATAAAAGTTTGCCCAAATTTGGCTTTTACTAAGAGAAACGCAGGGTTCTTTGAGCATGATTTTCTCTTATTTGCAGTTGCGGCCGTCCTCCAAATCTCAGCTGCAAAGCCAAATTCGCCTTGTTCTTGTTGATCAAATGGTTAGAGGCAAACCAATTTTGTAATAGGAATTATGTTGTACTTATCCTTATGGTAACTTCTCTCTGATCTCTCTCTATTTAAATGAAAACAGAGATCAGAGATGGGGATGATTTGAGTGAGACGTGATGATGGATTTAGGGAATGAGAAATGATGGACAACAATGGTGGATTATTCATGCTGTAATTCTTAAGCTTTGCTATTGTAATGATTCCACAATTGGCTGATTAATAAATGATTTGGGAGTGCTGTTCAATTTTCTCATTCTGAAGTGACCCCGCAGCATCCGCTGGCGGCTAAGGGCCCAGCCTCTGGTGGAGTACGCTGCTGCTGCTGTATATTATCTTTTTGGTTTATGCGTGGTTTGTATTATCAGCTTGAATTGGTAATCTGGTGTGATTTATTATCTTATATTGCAGTTCTGTTATATTTCATATATCGCTCTCTGCAACAAGAAAGTCGTAATGTGCATTCTGATCTTATAACGTATTGCTATCTCTTTAAAGTCGTTAATGTAACATTGATGTTCTCTACAGAATGGTTTAATTGCGGAGTAATCAAGTTGCAACCTTCTTAAGCTGGTATTATTGTATTTGTCCATGGTTTATACTTCATAAGATTGCTGTTCAAATGACATTGTGGTTCCATTATGAATTGCAATCGTTACCCTTTCCAACCAGGATTAATACTTGCGTATCAGACTCAGATTACCATTTCTTAATATCGCTGTACGTTGTGTGCATTATTTATTTTAGTACCGTAGGCTGTTCCATATTTCATTTCCAATTAGTTTCCATTCTATTTCCTTTTGTTGTCTGATTTATTTGATTTGGCTTGGTTGTTGTTTGCTTTCATTAAAACAGAGTTTGCTGTTCAGATTCCTTTAATTCTAGTTTGCTGATTCCATTTACGGCCGTTCCATTTTAGACTTGCTGTTCCATTTATTTTCTGCTGTCCATTTACTTGTATTTATTGCTTTGGTGTGAGAGAAGGTCTAAAGCTGTAGTGAGTCAGCAAGTCGCTGCTTAGCTCCCAGATCTTTGGTCCATGCTCTAATTTCCATTCCATTTACTTGCATTTACTATTTTAGTGTGGGAGGAGGATCAAGGCTGTCATGAGACACAACAGACGCTATTATGCTCCCAGATCCATGATCCATACTCTAATTCCTTTTCCTTCATCAATTTCTAGAGGAATGAGTTATTGCTACTGCATCCTCGATTGGTGGTTATTTGAATGAATGATTTAGTTTCTTGTTGTTCAAATTAGATTCTGTTTCCAGCTTTCATTTACTTTTGCATTTTAAGCACTATACTACAAAACATTACTCTTGAGTAAATAGCCGCCTCAGACAGAGTACACTCTTGAAATAAAAAGTCGTCCCTGGGTTGATAATTAATGTGAAGGTAATTAGGGGTTCAAAAGACACCTTTTTATCGCCCCACAGCAGTCAATGATGTAAACTGTTAACAAGTGTGAGAGAGACCACCAGTGATGTCAATGGTTCTCAAAGTACCCAGTACAATCCATGAGATGTGAATGAATGTGTTGATGTCGAACATGTCACGGAATCCTTCGATCGAAAGTCAATGATGTAAACTGTCGTCGAAGGCGAGAAATCTGACATTGATGCATGTGGATTTCAAGGTACTGACGATTTCTAGATCATCTTTCTAGATAATGTGCTGATGTCGATAGAAAGCGATCCACCGTAGGCAAGCCCACATCACGAAATCACAGATCAAGTTGAAGAAATGTAGCTGTAAGGACTGACTCAGGGATGGTCAAGATGGATGACAGGTATTTTGCAGATGAATGGTTTATTTGCAATGACCTCTTGAACACATAACGACATGAAAGATGGCTTGGTGACAATTGACCCAAAGTTAATACCCGGCTGAAGACTTTCAATGTGGTTTGATCAACTGTGAGGCAAAGGATTTCCCAACCCAGGTGAATGAAAAGTGTCGTGTTCAAGAGCGGTGATAAGGTTTCTCTGAGACAAAGGATAACAAATAGGCTCATTCTTCTCTCTTTTCCCCCACCATTTCTGGCAAGTACCTCTTTATTTTTTACAAGCTTGAGGAGGATAACATTTGCTTGATTATAAGCTCATCCTTCGGATGAGTCCAACTTAGTTTAGATTCGAACCCTAAGAAGGAGTGGTCCGTTCCTGTTTGTAATCGAACAGGTCCTTTACTGTGAAATTTTAACGAGTCTAGTATAGGAGAAACTCGGCGTTTTTCAATTTTAGAGAGTCTGAAAAACTTAAGAAGACTCCAGGGTTGACCTTTTTCGTAAGTTTGTGTCTCGCAAGCCCGAAAAAGTATAAAATAATACTTGAGAGAACCGCTTGATCTTTACGACCAAGGAGTACTTTCATGATTAGTGTCTTTGACCTGAAAAGTAAAAAGCGATCAAGGACACATCGTTTTATTTCCAATATCGAATTTGAAACGACAAAAATCCGGCAATTTTTTCATGTTTTTACGGTCAGGAAAGGGCTATAAGAGGACCATCTTTTAATTTTGTTTTAACGAGTGTAAAAGAAACGTTCGGCAATCTTTTCATGTTTTAAGAGTCAGAAGAGGGCTTAAAGATGACTCTGATGTTTTTGTTTGTAAAAAATGACAATTTTCCCTAAAAATCCTTTATCCTGCACAAAAACCAACACATTACTCATACCTGTTGATGATAGATAAAAATACTTTGAAAAATACCTTTTCATGGTGAAAAATAAACAAATTTACCATTTATTTACCCAAAAAACCTATAAAAAGGGCTTTTACCAATTCATTTTTACCATTTTACTGTTGAGGAGAGAAAAAGGGCTTTTGGCAAGAAACTTCCTGTGGACATTGCAGAGAATCCGACCGTCGAAATCGAACGCCGTCTCTTTCAAGTATTCTACAACATCCTCCTCTTCATTTTCATCCGTTTGGAATTCATTTTTAGGCCCTAGTTTCATCTTTTGGAGGCTTTGGGGTTTCAAGATCCGCCTTTCGGGGTACGCAGGTGCTCCACTGGTGACCTGCGTACCCCGACATTTTCTCAGTTGGGAAAATGTCGGGCGTACGCACCTTGCCTTAAGGGAACCTGCGTACCCACGCTCTGTTCCTAAAGGCAGGGTGCGTACCCCGCAAAACGAGTTTTCAAACCCCAATTTCTTCAAAATGGACCAAATTTTTTTGATTTTATTGAATCTAACAGATGTTTTTTGGTGTGTAGATTGCCCACCATGCTTGATTGGCGCGAGAGAGAGCACGAAGATGTTGATTTTGCCGCCATTAATCATCAACCGTCAATTGATGCTTTGAAGGCATGCGACCTTTATAAATACTGGGCCATACCTGGCATGAGGGCCCAAGTGAGATTTCTAGAGTGGCTGGTAGAAAGGTGGAAAGTTCAGGACCAATGTTTTTACCTTGGAGGGCACCAGCTCGAGATAGAGCCCTCAGATATTTACTTTCTCATTGGTTTGCCCAAGAGAGGCGAACACTTGACTCTGTTCGGGACTAGGCCGGGTGGCCAGTCCATCGCTAGTCTCCGACTAGAGTGGTGTAACACTCAAAACCAGGAGAAGGGGATAGAGATCAAAACTATATCCCGACCTGAACTTATGGTGATTGCCTTTACAGTTACCAGACTTTGTGGGGCTGTCGCTTTGCACATTGCCACTGGGTCACAGATGCGGATGGCGATTGATTGCTATCGAGGAACCATTTTTAATTGGTGTGATGTTGTGTTGGCCAATTTAAAAGGCCAACTGACTCGAGCCAAAAACGGACAGCTGAAGACTTTTGGTTATGGGCCTTTAGTTGTGAGTTTCGGCTTAGAGAGGGTTCCGATGCTGATCCCACAGCAGCTCACTCTTGGCGTTGGGCTTCCTCGAGAGCCCAAATTGATGCGATGGGTTGCGGTTATGGCCCGTCATCCTGATGAGGGAACAGAGGTTGTTCGATTTACTCCGGAGTACTTTCACTGGTTAGAGGACCAGGTCTTTTCGATACAGGATTTTCCTTATGCCGGAGCTGATTTTCGTGGAGATCCGGACATGATTCTTCCACCAGGAGAACAATGGGATGATACAGGTAACTTCATTTTTCACAAGTTTTTAAACTATCTATTTTTTTGTTTTTATATCGTCTCAAAACTAACAGTGACAATTTTCAAAATGCAGATGTAGGCCCACGTCGACCAGCGAATCTCCGGCCTTTCGAGAGGAGACTACCAATTGCAGCGGCACCGGCCCCACAGGATGAGGCCACAGAGACTTTAGCTGAGTTGGAGCATGACCTAGAGCGTCTTACAACAGACATACCGGAGACTACCATAGATGATATTCCTATCAGGCTTCAGCGCTTTGTAGTCGGGGTCCCAGGACCTTTTAGGAGGTTCTTGTGTAGGGTGGCTCATGCAGTGGTGTCATATAGAGATCATCACCAGTGATTGGATGGTCGTTTTTGTAGACACATGTGACATTTTGGTTTTTTGTACTTATCATTTTTGCCGATCATAAGGTGTTTTTCAACCTATGATCGAAGACGATGTATTTTTTGACACACTCCTATCTATATATATCATTATTACCGACTTATTTTTTAAATCATGTTATGGAATGGTTTTAAATTTACATGTATGATTATTGCAAATGTCTATTTAAAATTCGAGAAGCAATTGCATCTGCTAATGTATTTAAAGACCTTGGAATATGTTGATATTCAATGTAATCAAACTCACTTTCCAAGAGACGCACTCTCAAAAATAACCTTAATAACACTGGATTTCTAATGGCATACACTCTATTAAGCTGTAATACAACGAGTTCAAAATCTAACCTCACTATCAAACTCCAAATCCCAAATAAAATAGATTCAGACAATAACTCAATCACTGCACTGTATTCTGCAATGTTGTTTGTTGTTTGACCGTGGCTTACCCCATGCATAGAAAATAACTCGTCAGAGGGCGAATAGATAACCCAAGCTGCGGAAGAGATATTCCATGTACTACGACAAGCACCATCAGTAAAACCAATGTATGTTTGGAGAGGCATCGACATCTGCATCATCAAGAGTAAAACCAAGATAATCCAGAATAACGACGAAAACACACTTTCTAAGCTAAGCACACTGTCTAAACTAACAAACACACCAGCTAGAAAGAAAAACTAACCTAACTAAAAATATCCATACCCATCTTTTAAGCATAATACCTCTTTAGGTAAAGTCCATTTCTGGGTTTACCCAAAGAGTCCCCGTCAAAGTCTACCAGCTCATAGGCCCCTTTGGCAAGCTTTCGCTTGACAATATAGGGCCCATGCCACATAGGAATGAATTTTCCAGCACCTAATTTATCATTAGCTTGATCATATAATAACACTAGGTCTCCTTCCGAAAAATTTCGAGGGGTCACATTTCGATCATACTGAGCTTTCATTCGTTTTGCGTGAGTCTCGATTGCCAATGCAGCATCACGTCGATTCTCATCTAATTGAGCTAAGTATAATAAACGCTTCTCCTCTTCAGAAGTAGCTGGAAGTAACTCGATGGCCATTTGCAGTGACGGGATTTCGCATTCAATGGGTAGCACAGCTTCCAAACCATAAACTAGTTAGAAAGGAGTGAACCCTATTGATGTTTTCACTGAGGTTCGATACGCCCAAAGCACTGAAAATAACATGTTGTGCCAATTCGACCGATGAATACCAATGATTCGTCGGATCATGATAACTAAAACTTTGTTGATAGATTCAACCAGACCATTCACTTGTGGATAATAAGGAGTTGAACTATCGTGACGCAAACCAAGCTGGCCTATAAGTTCTGTCATCATAACGTTTCGAAAATGGTGTGCATGGTCAGTGATTATCACTTGTGGGACACCAAACCTAGCAATTATGTGATTGAATATGAAAATTTCAGTTGTCTTGCCGGCTGCCTCGAATGTAGGCATCACCTCGGCCCACTTAGTAAAATAATCAACCGCAAGGATGATATACGCATGCCCCCCGGCCGAGTGAGGGTTACATGTAATAAAATTGATACCCCATTTGACAAAAGGACCAACGGCAATTATAGGGTGGAGAGGAGCAGGTGGAGCGTGCATCTTTCGATCAAACACTTGACAGTTGTGGCATTTTCGGACCGCAGTAATACAATCTTTAAACAAGGACGGCCAGAAGTAGCCGGCACGCAATATCTTTTGGGCTGTGGCATACCCAGACATATGACTGCCACACACTCCAGAGTGACAGTCATTTAGAACCCTTTCAGCCTCTTCGTGAGTTAAACAACGTCGGAAAACAGAGTCCACCCCACGGCGATAAAGAGTATCTCCAATAATTTTGTATTGTTGGGACTGGAATCGAATCTTCCGACGTTCCGACCTTGAAGCTTCGGGCCGAAAGGATTGGGTCTGGAGATAGACGATGATATCCCCATACCACGGATCTAAAGTGCTGATTAGAAACAGATATTCGTCCCCAATGGGCTCCTCTGCCACAGTTTCCGTGTCAACATGCAGGAAGTCACACATTAACTCTGCAAAAACTAAAGATTTCTTAGACTTAGATTTCTCAAATTCCAAGTCGAACTCCTGCAGGATAACAATCCATTTGGAGTACTTGCCCCCTAGCAATTGTTTAGTCAAAATGTAGATCATAGGGTTGCAATCCGAAATGACTATAGTTTTACGGAGTAAAATGTAGTGACGAAAACGTTGGACAGCTTGAACGGCTGCCAATGCCAATTTCTCCACATGTGAGTATTTTAGCTCAGTGGGATTTAACGTCCTACTAAGGTAATATATCACATGTTTCATTCCGAATTCATCTTCCTGAACTAAGACCATTCCAATGGTGGAATGGGAGGCGGCGAGGTACAAAAAGTAGTCCTGGTTGTAGTTGGGAGGATGCAACAACGGTGCATGGGTCAACGCGTGTTTGAGTGCATCAAAAGATTTCTGAGCTATCTCATCCCAAGAGAAGTGAGTGTTCTGTTTCAACAACTGGGTAAAACCCTTTGTAACCTCGGCGTAGTTAGGAATGAATCGTCGTAAAAAGTTTGCTTTCCCCTGCAAACTTTGGAGTTGGCAAAGACTCAAAGGAGGAGGCAATTTGATGATAGCTTCTACCTTCGAGGGATCGACGCAAATGTCGGCTTTCGAAACTACAAATCCTAGCAATCGTCCCACTTCTATACAGAAGACACATTTGTGTGGGTTCAACCGAATACGATAATTCCTAAACCTCATGAAGATTGCTCGTAAATGGACAAGGTGATCAGCTCGATGTAATGAATGAGCGGGCAAATCATCAAGATACGGTTGCACAATGTGTTTGATGTCATGAAACGCATAAGACATCGCCCTTTAAAAAGTTGCTCCGGCGTTCTTAAGCCCAAAAGGTAATTTGCAGTAAGAAAATGTCCCCCATGGAAAAATGAAAGCCGTTTTTGGTTGATCGGCAGGTAGAATATTGATTTGATTATAACCGGAAAAACTGTCCATAAAGGAAAATATTTCACTGCCGGCACAATCATCAATGATTTGATCGATATAGGGCGTTGGGTAGTTGTCCTTTGGACAAGCTCTATTAATGTCCCTATAGTCGATGCATATTCTTATTGTTCCCTATTTTTTGTTAACCGGAACAATATTCGATACCCAATCCGTTAACGGGATCGGATAAATGAAACCTGCTTTCAACAGCTTTTCAACTTCTGCTTTAATTGCAGCAGCTTTTCGTGGGTAAATCTGACGCAAACGTTTCCAGACGGGTTTAGCATCCGGGTAAGTCTTGATCTCATGAACAACAATTGCGGGATCAATTCCTGGCATTTCCTCATAGGACCAGGCAAACACATTGCAGAATTCTTGAAATAGGGCCTTGTATGTCTAAAGTTCGTCATCTGTACACGAGGCACCTATATGAATATTTTCAACAATTCCGGGCTTAACTGAAATGTCAATGGGAAGAGTTCGAGAGATATTTCCCAAATTCAACTCTGAATTAGGATGTTTCATGGGATTCTGAGCCTCTTTGACATATTCAGCTGAAAAAACTGATGAGAAATCATTTTCAAAGCGATCAACCTCAGGTAAAAACGAGGATCTATGATGGAGATCGTCCCATGGTAAGTCATCTATACACAGTACTTCACGAAGTTGTTCGTCAGACGACACAACTTCGGGAAACGCTATTAACTCCAAGGTTGATGTGAAAAGTGATTCCTCACGGACCACATTCATTTGATCGACTTTGGTTGAACACGGGTCGGAAAAAGACTGCACGGCTTCATAGGCAATTTCATATGGACTTGACGGCATAGAATTACCAAATGAGTCTATTTCATATTCAAAAGGAATGATCCAGGGATCGTCGCAATAAATAGTATCTGACGTAATCATATGAATGGTTGCAAATGAAGATGATGCGTTGAGCAGAGGAAAAGGAAAGGTTCCTAGTAAACCGGCATCTTTAACTAATCCTACACCAACATCCTTATATGGGATAGTCGTTTTACCGACATGCTAGATACTCTCTGAAGAGGTTGGGTCGGATGAAAAGTAAGTCAGCTGGTCTATTGTTACGATCTTTCCATTATGTGGAAACTTTATTACTCGAAAGACCAATGAAACGACTGCTGTCATAGCGTAAGTCCAACTTCGACCCAAGAGAAGGTTATAGTCTAAAGGGGCATCAACCACCTCCACATCTAGACTAATGGTTTTTCCTTCAACCCCTATAGGAAAATCCTGTAGAATGCCAAAAGGATGGAACCCACGGCCATCAAAGGCCTTAAGAATCGTCGGGGATTGATTTAGTGAAGGAGAACCAAGCGATCTCCAACACTGCATTGACATAATACACGTGGAAGCTCCCTCATCAATTACAGTCTGATGAATAGGCCTGTTTTTTACTATCACTGGGATCTGGAAAGCCATTTGATGAGGCAAACGCGGTGTACTATTTTCTAGATCAAAGATTATTAGATTCGGGTCCTGAACATCAACAGCTCCTATAGCCAACAAAAGTAATTTGCGTTGTGCTGGGCATGATTGCAGCACTTCCAAAACCGACATTGCTGAGGGTGAAACAACTAAGTCCTCAACAGTGTTGTAATTTTGGGCCGCTCTCGCATGTGGATTGAAAGCAGACCTTCGAAGTACACCCTTGGCAGGCGGTTTGATTACTAAGTCTGGGTTAGGTTTTTCGATCTGTAGTGGATCGGAACCGGGAGCTGAGTTTGATGGATTAGAATGAGAAGATTCTGCTTCTTTCGATCCATCAACAGGACTTTTACTACCATAAACTTGTGATCGAGTCGCAATCCTTACATGAGACATCATCAAAATGGGTTCTTCATTGGCACTCGAGGAAGAACCTATCATTTTTCTATCTTTCGGAAACGGATCCTTCAAGACAGCAGGAATTTGGGAACATTTGATGATTTTCACAACCTCTGCTCGATGAGGGTAGTCTTTTGTAAAGTGTTCTTCTTCACAAATAAGACATGGATAACGAGGCTTGCGTTTTTCATCATTGGATTCCGCCTTTTCAGTTTTCTCCTTTGGAGTTTTGTCTGCTTTATTCTTCTTCTTGCCTTTCTTCTTCCCACTGGATTTTGATTTGGCCGTAGATGACTCTACAGCGTGAATATCAGTGGAGAGTTCGGCAGAACAATCTCCTGTCGGGGAGTCTGGTAAGGTTATAATAGGAGAAGAATTCTTGGAAGACTTCTTCTTGCTTTTAGTATTCACCGTACCAATCATGCCATCAGCAGCATGAGACCCTGACGGAGCAGCAGCGATTTGATTTGACTTAGGAAGATCTGGGATCTTTTCGTGTAACGTAGCTGACTAAGTATAAAATAAGTCAAGGTATTGCGCTTGAGCAATCACTTGCTCCTCAGTAACTACTCCGGCCTTAGCTACGTCTTCAGTAATCTTCGGTAATAGTGATTTAACAAACCATTCAGCTAAGATCTGGTCCGGGATAAAAACTTTCACTAACCGCCTTCGACGTCTCCATTCATGAATATGATTGAAAATATAAGTGGACGTCGATTGTTTTAATGAAGTTAGTAACTCCGTGCCATTATCATATCTGACCGGCAACTGAAAATGAGTTAGGAACGAGGTAGCTAACTGGCTAAAATTATAAAAAGAGGCCCGTGGTAACTCAATGTACCACTTGGCCGCGAGACCAATGAGAGTGCACTGGAAGAGACGTAAGCGGATCGAATCATCCGAGATGGAATTCGAGGCACACCAGAGGTGGTAAGTCATCACATGATTCGATGGGTCCTCTCCAGACTTACCCTCAAACTTGGGAATGTCACTGGGCAACTTATTCGGCATTGGCGGCCAAAACGGAAGATAATTGATTGGATCGTTCGTTAGGCGCGACAAGTCTGGTAAATCCAAAGTTGCGATAAACGGCAGCTGCCGATTAGGATCCCTAAAACTCTGGGTCATTATACCAGCCCCAGGAGGAGGATATCCAGGATAACTAGGAATAGGAATCGCATTCGGGATATTGTATCCTCCTGGAAAACCAGGATTAACCGGACCGTACTGGGGTTGTTGTGATTGTTGATAAGTGTACCCAGGATACGGTTGATACTGGTAAACTGGCTGTTGGATAGCAGGACTGAATTGGTACTATCCCTGGTACGGTTGATAAGTGAATTGCGGTTGTCTGTGACAACCGTACTTAAACTAGGTTGTCCTACAGGCATCTGAACCGTAGTTTGAATCGTAGATCTAGACGATGGTAAAGTTGTCTGAGGAATAGTTATAGGGACAGTAGAAACCGGAGCTGTCGATACTCCAGAAATAAGTGTGGTAGATGGAACAGATGTTGTTGTAGTTGCAACAGTCGTTTGAAATGGAGTACGAGGCGAAATAGGCCCAGACTGAGAAATTACCAAAGGTACAGAAGTTTGAATATTAGACTGGACTAGTTGCTGAGGTGGACCAGAAACTAAGGGTTGTCCAGTTTGAGATGACAACTGTACACTTGGCTGCAACACCTGTTGAACTTGTGATGGATCCCACACTATGTTTATTCTGGGGTATTGACCCATAACAGGTTGAGGATATTGAGATCTATAACCGGGTTGAGGGTAGGATTGATAATTGAAAGGCACATTTCCAAAACCTTGAACATAAGATTGACCTTGGGGTGGTTGGAAACTTTGACTCGAGTACTGACCTTGGGGTAAATACCCTTGAGGCATGTACAAATACTGGGGTTGACCTTGAGCTATAAATTGATACTGGGGTTGACCTTGGGGTACATATTGAATCTGGGGTTGACCTTGAGGAATGTAATGTACCGTAGGCACGTACTGTCCTTGAGGTTGCCCCCTAGATGCAAATTGTGTACCTTGAGGTTGCCCCCCAGGCGTTAATTGAGGCTGTCCCCCAGGCGGTAACTGGCCACCTTGAGGTTGAGAAACAGGAATAGAACTTGACATCATAAGAATGTCTTCTACACTCAACGGTTTTGCACCATTGCTTCCAGCGAACATCCTTTGTTCAATGGGTTGAGGAGATGCTCCCGAAAAAGTACCAGACAAACATTGATATGCAGCAAGAATAGAAGGACCACCATACAAAAATTATTCAGGCGATTGAGTAAACATGGACGACTGACTTGACATATTTACGGGAGTATAAATACCCCTAGGTGGATAAGAAACTCGAGGTGGTGAAAAACTTGACATTGAGTTGTCCAAATAACTAGTTAAAGAAAGATACCAAGTAGTACTCCTAGGTGGACTGTAAAAAATGGATTCACGCTCCCATAGATCAATAGTAGGTTGATTTTCAGGGATAGGGATGCCTATTTCTTCTTCCGGAGCAAGCTCTTCAATAGCTATCAAACCAGAAGGAAGATTTTCGATGATGACTCTTTCTACCCTAGGTGAATTAGGAGCACTAGAAACTGGAGAGACTAACCCCGATGTTGGAGTAACAGGTTCAGATATCTCAGGTTCTTCGCCTATATCACTAGTAGATGAAAAACTACCAGCAAGTTCGGAAACCGAAACAGCTTCAGGATTATAACCTGTTTCTAGACTTTGGTAATCAGGATGAACAACCAATGAAGACTCTCCTTCTTCAGGTGACCCTACTTTACTGCCACTAGGAGTTACAAGGACTTTCAAACCTTCGTAATGGCCCGGGACGTCTTCAGGAGGTTGGCCCCGAAGTCTACGGGACTTCCTCAACAAATCAGCCACGGTTACAACCTCAGGAGACTGGCCCCGAAGTCTACGGGACTGTCTTGGAAATTCAGCCACAGCTAAAAACTTTTAACTACTGCACACGCAAACAAAGTAAAATCTCAAAGCAAACTGCCTAAAGTTCTAAAGAACCAAACAAATTCGAATCACACGCCTAAAGAATCTAGGGCGTCAAACCAAACACAAACAGTAACCTTCCGGACCGAAAACACTAGTTGGTGATGAAATCCAACATCGCCGAATTCAGTACAAAAGTGGCGGGTGGAACAGTTACCCCGGCAACCTGCTTAATGAATAGACTGGACCAAGTTCCTCCACCTAAACCGTCTCGAGTGAAGTGAACCCCCCAGAAAATCCAAGTGAGTCTAGTCGACGTCTGCTCCAGGTACAGTGGGATCTTCCCTCCACCGTCACCTTGGGTAGAATCCTAAAGATAATAGTCACTAAGGTTACCAACAGCAACAAATATACCTGGGGGAACAGTCTACGACCCGATAGCACGCAAGTGCAGAGTAACAAGCTCAATCCCCTTGCCGGCTCCTTGACAATAATCCAAGGTTTACCGACAAGTGACCCCAGGCTCCTCGACAATGGTTAATCTGAGGTTTACCGTTTGTAGTACGTGCGTATCTAGCATCGTTCCCAATGAAGGAGGATTGATTCCCTCACTGGTTCGGACACAGTCTCGTGCTTCTCCTTTAAGAGGAGCTTTCCCAGAGTACAAATGAAACAGTTGGATTTATCCTACCACAAGATAAGCTACTTGTTTGGTTTTACTGTCTTGGAGAGTTAATTACTCTCCTACTCCAAGACACTAGCCTGATCTATATTGGTGTTTCAGAGCCCTAGTAAATAAAAAGTTACTAAGTTGATTTTACTTTAAGCGTTAATTTTTATGGCTTTTCTTTAGGAAAAAAGGTAGTGGAGATGAAACTGATGGTGTGTAGACTCGACTCAAATCCACTAAAAAGATGCACCTAGGATGAAACAAAACAATCTTTCCTTTTCAATGAATTCCCTAGCTAAGAGAGTTGGAGAATGCAAAACTTATAAAGACAACTTTCTTGGCAATGAAAATCAAAGAAACAATCTCTTTTATCCTTTCCAAAGCACACAACACATGACCACTAATTATTTCATGAAAACTTCCTTTCTCTTTTCAAAGACTTCAAACGCTACTAAAACAAACTTTCCTCATAAGAGATTTTGTATTTTTCCTATTTAACAAAACATGTAAAACTACTTAACAAAAAACAATTTTAAGATCTATGACAATCAAATTACTCTAAGATCTATGAAAATGAAAATCAATTTTAAGATCTATGCAAATCTAAGAGAAATTTACCTAAAAGCAAATCTAATGAGGTAAAAGCCTACAAAATATAATTCCAGGATGTTTTACTCAATTACAATCCAACCAAGGACTAATTCATGCAGAATCATAAACTAGTCAAAAAAAAAAAAAAAAGTTTTTGTTCTTTTTCTTAAGAATGAATTTCACAGCTTAACTAACAAGGCTTCTCGAAATTCCGCAAAGAGACAACACAAAGGTAGGTTTCTCACAAAGGTGGATTTTACGAAATGTCTGACTCCTAAGAAGACTGAAAAGACCAGGGAGATTCAAGGTTTTTACAACTTCCAAAGCCAAAGTCACTACAAGACCAATGCAAAAATCAAACCTAGGGCTAGAATCTCTATGAACTTCACTAAAACCCTTGACGCTAATGAAACAAGCTTAGAAGAAAACTTTTGATACGTAAACAGTGGATCTGGGCAGCAAAAACAAGCTATAAACAAAATTTAAAAGTGAAAAAGGAAAAAATTGAAATTTTCTAAGCTTTTGATAGGGGTACGCAGGCAGCCTATTTGCACAGGTGTGGCCACGCTCTGTGTACACAGAAAAAGTCCGTACAGGTACGTACTGTGCTTAACGCAGAGGGTGCGTACTGCTCTCAAAATCAAGAAAAATAAAAACTAACTCAACCCTAAGCTATTCCACCCAAATTCACAATCAATCAGTCAAAAACTAGAAAGAAATCAGATTTTCTCAAATCAAAGTATCAATCAAAAGAGAAGTCAATCAAATCCATGGATTCCCCAGTGGAGTCGTCATTTTGTCATGTGGAAAGAGTCAATTTTGCGGACAAAACCAACCTCCCTAGCAACCAAAGGTCGTCTAGTGACAAACAAAACAATCAAGCACTATCTTTCCCTAAATATGCATTTAAAATAAAAGCAATCAGGTGTTTAAGGCTTACCTTTAGTCCAACGCTTGTTTGTTGTAGTCCAACCTTTCTGGTCCTGATGAGCTCCTTCTCCTTGAAGCCTGCATTCACTAACAAGCAAACGATTACATAACACCTAAATAACTCATATAATAAAACATATTCATCATAAAGACCAAGGAGTTTATGAAACAAATTATATATAACAACTTGTTGAGAAAAATGAACTTAATTGTATTAATTGGAAAAAAAAAGAAACCATTACAACCAGTGCCTTGGTGTTGTGCAGGTCCCTCCCAGGGTCCAGCAAGAGTTCTCTTTTACTTTGATCAGCTCACCCACTTCCAAACGAAGCTAGGAAAGGATTGGAATCTCTCCTCTCAAGCTCTATAAGGGAGTCCTAATTTCAGCAGCATCTACCCTTAGGAATGTTCAGCTTTCAACCTCCCCTCCCTCTGGCCCAATGCCTATATTTATAGTGCTTTGGAGGAAGTTAATTAGGTCCACCATGAATGGGATAAGCCCCTCTTTCAATGGGATAGCTCCCCTCTTCATGGGATAAGCTCCTTTTTCATTGGGATGCATGAACCATCTGGAGGCGCTCAATCCACGTCAAACCATCTTCTAGAATGCTCTAGAATCGACCACAAGTAACTTTTTTGAAGTGAAACTTGCGCCTTTTGACCTTTACAGGAGTACGCACCTACCCCTTTACAGACAGAGCATACAAGTACGCAGGTTTTATGAACTTGAGGTGCGTACACGCAAGTAAGGCTAAGAGAAACTGTGTAACCAGAGTTATATTGACTTTTAAGGACTTTCTCTCTTTCTTGGAGTTTGACATGAGGAGCAGAGGTATAAGACTTGCCAAGGAGGACAGTATGACTATTGATGGAGCCATACTGACTGCAAATAGTCATGGTGACAAATTTTAGTGTAACAAGGGGCTCCACGCCAAGATCACCGCACCAACAAAGTGACTTGAGACAAGTCATGATGATTGTATTGGGGGTATGTTGGGCATGGAATCCCCCCACAACATGTTTTGGGGCTCAAAGCCAAAGTTTTGGTCAAATGTATTGTAAGACTTCGTGAATTGTGAGCACAGAATGAGAAGTATAGGTTAAGTTATAGGGTTGTCTACCCTTAGTATTGTAAAGTAGTGTAATGTCATGTCGGCCTACCCATGGTTCGTGGACCATGGGATTGTATAAATAGAGTAAGGCTCTAAGTTGTAAAGGGAGCACATTGGAGTGATAGACGAATATGAATGGTTCGAGCATAGAGTAAGAGTCTAAGTGTATTGGGTCGTAGTAGTAGGAATAGGCTCTGCAACGAAGTGTGTAGAGGCCTAGTAGAGTCCGTAGCTGAGTGCGCGGACCCCTGTAGCTGAGTGCGTAGGGCGGTGTCGATTATGTAATCTTGAACGAAGAATAATAAAGAGAATTTGATTCCAATTTTTGTGCATCTGCTTGTATATTTCTTTATTTACATTTATAATGTTTTTTTTATCATGCACACTTATATGATTGTTGGATATGTTGTTAATTATCACTAGTCTTACAGAAATAAGTTGAGTAATCGGGTAATAAAAAATTAAATAGAAAGGAACTTGGGTATGATATGGTCGCGCCCCGAGTAGGGTTGCACAAAAGCAACATCACAGGTTGCAAGGGACTAAGAGGTGCACGAAGCGACGTGCACAGGGTCAAATCGTGGACCACCAGAAGCTCATCAGACATCCCTAAGGTGCAGAAACTTGGTTATAGCACCCTCCCATACTACTTCGGGTGAGACCTCAGTCCGCGCTCCGTGGATTGTTGCTCAAAGGGCCTATAGTAGTAGGATTTACTTGGATAAATCACCTTTGAACCTGGGTCAAGCCCATACAAGCCAGCACGAAGGTGGAACACTTACTATTTTATAAGCTTTCTGCCAAGTGTCATTTTTCCCTTGATTGTATACATGCATGTCTTAAAATTCAATCCATCTAGATCTATTTAATTGACACCTCTAGATATCATATGTACATTCAATATTGGATCTATAGAAATCCCAATGATATCAAGGAACCTTCGGTGGAGTTTGCGGTGCTTTTCCCGGTGAGTTTTTCTTTTGTCGTCTTTTGTCACTTTTTTCGTCGCTTTTTATCATTTCTCTTTTGTGAGTGTTGTTTTCCTAGTTTCTTTTCATGTTTTGTATAATTTTAATATATAGTAGCTTGTAAAAGTGTTGATTTAGTTTTACATTCAACTTTCATAAGTGTCGCATTAGTTTTCTTGTTTTTTCTTGTCAATGGTCGTCATTGTAACTCTTCTTGCATGATTATTTTAATTTTTGCATGTTGATATTTTACACTTTTTTTGCACTGATCTATCTATAGTTAGTCATATGTGCACTTTAATATGTACCAACGCTCATATTTTCTTTTTTCCCATACTCTCACCGAGTAGATCTGCTCATCCCTTCACAATTTTTCATCTTGTCTAGCTAGGCATTGCGTAAGTCTGAGGCTCAAGCTCTCAGCTTGGCCTTTGAGACTGCTTAATGCATAGTATAGGCTAACCCAACTATGCATTGTGCTATTCTAGGGATCATGCCGGCCCCTTGGCCATTAAGACATTGAAATGCACAATATTTCCCACAGTCTATTGTTGGCATGAAAGAGTCATCAAGGGAAGACCCTGGGTTCAAGCGCGGAGAGCCAACAATGGTTCGTTATAGTCTAGGTCAATGCTGGAATTTTCACCTTACCCAAGGGGTAAGGAGTCTCACCCGAGGCATGCCACAACTAGAAGTAAGAAGGGTTCGTCATGGAGTCAAGGGAGCATCAACTGAAGCATCAACCGATAACAGATATATAACATTACACACATAGTAGAGATAACATCATACCATATAATACACAGAAACTACTAAATGCATGCATCTGACAGGACGTTACAAAATTTTAAATAGGTCATCACATCATGTACGCTTATACACGTTATCCTTCGCAACCAATTTGGAATTTCCTTTCTATTAATTCAACATTAAAACAATACAATACATCTCAGCATTCGCCACAAGTAAATATAATGAATACATGTGTACAGACTCACGGGCTTATTCTCAGTCCCAAAGGTCCTGCTCAACTAAACTCCTGCCTTATGGTGTCCGACTACTGCAACCCGCTATCCTCTCTACAATGCCAACCTCAACAGCCTCGCCAACCAACCCCTCTTCCTTACAGGCCCTCTCCTTTTATATTTCTCTCTACCACTTGGACTGCCAATTCTTGCTCGGTTGTTCTTCCCCTCAGTTGATCCTTCTCCTTCCTATCCACTCGGTTAACTTTGTCTTCTGCTGCCACCTTGTCATAACCCTTTCGCAACTGCATGTTCCTACTTTGTTGTCTAGCTGACTCCCCCACAAGCTAACCATTGTTTCCATCCATTTCCTCCTCATTCTTTGGTCAACCAAAATTGATCAACACCTTTAAAAAATTAAAATGAAGGCCCCAACAGGCCCCGACCACAATTCTTTGACTTGTCCCCAAGTCAATTCATTTTTGCCTCAGTTGGCCCTGCTGGTATTTCCATGGGTTCTTTGGTTGATGGCTGCACTATCAGTCGCACTGGTTCTGCTAACTACTGGGCTGGTGCTTCTTTCGCTTCGACCATTTCTCGCAAGGTGGTATCTATTCCCACTGCACTTTCCTCCTTCTAACATTCCCCTATTCCAAACGAAGGCTCCAACTTCGGAACATCTGCAATGCTTTGCTACCTGAATTCTTTGTAATTCTGAATGGAAGTTTCCCATCCAGCGAGGATTACATTGGTATGTTGAGTGAATTAGTCGGCCGACTGTGACGTTCACTCTGTTGGCCATTGGTTTTTCTCTCCCATTGTTGTCCACTGGAGTCACAAAACTATTTTAGATTTAGGACCTATGTACAGATCAGTGGCCATGGGTCTCTAATCACCTTCTTTGTTTTTGCGGACTCTTCCTCAATTTGATCAACTTGGGCCTGGATTGTGTCAATCTGGTCGTTGATCTGCTGCAGGTGGGTCGGGTCTGTACAATCCTTTGTACTAGTGAATAATATCTTTATTCACTCTCTCATTAGGTAGACTAATTGATTTTTTAGCACCAAGCTTCCTAGCCAGTCATGGACCTTTTTCATCATTACATAGCCATTCACGAGGGTATCAGCTACTGCTTGCTTCTTTGCTTCCACTTCAGTGATTTTTCCCTTAACAGTCCTCATGTAGGTCTCTACTGGGTCTGGCAATGCTGATCTTACCATCTCTAGATTCCTTTTCATGTCGGCATTAGTGGCTACTAGGTTCGAGCATGCCGCTTGGATGTGGTCGCAATAGTTTACTAGCATGCAGGTCGTGATGTCCGTCGACACCTCTGTGTTTGCATCGATGATTGTTGGCCATAATGACCTGAATATTTGCGTGACCTGATCAACTTAGGCTTGCAAATCTGTATTTTCTCGCCTCAGGTGATCACACTCTTCTGTTACCTCATGTAGTTGCTTTGTCTACTACTCATGCTCCTTGGCCAGATCCTCATGGATCTTTTTGGCCCTATGTGCTTCTTGTTGTATAAATGTGAATAACTGTGCCGACAACCAGTGATGTAGTGTGTCAGCTTGCATTGTATTGGGCTCAGGGAAATGTTGTTGTATGGGTAGGCTACTGGCGATGGATTTTTGGAGTGGGAGGTGGGCGAATGAATTTTTTGTGATTGCGAAGTGAAATGTGGAGTTGGGGGTACAATTCTAGGGTTTAGGACCACTGTGATATTTATATGGAAAAGTGGTCAGTACGCTTAATCCTTTCCCCCTGTGGAACAATGTTTGGGCTTCCGCCTTGTGGTGGGTCCGATCCCAGCATTAGTGATGCAAGTGATGGTGTTTGTGTACCACTGGCAGAATTGGTGCCCTTTGCTTGCCTTGCTGACTCAACTTCTATTTCCACATTTGTACGTCATCGGCCAAACAGGAGGTTTTCTGATAGGGTCGTGGAGGTGGAGGCTATGTGTGGGGAGGATTCTCACGACTATTCTAAGGCAGTGGAAGTGGTGGTACGAATCTCTTTGATTATGGGGGATGCGGAAATTGAGTGCTCGACCTCATTAGTAAGTTCGACCACTGGGGGTGGTGGTGGTGGAGAATTTTTTGGCTTTTTAATGGCCAGACTATGAACAACTCTTTTCTTCTTTTTCTTGGGGACTGTTGGTTGAGATGGTGCATGGGCTACTCTCGTGGGGATTTTCATGGCCAACAGGGTTGTGATAATGGGTGAGAACATAGTAGAACCTTGAAATTGGGCAAGGTAATTTCTCTCACCTGATTGTCCCTCAAAGCTTGCAATTGTTCACCTTAGCTCAAACATTTTCTCCTCCATCTGAAGCACCATCAATTGGAGGACATATTTGGATGGTCTTTTCCTACTGCTTTTTGTTGCATCTCCCCCTTACGCCTGCTGCTTCAAGGCTCCAAATAAATACTTCCCATCAATAATTTCAAAATCCACCTCTGGCCATGATCCCACCTCGTTGTGTAGTGTTGTTGTAGTCAAGACGAACCTCTGCGGCCTCACCTTGAATGTCTCTAGGTGGATGCACCTTGGCCTAAGGTAGGTGTGCACATGTGAATCTCCAAACCATATTTCTTCTGAATATTCATCAAATAGAGTCTTAGGTATCCTCTGCATCGACCTTATTGTGGTTAACATCAGTTCATACCAATCCTTGAAAACCATCTCATTTATCTCTTTTGTGCTGGGGTCCCTCGATGCCCTCCATGGTTCATAATAGAGATATCGGTGTCCTTCGATAATGGTCACCATTTCCATTTCTTTCAGTAGCCTCCATTTCCACATTTCCAAATACATCAAAATGTACCCAAACACGAAGTTGGTACTCCACCTATACACATCTTCACAGGCTTCAAAAAGTTCGTTAAGAACAAATGCGGACCAATTAAGTACCTCTCCTTGATAGTGATGCTCCACAACCGAAATTGTGTCCAATGTGAATTTTTTATTTGTAAAATTTCTCATGGTTTTGCCTACTATGATGTAGCAAGCGAATCTAATGTCGACCTTTTTTATCATATCCAGCTTTTCTCCCCTTCCACCCCACTAAGTCTCGTATCTTTCATAGTAGTTATCTTCGCTCTACTTCTTGGCTCTTTTAGCCCCTGCCTAAAATGTTGTGTTGACTGCATTCCCTCCTATTGAAAACTTCGTTAGATGATGAATATCATCTACATGAATGGGATACTCCTTGTCAAGCCACATTGATCCTCTGTGCATCCTACTCACTAAAAGTCTAGTACATTTCATTGCAGTGAATTGAGTGTCGAAAACAGGTAAGCTTCTCAAATGGAGTAAGGTCAACCTTTGTATTCACTTGAAATCCTCCTTAACTCTGGAGGTTTTGGTGTCATCCTCCCTCTGGATGTATTTTCCTTAAACTTCCCTCTTTAGAGTTGGGAATTGGAAGCAATCCATAAGATCATTTTTTACCAGAATCGCCTTATCGTATTTCCCATACAAATTGTCGACCATCTCAATTCATTCATCTAATGGATCCTGTGGCACAAATACAACCCCCTTCACCATATCCCTTTGCTTCTGGTATACAATTATTATCTGAGGTTTCTCACTTCTATGTTTCTGTAGTTGTTCTTTAGTGCGAGTCTGGAATTCTTCTCCTCTTTGCAATTGAAATTTTGTGATTTCCTTCATTGTCCTATGAGTTAAGTAGTCGGGCTTGACGTGACATTTCCTAACTAGACCTAAGAAACTAATTACTCTGACAAATTTCCCCATGTGTTCTATTCATACTTTTCCGCTGTCGGCTAACCTAGACCTGACAACCGTAACACAAACTTGGAAAGGACAGAGTGGGCTGCATGGCATATTAAATTTATCATGATGGGCTTATTTATTAACTAAACTTGTGCTTAATGGGAAAAGATTTTGTGTCTCCTACTTTGACAATTGCATTATTAGTTACTTATTATGGAAATGACTACTAGTAAGGTGGAAAGGATGGGTACATGGTGTGAACATAAAGGCTGGAAAAAGCGCCTGCCTACATGTAATTTGTTGACTGTGACTACTAATTCTATTCTTCCCTCCCCCCAACCACAAATGGGTTACAACATGATGACAATGTTACTGCAACCTTATCATCATTTCACTTATTTTGATGATAAAAGAAAGACTCTAACTAGCTGCTAAACATGACTAACTGATTCTTATTACTTCCTACCTACTTGCTGGCTCGTTTTTGAGACCCTATTTATTTTGAATTTATGATTGGTGTGTTGTGAAGGGATTTAGGCATACGCCATTCACCCATCCATGCAGCATGATTCCATCCAATTGCACCAATATTACTACTCTATAATCTTTGATCTCGTTAACTATAAACAAGCCCAGTTAGTGCATCTGTAGTTTCCCTGGGAACTTATGGAATTTGTTGTCATATAGTAGTACCTAATCCCCAACTTTGAATGTCTTCTTCCTGATATGCCTATCATGCCATGCTTTCTACCTTCGCTGCTCCACTGACTGATGAAAATTAGCCAAGAACCTTGACTCATCAAGTTCCATTAGCTGACTTAGTCTCTCTCTCAAAGCCATATTGTCTGTGATTTCCCGTTGCTTCAGATATGAACATGCTTGGTATTATAAACTCTGTTGGCACCACTACTTCCCTCCCATATACTAGTTGAAACAAATTTTGTTTATGAAGTCTCTTTACCATTGTTTTGTATGCCCATACAATTGTGCGTATGCTTTCATCCCAGACATCCTTATTGGCTGATACTATCTTTTTTAGGCCCCTCTCCAAGATTTTTGTTCGTTGCGTGGGGCCTGACCCAGGTTCAACATTAATTAGCTAAACAAATCCCTACACTATTGGCCCTTTCAGCATTAGCCCGTGGAGTGTGGACCGAAGTCTCACCCGAAGTAGTATGGGGGGATGCTGGAACCAAGTTTCTGCACCTTGAGATGGTCGTGATGTTGGTTTATACCCCCTATTCCTACTTTCGTGCAGGTTTCTAAGCTCTCAGGCTCTATCAGTCTAGCCCTTTACTCCACCCCTCAGTACCTCCGCGAAAGAGTACGATCGATCTTCGCGCAGCCCTAGCCTGCGGTCCAAGTACTTTCGCTGCTATAACAACGTATTCCACTAGTTCCCAAGTTATATTAAGCATTTTTCTTAACTTACTAAACATTCATAGTTAGCACAATGTAAATAGATATTCTTACTTGTTTTCAATTAACGAACGTAATTACATACATTCGCGCATCACATAAGAATTGTAAATGAAATCCATACACAATATGACAAGATGCATTAACAGGAAATAAAGACACAGAATTTTTAGAATGATTCTCTTTATTGATATCTTCAGATTATTATAGACTATATCCACCCTGCACACACAGCTACAGGGGTCCACACACTCAGCTGTGAAATTCCACCCTAGGCCTCTGTGCACTCTGTTGTAGAGCCTCTACCTATGCAACGACCCGAAACTTAGACTTCTCTAAAGACTTCCTCCTTATCGCTTAAGACTTCTTACTTCTAAAGCTACTTATAGCTTGCTTACTTAGCTCTTTTTATACAATCCCATGGTCCACGAACCATGGCTATATCTTTACAACCGAATTTACACTTTACAAGATATGTGTGGACAACCCTTTATGAATCATGACACCTTCGTGCTCCGCGACCACAAAATGCGGAGACTTTACAAAATTTGACCCAAAACATGGGCTTTTAGCCCCAAAACTATCCTTAGGGGGTCGTGCACTCAGCTGTAGACTTCCACCCTAGGCCTCTGCACACTCGGCTACAGAGCCTCTACCTACGCTACGACCTGAAACTTAGACCTCTCTAAAGACTTCCTCCTTATCGCTTAAGACTTCTTACTTCTAAAGCTACTTAGAGCTTACTTACTTAGCTCTTTTTATACAATCCCATGGTTCACGGACCATGGGTAGATCTTTACAGCCGACATTACACTTTACAAATAAGGGCAAACAACCCTTTATGACTTATGATACCTTCATGCTCTGCGACCACAAAATGCAGAGAATTTACAAAATTTGACCCAAAACATGGGCTTTTAGCCCCAAAACTGTCCTTGGGGTATCGTGTTCCCAACAGGCCCCCAACACAAACATCATGACTCGCCCTCATGTCACTCGGTGGGCGTGGAGATATTAGCGCGAAGACCTCCCAGCTCAAGTTGTATGACTGCAACCTCAGAAGTGCATTATGCAGTTGCCTACTTTGCTTCTTCAACCATTTTCTTGGTCACTGCTCCTAAACTATTAGCCTAAGGCTTTTGTTGAGTGGCCTGTAGAGTCACAATCTTTCCTTCAATAGAGGTCGTAACGGCATAAGCCTCATCCAGCCAGGGCTTCAGTCGCACCTTCAACACTGCTTCCTTGGGTTGCGCTACATCCACCTATTCTTTTAGCTACTTGGCCTCCTATAGCTTTGCCAGTCTTTGTGTGAGCACGACGGTTCGTGTTGTTCCTTTGAACTCATCATAGCGCTATTGCATTTCTCATGCTTCTGTCTCTAGTTGTTTTACATTAGGGGCCTCTTGCAAGCTCGTCAGGACCTCGAACAACTGCTCAAAAATTTGTGTACAGTCTGCTACTGCACTGTCGACTGCCACTATCGCTTCTGTGACAATAGTTTCACATTGCTCCTTTACTTCTAGTGGGGTTTGTTATCACTCAGGTTGTCCCCAGGTTGGAGTAACGGATACGGCCGAGGTAACGACAAACCAACTTTGGATTGCAGGTTCTAACCCACCTGCAATCAGAGAGGGATCTCTCTTTCAGATTTAGATATGTTTTAAAGGATTTTAGGCTAGGTATTAAGTTCAGAGGGTTTTTGTTTTGTTTTGGTGGGAAAATCGATGTTTCAAGTAGAGAGGCATAGCACAGTCTGAGTGTTTCAAACCATTGGGCGTGGAGTCGAGGAGGAGGACTACTGGTGCATTTCCTTGGTCACAATAAGGGAAAATGGAGCAAGATAGTTGTGCATGAAACAATGTTTCAGATTTAAATGATGGAAAGAATGCTAAGTAACGAGAGGCAGTTAAGAATCTCTCAATCATCTTAACAGATTTAGGTAACAGAGCTCTACCTAGGGGCATTTAAGAATCCCTAGATAATTAGCTTACACAGGTGAATCAGGGTAAATATGAGCCAGGAGGAATTCATATTCATAACCAATTCATTCAAAGAAAAACATACAGAAATAGCAGAAATTGAGCATAGAGTGTATTTAAACAAATTCTAAGCTATTCTTTCTTCCTGCTATTTAGACAGTGGAAAACAATAAAACAGAGGTAAGATGCACTTATTGTTTTAGGCTGCAGCACAAGGATTCCATCTTCAGGTCTTCAAAACATTCATTTACAACAAACAGTTTGCTCTCCAAGCTTTCAGCAATCTTTGATTATAGAAAAAATCATGTATGCAATGTGAGTCTCTAGTGAAAATTCTCAATTGACCAACGCTTGAAACAATGTAGAGAGTGGTATATATAGGGGAAAAACTCTCTACAACTGCTTTTTTTACATCTTGACCTAAAACAGGTCATAAAAAATGATTAATTTGACCTAATTCTATCAGAAATAAATGCATGAAAATATCTCGGGCTGCGCTGAGGGCGGCTGTATCAAAACTGAGTAAATGATGTAGTCCTCGGTGGCTTGGTGCAGTGTTTTCTGCAATAAATGTGTATGGGTTTCTGCTTCTTTGCTGTCTGTCTGCATTTAAAGCTTTAACTCTGATTTGAGGGCAAGGATGGGCTTACGCCTCTTAATTTGACTTTGCTGAGGGGGTTCATCAATGCTCAGGTGCTTCGAGCCCCTAAAAAATCTTGACTGATACTCTTTGGCTCTTCTTCCTTCTCTGATACTCTCTGACAATAAATTGGGATGTTGTTCTGATGTGCTATGCGTTAAATCAGCATTTAATGGCCACTTTTCAGCTCTGTCTTCCTTAAAACTGTCTTCGGCTCCTTCCTGAATGCTTTGCAAAGAAAAACGGGTCATTCGGCGCCTTTCGGGCTTGCTGGGGACTGCATAATGAAAAGATTCCCTAAAGATTCCCCACTTCGGCCTATTTTATCCAGGCGCAAATCGCTCATCAAAAACTGCCTCAGAAACTGATTCCGGGGCTCCGGAGTGCGATTTTCGCCCTTCGCGCTAAAAACTGATGATGACGTCAGCAGGTGGGACCTCATACGGCGGGTGACGTCATTGATGACGTCAGCAAGATGATGTGGTGGGATGACATCAGCATGATGATGTCATCACGTATGGAGGTGACGTGGTAGTACGGCAGATCTGATGATGTGGCAGGACACGTGGCAAGTGACTTGGCAGTACAGTGGTAGGAGGGCCACGCAAGCGGATGATGTGTCATGGTGACTGGGTAGGGGGGTGATGCAGGCAGGTGACGTCATTGCGCAGGAGTGGTAAATGGTTTTGGGCACACCGCCTTAGCGCCTGGGCGGTTTTGGGGGGAGGGGCTCCGCCACAGCCCAGAAGGTGATGCATGGCGGGAGTACGGCGGCAATACTGCCCATCTCCCGGACGCTAACCTTCGGGCGCCTTGGAAGACGGGAAGGCCCGCCAGTCGTTGATCTGGGCGCAGGACGATCGGACGGCTGGCGGGAGGGACGGGGCGACGGCAGGTTAGTGGGCAGGGATATCCGTGGGAATATTTCGATTAAAACATATCGCGGCGGGGGTTTTTAGACTTAGGGAAAGTGGGTTACAGGGTTTAATGAGCGCAGGTTAATGTATTTATGCACAAAAACTTAGGATAAGGGCGAAGTGTGGGTTTTTTGAGGGTTTTTAGGGCTAGGGGGGAGGTTATTAGCATGACCAGGTGTCATCTAACTCCTGCTATGACACGGATGGGCTAAAAATAGCCCCAGATGGACTATTTTTCCCCAGACTTAGAAGAAATATGGCTATATTGCCAGGGAGGGGGGATATTTACATAGGGGAGTTTTATATACATATTTTTAGTAGGGGAAGGGGAAAAACCGATGGGGAGTTATATACTAGAGTTAGTAGTTAATATGGAGATGATAAGAAAGCGCTAAGGTAGGGGACCTTAGGCTAATTTTCGAGGGAAAAGTGACTCATAGATGAGAAATCCTTGAGTGAAGCAGATCTTCACCAAGAAAAATGACATGGAAAATGATGAACTAAGAGGAACCAAGTAGATCTTGACCTCTTTGGGGAAATTAGTAAGTGACTTGGGGAATTAGAAGAAGGGGGAGTTAGTGATGTCCACCTCGAGCTCCTTCAGATGAAAAACTGTCTGCATTATGATCTGAAGAGATAAAACCCTTTGTAACACAAAATTGATCATAAGTCATCATTCTGCAACCTCACAGCTACCTACCCAGCCTACTCACCTAACATTTTTTCTTCTTTTGATTTGGGTGCACTTAGAATTGCAAACCCATATTTACAATTTTTCTTTTGAATGATTTCCTATCTAAATCTACACTTATTTCTGCCAGGGCCCAGATTAAGCAGTTGGGTTCCTTTGATTCTATACCTATCTATAGATCTGCCAAGATTAAACTGTTTGGTCAGATGCATTCTCTATATTCTAAAACAGGAAATTGAAACGTAGGGAGACCAAGATTAGACTGTTTGGACCTCCCTTAAATGAAAACTCTTCAAAAATGGAATGACTCATCAAAATTGGAATACAGCGGTGCCTTTGAACTAGCACATTTCATGGCATCCTGTGGAAATATGGAACACTGCAGCCTGCAAAGTATGACATATTTGGAATGTAAAAATGTCAATAATGAAAGATGAAACCCTGTTGCAACAGGAGGCTAACAGTGGCTCCACTTGGGGATGGCTTTTCCTTGTGAAAATTCAAGAACAGCATGTCAGACTGCCTTGATCTTCTATGGTTGCTGTAGACTGGAAACATTTGTTCTGGCTGCTAGAAATGTAAAACTTTGAACTATGAACAACCTCCTCCTCAACTGAATTACTGTGAACTGTGCAGCATCGCCTGCTTTCTTCTGCGTGCTTGATAATTATGCACAATGACTGCAAATAGTTCTTTTCTACCATGAATTGCTTGTAATGTGACAGTTTTTTCTCTTGATACTTTGCTGAAAACTGGTGTAGAAACAGAGCTTTAAAAACTGTGTCTTTCACAAATTTACTGCTTTTCCTTAAACAATCGGCCTGCTTATACAAAAATAAAAACAGAGTGCTGATATATACAAAAAATATTGTACAAAGATATATACAAAACTGCATTGTGTCCCTTAAAAGGGGTCATGGTAATGTTTCAGCATATGGCCATTGACAGGGCCTTCTTCAGCAGTGTTATCCTCTATAGATCTGAGAAAATATGTGTTATTTCCCTGAACAACAGAAATAACGAATGGACCTTTCCATAAAAAATCAAACTTGGCATGTTTGCCCTTGTCTTCCCTTCTTGAGTCCCATCTTAGAACTTTGTCACCAACATTGAAATCCTCAGCTTTAGCTCTCTTATCAAACATCTTTTTAAGCTTTTCTTGCAAAATTTGAGCTTTGTCATAAACTTGTTCTCTGGTTTGCTGAAGATGAATGGTCTGATTGATTCTTCTTTGAATTTCATTTGGTTCAGCCTGAATTTCTTGTAACAATTTGATAGTAAGAATGCCCAAGGATGAAGGAAATCTAGCCTCCATGCCATATACTAGCTCATAAGGGCTCATCCCAATGGATCTTTTGCTCGAGAGTTTGTCTTCCCATAGGGCATTTACCAACTTTTTGTGCCAGTTCTTCTTGTTTTCTTCTAGAACTTTCTTTATGATGTTGATGAGGCTTTTATTAGATGATTCGGCCAAGCCATTACCCTGAGGGTAATAAGCTGTAGAGTGGCCCAAAGTAATATGAAATCTGTGGCAAAAATTGATCATCTTTTTGGACTTAAAGGCAGCGGCATTGTCAGTGATGATTTCTCAGGGCAACCAAATCTAGACAGGATATTGCACTCAAGGAATTGGATAATGATGGTGTCATTGGCTTGTCTGCAAGGAATGGATTCAACCCACTTGGTGAAATAGTCAGTGGCTGTTAGGATCCATTTGTGCTGGCCTGAGGAAGAGGGATGGATTTCTCCAATGAAGTCAAGACCCCATTGTTGAAAAGGTTGTTCGGTTGAGATGGGTTTGAGGGGCAGGGGTAACAGCTTTCTCTTGTCCTCAAATATTTGGCATTTGTGACATGACATGACAAACTTTTTTACATCTGCAAAAAGTGAGGGCCAATAGAAACCAGCCCTTAGAATTTTATCAGTAGTGGACTTCCAATATAGATGTCCTCCACAGTCACCTGCATGGAATTCTTCCATGACATTGTTAGTTTCATTCATGGTTAAACAATTAAGCAATATACCTTCATGATTTCTCCAAAATAATGCAACATCTATAACACAAAACTTTAAAGCCTTCATTTTCAAAAATCTTTTCTTGGTTCTGGACAATCCTGGGGGAGCACACAGGTTTAACAATACAAAGAAAATATCAGTGTACCAAGGGCATTGCAGAAATATTTCACTGATCTGTGGAGTCGCCAGCTCCGGTTCATTGTCCAGCTGGTTTATGTCTAGGGCTTGAAAGTTTGTTTCGGACATCAATTTAGCTAAACCTTGTCCCTTTATCAGCTTGGTTGGTTTTATTTCTATATCATACTCAAGGATGCTTGCAATCCACTTGCCTCTTTTTCCTTCTAATCCTTCTTGGGTCGATATGTCTTTTGCAGCAGCATGTGGGACATAGGCAATCACATTTGAACATAAAATGTACACTCCGAAATCCTTGATGGCCTTAACTAGTGCGTAGGCTTGCTTTTCCATGATTGGGTATTTCAAAGGGGCGTCTCTTAAGGTTTGGCTGAAAAATGCAATTGGCTTTCAGCTCCTTGTTCATCCTTTTGCAAAAGGACAGCGGCTATTGTGTGATCAGATGCAAATGAAAATATGATAAAATCTTTCTCAAACTGCGGGCTGGTGAGTACAGGGGTTTGGGTTAATGCAGCTTTGATACTTTCAAATGCATGTTTGGTTTCCAGGGACCATCTTACCTTGGCATCCTTTTTTAACATGTTGCTTAACAGTCTTATTAATTCAGCTAGATTTGGGATAAATCTTCTTAGGAAGTTGATTTTCCCAAGGAACGCTTGTAGCTCTTTTATGTTTCTTGGATATGGAATTTGGAGGATGGCTTGGATTCTTTCAGGGTCAATTCTGATCCCATCTTTTGATATAATGTGGCCAAGTAACTTGCCTTCTTCGAGGCCAAATAGGGATTTCTTGGGATTCAAGGAAATGCCATACTTCCTACATGTCATAAAAATTTGCCTAAGATGCTTGAGGTGTTCTTCATCAGATTTGGAAAATGGGGTCAAGTCATCAAGATAAACAACTAGGAAGTCATGTATTTCTTTGGCAAATGCAATGTCCATTGCTCGTTGAAAAGTTGCACCAGTTTTTTTATAACCAAATGGCATCTTCACGTACTTAAATGTTCCCCATGGTGTGGTAAAAGTTGTCTTGTCTTGGTCGTCCGGGTGAACAAGTATTTGGTTGAAACCTGAAAAACCATCTAGCAAAGAGATTCTAGATGACCCCACTACTCTCTGCAAGATGTGGTCCATTTTAGGCAAAGGGTAATGGTCTTTTAGGGAGACTTGGTTTAAATTTCTGAGATCTACACAAAGTCTGATTTCACCTGTCTTTTTTCTTGTAGGAACAAGATTGGACACCCATTCAGAAAATCTGATGGGTGCTATGATGCCTGATTCAAACATTCTCTTTACTTCCTTCTCAATCGATGGAAGAAGCATAGGGTTAATTCTTCTAAGTTTCTGTTTGAAGGGTTTTTGGTTCGGTTTTAAGGGGATTGTGTGTTGGATCACCGAGGTGTCATAGGATTTCAAATCCTCATAGCTCCAAGAAAATACATCTTGGAACTCTTTGAACAAATCAATGTATTTGGGCTTTTGATCAGGTGGTAGATTTTTGGACACTTTGATCATTTTTGGATTTTCTGCTGTCCCAATGTTGTGTTCTTCTATATCAGTGTCAATGGGTTGCAATTTTGGCTTTCTAGGAACGTCATTGGCGTCAAACATGTCTTCTAATGGGGTTAGGCCAGCAGGCAGAAAGTTATCCTTTAAGTCAATGATCTCTGCCTCTTCTTTGGCAATGTCTTCCAAATGCATTTGTTTCAGTTGTTCTATGTTTTCTTTGTCAAAAATAGTTGGTTTCAGGATCTGTTTGGCTGTTGCAGCTGTTATAGCTTGTTGATTCTCATTTGTTTGCTATTCCGAATCTGTCATAGCATCCAAGTCAATGTTGATATTTGAAAATTCATGCTCAAGGGTAAGGAAATTATTAATCTGGACGTCATTTTCGAACACTTGCCAATCTATGATGTTATTTGGGACAGTGGGCCTATGTTTTATTTCAGCTGTGAAGTGATGGTTTGGGTCAAAAGGAAGCTTGCATGTACTAGCAAAGGTGGCTAGGCTATGTGCATGAATGTTATGTTCTCTTGAAATTTTGTCAAGCTTGAATTCAGTGAATGCATTGAGTATATTAGTGGCAGCAGTCCTATAGGCTCTCATTCTATTGTCGCTGGTAACAAAATTACCTTTCATTTGTTGTATGATTAAATCAGAGTCTCCTAAAATAGACACTTTAGCAGCTCCTAGTGCTTTGAGCAGTTTAAGGCCTAACAGCAGAGCCTCATACTCTGCCATGTTATTTGTGCATTTAAAATTCAGTCTGTAGGCATGACCTTCTACATGGTTGTTATATGTGTTGTGAATCCAGACACTTGCCCCGGCTCCTAACTTGTTAACAGAGCCATCAAACTCTAAATACCAAGTGATTTCCTGCTTGTGGTTGATGCCTAAAGTGTCAATCAACTTAGGATTGGGTAGATTTGAAATTTCTGTTTGGGGAAGTTCTTCTTGCATGCTGGTTGCAATAACTGTTGTGACAGTTTCAATAGTGTGTGCAACTAATTCTTCATTGATGTGTGCTTGTTGTTCTTGGGCCAAGGGCTCATTATCAGTTGGAGAATTTGTGTCGTCATTAAACAAAATAAAGGAATCCATATCGGAATGGATTGAGTAAATGGGAAAATTTTCTAGCTTGCTCTCACTACTTACCACATATTTCATCAGCGTTTCTCTGTACAGTCTCTTTGGTTGCCCAAAGACTGAAATGGTGGCATAGGAAAGGTCTAATTGAAGGGATCCTTGAAGTTTTGCTCCCCATGATCTTGATAGGAGCATATCGTGCTTTGATGGAATGTCAACGACCACTACATCCATGAGGATGGTTTTATTTGGATATGGAACTAAGGAGACACACAAGTCTTTGATGAGGCCTAGACATTTCACCTGACTTGAGTCAAATGAGTACAAGGCTTTGTAAGGTCTTGTAACGTCAAGGTTCAGTTTTTCCATAACTACTTTGGGCATTAGATTGTGTGATGCCCCTGAGTCAAACATTGCATTGTGCAAAACATTGTCATGTATATGCAAACTGACATAAAAGGGTGGGACAGGTCCATGTGTTGACTTTCCATTAACTTCTGGACCAAGCAGCAGTTCAGGGGAATCATCCAAAACATTTACATCGTCCTTGTTTTCTGGAATTTTAAGTGACCTTTGAATTTGTTGCCTATATACATCGTGTTTGGCAAGTTCTGAGAGGGGGATGGATATTTTCAACTTAGCTATTTCTACCTCTAAATTAAATGGTTTTTCCAATGGAGTCTTGGTGTTGATAAAGGCAGTTTTTTCCTTTTCATTTAAATCATCTGCGATTTGCTCTTGTTTAACAATGTTATGAGGACTGATAGCTTGCGGTTTTTTAGTTTCAGGAAATTTTTTTGGAACACTGTTCGAGCTTTCTTTCGAGGAAGAAGGTGGCAAAGGTTGATCTTTGGAAGGCTGTATTTCTGTTATTTCTTCTACAGTCACTTGATGCGGGTTTGGAACATTTGTATCAGCGGGTTCTGTTATGACATCCTTGCTTTTGGTCTTGTTGTACTATTTGCCATCCTTGGTTTTACTAGGTTCCGAAATGTCAATGGTTCTAGTTCTCAGCTTATATTGTTTGTGTACTTCATACACAGCAGTATCATATCCTTGTTTAAAATCAAAAGACTCACCAGATTTAGTTTGAAACTAATTGTAATCAAGTTCATTTTGGTCTTCTTGGGACAGGACAGTTTGGTGCTCACCCTTTAGATCCATCAGGTTCATGTGAGTGTCCTCTATGGGTTCACTAGAAGTAGATCCTTCAACATAGTTGTCTTGAAAAGGGGGTCTTACGTCATGGTCTTGGGTAGACCTACCAGCATTTGTGTTCTGCTTTTTCCTAAAATTTGGATTCCTTATGGTATTGGACTATTGTCCTTCCCATGATGCTTTTCTCTCAACATTTTCTACTCTTTCTCCTAGCCTTTGTAGGCCATTGATAATAGCATCAAGCTTTTTATCAAAGGCTGAGAGTTCTTCCTTAAAGGTGGTTCTTCTTTCCATTCTAGCTCTGTTTCTCTTGGAAATTAAGTTAGCCTCAACACTGACAGCAACGTTTTGCATGTCTGCAAGGGTCTGAGGAGCTCTTTCTTTTAACTGATATGCCATATCAGGGTCAAAACCATCCAGAAATTTTTACAAGGCCAGATCAGGGGGAGGCCTTAGGTTCTGTGGTATTGCATTGTAAACATTATTGAATCTTGCACAGTACTCCAAAACAGTCTCTTGAGGACCTCGTTTAATTGTATCATATTCGGCTAGTATGTGCAAGGGGTCTTTCTTTTTCTCCCATCTGTTGGTAAAGGATTGGTAAAGCTCATCTGGGGTGGTTATTGAATTTGCAGCAAGTGATCTGAACCAAGTTCTTACATCACCTGTCAGACTCTGAACAAAAATTCTCATTCTCACGCTATCATCATCTATTTCATAGTTTTCAAAATAGTCTTGCATCTTTTTGGTATGCTGAATGGCAGTAAAAGGACCAGTGGAATCAAAATATGTAATTTTCGATTGGTACTCTTGAGGTAAAGCCCCAGCATTAGCAGGTAATTGCAGGGGTGCATATCTATTAGCCATATTGGCAGAGATAAGTGGGACAACGGGGATAAATGGAACAACTGGAGTAACGGGGATCACAGGAGTAACTGGAACGCTGGAAACAATAGTAGTGGTAGTATGTGCAGTGAATGAAGGTGTGGAAGGGGTACTTCATGATGTAGATGATGAACTAGGGGAAACAGGGGTCGAACGAAACAAAACCTTGACAGGAGTCGGAATACAGCTAGGGTAAGCTACTTCAGGAGTTTTATCAGCGAAATTTTCCTATCTTTCTTGCTTCCTAAGGATTTTCGGGATTATCTTAGGGTTTTCAAAAATAGTTGGAGGGTTTCAATCGAGATTTGACCTTGTATATCGTGGATTCTTCTTGGGAGCCAGCTTCCGAATTGTTTTTTGGGTATTTTTCTGGGAATATTTTTGTAATTAGCACGGAACTGATCAGATTTTGGAATGGCTGTGTATAGCTTAAGACTAGCATGAAGATTGACTGAAGCAGCTTTTATTTACTTCTGTAAATGTAAAACAAGAACAGTTTCAAAGGCTTCCTGGCTGACATTCAGGCTTCATCTGTAGTTTTAAGGGATATACAACAATTAGAAAATCAATTTTTCCTGTGGATTTTTACAACCTTCTTCGTGAAATTAACTAAGGAAAGTCCCCAGTGGAGTCGCCATTATGTTATCACTCAGGTTGTCCCCAGGTTGGAGTAAGGGATACGGCCGAGGTAACCACAAACCAACTTTGGATTGCAGGTTCTAGCCCACCTGCAATTAGAGAGGGCTCTCTCTTTTAGATTTAGCTATGTTTTAAAGGATTTTAGGCTAGTTATTGAGTTCAGAGGGTTTTTGTTTTGTTTTGGTGGGAAAATCGATGTTTCAGGTAGAGAGGCATAGCACAGTCTGAGTGTTTCAAACCATTGGGCGTGGAGTCGAGGAGGAGGACTACTGGTGCATTTCCTTGGTCACAATAAGGGAAAATGGAGCAAGATAGTTGTGCATGAAACAATGTTTCAGATTTAAATGATGGAAAGAATGCTAAGTAACGAGAGGTAGTTAAGAATCTCTCAATCAGCTTAACAGATTTAGGTAACAGAGCTCTACCTAGGGGCATTTAAGAAACCCTAGATAATTGGCTTACACAGGTGAATCGGGGTAAATATGAGCCAGGAGGAATTCATATTCTCAACCAATTCATTCAAAGGAAAACATACAGAAATAGCAGAAATTGAGCATAGAGTGTATTTAAACAAATTCTAAGCTATTCTTTCTTCCTGCTATTTAGACAGTGGTAAACAATAAAACAGAGGTAAGATGCACTTATTGTTTCAGGCTGCAGCACAAGGATTCCATCTTCAGGTCTTCAAAACATTCATTTACAACAAACAGTTTGCTCTCCAAGCTTTCAGCAATCTTTGATTATAGAAAAACTCATGTATACAATGCGAGTCTCTAGTGAAAATTCTCAATTGACCAACGCTTGAAACAATGTAGAGAGCGGTATATATAGGGGAAAAACTCTCTACAACTGCTTTTTTTACATCTTGACCTAAAACAGGTCATAAAAAATGATTAATTTGACCTAATTCTATCAGAAATAAATACATGAAAATATCTCGAGCTGCGCTGAGGGCGGCTGTATCAAAACTGAGTAAATTATGTAGTCCTCGGTGGCTTGCTGTAGTGTTTTCTGCAATAAATGTGTATGGGTTTCTGCTTCTTTGTTGTCTGTCTGCATTTAAAGCTTTAACTGTGATTTGAGGGCAAGGATGGGCTTACGCCTCTTAATTTGACTTTGCTGAGGGGGTTCATCAATGCTCAGGTGCTTCGAGCCCCTAAAAAATCTTGACTGATACTCTTTGGCTCTTCTTCCTTCTCTGATACTCTCTGACAATAAATTGGGATGCTGTTCTGATGTGCTATGCGTTAAATCAGCATTTAATGGCTGATGTTCGGCTTTGTCTTCCTTAAAACTGTCTTTGGCTCCTTCCTGAATGCTTCGCGAAGAAAAACGGGTCATTCGGCACCTTTCGGGCTTGCTTGGGGCTACGTAATGAAAAGACTTCCCTAAAGATTCCCCACTTCGACCTATTTTATCCAGCGATGAGCGATTTGCGCCTAACGCAAATCGCTCATCAAAACCTGCCTCAGAAATTGATTCCGGGGCTCCGGAGTGCGATTTTCGCCCTTCGCGCTAAAAACTGATGATGACGTCAGCAGGTGGGACCTTGTACGGCGGATGACATCATTGATGACATCAGCAAGATGACGTGGCGGGATGACATCAGCATGATGACGTCATCACGTACGGAGGTGACATGGAAGTACGGCAGATCTGATGATGTGGAAGGACACGTGGCAGGTGACTCGGCAGTACAGTGGCAGGAGGGTCACGCAGGCGGATGATGTGTCATGGTGACTGGGCAGGGGGGTGACGCAGGCAGGTGACGTCATTGCGCAGGAGTGGTAAATGGTTTTGGGCGCACCGCCTTAGCGCCTGGGCAGTTTTGGGGGGAGGGGCTCCGCCACAGCCCAGAAGGCGATGCGTGGCAGATGTACGGCGGCAATACCACCCATCTCCCGGACGCTAACCTTCGGGCGCCTTGGAAGACGGGAAGGCCCGCCAGTCGTTGATCTAGGCGCAGGACGATCGGACGGCTGGCGGGAGGGACGGGGCGACGGCGGGTTAGTGGGCGGGGATATCCGTGGGAATATTCCGATTTAAATATAGCGCGGCGGGGGTTTTTAGACTTAGGGAAAGTGGGTTACAGGGTTTAATGAGTGCGGGTTAATGTATTTATGCACAAAAACTTAGGATAAGGGTGAAGTGTGGGTTTTTTGAGGGTTTTTAGGGCTAGGGGGGGAGGTTATTAGCATGACCAGGTGTCATCTAACTCCTGCTATGACACGGATGGGCTAAAAATAGCCCCAGATGGACTATTTTTCCCCGGACTTAGAAGAAATATGGCTATATTGCCAGGGAGGGGGGATATTTACATAGGGGAGTTTTATATACATATTTTTAGTAGGGGAAGGGGAAAAACTGATGGGGAGTTATATACTAGAGTTAGTAGTTAATATGGAGATGATAAGAAAGCGCTAAGGTAGGGGACCTTAGGCTAATTTTCGAGGGAAAAGTGACTCATAGATGAGAAATCCTTGAGTGAAGTAGATCTTCACCAAGACAAATTACATGGAAAATGATGAACTAAGAGGAACCAAGCAGATCTTGACCTCTTTGGGGAAATTAGTAAGTGACTTGGGGAATTAGAAGAAGGGGGAGTTAGTGATGTCCACCTCGAGCTCCTTCAGATGAAAAACTATCTGCATTATGATCTGAAGAGATAAAACCCTTTGTAACACAAAATTGATCATAAGTCATCATTCTGCAACCTCACAGCTACCTACCCAGCCTACTCACCTAACATTTTTTCTTCTTTTGATTTGGGTGCACTTAGACTTGCAGACCCAGATTTACAATTTTTCTTTTGAATGATTTCCTATCTAAATCTACACTTATTTCTGCCAGGGCCCATATTAAGCAGTTGGGTCCCTTTGATTCTCTACCTATCTACAGATCTGCCAAGATTAAACTGTTTGGTCAGATGCATTCTCTATATTCTAAAATAGGAAATTGAAATGTAGGGAGACCAAGATTAGACTATTTGGACCTCCCTTAAATGAAAACTCTTCAAAAATGGAATGACTCATCAAAATTGGAATACAGCGGTGCCTTTGAACTAGCACATTTCATGGCATCCTGTGTAAATATGGAACACTGCAGCCTGTAAAGTATGACATATTTGGCATGTAAAAATGTCAATCATGAAAGATTGAACCCTGTTGCAACAGGAGGCTAACAGGGTTGAAGGCTGGGCCTTCAACTACAATTCAGTAATCTGAAGGTTCAACTCTAGTTGAACCCGAACCATCTCTGTGTGAGTGTTGCACACCCCTATAGCAAACTTGTGGATACGCACCTTGACTAGTTTTTCCTCAGGAATGGTCAACTCTAGGACAATTCATGATGCCTCCTCTACGACCTGAATGGTTCGTTTGTTTTGCACAGTTACCTCGGTCATGGCAGAAATGGCAGAGTCTCGTTATAGTGCCATTTTCTCATTATTAATCTGCTCCTCGTTGATCACCTGTAGGGCATGGTGATCATGGGCCCTCAACTCTACAATCACTCCATCCTACAATAGGTGGAGTGCCTCACCAGGGAGCACTGCCAGATTCAACCCTACTCCCTTGAGGGCACTGACAGTGGGCCTGTCATCTTCATTCTTCATGGTCAATTATCCATCAGGCAACACTGTCACGCTGTAGACCTTTTCGCGCAACATCTCGACAGCCTCTAAAGTGTTGATGGCAAGGCTGGTGGACACTGTACCAGCCTGTGATGCGCAAGTTTGCAGCTCCTATAGAACTGTCTAGATAGCCCCCAATATTAATTGTTTCTGCTACTCAAACTGTTGTAGGGTCTCCGTGATGACATCCCACATCGTGTCGCTGATGTCATGCAAATCACCCTCTGTGAGACTGATTGGGTCTAGTGATGTCTTAGTGGCCTTGGATTTCTTCCTGGACACTCCTTTCTCTTGCTCCCTTGGATGTTTGATGTAGGCGGAAGTCACCTGTCTGCTCATACGTCTCTTCCTCTATCTTGGGTGAAGGCAACCTCGTGCCTTTGTCAGAGCCTTGCTCTGTTCCACTTGTTTTCTTCTTCGTCTGCTAAGCAGCATCGCACTCTGCCTAGGCCTTTTCAGCAGCATCCTTCTTTCTCTTTTCTGCCAGCTACGTCATCTTGAGCTTTGCCTCCTCCTTCTTGTGCTTTGTGGTGGACTTGGTCCCTCCCATCACCAAGTCTACTGTAGTGCTTCATTCTACCGACCAGCAATCAAGTACTTTATCAATGGCATCATCCATTGCTAGGTAAGGCAAGTAATACCATGTCTACACATGGTCCTTCCACGCCCTAATAGACACATGGTGAAAATCTGCCTTAAACTCTGCATAGCCCTGAAGGTTGGAAAACATTGTAGGTGACAACCGTGATTTGCAATTGATGGCCATGCGGATGTTCATCTCCATCAAGATCCAGAAGATCTTATTTTCCTTGATGTGTTGCACATCCTTGGTTGTCCATAGTGAAGTGCACTTCGTTGCTTCTGGTAGGTCTAGTGTGACCGAGGGGAATTGACTCTCCTCTGGTAGTTGCCATGCTACTAGAACAATAGATAGCAAGAGCCATGCATAGTGGAACGTCTTGCTGAGCTCCTATGCCTCATGACAGTTCGCAAGGAACTCACCACGAAAATAGTGGACCCGACTGAACTCGACTCCTTTGGGGCACTAGGCTTCTAGTGTGACGACAGGCACTGGCACCTCATCGACGCAACAATTCCTCATCACCTTCCCTGCCAAAATTTGTGTGGCCACCTTTATGGCAAGGTCACTGATACTAGATATGGCATATCTGTGTGGCTTCTTCACCAGCTTAAACTTCTCTTTCATGGCCTCTGCAAGGGCCTTCTCACCACCTTTTCCACCAAACATCATGGCCAGATTTTCTCTTGTGTAGGGAAACCACGTGATCCTGTGGATCAATCTGTTAGTGATGGGTATTAGCTCTTCCAGCCAGATACACCCATCATGCACCAAGCATAGCAACTACTTGATGACCAAGGCTCTAATCGGGGTGCGGTTGTAGTGCAGATCCCATAGCAGGTTGAGTAGACCTGCCTTGTCTACTCCTCTGAGCCACCTCTATGGCTCCAATGCGGTCATCCTGGTGGTTGTGTCAATAATACGGATCATCAGTTTCTCGGTCACCAAGTGCAGGAACTTCTCATGGTCAACCAAGTCCCAGTCTTTAATTTATAACAGAGGAACCCACCCCAAGCGTGGTCCTTCAAAGACAATCTCATCTGGCATCAGAGGGGCTTTCAAGGGGATCTCGCTCTCATCGATATATTTTGACACCTTAGTCTTGTCCTTGTATGAAGGGACGTAATCACGCAACCCAGTGATAGGTTCAACACCTTGGGCTTCCACTTCCTCCACATCTATCCCCAAGTCCTCATCATACATCGGGATGCCTTCAATTTCCTCCTCCTCCGGCTCCAAATTGATGGCTTTGCCCTTTTCCTATGCGGTGGGCTTGTCCTTCAGTGGATTTCTTCCCAGTGATGCACATTGTTGGGCATGGAATCTCCCCACAGCATGTTTTGGGGCTCAAAGCCCAAGTTTTGGTCAAATATGTTGTAAGACTCCATGAATTGCAGGCGCGGAGTGCGAAATGTACATTGAGTCATAGGGTTGTCCACAACCGAAATTGTGTCCAATTGTATATTGAGTCATGTCAGCCTACCCATGGTCCGTGGACCATGGGATTGTATAAATAAGATCAAGGCTCTAAGTTGTAAAGGAGGAATTGGAGATAAAATAAAAGGAATGGAGTCTAGAAGATAGCGAGCATAGAGGAAAGGTCTAGTGTCTTGGGGCGTAGTAGTAGGAAGAGGCTCTGCAGCTGAGTGCGCAGAGGCCTAGTAGAGTCCGTAGCTGAGTGCGCAGGGCGGAGTTGAGTCTATAACCCAAGAAGAATAATAATAAAGAGAAGTTTGATTCCAAATACTGTGTATCTGCTTTTGTATTACTTTATATGCATTTATACTATTTTGTTTAATCGCGCACATTTATATGAATACTGAACACTGCTAAGTATAGTTGGGCTCATACAGATAAGTTAAGTAATTGGATAATATTGGGTTAATAGTAAGGAACTTGGGTAATTACACGGATCACGCCTTGAGCAGGGCTGCGCAAAGGAAGCATCGCAGGCTGCGAGGGACCGATAGATGCACGTAGTGACGTGTGCATAGGGTCAAACGTGGACCACCGAAAAACCTTCAGACATCTTTAGGGTGCGGAAACCTAGTTCTAGAACCCTCCCATACTACTTCGGGTGAGACCTCAGTCTGCGCTCCATGGACCATTGCTGAAAGGGCCAGTAGTACCGGTATTTGTTTCACTAAATCATATCTAAACCTAGATCAGGCCCATACAAGCCAACAAATGGTTCTATTGCCGGGACCAAGATTTGCATAAGGGATGTTTGATGTCATGTCACTGGAATCTGACGAAGAAATAAATTTAAGGGTGGTTGTACAAGAAGATTCACGAGTTTGCGGTGTAAGAAAACAAGAATCCACGAGTATCTAATGAACAGTGATCGGAGCGCTACTTATATACGGAAATCCACATAATTTTCTTTGCATCCTTTCCTTCTGAGTTGTATGAGTGGATCATGAAGCTAGTAGACAGTCAGGGAAGGTGTAGGCTTGACAAACCAATCGTGTGGACTCCGGAATTAGTGCATAGACTAGAAGCGTCGGGAGATAAGATCGCGCGAGCTATGGACCATTGGCTCGATCAAATTATAGGGGGATTTATACTGAGTTCATGATAGACACGACCATCCTTTACAATGAGGTGGAATGACACTTCCTCAAAGGACCACGAGGTAAGTATATAAATCTTTGAACACTTGGATTAAGATGCTATTGTGTGAAAAGTGGGTTATGTGAATAAATTAATGTTTGGGACTACACGAAGTGGGAAGATCTATAGAAGCGGAGGTAGTGAAGAATTAGGAACTAGTCCCTTAATTTCACCATCATGGTAAAGTGAGGAAGTTCTCGTGAGAGTGTCTCCGAGAAGTGCAGACAATCTGATAAGGCAGCGAATTACGTGCTTCCCATACCACCCTTACCACAAACCAAAATTGGTCTAGATCTTCATTCCCTATTCCTATGAATACCGGTAGTTTGATCGCACTTGCCATACTGAACTGTGGTGGTGGCAGAGCTGGGGTTGGTGGAGATGGAGGTGAGAGGGTGAGATGGGTGGCGGTGTAGGTGGAGGTGGTATGGGACCAAGAAGGGGTCGTGGACAACTAATTTGTTACAATTCTGGAGGGCCGGGGCACCATGCCCACGATTGTACAAACCTGACAAGGACATCATGTTTGTACTGTACTTAGTTTGATCATGAGGCATAAGAATGCCCTACATTGATAGCGAGGCTACGCAAAAAAGGGGTACTCCAGCCTCCTCTAACTCAGAATTTGCAAATGATGAGGTCTGAGCCATGCGAAGAAGACCCGAATGTAAACATAGTGCTCAGAAGCGGTATGATCACTGGTGATGATAAAGGTAAGTAGTTAGAAGAAAGTGCATGGGTTCGCAAGGCCCCTACAAGGAACCCAAATTTTATTTAGAACGTGCGAAGGAGACATTCATGGAAGCTAAGAAGATCTTCACAGAGGCCTCCACTTCAGGTAGTAAGGATCAACTAGAACTAGGGATGGATCCTTCAATGCTCACTACCTTTCTAGAGACATGCATGAAACTACTATGCGACAGCAATGTAGTAAAAGGGATACAACAAACTTATCACTAGGTGCGTGGGGTCAGGAGAACAACACGTGGTCCGGAAACTTGGAAAGCATGTATTGCACATAGGAAGGGGAATGAGGTTGACTGCACAAATCGGCGAGTATGAAATGGATCGGGTAATCCTAGATCTTGGATCGGAAGAAAATGTATTGCTGAAACAAACATGGGAATGCATGGGTAGACCCGTGCTACAATGGTTTCCTATTTAGTTGCCAATGGTGAACCAACAGAAGATCTTTCCCAATGGAAGAGTGCAAGGGGTAACGATGGATATTGAGGGTGCAAGTGCGCAGGAGGATTTTGAAGTGATAGAGACTATCGATGACAGCGATCCCTATCCTGCGCTACTAGGAATAGACTGGGCCACCAAAATTAAAGGAGTCATAAATCTGAAGAAGCGTAAAATGATCTTTGAGAAAAAGTCACTACGCATAGTAGTCCCATTAGATCCAGTCGAAGGAGCGCGATACACTGAACCGATGCACAACGATGATAGTGATGACGATCTCAATTGCATCTACAAGATAACTACATGAGAGCAAGATTGGGTGAATCCGACTGCAAATGGAAGGATTTCGTGGAAGCACAAAAGCTCTTGCACTTCGGATTTGGATGAAGAAATAGAGTGCTGGCAAAATCAACTACACAAAGTAACAATGCTTAATTACAACATGATGGTTAGATTTCACTGCGTGACAACTGAGGTAAGGTATCTGCCTACATATGATGGGTTGACAACAGTGGATGAATTCCTCAACAAATTTGGAAGCGCAGTACCAGAATAGTAGTGGTTCGATGCTCTGACATGGGCACTACACGCGACGCCTGAAAAATAGTAGGGTACACATCAAAGAATCTTTAAGGACTGGTGTGGATGCAAGAGGATGATGTGCCTATGATTTGGAAAACCCCAGCTAAGGATGAGAGTCGGTTACCAGGGGAAAAACAACTTGTGCGCCCACCTTTCCCGATGGGTACAAACATATGACATGCAGCCTGCACAAGCGCACACCACTCCTAGAATAGAGAATTAGAACAAAACACAGCCGCAAGAAAGGTGAAGCACGCCAAGGACTATCCACAGAGAAGCATTCGACAAGGTGTGCGAAGTACTGAACAGGGTTCACCAGGTGAAATGCACTGACTAGGACCTGTGCATACCAATAGTTCGATGGGCCTATAGGACCATGTACAAAACCCTAACCGCGAAAATAATTCTAAGGTTGAGGAACAGGGTAGGGACCGTAATTTCTTAGGGGCATGCAATGATGAATCCACACATAATAGGACCCGCAGGTGCGACAATGCACAAAGCCCAGGACGAAGAAATCACACAGCTATGTGAGGTAGGACATATAAGGGTTCAGGAAGCCATTTAGCAAGGGAACCTTAGACTTTGCGAATTCGAAAAAGACTAGGCATGATTAAGGAAGAAAAGGATTTTGATGGACGCAGAGGTCAAGAGGTAGGAGAAAAAGATCAAGCAAGCATGTCTTGTCGATAAACCAAGGATGGCAAGGCATGGTGTGAATGATCATACCAATGATTTAGAATACTATCACCAAGAATTGATTAGTTTGTTGCCATGGCTAGGACCACATATAACCAAACGCAGTAACCAGGGGAATTCACTGTATATAATAGAGTGCACAGTGCCGAATGTCATGAGGGAAATTGAGGGCTTTCTACGAACTATCCTGAGGGTGAAATGGAGCCCCGCATGGGTGGTGCAACCACCTGACTAGCCATCGGAGGAACAGCCTCAACACTCTAGGTAGTTGAAAGGGAGCATAGGACTATAAAAGAGTCTGCTTGGGAGTTGTGCAATAAGGGAGGTGCACGCAGAGTCGGCATGTCACAAGGTTCGTGCCTGCGAATGAAGGGCTGAACTACCACACATGTAGGCTAGGAAGTGACCGTTGGTGTCACTGTTCATGAAGAGATGTCCAGTTTGAGGCCAAATGGAGGAGGAGGTGGACATTTAAGACAGTAGTTATAGGCAAGATTTTCGAAAATCTGCAGCTAAGAAAGCATTAATGGCCTGGAATTGCGAGGAAAAGTCAAATTTGAATTCAAAAGGCACTATAAAACTTCACGAGCTAGCCACGATACAACACTTGTTCACTTGAGGCTTAAGCAGTTGAATAAAGCACAGAGTATTGAGCGTTGAGAGATATTCAAGCCCCTAAGTTCGCGAAAGACCACATATAGTACAGACAAGATTGTGGCTATGAAGGGAGGTTTGGGCTTTGAAGAAGGAAACTCCGGTGAGGCCACGCTGACCCATACGGTACAAGATGTTCCGGAAGGTACTAGGGTTGCACCAGAAATCCCGAAATCACCTTGGATGCCAAGAGTGAAAAAAGATAAGCAGGTAATAGGACCAATCCGCATTTCCCCGAGGAATCCGCGGTTTGGTAAGCTATCAATGGAGGAAAAGGGCAAGGCTGTCACCATTGAGACAGATGAAGAGGAGGAGGACTTATAGGCTAGGATTCCCAAGGTAGAGGAAGAAGGAGACGTGGAGACAGACATCCAATCAATGCGCGCTACAAAAAAATTACCCGAATATGTCCCTCTGCGAAAAGGGAAAGCTAAGGTACCAAAGGATTTGGATGCAATGAAGAGTGCACTCCAGACCCCGCTCCTCCCCGATGGAATTACCTTTGAGGGTCTGCTCCTAGGATGTTTTCCTACCCTGAAATTTGAGGATTGGGACCTCGTGGATAGTGAGAATTTCCCGCACTTAAAGATGGTGAGCCTAATGAAACAAAATAGGGAGGGGCTGGTAATAACATTGGCATCGCGAAAAGGGTTGCGCAGTGTGGAAAAGGCTGGGTTGCTTCATCTGCTATGGATACTACATTTTCATCGCACGCCCATCACCATTTTTGTCATCAGGCAGCTTCTTTTCCTGGTGCATGATGGGTACTTACGGATGGAGGATCCTATTCCCATCACGGCGGATCTCATCCACCGAATTATTCAGCTTCCTTGTAAGGGAAAGGACCTTGCGACAATAGCAGGAAAATGCAGCGACTTGGATCTCGCAGAAGCCATGAAGAAAAAATATAAGCTTAAGAAGAAAAAGAAGGGGTACGCTATCAGTAATATCAAGGATAAAGGGGTGCACGTAGCCACCCAACTCCTGGCTAGTAAAGTAATGAGAAAATGCCACGGCGATGAAGTCCCAGCACCGGTAGTTGCATTGGTCAAAAAATGCACAAAGGGGGTCCAGTTCAACTAGGTCGAGTTCCTTTGTGAATAATTCTTGCTCAACTGTCAAGAGGCCTAGGAGTAGAGTGAGACCTTCCACTACAAGTGGTTTCTCTTGTCCATCTGGCTGGTAGCAGGAGAACTGTCAGAGGACAATCAGTTCCCAAGCATTGAGTATAACATACCAGAGGCCACGAAGTACGCTTTGTTATGGGATATCAAGGACACGAAGTGGATTCACGGTACAAAGATCTTCTGGGTGCTCATGGAGGCAAGCATCCAGATCTGGATTAATAGGAAGTTGCGCCTGTCCCCCACAATGCACAATAGTCTGCAGTGTTTTGCAGACTTCAAGGTGGACATGTAAAATATTTACATCAGGGTGTGACAAGATCTGGCGCAGTAGTGGACAAAGCTCCCATTCATAGCCACTAACGATGCAATATTTACAATGTTAGAGACATGGCCTCGCAAGTGGCGCACCCCAGATTTGGTGGAATTGGAGAAGACAGTAGTGCAAAAAAGGAAGGAGGATGCCAAGCTACACGTCACCCAACTAGCCAAGAAAAGGCACAACGAAAAAGCAGCAGCTGAGGTTAGGGTAGCCCGTGAAGCAGCACAGTTAGATACAGATCAAAAGAAGGCCGCCAAAGCAACAGCAGTAGCCCAGATAGCAGAGGCTGCAACAATGTAGGTAGAGGAGGGCTAGGAAGTATTTGCAGGACAAGAGGCAGAGGAAACAAACCTTGCAGAAGAGGGCGTGGACCCAGGAACCACTTCAACCCAACTCAAATGGCCGTGTGTCATAGAGAGATCGAGTCCATGGAAAAAGTTCAAGGCCTCGAAGCTAGCCATCGACCTAATCACATTAACTGAAGCAGATCTCTACAACATCGGAAAAACAATTCGCGATGTCACCAAGGAAGCCCTCCAAGAAGTTATGACGGAGCAGCGGACTGTGTTGGGGGCCCTAAGGGCGCAGCTGTAGGAACTACAGTTGTGGCACCCACATGAGGGTACCTTGTCTACCCACGTCGCAGCAGAATAGATGCTATGCGCGAAAATGGCCAATACGATAACATTTCAACATGGAGCACAGCGCTAGTCTCAGAAAACACAATGGAGTGGGTGAAACTTAATAAAATGAAAGGCATTGGCCTTAACTTGGTTTCCCTTCCCCACAGAACACTTTATCAGCTAAAGGATGGAATAACAACAGAACTCTGCACCAGGGAGGGCCGCGTGATACAGGTTCTAAGGGAGCAAAATATAAACATCAAACAGCTCAGCCTGCAACGTGATGAAATGGTATCACAGAATTAGCAGTTAGAATTGGTGGTAGACAACGCTTGCAAATGTGTCTCGGAGCTGGCCATCCTAACAAATATACCAGCAGCAAAGTAGATCCACAAGTTGGTGACCAGCATCCACGAAGCCAGAGAACAGCGCGCTAGCGCTTTCCAAACAGGGTTGGAAGAAATTGGACATACAGTACAAGACTGTACCGGTATGTTGGAACATGCATTTGCAATCCTCACATCTTTGTAGGAGGACCCCAACATACAGCACTTGGAAATAGAGGGGCGTGCAAATTAGGAGCAGTACGACAGTATCTAAGGAACTGCGCATAGTCTTAACTCAATGTCTTGCGAAGCTGCAACAAGTTAAGGCACTGAAGGAGCAGGTGGATGCAGCACGACAGAAAGAGGCAGTTCTCAAAGCGCGTGTCCAGCCATGGATTGATGAGGCCTTCACCATCATGGCAGATATCAAAGGAAAGCTTGCACATATGCATGGGATGTACACACTAAGGCAGGGATTTGCTCCTAACAAAGGGGCTTCGAAAGATCGGATGAAGCAGGTCCAACAAACTGTAGAGCAGTGCGTTGTGGACCTCCGAGCAGCACGGGGCTAGCTGGAAGGACTCCATACCTAGATCACCGTGTCACGAGAGTGGATCGAGGGTGAGTCATGATGTTTGTGTTGGGGGCCTGTTGGGCATGGAATCCCCCCACATCATTTTTTGGGGCTCAAAGCCCAAGTTTTGGTCAAATATGTTGTAAGACTCCGCGAATTGTGTGCGCGGAGTGCAAAATGTACATTAAGTCATAGCGTTGTCCGCCCTAAGTTTTGTAAAGTAATGTAATGTCATGTCAGCCTACCCATGGTCCGCTGACCATGGGGTTGTATAAATAAGAGCGAGGCTCTAAGTTGTAAAGGAGGAATTGTAGATAGAAGGAAAGGAATGGAGTTTAGAAGATAGCGAGCATAGATGAAAGGTCTAGTGTCTTGGGGCGTAGTAGTAGGAAGAGGCTCTGCAGCTGAGTACGCAGAAGCCTAGTAGAGTCTGCAGCTAAATGTGTAGGGTAGAGTCGAGTCTATAACCAAATAAGAAGAATAATAAAGAGAAGTTTGATTCCAAATATTGTGTATCTGCTTTTGTATTACTTTCTATGCATTTATGTTGTTTTGTTTAATCACGCACACTTATATGAATACTGAACACTGCTAAGTATAATTAGGCTCATATAGATAAGTTAAGTAATCAAATAATATTGGGTTAATAGTAAGGGACTTGGGTAATAAAATGGATCGCAGCTCGAACATGGCTGCGCAAAGGCAGCATCGCAGGCCGTGAGGGACCAATAGATGCACGTAGTGATATGCGTGCAAGGTCAAACCACGGACCACCGAAAAACCATCAGACATCTCTAGGGTGCAGAAACCTGGTTCTAGCACCCTCCCATACTACTTCAGGTGAGACTTCAGTCCACACTCCGTGGACTGTTGCCAAAAGGGCCAACAGTACCAGGATTTGTTTGACTAAATCATCTCTGAACTTGGGTCAGGCCCATACATGCCAACATGCGCACCGGTATTGCAGCCTATTTGCCCTTTTTATCCTTCACGCTCTCCTTGGTTGGGATCGGCATTGGTTTCGACATCCGTGGTGATTTGGGGACTTTCGCTAATACTTTGGTAACCTCTGGAGAAGCTTCTTCAGCCTCCCGAACCACTTTTGACACAACCTCCTTAGTTTTCACTGCTTCGGTATCCTTAGCTTCTGTGGGTGTCAACATGATTTCTGCAATAACTCGTGTCACCTTCGGCAATGTCTCAAATACTGAACTGGCTATCAGAGCTTTGAAGTTCTCACGGTTCATGTGCACTTGAGATCTCAATAACTCAATTCTCAAAATGCCAAGTGTTTTTTGCTGGCAACCACCTATAACTTATAAGGCATTTTGAATTAAAATCCGGCCATTCCCACCACATTCGGCTCATTAATGCCAGATTTTTGAGGATTTGATCCATAAATTTCATCTTAAATGTGGGCCGCCCGCTCCATTTGGCCGCATTTCTACTGTAAAATCATGAACATTGACTTTAATGGTCATTTTCCTACTGAGCTGCCCAATTTCTCCCTGGGTAGCGCAGCTTCCTTCGCATTTTCATGAACCCTGGGACACTTCCTTTCTTCGTACAATCCTCCAATTACGTAGCTTCCCAACCCAGGTAGTGTAGTTTATAGTCGTTGTGCTACCTTCATATAGTCACATGTTCAGACCACCAATATATGGCTTCAATCAACTGTCATTCACCTTTCCTAGGAATGGATCTCCATTCAATTTGACCAACTGGACTGCTCAATCGTCGGTAATCTCCTTAATGGCATAGGGCCCTAACCAGTGCATTCTGAATTTCCTTGGAAAATTATCAAACTTGTTGTCATATAAAAAAACTAGGTCATTTACCTTAAAGGTGCGTAACTTAATGTGCTGATCATGCTATGCTTTTTCACGTTGCTTTTGGACCTGTTTGTGAAATCCAACTAGAAACCTCTCTTCCTCAAGCTCAGCCAGCTACGCGAGGCTCTCTTCTAGGGCTCTATGATCTGTTATACCTGTGAGTGCCGCTATGCGAAGAATAGGCACAATGTATTCCATGGGCATCACTGCTTCAACACCATATACAAGCCTAAAGGGTGTTTGGCCAGTCAACTTCTTGCATGTCGTCCAATAAGCCCATAGTACTGCGGGTATGCGCAGGTCCCAAGCACTTCATTTAGCGTTGCAAACCTTGGTCAGTGCATTCTCCAGTACTTTATTGAATGCTTCCACCATCCCATTAACTTGTAGCTGATAAGGCGTGCTATTTTGGTGATATACCTGAAATTCCTCCATCAGCGCGTTGATTGTCTCATTTAGAAATTTCGTACCGCGATCACTCATCAAAATCTTTGGACACCCAAATCGCATTAGTACATACTCAAAGAGGAAATTTGCAGCAGTCGCACTTATGCAATCCTTCATAGGTTATGCCTCTGCCCATCGAGTCAAATACTCAGTCATAGTAATAATGTACCTCGCTCCTATCTTCTTCCCTTGTGGCTGAATGGGTCCCACAAATTATATCGCGCATTTCTCAAAGGGTTGTAACGTCATCTATGGATTCATAGGTAGCTCATCCCTTCGCTATAGCTTGCCAGTCCTTTGACACACATCAAATGCTTTGCAATAAGCTTTTGAATCCTAATGCAGGGTTGGCCACCACAACCGTTCGCATAGAATATTTTGCGCGGTCGCTCTTCCTGCATAATGACCTCCCTCGGCACCCCCATGAGCATCCACAAGGATATTGCTCCTTTCAAACTCTAGTACATATCGTTGCAATATCTCATTGGACCCCATTTTGTACAGATGGCCGACAATGACAGAAAAGTCTATCGCGCGCACAACTAACTCCTTCTTCTGTTAGACAGTGTAACCTTCTAGGGAAGTTCCTTTCATTAGAAAGTGTATGATATCTTCAAAATGACCATACGTGATGCACACTGCAAATAGCTACACGTCAAGCAATCCCTCCACCAAATTAGTGGACTCTTCCCCTGTTTAGATGCATGATAGATGGTTTGGTCCCGTGTTCAGTCATCCAAGATTCACAATAACTTCAAAATCATACTCCTGGAACAATAACAACCACCTGCAGATTCTCCCCTCCCAACACAGGCTTATTGACCAGGTATTTCAACGTGGAATGATCTATATACATCTTAAAATGGCCAACCAAAAAATAGTGTCTAAACTTCTGGAACGTGTATACCATGGCTAACCCTTCACACTCAGTGGTGGAATAGTTCTTCTCTGCCTTGGATAACCTTCTGCTTGTGAAAGCTATAGGATGGTCCAAGTCGCCTCCGCCAGCCTGTGTCAGTACTATCCCAACACTATACATGATGCATCGACATGTACATGAAACTCCTTCTTCCAATATGGGAGGACTAGAATCGGCATGGTGACCATCTTTTCTTTCAATACATCCAAGGTTTTCTTACAGTCCTCGTTCCAGTAGAATGTGATGTCCTTTTTCAACAACCTTTCCATAGGCGCGGCGATCTGGGCATGTCCCTTGACAAGCTTCCTGTAATACCCAGTATGTCCTAGGTTGCGTGCAACTGTTTCACACTCCTCGATGCTTCCAAGTTAGGTATCACCGTGATCTTCATGGGATCTACGATCAGTCCGTGTCTACAAATCACATGACCCAACAGTGTCCCAAAAGGAACACAAAATAGACACTTCTTCAGATTGAGTGCGATCTGGTACCTTCGATAGGTATCTAGCATCAGGCGCAAACTTGCGACATGGCGTTTCACCAGCCCAAACATAGTCCAATCGTCAAAGTACACCTCCAGAAACTTATGAATAAATTCCTTGAACGTAGCAATGACTACGCGCGAAAAAATCACAGGTGCATTCTTCAATCTGAAAGACATTACAGTGTAGTGAAAACATCCCCACTCAGTCGCGAAGGTTTTCTTGCTTTTATCCTCACACAATTTTGATCTTATGGTACCCGGAGAACCCATCAGTGAAGGAATATGCTTCTTGGCCACCTACATTGTCCAACACTTCATCAGTGAATGTTGTCAGGAAAGGATCATGAACACAAGCGTCATTCAATTTCCTAAGATCTACGTATATCCTTATTTCATCCTTCTACTTCTTTTCTTGTACCACCATTGGGTTTACCCAATCAGATTCTTCTATAGGCTCAATGAAGCATGCTACGAGCACCTTTTCTAGCTTTAATCGGACCTTCTCCTTATACTTTGGATTGATATGGTAATGTCTTTGCTTAACCGGTTTCGTGTCGAGCTTCAATGTGATCTTCATAACACCTAGGTCTCTTGTTATCCTTTTTATATCTGTAAAATTGGTAGGGAACAAATCCTGGTATTCACAGAGCAATTTAGTGACCTTATCCACCTTCACATCATCCCAGTAATCTCCAATCTTCACGAATTTGGGCTCTGCCTCCGTACCAATATTTACCTGTTTCATTTTCAGTGGCGTGGTTATAGCAGGATTCTCAATCTACGGTCCCTCAACCTCGCGGTGACCTTATTTTTCAGGGATGTTAATCTTTCTTGGATCTTGATCTTCTTCTTCAGTGGTCACGTTATAGCATTCCAGCACGTGGCTCAGCTAAGTAGTCCAATCGGGTTGAATCAGGTCTAAAGGATCTTGCGGTATCCTAAAGATTATTGCTTTCACTTCTTGTAGCACCTTGTCAATACAGTCAAACACGTCTTCAAAGCTGAATGTCATTATGAATCCTTCACACAAAATATCCCATTCACCTATACCATGGCAGAGCTCTATTTCCAAGAACCAGTTCATCAGGATGACATCCAAGGTGTGACAGAACAAGTGCACCCATTTAGGTTAGGGCTTCGCTTCGTAAGCCTCAGCCCATTTGGCCAAGTGTGCACATGGATTGTCCTTCCCATCATACTTCTCTATCATTCGTACCTTCAGCTTCCCAAAGCATGTTCTCATCATCATCCTACATTCATGCCAGTCATCAAAGCTACCCTTGTGTGTATCCCACCATATTGCAGGCGTAGCGTGCAGTGCCCAATCCAAAGCTTGGAGGCGCTGCTTTTTTGTTACTTCCCTCTCAAATGCATCCAAAAATATGTCTACATCATTCAAGCCATCATAAGTTGGCAGATTCCTTACTTTTGACGACACACAATGCAATGACCAAGTCATCATGTTACAACTCAGTGTGGTTACTTCATGCAAGTGATTCTGCCAGCACTCTAATTCTTCATCAGAGTTCGAGGTGCAGGAAATCTCGTGATCCCATGTAATTCATCCATCCATTGTTGGATTCACCCAATATTGGTCTCACACTGTTATCTTATAGATATAGTCTAAATCGTCATCGCTATCATAATTGCAGACTAGTTCAATATAGCGCAATCCTTCAGCAGGATCTAGGGGTACTATTACATGGATCGATTTCTTCTAAAATATCATCTTTTGCTTCTTCAAGTTGGTTACCCCGTTGATATCAGTAGCCCAATCAATGCTAAGGAGCGCAGGGTAGGGGTTGCTATCATCCACAATTTCTATTACTTCAAAGTCAGCCAATGCGCTCGCGCCTTCAATATCTACAGTCACCCCTTGCAGCCATGATCTTCTGCTAATTTTCCATACTTAACTGAATCAAAGACCACTGTAGTGCAAGTCTTCCCATACGCTCCAAATTCTGCTTTGGTAGGACGTTCATGTCTGACCCCAGATCCAAAATAACCTAATCCATTTCATATTCTCCTATCTGCATGTTCAGCCTCATCTCTCGTCTTGTCCTTGTTTTATGCTTACCAATCTTTTGTACCATGTGTGGTTCACCCAGAGTTATTTTGGCGCATCTATTTATAAGATCCTGTAACCCCTTCACATCCTTGCTATAGCACAACAACTTCATGCAGGTCTCTAGAAAGGTCGTAAGCATAGAAGGGTCCATTTCTTGATCAAGCTTATCTTTGCTCCCTAAGGTGGAGGCCTCAGTGAAGCTCTTTTTTGCTTCCATGAAAATTTTGCGTGCGCACTCCAAATCAAATTTAGCCTCCTTTATCGGAGCTTTACGAACCCATGTGTTGTCTTCAGGCTATTTCCCCTTATCATCCCCTGTTGCAATTCCACTTTGGAGCACTATATTCATATTCGGATCCTCTTCGTGAGGCTCAGACCTCATCATCTGCAGGTTCTGAGTCAGCTGAGGTGGTAGCGCCCCTTTGTCACATATCCTTGCTGCCAGTGTAGGACAGTCCTCCATTTCATGATCAAACAGAGTGAAAAATTTGCATGATGGACGCATTGGGTTATTGCATTCACAGGCATAGTGTCCTGGTCCTCCCTTATTGTAGCAAATTATTTGTCCCTAACCCCTGCCAGGTCCTCCTCCATCTCTGCCTTGTTCGTGCCCCTAAAATCCTATTCGCGCCATCCCTGGGCTCTGGTCAGGGGGCCGTGTTTATGCCTGAACCCTATAGGCAGGTGTTCTATCCATCATCAATTCATAACTTCTACAGTTGCGTTCATCATGCCATACTGACCTAAAGAAGTTGCAGAATAGTTGTTGTGGTGTTTGTACAAACTTCTACAATAAATGACAGTTATTTTTCGTATGTTTTCTTGCTACCTGACATATAATGCACCACAACATAGGCCCCATTCTTGGTCTTGCTTGAGCTTCCAGCCTCAAAGGCATTGGTCCTCCTCCTATAATATAGTTGGAAAAGACCAGGCAATGGTCTTTATCATACCCCTGACCCTTCATTTCAGGCACCATACCTCTTCGTACACCTCCAGTCAAACTATCTTGTCCTGCTTCAAAATTTTCATTTCAAGGCAAAGATTTGGCAACTATGCATGGATCTGTTGAACCCCCAGATTCGAATCTTGCATCAGTGTTTCATGTAGTCTCATTGCAATATCAAAGGCCTCTGCCTGAGTCATAATTTTTTTTTGTGATAGCACAACCCTTAGGTGTGGCAGGAGCGAAGCCACGAACCATTTGCAATGATGTCCATCTATTAAGTTCAGATTATCTTCGTGGATTTTACACTTCAATCTTTGATATAATTCCCAGGGTGTCTCGCTTGGTTTCATCATGATTTCCTTGAACCCAACAATCAACTGTGCTTCGGATTTAGGCCTACTGAATTCTTTATTCAGCATGGTCTAGATGTCTGCCACTCCAGTGTTTGGGTTATCATTAGAGTACTTAATGTACCAAGTTACTGCACAATCTTGTAGAGCACTAACCAATGTTTCCTTCTTCATGTGATCATCTTTAACGCCCTAATCTTCCCACACAACTTTCACAATGAACCAAAACTGGTCTGGGTCCTCATTTCCCAAGCCTTTTAACAAAGGCAGGTTCACTGAATTTTCCATGTTGAACTACGACGGAGGTGGAGGTGGTATGGGTGAAGACGTAAGTGATGGTGGTGAAGTTGGAGGTGGTAGTCGCATTAATCCTTGTCTTATCAACTGAGTTGCACTCCGTGGAGAAGCCTGCGCTACTCCCTCTTCATCACCTAGTGGAGGTGAAATTAATGGACTATATTCAAGACCCTTACTCCCTTTGTTCCTGTAAGTCTTTCCACTTCGTGTAGCTCCGAACATCAAGGTAGCTGCATAACATGTTTTTTGCACAATAACATCTTAATCCAGGTATTCAAAGACTTCAAGTACTTACCTTGCAGACCTTTGAAAAAGCACTACTCCGCCTCGTTGTAGCTAACTGAGGTATCAACCGTGAATCAGTCACAAATCCTCCTATGATGTGATCAAGCCAATGATCAACAGCATGGGCAATCTTATCCTTAGAGGCTTCCAATCTCTATACTAACTCCGGGGTCTAGAAAATAGGACCATCAAGTCTCCACCTTCCTTGGCTATCCGCTAGCTTTGCAATCCACTCATATAGCTCAATCGGAAAGGAACAGAAAAATATCTCATGGATCTCTTTATATAGGTATGTGTCTAGCCATTGTTCCTTTTTCAGTCGCAAATTTCTGTTCTCCTGTGCCACGAATTCGTGGATATTCCTATCCAACCAGTCCTCGATCTCTTTCTTAGTTGGATTCCATTGATACGACGTCACACATCTCTTTTGCATATTCTAGTCCCGGCAACAGAACAATTTGTTGGCTGCGTGGGGCCTGACCCAGGTTCAGCATTAGTTAGCCAAACAAATCCCTACACTACTGGCCCTTTCGGTATCAGCCCGTGGAGTGCAAACCAAAGCAGTATGGGGGGATGGTGGAACCAAGTTTCCACACCATGAGATGGTCGTGATGTCAGCTTATACCCCCTATTCCTACTTTCATGCAGGTTGCTAAGCTCTGAGGCTTTGTCAGTCTAGCCCTTTACTCCACCCTTCAGTACCTCCGCGAAAGAGTACAATCGATCTTCACGCAGCCCTAGCCTACGGCCCAAGTACTTTCCCGTTGCTATAATAGTGTATTGCACCAGTTACCAAGTTATCTTAAGTGTTTTGCTTAACTTACTAAACATTCACAGTTAGCACCGTGTAAATAGATATTCTTACTTGCGTTCAATTAAACAACGTAATTACATACATTCGCACATCACATAAGCATTGTAAATGAAATCCATACACAATATGACAAGATGCATTAACAGAAAATAAAGACGCGGAATTTGTAGAATGCTTCTCTTTATTGATATCTTCAAATGATCAGAGACTCTATCTTCCCTGCGCGCATAGTTGTAGGGGTCCGCACACTTAGCTACAGACTTCCACCGTAGGCCTCTGCACACTCAGCTGCAGAGCCTCTACCTATGCTACAACCCAAAACTTAGACTTCTCTAAAGACTTCCTCCTTATCACTTAAGACTTCTTACTTCTAAAGCTACTTAAAGCTTACTTACTTAGCTCTTTTTATACAATCCCATGGTCCACGGACCATGGCTATATCTTTACAACGGACTTTACACTTTACAAGATAAGGGTGGACAACCCTTTATGACTCATGACACCTTTGTGCTCCGCGACCACAAAATGCGGAGACTTTACAAAATTTGACCCAAAACATGGGCTTTTAGCCCCAAAACTGTCCTTAGGGGATCCCGTTCCCAACAATTTTGTTGAATGTTTCAACAACATCATTGGCCTATGGGTGATACAGACTGCTCCTATTATGCTAAATCATGAAATTATTCAAAAGAGTCTCAATGGTTTCATTCGGAAAATGTGTTCCTTGGTCGCTTGTGAGACTCCTCAGGCATCCAAACCTTGAGATTATGTTCTCAAAAATAAACCTTATAGCTGTTTCTGTTGTATATTCCTTGACGGGTGCTGCTTCTGCCCACTTGGTTAGGTATTTCGTTGTGTTTATTATGTATCTTACACGTGAATGCATTTTCGGTGGTGTAATGGGTCCAATGAAGTCTATTTCCCATTTTTCAAATATTTGCATTGTGTGAACAAGATTTAAAGGCAGCTCATCCCGTCACGAAGGCTTTCCAACCCTTTGACAGACATCATAGCTCTTAGAAAATTCTTTAGAATCTTTATGAATGGTTGGCCACCATAGTCCCGCTTGTAGTATCTTCCTTGTGGTGGCTTTGCCTCCCACATGGCCTCCTGCAACTCCCACATGACATTCCCATAGTACATCTTTTCTTTTGTTCTGAAGGATGCAACACCTCAATACTTGATCTAAGCCCATTTTGTAGAGGTGTCCTGCTATCAATTGGTAATGTGATGCCCTTACTATTAGGTGCCACTTATGTGCTACCATATATCCCTCTTGGCAATAACCTATTGTTAATAATATGGCGATTTCTTCTAGGTGATCTGGGACTGCCTCTATCCTAAATAAGTCAGCGTAGGGCAATCGATCATCCACTGATCCTTCATTCTCTCCTATCTCCAGTCATGACAAGTGGTCTGGCCCCACATTCAGCCTGCCGAGTTTTATGACCATGTCGAAAGTAAATTCCTGGAACAACAACAACCATCGGCATATTCTACCTTCCAATATTGGTTTGTTTACCAAGTATTTCAGTGTTGAATGGTCTATAAAGAATTTGAATGGTGCACCCAACAAGTAATTCCTGAACTTTTGGAGAGAGTAAACCAAGAACAAGGCTTCTCTCTCGGCTGTTGTATAGTTTCTTTCAGTAGTTGATAGCTTTCTACTGGCATAACACACCGAGTGGTCCCTATTTTTCTCCCCTGGCTATGCTAATACCACTCCTAGTGCTATCCCTAATGCATCAATGTGCACATGGAACATTTTGTTCCAATCTGGATAGATAAGGATAAGGGCGCTTACCAACCTTTCCTTCAACGTATTCAGTGTTGTCTGACAATCCTCAATCCAGATGAACTCTTTCATTCTCTTCAGTAACTTTTCCATTAGGGTTGTGATTGATGCATAATTCCTAATGAAACGTCGGTAGTACCCTGTATGGCCCAGGGTTGACCTTAGTTGTTTCACGTTATGTGGTGGTTCCATGTTGACAATTTCCACAACCTTCACTGGGTCTATGCATACTCCATCCTTGCAGACAATATGGCCTAATAGTGTTCCAAATGGGACCACAAAAATATACTTTTTGAGGTTTAAGGAAATTTGTAATTGTTGGTCCCTTTCAAACATGACCCTTAATAAGATGGCATGTTTCTTAAACAAGCTATATATTGTCCAGTCATCCATGTACACCTCTAAGAACCTATGAATGTAGTCTCAGAATGTAGCAATGACAATCCTTGAGAAAACTACTAATGCATTCTTTAATCTAAATGGCATTACATTGTATGCATATGACCCCCACTCAGTAGTGAATGTTGTTTTCCTTTTATCCTCCTCGGCTATTCAAACTTGATGGTAGCCCGAGAATCCATCTATGAACGAATATGCTTCATTCCATGCCACATTGTCCGAGACCTCAGCACTAAAAGGTGTTGGGGAACGGGCCATGCACACATTCGTTGTTGAGACTTATGTAATCAATGCATACTCTAATTTCAATCACATCCTTCTTATTTTGTATGACTATCAGACTTATCCACTCTGCTTCATCTACTAGAAATATAATCCCTGCTTCCAACATTTTGTCAATTTCCTTCTTAACCTTTTCCTTTACCCTTGGGTTCAATCTATATGGTCTGTGCTTTACCGAACGGGTATCCAGCCTTAGAACAATCTTCATCTCCCCTATGTCTCCCTTTATCCCCTTCAGCTCTGCTACTGAAGCTGGAAACAAGTCCTGGTATTCTTGTAATAGGTCAAAAATTTCTTTGGTGGTCTGTTCATCCCAGTAGTCTCCTACAAATGCCATTTTCGGCTTGTCCTCCGTCCCAACATTTTTTTTTCTCAGCTTCATTGGTAGAAGGTGAGCACCTTCTCTTGAGGGGCTCTCTTAGATGTCTCTTTCTCCTTTTGTTTCCTCAAAGGTCAAGTGTCTCAGTCCGTCTAACCCATCCTCTTCTGGCTCTGCATCTACCTTGTCGCAGGTTGCATATTCTGGAGAATCCATGTCATATAGACACTACAAAAAAATTTCATCAGGACATCCTTCAACTAACTATCCTAGGGAAAACAGAACCCTTTTGATCACCTGGAGTGTCTTAGTCATGCATTCCTCGTTACCTCTGAATGAAAAGTTGCTAACAAATTGTACCTCCAAAACATCCCAATCCACCGTTTTTCGACGGAATTCCTCCTGTACGTACCAAGATCAAGGAACAGTTCCTAGGGTATGTATAAATACATGTACCCAGAAATCCTTTGGTATTCCCTGGATTTTCCAACCCTTTATGCAATCTTCTACATGCCTCTCGGGACTTGAATTCCCTTTTTCTCTCGTCTTATCCTATGGTCAGTCTTCATCATGGGAAAATCTTTCCCTCATGGCTTGGCTGATTCTCGCCCATTCTTTTAGTGTACTATGGTGCATATCCACTACCTTACCGGTGTTTCCATGAGAGTGATATCAAGAAAGGGAATCTTTTGATCCTCCGTCATTTCCTTGTCTACCCTATTCAAGAAGGTGTCCACCGGTTCAATGTCGTAGTATTTGGGATAGTCACTTATCTTCGTTCCTATCCAATTTACTCGGTTTATCATTGCACAATGTCTAGTGTTTAGTTCATACCCTCCTTGCTGCCATGCATCCCATGCAGCTTCTGAACCAATCTCTGAGCTTTGGATACTTCTCTAGCTGACGGATCCTCCTGCAGTAGGATTTATGTAATCTTCCCTCTTTCTTGTTGTTAGCATGTATAACTGGTCTAACATTCTTGGTTCATCCCTATCATCTACTGGTTCTATGAACCTAGGTCCTTGATAAGGGTCCAAGGGTTGGATCACCCTCATTCCTTCTGCTTCGAAAATCATCAGCTCTTTCTTTAGGTCAATAACGACATAGTTTTCATAGGCCCAATCGATCCCAAGGAGCACTGGGTATGGGTCCTTATCTCCCATTATGTCAATTACCTTGAATTCAGTATGCATCTTCACCCCTGCCACATCTACTTCCACGTTTTCTAACCTTCCAATGGGCAGTATACAATACTGGTTCGCCATTCTTAGTTGAATTGGTGAGTATTTTAGTTGCAGCTTCCCCATTGCCTCCCATGTTTTCCTAGGTAGGATGTTTACATCTGATCCCAAGTCTAGCATTGTGTCCCTTATCTGGAATCCCACAACCTGAGCATTAATTTAGAATTCCTTCTCGCTTCTCTTCTTGTTTTGTCTCACTCTTCTGGAATGCTTTTCTGGTAAGTTGGTAAGTGGTTGTTCCACTTCCCCTTCTTCTGCTGATAATGCAACTTTTAAGCTCTTCTACAATTCCTTCAACATGTATTCATCTTCGACTATCTTTAGGATCATTTTAAACCATTATTCAATAAACTAGTTACAATCAAGCACGTGGTCATTCGGTCTATGGTCTTCCCTCCTCTCGATCATCCCCTCGAACAACTTAGTCACTTCATGATAATACTACTTTTGGCGCTCAGGCTGATACACTTTCTTTGGAGATGTCACTTTAACAATCAAGGGTGGATCTGCTATGCTATGATCCTCCCCCATCTTCTTTCCTCCTCTTGTGACTATATTAATATTGGTTGCGGGAAGACCGTCATCGGTACGAGGTTCAGCATTAACCAGGTTAGCCCCCCTCTATCTGGTCCTTTCCTCCCACTTTGCAATGAGTTCTGGGAAATCCTTCGTGGTGTGGGTATTAATCCTGCATTGTGAGCACCAGGGTCTCCTAGGGAGTGGGCATTCCCTGGCGACATGTCCTTCCTGGTCACAGTTGTAACACCTTACGAGGCCTCTTCCTCTCGTTCTTCCTCCTCTCCCATTTCCTCCTTGTCCACCCTGGTTCGACTCATTAATTCTCAACGCAGATTTGTCCAGTCGTTCTGCTAGAGCATCCAGTGCTTGGCACTGGTCAGTGTGATGCATTCTAGATGCACATAACTCGTAGTAGTTGTTATTCGGGACATTGGAGTACTTCTACAATATTGGGCACATCCGTGCCAGATGTCCATACATTCTACATATCTCGCAAAATTCTTGGTTATTTCGTCCTAGAAAAGATCCTTGCACCCCTACTACCATAACTCCTGCGGTTGGTGGGGTCCATGACAACCCTACAACACCCCCTAGATGATTTATCCTCACAACCTTGGGCATTTTTTCGCAACATGTCCTTCCACCATGCAGTGGGTGCACCATACATTGGGTCTAGCTGGTCATACTGGTTGAAGATCCTTCAGCATCTCCATTAAAGTTGTGATCTACTTCTAAAGGCCCATGATTGATGGATCTTGCAAACTCTCCCCTCCCTAATATTCATGAGGTTATCCATCCATGGTCTCTATGCATGATGCTTGGTCCAAAGCATCCTGGAGGGTTGCGATTTTCTAGTGCATCAGTGGCATTCTAGTTATGGGCAAGAGTGCCTTGATAAACCAGTTTCGTTGGTGATTCGGGTCTAGAGTGTAACTCAGCTTAGCAATGGCATCCTTAAACCTTTGCATGAGTTCCTAAGCCATCTCACCCTCCCTCTGCTTGATCTCCCACAGTTCTGATAACCCTTGCTGATTTGTCTGGGGTAATTTGAATTCCTACAAAAATCCTCTCTTGGTATCATCTATCGTGGGATTTTCGTTCTACTCCACCCATTTTATAAACCAATGCAAAGACCTCTCCCTCAGCATGGTCTGGAACATCACTGTCCTAACGTTGTCTCGAGTCTGACATGATCTCCAAATAGCTTCATAGAGATACCAGTGTTGTTCCACGTCCTCATTTCCCCTCCCTGCAAACTCTAGATATCTGGTAAAAGATCCCACCATACTGACTTGGGTATGAGCTAGCAACACAAACCCTTTCTTCCCTAGTTGTTGGAATCCCTATAATCCCAAGTTACTAATACTATTGGTTCCCTTGTTGCTTCCAATATTAAAATTGGCCTTTTATTTCTCACATGTGCTATGTACCCATATTTCCTTAGCTAATTTAATAACAAATTTCTATGGATTGTAATAAGGTACCAGGAGAAGGTCGAGAGAGACGCTACCTGTGTCTCGGGGGTATTGTTGTTGACTCCTAATGGATGCTTCTCCTTCGTCAAATAGCCTTCTCATAACATCACCCATGTCCTCTTCTCTCTCCTCTTCATACCTACTCGGCATTTTCCCTTGCGATATCCCTCCCGCAACCTATAAGGAAGGGACCTCTCCATCCTTCTGGCTCCTATACCTCCTGCTACCGACCTTGCTCTGTTCTACATCTTCCTTTTCTCCCCCTTCGTCTTGGGGTTTTCCCAACACCGCTCCTACTTGGTGTGGTCCCATATTTCTTTTCTTCAGAGTTTGAACCACTCTTGCCTGCCACTTATCTGCTAGCAGCACTCTCCTCTACACTCTAACATCTCTAGCTTTCTTCAACCCTTCCACATCCATCCCTTCAGCAGCATCTCTATTCCCCAACCGAAAACATTCCCCCCCTTAGGTCCTTCCCCCAATACTAGGGTTTTACGCTACCATCTCTGTGGTGGGCAAGGGTAGTAGTCCTTCTTCTACCATAAACATCTTAATCCACATCGGTACTTCCCTCATCAACCTTCCTCTTAATCCGAACCCAAACACCACTTCTGCCTTTGAGAAGGATTGATAACTCTCAGCAGCAAACTTGACTATATATCCTTCCACCATGGTCTTTACCCAAAAATTGACTACTCTGGTCAGATCATTGTCTAACTACTGAAGCAGTATGAGATCTGAGGGAGTCCAACTGTGGCGAACTATCGTCAACCTCCCTAACCAATTCTACTCGTTTAGTCTTCTTAACCAATTGTATAGGTCTTCTAGAAACTTGCACCAAAATATCTCATATTGGTGATTGATAACGTTGGCATATAAGATCCTTTCACTCACCTTGCCGATTAGTTGATTCCTATGGATAGCTAGCTCCGCTACAAACTGATCTATCTTATGATTCCAAAAATCCCTAATCTCCTTCTTGAATATCCTCGACACCATGTCCTGAACTAGTTCTTGTAACTTCAAGTCCCGAAAATAAAACCATTTGTTGGCATGAAAGAGTCATTAAGGGGATACCCTGGGTTCAAGCGCGGAGAGCCAACAATGGTTCATTGTAGTCTAGGTTAACGCCAGCATTTTCACCTTACCCAAGGAGTAAGGAGTCCCATATGAGGTGTGTCGCGACCAGAAGTAAGAAGGGTTTGTCATGGAGTCAAGGGAGCATCAACTGATAACATATATAACATTACACACATAGTAGAGATAACATCATACCATCTAATACACAGAAACTACTAAATGCATGCATCTGATAGGACGTTACAAAATTTTAAATAGGTCATCACATCATGTATGCTTATACACATTATACTTCACAACCAGTCTGGACTTTCCTTTTTATTAATTCAACAATAAAACAATACAATACATCTCTGCATTCACCGCAAATAAATATAAGGAATACCCGTGTACAAAATCACGGGCTTGTTCTTAGTCCCAAAGGTCCTACTTAGCTAAAATCCTACCTTACGGTGTCCAACTACTGCAAACCACTATCCTCTCTACAATGCCAATCTCAACAGCCTCACCAACCAACCCCTCTTCCTTACTGGCCCCCTCCTTTTATATTTCTCTCTGCCGCCTAGACTTCCATTTCCTGCTCAGCTGTTCTTCCCCTCATCTACTCCTTCTCCTTCCTGCCCGCTTGGCTACCTTTGTCTTCCGCTACCACCTTGCCACAACCCTTCTGCAACTCCCTGTTCTTGACTTGTATTCTAGATGAGTCCCCTGCAAGCTAACCGTTGTTTCCACTCGTTTCCTCCTCATTCTTTGGTCAGCCAAAATTGATCAAAACCTATACAAAATTAAAACAAAGGCCCCAACATCTACCCAGGCTGGATTGGGCATTGCGCAGTCTCTAGCCTCAAGAAGCATCATTGGCTATTGAGATTGTGCAATGCGCAGTTCCCTCAGCTAGTCTCCCTCCCTTCATTTCCAGAATTTTTCAATTTTCCCAATCATTGCATGTGCTTGTCCTTGATCTTGCTTTGAAAGTTGATTTGCTAAAGCTAATTTATTTCCTTCCATGAGTGCTTTTCCTCCCAAAGGTATTGCAGGTATTGAGAACTTCTCTTCATTAGTGATTATTATCATGGCACCCAAGATAACTGCTTCAAAGGATACCAAAACGAGTACCATAGGGGAGGCAGTTTAGAGTACACAAGTTTACTTGTCATTATACTCAGAAACTCAATTGTTTGTAGATAAGGAATCAGATGTCACATGGAAAAAGGTGAATGAAATTTTTTTTGGGTTGTGTTATATTCTTTCTACAACTAACCCACATGCAGGGGGGTAACAAGGGGGGTGGTAGTTCCCCATGTACATTGTTTTGGGCGCTATCGGGGGCTCATAGGGGGGTGGCTACCCCCTTGTCGGAAGGTTAGCAAGGGGGTAGTAGCCCACCTACACAAGCTCCGAGGCAGTGCCCCAAGAGATTTTTTTTTGGACCCTCTAATAGGTGGGAGGACCTACCTATGGTTTTGTGCATGGATTTCACACATGGTTTTGGGTATGATAGTTTTCAAGCCATGGTATTTTTTAGATCCGGTCAAGGGAACTATAGTTATGTTCTAATCCATGGTTAATGGATTGGGGTTTATGGATGCTTCGAAATGTATATATATGTATTGTAACATTGAACGGAATATAATGAAAAATCAATCTGGTAGTCCCAATTTTGGGATCCAGGGGAAAATCTTTGTATCTATTTTTTTTATGTTTTATGCTCTTGCCATTGTTTATTTTCTTTTTTTTAGAATTCATATGCAGGTAATTTTTGTACAGGGTTAAAATCTACATTTGGTATCATAGTTGTTTTTGCTTCAAGGGGACGTCTTTGTCGCTGATGAGTTTTTCTCAGGCCTGTGGTAGACCCTCTTCAGTGGGAGATCTGTAGGATCGATTCTTGTGGTGAAATAAGATGGAAAGAAGTGGAAAGATAGAGATCGAGAAATTTAATGGTCATAGTTTTGAGTTGTGGAAACTCAAGATGGAGGATCTTCTGGTGGATAAAGATCAGTGGATCGCAGTAGATCCATGTACTAAACCAATAGCAATGTCAACTGAAGACTGGGCAAAGTTGGATCAGAAGGAAAAGAGCACAATACGATTGTGTGTCTCAGATTCAGTATTGTTGAATTTATTAGGGGAAGCTTCGGCGAAGGCTTTGTGTGTTGAAAATGGCAACAAGAAATGCTATAAATAACATTACTATAAATAGCATTGCTAGAAATAGAAGTTCAGGTACCAGTGTTGGACATAGCAACAAGGAATGAAAAATGGAAATGCTAAAAATAACATTTCTATAAATAGTATTTTAGGATAGATTCCAATTTTAGCTAGTCCCTAAACTAAAATGGAGAATTAAAATTCGAATTTGATCTTAGCAGCTGTTTGTAAAATAATTAATTAATTCATCTTGAGTTAATTAGTTGTAGAAAACCAAACATGAAGTCTATGTGAAGACATGCAACAGTTTCTCCATGATTGAGGAAGTTATCCCTTGATTAAAGGAGATCAGGATGAGTTGTACTTTGATTTGTAATTAGTTAGCTAAGTTATCTGAGTTAAGTCTAGTTAGATTAGTTCAAATAGTTTTTTGAACTAATTGTGAGTTCAGTTAGTTAATGCATGCATGCATGTAACTGCTGCACTTCAGATAACTGAATATTCTTTCATAAATAACTCATTCATGCCAATTCAGTTAGAGACCCGGTTGAGATTAGAGGATGGGATAGTGTATTATCAGTTGGAGGATTTTTCCTATATAGGAAACTCATCCATGTAGAAGGAATTATCTCCTTCAGGATTGCGCAGTTACTTCTAAGTTTAGTGAGAAGTGTGAGAGGTGAATTCACACAGGTGGCAGCATTGGACCCCAGGAGAAACTGCGCAAGGAAATAGGAGGCTTGGAGGGTAGAGGAGAAGGTTTGTGAGAAGCTTTTGACTGTCTATGAGCAACAGTTGGATTGCACTGAGAGCTGGATAGCTTGTGAGCTAAATATTTGTGTAATTCAGACATATTTCCACTTGTATGATAATACAGAGATCGGGGTTTTTAGCTGAGGCTTTCCCCAGAGTATTCTTTTGTGTTCATGTGTGATAGCTTTCTCATTTTTAGTTATATGTGTTATATTTGATCTCGCTCAAAATCAATTAAGCTTCTGCAAGTTTGTTGTAGAAGTAGATATGGTATTATTGTTTAGTATATTGCATAATCAGTTTAATCTACGATGAAATTTCTACATGGTATCGGAGCAAAGGTGATAAAAGTGAAGAATAGTATACAAAGAAGGGAGAAGTTCAAAGTTTGAAGTTCCTGGTTATAGAATTCAAATTTTTATCACATCTCAAATTTCACCAATGGCATTCAACAGTTTAAGACTCAAGCATGCCCTTGATGGTAGCTTGAATTATATAGCCTGGAAGGATCACATGGAAGAAGTATTAGAGGAAAATGGTCTAAAGGACTTCATTGATCAAGAAGTCCCCAAGCCAACGGCAGTTAATGCTACAAAATTGGCGGAATTGAAGAAATGTGTGGCTAGAGTGAGGAGAATCTTTCTGGAGGGAGTTCGAGACCACGTAGTCTCGAGTCTCCATGGGAAGGAGAGACCATTTTAAATGTGGAAAACATTGAAAGATCTATATCAGAACATCAGCGATCAAAGGAAGCTGGCACTAAAAGACAAGCTTCGGAAAATAAAATGTGAAAAGGGCGACACGATCTCTACATATCTGAACAAGCTCACCACCTGTAGGGATGAGCTTGGAAGTGTAGGGATCATGACAGCCGATGATGACATGGTGAGTCTTGCTCTCCTCGGTCTTCCTAAAAGCTTGCATAGCTACCAAGACTCGATTAATGGAAGAGAGAAACTGCCTGATTGGGAATGACTTTGGTCAAATCTGATGCAAGAGGAGATAAGGAGAAGCACCAAAGATGGTTCTTCATCCAAGGAGGATGAAGAAAATTGTGCCTTAGCAAGTAAGGAAAAGAAAGGGAAGGAGAAGGATTCTCATCCCAAATTGAGTTCTTCCTATGGTGGGAAGAAGTTAGACAAATCAAAAGTGTGATGCTTTCATTGTCATGAGATGGACCATTTTGCTACAAATTGTCCACCGAAGAAATCCAAGATGGGATCCAAGGAAGGATCTAAAGGTAAGGCATTGGCCTCACATTTTGAGTTGGATTTCACCCTATTCGCATGCATGGTTTCATCCATGGTGGGATGTGGTTGGTTTCTTGACAATGGAGCTTCATTCCATATGACCAATGATAAGAGTTTGTTCAGTACCTTGGAGGAGAAAGATCTCTAGATACTCATAGCGATGGGTAATGATGAAAAGTATAGTGTCTCAGGAGTAGGCACAATTGTTTTTGAGAGGGATCATGGAGCTTGCATTACCTTGATAGTTGTGTAGTATGTGCCAAGACTGAAGAAAAACTTGGTATCAATCACGATGCTAGAAGACAAAGGCTATGATGTAGTCTTCAGTAAGGGAAAGGTTTTCCTTAGACACGTCACCACGAGACAGGTGAATTAGATCAGTTCATAAGTCAAGAACCTGTATACTCTTGAGGTTCAAGATGCATGCAAAGCCTTGAGGAACAAGGCAACTATTGGAGACTTGGTGGTTGAGAGGGAGAGTACATTACCTCTCAACATGCAGCCCCAAAAGAAGTCTCAGACAATTGTGGAGGAACCACAATTGGTGAAGCAGCTTTAAGAGGTTGTGGAGCAGCCACAACTGAAGAATCCGAGAGGAGATCAAGTGGAGGCATCCACTCATGCAGAGACCTCCAGTAGGGGGGAATTTTGAGCCACGTGGGCAGAGGGATCACATGCATCCATACCTCCAGGTCGAAGGTGGGGCAATGTGGAGTGACAGTCCCAAGAAGGTTGGAATACGGGCAGGATCATTTAGGTACCCAACCTCTTTGATTAGAAATTGCTATGGGAGCCCCGACAAGGAGTAGCAGGATTCGCTAAGTGGGTAGAGGCAGATGCAGATGGAGTGGTAGAGAGAGATACAGTGCAGGAATCGCAAGATAGTGTAGAGCTAGCAGGTTTCAACAATGCGAGAGGCATAGAATTGTTGCACCAGTGCAGGATGGCACAGAGAGGTGTGCAACAGTGCGAGATGCATGGATTGCTGCAGTAGCTCAGAGGTCACAGAGGGAGCACTTGTCAGCGAGAGGGAGCTTCAGCATCAAAGGGTGTTTCTAGCCCAACAGGGAGGTCAGTTGGGAGTTTTTTTTTGTTTCTATAATTGCAGGAGCAACAACAATTGGGAGAAATGTTTCTTGTAGAACATTCCAAAGATTCAGGGTTGGGTTCAATCTAAATGCCGTTCTTTTTGAGAGGGAGTGTTGAAAATGGAAACAAGAAATGCTAAAAATAGAAATGTTATGTAGAAATTTCTCTATAGATCAGCTAGATCTGATACCATGTAGAAATTCTCACTATAGATCACCTGATAATGCAATGTAACTAAAGCAAAATAATTGATCTACTTCTACAAACAAACTTGCGAAAGCTTAATCGATTTTGAGCAAGATCAAATAGAACACATATAACAAATGAAGAAGAAATCAATCACACATGAACACAGAAGAATACTCTGGGGAAAGCCTCAGCTAAAAACCCCGCTATCTATATTATCATACAAGTGGAAATATCTCAGGATTACACAAATCTTTAGCTCACAAGCTATCCAGCTCTCAGTACAATCCCTCACTGCTGCTCATAGACAGAATAGACAACACATATGCCTTCCTTCAGTCCTCCAAGCCTCCTATTTCCTTGTGCAGTTTCTCTTGGGTCCTCAAGCTTCCACCTGTGTGTAATTATCCCTCACACACTGCTCTGACCTCTGAAATAATAGCGCAATCTTGAAGGAGTGAATTCCTTCTACATGGATGAGTTTCCTTTATACGAAAATTCCTCCAACTGATAGTACATTGTCCCTTCCTTTAATCTCAATTGGAGCTTTCTCTAAAATGATATGCATGAGTTATTTATGAGAGAATATTCAGTTATCTAGAGAACACTAATTGCATGCATGCATGCATTAACTGATTGAACTCACAATTAGTTCCAAAAATTGTTTGGAACTAATTTAACTGGACTTAACTCAGTTAATTGAGCTAACTAATTACAACTCAAATACAACTCATCCTTATCTCCTTAATTAGGGGACAACTTCCTCAATTAAAGAGATAATTGTTGCATCTCTTCACATAGACTTCATGTTTGATTTTCTCTAAATAATAAACTCATGATGAATTAATTAATTATTTTACAAATCGCTGCTGAGATCAAATTCGAATTTTAATTCTCAATTTTAATTTAGGGACTAGTTAAAATTGGAATGTATCTTGAAATGTTATTTATAGCAATGCTATTTTTAGCATTTTTATTTTTTTCTATTTCCAACAGAGTTGGAGTATATCCTGAAATGTTATTTATGGAAATGTTATTTTTATCATTTCTTGTTGCTATTTTCAACACTCCCTCTCAACAAGAAAGGCATTCAACTTGAACCCGATCTTGAACCTTTGAAATGTTTTGAATGCAACACTTCCCTCAATTATTGTTGCTCCAACAACTCCAGAAACAAAAAATATCCAACCTGAATCAGAATGATGCCTTTTTCATCAAAGTCTCTGAATATTATTGCCTCTGTCGACTGAAAACTCTGCACCTCTATGCTCTTTAGTATCTGACTGCTCTAGCCTCTGTCACTTTGATCTTTGACTGCATCAATCACATTGATTCCTCCTGCTGCATCCGTGATGCTACTAGTCCTGTCTCCCAGCACTGCATCCGCACTGCACCTCCTCTCATAATGTTGAATCATACTACCCACTGTTGCACTGCAAATTAGTTACTGATAAGTAAGTAACTGATCTCCCAACTGACCTCCCTGTTGGGCTAGAAACATCCTCTAATGTTGAAGCTTCCTCTGCCGCTCCATCCATATTTGTCTCTACCCACTTAGCTAGTCCTGCTACTCCTCATCGGGGCTCCCATAGCAAGGTCTAATCAAAGAGGCTGGGCACCTCAAGGATCCTACCCCTATTTCAGCCTTCTTGGGACTATCACTTCACATCGCCCCACCTCACACGTGGAGGTATGGATGCATGTGATCCCTCTTCCCACTTAACTCAAAATTTACCCTTACTGGAGGTCTTTGCATGAGTGTATGTCTCCAATCGGTCCCTCTAGGCTTCTCCAGTTGTGGCTGCTCCACAACCTCCTGAAGTTGCTTCACCAATTGTGGCTCCTCCACAATTGCCTGAGAATTCTTCTGGCGCTACATGTTGAGAGGTAATGTACTCTCCCTCTTAACCACCAAGTCTATAACATTTGCCTTGCTCCTCAAGTCTTTAAATGCATATTTTTTAAACCTAAAGAGCATACAGGTTCTTGGCTAGCACACCAATCTATTTCATATGTCCTGCTATCACGAAATTTTCGGGAAAAAGAGTTGATTTTAAAGAAGCGATATCTCCCTCATCTAAAATCTGATTCAGCCGATTTTTTTTTTGAATTTCAGTATTTTTCCACAAGGAATCCGGATCTGCTATTTGTTTCTGAAAATTTTGCACAAAAATTTTCAGATCTTCTCTGAAAACTCGTGGCCCAAAACTCAAAACTTTGAAATCTCCTCTTGTATATTGTTCACTGTTTCGATAAACTCAGCTCCGATAAACTTGGATCCAATACCATGTAGAAATTTCTCTATAGATCAACTAGCTCCAATACCATGTAGAAATTTCTCTATAGATCAGCTAGCTCTGATACCATGTAGAATTTCCCACTATAGATTACCTGATAATGCAATATACTAAAGCAAAATACTTTATCTACTTCTATAAACAAACTTGCGGAAGCTTAATCGATTTTGAGCAAGATCAAATAGAACACATATAATAGATGAAGAAGAAATCAATCACACATGAACACCGAAGAATACTCTGGGGAAAGCCTCAGCTGAAAATGTTGCTATCTATATTATCATACAAGTGGAAATATCTCAAGATTACACAAAGCTTTAACTCACAAGCTATCCAACTCTTAGTACAATCCCACAATGTTGCTCATAGACAGAATCGACAGCACATATGCCTTCCTTTAGTCCTCCAAGCCTCCTATTTCCTTGCGCAGTTTCTCATGGGTCCTCAAGCTACCACCTGTGTGTAATTATCTCTCACACATTGCTCTGACCTCTGAAATAACTGTGCAATCCTGAAGGAGTGAATTCCTTCTGCATGGATGAGTTTCCTTTATAGGAAAATTCCTCCAACTGATAGTATAATGTCCCTTCCTTTAATCTCAACTGGGTCTTTCTCTGAACTGACATGCATGAGTTATTTATGAGAGAATATTCAATTATCTGTAGAACACTAGTTGCATGCATGCATGCATTAACTGACTGAACTCACAATTAGTTCCACAAACTGTTTGGAACTAATTTACCTAGATTTAATGCATTTAACTGAGCTAACTAATTACAACTCAAATACAACTCATCCTTATCTCCTTAAGTAAGGGATAACTTCCTCAATTAAATGGATAACTGTTGCATGTCTTCACATAGACTTCATGTTTGATTTTCTCCAACTAATTAACTAAAGATGAATTAATTAATTATTTTACAAATAGCTGCTGAAATCAAATTCTAATTTTAATTCTCAATTTTAATTTATGGACTAATTAAAATTGGAATGTATCCCGAATTGTTATTTATAGCAATGTTATTTTTCGCATTTCTATTTTTTGTTATTTCCAACAGAGTTGGAGTATATCCTGAAATGTTATTTATAGAAATGTTATTTTTAGAATTTCTATTTTTAGAATTTCTTTTTGCTATTTTCAACATGCTATAAGTAGTAGTTCAGGTACCAGTGTTGGACATATCAACAAGGAATGAAAAATGGAAATGCTAAAAACAACATTGCTATAAATATTATTTCGAGATAGATTCCAATTTTAGTTAGTCCCTAAACTAAAAATGAGAATTAAAATTTGAATTTGATCTTAGCAATTGTTTGTAAAATAATTAATTAATTCATCTTGAGTTAATTAGTTGTAGAAAATCAAACATGAAGTATATGTGAAGACATGCAACAGTTTCTCCATTGATTGAAGAATTTATCCCTTGATTAAAGGAGATCAGGATGAGTTGTACTTTGAGTTGTAATTAGTTAGCTCAGTTATCTAAGTTAAGTCTAGTTAGATTAGCTCAAATAGTTTTTTGAACTAATTGTGAGCTCAGTTAGTTAATGCATGCATGCATGTAACTGTTGCACTTCATATAATTGAATATTCTTTCATAAATAACTCATGCATGTCAGTTCAATCAGAGACCTAGTTGAGATCAGAGGATAGGATAATGTACTATCAGTTAGAGGATTTTTTCTATATACGAAACTCATCCATGCAGAAGGAATTATCTCCTTCAGTATTGCGCAGTTACTTCTGAGTTTAGTGAGCAATGTGAGAGGTGAATTCACACAGGTGGCAGCATTGCACCCTAGGAGAAACTGCACAAGGAAATAGGAGGCTTGGAGGGAAAAGGAGAAGGTTTGTGAGAATCTTTTGGCTCTCTATGAGCAACAGTTGGCTTGTACTGAGAGCTGGATAGCTTGTGAGCTAAAGCTTTGTGTAATCCAGACATATTTCCACTTGTATGATAATACAGAGATCGGGGTTTTTAGTTGAGGTTTTCCATAGAGTATTCTTCTATGTTCATGTGTGATTGCTTTCTCATTCTCAGTTATATGTGTTCTATTTGATCTTGCTCAAAATCAATTAAGCGTCCGCAAGTTTGTTGTAGAAGTATATCTAGTATTTTGCTTTAGTATATTGCATAATCAGTTTAATCTACGGTGAAATTTCTACATTGTGGGACAAGTTAGAGGCTTTGTACTAATCTAAGTCTCTGGTGAATAAACTATTCCTATGGAAAAAGTTGTATAACTTGAGGATCAAAGATGGAGACTCGGTGACAGAGCATATAAATGAATTTAATACTATAGTAAGCCAATTATTATCTGTTGATAGTAAAATTTCATATGAAGATAAGTGCATTAGTTTGTTGTGTTGTCTACCAGATTTGTGGGATAGTTTGGTTGTTGCAATAGGTAGCAATGCTGTTTCCTTGTAGTTTGATGAAATAGTTTCATCCTTACTATCGGAGGAGATGAGATGGAAAAATATGGAGGGCCAGAATGGTGATGCCTTGTTTGTAAAAGGACGGTCCCAGAACAGAAACAAAAATAAGTCCTCGAGTGGGAGATATAAATCTAGCGGGAGATGTAAATCTCCAGGAAAACATGTAAAAGTGTGCTTGAAATGTGGAAAGGAAGGGCACTACAAAAGGGACTGTAAATCTAAAGCTCCTGATAGAGAAAAGGGATCTGATGATGCTCCTTCTGTAGAGGCAAAAACCACCTCAGATGAAGGTGGGGATGTGTACTTGGCTTCTTCTTCAAGTACACATGTAAATCATGAGGCATGGTTGATTGACTCAGGTGCATCCTTTCACTTCACTCCCCATAGAAAGTGGTTCTTCCAGTATGAGAAATATGATGGTGGTGATGTATTCTTAGGGGATGACAGGAAGGCTAGAATCATTGGTCACGGAAGATTCAAGTTGAAGTTTCAAGGTGGAAGGATTAGAACACTTTCAGGTGTTCTGCATATTCCTGCATTGGCCAGAAATCTGATTTTTGTAAGAAATATAGATGATGCAAGTGTAAAAATAGTGTTTGAGAAAGATACCTGCAAGATGGTTTTGGGAGCACTGGTATTGATGCAGGGAACTTGGATTGGAACTTTGTACAAGCTTCAAGGTAGCATTGTTACACAATAATTTGTCACCATTTGTCACCGTCCCTGTTACCCCTCTCCCGCATGCTGGAGGACTCATTCCGGGACCTGTGAGAAGTGGCATGACTTGAAACCACTTGCATTATATTCCTCTAAGTATGAGCTTCATATGCCCTGAAGACATCTCCTGCTATATACCCATAAAAACAACCCTTTTTGCATTAGCGCGGGTACTCAGTGTACTTCCTGCGCCAATGGGGGAAATCCTCTAAATAGGGCGCGCCAGTTGGCGCTCTGTCTCAGAGTCGCACTCGCGCCAACCCAATTGGGTAAATTTTTTAACAAACAAACTTCTGAAGGTTCTCCTTAATCCATTCACCAACTGAATCCATGTTGAGATAGGATGGTTTGGCTTCGAATCTCCATAGAAGGGAAGTGGTTTGCCACCTTTCATGGAAGCTTCTAAGTGATAAAGCCAATCCCATGGAAATTTTGATTGATCTTATCTCCTTCCCCTCTATCTATAAAAGCTTGTCTCTATGCCTTGAGTAAGCTAGTTCTAGATAGTGCTAGTGATAGTAAGAATTCCAGGAGTTCAAGAGATTGAAGTTGCAAGAGCCTTCTTTGCATCCATAAGGCCAAATCTAAGTGAGGAGATTCTTGTCACCAAGGAGAGAGAGGCTTGTTTCCCATCCCAACAAGTTTTGTGAGACTTGTGTAGCTGATCACCCAGCCAAAGGAGGATTTGACGTCAGAACTATGGTTGTATTCTTCTTTGTTGTTTATCAATAATAGATGACTATCATTATGGTTCCACTCTCATTGTCCTTTGTAATGATTGATGTTGATTTATATCTTTTCTGACTGATATATAATTGCATCTATTGGATTTTATGCTTGTATTTGTGTTGTTCTTTGCATGTGCAAGTGTCCAATCACGGAGATCGTGGGGATCGTGACCGGCCGAAGCAAAGGAACGAGAGAGATGTCTCTTCTACGAATATTATCGTTGGAATCCAAGTAGGTTCTCATCATCCACCTTTAATTTGCAATTAGGAACTTGCGTGATAGCATTGTTTGATTGTTGCTAGACCCGGTCTGGGCTAGTAGGGATCGCCTCTGTCCGCAGAGGGGATTTACCTCAACAACAAGCATTGTTATTGATGGGTGAATAGTTTTGTGGTTCCTAAAAGTGGAGCAAAAAATATAGTGGTCTTCAGAGAAAAGACCATGCTATGGCATCAAGGTCTTGGACATATTGGAGGGAAGGGCCTTCAAATAGTTCATGGTAATGGTATGATAGAAGGTATGTCTAATTTCTCTCTGGATTTTGATTTCTATGAAAATTGTGTATATGGGAAGTAGAATTGGGTAAGAGTTTCCCCTTTATTGTTAAGAGGACAAAACAGATATTAGAGCTTGTGCACAGTGATGTGTTTGGACCTGTGAAGGTTTCATCACTGGGTAAGTCTGTGTAATGTGTATCATTTATTGATTACTTTTCAAGGAATACATGGATATATTTCTTCAAGAATAAATCTGAAGTCTTTGACAGGTTTAAAGAATTTAAGGCTCTGGTCGAAAACTAGACAGAGAAGAAGATAAAGGTGATGAAGACAAATAACCGTGGAGAGTTTTGCAAGAAGGAATTTGAAGAGTTCTATAAGAAGTGTGGTATAGCACAAAAAAATACTACTCCATGCACACCTGAGAAAAATGGAGTTGCAGAAAGAATGAACAAGACGTTGATGGAAAGGGCAAGAAGCATGCTCAGTGGTGTCAGGTTAGGACATAAATTCTGGCAGAGGCAGTGGAGACTACATGTTACCTGGTTAATAGATCACCTTCATCAGCGTTGGAGGATAAGAATCCGCAAGAGGTATGGAGTGGTAAGAAACCTTCTCTTTCACATCTGAGGGTATTTGGATGTGATGCATATGTACATGTTCCAAAGGAGAAAAGAACAAAGTTGGATAGTAAATCTAAAAAGTGCATCTTTATTGGGTATAAGGATGGTTTAAAAGGTTATAAGCTTTGGAACCCAAAAACAAGGAAGGTTGCGTACAACCAAGGTGTTGTGTTTAAAGAGGTGAAATATTTTATTAAACATGAAGTCCTACCAAAGGAACCTGAGAAGATAGATTTTGATGTAAAGGAGTAAGAATCAAACTCTACAAAATAAGAGGAATCAAAAGATGAAGAGTGTTGGGCGCAGGTACCCCAAGGATATTTTTGGGGCTAAAAGCCCATATCTTGAGAAAATTTTGTAATCCAAGTGTAAAGACTCCGCATTTTGCGGCCGCAGAGCGCGTAGATGTTAAAGAGTCATAGGGTTGTCCACCCTTATTTTGAAATCTAATTTCATCTGTAAAAGATCTACCCATGGTCCACAGACCATGGGATTGTATAAATAGAGCTAAGCTCTAAGTAGTTTGATATAAATCAAGAGAAAGAAAGTCATATCTTAGAGTAGGAAGTCTAAGTCCTAGGTCGTAGCATAGGTAGAGGCTCTGCAGCTGAGTGCACAGAGGCCTAGAGTAGAAGTCTGCAGCTGAGTGCACAGAGGCCTAGAGTAGAAGTCCACAGCTGAGTGCGCAGACCCTTTCACCGAAATGCATAGGGCGGGTCGAGTTTGTAATCATCTAGAATTATCAACAAAGAGAACTATTCCATGCTTTCTGCATCTTTATTTCCTGTTTATGCATCTTGTTATGTTGGGTATGAGTTTCACTTATAATGCTTATATGATACGCGAATATATGTAAATGTATTGATTAAGTGAACGCAAGTAAGAACATATGTTTACACGAAGCTAACTAAGATCGGTTAATAAGATAAGTAAGACACTTAGTCTATTTTGGGAGATATCGCGATTCGCTACCCTAGCAGCACGAAAGTCCCTGAGCCACAGGTTAGGGCTGCACGAAATCCAATTGTACCCTTTCATGAATGTACTGAAGGGTGGAACAGAGGTCGAAGCCACCTATGTGAAGGTAGGGATAGCCGGAGTAAATTGACGTCACAACCATCTAAAGGGTGCGGAAACTTGGTTCCAGCATCCCCCATACTGCTTTGGGTGAGACTTCAATCCACGCTTCGCGGGCTTATGCCAAAGTGCCAATAGTGTAGGGATTTGTTTGGCTAACTAATGTTGAACCTAGGTTAGGCACCCTCAAGCCAACAAATGGTTCCGTTGCCGAGACTGGAATCTGCATAAGAGATGTGCGATGTCGTATCATTGGAATCCGACTAAGAAATAATTCGAAGGTTGGTTGGACAGAAGGATCCACGAGTTTGTGGCGCAAGAAAATAGAAATCCGTGACTAACAAAAGAGCAGTGGATAGACGGGTACCTGTATACGAAGATCCATGAAACCTTTTCACCTCCTTTCTAGTTGAGCTACACGAGTGGATATTGAAGCTAGTAAATATCCAAGGGAGGTGAAAACTTGATGGTCTATTGTGTGGATCCTAGAGCTAGTGCGAAGGTTGGAAGCATTAGAGGATAAGATCATAATTGTTGTCAATCATTGGCTCGATCGCATCATAGGAGGATTTGTTATCGAATTCACGGTCGACACCTCAGATAGCTGTAGAGAGTCAGAGCGATGCTTTTTCAAAGGACCACGAGGTAATTACGTGAAATCTTTGAATACTTATATTAAAATGTTGTTGTGCAAAAAATGGGTTATGCAACTACCTTGATGTTCGGGACTACGTGAAGCGGAAAAATTTACAGAAACAAAGGAAGTAAGGGTCCAATGTATAACCCCTTGATTTCACCTCTGCAAAGGGATGAAGAAGCAATAGCGAAATTTTTTCCACGAAGCGTTATTCAGTTAATAAGACAAGGATTCTTGTGAATACAACCTCCGCCCACACCACCTCTTACTTCACTGCCATCACCTCCAACTTCTCCTGTACCACCTCCACCCCCACCGCAGTTCAGTATGGCGAATAAAGTGAAGTTACCTTTATTCAAAGGCTTTGGAAATGAGGACCTTGACCAATTCTGGTTTGTTGTGAGGGCTGTATGGGAAGCTCAAGGTGTTACAGATGACCACATAACAAAGGTGAAATTGGTTAGTTCTCTGCAAGATTGTTCACTAATCTAGTATATTAAGTACTCTAACGATAACCTGAATGTTGCAGTAGCAGACATCCAGACAAATATAAATAAGGAATTTGGAAGGCCTAAGTCTTAGGTGCGGTCAATTGTGAGATTCAAAGAGATCGCGATGCGACTAGGCAAGACACCTTGGGAATTGGATCAAAGATTGAAGTGTCAAATCCGCGAAGCCAATATGAATTTGATGAATGGACAGCATCGCAAGTGGTTTGTGACTTTGCTACTACCCCACTTAAGGAGTGTGCTATCGCAGTAGAAGATAACAACTCAAGTCAAGGCCTTGGAGATTGCCATGAGACTCTAATGCAAGATCCTAATCTAGGATTTCATTAGATCCATGCGTAGCTGTAGAATCTGTGCTTTGAGATGCAAAGTCTGAAGCAATATAGGATGGTTCGACCAGAGGTATGCGAGGAAGTATGGTGCTTGAAATTCAATAGTGAGGGTCATGACAAATACCATTGCCCAGTCTTTGTGAATTACCTTGCAAGGGGAGGACCAATGCCTTTAAGGCTATAAGATCAAGCAGGACCTAGAGCAAGGCCTGCATTATGGTGCGCTATCTGTCAAGTAGCCAGAAAACATGCCACGGATAACTGTCACTTGTTACAGAAGTATGTACAAGAAATGCAACAGTTGTTCTACATCTTTTGTAGGTTGGTAGGACATGATGAGCGTACTTGTAGGAGCTATGAATTGATGATGGATAAAACTCCCACCTACAGGGTTCAGGCCAAAACGCATCACCTTGACCAAAATACAAGGATGTTGCGAACAAGATTTAGGGGCGCAGATGAGGCTGAGGCAGAGGAGGACCTGGTAGAGGTCACGAATAGTTGATTTTCTACAATTGCGGAGGACCAGGACACTATGCCTGCGATTGCACTAATCCAATGCATCTGTCATACAAGTATTGCACGTTGTTTGATCATGAAATAGAAGACTGTCCTACGTTGATAGATAGGATATGAGACAAAGGGGCACTACCACCTCCACCAAATTAGAACCTTTAGATGATGAGGTCTAAGCCACGCGAGGAAGATCCGAACGTAAATATAGTGCTCAGAGGTGGGATCGCGACAAGGGATGACAAGGGGAAACAGCCAGAAGACTGTACATGGGTTTGCAAATCTCCAATGACAGAGGCTAAGTTCGATTTGGAGTGCACTCGTGAAACCTTCATGGAAGCTAAGAAGAGCTTCGCTAAGGCCTCCACCTCAGGAAGCAAGGATAAGCCTGAGTCGAAGATGGACCCTCCTATGCTCACAACTTTCCTGGAAACCTATATGAAGTTACTACACGACAGTAAGGCTATGAAAGAGTTACAATAACTCATTAATGGATGTTTTGGGACTGCGCCAGGTGAACCATGCATGGTCTGAAAGATCGGTAAGCATAAGACAAGGACAAGGCATGAAATGAGACTCACTGCGTAGATCGGAGAATACGAAATGGATCAAATAATTCTAGATTTGGGGTCAGATGTGAATGTCCTACCAAAGAAAACTTGGGAACAAATGGGGAGACCTATGTTGCAATGGTCTCTGATTCATCTAAGGATGGTGAATCAGTATAAAACTATCCCCATGGGGCAGCTATAGGGGGTGACCGTGGACATTGAGGGAGCAAGCGCGCTAGCAGATTTTGAAGTAATAGAGATAGTGGATGATAGAAATCCCTACCTTGCACTCCTGGGAATTTACTGGGCTACTGATATGAATGGGGTAATCAATCTGAAGAAGCAAAAGATGATCTTTGAGAAGAAATCACTGCACGTAATAATACCCCTGCATCCTGCTAATGGATCGCACTATATGGAACCAGTCTGTGATTATGAAAGTGATGATGATTTGGACTACATATATAAGATAATAGTACAAGACCAAGACTGGGTGAATCCCACTGCGGATGAATAGACTACATGGGATCGTAAGAGTTCCTACACTTTGGACTCCGATGAAGAAATAGAACGCTAGCAGAATTGGTTACACGAAGTAACTACGCTGAATTGCAACATGATGACCCGGTCATTGCACTATGTGTCGTCAAAGGTAAGAAATCTACCTACTTATGATGGACTGAATGAAGTAGATATCTTTTTGGATGCATTTGAAAGGGAGGTACCAGAAAAGCAGTGCTTCCAGGCCTTAGACTGCGCACTGTGCGCTACGCCAACAAGATGGTGGGGTATGCACAAAGGAAGCTTTGATGATTGGCACGACTATAGGAGGATAATGAGAACATGATTTGGGAAGCCTAAGGTGCGACTGACAGACAAGTACGATGGGAATAATGATTCACACATGCATTTGGCCAAATGGACATAGGCTTATGGAAAAAAGCCCCAACCTGAATGGGTGCACTTCTTTTGTCATACCTTGGATGTTATCCTAATGAATTGGTATATAGAAACAGAGCTCCACCATTGGACAAGTTATTGGGATATCCTACGCAAAGGGTTCGTGATGACATTCAGTTTTGAGGACGTGTTTGACAGTATTGATGAGGTGCTACAAGAGGTCAAAGCAGCCATATTTAGGATACCACGGGATCCTTTAGGCCTAATTCAACCTGAATGGGCTACTTAGCTGAGTCACGTGCTCGAATGTTATAATGTAACTGCCAAAGATGAGGATGAGGATGCGTGGAAGATTAACATTCTAGAAACAAAATGCCACCATGAGGTTCAAGGATTGCAGATTGTAAACCCTAATATAACCATGCTAGTGAAAACAAAACAAGTAAACATTGGTATGGAGGAAGAACCCAAATTCGCGAAGATTGGAGACTACTGCAACGAAACGACAGTGGATAAGGTCGTTGAATTGCTCTGTGAATACCAGGACTTATTCCCTACCAAGTTTACAGATTTGAAAGGAATAATCAAAGATATAGGAGTGATGAAGATCACGTTAAATCCCGACGTGAAGCCAGTTAAGCAGAGGCCTTACTACCTCAATCCAAAATACAAGGAAAAGGTCTACTTAGAGCTAGACAAGATGATAGCGGCAGGAATCATTGAGCCTACGAAGAATCCGATTGGGTAAGCCCAATGGTGGTACAAGAGAAGAAGCAGAAGGATGAGATAAGGATATGCATGGATCTCAGAAAACTGAATGATGCGTGTGTGCATGATCCTTCCCCGACTCCATTCATGGATGAATTTTTGGACAATGTAGGTGGCCAGGAAGCATATTCCTTCACTGATGGGTTCTCTGGGTACCACTAAATCAAAATCACACCGGAGGATAGGAGCAAGACAACCTTCACGACTAAGTGGGGTTGTTTTAAATACACCGTAATGTCATTTGGATTGAAGAATGCACTTGCAATATTTTCATGCGTGGTTGTTGTGGCATTTGAAGATTTTATTCATAAGTTCCTGGAGGTATATTTTGATGACTGGATTGTATTTGGGCTGGTTAAGCACCATGTAGCATGCTTGCGCCTGATGCTGGATACCTGTCGAAGATACCAGATCGCGCTCAACCTCAAGAAGTGTTTGTTTTGTGTTCCTTTTGGGAACTTATTGGGGCATGTGGTTTGCAGATAAGGACTAATGGTAGACCCCATGAAGATCGTGATGATACTGAACATGGAAGCATCGAGGAGCATGAAAAAAATACATGCTACTCTGGGACATACAGGATATTACAGAAAGTTTATCAAAGGCTACGCCCAGATCACCACGCCGATGGAAAAATTGTTGAAAAAGGATGTCACGTTCTGCTGAAATGATGACTGTAAGAAAAGCTTGGATATCTTAAAATACAAGATGGTTGTCACGCTGATTCTAATCTTCTCGAACTGAAAGAAAGAATTTCATGTGCATTTCGACGCGTTGTGTATAGTGCTAAGGGCAGTACTAACATAGGATGGAGGCTAAGGCTTGGACCATCCTAGCGCGTTCACAAGCCGTAGTTTATCCAAAGCAGAGAAGAACTATTCTACCACTAAACGCGAGGGACTAGCTATGGTGTATGCACTACAGAAGTACCAGCACTACTTGGTAGGAGGTGATTTTAAGATGTATACGGATCACTCTGCAATGAAGTACCTAGTCAATAAGCCTGTGCTAGGGGGGAATTTGCAGATGGCTCTTATTGTTCCAAGAGTACGATTTTGAAGTTGTTGTGAATCCTGGACGATTGAATGCGGGACCTGACCACCTGTCATGCATCAAGACAGGGGAGAAACCCACTAATTTGGAGGAAGGATTTCCCGACAGCCAACTATTTGTAGTGCACATCAGGGATGGACATTTTGAGGATATAATACACTTCCTAACGATGGGAACTGCAACGGAGGGTTACACTCTCTAGCAAAAAAAGGAATTAGTGGTGCACACAATAGAATTCTCTGTCATTATTGGGAATCTATACAAAATGTAGACTGATGAGATATTATGAAGATATGTACTAGAGTTTGAGAAAATCAGCATCCTTGCGGACGCTCATGGGGGCACAGTGGGAGGACATTATGCGGGGAGAGCAACCGTGCAGAAGATTCTATGCATAGGGTTGTGGTGGCCAACCCTTCATTAGGATTCAAAATCATATTGCAAGGCATGTGATGTATGTCAGTGAACAAGCAGGCCATCGCGGAGGGATGTAATGCCTTTGAATCCACAAATGATGTTGCAACCTTTCGAGAAGTGGGCAATAGATTTTGTAGGACCGATTCAGCCACAAGGGAAGACAAGGGCACGGTATATCATCACCGCAATGGAGTTTTTGACACAATGGGCAGAGGCATAGCCTGTGAAGGATTGCATAGGCACAATGACTACAAAGTTCCTATTTGAGCATGTATTAATGTGATTTGGATGTCCAAATATTTTAATGAGTCATTAAGGTACACACTTTCTAAACGAAACGATTAGCGTGTTGATAGGAGAATTTTAGGTATATCACTAGAAGAGCACTCCTTATCACCCACAGGCTAACGAGACAATGGAGGCATTCAAAAAAGTTCTTGAAAACGTGTTGACCAAGGTTTGCAATGCTCAGCGAAGTGATTGGGACTTGCGCATACCTACAATAATATGGGCTTATCGGATGACGTGCAAGAAGTTAATAGAATAGACACCCTTTAGGTTGGTATACGAGGTTGAAGTGGTGATGCTTATGGAATACATTGTGCCTAGTCTGTGCATAGTAGCTCTCACAGGTATGACAAATCACGGAGCCCTGGAAGAGAGGCTCGTGCAACTGGATGAGCTCAAAGAGGAAAGCTTTTTGGCTAGATTTCACCAACAAGTCCAAAAGCAGCGTGAAAAGGCATGGCATGATCAACATATTAAGTTGTGCACCTTTAAGGTGAATGACTTGGTGTTGTTGTATGACAGTAAGTTTGACAAATTCCCCAGAAAATTCAAGATGCACTGGTTAGGGCCCTATGTTATTAAGGATATTACCGACGGTGGAATGGTCTAGTTGGTTAAGTTAAATGGAGATCCCTTCCCCAGAAAGTTGAAAGGCAGTCGATTGAAGCCATACACAGGTGGACCGACCATCTAAATATGTGACAAAAGCATAGTCTTAGCACTCTAGACATTTGAAAGGAGGCGCGGGACTATAAACTACACTGCCTAGGTTGGGGAGCTATGCGATTTCAGGACTGCATGAAACAAGGGTGTCACAGGGTCCACGACAGCACAAAGGCAGCTGTGCTACTCATGAAAATAGTGTTCAGGTCCACTAGGAAGTGACCGTTAAAGTCACTATTCATGATTTGATGGTCGGATTGTTGCCAAATGAAGTGGGTGGCAGGCATTTAAGGCAAAATTAATGGGTTAGATTCTTGAAAATCTGCCACCAAACTAGCATTAATGGGTCAAATATGGGGGGAATGGTCATATTTGAATTCAAAATTCCCTATAAATTACAAGTGGTTTCCCAACAAAAAACACTTGCCATTTTGAAAATTCAGTTGTCAAACTATCAGCTATGTATGGACCATGCGAATTTCGAGGCTTTGAGAGCAAGTTCAGTGTTTAAGAGATTGTCGAAGGAGACATAGGACCTCCTAAATAGAATGATGTCAACACCCGCAGAAGCCATGGATGCAGAAGTTGAAGCCACGCAAGAAATTGAGGTAGTAGAAGCTGCCCCAGAGAGTGTCGGAGCGGTAGTCGAAGTCCCTAAATCACCCAGGACATCGAGACCAAAGAAGGATAAGCAAAAGCAGCCTATGCTACCGGTGCGCATCTCACCAAGAAACCCACAAAGGACCAAGCTCACCTTGCAGGAGAAGGGGAAGGCCATTAACCTGGAGGTAGACGAGGAAGAATCTAAAGAAATCCTGGTGGATGAGGAGGATGTGGAAATGGAAGTTGAAACCCAGGGTGCGGACCCTATTACCATGTTACCAGAATATGTTCCACCGCATAAGGTAAAAGCCAATGTACCCAAGGACATAGACAAGAGAAAGAGCTCCCTGTAAACTTCATTGCTCCCGGATGATATTGTTTTTGAGGGGCTGTGCTTAGGGTGGTTTCTTGTACTAAAATTCAAAGATTGAAACCTCGCAAATCACAAGAATTTCCCACATTTAGTGACTGAGAAATTAATGCACCAAAGGATTGATAGGACGGTTGGAACAATCGAATTAGAGTCGTGGAGATGGATCAAGGGTGTAGAGAAACTACGGCTGCTCAACCTTCTCTAGGTACCGCATTACCATTGTGCCCCAGTGACCATCTTCATCATCAGGCAGCTACTCTACTTGGTGCATGATGGGTGTTTGTGGCTGGAGGAGCCCATTCCCATCATAGACCACTTGATTCATCAGATCACACGGCTACCCTACTCAAGGGAGAATCCAGCCCATATATCAGAAGGAAAAGGTGGTGAGTTGGCCCTCGCGGAGGCTACGAAGGTGAAATTCAAGTTCGAAAAGAAGAAGCAGGGATATTCCATCTCCAGCATTAACAACCCTATAGTAAAAATACCAACACAAATATTAGCAAAGAAGGTGATGTAGAAGTGTTTCACGAATGAGGTGCCCATGCCTGTGATTGCATTAGCACCCTAATGCGCTGAGGGATTCCATTTCAAATGGGTGAATTATCTGTGCGACGAGTTCCTTGTGAACTATCGTGAGGCACAGGAGCAGGGAAATATGTTCCACTACATGTGGTTCTTGCTCTCGATTGTACTGGTGGCATGGGAGCTACCAGAAGACAGCCAATTCCCTTCGGTCGTGTCAAACGTTCTAGAGGCAGTGAAGTACGCTTCACTATGGGCGACCAAGGACGCGAAATGCATAAAAGAAAGCAATATCTTTTGGATCTTGATGGAGATGAGTATCTGGATGGGGATCAATCGCAAGTCGTGGTTGTTGCCCATAGTATATGCCAGTTTGCATAGCTTTGCAGAGTTCAAAGCGGATTTCCACCTGTTGGGTGTGGAGCCCAATTATCTTCTATATTCAAAGGTTTCAGCCAGATGTATACCCCAGGAAGACTGTACACCCCTCCACACGGGGGGTGCGGGGGGCACTTGTCCCCCCCACAGGGCTTTGGGGGGGCTAAACCCCCCCCCCCCCCCGACTGGGGTGTCCGAGGCCCAGCAGCCTTGGTTGTTTCTCCGTGGAAACAGCCCAAACTGGGTGAACCACGTATATTTGTGTCTCTCTTGTTTTATGCATTTTCTGTGTTTATATTTCTGAAATATTTTAGGTGTTCCATTGCTCTGTAATATATAATTTTCTAACAACTGGTATCAGAGCCGAAGGTCTATTTGGTTGATAAACTCACAATAGAGAATGGTTCCTGGTTCGAGTGGGAGCAATGGCAGAAGATGGTAGGTTTAGGGTCGAAAAATTCAACGGCCAAAACTACCAGTTGTGGAAGATGCAGATGGAAGATTATCTATATCAGATAGATCTGTACCTACCATTGAGCTGAAAGACAAAGAAGCTGACGAGTATGATAGACATAGAATGGGATATCTCGACAAAAAGGCACTTAGAACAATACGGCTATGCCTAGCGGCATTGGTAGCATTTAATATTTCAAAGGAAACGACAATAGAGGGTTTAATGTCGGCATTGGCCAAACTATATGAAAACCCTCAACCTCAAATAAGTTATTTCTTATGAATCGTTTATTTAATATGAATATGTCAGAAGGTGGATCTGTTGCAAATCATTTAAACGATTTTAATATAGTTACAAGTCAGTTAAGTTTTGTAGCGGTAACTTTTGATGATGAAGTTAGGGCTCTATTATTTCTATGCTCATTGCTAGAAAGTTGGAATGGTTTAGTTATGGCCATTAGTAACTCTGTCTCTGGATCTAGTACTTTAAAGTTTGATGATGTTGTCGGTGCAATCCTTAATGAGGAAATGCGATGGAAAAGCTCCAGTGAGACATCAGGTAATGCTTTGATTGCAGAGACTAGGGGAAGAAAAATGGAAAGAGGAAAGAGCTCTGGATATCGCAGTAAGTCGAGAAAAGGTAGATCCAAGTCTAGATCGAGGATAGTGTGCTAGAAATGTAGGAAGAAAGGACACCTAAAGAAAGACTGTAAGTCTCGGAAGGGAAAAGAAGGAGACACACAGTAAGAAAACAATCATGAAGCGAATGTAACAAGTGATGTGTTGCAAGATGCTTTGATTATTTCTTTAGAAAATATTATTGATGCTTGGGTGGTAGATTCAGGGGCCTCATTCCATGCCACACCTGATAGGAAACATTTTCATGATTATGTTCAAGGAGATTTTGGATAGGTTCGATTGGGTGATGATAAACCCTGTAAAATCGTTGGAATGGGTACAGTTTTCATAAAATAGAAGAATGGAAATCAATGGATATTGAAGAAGGTAATGCATGTTCCAAATCTGAAGAAAAATCTAATTTCAACAGGGAAATTGGGAGGTGAATTTTGCATAACTACTTTCATAGATAAAAACTAGAAGGTCACTAAAGGATCCCTAGTAATAGCGAAAGGAGGAAAGGTTGGTACATTGTATTTATGCAATGGTATTTCTAATTCTGTTAATGCTTTAACCTCTATAGGAGAAGATACGGCATTGTGGCATCATAGGCTCAGGCACATGAGTGAGAAGGGGATGCAGATTCTTCACTCAAGAAATTTGTTTCCAGGTTTGAAGCATGTTGATTTAAAATTATGTGAGAATTGTGTTTATGGAAAATAGAAGAGAGTCAAATTCCTTAGAGTTGGGAAAGAAAAGAAGAGCGAAAAAATAGAGCTTTTGCATACAAATGTATGGGGACTTGCTCAGGTGTCATCTCTTGGTGGCTCTCGTTATTATGTTACATTTATTGATGATGCAACCAGCAAAATCTAGATTTATTGTATTCGAAATAAATCTGATGTATTTGATACTTTCAAGAAATGGAAAGCTTTGGTTGAATATGAGACAGGAAAAAGGTAGAAGTGTCTCAGATCAAATAATGGAGGTGAATATTGCAGCAAAGAGTTTGATAGGTACTGTTCAAAGAATGGAATTTGTAGAGAGAAGACAGTTCTAGGAACACCACAATAAAATGGAATGTCAGAAAGGATGAACAGGACAATCATGGAGCGTGAAAGGTGCATGAGATTGCATGCAGGATTTCCTTTATAATTTTGGGAAAATGTTGTAGATATTGTTGTTTATCTAATAAACATAGGGCCTTCGAGTTCCTTAGATGGTGGTATTCCAGAGGAGGCATGGACAGGTAAAAAGGTAAACTACTCTTTTTTAAAGACTTTTAGTTGTGAAGCCTTGGTCCACATTAACAAAGAAAATAGAACAAAGCTTGAGACAAAATCAAAGAAATGTACCTTTATTGGATATGGTGTTAACGATTTTGGTTATCGCTTATATGATTATGAAAATCACAAAATCATTAGGAGCAGAGATGTAATATTCGATGAAAAAGTCTTGTATAAGACTCAGTTGCAGGAAAAGAAATAGGAAAAAGAAAGCATAGAATACACAGTGCTTGACGATATCACAAGAAAAGTGATGGTGCCTGAAAATCATAATGATCAACAGCTAGAATAACAACCACAATAGAAACAAGCACCTCAAACAGCTAAAAGTGGTGTTAGAAGATCTACCAAGATAAGTAGACCCCCTTAACGATACTCTCCTTCATTATATTATGTATTGTTGACTAATTCTGGTGAACCAGAATGTTATGAAGAAGCAATGCAGGTAGAAACTAGGAAGAAGTGGGAGCAAGCCATGAAAGAAGAAATGGACTCCTTAGCACATAACCAGACTTGGGACTTAGTTAGGTTTCCTGCAGGTAAAACAACATTGCAGAATAAATGGGCTTACAAGTTGAAGGAAGAAGATGGAGGTAGAAAAAGTTATAAAGCTAGACTTGTGGTGAAAGGGTTTGCACAGACAAAGGGTATAGACTTTGATGAGATATTTTCTCCTGTTGTGAAAATGACTTCAATCACAAATGTTCTAAGTCTAGTAGCTGCTGAAAATTTACATCTTGAGCAGTTAGATGTAAAGACAACCTTTCTCCATGGGGATTTGGAGGAAGAGGTATATATGCAGTAGCCACAAGGATATGAGGTAAAAGGGAAGGAGAAACTAGTGTGCAGGTTGAAGAAGAGCTTGTATGGCTTAAAATAGGCTCCAAGGCAGTGGTATCTAAAATTTGACAGGTTTAAGTCTGAACAAGGTTATACTAGATGTCACTCTGACCATTATGTTTATCTCAAAAGGCAAAATGATGTCAGCTATATTATATTGTTATTGTATGTAGATGACATGTTTGTTGCAGGTTCTAACATGCAGGAAATAAATGTGCTCAAAAGGAAATTGGCAAACTCATTTGCAATGAAGGATTTGGGTGCTGCAAAACAAATCCTTGGTATGAGAATAACTAGAGATAGGAAGAAACACAAATTAACATTGTCTCAAAGTGAGTACATAGAAAAGGTGTTGAAAAGGTTTAATATGAATAATGTAAAACTAGTTAGTATACATTTGGCTAGCCATTTTAAATTAAGTAAGGAGGTGTGTCCCAAGACTCAGGAAGAAATGGCTCATATGTCTAAAGTTCCATATGCATCAGTAGTTGGAAGCTTAATGTATGCAATGGTCTGCACAAGGCCTAATATTGCACATGTAGTGGGAGTTGTAAGCAGGTACATGAACAATCCAGGAAAATAACATTGGATGGCGGTGAAGTGGATTCTCAAGTATTTGAGAGGTACCACAATTCAAGCATTATGCTTTGGTGGTTCAAACATTGCTCTACAGGGATATGTTGATGTAGATATTGCAGGTGACAGAGATAACAGGAGGAGCACTACAGTATATGTATTTACTGTAGGTGGAATAGCTATCAGTTGGGTTTCAAAAATCCAAAGTGTTGTTGCACTTTCAACAACAAAAGTTGAGCATGTTAGGTACTACAAAGGCTAGTAAAGAAATGATTTGGTTACAAAGGTTTCTGGATGAATTGGGTAAAAAGCTGGAGTTGGGCAGGTTATACAGTGACAGACAGAGTGCCATACATCTTGCAAAGAACTCTGCATTTCATTCCAAGACTAAACATATACAACTCAAGTACCATTTCATACGATCAACATTGGAATATGGATAGTTGAAGCTAGAAAAGATACACACTAGCCAGAATCCTGTAGATATGTTAACAAAAGTTGTAACCAGGGAGAAACTAAGAATCTACTCAGTTTCAATTGGTCTTCAATTATGATGAAGAAGATGAGAAACAACCAGGTCCAAAGTGGAGTCATTGTCTAGCAAATGAAGCACTGGTGGAGTTGCTATAATCAGTCTCCAAGTGGGAGATTGTTGGGTGTGGAGCCTGACTATCTTCTGTATTCAAAGGTTTCAACCAAATGTATACCCCAGGAAGATTGTACACCCCTCCACATGGGGGAGTGTGGGGGCCAGCGGTCCCTTGGTGGGGGTTCGAGGGCACAACCCCCGAAGCTAAAAACAGATGTAAAATTGCCTTGTAAAAGTCTAGTAATTTCTAGTCAATCTGGGTCGTTCATTGGGCGGATGATCTCCTAGTAGAAGTTATGTTTAATTTAGGGGTTTTTTCCCTAAAAGGCAACCCCTCACTATATATGAGGGAATCGTATTGTGTCTATGTATATATGTATTCTGACTGAGGAAGAGAGAGGAGATTATGATGTTATTTTTGCAGTCCTCAACTCTCAGCCTTCAACTCTGTCAGAAATCGGGGAACAGTGTGCCACCGCTATTGCAATAGCAATAGTGGCAGTCGACAGTGCAATAGAAAAATGCACGAGACTTTTTGAACAATCATTTGAGGTCCTAAACACCCTACAGGAGGACTCAAATGTAGAGTGCCTGGAGATAGAGGTGCACAAGCTACAATAAAGGTATGATGAGGTCAAAGGGACTGTGCAGATGGTTGCCCTTACATAGAGGCTCACATGGATGTAGAAGGTAAAGGTGCTTAAGGAATAGGTGGATGTTGCTCGACACAAATAAGCAGTCCTAAAAGTGTGCCTACAACCATCGATCGATGAGGCTTATACGATCACCGCTTCTATTGAAGGAAAGCTCGCAACACTATAGGCAACTCAACAGAAGAGTTAGGGTGGCAGTTCAGTGGTAGTCACCAAGCAAAGAGTGGAAGAAGTCTAGCAAGAAGTCGATCAATGCACTACCGAGGTTGAAACCATCCAAGCAGAGCTAGGAGGTCTTCACGCTAAGATATTTGCACCTACAGAGTGACTCTAGGTCAAGTCATGATGTTTGTGTTGAAAGCCTGTTGGGCACGAGATCCCCAAAGGATAGTTTTGGGCTAAAAGCCCATATTTTGAGAAGATTTTGTAATCCAAGTGTAAAGACTGCGCATTTTGTGGTCGCAGAGCGTGTAGATGTTAAAGATTCATAGGGTTTCCCGCCCTTATTTTGAAATATAATGTCGGGTGTAAAAGATCTACCCATGGTCCACGGACCATGGGATTGTATAAATAGAGCTAAGCTCTAAATAGTTTGATAGCAATCAAGAGAAATAAATTCATAGCTTAGAGCAAGAAGTCTAAGTCTTGGGTTGTAGCATAGGTAGAGGCTCTGCAGCTAAGTGCATAGAGTCCTAGAGTAGAAGTCTATAGCTGAGTGCGCGGACCCCTACACCTGAGTGTGCAAGGTGGGTTGAGTCTATAATCGTTCAGAATTATCAATAAAGAGAAGCATTCTATGATTTCTACATCTTTATTTCCTGTTTATGCATCTTGTTATGTTGGGTATGAGTTTCACTTATAATGCTTATATGATGCGCGAATATATGTAAATGTATTGATTAAGTGAATGCAAGCAATAACATCAATTTACGCGAAGCTAACTAAGATCAATTAATAAGATAAGTAATACACTTAGTCTAGTTTGGGAGATATCGCGACTCACTGCCCTAGCAACATGAAAATCCCTGAGCCATAGGTTAGGGTTGTGCGAAAGCCAATTGTACCCTTTCTCGAAGGTACTAAAGGGTGGAACAGAGGGCTAAACCACCAGCGTGAAGTCAGGGATAGCCGAAGTAAACTGACATCACAACCATATCAAGGGTGCGGAAACTTGGTTCCAGCATCCCCCCATACTTCTTCGGGTGAGACTTTTGTCCGCACTCCATGGGTTGATGCCAAAAGGGCCAGTAGTGTAGGGATTTGTTTGGCTAACAAATGTTGAACCTGGGTCATACCCCCTTAAGCCAACAAAGAGCCACAAAATCTGGTTGTGAGAAGATCAGTTCAAGAAAGAAGTCAACGAGAAAGGTATATTCCATCTCCTTTCTATTCAAATTTTTCTTTATCTATTACTGATGATGATCCTAGAACTATGAAGGAAGTAGTAGATTTAGAGGATGGAAAACCTTAGAAAGAGACCATGGTTGATGAAATTGCATCTTTGCACAAAAATGAGGCTTGAGATCTGGTGGAGGTTCCAGCTGGAAGGAAACCCATTGGCAGCAAATGGGTGTTTAAGAAGAAGATGAATGCAGAAGGAAAGGTGGAGAAATACAAAGCTCAGTTGGTAGCAAAAGGTTATTCCCAAGTGTTTGGAATTGATTTTGGTGATATTTTTTCTACTGTTGCCAAGGTATTTTCGATTAGATTAGTTTTATATGTTGTTGTTGCTTTTGATTTTGAGGTATAACATATTGATGTGAAGACAACATTTCTTCACGGGGATCTAGAAGAAGAGATCTACATGAAGCAACCTTAAGGCTTTGCAGTGAAGGGTAAGAAAGAACTGGTATGCAAGTTAAAATAGTCTATGTATGATTTAAAATAGTCACCAAGGATGTGGTATCATAAATTTGATACATTTATATAGGGACTTGACTTCACAAGAATCAAAGCAGATCAATGTGTATATTTTAAATTAATTGGTGATCGTGTTATTTGTCTGGTATTGTATGTGGATGATACGTTGCTGGTTGGAAATAACAAAGAAATTATCTACGATTTGAAGACCCAATTGTCCTCCAAATTCGACATGAAAGATCTTGGTGCTGCAAACTATATTTTGGGAGGAAATTAAATGAGATCAGGCAAAGAGGAAGCTCTGGTTAAACTAGAGGAGGTATGTCGAGAAAATACCGCAGAGGTTTAATATGCAAGATAGTAAACCAGTGAAGGTTCCTATTCCTATAGGTGTAAAGTTATCTGCTGAAAAGTGTCCCAAGACATACGAAGAGGAAGAGGACATGTCCCGTGTTCCATATGCAAGTGTAATCGATAGCTTGATGTATGAAATGGTCTGTACTAGAGCATATATTTCACATGCAGTGGGACTATTGAGCAGGTTTATGTCAAAACTAGGAAAGGAGCATTGGACAGAAAGTAAGCGGGTTTTCAGGTATTTGTGTGGTACTAGTGATTATGGTTTGTGCGAAGGAATACGGGGATTGGAAAGAGTTTTGGACATTTGTGGCTTTGTTGATGCAAACTAGGCTGGAGATATGGATTAGACAATATCTACAAGTGTGTATGTGTTTAACCTATTTGGAGGTGCAGTCAATTGGATGAGTAAGAGACAGTCTTTAGGGGCCCTTTCAACTACAAAGGCAAAATACATGGCAGCCACTCATGCAAGCAAGGAAGCAGTTTGGTTGCAGAGATTATGTTCAAGTATGGGGTTAGTACAGTGAGCTATAAGGATAGACTATGACAGTTAAAGTACAATTTTCTTGGCAAAGAACCCTACTTATCATTCAAAGACAAAGCACATTGATGTTCAGTATCACTTTGGGAGGGATATGGTTGAGGACAAAAAGATGTTGTTGGTAAATGTGGACACTTTGAAGAATACTGTAGATGCATTGACAAAGTCTCTGAGCACTGAGAAGTTCTCTTGGTGTAGAGAAACAATGGGCTTTGTAGGGGTTGATCAATGACTAAGCTCTCTTGTGGCCCCTTGTGGAAAGAAAACAACAAGTGGGAAAATTTTGGGTTGTGTTATATTCTTTCCACGACTACCCCATGTGTCAGGGGTTTAGAAGGGGGCGGTAGCCCCTCCTTTACATTGCATCGAGTGCTAATGGGGGGTCACAAGGGGGTAGGTAGGGGGCGTTAGCCCCCCTGCACGGGGTTTGGGGCAGTGCCCTGGGAATTTTTTTTTTGGACCCTATATTATGTGGGTGGACCTACCTATGGTTTTTTGCATGGATTTCGCACATGGATTTGGGCATGATGGTTTTCAGTCCATGGTATTTTGTATATCTAGTCAAGGGAACTACGATTATGTTCTAATATAGGGTTAATGGATAGAAATTTATGGATGTTTTGGCATGTATATATATGTATTGTAACATTGAAAAATCAATCTGGTAGCCCCAGTTTTTGGATCCATGGGAAAATCTTTGTGTATATATGTTTTATGTTTTATGCTCTCGCCATTGTTTATTTTTTGTTTTTTAGAATTTGTATGCAAGTAATTTCTGTATAGGGTTAAAACCTACAATTTTCTCACTGAGAACCTTCAAATTAGATCTAGAAGACCGACAGGTGTATGTCAATGTCCAAAAGTCAAGGTTAAACAAGGTTGCATGCAGGTACCCATAATTTCCATGTGTAGATGCTATCAATTGGATACTATCTCACACAAATTCAAATACTATGACTCTTGGAAGTATCAGTAGACAGATTCTTTCTTCTTTTCTGGCAGCATATTATCATCTTAAGTACCATTTTCCGGAGCAAAAATTTCTCATGGATTCATACTTTCATGTGAATACCAACCACTTGAGCACCAAGTAGATTGCTAAAGGTTGGGTGAAAGAGCCAACGAAGTTTTGATAGAAGCCCACCAACACATACAAGACAAAATCTCTCAGGAGGATCTATAAGTTGTTGATCATCTTATGTTACAGAATATATGGTCAGCAGAGCACTGAGATCTTTCCTGAAGGATGGGATTTCTTATTGGACCAGGTTGTGAATGAAGGTAAATGAAACAGGGTAACCCCTACTTTACCCACAGTATGCATATGTCTATGCATATAGTTGTCTGTCCCAGGAATTTTAACTCCCAAATGAGTTATTCCTCATTACCTCAGGTTAAGGCCCCTTTCATAAATCTCTATGCGGAATGTTTTATTAAAACCCAACATAGTCTAACCCTTAGGCAATATCCAATTTTCAAGACTTTAATCAACCCTTAACCTTCATTTAGGACTTTATTAAAGCATTTCCTTAAATCCTTCCTATTGTTACTATTGGGACACATACACCCTTCTAAAACCTTCATTTACTTTACACCCGCATATATAATCTTCCCCATTAGTTATATAGGACTTAAACCACAATTCCTTCTATCGGCACTTTAATCCCATTAATATTCTTTTAAAGAATAAATACATATAAACATGCATAAACATACCATTTTTCCACTTTAATACAGACTCTGCATAGTTACCGAGGCTCCTCTTTATCACTAATTGCAATCGCTCCTTCGCGGGGTTTTGTTAACACTGGGCTCTATCGCATCCGATACGCGATAACGCAATATCGAATCTCAAATATTATTAATTGCGCCCCTATAACTTATTGGTTATGCCTTCTCAATTTCTTTGTGTGACCTTTCTCCACCATCGATCTTATCCTCGATCTGACGGCGTACTCCTTCCTGATCAACAGATTTGCCCGATGCTTTACAACCATTGATCAAGATCTGCTTCATCCAACGATCTACAGCGATTTCGAGTGAACAACTTACGTAAGGTTTAATGCCTTTTCGAACCCGATGTAAATTATAAACTCCCAACTTATAAGAGTTCGGGTCCGCTCCTCACGGTTAACACTCAATCAACATACGACTCGATATTTGTTGGATGACGAGGTATTTAGATCCTATGGTTCAGATCAATACCCGTCTCCTCTCTCTGCCAGTACTTAGATTGAATCTCCTTCTTTAATATCCTTCATGATCTGATGGTCCATACTTGATATCACTTGATCGCAATCGAGAATTGCTTGAGGTCGAGGTTCATTCTCTTAAAAATTTGTGATACGATATGAACGCTGCAATATGATCCTGGCCATTGATCAATAAGATCCAACGACTATGGTGCAACAATCTCTCACCCTTTTTCCACCTCTTTACTTTGGTTTTTTCGCCGTTTCTTCAGTTCTTTTGTAGTTTTGGGTTTTCTTCAAAGGTTCTTCCTTTTGCTATTCTCCTGCACACTCCTCCTGGCTAACTCTGTGAGTTCTTTATGAATGATTCGGCCATTACTTGGTTATGCAATTGTTCAATGCCCATAAAGATCCTTTGTCTCTTCTCCTCTGCTATGTATTCACCTCGACTCTGCCTGCACACATATTTATATTGAATTCCAATTCAGTCATCACTCATCATTCAACGCTCGAACACACATTCGAACTCAGGATTGAGTTGATTATATTAATAAATATAAACAATGATTACAGAATGAGATATTTGTCTCTCTAGCCTGATGTTCTAATATCAGTGGCCTATGTCTACACTCTACCCATAGGCTTAAAACCAAACTCTAGCTATCTATCTAGCCTGTCTAATTTCTTACTTTCTAGCCTATAACTAACTCTTCTTCTCTGCCTTTTGGCTTGCATTTATACAAAGGGATTCTAAAACCAATTCCTGGTTTAGATCCATAAATTCTTCAACAAAATCCTAAATCTCTTCCTCATCCCTAGAGATCCTCTCTAATCCATAATTTCATGAACTGAATCCTAATCTAAGATTTACAATCAATTCTCAATCCCTCAATCTCTCAACTATCCTAAATCTCTCATGTTCTCCTACAATTGAGAAAATTTACAAATATGCCTCACAATATTCAATAACATCTTATTCTCATTAAAATCTCTCAAAAGCCTAAATATTTACATTAGTTCCCACTTAGGAAACCAACTTCCTTGAAAACACATGACCCCCTATGTCTACTAAAATACAATGTTTTTCCTTGGGCTGAATGCTCCTGCATTAGACTCCCAAAGTAGAAAATTTTCATGATCTCCTGATCATTTGTGTTCATAAGTTGATATAAAACCTCCAGGGTCCCAAACTTTAGTTTGTAACCACCCAAAGGCTTTGCTCCTTTGTTGTTGTTGTATGTCTACTATTTTCTATTTCATCTTCCTTTCTTTGTCAACCAGGTTCAAGTTCTGATTGATCATCCTTCCTGTTGCTATCATTTTCCTCCATATGGCCTATTTCATCATTAGCTGCCATGATTCTTCAATCTCCATCTCCATCGCATCCTTGGATTGGTCTATACTTTTCCATTTACTTCTACCTCTTTCTCTTTGTTTTAGGTTGTTTTTGTTGTCCACTAACTCTTCAAACTATTGTTCTTCTCCTTGAAGTTGTTGAATGCTACCACTTACTCTTACTTTTCCTTCGCTTATTCTAATTGCCTCCCTTTCATCCTTACCCTCTGTCAATATTATCTCTGTCTACACTGAATCCTGACTTTCCAGCATTCTCTCTAGCAATTGAACATCTTTGTTCCATGGATTAAATTCTTCCATATAATCTTCTTCTTCCATTTTTATTTGGCTACTCATTTGTGCCAAAATTTCTCTAGCATCTGCAACTAAACCTGCACTCATAAAGAACTTGTTAAATAAAAATCATAAGGCTTTTGTGCCTTATCTCCCTTTGGAAACACATCAGTATGATGCTCTGATTTTTCCTTCTCTATCATCACATCAGTATGCTAATTTGAATTCACAACAGAATTCACGAGACTGTTAGCTAGTCTCTCCTCCATACCATCTACTTCTATGATGTCTCTCTTCCCTTGTCCATTGTAGTGAACTCCTTCCTCTGCAATCACACTGTCATACTCTGAATTTCCCAGAAAATACTCCAACAATTCAACTTCTCTATGACACTTCATAAGTATTTCATCATTACTTATGTTTCTTGCATTTATACACAAATTATCAATCTAAAAATTACAAGGTTCAACAGTCTCAACTATTGCTTTACATATCAACTCTTCAGACTGAATTTCATCTCCTTTCACAAGAAATTCTTCCTGTGTTGTCACATCTTCACACATTAATGTGTCACTAAATTCTTTCTACTGCAATAATTCATTGCTTTCCTCATTCACGAGACACTCTCCATCATTCTTTACTTCAGAGTTTTTATCTTCTGAAAGATACTCTTCCATACTTTTGACAGCTTCAAAATATTGCTCATCCTCTGCAAAACCTGTAATCACATCAAAATTATTAGTTTCAACAATATAAGGTTTTACATTTCCCTGTTGGTTTGCATTTGTCCAACAGTTCAGAAAATCATCAATAATTCCTTCTTCTTCACCCAGAACTTCACCCTGATCTTGTTCAAAAATGGACACTTCCATTTCTGATTCAGCTTCTCTGAGTTCTTTAGATCTCAAATGAACACCCAGTACCTGTTCAAGCTTCATAAGCTCTTCTTCTAATTTCATAATGTTGACACCTAATCAAAGGGATTGGGTGTATAGCTATAATTAATGTAAATAAATAATAGAGAATATAGAGAGTCATCAGAAGATGAACCGAACAGTCACTCCCTCTTGTATATAATAATGAACAACCTAAATGAATGATATGAGTTCTGATTTGAGGATTTACCTCCTAGTCTAACATGGTATCAGAGCAGGTGCCATTTTTTGGCTTCTTTTTTAATTTGTAACTCCTATTATGTTTTTCCTTTGTTTTGCATCTTTTGCAGGCTGACATCTCTATCAAAACCCTGTGAAATCTCATTCATTTTTGTTGCATCGAATGGCACATTGAAGCCGAAGGTGTTGTAGTAACTTGGATTTCCCCCCTTGGGTCGGATCTCGAATGTCATGAACCCACATATATAAATATCATCGGGTCCGCTTTTAATCGCATATCGCTAGTCTCTTTGCCTTGATCAATACCACTGCATGTTTGCAATGTGATCATACCCTTCATTAACCCTTTTGTATTTGAAGCTCCACATACATTTTCTTATTCACCACATATCCTTTTTCATATAAACTACCAATGGTGATGACGTAACCCGCTCGGACACAGTTCCCGAGGTTTCACTTTATCGAGCTCATTCTCCACCATAGATCTCAAATCCCAAGATCCGACGGTCTATAGCAATTTCGGGTGGACAACTTGCACGAGAGTCACCCACCCGAAATGAGCAGTTTTTCTCTCTCCTTTAGATGCTACGTGTCCACCGTTGAATGGAATTGGGCGCTCTCCACTAAATACCACTTACCATTTCTCATCTGCCTGAAATCTCGCTTATCGCTTTAAAACCGCCCTCCATCTTGGTTAACGCCTCGACTTGATTTGCTTGCGATAACCATTGATCACCTACCATTGACAGCCCTCCTCCGTATTTCTCTTCCGCTCATCTCCGCTGCTCATCTCCACCGATTCATCTCTGTCACTCATCTCTGTTGTTCATCTCTGCCATACATAGCAATAAAAGAACTACAGCTCCAGTCAGACTCTAGTATTTGGGTGAACGTTGAATGTTGTTAAGTTGAACATTGTTGGTATAACAATCATTTTACGAGTAAAATTTTGCAGCAACAATATTTTTCTTCACTATACATATATTTTACAATGCATTCAATTATATCTATTATGGGAGTAGTTCTCAATGGAAAGGAGAATTATCCTGAATGGTAGAAGAAAATCCAACACACTCTCATTTTTAATGAGCTATGGAAAGGAGTGTGTGTTGGAGAAGGAGATGAAGCGCCATTCCAACCTACCTCAGACAAGGAGCTCACCAATTGGGAAAATAAGAACATCAAAGCCTATGCATTGATTGTAGCATCAGTAAGTGAAGAGGTGAGTTGACACATTTTGCCATTTTCAAATGAATTCGAAGCCTTACAAAAGCTGAAGGAACTCTATGACTCACACTTTGCACTTGAAGTTGTTCAACTCATGATTAAACTCTTCACCCTTGAATTACAAAATAATGATCCTCTTGCTCTTGCATCCGAAGTAAAATCTATAATGCATGATATCAAAGTCACTAAGGTTGAATTGGATATTCCTCTGATCGCTTTTCTCAAGGCACTTTATCCTACTTACTCCAATTATCTTGAGTCATTGCAAGAAAATGGAAATCTCAAAGATATTACCTTTGACTCTCTTGTAAAAAAATTTGTTGAAAGAGAGAAAGCTTTTGGAAAGAAGACAACCCCTGAATCTTTTGAAGAGGTTGTGTGCCTTGCTCATAAAGAAAAGAATCTTGCCCAAGATTCTTCCAGAGGAAGAGGAAGATATTTCAGAGGCAGGGGGGCTAGACACTCTCAAGGAGAAAAGTCAGATTTTCACTACATATGCTGCAAAACAAATGGATCACATGATGCCTCCACATGCAAGTTACCTTGGGACAAATTTGAGCAGCAAAGAAACCAACCCAAAGGTAAAACTAATTATAGTGACAAAGGTAAAGCACCTGAATCCGCTCATTATGTTGTGGCACAATGTAATATTGGAGTAATTGAAGACTTATTTAATGCTTCACTTGATTCTTCGAAAAATGATTGGTTGCTTGATTCAGGAGCAACTTGCCACGACTCATAGAAAAGATTTTTTTGAAGAATTTACTGACAATGTTGATGGAGCAGTATACTTTGCATACTTTCGCGAAGGTATTGAAGGCCAGAATAAAGGGTTTGTCTTACAAGCCCTAGAGCGAGATCACCTATGCCAAGACGGGGATAGAAGAGACCAAACGACATCACAACCATCTCAAGGGTGCGAAACTTGGTTCTAGCATCCCCCCATACTACTTTGGGTGAGACTTTGGTCCACACTCCGCGGACTGATGCCGAAAGGGCTAGTAGTGTAGGGATTTGTTTGGCTAATTAATTGTGAACTTGGGTCAAGGCCCCTCAAGCCAACAAATGGTTCCGTTGTCAGGACCAGAATCTGCATAAGAGATGTGTGATGTCGTATCACTAGAATCCAGCTAAGAAGGAGATTGGAGACTAGTTGGACAGAAAAATCCATGAATTCACGGCACAGGAGAACAAAAACCCACAATTGACAAAGGAACAGTGGTTGGAATGGTACCTGTATACAGAGATCCACGAGATCTTTTTCTAATCTTTCCCTATTGAGCTATACGAGTGGATCGCGAAACTAGCAGATAACCAAGGAAGGTGGAAACTTGATGATCCTATTGTGTGGACCCCAGAGCTAGTGTGAAGGTTGGAAGCATAGGAGGATAAGATCGCCCACATTTTTTATTATTGGCTCGATCACGTCATAGGAGGATTTGTGACTGAATTCATAGTTGACACCTTAGTCAGCTATAGCGAGGCAAAGTGATGCTTTTTCAAAGGACTGCGAGGTAAGTACGTACAATATTTGAATACTTGGATTAAAATATTGTTGTGTGAAAAACAGGTTATGCAACTACCTTGATGTTCAGGACTACACGAAGCGGAAAAATTTACATAAATGAAGGAAATAAGGGTCCAAAGTATAGCCCTTGATCTCATCTCTACGAAGGGACAAAGAAGGGATAGCGAAGGTTTCTCTGTGAAGCATTATTCAGTTAATAAGACAAGGATTCCCGTGAATACCACCTCCGCCCACACCACCTCTGACTTCACCGCCATTGCCTCCAACTTCACCTGTACCACCTCCACCTCCACCGTGGTTCAGTATGGAAAATACAGTGAAGTTTCCTTTGTTTAAAGGCTTGGGAAATGAGGACTCGAACCAATTCTGGTTCATTGTGAGGGTTGTATGGGAAGCTCAAGGTGTTACATATGATCACATAAAGAAGGCGACACTAGTTAGTGCTCTATAAGATCACACGCTAACCTGGTATATTAATTACTCTAACAATAACTTGAATGCTAGAGTAGCAGACATCCAGGAAGCACTAAATAGGGAATTTAGCAAGCCTAAATATGAGGCACAGTCGAATGTGGAATTCTAATAGATCGCGATGCGACCAGGCGAGACTCCTTGGGAACTAGATCAGAGGTTGAAATGTACAATCCGCGAAGCCAACATGAATTTGACAGATGGATAACATCGCGAGTGGTTTGTGGCTTTGCTACTACCACACTTAAGGAGTGCGTTGTCGCAGTTGAAGATAGCAAATCAAACAGAGGCCTTGGAGATTTCCATGAGACTACATGAGACTCCGATGCAAGATCTTAATCTAGGAGTTCATTAGATCCATGTGTAGCAGAAGAATCTGTGCCTTGAGATGCAAAGTCTGAACCAAGACAAGATGGTTCAGCCAGAGGTACGCGAGGAGGTATGGTGCTAGAAATGCAAGAGTTAGGGTCATGACAAAGACCATTGCCCAGTCTTTGCAAATTACATTGCGGGAGGAGGACCAATGCCTTTAAGTCCGGAAGCTTAAATAGGACCTAGTGCGGGGCCTGCATTATGGTGCACTATCTGTCAGGTAGCTGGAAAACATGCCACGATAACTATCACGTACTACAAAAGTATGTACAAGCACTGCAATAGTTGTTCTCCAACTTTTGTAAGACAATAGGACATGATGAGCATACTTGCAGTAGCTATGAATTGATGATGGATAGAACTCTCGCCTACAGGGTTCAGGCTGAAATGCAGCCCCTCAACCAAAATGCAAGATGGCATGGATGATATTTCAGGGGCGCAAATGAGGCTGACGCAGAGGTGGACTTGGTAGAGGTTGAGGATAGTTGATTTTCTACAATTGCGGAGGACCGGGACACTATGCCCATGATTACACTAACCCAAGGCGTCTGTTGTGCAAGTATTGCACGTTGTTTGATCTTGAAATAGAAGATTGTCCTACGTTGTTAGCTAGGATACATGACAAAGGGGCACTACCACCCCTTCCGACTCAAAACCTGTAGATGATGAGATTTGAGCTGCGCGAGGAAGATCCAAACATAAATATAGTCCTTAGAAGTGGAATCGCGACAGGGGACAACAAGGAGAAATAGCCAGAAGACAATACATGGGTTCGCAAAGCCCCAAAAAAAGAGGCTAAGTTAAACTTGGAGCACGCTCGTGAAGCCTTCATGGAAGCTAAGAAAATGTTCATTGAGGCCTCCACCTCAGGAAGCAAGGATAGGCCTGAGCCAGAGATGGACCCCTCTATGCTCACAACTTTCCTAGAAACTTGTATGAAGTTACTGCGTGACAATAAGGCTGTGAAATGGTTACAAGAACTCATCAATAGATGTGTTGGAACCTCGTCAGGTGAGTTGCGCATAATACAAAATATTGGCAAGCATAAAACAAGGACGGGACAGGAGATGAGACTAGCCGCACAAATAGGAGAGTATGAAATGGATCAGGTCATTTTGGACCTGGGATCAGTTGTGAATGTCCTACCAAAGCAGACTTGGGAATGAATGGGGATACCTACGCTGCAATGGTCTCTGATTCAACTAAGGATGGCGCATCAAAAGAAAATCATCCCCATGGGGCGGTTGCAAGGGGTGACCATGGACATTGAGGGAGTGAGCGCGCTGGTGGATTTTGAAGTAATAGAGATAGTGGATGATAGAAATCCCTACCCTGCACTCCTGGGAATTGACTAGGATACTGATATGAACGGGGTAATCAATATGAAGAAGCGAAAGATGATCTTTGAGAAGAAATCACTGTGCATGATAATACCCGTAGATCCTGCTGAAGGATCACTCTATACGGAACCATTCTGCAATTATGAGAGTGATGATGATCTGGACTGCATCTATAAGATAATAGCATGAGACCAAGACTAGGTGAATCCGACCACAGATGGATGGATTAGATGGGATCACGAGAGTTCCTACACTTCGAAATTTGACTTAGAAATAGAACGCTGGCAGACATGAAGTAACTACGTTGAATTGAAACATGATGACCCGGTCATTGCGTTGTGTGTCGTCAGAGGCAAGGAATCTGCCTATTTATGATGGTCTAAATGAAATAGATATATTTTTGGATGAATTTGAAAGGGAGGTACCAGAAAAGCAGCGCTTCCAGGCCTTGGACTGGGCACTGTGCGCTACGCCCACAAGATGGTGGGGTACGCACAAGGGAAGCTTTGATGATTGGCACGAATGTAGGAGGATGATGAGAACACAATTTGGGAAGCCTAAGATGCAACTGACAAACAAGTACGATGGGCAGAATGATCCACGCGTGCATCTGGCCAAATGGACGCAGGCTTATGGAGAAAAGCCCCAACCTAAGTGAGTGCACCTGTTTTGTCATACCCTGGATAATATCCCAATGAATTGGTATATAGAAATAGAGCTCCACCATGGGACAAGCGACTGGGATATCCTACGTGAAGGATTCATGATGACATTCAGTTTTGAGGATGGGTTTGATAGTATTTATGAAGCGCTACAAGAGGTGAAAGCAGCCATCTTTAGGATAACACAGGATCCTTTAGACCTAATTCAGCCTGAATGGGCTACTCAGCTGAGTCACGTGCTTGAATGTTATAATATAACTACTGAAGATGAGGATGAGGATCCATGGAAGATTAACATTCTAGAAACAGAAGGCCACCATGAGGTTTAAGGACCACAGATTAAGAACCCTGATATAACCATGCTAGTGAAAACAAAACAAGTGAACATTGGTATGGACGCAGAACCAAAATTCACAAAGATTGGAGACTACTTGGATGACACGACAATGGATAAGGTCGTTGAATTGATCTATGAATACCAGGACTTATTCCCTACCAATTTTACAGATTTGAAAGGAATAATCAGAGATCTAGGAGTGATGAAGATCATGTTAAAGCCTAACACGAAGCCAGCTAAGAAGAGGCCTTACTGCCTCAATCTGAAATAAAAGGAAAAGGTCCTCTTAGAGATAGACAAAATGCTAGTGGTAGGCATCATTGAGCCTATGGAAGAATCCGATTGGGTAAGCTCAATGGTGGTGCAAGAGAAGAAGCAGAAGGGTGAGATAAGGATCTGCGTGGATCTCATAAAACTGAATGACGCTTGTGTGCATGATCCTTTCCCGACTCTATTTATGGATGAAGTGTTGGAAAATGTGTGTGGCCAGGAAGCATATTCCTTCACTAATGGGTTCTCTGGGTACCACCAAATCAAAATCACATCGGAGGATAGGAGCAAGACAACTTTCGTGACTGAGTGGGGTTGTTTTCAATACATCGTAATGTCATTTGGATTGAAGAATGCACCTGCAATATTTTCGCATGTGGTTGTTGCGGCATTCAAGGAATTTATTCATAAGTTCCTAGAGGTATATTTTGATGAATAGATTGTATTTGGGTTGGTTAAGCACCACATAGCAATCTTGCGCCTGATGCTGGATACCTGTCGAAGATACCAGATCGCGCTCAATCTCATGAAGTGTCTATTTTGAGTTCCTTTTGGGAACCTATTGGGGCATGTACTTTTTAGACAAGGACTGATGGTAGACCCCACAAAGATCGCGGTGATACTGAACTTGGAATCGTCGAGAAGTGTGAAACAACTACGTGCTACTATGGGACATAAGGGATATTACAAAAAGCTTATCAAAGGTTATGCCCAGATCACCACATTAATGGAAAAATTGTTGAAGGAGGATGTCACATTCTACTAGAACGATGACTATAAGAAATCTTGGATATATTGAAAGAAAATATGGTTATCGCACCGATTCTAATCTTCCCGGACTAGAAGAAAGAGTTTCATGTACATGTCGATGCATCATGTATAGCGTTGGGGGCAGTACTAACACAGGATGGGGGAGAAGGCTTGGACCATCCTATCGCGTTCGCAAGCCACAGATTATCCAAAGTAGAGAAGAATTATTCTACCACTGAACGCGAGGGGCTAGCTATGGTGTATGCGCTCCAAAAGTACCAACATTACTTACTAGGAGGCCATTTTAAGATGTATACGAATCACTCCACACTGAAGTACCTGGCCAATAAGCTTGTGTTGGGGGGGTGAATCTGCATATGGCTCTTATTGTTCCAAGAGTATGATTTTGAAGTTGTTGTGAAGCCTGGATGATTAAATGCAAGACCAGACCATCTGTCCTGCATTGAAATAGGGGAGGAACCTTCTAACTTGGAAGAAGGATTGTTTGATGCACAGCTATTTACAGTGCATGTCGCTAATGGTCATTTTGAGGATATAATACACTTCCTAACAACAGGAATTGCACCGGAAGGACACTCGGTCCAGCAAAAGAAGGAATTAGTGATGTGCGCGATAGATCTATCTGTCATTGCTAGGCATCTATACAAGATGGGGACTGATGAGATATTGTGACTGTATGTACCTGAGTTCAAACGAAGTAGCATCCTCATGGATGCTCATGGGGGCACCGCGGGAGGACATTATGCAGGGAGAGAAACCATGCAGAAGATCTATGCGCAAGGTTGTGGTGGCTAACCCTTCATCAGGATTCAAAAGCATATTGCAAAGCGTGTGATGTATGTCAAAGAATAGGCAGGCCATCGCGGAGGGATGAAATTCCTTTGAATCCATAAATGATGTTGCAACCTTTTGAGAAATGGGCAATATATTTTGTAGGACCCATTCAGCCACAAGGGAAGATAGGGGTGAGGTACATTATCACAGTGATGAAGTATTTGACTCGTTGGGTAGAAGCGCAGCCGACGAAGGATTTCACAAGCGAGACAGATGAAAAGTTCCTATTTTAGCATGTACTAACATGATTTGGATGTCCAAGGATCTTGATGAGTGATCGTGGTACACACTTCCCGAATGAGACGATCAGCGCACTAACGGAGGAATTTCAGATATATCACTAGAAGAGCACACCTTATCACCCACAGGCTAACGGGACAATGGAGGTGTTCAACAAAGTGATTGAAAACGTGCTAACCAAGGTTTGCAATGCTCAGCGAAGTGATTGGGACCTACACATACTTGTAGTATTATGGGCTTATTGAACGACATGCAAGAAGCTGACAAGACAAACCCCTTTTAGGCTTGTCTATGGTGTGGAATCCACAATGCCTATGGAATACATCATGCCTAGTCTACACATATCAGCACTCACATGTATGATGGATTGCGGAGCCCTAGAAGAGAGGCTTGCGCAGCTAGATGAGCTCGAAGAAGAAATATTTTTGGTTGGGTTTCACCAATAGGTCCAAAAGCAACGTGAAAAGGCATGCCATGATCGACACATCAAGCTGCGCACATTTAAGCTAAATGATCTCGTTTTTTTGTATGATAGTAAGTTTGATAAATTCCCCTCAGATAATAAGTAGGGAAAATTTTAAGAACCCTCCCTAAATTTACATGTATAATAAGTGGGCGAATCTCCATGGTATATAACAAAAATGGAAGGCGATTTTATCAATAATATGATATGTATATATAATTTTTTGGCGAATCTCTCACCAGGCATGGCGAATATTTTACTCAATTATAAAATCTTGTGTTTATTGAATACACAAATGAAATCATTGCATTTCTTTAAAATATCTTTTGAAATCAAAATTACCGAAATTACATATCGATAACCTAGTGGGTATAGGATAAAATTCACCTGTGCCATTCACAGAAAGCATGAGAAAATACCTAATACTATATATAAAACCAAGAAAAAATAAAATTCATCACTTCTAGGGACCTCGTAACCACCCTACCAATACACAAGTATGTTCCTGTTTGCAATTAGAAAAATTACCCAAATTACAATCTGTTTACTCCAGCATATGTTGGAAAGTTATAGAAGGATGACTAGTGCAATCAATCCATTCCTTTTAGCCCTGGATTTGTTTCAGTTTAAAACAGAAGTATACAAATATACTTGTCCAATTTCTATGCTTTAACCATTCATCTTAAGATGTTTTTACAATATAATTTCCTAAGTCTATTTAATATCTTCATTATCATAAAAACCAACCTATATCCATCTTTACTCCACATCTACCACTCTTAGGGGGATGAAATCTATTTATCCCTTTGAGCACTTGGTAGACCCAGAATTAAGATGGATCTAAGATGATAGAATTTCCCCTTTAAATAGTCTATGCTCACATGAATAGCATGGTATTACCATGGGTCAATACCATGGGTTATCATAAACCTGGAGCTTAAAAATTACTATTAGTAATTTATAAAAATTAATAAAATTAATAGTTGATTTTTATTTTATTTTTTATTTTAACCAAGCTAAAATGTTTAACATACATTAAATTACAACATCCATTTTTACTCTTGATCGGATCAAATATTTTTCACTCTATGCTAGTTTGCATATCACGATATTTGATACCTCTTGGGGGTTAGTAGATCCAAAGTAAAGATGGATCTATGCTGGTTTAATTCCCCCATTTAAATATGCTACATTCCAGGTGAATACCATGGATCAATACCATGTACCATTTTTGTGAATACCATGGGTCAATACCATGTGCCATTTTTATTTTTATTAATACTAATATTAGAGTTAATAATGTTTTTTTGCATGGTATTAATAACAATCTAGTCCATGGTATTTGTCCCATAGTATTTTGCCCATAGGTTTCACCTAAATATAACGCATTTTTTGAGTGTTCGTAAATATAAGGTGACTTATGGAGTAAATATAAAAAAATGTTTTATTTGTTTACCATACCTCTCGTTTATTTGTATTTTTATTAATTTACCATACCTCTTTTACAAATATGGTATTTGGCCCATAGGATTCACTTAAATAAAACCTCTTTACGCATTTTTTGAGTGTTCATAAATATAAGGTGACTTATGGAGTAAATATAAAAAAATGTTTTATTTGTTTACCATACCTCTCGTTTATTTATATTTTTATTAATTTACCATACCTCTTTTACAAATATGGTATTTGGCCCATAGGATTCACTTAAATAAAACCTCTTTCTTGAGCCTTCATAAAAAGAACGAGGGTTATGGACTAAATATAAAAAGAGGTTTTATTTATTTACCATGCGTCTAGTTTATTTATATTTTTATTTATTTACCATACCTTTTGAGTAAGTATAAAAAGATGTTTTATTTATTTACCATACCTCCACTTTACTTATATTTTTATTTGTTTACACCCTTGCATGTATATAAGGTGACTTATGGAGTAAATATAAAAAATGTTTTATTTATTTACCATACCTCTCATTTATTTATATTTTTATTAATTTACCATACCTCTTTTATAAATATGGTATTTGGGCCTTTGGCCCATACGATTCACTTAAATAAAACCTATTCTTGAAGATGGGCGAATGGATTCACTTAAATAAAACCTATTCTTGAAAATGGGCGAATGGAAGGTTGTAACTCCTAATTTCAAGGGCTAAATTTACCTTTTTTATCCTCTCCCTTAAAATAAGGTGGGCTATTTGAGGTGATTTGTAGAAATGTACTATGATACAATATATTCGCGCACTAAAAATTTAAAACCCTTTAATTTCGCCAAAGGGCGAACATTCGCCCCTAAAATTTTCTATGATAGTAAGTGTGGTAGATAATGATTTTCAGCTCAGCATTCCCCTATTCCTTGGCTTTTACCTAGTGTTCAATGTGGATCGCCTTCGACCATACTTCCCACCATTATTGGACACATAAGACAATACAAAATAGCTCACACCAACAGAGTTAAACCCAGACTGCATGGAACAGGCCATAAATGATCGAATTATGGACACACACATCAAGAACACTTGCTAGCAAAAGTTCCAACTGTATCGAGTTGTCAAAGCTAGCCAACTCCTGTACCATGGAAAATGGCTCACCAAGGACCAAGTTCAGCAGAAGTTTCCCCATCTCATGGAGGCACTCAATGCAATGGGGACCATTTCTTCCTAAGGGGGAGGACTGATCCAGGTAGGTAATAGTGGCCACCCTCCTATTCCACTTGGACCCCCAACAATGTTTCTTTCAGTTTTTCAGTTTCTTTAATTGTAGAACAGTTTACTACTTTTGGCAGTTTTTCGGGTCCTCAACTTCCAAAGCTGTTTTGAGGCCCTAAATGAAGTTTTCAAGGAAAATGGAGAGACTATAAAAGTGCCATTTCATATAGGGTAGGCTATTTTTTTGTGGCCTGCTCTTCAAGATCTTCTAAATGAGGTATTATAATAGACAAACGGAGATCGTATGCCAAAGTTACAACCCCGGGAAATTGATGTACCAATTTAACCAAACAAGGCCCATAGTTTTGGCACTTCATCTCCTAGGGTTAGGTTTCTAGATGTTTGGGTTTTCCATTGTTTCTTAATAATAAGTATACCTTGGCACCTCATTGTATCACATTTTAGAGCCATGTAGCTGCAACATCTCTTCTCTTATATAAACTATGATCACCCAAACTAGTCTTATTTCCATTTTGTTTGTAAGCATATTTCAGTATTTGATATTAATGAAATGAAGTGTTATTTATACTGCATCTTTGTATTTATGGTTATATCTGTAATTTGTTGTGTTCCTATTTAAATTCGTATCACAAAGAGATATGTCCGAAATATGGGCATGAGAGGTACCTTAATTAAAAAAAATGGGTAAATCACATGGTCCTACTCATAATATATTAAGACACATGCCTATAATCCCAAGGATTCAAAGACTTTTTCATTGAAAAGAATTATCTATGTTGCACGTATGGCATACCTCACACATAAGTGAGTCAAGATTTATGTGAATCCCAATAGATTCAATAGCCATGAAGCATATAGAGGATACATGGCCTAAAAAATTAAAGTATGAAGTATGAATTCTCTGACTCAACATAGCGATGGATGGCATCAACCCATATTCCCTCCAAAACACCAACTATTTTGTTTGGCCTGTAGTAGTGATCAATAACAATATCCTTCCATGGTTTTCCATGGAGAATGAACACCTTATGTTGGCTCTCATAGTCCCTAGTAGAATACAAGTGAAGAATATGGACATATAATTACAACCATTAGTAGATGAATTGAAAGAATTATGGGAAGGAATACATGTGTACAATGTATCAAGACCCATCGCAACAAAGATAAGTTTTACACTGTATGGCATATGTGCTTATACCATACATGATTATCCAGGCTTAGGAGTTTTCTCTATTAAATTACATTCTTATTGATTTGTTTTGTAACAATATCATTTCTCATATTAATTTAATTCGCTACAATTGTTCAGATCTTCATGGTCGCCAACGTGTCGGCCTGTATATAATAATTTTGCATGTCTTGTAAAAAAAGGGTATCATGGATGTAAATTTTGTGGACCTTATTTGAAGGCTAGGTGATCTATCCACCTACAAAATCCAGTGTATGACTGACCCAGTGTATTCCTGTTGGGAGCGGGATCCCCCAAGGGTAGTTTTGGGGCTAAAAGCCCATGTTTAAGTCAAGTTTTTGTAATATTATTGTAAAGACTCCACATTTTGTGATCACGGAGCGTGAAGGTATTATGTGTCACAAAGGGTAGTCTTCCCTTAGTTTTGTAAAGTAAAGTCAGCTGTAAGAGATATACCCATAGTCTGTGGACCATGGGATTGTATAAAAAGAGCTAAGCTCTAAGTAGTTAGAGATAGAGATGGATCGATAGAACATGTAAGTGAGTCATAGCTTTAGAGAAAGAAGTCTAAGTCTTGGGTTGTAGCATAGGTAGAGGCTCTACAGCTGAGTGCACAGAGGCCTAGGGTAGAAGTCCATAGTTGAGTGCACAGACCCCTGCAGCTGTGTGCGTGGGGTGAACAGAGTCTGTAATACTTGAAAGATATTAATAAAACGAGTTATCCTACAATTTCTGTGTATTTGTTCTATTGATGGGTTTGGATATTTTTGTGTATGAAGTTCCTTTATTATGCTTATATGGTGTGCGAATGAATGCAATTAAATTGAATAATTGAATGCAATTATGAATATATGCTTACGCGATGATAACTTTAATAATTTCCAGATAAGAAAAACACTTAGGATAATTGAGGAATCTGCACGACACGCTGCCATAGCAGCATGAAAGTAACTAAGCTTCACGTTAGGGCTACGCGAAGGTTGATCATATACTTTTACAAAGGTATTGAAGACCAGAATAAAGGGTTTATCTTACAAGCCCTAGAGCGAGATCACCTCCATGAAGGCAGGGATAGAAGAGACTGAACGACATCACAACCATCTCAAGGGTGCGGAAACTTGGTTCCAGCATCGCATACTACTTCGAGTGAGACTTCGGTCTGCACTCCGCGGGCTGATGTCAAAAGGGCCAGTAGTGTAGGGATTTGTTTGGCTAATTAATGTTGAACCTGGGTCAGGCCCCCTCAAGCCAACAATTCCTCCTAGAAGAAAACCCTTATAGAAGAGTTGCATCTGCTTTCAATGGTAAACCATAAAGAACCTAAATGCCTACAATAATGACACAAGTTGAATGGCTTAGAGCATATGAGAGAGAGAAGGAGAAGGAGTTTTCATAATGTTCGAATCAAATGGGGAGCCTATGTTCAATGGTCCAGAATTCTTCGACACCTATGTTGAGAAATTTCCCATTGGAATGAAAAGAAAATATTTCTTTTATGAGCTCCCATATTGGGAGCATATTAAGATTGCCCACTTACTAAATCTCGTGCATATATTTAAATATGTTTCATCTTCTTTATGGAGACATATATCAAAAGAAAGTGACATATTGGCTATTAGGAGAGATATTATTTCTTCAAAAACTAAAAAGAAACATTGGCCAAGACATGAAACTAGAGGAGAGGTTGGTCCCTCATGGTCCTTCCAAGAAGGTGATGTCATATTAATTTTAAATAAAGATGATATTTCTTTGTCAAAGGAAATTATGATGAGTGTGAGGGTGCCTTCTTTGTATGGGTCTTCACTACGGTGTTTCTTCAATGTAATATTGTTTGTCGGGGTTGAAATCACATGACCATTTTAACCTTCTAAGAGTACGTATGTCAAAAACATTATTTTTTTATTATTTTTATGTAGTGGGATATTTTATATTAAATTTTTGCATAATGTACTATTTATTGTGCAGTGTCATTATCCCCTGCTCATGCGTGGGTGTGTGAAGCATGACTTCCCCCAAGACCTGCAACATGCCATATCTAAATTATATGCGTTTTTACGTTTGATCACATCAAAGGAGATTCATATGGCTAGCATTCCATAGTGTAGTCAAGAGATAGATGAGATTATTTGTATGTTTGAGAAGGAGTTGCTAACGAGTTTCATGGACTTCCAATTTTAGCTTCTAATTCACCTAGTAGGTGCAGGTGAATTATTTAGGGTTGTTTCTTGTCGTTGGATGTTCTTCTTAGAGAGGTACATAAAGAAATTGAAAGGTTTTGTTTAAGAAAGGGAAAAATATGAGGGTTCTATGGTAGAGGGTATATATCGTATTAGTCTTTATATTATGTGAAAGTACATCAAGCAGATCGACAACACACCAGGTGTGGCAATTTGGGACGACAAAACGGATGAAGACAAAAGAGAAGGGGAGATTCTTGAAATGCATGGAAAGAGGTGAATGATAAAGAGTAAGTGCGGGCTTATCATTTGTCAAATTACTACACAGTAATTATTCACATTTAACTTCATATTAATGCATATTTTGATCTCATACATACTATATATATATATATGTGTGTGTGTGTGTGTGTGTGTGTGTGTGTGTGTGTGTGTTGTTTTGATTTGATTTTATCATCAGCAAATTCAGAAATTGAAGTCATCAACAAATTCATTATTTACGATATGGAAGCGACACAACCATGGGTCACATTGTACAAAGAGAAGAGGAGGAATGGGACAGAGACAGGAAAGAATTCAAATGGTTGAATGGTAAAAGTGTGCCTTATCCTGATCATTTAAAAGAAAACACGTCAATGGAATTCCCTAATAGTAGGTTTGTTTATCAAGTCAAAGAGAAATATGATGCATCTGGTAATTACCGGTGTGTTGAAGAGGATGTGCTAAACATAGGGATTGGGTGCAGCAACTCGGTAATTATATTCTCTTTCTATACAATTTTTGATTCATATTGCACCTTTGAATTGTAAAATCTATATATATTTTAGTTTTTATTTTGTTCAGGTTATTAGACACATGAAACTTGAATTTTTTCACTTTTTGATAGGTTTATTTGTTCCCATCTATGTGGGCATATGGACATCATTTTTGCACGGAGAATGTCGATGATGGATGCATGATACAATACTATGGAGTGGAAGTTGAGTTCAACCAATCTAGTCATGATAGCCACCACGATCAAAACCTAATGCAAGGGACATTACATTACATTGGAAAGATACAAGAGATCATTCAAGTGGAATTCTCTTCATTTCAATGTGTTATTTTTAGGTGCAAGTGGTGGGACAACTTTGATCCGAATAATGTAAAGGATGATCACGATAGTGGGTTGATATCTATCAACTCTAGAAAGATGTGGCATGAAGCTAGGGAGCCTTATATTTTCCCAAAACACTACAACTAGGTATTTTTTTACCTAGATGTTTTGGATATGGATTGGTGGTTCGTATTAAGGAATGACCCTAGATCAAAACATATTTTGAGGACAAAAGTGTTATCATGCCAAGTGAGGAATATAATCAGGGAGATGACAATGGAGAGTGATATGTACTTGTTAGTTCATCATTTATAGTATTCGTGTATGTTTTTGTTGTCATTATTTCGTTAATTATATTTTTTTTTATTCATCTTGTTGACATTTTATAATATAATTGGTAAGATTCACAAATGTTTTTACACATTTTTTGCAGTGGAAACATTTTTACAATACTTAAAATTAAGTATTTCCAATTGTGTACATTATCTATGATAATAAGGATTCAAGGTCACAACACTTCTCAAATAGGAACATATCAAGCACACCAAATTTGTGATGGTGATTAAGAACCATTTGTTTGACTTTCAAATAGACTAGGTGATGCATTTTTGTCTACTATTTAGATTATGTGAAATAAATATATATTTTTTATGTATTTATAACTAAATTATTTAACATAGACATGTCTTTATCATTGTGAACATGATGTAATATTGGCTAGGAGAAATGTGAAAAACTTGAATTTTAGTGACTATCTCGTGATAAGTATGTGGAAAAAATAATTTCTTTGAGTTGTTCAATAAGAAATAATCAAATATATTATTTTTCAAAAGTTTAAATCTAATTTATTATCATTTTTGTATTGTTTAAATCGTATTAATTATTAGAAAGAGTTATATTTAAACTAGTACGATAGCAGATAAAGAACCAAAATAACATCAAATTGTTATATCTTTATTACAAGAAAAAAAATCACTTGTCTCTTTAAGGGAGAACTTCCAATACAGGAAATCCCCAACTACAAGTAACTTCACATGAAGACTTACCATGTTACATTTCTTTATCCTCATCTTTAGAGAGAGAAATTTCTAATTTAAATTGCTTGAAGTTCTCATAACTTTATCAAAAAATTAAATTTTATAAAAAATAGAATTTTTTAAGTTATATTAAATCTAAATTAATTCAATATATATTAAATTTAAATTGCTTGAAATTCTCATAACTTTATCAATAAATTAAATTTTATAAAAAATAAAAATAAAAAATTAAGTTATATTAAATCTAAATTAATTGCATGGAGAGGCGCTCTACAGCTCATTGTGCTGAGAGGTGCTCTCCAACTCAGCATGGGAGAGATGTTATTACATTTAAAAATAGTAAAATAATAATTTAAATTAACAAGTTAAAAATAGTAATAAGAAAAGAAATTAATGTCCGTCATAATTACAATACTTCAATTTACACCTTAACCTTATATCACTTTATATAGAGATATAAAATAACAGAAAGTAAAAAAAAAAACCTTTAGTTATCAGGAAGAAATGTAATGAGTAAAAAAATGTAATTTACTTTTTACTACAAGAAAGAAATGTAATTTTTTAACATGACAAGAAATAGTATTATTGATATTACATTATGTGTAATTCATTTTATGTTCCATTTACATGTGATCTTTAAAACAAAAATATATTTATAACAAGATATCTCACTGACAACCATAAGTAAAGTATTTCAATGTCCATATTAAGTAACATGATTCTATAGAGACTTTATATAGAGAAAAGTAAAGCAATTTAAATTGAAAACTTTATTATATTTTCACTTTAGTGAGAAATATTGAGAGAATTCTTATTCTATTAATAATAGTTGCTTTCTAATTCAATGTATGAGGAATATTTGTAAATTTTTCAATGTTTAATATGGACTTGATATGTAATATGTTAAGCCCACAGGGCTTTGGATTGATGGTGAATGGATGCACTATTAGGGCACTCCTTGCGATAGATCACTGGTTCAAATCCCCCGTGGGTGCTTACCTACCAAAAAAACGATATGAAATATATTACAAAATATTAATAATAAAAATAATTAAATGTGTACATATAGGAAAATATTATGGGGGGCATATTTTAACATTTTAATGTGGAGAACCTAAATTATAAATAAAATATTTCAAAATATTAATAATAAAAATAATTAAATGTGTACATATAGGAAAATATTATGGGGGGCATATTTTAACATTTTAATGTGGAGAACCTAAATTATAAATAAAATATTTCAACGTCAACTACAAATAAATTATACTAGCCTAAATCCATATCAGCCTATTATATCAACCTAACTTTGTAATTTATAAAAGTATATTTGCATTTATTTTTAAAGTAAGACGTTTTGCATGCAATTTCATATATAAAGTTTGATATAAGTTCACCAATACATAATCTATAATAAATATTATTTCATAAAAATAAACATCATGATGATAACCATTTTACAATCATAAATATCATCTAAGATACACACATTGGAATTCACTACCATCATCTAATCATAGACACCTCAAGCACACATAAACGTCATTAGCTAGCACATAAATCTAATAATCTGGCAGGGCATCATCATCGTGATCACATCTAACAAAATACAAACATTCGAATCAAACATCATCACCACACACATACCCAAATTAATATAAATTTTATGTCAAATAATTGTTATATTCACATACACATATGTCTGCAAGCACATTAACTGAATATATCTAACATGACCTAACAATATACACATCCACACCAACATATAAATTAAGTACATAAACATGAACAAAAAAAAATGCAATATATATATATATATATATAGATATATACAAACAAGTCAAATAAGTGCAATCAAATATCCGATAAAACAGACGTAATGTCAGGTTGGTCTATAGTAGAAGACAATGGATGGTAAATGAATGCATGATCAACGTATTTTGAACTTAGCTGAGGTGGAGAAGGAGGTGGTTGGTCTACATAAGTAGAAGACGATGGATGGTCTACTACATTTGCACCCTAAACACAGTCTAGAAAACTTTGAGGTGGAGGAGAAGGTGGTTGTTCTTCTCTGTCAAAAGAAACATGAGGCACATCCTCTAGCTCTAGCATCTCATCATCAAGCAACTGATTAGGAGGTGTACTACTAGAAGGATCATTGACACCCTAACGGCCATGATTCAATGGGATGGTACTACCAGAAGCATCATGATCACCACCTTCATCATCATACCCTCATCACCCTGATCATCATCATCACCACCCTAATTTGATGTATTTGTTGTTGCATGATGTTGGCTTTCATCCCTCATATTTTTCAGTACCCTACCAACTACGATGATATGTCATATAAGAGACATCATATCATGCAGAAAGTCCTTGTACAGACCCATGAAATTAGGATCTGTGGTGATATCTCGAGGCCTCATAGGGCAGACTTTTGCATCAAACAAAACTCTCGCCAATATGTCACAATAGTTCATTTGTACTTGCAAACCAGGCCTACGTCCCTGCAATCCCAAGCCCCCATGAAGACATGCCTCACCCTCTTGGGCCTTGCCCATATCCTCATCTCCTCTGACATCCAATGGGGGAGGTGGCATGTCCCCATCGAATGTGCTAATATATACAAAATATATAGTATAGATAAATAATTAAACAATTTCATTAAACAAGTTAAATAACATGTTATAATAAATCTTGTTATAATTCATTAAAACAATAAAATGAAACTAGTTCATTAATTTAAAGAAAGCACTAATATTACCTATATCATATGGAGGCTCAACTGTTGTGAAGAAGATTATTAACACCTAATCATTGGGATTGGGTGAATATCTGTAAATAACGTAAATAGTAAATAATGGAGAATAGGAAAATGAAGAGACAATGGGAGGTGAAGCCCTAAGAGTCTCTCACTCATTGTATATATCCATGAGAAATTGTAATGAAGAAACACAATCCATTTTGAGGAGTTACCTTCTAGCTTGACATGGTATCAAATCCAACTCCATTTTTGGCATCCCTTTTTGCCCTTGTAACTCCCTTCTGCCATTTTTTTGTAGTTTGTCCTCTGCCCCTCTCCTTTGACAGAAATTTTGTCCTGCCATGCATAATCTCTACGTCCCAAATCTCTACTCTGAAGATTGTCTTGCATATGAGACCCAAACGTTGTACACTAAATTATTTCCTGGTGTAGTGAGTGTGGAATAGAGGAAGGATTGGAGCTATGAAGGATTTAACACTGGTGCGTTGAACATTGATGTAGTGATTGGTATGTCTACGACTAGTATTCTACAACTCATAATGCATTATTGTCTGCCATATTGTAATGCACTTCCATATTGAACAGTGACGAGGTGATTGGGTTGTTTATTGCCCCTCAGCCCCTCCACCTTCCATCCCACCCACCTTCTGGCTCCACAGTTAATAACGCGTACCATACTTACATAGTCAATATTCAGGAGACTCCACCGAGATACCAGTGCTTATAGAGCTCATAGAAAAATAAGTTGTGGTGTATTCTCTATATGCCCTGACTCCTCATGTGTTGAACGTTGTATTGTCATACCTTCCATCACCACTATATACTCCACCATTTTTTTAAATATATAATAGCATGGTAATACTGTGTTGCGGAATCACTTAGTGGCCCCACATCCTTCCCATAGAACGCACCTACAAAGGTCACTCTCCAAACTCCCAGTTTCTTACTCTCACATACCACCGAACTACCATATGAAAACTCCCCCACCCATCATCGTTCTCTGTTGCGACATCGTTATATATACTCCCAACTCTCGTTCAGTTATACAGTAGAGTTATATACTCCTCGCTGTTTGTTGTGCCATAAGATTGGTCTACCCTTATTTATCGGTCATCCCTTATATATCATAGTTATATACTACCACTGGTCTTCCCATACGCCCGGTCAAATAATATCCTTGGTCAAATAATATGTATACTCTTACAGTTCATACCTCGCGCACTTATTTGAACTCCTCCCTTCACTGCGTTAACTCCACCTCTCCCATATAAAACTCCCCATGTAATCCCTTCCCCAAATATACCTCCCCCATATAATCCCTTCCCCAAATATACCTTTGATACATACATATCAAAATTGTATTTTTCACAATATTTCCACTAGCATGCACTTTTTTTACACTAGAAATGCAAAACTTTTGTTGCCAGTAGAAGAGAAATTTTTTTACACAGTACTCATTTTTAAATGAATTCATTGATACCTATAGTGGGAGTAGTTCTCTCTGGGAAAGAGAACTATCCAGAATGGTCACGAAAGATAAAACACTCTCTCATTTTCAATGAGTTGTGGAAAGGAGTTTTTGTAGGAGAAGGAGATAATGAACCTGCAATGCCCAACTCAGATAAGGAGTTTTCCATTTGGGAAAACAAGAAAAGCAGGGACTATGCCTTGATTGCAGAATCTATAAATAGGTGAGTCTCCATATTTCACCATTTTCAAGTTCTTTTGAAGCCTTAAAAAGTTTGAAGGAACTCTATGACTCAAACTATAAACTTGAAGTTATCCAATTGATGATTAAATTGTTCAGTCTTGAATTGAAAATAATGATCCTCATGCTTTAGCATCAGAAGGAAGATCTATTATTAATGATACCAAAGCAATTTATGTTCAACTAGAAATTTATCTTATAGATTTTGTCAAGGCACTGTATGCCACTTATTCAAATTATCTTGAGTCATTGCAAGCAAGTGGAAACCTCAAAGATATTACCTTTGAATCCCTTGTGAAGAAAGTTGTTGAGAGAGAGAAATATTTTGGGAAGAAGATAGCTCCTCAGTCTTCTGAATAAGTTGTGTGTCTTGCACATAGAAAGAAGAATCATGCACAAGATTCTTCTAGAGGAAGAGGTGGTCAAAGAGGAAGAGGAAGAATAAATTTCAAAGGCAGAGGGGGCAAACACTCTCAAGGAGAAAATATTGATCTTCATTGAATATGTTGCAATAGAGATGGACATGATGCATCTACATGTAAGCTGCCTTTGGATAGAATTGAGTAGGAAAGAAATTAAGCCAAAGGTAAAACGAATGACAAAGAGAAAGGTAAAGCACATGAATCTGCTCACTATGTTGTGGCACATTGTAATATTGGAGTAACTAAAGACTTGTTTAATGCCTCACTTACTTCTTGGAAAAATGACTGGTTGCTTGATTCAGGAGAAACTTTCCACATGACTTTTAGAAGATATGTTTTTGAATAATTTACTGACAATGTTGATGGAGCAGTATACTTTACAGACAAATCAAAACTCAAGCTATTAGGGCTTGGCATAATCAGGCTTAAACTGCCTGATCTTCCAAACTTCTTTCTACATGAAGTTTTATATCTCCCAGAGATTAGGAGAAACTTGTTTTCCTTGGTCCACATATTCTATAAAGGGCACTCCATTCATATTTTTTATGGCAAGGTTGAGGTCAGAAAGACATCAGATCACTCACTTTTCATGACAAGATAGAATAAGAAATACTTTTGAAGTTGCAAGGTACCTCTGCCTGTGCACAAAATTTCTCATACATTTCTCATTATGATGAAGGTACTTATCCATCAATTCTTTTATGGCATGCTATATTTGGACACTTGAACTTTGAAATCCTTCGCTTATTAAAGAGAAATGGTGTTACTGGTTTGCCTAAAATTTCTAGGAAACTTAAGCAATGTGATGCTTGTATTATAGGAAAGCATAGAAAATAGTATTTTCATGACTCACATTCCATAGCACATTGAAAACTTGAACTTATTCATTCATATTTATGTGGTCCAATGCTTGTTCCTTCTGCAAATGGAAATAAATATATGATTGCATTTATTGATGACTACACTAGAATGTGTTGGGTTTATTTATTGAAGAACAAATCTTATTTTTTTCAAAAATTCAAGAAATTTTATACATGGTGATGGCCCCAGAAATGGGTAATTATATGGGCTCATTTTGCCTCCTAACTTAGCTTAATCCACCATTCTCATTAGTTTATTGCATGTTTTTCATTATATTGTGTGCTTTATGCAAATTTTTGGTCAATTTTGAGACAAAGTCAAAGGTTTAATGAGCATTTAGCAGCCAATATTCGAGGAAGACAAGGGAGAGGATTTATAGGAGGGTGTCCCCCTCATTTATGACTCCCTACTTCGAATCATCCTTCAGAAAGCTCAGAGAACAAGCAGCCACATCAATGCATCAAAGAGGCAACCGAGCAAGTGAAGGTTAACTGCTGTCTATCTCAAGTCCTAGGAGTCGAGCCTCCCTAATTTTAAGGGAGATGTTGGAAGCTCTTGTTGTATAAGTAGAGAGGCCTAGGGCCTCATTAGGTTGTTGGAAGTTATTCAAATTTTCTAATTTTTGTTGCAGCTTTGCTCTGCTCAACTTCGAGCTTACTTTTGTTGACAATTTCATGTAATCCTATTATTATTTTGATAATGAAGATGAGATCCTGTTCGAGCTAGCACTGAGTTACCTCAGAGGGCTGAAGCTCTTGGGTTAGGGACCAATCCAAGTAGCCATGCTCATCTTGTTTTGTATTTGTATGCTTTGTTTCAGTTTATGAATTAGTTGTTGTTGGATAGATTTCTATCTTAGTTAAGAATAGGTTTCTTTTGGTGATTTAAAAGGGTTGTTTCCGTTTCAGTTTTCTGTAGCAGGTTGAACAGTGATAGAAAGAAGATACAAAAAGGCCATCAATAGAGCCTTGGCTTCCTTTCCTCCCTTTGGGACCATGAACTGAGGCCAAGACCCTCTTGATGCCACAAAAAAACACAGATTTTCCTTTTCCATAGGATTTCTAGTGTTGCAGTTTGTTAGAAGGTTAATGCTTTGCTGTAGATCTATTTCACTATGATAATTTTTGTCTTTGCAATAAATTTCCTTCCATGCCTTCTTTCCACGTAGCATTCTTCGGCATTTACTTTCCTAGATCAGAATTTAGACCAGCTTGACGTAAATTTCTGTTTATTTTTATATAGCTAGTTTCCTTTATTGCTTAATATCATGATGTGAGTTTTAGTTCTCTTGCAGAAATCCTCTTCTCACAATAAGTCAGCCAATCAGCCATCACCATTTCTCTTTGATCTATGTCCCATAGGTCACCCAAAGTCCCTCACAAATCTGCCTTAGTTTTCTGCACTTTTCTCATGAACTTTCCTTTCTTTCCTTGAACAATTCCAACCATCTTTCTCTTCCCTGATCCTTTTTGATGAACCATAGACACCTTAACACATCACCCTAGCCTTCAGCTACCCTTTCCACCCACTTTCCCACCTTCAAAACCTCCAAAACTGCTCTAAGCATCCTCCTGTAGACCTCCTATAGACCTCCTATAGATCCCCTGCAACCTCCTATAGTTTTTCCTATAGGTGTCTTTTTGAAGTCCAATTACAGGAAAAGCCTCCAAAAGGCCACCTGGGACCTCATAGGATCATCCACACCTTCCTGCATCTCTGCAAACTCCAAATTCTTCCTCCATCGCCACCTAATCACTGTCATAGTCACAAACAAATAAATTACATGCATGACAATTTCACCTAAAAATCCAAAAAGATGTTTTTTTCTCATTTCCTTCTAGAAATAGCTTGATTAGGTGTTGTTTACTTCCTAAGTTCAGTAATGGCATTCATTTCATGGTTTTTAACTCTCTTTCTGCAAAAGTAGGATTAGTTGGTTAATTAGGGTTTACTAGGTTTACCTTACATTTCAGTCTTCTTCTCCTTTATACAAGTAGAGTAGCCTCTGTAGAGTAAGATTTCCTTTCTTTCATCATATATAGAGCTTCTTCTAGAATCCATAGAAGTTGGCTTGAGATCCTAGTGACCTTACGCCAACTGACCAAGTGACAGCCTGCAGTAAGAACTAGTACTTGTGCATACAGCACCGTCGCTTCTAAGTTTGTTACGAACTACTAGGTTGATAAAAGTAAAGTAGGAAGCCCAGGGGTTGCAGCATTATTGCTGCAATACTAGTGCTCACCATATTTTTTGCGTCATTGCCTGGGAAGCATCAGATTATTTTGTGATTACTACTTTCTTCTATTTCTCTATCGCAACGTTCTGCTAAGTATTTTATTTTAGCAAAAGTAGAGTAGTTGTTTCTTTCAATTTCCGCATTTCCTTGCTTTCATTTTCAATTCTGCAATTTCCGTTTCAACAAAAGTAGATTAGTCATTTCCTTGCTTTCAGTTCTGCATTTCATTTGCTTTCATTTTCAATTCTGCAATTTCCATTTCAGTGAAAGTAGATTAGTCATTTCCTTGCTTTCAGTTCTGCATTTCATTTTCTTTCCTTTTCAGTTCCACAATTTCATTTCAGCAAGTTCATTTCAATTAGTTGCAATTTGTTTGTTCAATCAATTTTAGTTTTGTAGGTACTATCAGTGTGGGGAAAAAGAAACAAAAACCAACCAAAAAGATTTCCTTTCATGCCTCGTAGGAATAGAGATAATTCAGGAAAATGTTTTCCCAACACCCCCACTGCTTCACACAGCCAACCTTCTCCCTTCTTTGGTGGCTGCAATCAAGAAAAACCCTTAGGTAATAGCTAGACATATTTGAAGAACCTACAGGGGAAGAAGAAGAAGAAACATTCCTCTGGAGCCAATGGCTGAAAGCAAAAATGTTGGGAGAAGTACCTTTTCTTCCAATTCATCCATTAAAGGTGAAATTGGAAGCATGCTGGAAGACCTCAAGAGTGAGATGTTACAGATTCTTGCCATGAAAATGGATGCCTTACATATCAAAAGGAAACAAGAGGAAGCAGAGAGGGCTTTGGCCATTTTTTGCCCTAGATGCACCAAGAGGCATCCTAGGAATGAATGCCCATTGAACTTTATAAGAGTTTGTTCAATCTGTGAAGAAAATCATTCTACAGACAAGTGCCCATCCTTGCCTAAACTTAAATTTGTATACCAAGGGGCCAAAGGAGTCACTGAACAGATCTATTACATAAACCAAAAGAGGTTGCATGGACCTAGACCATACCAGCAGGGGATGCAAGGGACATCCCAGGCATACTACAACCCCAACCAAGTCACTTCCATACCTTCTTGGGGCCCCCCTACTCATCCTTCCTGGTCCACACCTCCTCCTTGGTCATTCACATCTCCATATCATGCCCAACCAGCAACTCATTCATTTCAACCCTATGCTCAGCCACAACTTCAGTGGAATGCATCTCATCAAGGGTGGAGGCCCAAATACATCTCTCTTCCCACTCTTCTGCCTCCACCAACTATCCAACCATTCTCCCACCTTCAAAACCTCTAAAACATCTCTCGGCATCCTCCTGTAGATCCTCATGTAGATCCTCCTGTAGATCCCCTGCAGCCTCCTATAGAAATTCCTGTAGGTGACTTTTTGAAGTCCGATTGTAGGGAAAGCCTCCAGAAGGTTACCAAAGACCCCCTAGAACCCATCCACACCTTCCTACACCTCTGAAAACTCCAAATTTTCCCTCCATCACCACCTAATCACTACCACATTCATAAACAAATAAATTACATACACGAAAATTTCACATGGAATACATAAAAATCCAAAAAAGATGTTTTTTTCTCATTTCCTTCTAGAAATATCTTGAATAGATGTAGTTTACTTCCTCAGTAGGTAATGGCATTCATTTCATAGGTTTTCATCTCTCTTTCTACAAAATTAGGGTTAGTTGGTAAGTTAGGGTTTGCTAGGTTGTGCTTTACATTCCAGTCTTCCTTCTCTTTCTGCAAGTAGAATAGCCTCTGTAGAGTAAGCTTTCCTTTCTTTAATCACATTTAAATCTTCTTCTAGAATCCATAGAAGTTGGCTTGAGCTCCTAGTGATCTTGCGCTAGCTGACCAAGTGATAGCATGTAGTAAGAACTAGTACTTGTGCATATAGCATCGTCGCTTCCAAGTTTGTTACGAACTACCGGGTTGATAAAAGTAAAATAGGAAGCCTAGGAGTTGAGCATTATTGTTGCAATACTGGTGCTCACCACATGGATTGAAAATGATGCATAATCTCATAGTGGCTCTATTCACGCTAATAATGGAAAATAATGGACTTCAAATCAAATTGAAACTTATCTTCGCTAGCATGGGATCAAACATCAAACAAATCTACTTTATAATCCCCAATAGAACAGAGTAGTTGAAAGAATAGGACAATCTTAAATATAGTACGTTCCATGATGTTTTTCAAGAATTTAAAATTGATGTTTTGGACTGATGTAGTTCTATGTGTTGTATATTTAAAGAATAGATGTTCATCTAATGCTATTAGAAACAATACTCCTTATGAAAAGTGGTATGGCCACATTCCTTCGGTAAAGAATCTCAAGGTCTTTGGTTCCACCTATTATGCCTTGATACCAAAGTAACAAAGAAACAAACTTGGTGCAAGGAGTCGTAAGTGTATCTTATTAGGATATTCAAATACCTCCAAATCATACCATCTCTATGATGAATTTAATAAGAAATTTCTTGTATCTAGAGATGTAATCTTTCTTGAATCTTCCAAAGCTGACAATGTTGTTGAGCAGAAGCTTTATCACTTGGATAGATTCAAACATGCAAAATCATTTCAAGAATTTGATAATCAGATTCCACATCTTGAAGGGGGGGTTCCTATACTAGATCAATCTATGGAATCTTCTTCTAAAGTACTCTCTCCCCCACATGAAGCTCCAACGACTGATGATACTTTGAGTGATGTGATTGACAGAATTGGGAGACTCAATCTTGATTCAGTCCCAACTCAGTCAACTGAGCATCCTAGGCCATCTTAGAAAGATCCTCCAAAATGGTTGACAAAGACGCTTGAAAGAATTCATCTTGATGAGGTCGGAAAGACAGGAACAAGAAATTCAACCAGGCAAAATGGAGGTGATGTAGATGATTCTGATTCACCTGTTGATATGGATGTTTCTTATGATTGTGAATTGAATTTTTCTACATATTTTGAACCAAATTCCTTAAAAGAAGTTTATTCTCATGATGAATGGAAAGAAGCGATGCAGAAGGAATATGATGCCTTGATAAAGAATGGCACTTGGAAGTTGGTTGATCCTCCAATGGGAACCAAACCAATTGGCTACAAGTGGGTCTACAAGAACAAGTACAAAGTTGATGGCTCACTTGACAAGCACAAAGCCAGGCTTGTGGCAAAAGGTTTTGCACAGAAGGAAGGGGTCGATTATGAGGAAACTTTTTCCCCCATAGAAAAAATGGGTTACCATCTGGACACTCTTTGCCTTGGCAACTCAGAACGATTGGAAAGTTCATCAAATGGATGTAAAAACTACTTTCTTGAATGGAGATCTGAAAGAGAATGTTTTTATGTGCTAGCAGAAGGATTTGTTGTGAAGGGCCAAGAAAAAAATTTATGCAAGCTTGGGAAATCCTTTTATGGCCTCAAGCAAGCACCATGAGCCTGGTATGAAAAGTTAATTGCGCATCTTCTGAAACTCAACTTCAAACATTATGATCCTTATGATGCAACTTTGTTTGTCAAGAAAGTTGGAAAAACAGTTGTATATCTTGTGATATATGTATATGATCTTTTGATGACATGGAACAATGAGAACTACATTGCATCCATAAATAAGGAATTGAGGAAAGGTTTTGAAATCACTGACTTGGGATATGTTCACTACTATCTTGGTATTGAAGTAACTCAACATTTGAAGTCTATATTCCCCTCTCAAAAGAAGTACATTAGAGATTATTGGTGGCCACCTACCAAGTCCACTTGGACCCCCACCATTGTTTCTCACAACATTTTTAGTTTCCTTAATTGTAGCACAACTTACTATTTTTAGCAGTTTTTCGGGTCCTGAACTTCCAGAGCTGTTTTGAGGCCCTAAACAACTTTTTTTGGGAAATATGGGGGAAACATGGGTCTATGGACCAATGTTTCCCTTCCCAAAGTTGTAGTGCTCTGGTAGATCTTTCTAATGAGTTATTTTACGCGTCAAATGGAGATCGTATGCCAAAGTTATGCCCCGGGAAGTTGATGTACCAACTTACCCAAAACAGGGCCCACAATTTGGTGTTTCATCTTCTAGGGTTAGGTTTTGGGATGTGAAGGGTTTTTCATTGTTTCTAAACAATAAATAGGCCTTTGAGCCTCATTGTAACACAGTTCAGAGGCATGTAGCCACCACATCTCTTCTTAGAGATAAGCTACCATCGCCCTAGCTAGTTTATTTCCATTAGTGTTTGTAAGCATATTTCAATATTTTACATTAATGAAATGAAGTATTATTTCCACTGCATATCTGTTTTTATGGTTATCTTTGTAATTTGTTGCATTCCTGTTTAAATCCGGATCATTGCTATCAAAGCGGTCTGTTTTTTCTCTGTTTTTCTTTGCATGTCCCCAACGAGGTCGGGATATAAGGAGTTAGGGCTTGAACTGGTCGAACCTTTGCAAGACCAGCCTTGCAAATCCCGACGGCCTCCCATGGTGGATGAGAAGAAAGACAAGGGGGTAGGAGATCCTATCAAAATCTTGCTCGAAGAAGCCCTCGAGCGACAAAGGAACGCAATGATGGACAACTTTATCTAGATCCTTCAGCGGCTACCCAGAAGCGACGCATTGGCTTCCAGCAGCTACACTGGAAATGCCACACCCTTTAAGGTACAAGTTAATATTAAAATCCCCATATTTGAGGGCCAGATAGATGCAGATGCCATAGATAAATGGTTAAATCTGCTAGAGGTTATTTTTCTGTTCATGAATTTTCGAGTTAGGAAAAGATTGTTTTCGCTCTTCTCAAAGCAGCCCCCCACGTCAAGGACTGGTGGGAAACCTACTGCGAGCAGAAGGATGAAAATACTAGCTCACTATTCTCAGCCTCACCCACTTGGAATTCATTCCGGGATGCCATCAAGGAGCAGTACTACCCTGTCAGAAGCTATGAGGATATATACATAAAGTGGACCACACTGTGGCAGGGAAGGGACCAAGATGTGCCAGAGTTCACTAATCTTGTCCATACCCTTCACACAAAGTTGGGTATCAAGGATTCAGAGCAGAATTTGATACTCAAATACCGTAGCTGCATACACAAGTACATCCAAGAAGAAATAGAATTCCTGAACATCTCCTCGCTCGGCACAGCATACCGATATGCCATCAAGGTCGAGCAGAAGTTTAAATAGAAGAAGCGAGACTTTGGATCTGAAAATCTGAAGCAAGGGAAAGGTGCCCCTAAACCACAGAACAAAGGACAAAGCCAAGGTGGGGCAGCCCAAGACAACCCACCAAAGCTGCAAGCAAATAACAGCTCCGCGAAGCCAAAAAAGGACACGGGAAAATGGTGTGAGTTCCATAAGAGCTCCACCCACAACACAAGTGAGTGTCGGGCCAAGTAGTCACTGGTGGCTGAGCTAAAGGTTTTAGAATCAGATTCATGTTCTGACTCTGAGTCAGAACCCGACAAGGGGAATGACAAAGGGAAGCAGATTATTGATGCAGAGCCCAATGCCACCATTGCTACCATGAAGATACAGAAGGAGGAACCCGAAGATCTAGAGGAGGAGGAGCATCTCTTCCACTCCCAGATGTGGGTAAAGGGTTCCCTGCTACAGTTCATTGTCAATAGCGGGAGCCAAAAGAACCTCATTTTGGCAGAGGTCATGAAGTAGTTGGGCTTACCGATCACAGCACATCCACAACCGTACACCATCGAGTGGCTTCACCAAGGATGGGATCTTCACGTGACCCAGCAGTGTCACCTTCCATACAACATCAAGCCCTTCACGGATAAGGTATTGTGTGACATTGCTCCCCTTGAAGTTTGTGATGTATTATTAGGACAACCATACTTGTGGAAGTGACATGTTGTGTATGAATCAAGGCCCCGTGTTGTTATTATTACATTGGGAAATAAGTTGTACAGGATACCAGAGGTAGCACCGCCTACCGCCATCTCTTTGATTACTGCAAAACAATGCAGTAAGCTCATTTCCAAAACCGGGAAAAAAAATTTCCTGATGATACGCCCTCAAGGAAAGAAGAAGACGGTGGCCATGACCTCCAGACAGGGCCCCTTTGCACGACAACTACAGATGGACAAGGTCATGGAGGAGTACGAGGACATCTTCACCTCCCCCGCAGGGGTTCCTCTACACTGTCAGGTCAAGCACTCCATCGATCTGACCCCAAGTGCGCCGCTACCCAATGGACTAATTTATCGGCGCTCTGTTCTAGAGAACGATGAAATCAAGAGACAGATTCAGGAGTTGTTGTAGAAAGGTCACATCCGTCCGAGTTCATCGCCTTGTGGGAGCCCGATCGTGTTGGTACAGAAGAAGGATGGGACTTGGAGACTCTGTATTGACTATCGGGCACTAAACAAGATCACTGTCCGTAATAGGTACCCGATCCCGCGGATTGATGACCTCCTGGACCAACTAAATGGGGAAAAATATTTCAGCAAGATCGATCTGAAGTCAGGATATCACCAGGTACCAATCGAACCCTCTGATGTGTGGAAGACTGCCTTCAAAGCCAAGGAGGGCCTTTTCGAATGGTTGGTCATGCCTTTCGGATTGACGAATGCTCCTATAACCTTCATGAGGCTAATGGATGACATCTTGCAGCCATTCACCAACTCATTTGTAGTGGTATACTTGGATGACATTCTTATCTTCAGCCATAGTTGGGAAGAGCACCTCCACCACATCCGACAGGTTCTCCAAACACTGCAGCAACACAAGCTATGTGCCACTTTGGAGAAATGCAATTTTGGCATGACCGAGGTTCAGTATCTGGGATACATTATTGATGAACAGGGGGTGCATGTGGATCTAGCCAAGATCCAAGTCATTCAGGATTGGCCATCTCCAACCACTTTGATAGAGCTCCGCAGCTTTCTAGGTCTTGCCAACTTCTACCGCAGGTTCGTGTTGGGGTTTTCTCATATCACTTGGCCCTTGAGTCAAGTCACCAAGGGAGGAGAGAAAGAAAAATTCTTTTGGTCTGAATCTCAACAGAAGGCATTCGCAGAGTTGAAAGATCGCCTCTTCATGGCACCAATGCTCGCATTACCAGATTTGCAACAACCATTTGAGGTCGAGACAGATGCCTCTGACTACGCTATTGGGGCAGTCCTTACTCAACACAGGCATCCAGTGACATATCACAACGAAACACTTTCAGACACAGTTCGGAAGTATCCCACTTATGAAAAAGAGATGTATTCCATTGTGCAGGCCTGCCAACAATGGAAGCATCACATTTTGGGGAAGGAAATGGTCATCCACACAGATCACTGACCCCTGTAGTTCATACAGACCCAAGGGAAATTGCAGAATGATCGCCATCAGAAGTGGTCTACATACCTGCAACAATTCCATTTGGATATCAAGTATAAGAAGGGCAACACCAATAATGTTGCAGATTGCCTCAGTCGACCATCGATCATTGCATTAACCACCGTGCTCAACTCTTATGGGCACGAGACTTCTGATTGGCCACTTCTTTACAAAAGCGACCCAGAATTCGGCCACACATACCAGATACTCTTGGAGGGTCGGCATGTTCTAGATTTTCACCTCCAGAATGCCCTGTTATGCCACCTGGGTCACCTTTTTGTTCCTTCAAGCAAGCGTGCCAAGATGATTTGGGAAGCACACTACAGTCGGGTTGTTGGGTATTTCGGGGTCGAGAAAACAGTGGCAGTACCGCAAAAGTATTTCTATTTGCCGAATCTTCGACAGGATGTTGGGAAGTACATCAGATCATGTACTGCCTACGTTATTGCCAAACCGGCCATCAAGAAGCAAGGCCTCTATACCCCGCTGCCTACTCCTAGTCGACCTTGGGAGTCCATCTCCATGGATTACATGTCAGGCCTTCCTTCCACCAAGCATGGAAATGACTGTGTTCTTGTGGTCATCGAGAGGTTCTCAAAGATGGCCATTATGGCAACTTGCAAGAGGAGTATCACAGCAGAAGCCACTACTAAACTCTTCTTTGAACGAGTGTGGGTGCACTTTGGGATCCCACAGTCTATCATCTCAGTTGGGACAGTCGATTCCTCAATACATTTTGGTCTAGTCTCTGGTCAACGTTGGACACCAAACTCACTAAGTCCACAGCCTTCCATTCTCAAACTGATGGCCAGACAGAGGTTGTCAATAGGATGATTGTACACATTCTGCGCATGTACAACTCAAAGCATCCACGCACATGGGATGAGAGCCTCCCCTATGTTCAGCACAGCTACAACCGATCTCTTCACAGCTCGACTGGCCACAGCCCTTTTCAGGTGGGCATGGGATTCTAGCCACTATGCCCCATTGATGTAGCCATGCCACTTGCAGCTACTCACACAGATTCGGCTCATGTCCAGTCCGAAACAGACAAGGCAACCAACTTCATTGAGCACATCCAACATATTCACCAGCAGGTCCATGACATTTTGGAGAAATCAAATTCCAAGTACAAGCAATGACATGATCAACATCGGGTGCCACACAAGTTTCAGGTGGGCGACGAAGTCTGGTTGCATTTGCAAAAGGAATGCCTTACTGGAGCCTATTGGAAACTGAGACCACTCCGATATGGTCCTTACACCATTACCAAGGCTATGGGAGACAATGCATTTGAGCTCAGCATTCTCCCATTCCTTGGCCTACACCCAGTGTTCAATGTGGACTGCCTTCCGCCATACATTCCACCATTACTAGACACATCCGACATTGCAAAACAGCTCACACTCACAGAATTAAATCTAGATTGCATGGAACACATTGTAACTGATTGGATCATGGACACACAGATCAAGAACACTCGCAAATAGAATATCCAACTGTATCGATTTGTCAAAGCAGGCCAACTCCTTCACCAAGGCAAGTGGCTTACTAGGGACCAAGTTCAACAGAAGTTTCCTGATCTCATGGAGGAACTCAACACAATGGGGACCATTGCTTCCTAAGGGGGGAGGAATGATCCAAGTGGATATTGGTGGCCACCTGCCAAGTCCACTTGGACCCCCACCATTGTTTCTCTCAGCATTTTCAGTTTCCTTAGTTGTAGCACAACTTACTATTTCTAGCATTTTTTCAGGTCCTGAACTTCCGAAGCCATTTTGAGGCCCTAAACGACATTTTTTTGGAAATCTAGGGGCAACATGGGTCCATGGACTAGTTTTACTCTTCCCAAAGTTGTAGTGCTTGAATAGATATTTCTAACGAGCTATTGTACGTGTCAAACAGAGATCGTATGCCAAAGTTACAACCCCGGGAAGTTGATGTACCAACTTACCCAAACGGGGCCCACAATTTGGCATTTCATCTTCTAGGGTTAGGTTTTGGGATTTGAAGGGTTTTCCATTGTTTCTCAACAATAAATAGGCCTTCGAGCCTCATTGTAACACAATTCAGAGGCATGTAGCCGACACATCTCTTCTTAAAGAGAAGCTACCATTGCCCTAGCTGGTTTATTTCCATTATTGTTTGTAAGCATATTTCTGTATTTTACATTAATGAAATGAAGTATTATTTCTGCTGCATATCTGTGTTTATGGTTATCTCTATAATTTGTTGCGTTCCTGTTTAAATCCAGATCAATCTTGGTATTGAAGTAACTCAACATTTGAAGTCTATATTCCTCTCTCAAAAGAAGTACATTAGAGATCTGTTGAACAAGTTTGGCTAAGTGCAATCTTTTGACTACTCCAATGGAACATAAATTGAATCTCACATCCATTGAAGGAAAATAATTTGAGGATTCAACAAAGTATAGACAGCTTGTAGGAAGTCTCAACTACCTGACTACTACCAGACTAGACATTTCATTTGTTGTTGGAATCCTCTCCAGGTTTATGCAAAAGCCTTGTGAGGGACATTGGTCTACTGCAAAAGGAGTTCTAAAGTACCTGAAGGGAACCCAATACTTTGGACTCAAGTATACACAAGTGGGCGACTTTATCTTGATTGGATACTCTAATTCAGACTTCAATGGAGACAAAGTAACTGGGGTATCTATTTCAGGTTATGCGATGAGTATTGGATCAAGAGATGTCTCCTAGAGATCACACAAATAATTAGTTCTAGCATATTCTAGAACAGAGGCAGAATATGTGGCATCAGCTGAGGCAACATAAGAACTTGTGTGGCTCAAGAAAATTCTGGACTATTTGTAGGTGAAACAAGTGCATTCAACTCCACTCATGATTGACAACACCTCTGCAATAAAGTTGGTCAGGAACCAAAAGTTCCATGATAGAACGAAGAACATCAATTCAAAATACCATATGATTTAACATCATGTTGAGGCCAAGACAATCCATCTACGCCATTGTTCCACTAATGATCAGATTGCAGACATCTTCACCAAAGTGCTTGGAAGAGAAAAGTTTGAAAGATTTAGAACAATGCTTGGACTCACCAACATCCCTTTAGATTTAGCAGGGGGGATGTTGAAACCTAATCATTAGGATTAGGTTAATAGTTTTAAATAATGTAAATAGTAAATAATGGAGAGACACTGGGAGGTGAAGCCCAAGAGTCTCTCCCTCGTTGCATATATCCATGAACAATGTTAATGAAGAAACTAAATTTGTTTTGAGGAGTTACCTCCTGGTATGAAAAAGATGTTGGGACACCCTCTTCAATCAATCCCCACATATGGAAACAACAACGTGACAAACACATGGTCAACCTCCATAACCAGTAATGTCAGTGCCTCGTGAGAAATCCTAGCAGGAAGCTCTAGTAGTTCCCTCTTGGGCATCATCTTCCCCCACATGCGCATCTGGACCTCAGTGATTGGCCTAGGAGAGCGACGGAAAAATGTATGCCTCATCTTTGGAAATATCTCAAAAAATAAAAATAAAAATGTAGAAGCGAAATGGAAGGTCTCCCTCATATGTTTCAATGCATGACATCTATTTAAATCCATGCAAAATTGCCTCAAAGAAATGGCAAACCACCTGATGCAACGTGGCACCTGAATCAAAGAATAAACATAATATAAAAGAGGTAAACTAATGTGTTTCTCATCAGTACTAGAGTGTGAAATGGTGGTGACTAATAACGAGAGCTACCTAACCTCCTTTGCAGCAAAAGAAGAAATCTACACAGACCTGAAAAGATAATGGATGGACCGCATGAGGCTCAACATATCTCAGAGTGAACGTAAGTTTACTCTTAGTTTCAACCCCATGGGGGACATAAGGGAACTACGGAAATCCTCCCCTCTCCTAGATAGGTCAGTGATAAAGTATATGTCATCCTTACTGGGCATATACCATGCCCTAGGACTGACACTAAAATCCTTCTCCTGGACATTCTATCGGTGGATCAGATGTGCCAAAAAGACAAAGTGTGCCTTCAAGAATGTAGCCTCCTCATAGTACTTGAGGAGGCCTACATTCCTCAAGAGTGCTTGGGTCGTTGTAGTAATAGGGCAAGGGTATAAATACCTCTCCCTCTCTCTAGCCTGCCATGTTCGAATCATATTGTATGGATCTACATGTTTCTCCTGTTGTCTCCATATGCTGACATCTCTGCTACATAATTGACATATAAAATACATCAGCCTCATATATAAAATACAAGTATTTTTACTAAATGAAACATTTATTTATAAATATGGAAACATAACTATCAATTAAAAAAAAAAATTATCGGTGTGCACAAAACATAGTCATACACTGGCGTTGTTATGAAACCAGCTCAAGAAAAGATAGAAAAGATAGATCAACGCCTTAGAATTCAGCCTCTTCGAGGGGGCAACCTCCTTTACATTACATAAATGAACAATTCTTTGATGATTCAAATGACAAAACCTCCTTTCTATATATAGGAGTCTAAGGAGTCACAATATAATCCAGCCGACCTAACAATAATAATATAAAGCCACAAAAATAACAATAGAGGGATTCTATGGGGCACAGAAATAACAATATGGGGGTAATAGGGGCACAACAATATAAATAAGGGGTATAACTACAATAGTAATGGGGTAATCACTAGTATTATAGGGACCCAACATGCCCCTCTCCTTCAAAAAAGTGTTGTCCTCAACGCTTGAGTAGTTCTGGATACTTCTGCATAAAATTCTCATCCTCCCATGTGGAATCTTCAGCGGATAAGTTCTTCCACTTGATAAGATACTCTGAAATTGATCGATTTCGTAGCTGTCGAGTTCTTGTTTCTGTGACTGCTTCCGGTTCCAATATAATTTTTCCTTCCTCGTCAAGTTCTGGCAATATTGTTTGAATTGGGAGCTTGTCGCCTATAACCTTCTTTAAACATGAAACATGGAAAACTGGGTGCAATCGAGAAGCTGCAGGAAGCTCCAATTTGTATGCCATAGTACCAATCTTTTCCAACACCTTGTACGGACCATAATACTTTGGTGATAATTTATTATCCTTCTTAGCTTGCTTTAGGGACATTTGCTTATATGGTTGTAGCCGTAGGAATACCCAATCACCTACATCAAAACTTCTTTCACTGCGATGTTGATCTGCCTGTTGTTTCATTCTATTTTGTGCCAACACGAGGTTATCCTTTAAGAGTTGGAGGACTTGTTGTTGATGTTCGATGTGATGTTCCACTGCCTGAACCTTAGAATTTTCTCTTAAATATGATGTGATGGATGGTGGTTGATACCCATAAAGTGCCATAAATGGGGTCATTTTTGTTGCTGTATGGAAGGAAGTGTTATACCACCATTCAGCCAGAGGCAACCATTTGACCCATTGTGTCTGTTTATCAGATACAAAGCAACGAAGATATCCTTCCAAACATTTGTTTACTATCTCAGTTTGCCCATCAGATTGAGGATGATAAGATGAGCTATGAGCTAACTGAGTACCAAGACAAGAAAATAATTCTGTCCAAAAATTTCCAGTGAAAATGGGATCTCTGTCACTTACAATAATCTTTGGGTTTCCATGTAGCTTTTGAACTGTTTCCATAAATGCAGTAGAAACTGTACTGGCTTTAAATGGATGTGATAATGCACAAAAGTGTGCATACTTGGTAAGTCTGTCAACTACCACCATGATGACACTCTTTCCCTCAGACTTGGGTAAACCTGTGATAAAATCCATTGAAACCTCCTCCCAACGTTGGCTTGGAATGGATAAAGGTTGTAATAGACCCGGTGTCTTAATTGTTTCAACTTTATTTTGTTGGCAAACCAAACATTCCGCCACAAACTTTTGAATATCTGATTTAAGGCCATCCCAAAAAAATTCCTTCTTAACCCTGTGGTAAGTTTTTAAAAATCCTGAGTGCCCTCCTAAGGGAGAAGTGTGCAATTCCATAAGAATCTTTTGTTTTAGCTGGGAATTCTTACAGAGGTATAAGCGATCTTTGTACCATAACGAATCATTTTGCCAGCTAAATGTATCAGAAGTACTGGAATCTTGTTGTAGCTTTCGAATAAGTGCCCACACTTCTTCGTCATTCTTCCATTCCTCCCTTGCTTCGTTTATCCAATCTGGTTGGATAATAGAAATGGCACACAACAATGCTTCCACATCCTCATCCTTTCTTGAGAGTGCATCTGCCACCACATTTTGCTTCCCTTTTTTGTAGATGATTTCAAAGTCATAACCCAACATCTTTGTGACCCACTTTTGTTGCTCTTCAGAGGATAATCTTTGTTCTAAAAAGTATTTAAGGCTATCATGATCCGTTTTTACCTTGAAGTGTCTTCCCATTAGGTAGGGTCGCCATTTCTTAAGTGCATGGAGTATTGCCAACATTTCCTTCTCATAAATAGCTTTGCTTAAAAACTTTCCCTTGATTGGACGACTTTCAAAAGCAATGGGTCTTTCATCTTGCATTAGAACAGCACCAATTCCATTTCCTGAAGCATCACATTCCACAATAAAGGTTTTTGTGAAGTCCGGTGTAGCTAAGACCGGTGCTTGGCACATTGCCTCTTTAAGATGTTCAAAGGCCTTTGTTGCTTCCGGAGTCCATGAAAATGAATCTTTCTTCAATAATGTTGTTAGAGGTGCTGCTATTCTCCCATAATTCTTAACAAACTTGCGATAATACCCTGTCAACCCAAGAAATCCTCGCAGATGCTTTATGGATGTGGGGATTTTCCATTCCTTAATGGCTTTAATTTTGCTAGGGTCTACCTTAACTCCTTCATGAGATACAATATGACCCAAATATTCCACCTCCTGGACTCCAAAGAAACATTTGGATCTTTTTGCATATAATTGTTTCTCCTCCAATAGTTGTAGCACCCTGTCAACATGTTCAACATGATCCTTCCAAGACTTGCTGTAGATTAGTATATCATCAAAAAATACTAACACAAATTTTCTAAGGAATGGTTTGAAAATTGAATTCATCAAACCTTGAAATGTTGAAGGTGCATTGGTAAGGCCAAAAGGCATGACCAAAAATTCATAATGACCCTCATGAGTTCTAAATGCCGTTTTCGGAATGTCTTCAATCTTCATTCTGATTTGATGATATCCCGAACGAAGATCCAACTTGGTGAAGTAAATTGATCCATGCAATTCATCCAGTAATTCATCAATGACAGGAATGGGGAACTTATCTTTAATAGTGAGCTTGTTGAGCTCCCTATAATCCGGACACATGCGCCATGATCCATCCTTCTTGTGCACCAATACTACTGGAGCTGAGAAAGAACTTTGACTCGGTTGAATTATACCAGCCTCTAGCATTTCTGCAACCATACGTTCAATTTCACTTTTTTGGACATAGGGATATCTGTACGGCCTGATGTTTGGAGGAACACTTCCTGGAATCAGATGAATAGCATGATCATGATCACGCATAGGTGGGAGACCTTTGGGAGTCTCAAATACCTTGGAATGATTGTCCAGGACTTTTTGGAGATCTGGAGAAATAGATGATTCCAATGTGGAAACATCTAGCGAACATAATTGTGCAATTACACCTCTTTGCTCCTTTTTTAGAAGCTTTGTCATGCCATTAGAGCTGATTATCTTTCCTGGTTTCCCTGCAATACCCCTTAATTCAACTTCCTTTCCTTCCGTAGAAAATTTGATGAAAAGTTCTTGAAAATTAAAAGCTATTGTACCCAAGGATTGTAGCCATTGGACTCCTAGTACAACATCAGCACCTCCCATTGGAATGGAAAGCATTGGGCTAGTCAATACATATTCTCCCATGGATAGCTTGATATTATGGCACTTTCCAGAGCAATTTATTGTTCCTCCATTTGCAATCATCACTTGACACTCTGGTGCTGGATATAGGAAGCAATTCAATTCTTTTGCTACCCTACAATGAATAAAATTGTGGGTGCTTCCTGAATCAATCAACACTATTACCTTTTTCTTCTTGATTTGTCCTTCTATCTTGATGGTTTGAGGAGTGGTAATTCCCGCCAATGCATTACAAGATATGGTCGGATTTATTTGTTCTTCATCTAGGCTTTGTTCCTGGAATATATCCTCTTCTTTTGACCTTTCTTGCTCCTTTTCTTCTTCCTCTTCACAATCTATGTAGAATAATTTCTTCTCAGCACACTTATGACCTTTTGTGTATTTGCTATCACAATTGTAACAAAGCCCTTTTGCTCTTTTTTCTTCCAATTGTTGTGGTGTCAACCTTGTAGGTTGTGGAAGACTAGGGGCAACAACACTTCCGTCTTTATAGTTGTGAGTGGTATGCTTCCTAGTTGCCATAATTTTGCTTTCCATTTTTCTTGCTAACCTGAATGCCTTCTCTAATGAATCAGGTTCCCAAAGGCGAACATCATGTTGGATATTATCCTTTAAAGACCCTATGAACACATCAATCCTATGCTCCTCTGGAATATCTTTTACCCTTATGTTCAATTTTTGGAACTCCTCAATGTGCTCCATTATTGAACCCTTTTGTTTGAGACTTATCAATTGGCTAAAAAAAGTGTTGCTTTTTGTATCCTCATAATGTGCTATCAATTCTTCCGTAAAAATTGCCCAAGTGATAAATTGTTTACGAGAACAAAGCCATTGATACCATACAAACTGATTTGGTTCCAAATATACAGTTGCCATACGTACCTTTTGTGTGTTTTGCACATTATTGAGATCGAAGAATTGCTCCATCTGTAATATCCATGTGGCGGGATCCTTGCCATCAAACTTCCTCATATCGATTTTTGGAATATGGTGATTCTTCGATCCAACATTAGCGTCTATGGAATCATGATTAACATTTCTTTTGTTCTCATCATGAGTTTCCTTTACTACCTTTTCACCATTAGTAAGTATTTCTTGTAGAAAATTTGTCAAATCTGTCTTCAAATATGCCATGCCTGTCTTCAAATTTGTGTTCAGATCTATCTTCAAATTGTCCATCTTAGCTTCCATGCCATTTATCTTAGCTTCCACGCCATTTATCTTAGCATCTGTTAACTTTTGTGAGCGTGACATTTGTTGCACTTGTTCTTGTAATTTTGATATATCATGTAGCATTTCTTCCTCTTCTTCATGAGTCATGCTAGAGCTTTCAGGTTCCTTACTAGGTGTTTGCATTTTCTTTCCTCGGGGCATCAGTTACCAATAATAATGCTCTACTATGCCCTTTGAATTCCTTCAAAATAAATTTTCAAACCAAGCTTAAGCAAAAAATTTAAAAAAATCTACACACCTTTTTTCACTTTGTAGGAGCTCGATATTGCCTCTGATGTATCTCTGTAATTTCCAATCATCTAGTTCTAAATTGTGACCTGTAGTAGCTCTCTGTGTCCTCTTTCCAATGCCACCAGTCTGATCCAAATTGGATTCTCCAAGAAAGAGTTATGCACAATCTCCCACAGTGACTTGATTATAGACTAGTTCAGTAGAGCGAACTTGTACGACGTGCCACGAGTCACTGTTTCGACCTTTGGATCTGAAAAACCCCCACAAGAAACTGCAGTCCGTCCTCTTTCTGTACCTTCTTACAAAATTTCAATTCAATCCTCAGAGAGAAAGTTATGACGATTTTCCCCAGGTCACCTGTTTTGAATGTAATTCAGGAGTCTGCAAAAAGACCAACTTCCTCAGATCATATCTCCGCAAATATCACGCGAAAAGCTCTGAAATTCGGACCCAAGGTTCAGCGCGATTTCTTCTCAAATGGGTTTTTTTTGTGACTTCTGAAACGTCACAGAAAAAAAGTTATAGCGAAAATTCCACGATGACCTGTTTGGAGCAGCGAAACCCTAGAATCCAAAGCTCTGATACCAAATGTTATGAAACCAACTCAAGAAAAGATAGAAAAGATAGATCAACGCCTTAGAATTCAGCCTCTTCGAGGGGGAAACCTCCTTTACATTACATAAATGAACAATTCTTTGATGATTCAAATGACAAAACCTCCTTTCTATATATAGGAGTCTAAGGAGTCACAATATAATCTAGCCGACCTAACAATAATAATATAAAGCCACAAAAATAACAATAGAGGGATTCTATGGGGCACAGAAATAACAATATGGGGGTAATAGGGGCACAAAAATATAAATAATGGGTATAACTATAATAGTAATGGGGTAATCACTAGTATTATAGGGACCCAACAGGCGTCGGTGCACTTTAAACTAAAATTGAACCGCTATTAGTGTGTAAATAAGTATGACACACCGTTGTTGGTTCACAACTTTAACTGTTGATAGGGGTGCGGAAAACTTGTGCACCAGTGCACACATATAACATTTTTTCACTGGTATGGAATGTCCAGGTAATTGAAAGCACCAAGTTATGTTTATATTTTTAAATATTAAGTTTACAGTTCGTTTGGTAAATATAAACGCATCAAGCGTGACACACTGACATACAATTTGTCACATCAATCCCGATGTGTTTTAGTTTAGAAAATGCACTGCAAAAATGGTGGTGTGTTATGTTCACACACGAACTTGTAGTGCACTCGGTAAATTTTCAAGGAGCACCTCTATCGGTGTGAGCTGAACGTATCGAACGCACTGCCTGGTGAAAAAAAAATGAAACACTGTGACAAATTTAACCTAATTTACAATTCTAATCCACTAAAAAATTAAATTACAAAGAAACATAGACATTACCTAGACATTTTGTCATCAAGGAGGCATTTTGGACACGTAATGGAGAAAAACATATTTTAGGATGGTTTGAAAAAATTGAAAACTCAAACAGTGAGCACGGTATGGAAGGATGGTGAGAAAACGCCAGGGAGCTTGCATGTGTCAAGATTGGGGGTGGTGTTTCATAACTCTCCCGCATTGTAGATTGTAAAAATGAAAATTACAGTCGAGAGTGTTTTTTTTATTTAACCCTCCTCCGGTGTATTTTCAAAATGCGGGTGTGGGATATATCCAAAATCACTTCCTTTTTTTAATTAAAAAATATCTTGGTGCTTTTCTTGAGACACCCCGGGGCGTTTCGCTACAGGTACTGCACTGGTGTAGTGCTTTTATAATAGCCAGGCTATTTTTTTAGAATTTAAAAACCCCCTAGTGGTTCTCTTTAGAAGATGGCCCGGGGAGTTTTATTAAGTGTACCACACCTAGGCTTCATTGGAAAATAGAACCACATTTCTCTGAAATTTAAAATTATAGCAGTGATCCTTACTGGTATGCACTGGAATGTTTTACTATGTGAAGGGCACCAGTGTTATCGACTATTCAAGCATCAGTGTGTTATGTTATGTAGGCCATCATGTTTTTTTATTTTATAGAAACTAGCCTAGATCCATCCTAACCCCAGATCTTTCAAGCACCAAGAGGGATCAAATATATACAGGTGAAAACCTCTTTTTGGAGTGTAAAACTTGAGGAAAGGTATCCACCTCGAGATATATGATCCATCTTAGCACTTGATAGATCTAGGATTAAGATGTATCTAGGTTGGTTATATAATATTATATTATATTTATATGTGCATCTATGTGTCTCTTTCTTATTCCCTCTCTCTATCTCACCCCCCAAACATACACACTCTCTCTTCAAATCTATCTATCACTTTCTCCCTCCCTATTTCTCTCCCTCTCTCTCTCTTACCCTTCTCTCCCTCTCGCTCTCCTCTCTCTCTTCCATCCTGCTCTCCTCTCTCCCTCACTCTCTCTCCATATCTTCCTTGTCACTCCTCTCCCTCTCCACTATTATTCCTTTATGTCTTTCTTATTTTCTCCCTCTCTCCCCCTCCAACTCCATCTCTCTCCCTCTCTCTCTCTCTCCCACCTCCCTCTGTCTCTCCCCCCCATCACTCTCTCCCTCTCTCTTTCCTCCAACTCTATCACGATCTCCCTCCATCTCTCCTTCTCTCTCTCCCATCCATCTATGTGTCTCCCTCTCTCTCTTCCCCTTCTCTCCCTATGTCTCTCCTATCCTCTTCTCTCTCTTCCCCTTCTCTCCCTATGTCTCTCCTATCCTCTTCTCTCTCTTCCCTCCTCTCCTCTCTCCATATCTCCTTTGTCACTCCCTCTCTCTCTCCAACTCTATCTCTATATTTTTGTTCTTTCCTCCCACTCTCTCCCCCTCCAACTTTATATCTCTCTATCCTCTCTCCTTCTCTCTCTCCCCTTGTATATCTCTTCCTTCCTCTCTCTCCCTCTATCTCTCCTTCTCTCCCTCCCCTCCTCTCTCTATTCATCCTCTATTTCCCTCTCTCTCCCTCTCTCTCCCCTTCTCTCCCTCCCCTCCTCTCTCTCTTTCATCCTCTATTTCTCTCTCTCTCTCTCTCTCTCTCTCTCTCTCTCTCTCTCTCTCCAAACTCTATCACTCTCTACTCCTCCCCCCCCCCCCCCCCTGCCCCCTTACTCTCTCTTAAATTTGATCCCATTGTATTGTGTTTAAGAAAGTATCTAAAAAAAAAAACCGATTGGTTGTAAAACATTAAACATATATTTTGGATCAATCATGTCAAAGAAAATGCTTGCCATAATTTCTTGGATCCTTATTTAAGATGGATCTATGTTGGTTCTTAATAATATTATTTATATTATATAAATTTCACATCTTTATATATATAATTATTCTCATCTTTTGTTTTATTAAAACCTTGATTTAATTTCTATAAGAATGTTTTAGTTAGTTATGAGGATAGAGGGTTTATATATATCTCAAAAGTATTTAAAAGTTTTTTTCTTTTAGATTTTATTTTTAAAATGTTATAAAATTAAATTAAAATAAAATATTTATAAAATATTTTATTATGAAATAATTTATGGTTTTGTGGCTCATGGTATTGTAAGAAAGCTTATTTACAAGTTAAGAATATCCATGGTAAAGTGGGGGTGAATATCCATGGTAAATAACCTTGTCATATTGTTATAAAATATTTTGATTTTGAAATAAGTTATGATTTTTTGGCACGTGGTATTGACTAGCCATGGCATTGACCCATGGTATTGTAACAAAGCCTATTCACAAGTTTATAATATTAATGGACAAGTGGTGGTGAATATCCATGGTTAAGAATCTTGTCCTATTGTTATGAAGTATTTTGATTGTGAAATAGGTTATCATTTTTGGGCATGTGGTATTAATAAGTCATGGTATTGGTGGATGGTATTGTAACAAAACCTATTCACGAGTTAATAACAAAATAAAAATATAACAAATTGAATTTATTACTTTAAATTTTGATTATTATTTGATCCAACATTTAAATGTTTACACCATCCCCATACTAGGGTTTATATTACTTTTTATTTATTACTTTTAACTTTGTATTAATCAAGCCAACGTCTAAATGTTTACACTCGTCCCAAATATCACTTTTAACTTTTAATTATTTTTTAATTTAGCCGACATATAAAATTGTTTACATACTTACATTACACCTACACATCTAACCTATACTGGGTTGTAGAGTGCCTCTTAGCACAATAAATTTTCAACGGTACACCATATTATTTGCAGCATCGATGCTTGTATGGATAGTAAATCACTAGTGCGTTCGTATATTTTAGACGCATCCTTCAAAACACATCCACTAAAACATCTGCCCACCCACCTATGCTAGTGACCTCCACTACAAATGGATTTTTGGGCTATTTTTATATGGGCTTCTACAAAAACCTTCCCTGTAAGATCTTTTCCATGTAGTGATTGCACATTTCTTGAAAGTAAGGCTTATGCAGTCTCTAAGAATAGTGTTTGTGCAATGTTTAGTTACAGTGTTTTCATAGTCCTTGTGGACAGTGACTGTGAAATCCATAGAGACTGTACATTGTGAAATCTACGCCAACTATCAATGCACAATATCACTTAGCAGTCTCTCTCTCACTCTTGGTTGCATTGTATCTCATTTCAGTGAGTTTTCTCAACTATCGCTTTTGCAAACCTTTACTTTCGTAAGTGTCACTTTCTAGTTGCAGTTGAAATTTGTGTCATAACTTGTATTCTAAGTGTCGCAAAGCTACATTTCAATTGTCGTACCTAGAATTAAGTGTCACATTGTTGTCACTTTAAGGTATACACAATTTATTTTGGGTACTAAGAATTCTCTTGGTTTGTGTTGATGTTATATGAGTGTGATATAATTGCCTCGGGACTTGTTTGCATGTTTTATTATCTCTTGTCTTGTTGGCCCCACACTTAGTCATTTTTCCAAGCTTTCCCTGTCTGTGAAAATTGCCAACTTTCCTTCCTCCTGGAACTATGCACTATGCAATCTTAATTCACAAACAACCACCCTTGCCTCTTGTAACTGTGCATTTCGCAGTCACTACCTTCAAGGACTGCGCATTCCACAGTCACAATGCTCAGTCTCTACCTCATGTCCCTAAAACCTATGCAATCATTCTCCAAGTCAATCTTCCATTGTGTGCTGCACAGTCTCAGTCAACGATCAAGCCTTACTCCCTCCTTGACCTTCGCAACTATGCAATCACAGTGAGCAAGCATGCCTCATTATTTCACTATATCCCTCAATTGCGCAGTTATGTATTCCATTCCCCCAGCCACTATTCATTACGCATTCATAGTAATTATACCTTCATCATTACCTCCAAGAAATTCACACTACGCAATCCCTGAGCCTCCTCCTCAGTCCTGCACCCTGTCCCGAGTCCAAGCAGTGAATTGCATGAAGAAGTTAGTCTAGGAGATTCTAGGAATGATTTCATCTTTTCATGAGTGAATTTCATCTGCAGGTACTATATCTTGACATGGAATGATGATGATCGAGAAGGATGCTAAGGAGTTCATGCAAGAACACACTTGTGAAGTTGAAGTGACAAAGAGATTATCGAGCAAGATGGAGGATTAAAGATAAAAATCACAAGGAAGACTCCATATTATCAAAGCTCTAGGAGGACAAAGATGAAACACATGCAAGACTTATCATGAAGATACAAGGAAGGTCACTAAGTAGAGGCTAAAAGAGAGCACTTGTGAAGAAGAAGCAAAAGAAAGAAATATCATGAAGGAATGAAGAATTCTTGGACTATGAGAGAATGGTGGCATTCCATGTTGACTTGGAAGGTTATAACATTAATCCAGACCCCTTGTAGGTTAATGTTAAAGAATAAGAAAATTTCCATCATGAAGAAGATACCAAGATGGAAGCTAGGAGAAAGGCTTGGCCTGAACACATCACAATGAAGTTCCATGTCATCAATGCCAAGTCATGGTTTGTCCAAGTGTCATCATAAAGTCATATGTGTTAACGTATATTTCCACATAATTTGTGGAATGTAATTTTTTTATTTTCAAAAAGAATAAAATTTAAATTGTGTGGAATACCAAGGGTCCCACATGGAATGTGAAAAGTCACTATAAATTTCTTAAGTCATGTAGAAGTTTAAAGGTCACAGAATTCATAGTAGAAGCTCAAGAGCCATGAGGGAGGTCAAGCATCACATGGGAGGTGGAGATTCACCTCATTTGTTATAATTACACCCTCATAGCTCAAGAGAAGGGACTTTTGACTTTTCACCCTAACTTTTCTAGTTTGGCATAGGAGAGAATATCTTTATTTGAAGGAGCAAGTGGTGACTTAAAGTTCCACTATTGGGGATAGTGTGATAGCATTGTAATTGTATATCTTGGGACTTTCACTTAATATATGAAGCTCTTAGAGCCGACACACTTTCATTCATATGTCATGAATGATTGTGAGATTATACTTTCATTGTTCATAGTATATGTTTATGTTAATACATACTAATGAAAATGAACTATTTCATTAGATTTAGTATGCATCTTGTTTAATGCGCATTGTTATTTTATTCTTACATCGTTGTTATGTTGTGAACTAATTTTCAGGTTAATCAATGACTCTCCCCATGCTCTTGTGTGTCTCTTTTAGGATAGTACTATTACTTTTATTCCACTCTCTCTTTCCTTGTCATGAAAGTACCTTATATGCATTACAATTGTATGCCTCACAGTGTCAACTTGCTTGTTTCAAATATTGTCTGTATAATATCTTATGTTGATAATTGCATCCAAGGAAAATTCCTAAGATTATGGCAATCGGGCTTATTATCTAGTTGGGACTCCTACACTAAACAATTTGAGTTCTAATTGGGGCTTCATACTGGGGAGACCCCCTTGTTAGCGGACTTCCAACACCATCAACAGGACCTCAACCATTCATCATATACACATGCATATATTGCTAATCTAGGGACCAAAACTAAGGTGTTATAGTCATGCCCCTACATGCACTTCAATTACTACCTACCAATATGTACCATAGGCCCCCATGCTAATTCATACCCTTCAAGTCTAAATTTTCAATGGTGGATGATAGTTTCATGGTTAGGAATTAATTAATTCAACTCATTCACAATTGGTGCAAGGGAAGTAGTCACTAAAGAATAAATATTAACACCTTATTCATTTCCCACCAATAGGATCCTATATGTGATCGAATCCATGTATTACCATTTTAATAACATGTAACTTCTAAGAAAAAACATAGAATGCATGTTTCTAGCTGATGGGGACATGTCAGGTTTCCCCAGTTGTCTCCTAATAACCCAGGAAAAAACACCCACAAGCAAAACTCTGTGTTATAGAATCCAATTTTGGAAACATAGAAATTTTATTTAAAATATGCAGTCAAATAGAGAATATGGATTCAGCTTCACAATTTCCATTAGATATTATTCTCTCCCCTTATAATCGTTTTTCTTACCTCAACTCACTCATATGTGCTTCAACTTATATATGGAACATCATGTTGGCCAAAACAGGCTTTCAACATCTCACACACGGCCCTTAAAATGCTTGATGTAAGCGTTGCAAAATATTTTTCATAGTGCTTTCAGAAAAGTGTATTTTTCACTGTTGAGGATGTCAAATGACTCGAGTTTGTTCCTAATCACTTCTACATGGTCTTAACTTGTCTCTTAATATTCCACATGACTTCACATGCCTTTCTTTTCCTAGATTACACTCTCACTCAAACTAACCAGACAGAAACAAATCTGAAATGGTCTTGACTGCATTCAAAACAGGGTTCTCTAGTTTTTTGTTGTAATAACACATTGATTACAAACATAAACATGCCACAAATATTCACACAATTATTTTATAAACTTTACTAAAATAATCTCACAAAGCCAAATGGGAAACCTCACCATACACTTCACCAATAGAACTAGTCAAAGAGGTATTAAAGCAGGAACTTTTTTTTGTTCTAACAAAACTCAACTTACACACAGTCCCACAGCAACCACTCCATCACGAGTTTGGAAACAACTATAACGAAATCCCAAGGTGCATGACTAAAGCACACAACATTAATTCATTAGCTCTTAACATCAATTGGTTCATCGGATTACAAGTCTCACAATTGTACACCAACGACACACAGTTTCTACCATGCATATGTTGCACCAACGGTGATTACACACATCCCTAGACTCACAATCACAATCCCACATTCTAAATACTTCATGAACCACTACAATAGCCATATGAAGCTACAACTTCATGCACATATGGATGAATATTCTAGTTCCAACTACACTTGAACAAGGAATTGATCTTGTCCCTAAGTCATACAACTACCACATTTCACAGCATACTCAGATTCTTAATAAGTGCAAACAAACAACCTCATTAACAATAGAAAGACAGAGGAAAGTACAAACACAGAGGAAAATAAACACATTTTCTCATTAATCACTTTCAACATACATTAAACAGACCATATCTACAATGTGGGCATGTGAAACTCAGGCCTCTCATCCTCTACCTCTCCTCCTAGCAATGGAGCTTTTCCTCTCTACCTATGTTGCACTTTTGCCTACATTTCACACACTACTTTCAAAAACATTCTTCCTCTCCAAGAGGAAACCTACATGGGATAACCAAGAGTCACAAATGATTATTTTTTTCCCCTTATCACAAAATAAGCGAAATTGAAATTATATTTACATTAGGAAATATTTCCTCCAAGTTATTCTATGAAAAAAACTCACATCCTAATGTAAATATCTACAAAACATTTAAAATCTCTCCTAGCATCATCATGTGACCATCCCATCTCATTGACAAGCCTCGGTCCAGTCTTCATCGAACCTTGTGCCCCATCTATGGATATGCATCAATCTCCCAAGGTACAAAAATATATAACCTCCTGGTCATATGCATATGGTCTTCTCGAACAACTTCAACTTGTGAGTTGCAACATGCCACTGCAGTAAAAAGTCTCCACCTTGCTACATGATGCCTCACCAAACCTTCTCTTGAGTTTGGGATTTTGGCATCTTCCTGGTTCTCTTCTGTAGAAACCTGTGAGCACTCCTTGCTCTAGGCTACTACAAATATCCTCACCTTCCTCAATTATCACTTGCGTAGTGAAACAAATCTCTTACTAGATCTTTACTCAGCTTGTACATTCTTCTACCACCTCCGTTGTGAACTATGAACTTTTATTTGTTTTCGAATTGTTCAAACTTGCCAAAAATTTCCTCAAAATCATAGGTTGTGTCTTCATACAACCAAATATACCTTATTTATTTGCTTTTGTCAATTTCATCCTCCTAAGTGAGTCCTTAGCTTAAACTTGTTGTCTTCAAGTTGCTCCTCAAATATTCATCTTCTTCATCACATGTGCTCATCACCCTTAGGGTGTTCTTCCATAGTTGTAACTCAACTCCTTTGATATTTTCCTCCAACACAGCATTTAAATCTATCTCGGCTTCCCCTACAACAAATTCCATTGCACTCTCTTTTAAAGGGTCCATTTGTAACCCTGGTCTTCCTTATCTTTCTGTATCCATTTTCTCATCATCTCAAGTTGTAATTTGATTTCAGCTACTTCTCTATAAAGTTTTCCCTAACTTGATCTACTATGGTTTCTCTCTGAACCTTTACTATGACTCTCATTAGTCACAAATATCATTCTTCTATGATCCCCTCCCTGCTCACGATGAGTTGCACACAAGCCATTGAAACAAGCTGACTCCATCAACCTGTTTGTAAATACCATACTAAGCTCTTCCAAGCCTAGTCTTATCCTGGTATTTCTGTTGACTCCTTCCTCTAGAATATTCATATGAGCACTCTTTTCTCTTATGGCTTCTACATGAAATTGAATCACCCTATTCCTTTGAGAACTTTGTTCTTCTTCCTCACTTTCTACTACATGTTCATTTCCATCATCCTCAGCTACAAAGACTCATCATTTCTACTTGTAATCGGAAAATAATCCACAATTGTCTAAAAACAAAATATCATTACCTCCTTCTTAAATACACTTGAGAACACAACTACTGCTAATGTAGAAAGGTGGTATTCCTCCTCCTAGTGGTTTTCCATTAACATCTGAACCAAATATAAGTTTTGGTTGGTCATCAAACAGATTGACTGAATCCTCATTTTTGACAATGTTCAAAGTTTGGTTTATCTATGTCTTGTAGGTTTCATTCTTGATTAGTTCTATTAAAGGGACTAAAATCTTTAGCTTAGCTACCTCTGCTCCCAAATTAAATGGCAAAGAGGCTTTCTCCGTTTGAGGGTTTTGAATTTTCACAGTAGGGATTTGAGTGAGATGGTCTTCTTTTCCTTTATTGGGGACCCCTTTTTGTTGGTTTTCAAATCTGGTGTTTTGAGGTGTGTCCACTGGTTTTTTAAGGGGAATTGAAGTGGATGGCTGATCATTAGAAGGTTGATTAGGGGCTATATCAACAATGGTGGGGCCAGAAGGATTCTGGTTTTGTCTGGGAAGAATCTGGAGTTTAGAAACCGAGGCTTCTTTAATTTTCTCAAGTTGATTTGACATTGTTTTCTTGGTTTGATCAGGGATATCAGAGTTCTTTTTACTCCTTATATTATATTGCTTATTCACTTCAAAGATGGAAGAATCATAACCTTGTTTATAGTCAAATGACTCTTTAGACTGGATTTGCAATTGTTGCAGCATATGAAATTCCTGATCATCTTGGGTTAGAAAAACAGCATCTTCATCATCTAATCACATCAAGTTAATATGTGTGTCTTTCTTTGGGTCTTCAGGATGGGATGTTTCTACATAATTTTCTTGAAAGGAAGCCTAATATTCTGTAACGGTCCATTTTTTCCAGTGTTTTTGTTTTGGTTTTTTCTAAAGTTTGGGTTTCTAACTGGAGGTTCTTGTTGATTATCCCATTTGGGTTTTCTTTCTATGTTATCTATTCTATCCATTAGTCTTTCCATACTTTTGGCTAAACTATCTATTTTGATGTCCGATGGTGAAGCTTCATCTTTAGCAGTTCCTCTCTTCTCATTTCTAACTTTAGCTCTTTTAGCTAACAAATTAGCTTCAACACTAACAACTACACTTTGCATTTCTTCTAACATTGGGGGGGTTTCTTTCCCTAATTTGGAATGCCATATCTGTGTCAAAACCATCAGAGAAATTTATTAAAGCTAAGTCAGGTGGGGGCCTAAGGTTAACTGGGATGGCGTTATATATACTGTTAAACCTAGTGCAATAATCTTGAACAGTTCCATTAGGTCTCCTTCTAATATTTTCATATTCTGAAAGGATTTGTAGGGGATTTTTCTTCTTTTCCCATCTATTCAAAAATTGCTAATGAAATACTTCTAAACTATCAATACTATTATCAGGCAATGCTCTAAACCATTTCCTAACATCACCAGCTAAAGTCTGAGCAAATAGTCTCATTTGAACATCCAAAATATCAATTTCATGTAGCTCAAAGTAATATGTCATCTTATTGACATGGTGTTGTCCAGTGTAGTGTCTTGTGCCATCAAATTGAACAATTTTTCTTTGGTAGTCTACTGGCATAGCACCAAGTGGGGCAAGTAAAACAAGAGGAGCATATCTATTTGCCATGGTTGTAGGTTGGGTGGGGTTAAGATGTGGATGAAGAATGGATGAAGAACTAGGAGTAGTAGGTGGTGAATGAGATATAATAGGTTGGTGAGGGAGTGAAGGTATAAATGGTGGTGGAGAATGGACTTCAGAAGTTGAAGGGAATAATGGTGAACTAAGAGTAGTGGAAAATTGTTTAGAAAGCTCAGGGATCTTAGCAGTACTAAGGGATGATTATGGAGAATTCAGAATATATTCATCAGTTGACTGGTTGGGTTTTTGGACTTCAAGGTCTGCAATGAAATCAAGGTATAGAACAATATCGTATATTTCACTTTTAGGCATTGATTTAAACAATGACAAATCAAACTGCTCGTCAAAGGGAAGGTATTCTAAAAACAACCACTCATCAGGACATGAATTAGCTTTAATCAACGATGTGTGACTAGCTGAACTTTCTTCTTTTTTGGATTTTCTTGAAATCAAGCTGGGATTATTAACTACTGGGGTAGGGTTTGGATCTAGGTTAGCCCTAGTATAATGAGTTCTCCTTGAAGCCATAATTTCAAAAAAATTCTAATTGTTTTCTTTTGTGAGATTTTTTAAAACTACTTCTGATAAATTACTTTAAGAGGGTTAAAATACAGATTCAAAATTTCTTAAAGATTTATTAGGACAGAGGGTTTGAGTTCCCCAGTATGGTCACCACTATGTTATCACTCAGAATTTTTCCCTAGAATTTATCAGAAGAAGGAAAATACCGAGGTAACCACAAACCAATCTTTTAAGTATAGGCTCTAGCCAACCTATGACTAAGAGAGGACTCTCTCTATATGATTTAGCTTTGTCTGCTGGGATTTTAGGTTAGTTCTTAAAGTTCAAGGGGTTTTGATTTGTATTGAATGTTGGATGGTGGAATCCTTAAAATAGATGGATAGAATGGAGTCTTTGGACCATTGGGCTATGGATTCAAAGTAGGGCAGCAAAAATGGGATTAACTCACTAAAGGGAGTGTTCAAAGGGCAATCTAGCAGAGTGAAGTACAGGTCTCTAGGTTGGATGGGTGAAATGATCTTAACTAGGGTGGGAGAGCACTAAAGAATTCTCAGACTAGGATTAAAATGAAGAAAAGACGATAATCATGAGCAAAGGGAAATTAAGAATCCTTTACTATAGATTAGAGAGAAACTACCTAAACTGAGGAGCAATCAAGAATTCCTTAACTTAGATAATTAGCAGAAAAAAATTAAATAATAGTTAAAACATAGTGCAATGAAGCAAATTATGAGATATCATTCCATATTATAGCATTCAGATTTTAGATACATTAAAGATTATGGAAAACTTTTAAATAAAGATAACAATACAAGGGAAAATACTTGTATGTACTTCGCACTACACAAGAATCCTGTGAAATGTCTTGGCTTTATTCATTAATCCAGCTTTCTAGTCCAAACAGTGATACAATAGCTTATAGTCTTCGATCAAGAAAGTCTATAGAAATGTCTAAGAATCCACCCTATATACTTTGAATTGTGAAGTATTTATACAAAAACTATCACAAATATCTCAAAACAAACTTGAGATTTATTCTAGGAAATACAAATATCTTCTTGCAAGAAGATAGAGGCAGCTAATGAATTGTTTCATGCTGTCCCTTTTTATTTGGTACTGTTGGCTTTTATGGTTGAGTTTGTAGCCTTTTATGTTGGCTTTTAGTTGTGGTCTTTCAAGCTAGAATCTTCTTCAAATTTTATCTTTCACCTGATACTATTTGACCCTAATACTCTTTGACCTTGTTGCCCTGTTTTCATTTGTTTACCTGGTTGTTTTGATTTTTATTGTGCAGTAACTTTTTGTTGTAAATTTATCACAGTAAATTAGTCATTGTCTCCCACCATTTTGCATCAGGTAATTTTTCATTCATCATCCTCCTATAGATTTCATCGGCTTCAGTATACTTGGAAAAATTGGGCTTGGTGAGGAACAAGTGTTTTATCTCATGCTCAAGGAAAAACAAGTTCTCAAATCTGTTGTACAAAACTTTGCCTGTTGACAGTGCCTTTATGGATGAAATGCTTGCTTGTTCCTTAGCCAACTGTCTGAGTCTATTACCATATTCCAACTATGTCATGACTTTTTCATTGATAACCAAAGGACTGGGCAGACCTTTCTCCCTCAAAGTCTAGAATTTAACCATGAACCTATCAATGGCTACCTGCATATTGTGGCACTTTTCTTCTAAGTTAAGCATAAGGTTCCTTTTGGATAGGACCTTCCTTATTTCCAAAATAGTCTCAGTCCTATCTTCTATATTTAGCTCATTGAGCTCATAACTATTCTCTGTTGAAAATAGCAACAAGAAATGCTAAAAATAGAAGTGATAAAAGTAGAACTGTTATAAATAGCATTTCAGGATACATTCCAATTTTAGTTAGTCCCGAAACTAAAATTGGGAATTATCTTAGCAGTTGTTTGTAAAATAATTAGTTAATTTATCTTGAGTTAATTAGTTGTAGAAAATCAAACATGAAGTCTATGTGAAGACATGCAACAGTTTCCCCTTTGATTGAGGAAGTTATCCCTTAATTAAGGAGATAAGGATGAGTTGTACTTTGAGTTGTAATTAGTTAGCTCAGTTAAATGAGTTAACTTAGTATTCTCTCATAAATAACTCATGCATGTCAATTCAGTCAGAGATCCAGTTGAGATTAAATGATGGGACAGTGTACTATCGGTTGCGGGAATATTCCATTGAGGATATCTCTTGCATGCAAAAGGAATTCATTCCTTGAGGATTGCGCAGTTACTTCCGAGTTTGATGAGTGTGTTATGATGCCAATTCACACAGGTGGCAGCATTGGACCCCAAGAGAAACTGTGCAAGGAAATAGGAGGCTTGGAGGATTGGAGGAAGGCATATGTTGTGTTTATTCAGTCTGCGAGCTATATTGGGGGATTGTACTAAGAGCTTAATAGCTTGTGAGCTAAAGCTTTTTGTAATCCAGACATATTTCCACTTGTATGACAATACAGAGATTGGGGTTTTTAGCTGTGGATTTCCCCAGAGTATTCTGTTGTGTTCATGCGTGATTGATTTCTCATTCTATGTTATATAATGTTCTATTTGATCTTGCTCAAAATTGATTAAGCTTCCCCGAGTTTGTTTGTAGAAGTAGATCAAGTAAATTTCTTTAGTATGTTGCATTATCAGGTGATATACAATGGGAATTTCTACATGGTATCAGAGCTAGGTTATCAAAGTGAAGAACAGTATACAAAGAAGGAAGAAGTTTCAAGTTTCAAGTTTCTGATTAAAGAATTCGAATTCTTATAACATCTCAAATTTCACCAATGGTGTTCAACGGTTTAAGACTCAAGTATGCCCTTGATGACAGCTCAAATTATATAGCCTGGAAGGATCGCATGGAAGAGGTATTATAGGACAACGGTCTAAAGAACTTCATTGATCAAGAAGTGCCCAAGCCAGCAGCAGCTAATGCCTAAGAATTGGCGGAATGCAAGAAATGTGTGGCTAGAGCGAGGAGAATCCTTTTGGAGGGAGTTTAAGACCACATAGTTTCGAGTCTCCATGGGAAGGAGACACAGTTTTCAATGTGGAAAACATTGAAGGATCTATATCATAACAGCAGCGATCAGAGGAAGCTAGCACTGAAAGAAAAGCTTCAGAAAATCAAGTGTGAAAAGGGCGACACGATCTCTACATATCTGAACAAGCTCACCACCTGTAGGGATGAGCTTCGAAGTGTAGGTATCAAGACAGTCGATGATGACATGGTGATTCTTGCTCTCCTCGGCCTTCCTAAGAGATGGCATAGCTACCAAGACTCACTTAATGGAAGAGAGAAACTACCAGATTGGGAACAACTTTGGTCGGATCCAATGCAGGAGGAGATAAGAAGAAGCACCAAAGATGGATCTTCATCAAAGCAAGATGATGAAGAAAATCTAACCTTAGCGAGTAAGGCAAGGAAAGATAAAGGGAAGGCATCCCATCCCAAATCCATTTCTTCCCATGGTGGGAAGAAGTTTGACAAATCGAAAGTGCGATGATTTCATTGTCATGAGGTGGGCCATTATGCTACGAATTGTCCACAAAAGAAATCCAAGAAGGGATCCTCGAAGGGATCATATGGTAAGGCACTGACCTCATAGTTTGAATTGGATTTCTCTCTCATCGTATGCATGGTTTCATCCATGGTGGGATGTGTTTGGTACCTAGACAGTGGAGCCTCTTTCCACATGTCCGACGACAAGAATCTTTTCATTACCTTAGAGGAGAAGGATCTCCAGATGCGGATCGAGATGGACGATGATGGAAAGTACCATGTTTCAGGTGAAGGTACGGTTGTGTTCAGGGGGAGGATGGAGCTCCTCTCGCCCTGACTGATGTAAAGTATGTACAAAGTCTGAAGAAGAATCTTGTGTCTGTTGCTATGCTAGAAGACAAAGGCTATGATGTAGTCTTTAGTAAAGGAAAGGTATTCCTGAGGCATATCGGCACTAGACAGACTAAGAGGATTGGGATTCGAGTTAAGAATCTCTACAAGCTGGAGGTAGATAATTGTGCTGCATTGAGTTCCAAAGTAGAGATGGTGTAGAGCCAAGATGTTAGCGAGCTATGGCATAGAAGATTGGGCCCCTTGCACCAAGGGGCCTTGAAGATCATGTAGCAACTTTCTACTAGACTTCCCAAGGGAAAACTAGAGCAGACAGATACATGCAAAGGTTGTACCTTGGGTAAGTATGCGAAATCTTCCTTTCAGGATCAAGATAGTAGAGTTGGAGCAATCCTAGAGTGAGTTCACACAGATGTGTGTCGACCATTCTCTACAGCCTCCACCGCTAAACAAAGGTACTATGTTATTTTTATTAATGATTTTTCTCATAGATGTTGGATCTACTTTATGCAAAAGAAGGATCAGACCTTCTTAAGGTTTTGTGAGTTTAAAGCCTTCGTAGAGAAAGAATCTGGAAAGAAAATAAAAGCCTTGCGTAGCGACAATGGTGGAGAGTATGTCACCCAAAAGTTTAAGGACTTCTGTGTAGAAAAAGGAATTAAACGAGAGTTGACGACACCCCATAACCCACAGCAGAATGGGGTGGCCGAAAGGAAGAACAAATCGATTGTGGGAACAGCTTGAGCAATGTTGCATGACCAAAGCCTACTACTTCATTTGTGGGTTGAAGCATGCAATACAGTAGTATACTTTCAGAACACAAGCCCGCACAATACACTAGGGATGAAGACACCAATGGAAGCCTTTTCCTAGAAGTGACCAGATGTGAGTCACTTCAGGATCTTTGGATCATCGGTTTATTTCCATGTGACCAAAGATGCCTGGAAGAAGCTAGATCCAACAGCTGAGTTGGGGATACTTGTGGGGTACACTGGTACACCCCACAACTATTGGGTGTTCCGACCTACTAGTCAAAGGACAGTAGTACGCAGAGATCTGAAGTTCGAGGAGTAGAAAGCCATGTGAATATCACTTGAGAGGGAACTCAAGTTGCATGCAGAGGAGGAACTTTTAGTTCCTAAGGAGGAGGAGCCTCAGATTGATGCGGAGCAACCGCATGCAAAGGATCTGGGAGTGGAGACATCAACTCATGCTGAGTCTTCCAGAGATCGGCAGAAGAGCTCAAGGGAAGCTGACAGGTTGATGATGGTTGAGCGAGAGAATGTGGGACAGCCATCTTCTCAGCACAGAAAAAGGAGGTCACCCAAGCGGTACACTGGTTACATGGCCCTGGTTAGGGAGTGTGTAGAGTCCAAACCTTCTTCATTCGAGGAAGCAGTGGAGTAACCAGTCCAGGTTGATGCTATGGTATAGGAGTATGACTCTATCATTCAGAACAGTGTGTGGGATGTTGTCCCAAGACCTCAGGACAAGTCAGTGGTGAGTTTTCGATGGCTTTACAAGGTAAAGCAGGCAGTTGATGGCAGTGTTGAGAAACGTAAGGCAAGGTTTATTTCCCGTGGTTTCTCACAGGTCAAGGGGATCGACTACAATGAGACTTTTTCTCCTGTAGAAAAGTACTCATCTATCAGATCGATGTTGGTACTATTAGCTCAGATGAGTTGGAAGATCCATCAAATGGATGTGAAGACTACATTCCTCAATGGGAAGATTGAGGAAGAAGTGTACATTGAGCAGCCGGAAGGTTTTGAGACCTTCGATTGTGAGTCACATGTGTGCCGACTCAAGAGGGCTTTGTACAGGCTAAAGCAAGCACCTCGTGCTTGGTACACCAGGATCAACAGCTATTTCACCAGGTTGGGCTTCACTAAGAGTGAAGCAGATGCGAACATTTACCACATCATGGTAGAAGGTAAGCCATTGATCATTGTCCTTTATGTGGATGATCTGATTTTGACAGGTGATGATCAGTTGATCAATTATTTCAAGGAGGACCTTGCAAGAGAGTTCGAGATGAAAGACATGGGTCTTATGCACTATTTTCTAGGCATAGAAGTGTGGCAGAAAGATGGGGAAGTATTTGTGTCTCAAGGAAAGTATTCCAATGAGATACTCAGGCGATTCCACATGGAGAAGTGCAAGCCCATCCAAACTCCTCTAGCTGGTAACTAGAGGAAGGAGGATGCTACTTCAGGTGAGGTAGTAGCTACTACTATTTATCAACAGCTTGTGGGTTCATTGATGTATCTAGTGAACACACGACCAGATCTGTGCTTTGCGGTGAACCAGCTAAGTCAAGCCATGGTTCAGCCTACCAAGCTATTTTGGAAGGCAGAAAAGCATGTGCTGAGATACCTCAAATGCACATCTCAGTACAGACTGTGGTACAGATAGACAGAGGGAGTGAAGCTTTAGGGCTTCACGGATGTTGATTGGGCAGAGAGTCGATCAGACCGGAAGAGCAGTTCTGGAGGAATCTGAAACCTTGGTTCAGCTGCAGTTTCCTAGTACAGTAGGAAATAGAGGTCAGTTGCACTTAGCTTAACAGAGGTTGAATACATGGTTGCCAGTCAAGCAACATGCAAGGCCATTTGGATGCGGAAGATACTAGTGGGATTGTTTGGTCAGAGGATGGATCCAACTGTGATCTACTATGATAATCAGAGTTGTATCAAACTCTCTGAGAATCGAGTATTTCGTGACAGGTCCAAGCACATTGATATCTGATATCATCATCTTTGAGACTATGTGGTGAAGAGGATCATGTTGTTGATGTATGTTTCAACTGAGGAACAGGATGCAGATATTTTGACTAAGGCATGTCAAAATGAAAGTTTGATTTCCACAAAGACAGAATTGGGGTGATTGATAATCCCTTTCTTGTTGAGAGGGAGTGTTGAAAATAGCAACAAGAAATGCTAAAAATAGAAGTGCTAAAAATAGCACAGATATAAATAGAATTTCGGGATACATTCCAATTTTAGTTAGTCCCTAAACTAAAATTGAGAATTAAAATTCGAATTTGATCTTAGCAGCTATTTTTAAAATAATTAATTAATTCATCTTGAGTTAATTTTGTTGTAGAAAGTCAAACATGAAGTCTATGTGAAGACATGCAACAGTTTCCCCTTTGATTGAGGAAGTTATCCCTTAACTAAGGAGATAAGAATGAGTTGTACTTTGATTTGTAATTAGTTAGTTCAGTTAACTGAGTTAAGTCCAGTTAGATTAGTTCCAATATTTTTTGGAACTGATTGTGAGTGCAGTTAGTTAATGCATGCATGCATGTAACTACTGCACTACAGATAACTAAATATTTTCTCATCAATAACTCATGCATGTCAGTTCAGTTAGAGACCCAGTTGAGATCAGATAATGGGACAGTGTACTATCAGTTGTAGGAATATTCCATTGAGGATATCTCTTGCATGTAGAAGAAATTCATTCCTTGAGGATTGTGTAGTTACTTCTGAGTTTGATGAGTGTGGGATGAGGCCAATACACACAGGTGGCAGCATTAGACCTCAGGAGAAACTGCGCAAGCAAATAGGAGGCTTGGAGGATTGGAGGAAGGCATATGTCATGTCTATTTAGTCTGCGAGTTGTATTGAGAGATTGTACTGAGAGCTAGATAGCTTGTGAGCTAAAGCTTTGCGTAATCTGGACATATTTCCACTTGTATGATAATATAGAGATCAGGGTTTTTAGTTGTGGCTTTCCCCAGAGTATTCATCTATGTTCATGTGTGATTTATTTCTCATTCTTTGTTATATGTGTTCTATTTGATCTTGCTCAAAATCGATTAAGCTTCCACAAGTTTGTTTGTAGAAGTAGATCAAGTATTTTCAGTTTATTGCATTATCAGCTCATCTACAGTGGGAATTTATATATTCTTGTTGTTGAGGAAGTGGATGAGTCTATTGGCATCCTCAGGATTATCTCCCAACTCCTCCTTTACTTTCTGGATAGCTTATGTAGATATCTTTATTAACTCTGTTTTCTCAAAAATAACTTGGATTGATTGCCAAATATCATCGACAGCATCAATGATATTTGCCCACAACATTTCCTTGGTTTTCCCAAGGGGTTTCTCCAATGTTAAGTCTTTCTCTAAGACTTTGATTCTTTCACTCATTCTTTGGGCCTTTTGTGCTTCTTCCTTTTGCTTAAGTTGGGAAAGTTTGTAGTCAGTTTCCAAACTTGCCACCTTTTCTCTCAATCTATTCATTTCTGTAGCCTGGATAGACATCTCTTCCATGGCTTTAACCAATTACGCTGCTTTCTCTCCTGATGCACCTACTGCTATTGTAGATTTTGCTGTTACTGTCAATGTTGTGGCAGGTGGAGTTGTTGGTGCCAGTGAAGCTGCCAGTGTAGAAGGGACTATTGTAGATATTGTGGGGATGACATCTTTAGAAGTTGTGGCCAAGTCGCTTTGCTACATTTGAATTAAAGTTTCCAACTCCTTTTCTGTCTCCCTTAATTGTTCATTAATATTTAGGACCAAATCCATCAACTCCTCATGTCTGGTTTGGCTCTCTATGACTTCTAAAGTTTGAGGATGTTTCAACTATGGTATTTTCAATTGCCTCTTAGGTGCAGCAATATCATCATTTCTCTTCTTTATGAGCTGCTCTGTAGCTTTCATATCCTTGGGATCGTGTCCCAATTCAATCACTAAGTCCTCTAAGGACTTGATCCTTGTATCCTTGGCCTGTGTGGAGGCCTTCTCTGACTGAAATTGTGCAAAAATGTTGTTCAAAGAGTTTTGTAGCTGATGAGAAGCTATGGCTTTACCTGTAAAGGTGGAGTATATCATCTCTCCAGCCTATTTGTGCAGTTCAATTTGGTCTATGGGATGAATATCTCTGGCCAACACTTCAAACCCTTTCGAAATGAGATGTTGTCTTGGGCTGTTGAGCTATAGGCTTGATGAAAGACATGTGTAGCTTTCCTTCTTTAATGTCAAAGGCTGACATTAGCCTTGTTTGATTGGTGGGAGTCAACTTTATGTATTGAGCATATGTTTGGGCCTTAAGCCTCTCATTTCTCGCTTTGATTTCCTTTTATATTTCCTTTATGTCCTGATCTTTGTCAGTAAGCTTACTGAATGAAGACACTTACACACTAAGTTTCCTTTCCAACATCTGAGTCTGTGATGTGGAAGACTCTTGCATGCCTTTAGATGGAGTGGTAGGCTTGCTTCTATTTACCTCTATATTGGTTACCTATGCCGAATCTTTTGTGTATTCCTGTTCAGAGGCCGAATAGAGTCTTTCCCTCCTGCTTGTTTCCTATTGCAAATATGAGGTGTCCATCCCTGATGTGGAAGCTCTCTCTCTATTTCTTTTTGGAATTTTCTCCTCATTCTGAGAAGTTTGTGTGACTGGAGGGTACTCATGGTTATTTCTTATTCTTCTGGTACCTGCAGAAAAGAGTTGTCATCAAGTTGATTTTCCAAATCAATCAGAGCATTTTCTACATCTACTATTGTGCTATCTTGGTCTACTAGGGTACCTTCCACCCATTCTGTTTGATTGACATATGCCTCTATTTCTGGTATGGGGTGGTGGATGAAGGGTCCTAGCTTGACCTTTTGCCTTTTATTGGTAATGAATTCCAAAGGGTCATATCTCCATACAAAACTCCTTTGGAACTTCATTCTTTGCAGGATTAGGTCTGCCTATTTCCCTGCCTCTTTGGAATTGCATATGAAGGGACCTAATTGATCTTTGATTTTGAAATAGGCCTTCTTCCTAGCATTGACGAAGTTGACTTCATCTTCATTGATGATCTGTCTGTAATATTCTAAGGCAAACAACCTCATGGGGAGGTATCTTGGCAGCTTATATGGTGCAAGCATGCAATCATATATTCAGATTTTTGTATGGTTCTGACAAAGGTACCAGTCACCTACTTTGGTCTACTTGGAAAGCTGTAGGACTCTCTTTATTTCTAGGCTTATCCTAGGTGGAGGATTCCCAGTGAGCATGGTCATGATTGGATGCAAAAAGAATCTATAAAGTCTGAGTAGGTATATGGTGATCCAAACTCATGGAAAAGTAGGGTCCAAAAAATAACAGATCTGGGTTGGCCCCTGGTGTCAAGCTTTTGGAGGGTAAAAGGAAACTTCTCTGACTAATAATACAGAAATAGATGGTATAATATATAGGAGTATTTGAGCACCCTCTCATTTCCCATTCTTATGAACTGCTCATGCATTCTATCATCTATAAATGTGGCAAAGTCATATATGGTTGCAGGAGGTTGTCCTGGGGTATAGATGGACATGAAAGTAAGAATAATTTCATCAATGTACTCACTTGTGGTGTAACCTAACACACATGATATCATAGCTACAATGTTCTGGCCCCATGGAGAGAAAATGGCTGATACATATGGAGGGGAGTCCTTGGGGATATGTTTTTCCTCTTTGATGAAGGTTTGGAATAGTTGGGCCAATTTTGCAGGGCTTAGCTCAGGATACTCGTCCAACAAGTCTCCAATTGAGAGTGGATTTAGGTTTGGCCTTGGTTGGAACTGCAACATTTCATTAATGGACTCAGTTGTGATGGTGACTAGGACCTTCTAGTCGTGAGACATTATGGTTCTGTGGCTGGGGACGCAGCATACATAGCACATATGAACAATTTCTGGAAAGATGTGAACTTGGGGGAACTGGTATTTGGGAAAATTTGACTCCCAAAGGCCAATCTCATCAGCATGGTTAAGGTATATATCCCTACTTTGGCAATGCACTTTGAGCAAGGGCTCTAAGGCAGTAGTGTATTTTTTTGGAAGTCCCTGTCAGCTAGGGGAAGGTGGTCCTGGTCCAAATGGGGAGTTTTAATTGGTCTAACATCCACGGCGATGGGGGTAGCCATAATTCAGTTCTTGTGGATTTGAATTACACTCTAGGGGTTTCAGCAACAGTTCTTGGGACTTTTATAGTGTTTTTTGGGTAAACGGAGGTCTTGCAAATGGTTATGGATTAGAGCGTTAAAATTAATGTAAATTTGATATTTTTTTTACTTAATTAATAGTGTTATGAGGTTGAATTTACTTGGAATTTGACAATGGAGTTGGTATTCCATGGTTAAATACCTAGAGTTGGGAAAAATTGACTGTAAATGGTAGTTGATGGCGGCTACAGAGGTTCGTACGGTTCTGGTATGGACTGATGAATGAGATGGGTTGTTTGCAGCGTCTATGGAGCAATGGCAAAGGTCTGTGAGCAAATTAGCTATTTGCAGGGGTTGCAATGGCTTTCTGAGTTCTCAATAACAAATGCGTGGAAAAGAGTGAAAAGAGGGGTAATTGGACCTATATAGAAAAAAACATTAATTTTGGCGGGTTCTTTAATTGATGAATAGTAGGTAGTTTTTTCAATTATATTGGATGGTGGTTTAATGGGGTTATCACACTACTTTTGAGAGGGAAGTGGTTTTGAGGGGGGCTCGCTTGATCTAGTTGAGTGCATGACATGTAGCATTCTGGGGGTCGGGGAAAACCGCCCTATCGGGCGGGTAAAGGACGGACATTGGGACAGACCGATATGATTATGGGTTGTAGGATGTTGGGAAGGGGTGATCGACGAGAGTCGGGCAATGGAGCTACATGGTGATTTACACAAAAAGTTTTTCGGGGGACCCATGGGTCTAATCACCAGCGATATAGGATTAAATTAGCACTTAATCTCATCGAGGGCGATTTAATATAAGATTAAGAACTAAGGGCTGGGTTTTAATATATTTTGTGGGATATGGGGTATTCATATAGTTTATAAATAAACTAAGTGGTGGGATTATTTATATAAAGGAGTTAAACATATACGGGCCAATGGGTTTTTCGGGAATTTTATATATTTAATTAAAAAGTTAATATGAGGTGAAATGAGCGGAAGGGGTATTGTACTTAGGTATACAAAATATTGTGCACTTTTCATACACTTAGTACTTAGGATAAATGTATTTGGTGGGTTTTTGCATAAAATATGTTTATCATGGGGCTTTCCTAGACAAAAGAATTTAACCTTAGGAAAAGGGGTTTTGTGAGGGGGATGAATAAATTGCAAGGGAATTTAACACCTTTCCTTCTTAAGTCATCAAGTCGAGGGTCCGGTCCTACCAGAAGTCAGAGAAATTCTATAAGCCTCTTTGACTTAAAGAACTATAGGTACTTATATCTTTATTATGAAAGTGAAATTAGTGAGCATTATAGGGGTTAAAATGAATGATGGGGAATTAATCATTTCGAACTGGTGAACCATTGCTTTTACCTCTATAAAATGCTTTTTGTACATAGAAACATTTCATTTAAACATAATGGATGTGATTTTATCAAGTGATCTTTGTAATCATGCAACCTTTCTACTACTTACCCATTCACCTACCCTACCATTTTTTTTCCTTTATTTGGGTGCATTTAGGCTAGCGAACCCTTATCAACTTTTTCTTTTCTTTACAAAATAAACTATCTAATTCTAACCTTCTATCAACCAAGGGCTCAGATTAAACTGATGAGCACCTTTTATTTACTCTACCTATCTAATGATCTGCCAAGATTACATTTTTTGGTCAGATTTTATTCTCTAACTATAAACATAAAATTCAAAACATGAAATAGCTAAGTTTAAACAATTTGACTATCATGGATTGTGGCATGAATTACAAGCTTCACAAAATCATTATTATGCATAAAAGTAAATAGTAGTGGCATTTTGACTTTCTCACTTTCATGGTCCTTTTTTTGTCTTTTGGGGTTTATATATTTTCATTTTTTGACCTTTTTAATTCTTATTGTCCTTTGATTATTCTTTTAGGACATACCTTTTTTACATTTTTTAATTTTTTAAATATGGAAAACATTTGCAGAAAGCAAAGGTATGTACAATATTACAAGGCTTCACCTTAGTCATTCAAAATTATGACTCCTATTGGTATAGGAACCTAACAATGGCTCCACTTGGGGATGGAATTTTCTAATGAAATGTCAAGAACTTTATAGATCAGTAGTCTTTGAATTGTTGTTGATGTTACCTTGCAAAATATTCCTCTGTGCTTCTGCATTATTAATACTTGTGACAATGAATCTTTCAAAGCTTAGGGCCTTCTCTTCGGGCTTCAACTTCAAAAATCACCATCCAATCCAAACTAGAAATTTGAAAATAAAATATGCTCTAATGCAAAGTGAAAATTATTAACCAAGTTCAAAATAGTGTTTGAGCATTCGACCATTCACTGGTCCACCTTCTGCTTTTGTACCATCAATTTCTCTTAGGAAGAAATCATTATTACCTCTAAAAGCATAAATGGCATATGGACCTTTCCATAGAAAATCAAATTTCCCATGTTTTCCTTTGTCTTCCCTCCTTGAATCCTTCTTGAGTACTTTGTCCCCAAGGTAGAAATCTTCAGCCTTGGTTCTTTTATCAAAAACCTTTTTAATCCTTTCCTGCACAACTTGAGACCTAATATATACTTCCTCCCTGGTTTGTTGAATATGAATTGTTTGGTTGATTCTTCTTTGGATACTATTTGGTTCAACCTGCATTTCTTGAAGTAACTTAATCACTGGTGTTCCCAAGGAAGATGGAAAAATAGCTTCCATCCAATAAACTAGTTGATAGGGAGAAGTACCAATTGATTTCTTAGTCGTTAGTCTATCTGCCCATAGGGCGTTGACTAGCTTTTTATTCCATGTTTTCTTATTGTCCTCTAACAACTTTTTGATGATGTTTACCAGGCTTTTGTTTGAGGATTCTGCTAGTCCATTTCCTTAAGGATAATAGGTCGTGGAATGGCCCAATGTTATATGATACTTGTTGCAGAAATCTATGATTCTTTTGGATTTAAAGGCTATTGCATTATCAGTAATGAGCTTATTTGGACACCCAAATCTTGACAGAATATTGGTTTCAAGGAAGGTTATGATAACATTGTTAGTGGCTTGCCTTGAAGGTATGGTCTCTATCCATTTTGTGAAGTAGTCTGTGGTAGTAATGATCCATTTGTGTTGGGCAGAGGAGGGTGGGTGAATTTCACCAATGAAGTCTAAACCCCATCGTTGAAAAGATATTTCAGCAGAGATTGGCTTTAGGGGCAAAGGTAAGAGCTTTTTCTTTCCCTCAAAAATTTGACATTTGTGATAGGATGTCACATATTTCTTGACATTAGAAAACAAAGTAGGCCAGTAAAAAAACATCTCTATGAATTTTATCTACAGTGGTTTTCCAGTAAAGGTGTCCTCCACAATCACCTACATGAAACTCTTGAAAAACCTTGTCGGCTTCATATTTTAATAGGAAATTGAGAAGAATGCCTTCATGATCTCTCCAAAACAAAGCATTGTCTAACATACAAAATTTTAAGCATTTCATCTTTAAAAACCTACTTTTAGTCCTAGATAATTCAGGAAGATCTTGTAAATTCAGTAAAACGTATATAACATCAGTATACCATGGTGATCCAATAAGGGCCTAGCTTATTAGTGGAGTCGCCATCTCCTCCTCATCATCTATTGTTGCAATGAAGTTTATATCCAAGCCCTGACAGTTTGATTCATCCATGAGATTGGCTAAACCTTGGCCCTTGATTAACTTAGTTGGTTTGATTTATATGTCATATTCTAAAATAGTAGCAATCCACTTTCCTCTCTTTCCATCTAGACCTTCCTATGTTAGGATGTCTTTGACTACTGAATTAGGAACGTAGGCCACTATATGTGAATATAAAATGTATACCCTAAAATCCTTGATGTCTTTGACCAAAGCAAAGGCTTTTTTTTCTATTATGTTATATTTCAAGGGGGCATCTCTCAGGGCTTTGCTAAAGAAAGCAATAGGTTTTTCATAGCCCTAGTCATTTTTCTATAGTAGGACTGCAGCGATTGTGTGCTCAGAGGCAAAGGAAAATAAAATGAAATCTCTGTCAAATTTTGGACTGATTAACATTGGTGTTTTAGTTAAGGCCAGTTTAATGTCTTCAAAGGATTTCTTAGCCTCAACAGTCCATTTTATGGTCAAATATTTTTTAGCATATTATTTAGTGATCTAATTAATTCTGCTAAATTAGAAATAAATATTCTAAGAAAGTTAATTTTCCCTAAGAAATCTTGCAATTCTCTAATGTTCCTGGGATGTTGTATCTGTAAGATGGCTTCTATTCTTGCAGGGTCTATTCAGATACCATCTTTTGAAATTATATGACCTAATAACTTTCCTTCTTCTAACCCAAACAAAGACTTCTTGGGGTTTAAATAAATTCCATATTTCCTGCATTTAATAAAAACCTACCTTAGATGATCCAAATGCTAGTTATCAGATTTTGAAAATACAGTAATGTCATCTAGATATATTACAAGGAAATCATGAATTTCTTTTGCAAAGGCTATATCCATAGCCCTCTAGAAAGTGGCTCCTGCATTCATTAGCCCAAAAGGCATTTTCACATATATGAATGTGCCCCAAGAAGTAGTAAAGGCATTTTTGGCTTGGTCATTAGGATGAAATAAGATCTGATTGTAACCAGAAAACCCATCCAATAATGAGATTCTGGTTGCTCCAAGTACTCTCTGTAAAATGTGGTCCATTTTGGGGAGAGGGTAATTGTCTTTTAGTGACACTTTGTTGAGATTTTTGAGATCCACACAGATTCTAATCTCACCAGTTTTCTTCCTAGTTGGCACCAAGTTTGAGACCTAATCAGAAAATCTGATTGGTGCAATTATTTTAGCATCATACATCCTCTGAATTTCCTTTTCAATTGAAGGTAACAAGACAGGATTAATCCTTCTAAGTTTTTGTTTGAAAGGCCTTTGATTTTCTTTTATAGGAATGGTGTGTTGTATGATGCTGGTGTCATAGGATTTGAGGTCCTCATAACTCCAAGCGAAGACATCTTGAAATTCTTTTAATAATTCAATGTATTTCTCTTTTTCAGTTGGAGGTAATGATTTTGAAAGTTTGATCAATTTTGGATTTTCATCAGTGCCTATATTACACTCCTCTATATCATATTTCAAACGTTCTATTTTGGGTTTCCTCATTTGAATCAAACAAATCTTCCAAAGGGGTTAATCCCTTAGGTGAGAAATTATCTTTGAGATTAATCACTTCAGTTTATTTGTTAATTATTTCATCAATCTCAACTTGCTCTAGGTTTTCTACATCTGACTTGGTAAATTTAGTAGGATGAAATCTATCTACTTATTCACCTTCAGTAAATTCTCTATTTCTATTTACAAATTATTCTTCCGAGATTAAAAAGTTGTTTATCTCCTTTTCATCAGAAAATATTTGCCAATTCTTCAAATTATCTGGAATTGCAGGTCTGTGCCTAACTTCAGTAGTGTACTGATGGTTAGGATGGAAGGGTAACTTGCAGGTGCTAGCAAACATTGCTAAACTATTAGCCTGCATATTGTGTTTTTTGGGAATTACTGCAAGCTTGGTTTCTAAGAAGTGTTAAGTATTTCTACAATGGTTCCTCTATAGCAACTTAAACTAGGGTCCTTTTTCATATATATAGCATCAATCTGTTTTATAACTAGTTCAGAGTCTCCCATGACAGAGACTCTTTTAGCTCCTATATTTCTAACTAATTTAAGACCTAAAATTAGTGCTTCATACTCGGCCATATTGTTAGTACATTTAAAATTGAGTCTGTATGCATGGCCTTCTGAGTGATTATTCTCTAGATTGTATACCCATACTCGTACTCCTGCTCCAAACTTATTGACTGACCCATCAAACTCAAGATACCATAATATCTCATACACATAATTTTCATCATCTGGTGCAACAAACTTTTCCTCATTTATAGCAATTTGGCTACCTTGTTTATTGGAAAGTTATAAAGTTTGGTTAGTTTCACTTTGAATAGAAACTCCAATTTCTTTTGGTTCTGTATAATTACTGTCTAAAATAGTTTCTTATGTTTGATCATCATTATACAGGATAAAGGAATCAATGTCTGAATGTACAGAGTAGATAGGAAAGTTTTGAGGTTGATCCTGGCTACTTACCATGTATTTCATTAAAGTTTCTCGGTACAGCTTCTTGGGTTGTCCAAAAATAGAGATTGTTTCATATGACATATCAAGTTGTAAAGATCCATGAAGTTTGGCTCCCCGTGATCTGGATAACAGCATGCCATACTTTGGTGGGATGTCAGCAACCACAATATCCATAAGGATGCTTTTGGCAGGATATTGAACCAAGGTAACACATAGGTCTTTAATCAATACTAGACACTTTACTTGACTTGATTCAAATGAGAATAAGTCCTTGTAAGGCCTTATAATGTCTAGGTTTAATTTCTCCATTATTGAATTGGGCATTAGGTTGTGGGAGGCCCCAGAATCCAACATTGAATTGTGTATAATTTTGTCATGGATGCTAAGGATAATGTAGAAAGGTGGTATTCCTCCTTCTAGTGGTTTGTCATTTACAACTGGACCAAATATAAGTTCGGGTTGGTCATCAAACAGATTGATTGAATCCTCATTTTCGACAATGTTTAAAGTCTAGTTTATTTGTGTCTTGTAGGTTTCATTCTTGATTAGTTCTGTTAAAGGGACTATAATCTTTAACTTAGCTACCTCTGCTCCCAGATTAAATGGCAAAGAGGATTTCTCCGTTTGAGGGTTTAAAATTTTCACAGCAGGGATTTGAGTGAGATGGTCTTCTTTTCCTTTATTGGGGACCCCTTTTTGTTGGTTTTCAAATCTGGTGTTTTGAGGTGTGCCCACTGGTTTTTTAGGGGGAATTGAAGTGGATGGCTGATCATCAGAAGGTTGATTAGGGGTTATATCTACAATGGTGGCAGCCAAAAGGATTCTAGTTTTGTCTAGGAAGAATCTGGAGGATTTTAGAAACCGGGGCTTCTTTAATTTTCTTGGGTTGATTTGACAGTGTTTTTGTTATGAAACCAGCTCACAAAAAGATAGAAAAGAGAGATCCACGCCTTAGAATTCAGCCTCTTCGAGGGGGCAACCTCCTTTACATTACATAAATGAACAATTCTTGGATGATACAAATGAAAATACCTCCTTTCTATATATAGGAGTCTAAGTGGTCCCAATACAATCAAAGCCTACATAACAATAATATTGTAGGGCACAACAGTAACAATGGTGGGCTTCTATGTGGCATAATAGTAACAATATGGGCACTACATGGGTACATCAATATAATAAGTGGGTTATACTAATAACAATAAGGGGTTACACTAGTAGTATAGGGGCCTAACATGCCCCTCTCCTTCAAAAAGTGTTGTCCTCAACGCTTGAGTAGTTCTTGATGCTTCTATATAAAATTCTTGTCCTCCCATGTGGAATATTCAGCGGGTAAGTTCTTCCACTTGATGAGATACTTTGAAATTGATCGATTTCGTAGATGTCGGGTTCTTGTTTCTGTGACTGCTCCAGGTTCCAATATGATTTTTCCTTCCTCTTCAATTTCTGGCAATATTGCTTGAATTTGGATCTTTTGCAACTTTTGAATAAGTGGCCATACTTCTTCGTTCTTCTTCCATTCATCCGTTGCTTCGTTTATCCAATTTGGTTGGATAATATAAGTAGCACAAAACAATGCTTCCACATCCTCATCCTTGAAGCGTCTTCCCATTCGGTAAGGTCGCCATTTTTTAAGTGCATGTAGTATTTCCAACATTTCCTTCTCATAAATAGCTTGCTTGAGATGTAGCAGTAAAAATACCCAATCACTCACATCAAAACATTTTTCACTACGATGTTGATCTACCTGTTGTTTCATTTGATTTTGCACCGAAGTGGCGTTATCCTTTAAAAGTTGGAGAACTTGCTGTTGATGCTCGATATGATCTTTCTCTACTTGAACCTTTTTCTTTTTGATATGTCCTTCTATCTTTTGAGGAGCGGTAATTTCTTCCAGTCCTTTACAAGATATGGTCGGATTCATTTCTTGATGCTCGATGTGATCTTTCACTTCTTGAACATTTTTCTTCTTGATGTGTCCTTCTATCTTGATAGTTTGAGGAGTGGTAATTTCATCCATTGAATTACGAGATATGGTTGGATTCATTTCTTCTTTCTCGATGTGATCTTTCACTTCTTGCACCTTTTTCTTCTTGATATGTCCTTCTATCTTGAGAGTTTGAGGAGTGGTAATTCTTGCCAACGCTTTACAACATATGGTCTGATTCATTTCTTCTTTCTCTGGGGTGGTGTCCTGACGTATATCCTCTTCTTTTGATGTTTCTTGATCCTTTTCTTCCTCCTCTTCATATTCTATGTAAAATAATTTCTTCTCAACACACCTATGACCTTTAGTGCATTTTCTATCACAATTGTAACAAAGCCCTTTTTCTCTTTTTTCTTCCAATTGTTGTGGTGTAACCCTTGTAGGTTGTGGAAGGCTGGGAGAAACAACACTTCCATCTTTATAGTTGTGAGGGGTATGCTTCCTGGTTTCCATAATTTTGCTTTCCATTATGTCACAAAGCCCTTTTACTCTTTCCAATTGTTGTGGTGTTGCTCTAAAGAAGGTGTTGCTCTTTATATCCTCATAACGTGCTATCATTTCCTCCATGAAAATTGACCACGTAACAAGTTTTTTACGAGAACAAAGCCCTTTGTACCATAAAAATTGATCTGGTTCTAAATATGAAGATGCAATACATACCTTTTGTAATAGTTGTACACCATGTATATCAAAATATTGCTCCATCTGAAGTATCCAATTTACCGGATCCTTGCCATCAAACTTCCTCATCTTGCTTTTTCTTGATTTTAGGAGCTCTACCGTGAAACGACTGTAACTCTGTACTTTCGAATCTTTAAGTTCTAAAATTGTGACCTGTAGTAGCCCTCTGTGTCCTCTTTCCAATGCCACAAGTATGATCCAAATTGGATTCTCCAAAAAAACGTTATGCACAATCTCCCACAGTGACCTGATTATAGACTAGTTCAGTAGAGCGAACTTGTATGAAATGCCACGTGTCACTGTTTCAACCTTTGACTCTGAAAAATATATAAACCGAAACTACAGTCCATCCTCTTTCTGTACCTTCTTACGAAATTTCAATCCGATGCTCAAAAAGAAAGTTATGACGATTTTCCCCAGGTCACCTGTTTTGAGTGTAATTCAGGAGTCTGCAAAAAGACCAACTTCCGCAGATAATATCTCCGAAAATATCGCGCGAAAAGATCTGAAATTCGGACCCAAGGTTCAGCGCCAATTCTTCTCAAATGGGTTTTTTTTGCGACTTCTGAAACGTCACAAAAAAATTTATAGCGAAAATGCCACGATGACCTGTTTGGAGCAGCGAAACCCTAGAATCCAAAGCTCTGATACCAAATGTTATGAAACCAGCTCACAAAAAGATAGAAAAGAGAGATCCACGCCTTAGAATTCAGCCTCTTCGAGGGGGCAACCTCCTTTACATTACATAAATGAACAATTCTTGGATGATACAAATGAAAATACCTCCTTTCTATATATAGGAGTCTAAGTGGTCCCAATACAATCAAAGCCTACATAACAATAATATTGTAGGGCACAACAGTAACAATGGTGGGCTTCTATGTGTCATAATAGTAACAATATGGGCACTACATGGGTACATCAATATAATAAGTGGGTTATACTAATAACAATAAGGGGTTACACTAGTAGTATAGGGGCCTAACAGTTTTCTTGGTTTGATCGGGGATATCAGAGTTCTTTTTACTCCTTAGATTACATTGTTTATGCACTTCAAAGATGGAAAAATCATAACCTTGTTTATAATCAAATGACTCTCTAGACTAGATTTGCAATTGCTGCAACATATGCAATTCCTTATCATCTTGGGTTAGAAAAATAGCATATTCATCATCTAATCCCATCAGGTTAATCTGTGTGTCTTGCTCTGGGTCATCAGGATGGGATGTTTCTGCATAATTTTCTTGAAAAGGAGGCCTAATATTCTGATCAGATCCATTTTTTCCAGTGTTTTGGTTTTGGTTTTTTCTAAAGTTCGGGTTTCTAACTGAAGGTGCTTGTTGATTATCCCATTGGGGTTTCCTTTCTATGTTATCTATTCTATCCATTAGTCTTTCCATACTTTTGGCTAAATTATCTATTTTGATGTCTGATGGTGAAGCTTCATCTTTAGCAGTTCCTCTCTTCTCATTTCTAACTCTAACTCTTTTAGCTAACAAATTAGCTTCAACACTAACAGCCACACTTTACATTTCTTCTAAAATTGGGGGTTTTCCTTCCCTAAGTTGGAATGCCATATCTATGTCAAAACCATCAGGGAACTTTATTAAAGTTATGTCAGGTGGGGGCCTAAGGTAAACTGGGATGGCGTTATATATACTGTTAAACGTAGTGCAGTAATCTTGAACAGTTTCATTAGGTCCCCTTCTAATATTTTCATATTCTGAAAGGATTTGTAGGGGATTTTTCTTCTTTTCCCATCTGGTCAAAAATTTCTGATGAAGTACTTCTAAACTATCAATACTATTATCAGGCAATGCTCTAAACCATTTCCTAACATCACTAGCTAAAGTCTAAGCAAATAGTCTCATTTGAATATCCACAATATCAATTTCATGTAGTTGAAACTAATTTGTCATCTTATTGACATGGTTTTGTGCAGTGTAGTGTCCTATGCCATCAAATTGAACAATTTTGCTTTGGTAGTCTGCTGGCATAGCACCAAGTGGGGCAAGTAAATCAAGAGGAGGATATCTGTTTGCCATGGTTGTAGGCTAGGTGGGGTTAAGATGTGGATGAAGAATGAATGAAGAACCAGGAGTAGTAGTTGGCGAATGGGATATAATAGGTTGGTGAGGGAGTGAAGGTATAAATGGTGGTGGAGAATGGACTTCAGAAGTTGAAGGGAACAATGGTGAACTAAGAGTAGTGGACAATTGTTCAGAAAGCTCAGGGATCTTAGTAGTACTAAGGGATGATTGTGGAGAATTCAGAATGTATTCATCAATTGACTAGTTAGCTTTTTGGACTTCAAGGTCAACAATGAAATCAGGGTCTTGAACAGTATCGTATATTTCACTTTTAGACTCTGATTTAAATAATGACAAATCAAACTGCTCATTAAAGGGAAGGTATTCTAAAACTGACCACTCATCAGGACATGAATTAGCTTTAATCAACGGTGTGTGGCTAGCTGAACTTTCTTCTTTCTTGGATTTTCTTGAAATCAGGTTGGGATTATCAACTACTAGGGCAAGGTTCGGATCTGGGTTAGCCCTAGTACAACGAGTTCTCCTTGAAGCCAGAATTTCAAAAATTTTCTAATTGTTTTCTTTTGTGAGATTTTTTAAAATAACTTATGTTAAGTTACTTTAAGATGCTTAAAATACAGATTCAAAATTTCTTAAATATTTATTAGGACAGAGGGTTTGAGTTCCCCAGTACGGTCGCCACTATGTTATCACTGAAAATTTTTCCCTCGAAGTTATCACAAGAAGGAAAAGACCAAGGTAACCACAAACCAATCTTTTTAGTATAGTATCTAGCCAACCTATGACTCAGATAGGGCTCTCTCTATATGATTTAGCATTGTTTGCTGGGATTTTAGGCTAGTTCTTAAATTTCATGGGGTTTTGATTTGTATTGAAGGTTGGATGGTGGAATCATTAAAACAGATGGATAGAATGGAGTCTCTGGACCATTGGGCTATGGATTCAAAGTAAGGCAGTAGAACTGGTATTAACTCACTAAAGGGAGTGTTAAAAGGGCAAGCTAGCAGAGTGAAGTACAGGTCTCTAGGTCGAATGGGTGAAATGATCTTAACCAGGGTGGGAGAGCACTCAAGAATTCTCAGACCGGGATTAAAATGAAGAACAGAGAATAATCATGAGCAAATGGCAATTAAGAATGCTTTACTATAGATTAGAGAGAAACTAGCTAAACTAAGGAGCAATCAAGAATTCCTGAACTTAGATAATTAGCAGAAAACATTTAAATGCATAATAGTTAAAACAGAGTGCAATGAAGCAAATTCTGAGATATCATTACATATTATAGCATTCAGATTTTAGATACATTAAATATTATGGAAAAATTTTAAAGAAAGATAACAATACAAGAGAAAATACTTATCTGTACTTGGCACTACACAAGAATCCTATGAAATGTCCTGGCTTTATTCATTAATCCAGCTTGCTGGTCCAAACAGTGATACAATAGCTTACAGTGTTCGATCAAGAAAGTCTATAGAAATGTCTAAGAATCCACCCTACATACTTCGAATTGTGAAGTATTTATACAAAAACTATTACAAAATATCTCAAAACAAACTTGAGATTTATTCTAGGAAATACAAATATCTTCTTGCAAGAAGATAGAGACAGCTAATGAACTGTTTCATGTTGTCCCTTTTTACTTGGTACTGCTAGCTTTTATGGTTGAGTTTGTAGCCCTTTATTATGGCTTGTAGTTGTGGTATTTCACGTTGGAATCTTCTTCAAATTTTATCTTTGACCTTATACTCTTTGACCTTGTTGCCCTGTTTTCATCTGTTTACCTAGATGTTTTGATTTTTACTGTGCAGTAGCTTTTTGCCATAAATTTATCATAGTAAATAAGTCATTGTCTCCCACCATTCTGCATCAGGTAATTTTACATTCATCGTCCTCCTATAGATTTCATTGGCTTCAGTATACTTGGCAAAATTGGGCTTGGTGAGGAACAAGTGTTTTATCTCATGCTCAAGGAAAAACAAGTTCTCAAATGTGTTGTACAAAACTTCGCCTGTTGGCAGTGCCTTTATTGATGAAGTGCTTGCTTGTTCCTTAGCCAACTGTCTGAGTCTATTACCATAGTCCAACTGTGTCATGATTTTGTCATTGATAACCAAAGGACTGGGTAGACCTTTCTCCCTCAAAGACTGGAATTTATCCATGAACCTATCAATGGTTACCTACATATTGTGGTACTTTTCTTCTAAGTTAAGAAAAAGGTTATTTTTGGACAGGACCTTTGTTATTTCCAACCTATCTTCTATATTAGCTCATTGAGCTCATAACTATTCTCATTGTTGAGGAAGTGGATGAGTCTATCGGCATCCTCAAGCTTATCTCCCAACTCCTCCTTCACTTTCTGGATAGCTTCTGTAGCTATCTTTATTAACTTTTTTTGCTCAAAAATAACTTGGATTGATGGCCAAATATCATTGACAGAGTCAATGATATTGGCCCACAACATTTCCTTGGTTTTCCCAAGGGGTTTCTCCAGTGTTAATTCTTTCTCTAAGACTTTGATACTTTCACTCATTCTTTGGGCCTTTTGTGCTTCTTCCTTTTGCTTAAGCTGGGAAAATTTGTAGTCAGTCTCCAAACTTACCACCTTTTCTCTCAATCTGTTCACTTCTGTAGCCTGGATAGACATCTATTCCATAGCTTTAACCAATTCTGCTGCTTTCTCTCCTGATGCATCTGCTGCTATTGTAGATTCTATTGTTACTGGCAATGATGTGGCAGGTGGAGTTGTTGGTGCCAGTGAAGCTGCCAGTGTAGAAGGGACTACTATAAATACTGTCGGGATGACATATTCAAAAGTTGTGGCCAAGTCGCTTTGCTTCAATTGAATTAAAGCGTCCAACTGCTTTTATGTCTCCCTTAATTGGTCATTGAGCTTTAGGACCAAGTCCATCAACTCCTCATGTTTGGTTTGGCTCTCCATGACTTCTAGAGTTTGAGGATGTTGCAACTGTGGTATTTTAAATTGCCTCTTAAGTGAAGCAATATCATTGTTTTTCTTCTTTATGAGCTACTCTGTAGCTTTTATATCCTTAGGTCATGTCCCAATTCAATCACTAAGTCCTCTAAGGACTTGATCCTTGTACCTTTGGCCTGTGAGGAAGCCTTCTCTAACTGAAATTGTGCAAAAATGTTGTTCAAAGAGTTCTGTAGCTGATGACAAGCTATGGCTTTACCTGTCAGGGTGGAGTATATCATCTCTCTAGACTATTTGTGCAGTTCAATCTGGTCTATGGGATGAATATCTCTAGACAACACTTCAAAGTCAACCCTTTTGAAATCAGATGTTGTCTTGGGCTGCTGAGTTGTAGGCTTGATGGAAGACATCTGCAGCTTCCCTTCTTTAATGTCAAAGGCTGACATTAGCCTTGTTTGATTGGTGGGAGTCATCTTTCGGTATTGAGCATATGTTTGGGCCTTAAGCCTCTCATTTCTCACTTTGATTTCCTTGTATCTTTCCTTTATGTCCTGGTCTCTATCAGCAAGCTTGCTGAATGAAGACACTTCAACACTAAGCTGCCTTTCCAACATTTGAGTCTGTGACGTGGAAGGCTCTTGCATGCCTTCAGATGGAATGGTAGGCCTACTTATGTTTACCTTTGTATTGGTTACCTGTGCCAAATCTTCTGTGTATTCTTCTTCAGAGGCTAGATTGAGTCTTTACCTCTTGTGTTTTTCCTGTTGCAAATTTGAGGTGTTCATCCCTAATATGGAATCTCCCTCTCTATTTCTTTTTTGAATTTTCTCCTCATTCTGAGGAGTCTGTGTGACTGGAGGGGTACTCATGGTTCTTTCTCGCTCTTCTAATACCTGCAAAAAAGAGTTGTCATCAAGTTGCTTTTCCAAATCAATCAGAGCATTTTCTACATCTACTCTTGTGTTGTCTCAGTCTACTAGGGTACCTTGCACCCATTCTGTTTGATTGACATATGCCTCTATTTCTGGTATGGGGTGGTGGATGAAGGGTCCTAGCTTGACCTTTTGCTTTTCTTGGTAATGAATTCCAAAGCGTCATATCTCCATAAAAACTCCTTTGGAACTTCATTCTTAACAGGATTAGGTCTGCCTCTTTCCCTGCCTCTCTGGAATTGCATATGAAGGGACCTAATTCATCTTTGATTTTGAAATAGGCCTTCTTCTTTCCATTGATGAAGTTGACTTCGTCTACATTGATGATCTATCTGTAATATTCTAAGGCAAACAACCTCATGGGGAGGTATCTTGGCAACTTATATGGTGCAAGCATGCAACCATATATTCTGATTTCTGTATGGTTCTGATAAAGATACCAGTCACCTAATTTGGTCTGCTTGGAAAGCTGGAGGACTCTCTTTATTTCTGGGCTTATCATAGGTGGAGGATTCCTAGTGAGCATGGTCATGACTGGATGCACAAAAGAATCTATAAAGTCTGAGTAGGTATATGGTGATCCAAACTCATGGAAAAGTGGGGTCCAAAAAATAACAGATCTGGGCTGGCCCCTGGTGTCAAGCTTTTGGAGGGTAAAAGGAAATTTCTCTGACTGATAATACAGAAATAGATGGTATAATACAGAGGATTATTTGAACACCCTCTCATTTCCCATTCTTGTGAACTACTCATGCATTCTATCAGCTATAAATGTGGAAAAGTCATATATGGTTGCAGGAGATTGTCCTGGGGTATAGATGGACATGAAATCAAGAATAATTTCATCAATGTACTCACTTGTGGTGTAGCCTAACACACATGATATCATAGCTACAATGTTTTGGCCCCATGGAGAGAAAATGGCTGATACATATGGAGGGGAGTCCTTAGGGATGTGTTTTTCCTCTCTGATGAAGGTTTGGAATACCTGGGCCAATTTTGCAGGGCTTAGCTTAGGATATTGGTCCAACGGGTCTCCAATTGAGAGTGGAGTTAGGTTTGGCCTTGGTTGGAACTACAGCATTTCATTAATGGACTCAACTGTGATGGTGACTAGGACCTTCTGGTCGTGAGACATTATGGTTCTGTGGCTGGGACGTAGTATGCATAGCACATATGAACAATTTCTGGAAAGATGTGAACTTTGGGGAACTGGTATTTGGGAAAATTTGACTCCCAAACACCAATCTCATCAGCATGGTTAAGGTATCTCTCCCTACTTTGGCAATGCACTTTGAGTAGGCGCTCTAGGGCAGTAGAGTCTTTTATTTGGAAGTCCCCATCAGCCAAGGGAAGGTGGTCCATGTCCAAATGGGGAGTTTTAATTGGTCTAACATCCATGGCGATGGGGGCAACCATAATTCAGTTCTTGTGGATTTGAATTACGCTCCGGGGGTTTCATCAATGGTTCTTGGGACTTTTAGAGGGTTTTTTGGGTAAACGGAGGTCTTGCAGATGGTTATGGCTCAGAGTGTTAAAATTGTAGGTTTTAACCCTGTACAGAAATTACCTGCATACGAATTCTTAAACAAAGAAAATAAACAATGCGAGAGCATAACCCATAAAACACATATGCACAGAGATTTTTCCCTGGATCCCAAAACCGGGACTACCAGCTTGATTTTTCATTATGTTCCTTTCAATGTTACAATACATATTTATACATGTTGAAGCATCCAATACCATGGACCGAAAAACCATCGCGTCCAATACCATGTGCGAAAATCATGCACAAAACCATAGGTAGGTTCGCCCAACCTAATATAGGTAGGTTAGTCGTGGAAAGAATATAACACAACCCAACAAAAATTAAAGTAAATTTGATATTTTTTTACTTAATCAACAGTGTTATGAGGGTGAATATTCTTGGAATTTGACAATGGAGTAGGTATTCCATGGTTAAATACTTAGAATTGGGCAAAATTGATTGTAAATGGTGGTTGATGGTGGCTGCAAAGGTTTGTACGATTCTAATACGGACTGATGAATGAGCTAGGTTGTCTGCAGCGTCTATGGAGCAATGGCGGAGGTCTGTGAGCAAATTTATTGCTTGCAGGGGTTGCAATGACTTTCTTAGTTCTCAATAACAAATGTGCGGAAAAGAGTGAAAAGAGGGGTAATTGGGCTCATATAGAAAATTGTTAATTTTGGCAGGTTCATTAATTGATGAACAGTGGGCAGTTTTTTCAGTTATACTGGACGGTGGTTTAATGGGGTCATCACACTACTTTTGAGAGGGAAGTGGTTTTGAGGGGGGCTTGCCAGATATAGTCGAGCACATGACACGTATCATTCTAGGGGTCAGGGAAAACCACCTTATCGTGCAAGTAAAGGACGGAAATCGGCCCAGACCGATCTGATTATGGACCGCAGGATGTGGGGAAGGGATGATCGATGGGAGTTGGGCGATGGAGCTGCATGGTGATTTACACGAAAAGTTTTTCGGGGGGGCCATGGGTCTAATCACTGGCAGTAGAGGATTAAATTAAAACTTAATCTCATTGGGGCGCTTTAATATAGGATTAAGAACTAAGGGCGGGGTTTTAATATATTTTGTGGGATATGAGGTAGTCATATAGTTTATAAATAAACTAAGGGGTGGGATTATTTATATAAAGGAGTTAAACATATACGGGCTAATGGGTTTTTCGAGAACTTTATTTATTTAATTAAAAAGTTAATATGAGGTGAAATGAGAGGAAGGGGTATTGTACTTAGGTATCAAAATATTCTGCGCTTTTCATACACTTAGTACTTAGGATAAATGTATTTGGTGGATTTTTGCATAAAATATGTTTATCATGGGGCTTTCCTAGGCAAAAGAATTTAACCTTAGGAAAAGGGGTTTTGTGAGGGTGATGAATGAATTGCAAGGGAATTTAGCACCTTTCCTTCCTAAGTCATCAAGCCGAGGGTCTGGTCCCACCAGAAGTCAGAGAAATGCTCTGAGCCTCTTTGACTTTAAGAACTATAGGTATTAATAATTTTTATTATGAAAGGGAAATTAGTGAGTGTTATAAGGGTTAAAATGAATGATGGAGAATTAATCATTTCAAACTGGTGAACCATTGCTTTTACCTTTGTAAAATGCTTTTTGTACATAGAAACATATCATTTAAGCATAATGGATGTGCTTTTATCAAGTGATCTTTGTAATCATGCAACCTTTCTATTCCTTACCCATTCACCTACCCTGCCATTTTTTCTTCCTTTATTTGGGTGCATTTAGGCTAGCAAACCCTTATCAACTTTTTATTTTCTTTACAAAATACACTATCTAATTCTAACCTTATATCATCCAAGGGCTCAGATTAAATTGATGAGCACCTTTTATTTACTCTACCTATCTAATGATCTGCCAAGATTACACTATTTGGTTAGATTTTATTCTCTAACTATAAACATAATATTCAAAACATGAAATAGCCAAGTTTAAACAATTTGACTATCATGGATTGTGGTATGAATTACAAGCTACACACAATCATTATTATGCATAAAAGTAAATAGTAGTGGCACTTTGACTTGCTCACTTTCATGGTCTTGTTTTTTATCTTTTGGGGTTCATATATTTTCATTTTTCATTCTTATTGTCCTTCGATTATTCTTTTAGGACATACCCTCTTTAAATTTTTTAATTTTTTTAATATGGAAAACATTTGCAGAAAGCAAAGGCATGTACAATATTACAAGGCTTCACCTTAGTCATTCAAAATTATGACTCCTATTGGTATAGGAACCTAACACTGGAAATGTAGAAAGGAAGGGGACTACAAAAGGGACTGTAAATCTAAAGCTCCTGACAAAGGAAAGGGACCTGATGATGCTCCTTTTGAAGAGGAGAAAACCACCTTAGATGAAGGTGGGGATGTGTACTTGGATTCTTAAAGTACACATGTAGATCATGAGACATGGTTGATTGACTCAGGTGCATCCTTTCACTTCACTCCCCATACAGAGTGGTTCTGCGAGTATGAGAAATAAGATGGTGGTGATGTCTTCTTAGGGGATGATAGGAAGGCTATAATCATTGGTCGTGGAAAAGTAAAGTTGAAGTTGCAAGGTGGAACGGTTAGAACACTTCCGGGTGTTCTACATATTCCTGCATTGGCCAAAAATCTGATTTTCGTAAGTAAGCTAGATGATGCAGGTGTAAAAACAGTGTTCGAGAAAGATACCTGCAAGATAGTTCGGCGAGCACTGGTATTGTTGCAGGGAGTTCGGATTGGAACTCTGTACAAGCTACAAGGTAGCACTGTTGTTAATAGGTGCAATAGTTCTGTGATTCCTGAAAGTGGGGCAGAAAATCTAGTGGTTTCTGGAGAGAAGACCATGTTGTGGCATCAAAGGCTTGGACATATTGGAAAGAAGGGCCTTCAAATACTTCATGGTAAAGGTATGGTAGAAGGAATGAGTAATAGCTCTCTGGATTTTGATTTCTGTGAAAATTATGTATATGGGAAGCAGAATCGGATGAGTTTCCTCTCTAGTGGTAAGAGGGCGAAAAAGATATTAGAGTTTATGCACAGTGATGTTTTTGGACCTGTGAAGGTTCCATCATGGGTAAGTCTGCGTACTATGTATCATTTATAGATGACTTCTCAAGGATACATGGATATATTTCTTCAATAATAAATCTGAAGTCTTTGACAGGTTTAAAGAATTTAAGGCTCTAGTGGAAAACCAGACAGAAAAGAAGATAAAGGTGCTGAGGACAGATAATGGTGGAGAGTTTTGCAGCAAGGAATTTGAAGAATTCTGTAAGAAGTGTGGTATAGCATGATAGAAGACTACTCCATATACACCTAACCAAAATGGAGTTACAGAAAGAATGAACAAGACGTTGATGGAAAGGGAAAGAAGCATGCTCAGTGGTGCCAGGCTAGGACAGGAATTATGGGCAGAGGCAGTGGAGACTGCATGTTACCTAGTCAACAGGTCACCTTCATTAGCGTTGGAGGATAAGACTCCACAAGAGGTATGGACTGGTAAGAAACCCTCTCTTTCACATCTAAGGGTATTTGGATGTGATGCATATGTACATGTTGCAAAGGAGAAAAGAACAAAATTGGATAGTAAATTTGAAAAGTGCATCTTTATTGGGTATAAGGATGGTTTAAAGGGTTATAATCTTTGGAACCCAGTAACAAGGAAGTTTGTGTATAGTTGAGATGTGGTTTTCAGAGAGGTTAAAGATGTTCTTAAACATGAAGTCCAACCAAAGGAACCTGAGAAGGTAGAGTTTGAGCTAAAGGAGGAAGAATCAAACACTACAGCAGAAGAGGAATTAGAAGATGAAGAGCCACAAACTCCAGGTGTGAGAAGGTCAGTTCGAGAAAGAAGGCAGCAAGAAAGGTATAGTCCATCTGCTTTCTATTCAAATTTTGCTTTATCTATTACTGATGATGATCCCAGAACTATGAAGGAAGCAATAGATTCAGAGGATGGAAAACTCTGGAAAGAGGGCATGGTTGATGAAATGGCATCTTTTCACAAAAATGAGGCATGGGATCTGGTGGAGTTGCCGGCTGGAAGGTAACCCATTGGCAGCAAATGGGTGTTCAAGAAGAAGACAAATGCAGAAGGAAAGGTGGATAAATAAAAAGATCGGTTGGTAGCAAAAGGTTATTTCTAGGCGTTGGGAATTGATTTTGGTGATATTTTTCTCCTGTTGCCAAGGTAGCTTCTATTAGATTACTTTTATCTATTGCTTCTGCTTTTGATTTTGAGGTAGAAAAAATGGATGTGAAGACAACATTTCTTCACGGGGATCTGGAAGAGGAGATCTACATGAAGAAACCTAAAGGCTTTGCAGTGAAGGGTAAGAAAGTACTGGTATGCAAGTTAAAGAAGTCTTTGTATGGGTTAAAACAGTCACCAATGGTGTGGTATTAGAAATTTGATACATTTATACGGGGACTTGGCTTCACCATAAGCAAAGCAGATCACTATGTGTAGTTTAAATTAATTGGTGATCGTGTTATTTATCTGGTCTTGTATGTGGATGATATGTTGCTGGTTGGAAATGACAAAGAAATTATCCAGGATTTGAATACCCAATTGTCCTCCAAATTCAACATGAAAGATCTTGGTGCTGCAAACTATATTTTGGGCATGGAAATTAAAAGAGATTGGGCAAAGAGGAAGCTCTGGTTAAACTAGAGGAAGTATGTCGAGACAATATTGTAGAGGTTTAATATGTAGGATAGTAAACCGATGAAGGTTCCTATTCCTGTAGGTGTAAAGTTATCTGTTGAACAGTGTCCCAAGGCACAAGAAGAGGAAGAGGACATGTCTCATGTTCCATATGCAAGTGTAGCCAGTATCCTAATGTATGCGATGGTTTGTACTAGACCAGACATTGCACATGCAGTGGGAGCATTGAGTAGGTTTATGTCAAAACCAGGGAAGCAGCACTAGACAATAGTGAAGTGGGTTTTCAGGTATTTGCGTGGCACTAGTGATTATGGCTTGTGCTACCAAGGAAGACCAGTGTGAAGCAGGAAAGTGTTCCCTCTGCGTACAGAGGCAACCCCTCTAGCCCTAGAGTGGGTCTAGTCACAAACAAGGACAAATCAACAACAATTCTCCTTAAATAGTTCAAGTTAGAGGCCTACCTCAACCGATGGTCGATGAAGTTCCGTTGCACTGCTCCAGCTTCTGCTTCCTTCTCCTAATGAGTAATCAATCTGAAACAAAGCAAGGAAATGCAACAAAGCACATAACCTGATACAGCAAAGAACTATTTACCCATAAAGTCAAGAAATCATGAGCTATCTAGTACATTGAATACGATACATAGGAAAACATCATTGATTGTATTAAATATGAAATAGAGCAAGCTTACAACCCAGGTCTTGACATCGCAAGCCTTCTCAGGAGGGTCCAGCTAGCATGTTCCTCAAGAATTCACCCTTGAAGATGGATCTCCCAATATAAGTCTCTCTCACTCACAAGTTTCACACAAGATCAAAAGCACTTCACAACCTTCCTCAAGCTCTCAAACAATCCCACACTTGTCACACCATCTACCTATCAAGCTCACAAAACTATCAGCAACACTCCAAAGACTAAGAATTCCAAACTAGCCACTCATAGTAATGGTGAAAGCTTAAATAGGAGAAGGAGTCTCCATGAATGGTGGGAAGATGAGCTTATCTCCAAGGAAGGTAGCACAAATGACGAAACAGCCATGCCAGAGAAGGGATGGCGACATAAACAAGGCCAACAACCAGGTCTGGAGTCATCTGGAAGGCCGGCTGTAAGAACAAACTCGCCCAAACTGGATCATCGCGGGTACATAACTGTTTTGGCATGCTGACATCGCTACTACATAACGGAGAAGGTCATGTCATCGCGATAAAATAAAAGCAACAGTCACATTGTCTCAAGAAATTCGACCATCGTGGGAATCACGTGTACTTCCACGATGGCAGCGCGTATGGTCTATTTTGGAGTGCTCATCAGCGCATTTATTTGGAAAACAGTCGCGATGATACAGAAACTTTGGCAAAGTGGGTCATTTGGCAACATCAGAGAGCATGAGCATGAATGATTTGGACTCATGACACAGTAGGAAGATTGGGATGAAGGCAGTGACAAATTACTGTGTAACAACCAGGATTAGACAGAGTTTTGGATATTCATGGCTTTGTTGATGCAGACTGGGCTGGAGATCTGGATCAGAGAATATCTACAAGTGGGTATGTGTTTAACCTATTTGGAGGTGCAGTCAGTTGGATGAGTAAGAAACAATCTATAGTGGCACTATCAACTACAGAGACAGAATACATGGCAGCCACTCATGCAAGCAGGGAAGGAGTTTGGTTGCAGAGATTGTGTTCAAGTATGGGGTTAGTACAGAGAGCTATAAGGATAGACTGTGACAGCCAAAGTGCAATTTTCTTGGCAAAGAACCTTGCTTATCATTCAAAGACAAAGCACATTGATGTTCAGTATCACTTTGTGAGGAATATGATAGAACACAAAAAGGTGTTGTTGGTAAAGGTGGACACTTTGAAGAATACTGCAAATGCATTGACAAAATATTTGAGCTCTGAGAAGTTCTCGTGGTGTAGAAAAACAATGGGCATTGCAGGGCTGGATAAATGACAAAGCTCTCCTGTGGCCCTCTGAGGAAATAAAAAAGCAAGTGGGAGAATGTGTGGGTTGTGTTATATTCTTTCCATGACTAGCCTAGGTAGTTAACTGAAGGGTTAGAGGGGGGGTGGAGCCCCCCCTTTGTTGCATTGATTGCGCGGTGGGGGGGTCACATGGGGGGTGGCAGCCCCCCCTGTCCAAGGGGTTTGAGGGAGGTGGGTAGCCTCCCTCTATGGGGTCTGGGGCAATGCCCTGGGGAAAAAAAATTTGGACCTTATATTAGTTTGGGCGGACCTACCTATGGTTTTGTGCATGGTTTTCACACGTGGTTTTCGACGCGATGGTTTTCGGTCCATGGTAATGGATGCTTTGGCATGTACATATATGTATTGCAACATTGAAAGGAACATTATGAAAAATCAAGTTGGTAGTCCAGTTTTGGGATCCAGGGGAAAATCTCTGTGTATATGTGTTTTATGTGTTATGCTCTTGCATCTGTTTATTTTCTATTCTTAGAATTCGTATGCTGGTAATTTCTGTACAGGGTTAAAACCTACACGAAACCCTAGAATCCAAAGCTCTAAAACCAAATGTTAAGAAACCAGCTCACAAAAAGATAGAAAAGATATATCAACAACTTTAAAATCAGCCTCTTCGAGGGAGAAACCTCCTTTACATTACACAAATGAACAATTCTTGGATGATACAAATGACAAAACCTCCTTTCTATATATAGGAGTCTAAGGGGTCACAATATAATCAAAGTCGACATAACAATAATAATATGAGGGAACAATAATAACAATAGTGGGCTTCTATGGGGCGCAATAACAACAATACGGGGACAATAAGGGCATGACAATAAAAATAAGGGCTACAATGACAAGAGTAATGGGGGAATCACTAGTATTATAGGGATCTAACAAATTGCTTCATATATGATCTTAATATTGATGAGAGCTCTTGTGCGCTCAGGTATGATATAGCAGCCATTGTTGCCTCTTGTAGCCCCTCTGCTTGGCAACCTCCTACTGTTGAGCTCTCCTAAGCTCGGGCTTGGCCCCTCTTTGATGTGTTCCCTCTCCCTGCACAGCCTTCTGCTATTTTCTTTCCTCTTGGCAGCCTCCTGTTGCTGATTTCTCCCTCACTATGCCCCTCTCTGCAGGGGGAGATTCTTCCTCCCAGCAAGGAACATATGATCACGAAGCAACCTTTGCTTCTCTATTAGCAGAAAATGGAGCTCCAAATCTAGGCCAACCGCTACTAAATTCGTGAAGAAGTTAGCAGACATTCCAGAGATCTCATTACCTCCAACACTTCCCAGAAAGGTTGTTATCTCTTTAGTTAAACATGGTTTGGTGGGACAATTTACAGGGTTGTGGCCCTCTCCAAGAGCAGTCCAAAAATGGGTAGAGAGAAACTAGAGTGCAAATATCCAAGGGAAAATAGCCATAAGATTCTGTGGAAGGGGATATTTTACTTTTCTATTCGAAACTAAGGAAGACAAAAATCTAATATTTAGAAATGGACCCTATTTTAAGGATTTAAGAGTCTTATATTTGAACAGATGGTCTCAAGATTTTGATCCAGAGATGGACATCCCAAGAGTTGTTCCAGTTTGGGTCGGGTTTGTTATAGACAATTTTGTGCCTTACAGCAATAAGCATGAATTGTCAATAATCCAAGGGATCCAAAGTTCCCTAAACATGATGTTCCTACCCCTAGAGGAACAAGGTCAGCAAACCAACAGCTCTCAGATCAGTTCTCCACCTGAAAACACTCAAAAACAAGCAATCCTGAAATCAAAGCAGGTGCTCCACTAGGCTTCTGCGCTGAAACACAACTGCTCCATGGTGTACCTGCGTTGCAAAGCAGGTAGAACAAAGCCCACCTGCGTTGGGCGAGTTTGGACATGTGTCACAGTGAGTCATTGCTTTGGAATCTTCCAAAAATGACACTTGGATCAGGTATTTCACCTTGTGATGAGTCAGAGGCTTTGTTTCTCCAAGTGGAAGCAAGGTTCACCAAGTGGACTCAAGAACTGAAGATCAACTGAAGATTAACTGAAGAGAGAGAGGACACAAGGCAGCTACACATCAGTTGCAAGCTGACTCATCCTTTCTCAATTCATCTATATATTGAGCTCTCTCCTATGAGCTCAGGAGGCTGGAATTTGGTGCAAAGTAATGATATGCTTTTGGTTTCATTCTTGAGTTATTGGGTGATTGTTTGAGAGAGGTGAAGAAGAGCAATTCTTTCTGCTGGGAGGTGTTGCTGGGTTGGAGCCTGCAATGGTTGTAATCCTCTCAGAACCTTTATTTCTTCATTAATAAAAGCTATTGAGGTTCTTCTATGTGCTCTTGTTTCAGTTATATATTGTGATGATTGCATGTTTGGTTTACACTAATCCATGAACCAGTTATGATTGCATGCCTCTTGTAGTTTCCTTCTTTGTCATTGTGCAGGATCTCATTGTAGCTGGGCGAGCAGAAGGATAAAGAGCTAGGAACAAGCGGCCAAAGAGGAGAGTTTGGATTCGACATTAAGCGCAAGGCAACGGTTAGTGCTTTCTCCATCCTCTTTTGCTTTCATTAAGAACTAAACCTTCAGTAGTTTGTTTTACAGTTGTTGCTAAGGAACTGTCACCCTTAGAGTGGGTTAGGGTCATCCGAGTCGGATACTTTTCCCTACAACAAACTGGCGACTCCGCTGGGGATCATATCCGTTTGATTGTGTTTGTAGTATCTTTGCTATTCATTTCCTGAAGAAAAGAGTACCAAATCGAAAAGCTTTTGACTATATCAAAAGCGAAGTAGAGGGCAGCTACTCTTGCTCATTTTCTGAGTAAATTCATGATTTGAAGAGCTGATCTACAAGGATCCTTGTAAGCTCTTAGTGATAGCTTTGCACCTTCTAAATCATCCCTTTGAGTATGCTTGACTGAATGCTTCTGATTTGAGCAAAAACCGTGCATTTTTGAGAAAATTATGACCCGGAAACTGTGAAAACGCAACTCTCGTTTTCCAAAGCAGGTAGTACACAGGCTACCTGCTTTGCAACGCAGGTCCCGAACTAGCTACCTACGCTGAGAGCCAGTTTGACTGTGCAGAGCCTGCGTTGACCCAAATTTGCTTAGTGCATTTGGGGTTTCCTCCTTTCTCTTGCCTGTTTTCACTTAGTTTTGCTGCTAGGTGTCAGTCTTGTACCTGTTTTGAAACCAATATTACTTGCCATCATTCTGCCTCTGTTATATAACGAAATTGTACTTGTTCTTTGTATTTCTTACTCATTTACAATTTCCCATAACGAAAAGTAAACTAGTCATGCTTTTGGCCTCTTGGATCTGAACCTGTGTTTGGCATTTTGCTGGTCTAAAGAATTAGCTTGTTTGCTGTCCATAGCTGATTAGTCATTTTACTTTCGTTATTATGGTTTGATTTCATGTATTTCCAGTGATTAAGCAAGTGAATCTTAAGGTGTCTTTTGATTTTGGACAAACTTGTTTACTGTCGCTTTAAATCGAAATCAAAGTTATATGACCACTTTCTTTTTGTAATCCATCCACATTAAGAAAGGGAAAAGAAAATACATGCATTGTGCATTTTGCATTTGAAAAAGTTTGCATGATGATTTAGGAGAAAGTGCATTAGTTTGTGCTGTATGAACTGTGTGAAAAGAATTTGCCTTTCTTCTCCCTCAGTAGTTAAGATTTTCATCAGTCAAAAAGATTTGAAAAAGCTTGCTTCTCATCTTAGGCTGCATTTAGGAATTTGTCATATACATCTCGTGGTGAACCTTGAAAGGCAAACTTTAAAAAGATCAACTTAAAATATACTGAATGAACCTAACAACGCATTTGAAACATAACACAAACATCTAGAGGTCTAGGTAGAGACGTGTTCCGGCGTCGTTAAACATAGTGACTGTCGATCTCTACGAAGGTGGGTGATTCCTCCTGAGAGTCGGTGGCACTAATACGGACTTGTGCTCCCACGTACCGTCGAGTATATATTGGGAGACCCCTATAGGCATATATCCTTTATCCTTAGGAAGCCGTGTCGACCGCCCTACTGATCGCAATGCAGTGAACACAGCATTCACGAAGATTGACCACACGTACCGTAAAACGTATTCCGTGGTTTTGCGAAAAGTTTGGCACACCCTCTGCCTAGAACTCCAGAGAAGTTTCTTTTGGCCTTTTTCAAACTCTATAACTGAAAAAGTCCAACCGAGCATTTGTCACTTCGGGCTCGTTAAAACATCGAAGGAGACTAGAGTCATCTTTACCTTTTTCTCGACTCTTTAAAACTAAAAAAGCAAGTTGTGTCTAAAGCGTCGTTATAAAATTTATTTTAAGTGGAATAATCATCACCCTTCCCTCGTTGATCTTCGAAGTTAGTCCACCACAAGTGGAAGTTCCTGTAGAATCGCTAAGAAATCTTTTGGATAGACTAGATATGTCTGAACAACCGTCGACATCTAGGACTGTGTCGTCCGACACAGCAGCAGCAGAGCCTCCTGATGCTACTCCAACGATGTTCGCTGGTATACCATCTGTCCCGGCGAATTGTCAACAACAAGCCGGAGTCCAATCAGGGACAACGACATGGTTAGTTCCTATTTCTTCATCCGGATTATCATCTGGTATTTCTTATGTTGAAACTCGCCAAATTGATCCATTTGGAGGTCAATCTGGGCAATCAATCCCCTTGAGTTCCGGATTGATACCGTATGGGGGGCAATATGCCCTTTCATTACCTCCTCCGGGAAGGTACCCATACGTGAGTTCACAACAAAGTTCAGGTCAAACTGGAATTACATCCAGCGGTTGGGTACCAATACTGCCTCAACAACCAGGAGTTGTATATTCGATGCAACCAGTACACCCTGTGTCGAATATTCCCACCGTACCTGCTATAGTGAATGTGTCGCAAGTACAAGCTCCACCTGTTGTATGTCAACCCCAATCTCAGGTTGCAATACAACAACCACTTGTCTCAATGACTCAATCGCAATCTCAGGGTAGTGCCTCCTTATCTGGAGCGACTCAGGCTCAAACAACTACTGTGACTCCTCATCCTGGTCAATCACCCAGTATTGGTCAACAACCGCCATTCCAGCAATCATATCAAGGACCTGAGCAACAAGTCTTTGTAAGTAATGGGCAACCATACTATAATGGTTATGCCCATCAACCTTGTCAAAATTGCCAGCATTATGCTGGTCTGCAAAGACCCATTGCTCAGGCGATACCATCTTATCCTGGATATGCTTCGCCTAACCTGAACCAACAGTTGCCCTTGTAGCAACTCTAGAATTACCAGATCTAAACCGGCTGACGAATGATCCAATTGCTTATGCCCCTTGGTGGCCAGCGATTCCGCACAAACTTCCATCAGACATTCCTAAATTTAATGGAAATCCAGGAGAAGACCCGTCGAATCATGTGATGACATTCCATCTATGGTGTTCATCAAACACCCTGAATGATGATTCGATAAGACTTCGCCTTTTTCAGAGGACATTGACAGGTCCAGCGGCTAAATGGTACATTGAATTGCCAAGAGCCTCTTTCGACAATTTCAGCTCCTTAGCCACGACTTTCTTAACCCATTTTCAATTACCGATAAGGTATGAAACAGGAACAGAACTCCTTACCAACTTCAAACAGACAACGGCCACTCACATATATGATCATATACATGAGTGGCGACGTCGTCGTAGGATGGTGAAAACTTACGTTCCCGATCAGCTGTTAGCTGAATGGTTTATAAAGTCGTTACTTCCGGCTATAACGGAAGATGTGGCAAAGGGGGGAGTCGTAACAGAAGAGCAGGTTATCGCTCGTGCACAATACTTGGACTTAGTATATACTCAGTCCAGCACGCTCTATGACAAAATACCAGACGCCCCTAGACCAGAGTTTTCAATCCCTCCTCCTCCTAAATCGAATAGTGACTCTCATGCCGGCGATGGCGTGACTGGCAAACGCAAAATTTCTAGTCAAAATGCAAATGAGGAACTTCTTGCCTCAGAAGTAAATGCCATGTCGACCGACAAGGGCAAACAACTGAAGCAACCAGGGGGCAAGAAGAAAAAGAAAAGGAAAGGGACACCCCCGACAGGGTGTCATATATGCGATGAGGATCATTGGACAAAAGATTGTCCACATATACCTGAAGTTAAGAAACTCTTCAAGAGTTCAAAAACCCCGGCAGTATTGACTGATCTGTTTCCTAATCCAAGACAAAATCTGGTTGCGAATCAAAATGCTTCCCGATCCCAAGTGCTTATGTTGTCCACCTCGAAACAGCAAAATAATGCTTTGACAAGGAATAAAGATTACAGGAATCCAAAGCAGTCGAATAACAAGGCTGATAAACAACCTAGTAGTTCGACAACAACTTTGAACGAAGTTGTGCCATCCATCGTTCCTAAGCCAGTAATAAACTCGCCAAAGGGAGTAGTGCACAAATCGACATTTAATCCTGGTGCAAAAGTAGCACAGAATTATAATATAATAGAGGACCTGACCCAATCGTCATCCGCTATGTCGACGCTTGAGGTAGCGCAAAATTGCACCTCCCAAGAGCAAGCTTTATTATCAGCCATAGGTGGGATTGGCCCAATGGATTCCAATCTTGTGGCCTTTGATCATAAAGGATATGACCCTCAGATACCAGCTCAACTAGCTTTCCTTATTCAAGTGAAAGCCCTCAACAAAACTGTTCATCGAACAATTATTGATGAGGGGGCATCTCCATGTCTTATGTCGATGAGTTGCTGGAAAAATTTAGGCTCACCACCCTTGTCGAAATCATCGACGACCTTAAAAGCATTTGATGGACGATCATACACTCCATACGGGATTTTAAGTAACTTGCAAGTTGAACTGGGGGGCAAAACAGTAGAAGTTGATGTTGAAGTAATCGACGGAAACCTCGATTACAACATCCTACTGGGAAGGCCTTGGATATATGCCATGGCTGCAGTTGTGTCGACCTACTTCAGGAGGATTGTATTTCCTTTTCAAGGAAAAATTACAATCGTCGACCAACAAACATTTCTCCCCAACAGTTCTCAAGTTACGGGAAGCAGCACAATGATCCATGAAAGTAATCAATCACTCCAAAATATCGGAGTAGGTCTCCTAAAAGACCCTGCCTTAATGGGTACTTTTGCCCTACCGCCGGCGAGTAATCTGGCGGAAGTAGCCACAGTGGAAACCTACAATATGAAGTCTTCTATATCCAACGGATTCAAAAGATTCCTAAATATTTTGTCAGCATGGATCGTCGCCCTAATGGAAATACTGTAAATACAGTGGGTCCCGAGGACGGTTCTTATCTTGTGTCAACCTCGTTAAAAAATGAAACAAGAACCCGAGGACGGTTCTTATCTCGTGTCAACCTCGTTAAAAAATGAAACAAGGAGTCATGAGGATAGTTCTTTTACTATGTCAACCTCAATAAAAAATGAAACAAATCCCCTTTTCAAAATTCAAAGGTAAACCTTCATTCCAACCACCAAGTTGAATGCAATGAAGCTTGGGGGGCACCCTCCTTTGACATGCGTCATTATGATGCTGGGGGCATGCATAAAATCGAGCAGTTTTAGCACACAGTTCATGCTCGTTAAAAAATAAACGCAAGATTCGAGCAGTTTTAGCAATGTTCATGCTCGTTAAAAAATAAAAGCATCATCGAGCAGTTTTTGTGCAGAAGTTCATGCTCGTTAAAAAATAAACGTAAATTGTGAGCAATCTTTCCCTAGCAGTTCAAGCTCATCCAGAAAAATGAACCGGTAAACAACCTCGAGAAATGTAACCTTTGAAAGCCATATTAAAAGCCCTTGGTCGTGTTTATATGCCATCACCTCCATCTGTTCATTTGGCCAATCGTTCACCTCCATATGTTTGTTTACCCATTTTGAGGAACAGCTGCGAAGAGTGATTTCACTTAGCCATCCTTGTGACACTGCCGTGATTGGAGAATTCCAACCTGTACCTGGAATCTGCTGCTATCCCTATTCATCACTCGTTCCTCAAAAGATGAGTCTCCTTTGAGCTCTTTTCACTGACTCGTAAAATATGAAAAGTTTGCCGAGTTTTGGCCTTCCAGCTCGTTAAAGCGACCGGAAAGCTATCCCTCCTCTAGATTTTAATCTTTTTGGACCTGAGGGATTATTGCACAAAAAGATCGAGCGCTTGTTTGTTCGGCTCGTTAAAGCAACCGAAAATTCATCCCTTCTGTATTGTTTTAAACTTTTTCGGACTTAAGGTATTAGATGACGAAAAAGGAATTTTGGAGTTAACTTTTCGTACCTTTTCAGACTCTCTAAAAATGAAAAGGACCGAGTTTTCCTTGTCGTTAGACTCGTTAAAATGATTAAATAGCGACAAACTTGTCTTTAGACGAGAACGAGTTTCCCTATCGCTAGGCTCGTTAAAACATAGCGATAGGCTTGCCCGAAGGGCAGGTTATAGAACAAGCATATGTTATCCTCCTCAAGCTTGACAAAAATAAAGAGGTACTGGTCAGCAATGACTGGGGAAAAATTGGGAGAACCTCACAGTATTAATGGTAGCAAGTCGCTCTTGAACATGACACTTTGTCCTCCGTAGCACATCGGGTTGGGTTGTTTCATTCACCGGTCGCAGAATCATGGTCCTCGCCACACCATCCACCATTGGGGTAATGCTACCAATCCATCACATCAGTGTCGTTATATGTTCAAGAGATGTGGTTCTGTAAAGAGTCAACCGTGTTCCACCCACTGCCATACATTATCCTTCATCCACTTCATGACCGCCACCCTGAATCATACATCACAGTTTGTTTTCACCTCATCATAATCACTAGCTCCGTTCCGTGTCACTGATGTGGGATTCATTAAGGCCCTCCTTTGACGGATCGCTCCTTGTCGACATCAGCTCATTATCCAAGGAGTTGATCTAGGAACACCCCCCTCAGTACTTTGAAGCTTGCATGCCTCAATGGCAAGTTTCTCACTTCCGGCGACAGGTATACATCAATGACCTTCGACCAGAAGATTTTGCATGGTGGTCGATGCCAAGTCCTTTATTCCCACCATGTAGATTGTACTGCCGTACCTTGAGGGTCATCATCCTTATCGGTGATTCCTCTCGCACTTGTTAACGGTTTACATCATTGACCGGTAATCAAGTGATGTCTTTCCATGTTCGACTTCAAGAAATTCTCACATGGATCGACTTGTACATCGAGTGAAGATCGGAAGAGACTGAAGACCCCGGATCTAGTTTCATCCATCCGGGCTGCGATATATATTCAGGACATAAAGACATTTGATATGTACATCATTGCAACAGATGATCATCCTTTTCAAAGGAGGATAAATTCGGCAGAGAATTATCAGTCTAGCATCAGACGATCGTCTGTTCTATGTACCAAAATGTATTTATAAAGCTGAGCATGGGAATGCCCGCCTCAGCTAGATCATGAAAAATGTATGAAAAATAATGTATTGTATTGTATCTTATTACAGGACACTTCTCAGCAGATTGAATGAACTTCGGATCCTCTCAATAAAGCATTTCACCCGATAAACGACCTCATACTTTAGGGGGCATCTGTTATAGACAATTTTGTGCCTTACAGCAATAAGCATGAATTGTCAATAATCCAAGGGATCCAAAGTTCCCTAAACATGATGTTCCTACCCCTAGAGGAACAAGGTCAGCAAACCAACAGCTCTCAGATCAGTTCTCCACCTGAAAACACTCAAAAAAAAGCAATCCTGAAATCAAAGCAGGTGCTCCACTAGGCTTCTGCGCTGAAACACAACTGCTCCATGGTGTACCTGCGTTGCAAAGCAGGTAGAACAAAGCCCACCTGCGTTGGGCGAGTTTGGACATGTGGCACAGTGAGTCATTGCTTTGGAATCTTCCAAAAATGACACTTGGATCAGGTATTTTGCCTTGTGATGAGTCAGAGGCTTTGTTTCTCCAAGTGGAAGCAAGGTTCACCAAGTGGACTCAAGAACTGAAGATCAACTGAAGATTAACTGAAGAGAGAGAGGACACAAGGCAGCTACACATCAGTTGCAAGCTGACTCATCCTTTCTCAATTCATCTATATATTGAGCTCTCTCCTATGAGCTCAGGAGGCTGGAATTTGGTGCAAAGTAATGATATGTTGTTGGTTTCATTCTTGAGTTATTGGGTGATTGTTTGAGAGAGGTGAAGAAGAGCAATTCTTTCTGCTGGGAGGTGTTGCTGGGTTGGAGCCTGCAATGGTTGTAATCCTCTCAGAACCTTTATTTCTTCATTAATAAAAGCTATTGAGGTTCTTCTATGTGCTCTTGTTTCAGTTATATATTGTGATGATTGCATGTTTGGTTTACACTAATCCATGAACCAGTTATGATTGCATGCCTCTTCTAGTTTCCTTCTTTGTCATTGTGCAGGATCTCATTGTAGCTGGGCGAGCAGAAGGATAAAGAGCTAGGAACAAGCGGCCAAAGAGGAGAGTTTGGATTCGACATTAAGCGCAAGGCAACGGTTAGTGCTTTCTCCATCCTCTTTTGCTTTCATTAAGAAGTAAACCTTCAGTAGTTTGTTTTACAGTTGTTGCTAAGGAACTGTCACCCTTAGAGTGGGTTAGGGTCATCCGAGTCGGATACTTTTCCCTACAACAGGGTTGCATCATCTTCCCCTTCACTGTTGGGGCGATAAGTCGGTGAAAGCAATCAGAAATGCGGTAGGCATGTACATAGACAGGTGTGAACCAAAAGATAATATGCAAGCCTGTGCTAGAATCTACATAGAAGTAGATCTGGGGAAAGGGCTACCAGAGGCTATTAAAATTAATGTGGATCAATGCACACACATCAAGCAGCTAGACTATGAACAAATCCCATTCAAATGTAAGGTATGCCATGAATACGGTCATTTTGCAAATAGATGTAGTAAGCTAAAAGGAGTAGAGAAAGCTGAGAATGTTGAAGCTTAAGAAGATACTTGGGAACAAGTAAAAAGAAAGAAACCCCATAATAAACAAGTTGCCACTAATTCCTCTCAGCTTCATGAAACCAATGCAACAACCTCTATACCCCAATAAACACGGCCCCTCTAGCAAATCCTTCCTCAAATCCATTCGAACTTCCGGGAGAATACCTGCCATCCCCTCGTTCTCCTTCCCAAGCTAATGCATTAGCCATCATCTCATCCCCCACCTAGAGCCCATTCTATCCCCCACCCATAGTTGACCGAATTCTTACAAGAAACAAAGTAAAAGAAAACAACTAAGCATGGGAACAGCCGAAAAAAGTCGAAAGGAAATCCAACAAGAAATAACGGATGAGGCAACAGAAAAGGAAATGGCCATAGGCACCCAACATCCAATGGACTCTTTTCTCGGCAAACAGGAGGGAAGTGGAGAGAAAAATCAGTAAAATGAAAAGGGAGGGACCCATCATAAATCTAGTAAATAATGATTGCGATCTCTTGGAATAGCAGGGCTCTGGGATCCGCTTTGAAAATCAATGCAGTATGAGACATAATAAAACAGGAACAGCCAGATATTCCTATGATCCAAGAGACTAAAGTCAGCAATCAAGAGGTTCAAAAACTGATCAAAACTCAAAAAAAATCGAAGGAACAGCCATGGACTCCAATGGAGCCTCAGGCGGTATATGCACAATTTGGAACAAATGGAAATGGGAACTTGTTAATCAAAAACTCAATAACTATTGGGTAAGAACAGATTTAAAAAAAAAAAAAAACACGAATGAAGAGTATACCTTCATAAATATATACTCTCCAAATGATTATAGAGATAAAGCTCAATGCTGGAAATCAGTAAAAGAAGAAGCACAAGAAGGACAAAGGGGAAATTAGTGATAGGATGGGATATAAATTTGATTATAAATATAGATGAGAAGCTGGGAGGTAATTATTTCAGTGATCCCTCAAGAGCAGCACTCGAAGAACTTATAGAAGAGCACAAACTCCTTGATATTCCTCCAAGTAATGGAAAATTCACCTGGAGTAATAAAAGATTAGGGGCACACAATATAAAGGAAAGATTAGATAGAATCCTGATACAAGAAAATTTGGCAGCAGCCTTCTCCATAATCATGTTGGGTGTGGAGCCTGATTATCTTCTGTATTCAAATGTCTCAGGCGGATGTATACCCCAAGAAGATTGTACACCCCTCCACGTGGGGAGGTGTGCGGGGACTTGTCCCCCCCACGGGGGTTCGAAGGGGCCAATTCCCCCTCGGTTGGGGGGTCTGGGCCTAGTGGTCCCCCGGCGAGGGTTCGGGGGCAGCACCCCCGAAGCTAAAAATATATGTAAAATTGCCTTGTAAAAGTATAGTAATTTCTAGTCAATCTAGGCCGTTCATTAGGAAAATGATCTGATGGTAGAAGTTATGTTTAATTTAGGGTTTTTTTACCTAGAAGGAAACCCCTCATTATATATGAGGTAATTGTATTGCGTCTATGTATATCTCTGTATTCTGAGTGAGGAAGAGAGAGGAGATTGAGAGCGAAGGGGGTGTTGTAGCGAATTTGCAGTAGGTTGTATCTCTTTAAAGTTTGCTGGATAATATAAAAGTAAGGACTAGTTGTTTCTCCATGGACGTAGCCCAAATTGGGTGAAACACGTATATCTGTGTCTATCTTATTTTATGCATTTTCTTTGTTTATATTTCTGCAATATTTTATGTGTTCCATTGCTCTGTGATATATAATTTTCTAACAACTGGTATTAGAGACGAAGGTGTATTTGGATGATAAACTCACAGGAGAGAAGGGTTCTTGGTTCGAGTGGGAGCAATGGTAGAAGATGGTAGGTTTAGGGTCAAAAAATTCAACAGCCAAAACTACCAGCTGTGGAAGATGCAGATGGAAGATTATCTGTATCAGAGAGATCTGTACCTACCATTAAGCGGAAAGACAAAGAATCCAATGAGTATGACAGAGATATTCTCGATAGAAAGGCACTTGGAACAATACGGTTGTGGCTAGCGGCATCGGTAACATTTAATATTTCAAAGGAAACGACAACAGAGGGTTTAATGTCGGCATTGGCCAAACTATATGAAAAATCCTCGGCCTCAAATAAGATATTTCTTATGAAGCGTTTATTTAATATGAAGATGTCAGAAGGTGGATCTATTGCAGACCATTTAAATGATTTTAATACAGTTACAAGTCAGTTAAGTTTTGTAGGGGTAAGTTTTGATGATGAATTTATGGCTCTGTTGTTTCTGTGCTCATTGCCAGAAAGTTGGAATGGTTTAGTTATGGCCATTAGTAACTCTGTCTCTAGATCTAGTACTTTAAAGTTTGATGATGTTGTCGGTGCAATCCTTAGTGAGGAAATGCGACGAAAAAGCTCTGATGAGACATCAGGTAATGCTTTGACTGCAGAGACTAGGGGAAGAAAAATGGAAAGAGGAAAGAGCCCAGGATATCGCAGTAAGTCAAGAAAAGGCAGATCCAAGTCTAGATCGGGGATAGTGTGCTGGAAATGTAGGAAGAAAGGACACCTGAAGAAATATTGCAAGACACAGAAGGAAAAAGAAGGAGACGTGCAACAAGAAACTAATCATGAAGCGAATGTAACAGGTGATGTGTTGCAAGATGCTTTGATTATTTCATTAGAAAATATTATTGATGCCTAGGTGGCAGATTCAGGGGCCTTATTCCATGCCACACCTGATAAGAAACATTTTCATGATTATGTTCAAGGAGATTTTGGACAGGTTCGATTGGGTGATGATAAACCCTGTAAAATCATTGGAATGGGTATAGTTTTCATAAAATACTAGAATGGAAATCAATGGCTATTGAAGGAGGTAAGGCATGTTCCAGATCTGAAGAAAAATATGATTTCAACAGGGTAGTTGGGAGGTGAAGGTTGCGTAACTACTTTCACAGATAAAACCTAGAAGGTCACTAAAGGATCCTTGGTAATATCAAAAGGAGGAAAGGTTGGTACATTTTATTTATGCAATGGTATTTCTAATTATGTTAATGCTTTATCCTCTATAGGAGAAGATATGGCATTATGGCATCATAAGCTCAAGCACATTAGTGAGAAGGGGATGCAGATTCTTCACTCAAAAAATTTGTTACCAGGCTTGAAGCATGTTGATTTAAAATTCTGTGAAAATTGTGTTTATGGAAAACAGAAGAGAGTTAGATTCCTTAGAGTTGGGAAAGAAAAGAAGAGAGAAAAATTAGAGCTTATGCATATAGATAGATGTATGGGGACCTGCTCAGGTATCATCTCTTGGTGGCTTTCATTATTATGTTACTTTTATTGATGATGCAAGCAGAAAAACCTGGATTTATTGTATTCGAAATAAATCTGATGTATTTGATACTTTCAAGAAATGGAAAGCTTTGGTTGAAAATGAGACAGGAAAAAGGTTGAAGTATCTCAGATTAGACAATGGAGGTGAATATTGCAGCAAAGAGTTTGATAGGTACTGTTCAGAGAAGGGAATTTGTAGAGAGAAGATAGTTCTAGGAACACCACAAGAAAATGGCGTGTCAGAAAGGATGATCAGGACAATCATGGAGCGTGCAAGGTGCATGAGATTGCATGCAGGATTGACTTTACAATTTTGGGCAGATGTTGTAGATACTGTTGTTTATCTAATAAACAGAGGGCCTTCAAGTTCCTTGGATGGTGGTATTCCAGAGGAGGCATGGACAGGTAAAAAGGTAAACTGCTTTTTTTAAAGACTTTTGGTTGTGAAGCCTTTGTCCACATTAATAAAGAAAATAGAACAAAGCTTGAGGAAAAATCAAAGAAATTTACCTTTATTGGATATGGTGTTAATGATTTTGGTTATCACTTATATGATTATGAAAATCACAAAATCATTAGGAGCAGAGATGTAATATTCGATAAAAAGGTCTTGTATAAGAATCAGTTGCAGGAAAAGAAATAGGAAAAAGAAAACAGAGAATACACATTGCTTGACGATATCACAAGAAAAGTGATGGTGCCTAAAAATCATAATGATCAACAGCTAGAACAACAAACACAACAACAACAAGCACCTCAAACACCTGAAAGTGGTGTTAGAAGATCTACCCGGATAAGTAGAACCCCTGAACGATACTCTCCTTCATTATATTATGTATTGTTGACTGATTCTGGTGAACCAGAATGTTATGAAGAAGCAGTGCAGGTAGAAACCAGGAAGAAGTGGGAGCAAGCCATGAAAGAAGAGATGGACTCCTTAGCACAAAACCAGACTTGGGATTTAGTCATGTTGCCTGCAAGTAAAACAACATTGCAGAATAAATGGGTTTACAGTTTGAAGGAAGAATATGGAGGTAGAAAAAGGTATAAAGCTAGACTTGTTGTGAAAGGGTTTGCACAGAAAAGGGTATAGACTTTGATGAGATATTTTCCCCTGTTGCAAAAATGATTTCAATTAGAACTATTCTAAGTCTAGTAGCAGCTGAACATTTTCATCTTGAGCAATTAGATGTAAAGACAGTATTTCTCCATGGGGATTTGGAGGAAGAGATATATATGCAGCAACCACAAGGATATGAGGTAAAATGGAAGGAGAAACTGGTGTGCAAGTTGAAGAAGGGCTTGTATGGCTTAAAACGGGCTCCAAGGCAGTGGTATCTAAAATTTGACAGGTTTATGTCTGAACAAGGTTATACTAGGTGTCACTCTGATCATTGTGTTTATCTCAAAAGGAAAAATGATGGTAGCTATATTATATTTTTATTGTATGTAGATGACATGCTTGTTGCAGGTTCTAACATGCAGGAAATAAATGTGCTCAAAAAAAAAAATTGGCAAACTCATTTGCAATGAAGGATTTGGGCACTGCAAAACAAATCCTTGGTATGAGAATAACTAGAGACAGGAAGAATCACAAATTAACATTGTCTCAAAGTGAGTACATAGAAAAGGTGTTGCAAAGGTTTAATATGCAGAATGCAAAACCAGTTAGTATACCCTTGGCTAGCCATTTCAAATTAAGTAAGGAGGCATGTCCCAAGATTCAGGAAGAAATGGCTCATATGTCTAAAGTTCCATATGCATCAGCAGTTGGAAGCTTAATGTGTGCAATGGTCTACACAAGGCCTGATATTGCACATGCAATGGGAGTTGTAAGTGAGTACATGAACAATCCACGAAAAGAACATTGGATGGCGATGAGGTGGATTCTCAGTTATTGTAGAGGTACCACAAATCAAGCATTATTCTTTGGTGGTTCAAACATTGCTCTACAGGGATATGTTGATGCAGATATGGCAGGTGACAGAGATAATAGGAGGAGCACTACAGGATATGTATTTACTGTAGGTGGAACAGCTGTCGGTTGGGTTTCAAAAATCCAAAGTGTTGTTGCACTTTCAACAACAGAAGTAGAGTATGTTGCTGCTATAGAGGCTAGTAAAGAAATGATTTGGTTACAAAGGTTTCTGGGTGAATTGAGTAAGAAGCAGGAGTTGGGCAGGTTATACAGTGACAGCCAGAGTGCCATACATCTTGCAAAGAACTCTGCATTTCATTCCAAGACTAAGCATATACAGCTCAAGTATCATTTCATACGGTCAGCATTGGAAGATGGACAGTTGAAGCTGGAAAAGATACACACTAGCCAGAATCCTGCAGATATGTTAACAAAAGTTGTAACCAGGGAGAAACTGAGAATCTTCTCAGTTTCAATTGGCCTTCAAGTATGATGAAGAAGATGAGAAACAGCCAGGTCCAAATTGGAGTAATTGTCTAGCAAATGAAGCAGCGGTGGAGTTGCTATAATCAGTCTCCAAGTGGGAGATTGTTGGGTGTGGAGCTTGATTATCTTTTGTATTCAAAGGTCTCAGCCAGATGAATACCTCAGGAATATTGTACACACCTCCACGAGGGGGGTGCAGGGGGGGCTTTTCCCTCCCACAGGGGTTCGGGGGGGGTGATCCCCCCCCCCGGCTGGGGGGTCCAAGGGCCAATAGTCCCCTGGTGAGGGTTCGTGTGCAGCGCCCCCGAAGCTAAAAATAGATGTAAAATTACCTTGTAAACGTATAGTAATTTCTAGTCAATCTGGGTCGTCCATTAGGCAGATGATCTGATGGTAGAATTTATGTTTAATTTAGGGTTTTTTGCCCTAGAAGGCAACCCCTCGCTATATATGACGGAATTGTATTGCGTCTATGTATATCTCTGTATTCTGAGTGAGGAAGAGAGAGGAGATTGATAGCGAAGAGGGTGTTACAGCAGATCTACTGTAGGTTGTATCTCTTTAAAGTTGGTTGGGTAATATAAAAGGAAGGACTAGTTATTTCTCCTTGGACGTAGCCCAAATTGGGTGAACCATGTATATTTGTGTCTCTCTTGTTTTATGTGTTTTCTGTGTTTATATTTCTACAATATTTTATGTGTTCCATTACTCTGTAATATATAATTTTCTAACAAATCAAAAGAAAAATAGTGCATGCTTTAGCCTCTGACAATAAGCATGTTGTGTTGATATTGGATAGATTGGAGAATCAAGGTCTGATCCCTTTCAAATACAACAAAATATGGGATAGCAAGGAAAATTTTGGTAAACTAATAAGTGAAAGTTGGGAAACCAATGTAATAGGCTCCCCCCATTCTGTATGGGAAACCAAGTTGAAAAATTTAAGATTACAACAAAGAGCATGGGCAAGAGAAAACGTTGTCAAGGGAAAAAAAAATAGAGCGATAAGAGAAACTTGAAAAATGAGCAAGGAAAAAGAGAATCAGCAAGATAGTGAGCAAGAGCATGCTCAGGAAAAAGAAATTTTCATGGACCTATACAAGCAAAACAAGCTAGAGGAGGAGGAAATTAGGAAAAAGTCAAGGTGTTTATGGCTAAAAGCGGGGGACAAAAACATTTCCTTTTTCCATAACAACCTTAAGATAAGAAGAGCAGGTAACCAAATCGAAAAAATTCAAGTGGAAGGACAGGAAATAAGGGAAACGGAAGCTATCAAAAAGGCTACCCATAACTACTACAAAAACCTTCTATCAATAGGGGACCAGCAAGTCGACAGCGAAGACTTTCTTCAGAAAATTAGCAGCAAAATCAATGAATGGCAAAATAGAGAGCTCAAGAAAGAGGTCACAGAGGAGGAAATAAGAGAGGAAATTTGGAGTATGCACCCGGAAAAAGCTCCAGGGCCGGATGGTTTTACAATTGCTTTCTACAAGAACCATTGGATGACAATCAAAAAAGATCTAGTAAGAATGATCAAAAATGTTTTAAAAAAAAATAAAGTGGGAGAAAATAACAAAGCTTCTCATCTGGCTCTCATCCCAAAAGATCTAAATCCTATCTCCTTTGATAGATACAGGCCTATCTCTTTATGCAACTCCTCCTATAAAATCATCACGAAAATCTTGGCAAATAGACTGAAAAGAATTTTGCCTTACATTATCTCTGAAAACCAAGGTAGATTTGTCCCAAAAAGACAGATTACAGATAATGTTATTATAGTGCAAGAAGCCATACACAACATTATTCAAAGAAAGGAAAAGGGCATGGTCATAAAGTTGGATATGCCCAACGCTTTCGACAAAGTAAATCATAATTTCCTTGTATTGTCCTTCAAAAGTTTGGCATCTCTCCTAAGTTCATAGGTATTGTTATAGCATGCATTTCCACCCCTTGGATAGCACCGTTGATCAACGGGAGGCCAAGTAGATATTTTCGCAGCACAAGAGGTATGAGGCAAGGGTGCCCGCTTTCTCCTTTCCTCTACATCTTAATGGCAGAAACGTTGAGTATTCAGCTAGAAAACCAAAAAGTAAAGAGGAAAATCACAGGTATTAGAATCGCCAGAGGAGTTAAATAAATAAACCACTCACTTTTTGCTGATGATACTCTTCTCATTGGGGGAGCATCCAGTATAATTGCCAGGTGGTTTAAAAAATTTCTAGATGATTTCCTTGATGTTTCAGGAGGCCTTCTAAACAATAAAAAATGTAGAATCTACACTTGGAATGTGCCAATTAACATTATGCAGAGGATTTCTCAAATAATGGATATTCTGATTTATCTAAACTAGAGCCATTTTAATTATCCAGGTTTACCTTTGGCAAAAGAAGTGGTTAAGTCAAAGGTCTGGAACAAACATATTGAAAAAATGAGGGGGAAAATACAAAGTTGGGGAATGACGTGGTTAAATCTATTAGGCAGAACAATATTAATCAAAGCTCTTCTTTCAGCCTTGCCAATATATCAGTTTTCCATAATTATGGCCCCAGCAAGCGCCCACAAACAAATGGAATTAATCATTAGAGGCTTTCTATGGCAAGGAGGAAAACAAGAATCCAAAATATTCAATCTGGTTTGTTGGGATCAAGTGACTCTTCCATTTGAAAAAGGAGGTATCTCTATTAGAATTCTAGGTTTGTCAAATAATGCACTTGGGATCAAGTTAGTTTGGAGAATGTTTAATGGGAAGGATCATTGGTAGGGCGAAGCACTTTCAAGGGAATACCTCAACTGTCAGCGATCAAAGATGATCACTGAAATTATCCCTCATCTTCCTTGTACTCAAGTATGGAAACTCATCAAAAAAAGTATTCCTCAAGTTAGAGACCAAATCTCCAAGAACCCAGGGAATGGGAACTCTACCTCTATTTGGGATGACAAGATCATGGGAACAGCTCCCTTGAATCAGTATCAAAACTTAAGAGGACTAAAAGATTGGTTGGAGGAGAAAGGCACTACTTCATTATACTCCATATCAGAGTGGAAACAAAACAGATGGACAGCTTGGAGAGTGCAGTTTCTTCTAAATAGACTGAAAAATCAGTGGAAAGAATTGAAGCTTTTACTTGTAGGAGGATCCCCAATAAATAAAGAGAGCCAAGATATTTATATATGGGACCCAATCGGAGGAAAATTTACAGTAAAATCAAGCTACAATTTTCTGCAAAAATACCACAATTACGAAAACTGGAATCTTTGGACAGCAGCATGGAAGAATGAATGTTTACCCAAAATAAAAATAAAAATAAAAAAAATTGAATGGACTCTTCTTAAAGGCAAGATTCTTACGACGAAAAATTTAAGGAAAAAAGGTTTCAAGGCCCTTCTATATGTGTTATGTGTTATATACCTAGGGGGGATAATATGGGGTACCAAGGGAGGTACCCAAGGTAATAATGTAATAATGGGATGGGCCATAGTAATAAATAAGGTGGTTACCCCATATCATGTAAGGGACCACAAGTAGTTAATAATAATGTAATGGGCCCATGGTATTAGTTGATGGTATGAGGGAACCATGGTAATGACCCATGGTATTGTATGTATGAGGCCTATATAGAGGCTAGAGACTCCATGTCAAGAAATAGTCAAGGAATATTGTATGAACAGGCATATGGCTTGTGGAGTGTCCTCCTTCCTTAAGGAGTGAATGTATGGTGTTGCCCTACCTTAAGGGTTTGATCAATAAAGAATCATTTCATATTATTTATGGGTTTATTTGCATTATCTTACATTTTCATATCAGATCTATAGTATTTCTGGGTTAGATCTATAACAATTGGTATCAGAGCTATAACAATTCCAAGTGCCTGGATCAATATTTCTACCACATGGGCAGATGCAGAATGCTTGTTCCATTTCTAAAAACAGGTTATAATAGGGATTCTAAGCAATATTGACGGAATTGTGACCATTTCAAATTTTCGCCAATATTTTTTGTGATGGCGGGCCTAGATCGGAATTTGAGGGACTTGTATAAATTTGATGGCTCTCATCCAGCTAGATGGCTAGCACAAATGGAGAAATATTTGGATCACGTCTATGATAATGAGACTCGGCTTATGGTGGGAAGCATGTACTTGGACAATGAAAGACGACAATGGTGGCAAGAGCATCAACGTTCCAATGGAAGGTTTTTGACTTGGGATGCCTTCAAAAAAGCTCTTATAGAGTGCTTTGACTGTAAATCTAATCTTGTAGATAAGCTCACACAGACAGACACACAGCCTAGCAAATATTTTATTTTTACAGGAAAGAAGGAAACCAAGGAACCAAAAGGGTTATTTTTTGCTGGTATCTCTGTATTGCAGGTTCATGGATTGATTCAGAAGGAGAAAATCATTGTGTCTATAAATCCGAGTTGCAAGAAAAATCTCATAAATGTCAACTTGGCAAAAAAATTGCAAGTTCCAGCAAAAAAAATTGAAAATACACATGTTGATGACGAGGATGTTCAAATTTATAAGGATTTGAAGCTTTCTATAGATAAGTATGTGTTGCATGGTGATTTTTATACTTCAGAGATGGATAATATGGATGTTGTTTTGGGATATCCTTGGATGGAATCTGCGAGTACTATCAATATTAATGTGCAGAAGAAATTCCTGAAGCTCTGGTATAAAAAGAAGAAAATTACATTACAGGATATTTCCATTAATAAACAGGTAGAGTCCAAGGAGGCTGAAGGAGAATATGTTCCAGGGTCTGACATATTAGATGATCAGCCAGTGATGATAGACAATCAAACACAAACAGAGGCTGAAGCAGAAAAGGTTACAGGTGTTGATACATCAGAGGAGGGCTCAGTGATTGAAGTCATATTGGAAAAGAAGACACCACAACAGGCACCACAGCAGGGTGAATTAAAGAAAAAGACACCGTGGGTTAAAACTTCAACATATCATCACCCACATCACCCTGCAAGAAAACAACCAACAAGATGGCAACCAAATAGCCACAAGGACAACAACCCCCGTATGACGGATAGCGAGGAGCGAAGGTCAACCTACTACACATCAACACAGAAGAGATGCCATGGTCAACTTCCATCTCAAGTGAGCGAGGCACCAGCGAGATCGAGGGTTCACCTTTCTCTTGGATGGCTAGATGCACGTGCATGGTACCAGTGGACTACTCTTTTGAGTATACCTTATTATTTGTGTTCTTCCCATGTTTCGGGGACGAAACATGCTAAGGGGGGTGGAGTGTTATATACCTAGGGGGGATAATATGGGGTACCAAGGGAGGTACCCAAGGTAATAATGTAATAATGGGATGGGCCATAGTAATAAATAAGGTGGTTAACCCATATAATGTAAGAGACCACAAGTAGTTAATAATAATGTAATGGGCCCATGGTATTAGTTGATGGTATGAGGGAACCATGGTAATGACCCATGGTATTGTATGTATGAGGCCTATATAGAGGCTAGAGACTCCATGTCAAGAAATAGCCAAGGAATATTGTATGAACAGGCATATGGCTTGTGAAGTGTTCTCCTTCCTTAAGGAGTGAATGTATGGTGTTGCCCTACCTTAAGGGTTTGATCAATAAAGAATCATTTCATATTATTTCTGGGTTTATTTGCATTATCTTACATTTTCATATCAGATCTATAGTATTTCTGGGTTAGATCTATAACAATTGGTATCAGAGCTATAACAAGGGTTATTTTTTCACAAAGAATACAGATCTACAATTAGATTTTGCAGATCTTTCACCAAAACATACAGATCTGATCTGCAAACTCGCCGCCCCCGAAATCCTGCAAAAAATTAAAAAAAAAAATAAATTCTCCACTTTTGTGCCCAAGAAAGTGCTCTGATACCACTTGTTATAGCTCTGATACCAATTGTTATAGATCTAACCCAGAAATACTATAGATCTGATATGAAAATGTAAGATAATGCAAATAAACCCAGAAATAATATGAATTGATTCTTTATTGATCAAACCCTTAAGGTAGGGCAACACCATACATTCACTACTTAAGGAAGGAGAACACTCCACAAGCCATATGCCTGTTCATACAATATTCCTTGACTATTTCTTGACATGGAGTCTCTAGCCTCTATATAGGCCTCATACATACAATACCATGGGTCATTACCATTGTTCCGTCATACCATCAAATAATACCATGGGCCCATTACATTATTATTAACTACTTGTGGTCCCTTAATGATATGGGTTAACCACCTTATTTATTACTATGTCCCATCCCATTATTACATTATTACCTTGGGTACCTCCCTTAGTACCCCATATTATCCCTCCTAGGTATATAACATTATGTGCCAAAGAGAAGAAGAAAGTATTCAGCATTTATTTTTGAAATTCATTATTGCCAGACAATGCTGGAAGCAAATCATTAGTCCTCTTGAAATGAACATTGACACTTTTGAGTAGCTGAAAAATCTAAATGTAAATTGGGAGTAAAGTTATCCATATGCAAGGAAAAAAAAAGATGTCATAAATCGAATCTAGAAGTGCCTCCCCTCCACTTTGTGCTGGCATTTATGGCTAGCCAGGAATAAGTGTATCTTTAATGGCCAAAAGCCAAATATTGGGACCATTTTAGCCAAGACATGGGGTCAAATTTCAGAAATGATAAGTGCAAATAGAGTGCCAAGTTTGGACCAAAACAGTCTGCAGCAAGAAGAAAATGATTGGTATAAAAAAGCCCTCATTGAAGACTCAGCAAGGAATCAATTACCAAAGAAGATAGGAAGAAAAATCATAGATTGTAAGCTCCGTGGGAACGACAAGGAGATGTAGGAATGGATTAAAAATCAAATAAATCACATTCTTTTCTTTGATGGAGCCTCAAAGAACAACCCTAGAAGAGCAGGGCAGGCAGATTAATTTTGGATCCGAAAGGCGAGACAATAGCTACTTATGAATGGGGGCTAGGAACAATGAAAAACAATAGAGTGGAGGCATACAGTTTGCTAATGGGCACCAATATCCTAAAAAAATATCAGTTAAAAGATCCTATTATAATTGGCAACTCGGCAATTATAATAGCAGCAATGGAAGCAGGGAGAGACTTCAAAAATCTAGCTTTAAATAAAATTCGACAAAGAATTATAGACAACATAAATAAGTTGGGGAATGTTGTTTTTAAACATGTTCTTAGAACCCAAAACAAGGATGTCGACTCACTGGCCAACAAGGCAGTGGAATGGAGAGCTGGAATGGCGAAAGAAAACCATGAAATATATGAACAAGCAATCCCATAATTTGTTCCCTCAAAGGGACGGGCCTAAGACTCAAAGCATAGTTAATCACATCAAATCAATTGCAGCAAGGAATCAAAATATGAATAAGCAACAAGAGATCCATCTGTACATGACTGGCAGAAAAATCTTAGCCAATCCTTCTTGAATAGTGAGGAGAATCCTCATAATTAAGAATTGGAGGCATCATGATTTACAACAGAGAAAGAATCACCCCCAAGATCAGCACATAGCAACTAAAGGTCAAATCAATCTTGACAGTGTTCATTCCGAGCTGAATGGGAAATCGAGCAAGCACCGTAATCAGCGAGATATTCATGAGTAGGCCGAGAAGAGTCACGAGCTCAGCATGCTCAATTAAGCCTTTAAAAATAACCTCAAGCGCAGGAACCTTCATTATCAGAGGCAACGTCGGGAAATAGAAATTAGAGAGCAGTGAACTTCAATTATCAATACATAGGAGCTAAGCAAAGGACAGCGCAGAAGGAGTAGAGAAAAACATTAAGGAAGAGAATGTACAGCGCAACAAGGAATCCACAACCATCAGGAAATCCAAAAAAACTTGAATAATCAAAGGAAAAATCATGACAGCGAGGAATGGCACATGATAGATGTCAGTGATGGTAGCTCGGACCACAATTTTTATGAGAAAAGCAAAGGCACTGGGAAAAAGCGAGGCAGATTGAAGGAACAGCAGAAGAAGGAAAAACAAAAATATGAAGGAACAGTAGTAGAAGGAACATCAACCAGAAGGAACAGCAGTAGAAGAAACAACAACCAAAAGGAACAGCAGCATAAGGAACAACGGTCGAAGGAAGAGCAGGTCGAAGGAACAGCAAGCCGAAGGAACAGTAGGCCGAAGGAATAGCAGCAGAAGGAACAGCAAGAAGACGAAGGAATAGTAGTAGAAGGAACAACAACTAGAAGGAATAGCAACAGAAGTAACAGCGACCAAAAGTAACAGTAGCAGCAGAAGGAGCAGTAGCCGAAGGAACAGTAGACGAAAGAAAAATAGACCAAAGGAACAGTAGGTCGATGGAACAATAACAAGGAACAGCAAGTAGAATGAATAAAAGCACAAGGAACTGTAAACTTAAGGAACAGAATTTACTCTTCCAGCTTACAAACCATAAATTTTTGTGAAATATGTGATGCAAATTTGTTTCCTTAGCGGGTCAATATGTTAAACAGTACTCTAGAATAGCTAAAAAACTTCTGAAGTTTTGATACCAAGCACAGGAGAAAGGTCTGTGTGCCTATTCAATTGCTCAGTCTATCATATCAAAACAACGGAATGTAAAAGGAGCTTGCTCCAAAATCCTTTTTTGATAATATAACAACTATACGACCTTGTTAAAAAAAAAACAAATTGCTTCACATGATTGAGTTCTGCCCCAACTCAACCATCTTCTTCTCAACTTCTTTGGAAATTTTCTTCTTTTTCTTTTGACTTTCCATTGAACCCCTGTTATGACTAATAACAATCATCTTCATCTCTTCCTCTTCTGAACTCTCCTTTTCTACTAGTGAGTTGCAACAATCCCTTCTTAGAACAACTTTGTTGCTTGTCACTCAATACCAATCCATCCTCGTGGTATCTTCTCTTCTCTAGGTTCTTTGTAGTATAACCTCTTCTTGCGCACGTTATCTCCTTATCTTTCAAATTTGTCAGCTTCTTGCAAGTAGTCCTATAAGCGCATAGTACTGCGAGTACAGACACATCCTAGTCATTTCCATGCGTGTTGTAGATCTTCATCAATGTATTTTCCAAAATCTTGTTGAAGGCTTCAACAGTTCCATTGGCTTCTAGGTGATACAGTGTACTCTTCTAATGGTAGACCTAGAATTCGTCAGTCAGGGCGTTGATCGTCTTGTTCAGAAAGTGCATACCCCTGTCACTCATCAAAACTTTCGGGCAACCGAACTTGGTTAATACATATTCAAACAAAAACTTTGTCATCATAGCTCCTGTACAATCCTTAACTAGTTGTGCTTCTGCCCATCTGGTGAGGTATTCCGTCGCGGTGATGATATAGCATGCACCTGTCTTCTTTCCTGGGGGGTGAATTGGTGCAACAAAATCAATCATCCATTTCTCAAATGGCTGCAAAGATACTTGAGGATGAAATGGAAACTCATCCCTTCGCGATGGTCTTCCCATTCTCTGACATGCATCGCATGCCTTGCAATATGCCTTGGAATCCTTCTGCAACGTTGGCCACCATAGACCTACACGCAAAATCTTCTGCACAGTCACCTTTCCTGTATAATGACCTCCCGCATCCCCTCCATGAGATTCAGCAAGAAAGTTATCCCTCTCAAAATCTGTCACATATCTTCGCAATGTTTCATCTACACCCATCTTATATAGATGTCCCATAATAACTGAAAAAGTCTATCACGCACACTACTAATTCTTTTTTTTGATGACTCGTATACCCTTCTGATGCCATCACTGTAGTCAAGAAGTGAATAATATCTGAAAAATAATTATCTGCTACACGCACTGCAAAGAGTTTCACATCTAGCAACCTATCCTCCATATTATTGGGATCCTCTCTTGTTTTGATCCGTCATACATGATCAAGTTTTGCATTTAACCTCCCTGGTTTCACAATTACTTCAAAGTCATACTCCTAGAATAGTAGCAACCATCTGCAGATCTTCTTCCCCAACACAAGATTATTGATTAGGTATTTCAAGGCAGAATGATCTGTGTACATTTTGAAATGCCCTCCTAACAGAGAATGCCTGAACTTCTGCAGTGCGTACACCATGGTCAATCCTTCACGCTCAGTCATTGGGTAATTATTTTCGGCCTTTGATAATTTCCTACTCACAAAGGCTATAGGATGTTCCATTTCTACTTCACCGGCTTGTGTTAACACTACACCCAACGCAATGCAAGAGGCATCCACATGTACATGAAATTCCCTTTTCGATTCAGGCAATACCAAGATCAACGCAGTGTCCATCTTTTCTTTCAATACATTTAAGTTGTGCTGACATTCTTCGTCCCAACAGAATGTTGCGTCCTTCTTCAGCAGCTTCTCCATAAGCGCGGTAATTTGAGCATATGCTTTGATAAATTTTCTGTAATATCTCGTATGTCCCAGCATCGCGTGCAGCTGCTTAACGTTCCTTGGGGCCTCCAAATTCATAATTACTACAATCTTTGTAGGGTCCACCATCATCCCTTGCTTGCACACCACATGACCAAGGTATATTCCAAAGGGAACATAGAAGATGCACTTCTTTAAATTCATTGCGATCGAGTATCTGTGACACGTATCCAACATCAAGCGTAGACTTTCTACATGGCACTTTACTAATTCGAACATTGTCCAGTCATCAAAGTACAATTCTAGGAACTTATGAATGAACTCCTTGAACGTTGCGATGACTATGTGAGAAAATATCGCAGGAGCATTCTTAAGTCCAAACAGTGTCACGATGTATTGAAAACATCCCCATTCTATCACAAAGGTCATTTTCTCCTATCCTCTAGCGTGATCTTAATTTGATGATACCCAGAGAACCAATTAGTAAATGAGTAGGCCTCCTACCCTCCAACATTGTCTAGAAATTCATATGTAATCGGTGTTGAGAATGGGTCATGAACACACACATCATTAAGCTTCCCTAGATCTACACAAATTCTTATTTCACCCTTTTGTTTCTTCTCCTAGACCACCATCGGGCTCACCCAATCAGATTATTCAACTGGTTTTATAATGCCTGCCTCTAGCATCTTATACAACTCCTGGTGAACCTTTTCCTTGTACTTAGGATTAAGGCGATACGACCTTTGTTTAATAGGCTTCGCGTCTGGCTTTAGAGTGATCTTCATAACACCCAAATCTCCAACTATGCCCTTCAAATCCGAGAACTTGGTAGGGAATAGATCCTCGTATTCGCGGAGTAACTCAACAAATTTATCCACAGGTGATAGTAGCGTCATCCCAATAGTCTCCAGTCTTTGCAAACTTCGATTCTGCTTCAGTGCCAATATTTCCCTGCTTTGTCCTCAATGGTGCGGTGATGTTCCATTTGTCTATTTGTGGGCCCTCGACTTCGCGATGCCCTTCTGCCTCTAGAATATTAATTTTCCTTGGATCTTCATCCTCCTCTTCAGTGGTCACATTATAGCATTCCAGCTCATGGCATATTTGGGTGCCCCAATCTAGTTGTACCCATTCCATGGGCTCTTGCAGAGTTTTGAAGGTGACGGCATTAATTTCTTGTAGCGCTTCATCGATGCTTGTGAATCTGTCTTCAAACCTGAAGGTCAAAAAGAATCCTTCCCGTAATATATCCCACTCTGTGGTTTTGTGGCAAAGCTCTGTTTCCAGCTACCATTTCATGGGAATTGTATCCAAAGTATGGGAAAATATGTGTACCCACTCCAGCTACGGCTCTGTTCCCCAAGATTTAGTCCATTTTTCTAAGTGATCGCGTGCATCATCCTTCACGTTATATTTTTCAATCAATCTATTGTTAGGACGACTAAACCGTAATCTCATCATTCTTTTGTAATCTCTCCAACCAGCAAAACTATATTTATGTGTACCCACCATCGTTCAAGCATAACGCGTAGTGCCAAATGCAATGCTTGGAAGTGGTGATCCTTAGGGACTTCGTGCTCAAATTCATCGAAAAGCTTATCTACATCATTTAAACCATCATAATAGGGTAGTTTCCTTACCTCCGATGAAACACAGTGTAGCGACTTTGTCATCATATTGCATCACAGTGTGGATACTTTGTGCAGCCGATTATGCCAATGTTCCAACTCTTCGTCTAAATCAGAGGTGCAGGAACTCTCTCGATCCCATGCAATCCATCTATCTGTCGTCAGGTTGATCCACTCCTAGTCTCACATTGCTATTTTGTAGATTTGATCCAGTTCATCCTCACTTTCTTCATAATCATGGACTAGTTCAGTATAGCGTGCCCCTTCTATAGGTCCCAACAGTACTACAACCCAAAATGATTTCCTTCCAAACGACATTGTTCTCTTCTTCAAATTGATGACCCCATTCATATCAATGGCTCAATCAATTCCCAGGAGCGTAGAGTATGGATTACTATCATCAACGATCTCTATCAGCTCAAATTCGGCCATCGCGCTCACACCTTCTATATCAACTATGACTCCTTATAATCATCCCATGGGGATGATTTTCTGCGGGTTCGTCATTATAAGCTGGATCGGAGACCACTGCAGTGGAGGTATCCCCATCCTTTCCCATGTTTTTTTTGTAAAAATGTTCGCATTAGATCCCAGATCCAGGATGACCTGGTGCATCTCATAATCACCTATTTGCGCAGTGAGCCTCATCTTGTGTCTTGTTCGTGCCTTATGTTTTCCAATTTTTCTGACTATGTGGTGTCAATCAGGGACATTCTCCTTGCTGGCACATTTTTTATTAACTCCTACAGGCCTTCCATAGCTTTACTATCACGTAACAGTTTTATGCAGGTATCCAAAATCGTAGTAAGCACATAGGGATCAACCTTTGCAGGCGCACTGGTTTCTTGTACCTTGTTCTGGCTTCCTAAGGTGGAGGCCTCAATGAAGATTTTCTTGGCTTCCATAAAAGTTTCCTTAGCACACTCTAGATCAAAACCAACTTCCTTCTCTAGGGCCTTGTGGACCCATCCATCCTCTTTAGCTGCTTACCTTTGTCATCGCTAGTCATTATGCCACTTCTCAGCACTATATTCACGCTTTGATCTTCCTCACGGGGCTTAGCTCTCATCATCTGTAAGTTCTGCATAGACTACTGAGGCTGCACTTTCTTCTCTTGCATCTTAGCTATTAGCATCGGGAATTCTTCTATATTATGGTCAAACTGGCTGCAGTATTGACATGATGAGCATGTCAAATTCTGCTAGCCTCGCACATAGTGCCGTGGCATTCCGTAGTTATAGCAGATGAGCTGACCACAGCCCTTACCAGGTCCTCCTCCTCCTCAACTCGTCCTCTTCCCTAATAACCTTCACGAACCCCTCTGGTGCCCTGATCTAGAGGCCGAGTTTCTTCTTTCATCCGGTATGTAGGTTTTCTTTCCATCATCAGTTCATAGCTTCGACATTGGTGCTAATCGTGGCCCACAGATTTGTAGAAGTTACAAAACAATTGTTGAGGTGTCTGGATGAATTTTTGAAGAAAATGACAATTATTCGTCTCATGTTATCCAGCAACCTAAAAAATAGTACACCATAGCACATCCCCCATGCTCATCCCTACTATGGCTTCCAGCTTTAGGGGAATTGGTCCCCCTCCTTTAATATAATTCACAAATATGGGACAGTGGTCTTTAACGTGCCCCTGGCTCTTACACTTCAGACACCATTTTGCGCGCACCTCTGGTTTAGTCTCCTTGTCTTTCTTCAAGCTCTGCAATTCTAAGCAGAGGCTCTGTAAATGAGAGTGGATCTGTTGTACCCCCAAGGTCGCGTCCTAAACAGGCCTTGCATTCAACCTCGTCGCAATCTCCAAGGATTCTACCTGTGTTCCTATATTCTATTGTGACAAAGCAATTATCAAGCGGGGCAGGAGCGAATCTATCAACCATTCACGATTTTGACTATCTGAGAGTTGCAAGTTAGCTCTCGAATTTGACACTTCAACCTTAGATCTAATTCCCACATTGTATCATCGACCATCATCATGGTTTCTTTAAATCCAACTACTGACTGTGAGCCAAACTTAGGCTTACTAAAATCCTTGTTTAAAGTCGCCTTAGTCTCTGCTAGTGATGCAAGAGGATTATCATAACAAAGCTTAATATACCAAGCTAGTGCGCGATCCTGCAGAGTGGTAACCAACTATGCCTTCCTTATATTGTCATCAGTAATTGGTTTCATTTTCCACACAACATTTGCAACAAACCAAAACTGTTATGTATCTTCACTCCCTATGCCTTTAAAAATTGGCATCTTCATGGTGTTTTCCATGTTGAATGGTGGGGGTGGAGGTGCAGGTGTGGGCGAAGGTGTATGTGGTGGAGGTGGAGGTGGAGGCGGAGTAGATGGATGATTTATTCGAGGAAACCCCTGAGTGATTAGCTGAACAGCGCTTTGTGGCAGAGTTTTTTCCACCCCTTCATCATCACTTAAAGGAGTTCCAATCAATAGACTATACTCTGGTCCTGATCCTTCGCGATTTCTAAGGAGTCGTCCACTTCACGTAGCTCCGAACATCAAGGTAATGGAATCACCCATTTTTCACATAACAACATTTTAATCCAAGTATTCAAAGATCTTAAATACTTATCTCACGGTCCTTTGAAAAATATCCTCTCTGTTTCACTATAGTTGACTAAGGTATCAACTGCAAATTCTGTAACAAATCCTCCTATAATTCGATCGAGCCAATGATCGATAGCCCGCGCGATCTTGTTTTCGGAAGCTTCTAACTGTCGCACTAATTCAGGATTCCACACTATAGGATTATCGAGCTTCCACCTTTCTTGATTGTCTGTCAATTTAGCCAACCACTCATATAGCTTAATGGGGAAGGTGTAGAAGAAGATCTTGTGTATCTCTGTATACAGATACATGTTCAACCAATGTTCCTTTGACAGGCGCGGATTCTTGTTTTCTTGTGCCGCGAACCCATGAATTTTCTGATCCAACCACTTTTCAATTTCTTTCTTGGTAATGATGCGACATCACACATCTCTTTCAAGAAAATCTCGGTCCCGACAACGAAACCATTTGTTGGCTTAGGGGGTCCTAACCCAGGTTCAAAGTTAGTTGTGCCAACCAACAAATCCCTACACTACTATCCCTTTTGACAACAACCCATGTAGCACAGGTTGCAGTCTCACCCGAAGCAATATGGGGGGATGCAAGAACCAAGTTTCTGCATCCAGAGACTAGTGTGATGTATTTTAGCGCCTGAGATCTACCTTTGTGTAGATCGATACACTTCTAAGGCTCATTATTGCAACTCTATCAAAATGGTCTTTAGACCTCTATGAAGGTCTATGATTGGTCTTTGCAGACATTTAACAGTGAATCTATCTACTTACACGCATCAAAAAGCAGTCCTAAATTAGGGTTCACACAGCTTTACTTAAGTTATTTGTAAACATTAGAGAATGCATCAGAATCTTCACGAAAACACATAAACATGCATTGCATACATCATTAACACTTATTTAGTAGAATCGTGCAACATTCAACCAATATTTCATAAAACGCATCATTCATCGACAACATATAATATTAACAGCAATAAGTAGAAATACACAATAATTCTTCATAAACTATCTTTATTGATCTTCAATTCAGGATTACAGACTCAAACCTACCCTGCACACTCAGCTGCAAGGGTTCGCACACTTAGTTGCGGACTCTACCTAGGCCTCTATGCACTCAGCTACAAAGCCTTTCTTCTCCTATCTAACCCACTTCTCTTCGCTAACACTTCCCTTTTATCTATCCATCACATCCAATATATCTCCAAACATGCAGTTATGTTAACCCGGCGGCTCCAGCATACCATTACTGCAACGGTTAGTGTCTTGACATGTGAACACAATGGGGGTTACATCAAACGGTTTATCCAACAGACAATACACCAACACCACGACGGTCATTCTCTCGCATAACACAACGTAGTTAACATCAAATGTTCAGCACTTCAATGGTTCTGGCTCCAACTGTTAATGTGATGTTAACCATCACATGTGAACAGCCCATCAAAACCGTCAGATGTTACAGTTTCAGTTAACGCTAATTGCGGGATTATATTAATTAATCCGGTTTTAAAAATTAATTAACTACAGTTCATTATGGCAGAGTTTTTGGCGGTTCCCCCAAATTTGGGCCTGCCTCTATATTTAGCGGTGCTAACTGGTGATATTCCAGAATTAGAGGAGAAATTGTAGGGAAAGATTGTCTGAGTCATAGGGAAGGATACTTTCGACCAAATTGAGCTCAAAAAGAGGTGTTCTTGGCTAATTTGGACATTATCAACACATTGGTGCAGGTATTAGGAGTCATAGAGCTTTGTAAAATAGTATTTTTCCACATTGAGCTAATAAAAAAGCCCAAGTCATGGAAATTGGACCAGGGAGATGTAGCCCAGGAGGGGTGAACTCCTTCATCAAAACATTGTGTTAAAGTGTCTCTTTGGTGGTTGGTTGTACTTTGAATGTCTGTTGTTCAGTATTTGTTTTTGAAGCTATTTTTCTCATGAATTTCATTTTAAACTTAAGGAAATTTACCTGATTACATACACAAACAGCTAATGAAACCTCAGCACGAGAAGCAATAAGAAAGAATATGTTTATAAATCTGTAATTTTTATTAGCACAACAAAACTAATCATACAAAAACAGATCAATATGGTATCAAAGTAAAGGATGAATTGCTTGATTGCTTGAGTTTGTGCAATTAGGGTTTCAATGGTTGCAAAATTGTGATACTTACAAGGTTAAAGTTGCAGAAAGGAGAAGGGAAGCTATTGGTAGAATCTCCTAAGGTAATGCCCAGAAGAAGGAGAGCCATGAGGCCACAATCTCTATCACCTAAAGTTCCAATTCCAACTGCACTTGAAACTCCTCAAGTTTTGCCTTCAACTGAGATTGAAGAGGTATAAGTAGTACCAATTTCTGAACCTGAATACATAGCCATTATGTCTGGAGAAACAGAGCCTAAAGGTCCTTCTTCAGAAGAGGAATAATTCAAGAAATATTTATTCACTTTAACTGAGATGGTTAAATTCCTCTATGAAGATAGGAACACTAGAATGGTTGGAGAGAGTTCTTGTTAAACACACATGGACAGCAAGAGAAATATGAAAGATAAAACATGAGAGTGCGATTTTTATTAACAAATGATTTACATTTATAGTACATGTTGTGACTGTTGGGTTTCACATCCCAAGGTCTCTTAGACTCCTTTTGTCCATTCGGCTTCCACACTAACCCATTAAGGATTAGGTGTCCAACATTTCCCCCCTTAATCTGAAGGGTTATGTATGAGTCCAAGAAGAGAGTTGTAATACAAAATGTGCAAAAAATGCATGGCAGCACAAGGCTGAATGTGCTCTCTGAAATGTTGGTATAAAGGGCGGTGGTTTAAGGATGACCACCAACACTGGAATGCTTAGTGTAGTTCCCAGAACTCTTCCAAAACTGGTAAGAAGCTGAAGTCTTTTGTTAGAGGAAGTGCTCCTATTGTTTTGAATAGGGAAACCTTCAACCAATAAAGGGAGGTCTCACCCCGCATAAAAGGGAGAACTTCAACCTAAAAAGGGAAGTCTCAACCTGTGATGGTTTAAGGATGACCAACAACTTTGGAATGCTTAATGCAATTCCTAAAACTCTTCCAAAACTGGCAAGAAGATGAAGTCTTCTACTAGAGGAAGTGTCCCCAATTTTGTTCCTGGAATTCTTCTGAAACTGGCAAGAAGCTGAAGTCTTCTGCTAGAGGAAGTGTCCCAGAATTCCAACTGAAGGCATGTTCATGGGCATCTTTGTCTCTGGCTACAACTCTGAAATTTGTGTGGAAAGTTGTGGCTCAGGCTCTCTTGATGTGACTTTGAAGCTTGTAGATGACCATCATTTCCCCCCCTGTCAGATACAAGGTGAGATGATGGAGGAAACTCAACTGCAAGACTATTCAATACTCTGGAACAAGTTCTGACATGTGATTTGAATATCTTCATAGATGTTGATGCCCATTTCCAAGAAGCGATCCATCCAAGATGAATCTTTGTTCTTGCAGGATGTTTGTTTCTGAAGCATCTGTGTGAAGAATGATTGGTTTTATTACAGTGCTTACATCGATGAAGATCAAAACAATGATCTTTCAAATGGACAACTCAGTCACAGTGTTGGCATTTCACAATCTGTTGTTGTTGTTGTTGCTGTGGAAGAGGGGCAGAATCTGGAACAGCTGGAGGTGAACTTTCATGAAAAACGGGTGAAGATGAATTATCCTTAAGAAATCCAGTAGTTTGAAATTGAATTGGCTTTGAGTAGTCTGGAATATGAAAGGACAAGTCCTTGTCATATCCAAGGCCAGTTCTATACTTGTTGTGGACAAGTTGTTCCCAAGGTCTGATGATGGGCTTGGGAGGTGCACACTGAGTTTCTACATCTGTATGTACAACTGCTGCTTTATGGGGTACTAAATCTGAATGAACTATAACATTATTTTCTTGCTATTTATGGGAGTCTGTTTCAATCTTCTGAACAGAAACAGGTTCATAATGATGACTCCACTGTTGTAATTCTTCCTGTTGTAGCTTTGTCTCAAGCTGCAAAAACTCAATATTCTCTTGTACATTATGCAAACAGGTTCAAATGTCAACAAGAGAAGCTTTGCTTATTCTTACTGTACCATGATCAGAGGAATGTATCAGAGTTTTTAAGAACTCCAATACTTCACCAATTCTGTCTATTTTATTCATTGTCAAAATTACACTAATCACAACTATGAACTAGTGAAGAAGAAGCAACAATCACTCACAATTCAATGTCACTGCAATATCCTCCATAAATGTCAGCAAATGATCAGTGTGCAACATAAAAGATTACAATCAGCCCACCAAACTCTTTATGCAGCAATCGAATCAAGGAATCAATGCACTATAATGAGTTTTAAATACAATGCCACACTGGTTACCAAAACAGACCACCAAAGCCAACCACGCTGCTCCAAAGCTCACACACGGTTGTTGTGCATCGAGATTATGGGCGTTCATGTCAGCATGGACACAACATTCAAAACTCTAACTTGACCTTAAAACCATTCTCCCAATTTTACTTCTTCAATAACTCTCACTTGAAATGTCTGCCCTTTCAACCAACTTGTACAAAAAAGTGCAATGATTTTGAGGTTTGAGCACACTAGATGGTGAAACAAGAGCATCTACCAGAACATCATGTGGAGAAACAAGGATTGGTTCGTCCAATATTTGTGTAGATTATGTCAATGCAATTAGCAGAGGTGTTTGCCAACCTCTTTTTTCAGTGAGCTCTAACTAATTTTTGAGAAAAAGATCATAATTTCCTCCGCCATGGCCCAAGCGTCTCTGTGAGAGGTGAAAGGCAAGCCCGGGCAAGAGCAACAAATCTTCTAGTTCAAAAATTTCTGATAAACACCACTGAAACCGGGATCATTGAAGGCATCACTTCCTTTCGACTTTCGAGAGCGGTTATGAGGTCTCAAAGATGCAATCAAACACATATCATATTCAATTCAACCCAGGTTCCACAACTTCATAGTTTAATCAATGCATAGTCTGATAGTAGGTATAACATTCAATTCACTGGAGAGCCTGAGCAACGGCTTTACATATATAAAAATCACATAATCAGATTCAAGCTCAAAACCAAAACGTTTTGATGGACATACTTCAGATAGCGCTCTCATTACATCAAATCAATAGCCCAGCCAACGGCTTTACATATATAAAAAGCACATCCAAAAGGTATCATATGCACTACTATATGCGTATGCAACCAAATGATGCTTTGTCGATCCCATGTACCTTCAAAATGCCGAAGATCTATATACTATCACTACCAAAATTTAAGAAGAAACCAATGTGAATACAAGGATCTTGCATTACCCCTTTCTGCTTTCAAATTTAAAACCAAAAAGCATTCTCCTTTCCGCTTTCAAATGTAAAACCAAAAAACTATCGTTACCAAAATAGTAATGCACCAAAACCTTAACTTCTCTAAAATACCACAGCACTAACGAGCAGCGTTAACCTACAAACAACATGATATATCAAGCCGAGGTATGGAGACCTGGGACCTGTGAATTTCTTAACTAGGTTTGTTGCTTAGTCCAGAGATAAAGACAGCCAAACAAAAACTACCATCACGCTGATTATGTTGACTCAAGTTCTGGTCTTCGAAAGGAGATCCTAGCAACCACACCACGTTTTCGTTGCCACCACATTCACCATGGAGTAGATATGATGGAATTATACTTCAGAATTCGGATACTGCAACAGGAATTATACACGCAGTATTTCACATTCACGCAGGAATTATTCCATGTGGTTGTGGGAAGTATGACTATGGGAGTCGAGAAGCGTATGGAGGTTGAGGTCGAGGTGTAGCAGAGTTTGGATACTGCAACAGATTCTGCAATACTAAGAAGTAGCATCCAGGCCAATATTGAAGTGAGAGGTTTAACAAAAAGGCATTATCCATTTCTCTATAAAGGTGAAATGGAAAGGCATCATCGCGGGCAAGCCCAAGCTCTTCCACTTCCACGAAATCTTGTAACGCTAAGAGGCAGCATATTTTATATTCCTTTGAAATGCGATTAAAAACATTCAACGCATATTCTGCATACCACGATCTCAAAACAGTTGCACACATGTCAATTCGAACAGAGCGCGAACGTCAGTTCCCTCGCTGGCCAACGCGATAAAAACGGAAACATACAGCGAATTGTTCTCTGCATTCTTGCCGTCATGATAGAAATAAATGGTCCACTGGTAACCTCCCACCGTGAAGGTCTCGCTGGCAATGTGCAGATAATATGGCAGACAATGGCGCAGACAATGGCAGATAACACTTCAATGTTTAAATCAAAGGACCAATGTTACAAATTCAGGAATGCGCAGAGGCCGTGGTCAGGAATACATTGCAGTCAGAGATACATTCTTGCTAGGGTAGAGATGGCAGGTCTGAGCGTTTTTAGAAGGCAGGTGAATAAAAATAGTGCTGGAGAAATAACAGGTTGCAGCTAAAATTTAGCTAAGACAAGATTCATGAGAAAATATTCATGAAATTCATGGCAGAAATAACCTACACAAAAAAGGCCATAAAACAAATGGCTCAAATTGGAGCAGGACCAGCAATCGCCCACTCTGATACCATGTTAAACACACATGGACAGCAAGAGAAATATGAAAGATAAAACATGAGAGTGCGATTTTTATTAACAAAAGATTTACATTTATAGTACATGTTGTGACCGTTGGGTTTCACATCCCAAGGTCTCTTGGACTCCTTTTGTCCATTTGGCTTCCACACTAACCCATTGAGGATTAGGTGTCCAACAGTTATAAACCTCCACATGGAGAAGGAAGCTCAGAGGATAAAAAAGATGAGAAGAAGGATTCCAAAGGGAATGGTGGAAAGCCACTGCCATATCCACCATCCTCATCATCTTCATCATCTCACACGGCATCATCTTCTACTACCACCACTGAAACTTCCCATACTCATTCAAAAACCCCAAAAGGAAAGGCTCCCTTACTTAAATTGGACATAACATTCGAACTTACCATGTACAATGGAGAGGTGAATGCAGAAAAGTTGGACAACTGGATTCGACAATTGCAGGTATATTGCAGAATTTAGAACCTTCAAGAAGATGACATAAAAATCTAGTTGGCTTCACTGAGGCTAGAAGGAGTTGCACTAGTTCGGTGGGAAGTAAAGACTCAAGAGGAAATGTGAATCCATGGTAAGATATCCATTACTTGGGTTGAATTTGTTTCTGAAATTAAAAGACAGTTTTATCCTTTAGCCTATATGAAAAAATCCATTATGTGTTGGCAGAATTTTAGGCAGCTTAAAGGCCAAACAGTGCAAGATTATACACAGGAGTTTAGGAAAAGGGCTTTTTTATTAGGAGTGAATTTGAATTCCCAAGATACATTGCTGAAATATATTGGGGGTTTACATTCCTATCTAAAACATACTATCCTTATGTTCAATGCAAACAATTTAGATGAGTTATGTGTGCAATCCACGCACCTTGAATCTAGAGGAAGGAACATTCAAGAAGAGGGTAGTAAGAGGAAGCCACTCAAGGGCAAGGAGAAAGAGAAGGGTGGAAAATGGAAGGGAAAGGAAAATGTAAGTGTCAAGAAAGAAGGGGAGAAAATCACATGCAAACATTGTTCCAAATAGGGGCATGATGAAGCCCACTGCTGGAAATTGCATCTCAAATAAAGGCCTAAGAAACAAAACAATAAGGGAAAACAAAAGACGACTGCTACCACACAGCATGACCTTGGTTCAGATTCTGGTGATGAGACCAAGATTTCAGCCATGGTTACAAAAGGAAAAGAAATTGTTGCAAGCAAAAGTTCATCACATAGTCAAAACAACACTCCAAATGAAGAATCAAGAATAGAGTTGTTTGATGTAAGAGTGATTTCAAATCATACAAATAATGATGCATTATTTGATAGTGGGTCACAATCAAACTTGATTTCAGTAGACTTGGTTATCCATTGGGTTGGATAGCTAACAATGCAAACTTATAGGTTACAAGGAAGTGTTTATTCAAGTTTTCCATTACTCATTGATGAAGTTGACTTAGATGTAGTTCCACTTGATATCTCAGGAATCATTTTGGGTATTCCTTATTCGTATTATAAGAAAGCAGTATTTTATCGCCATGACAACAAATACATATTGCTCAAGAATGGGGTGGAGTACATAGTGAGAGCCCATCGCAAAAAGATGAACATTTCTTTGGTTAATGCAGGGCAGATGAAAAGAATAGTAAATGCAAGTAAAAATTTTATGCTTCTCATGATCAAGAAAAAGAATGATATTTGTTGGCTTAGTGGGTCCTCACCCAGGCTCAGAGTTAAGTTTTCCAAAAAAATCCCTACACTACTGGCCCTTTCGGCATCAACCCACAGAGCGCAGACTGAAGTCTCACCCAAAGCAGTATGGGGGGATGCTGGAGCCAAGTTTCTGCACCCAGAGATTAGTGTAATGCCGTTTTTTTCCCTAAAATTGCCTTCGCGCAGATTGATAAGCCTCTAAGGCTTATCGATATAACTTCCTTTAACCAACCTCTAGACCTTTGTGAAGGTCTATGATTGTCTTTCACGGACCCTAAACAGGTGAATCAACCACGTACATGACTCTGTAATTAACCTTAGTTCTGTATTTACCCAAATCAGCTTAAGTGTTTGATAACACTATAATGCAACAAGATATTCTTTGTGTAAATAGTTATTATTGCTTGCTTTCATATTACAATGTAAATCATGTATAATCGCGCATCAATACAGTGTTAATTCATAAACCCGTCATTCATCATAACACAATAGTGCATTCATTCATAATAGAAATAAATAGACAAATCACAGGAATTGCTGGAATAATCTCTTTATTAATGATTTTGTTCTTCTTACAAACTCAAGACTTCCCTGTGCACTCAGCTGCAGGGGTCCACACACTCAGCTGTGGACTCTACTCTAGGCCTCTATGCACATAGCTGTAGAGCCTCTCTTCTACTCTAAGACTTCTCCACTATTACTTCTAATGACCCATTACATCTTCATTGATCTCTACTATTATGCCTTTGACTCTCTAAGACTCTCCTTTATACAATCCCATGGTCCAAAGATCATGGGTAGATCTACTAAAGCTGACACAACTTACATAAAATAAGGGTAAAACCCTTTATGAAACTTTACTATCTACGCGCTTTGCGACCACATCTTGTAGAGACTTTACAATATTTACAGCAAAAATTGGGCTTTTTGCCCCAAAAATTGGGCTTTTCCCCCAAATTGACCTTAGGGGACCCTGTCCCAATAGGCCCCCAACACAAATATCGTGACTCACCCCCGAGTCACTCTGATGGCGCAAAGATCTTACTGCGGAGACCTCCCTGCTTAACTTGTGCCACAACTACCTCAGTCGCACCCTGCGTGGCTGCTTGCTTGATCTTCTCCACCAGCTACTCTATTGTTGGTCCTGCACTGTCTTCCTTTATCTTTCGATGTGTTCGTTGCAGGCTTGCCAGCTTCTCCTTAATGGTGGTCCCCAGGCTTCCGTGTTCAACCTCTATAGGTTAGGATCTTCCTGGAGTGTTGTGATGACCCCCATGGATTTCTCAAAGAGCGCGATGCAATCCGCCATTGCGGTATCTATTGCTGCGACTCCATCCTTTACAGTTGCCTCGCACTGTTCTCAAGCCTCTGGTGGAGTTAAAGGTTGCGACTTCAACTCGAGATCCGTTATCTTTAGGTTCATTTCAAACTGAACCTTGTCCACTTTTATTTTTGCATCGTGCACACCTGCAGCTAACTTCCTAATCTTCGCGTCCACCAGCGCTTCCTCCGAGATATGTAGTTCAGGGACTGTCCTGCATGCCTCGGCCACCATAGCTACAGTTTGCTCATTCTGCACCTGCACTTTCTTCCATGCTTCTAGCATTGTTGTCTTCTCAATGAACATATGTTTATTGTTAACCTTATATTTGTTGATCATGCTCAACGCACGCTACTCCTGAGCCTTAAGCTTTGTAATCACACCTACTTGCAATGTGTGAAGGAACTCACTGGGTAGTGTGGCCAAATTGAGGACCACATTCTTCAAAGTGCTAACAATTTCCTTTTCAACGACTGCCTTCACATTCAAGGCTCCATCAGGCAGCACGACTGTCCGGAGATTTATTGACCGAACCAACTCGACTGCTTGAGTGGTCCCCAGTGCCACACTTGTGGATGTCACGCCCCTCTGTCCTGCACCTACCTGGAGTCGAGTTGTTTGGATCTGCAACTCGTGCATACTCAACTGTATGGCAACCAGTGCTTGCTTCTACTATTTCTCAAACTATTGCAATAGTTCTGTTGTTATATCCCACACCTTATCGCCAATATCATCCAAGTCACCCTCTATCAAGGTAATTGGATCTAGTGATGACTTGGTGGCTTTCATCTTTTTGTGCAGCCCTTCCTTCTCCTTCTCCTTATACTGCTTCACCTGGAAGGGAGTGCTTTCATGCTAGTCTCTACTGCCCTGCTCTGACTGCTCTTCTTCCTCTGTATGGGGCGAAGGATATTTCTGACTCCTCTTGAAGCCGTACTCTTCCTGCTCGGCCTGTTATTTTGTGGCACGCTCCACACCTACCAAGGGCCTCTTTCTTCCTCTTTTCAGCCAACAGCTGAGCCTTCTATCTAGCCGCTTCCTTTTTCTTTTTCTCTGCAGACTTACTAGTCCCAGCGGCCTGATCGGATGTAACATGCCAGTTTTCTGGCCAATGCTTGATGACTTCTGCAATCCCGTCATTCGTGGCTAGGTAGGGTAAGTCAAATCATTTCTGGTCGGGGTCCTTGCACACCTGAATGTAAATATGGTGGAAGTCTGCGTTGAACTTTGCCTACCCTGACAACTGGTCAAACACAGTTGTTGACAACCGCGGCTTCTAGTTGATGTCCATGTGAATACTCGCCTCCATCAGCACCCAGAAGACTTTGCTTTCCGTTACCCGCGCAACATCTTTCATGGCCCAAAGAGACACGAACTTTGCTACTTCTGGTAAATCCTGCTCCACAGGAGGGAATTGGTTATTGTCCAAAAAGTCCCACGCGACCATCACTATTGAGAGCAACAGCCACGAATAATGAAATGTCTTACTATCATTCTACGCCTCTCTGTAGTTCGCGAGGAACTCTCTACACAGGTAGTGCACCCAGTTGAACTATACGCCCTCCACACACTGAGCTGCTAATGAAACCACCAGTGTCGGCACCTCATCCGCATGACACTTTCTCATCACCTTGCCAGCTAGAATTTTCATGGAAATCTTGACCGCGGGGTCGGTAATGCTGGTAATTGAATACCCGTGTGGCTTTCTGACAAGATTAAACTTGTCCTTCATCTTCTCAGTGAGGTCGTGCTCACTCGACTTTCTGCCAAACGCCTTGGCCGGATTCATTCTTGAGTGCAGTAATAATGTGATCTTGTGGATCAACATGTGAGTTATGGGGATTGGCTCATTCAGCCACAGGCACTTGTCTTGGACCAGGCACAGCAACTGCTTGATGACAATTAGGTTTATGTTTGACCGATGGTAGTGCAGAACCCATAAGTTCAACAACCCTGACTTGTTGACTCTGCAAATCCATTCTACTAGCTCCAATGCGGTGACACCATATTCTTTATAGAAAACCCTCTGCATGAATGTGTCGGTAGCAAGGTGGGGGAACCACCCATGTTCTGCCGAATCCCAATCTTCAAGCTTCAAATGCGGGACACGCTCCAAGTGTGGACCTTCAATGGTAATATTCTCCTGCGACAAGGGAGTGTTGAGGGAGAATTGTCTGACATATGGGTCCTTCTGGACCTTCACCTTGCCCTTTAATGGAGGGATATACTCTGGAAACTTTGAATAGGGTCTACTCCCTCAATATCTATGTCTTTCATGCCTTCCTCTGCTTCCAGGTCTACCACCTTCCCCTTCTCCTTCGCGCTCGGCTTTTCTTTCTACTGTGCATGTGTAGCTACATGTTTCCTCGATGACTCGCGCACTGGGATTGGCTTATTTTTCTTATCCTTTTTTGACTTGGCGACCTCTCTTGTTGGCATAGGCTTTGGCCTAGGTGACCTCAATGTCATAGGCACTATCGCTGGAACCTCTATACTCACAACCTCGGGGGTATCTCCCTCAAAGGCAATAGTCTCTCCAGTGCTTATAGTTTCTATGGGACCTAGTCCTACCATGATGCTACAGATAAGCTTTATGTCTGACTCAAAATACTAAGCAAACATGGGGCTTGTGAGAAAATCTTAAAATAACTCACAATTCATGTGTAACAGACAACACAACTCCGGAATTCTCATAATGAAAAGTGTTTCTCTCTAGACAGCCATCTGTAATTATAGCCAAATTCGAATTCAAATTCGACCGTTCCCCCCAAAATCCGTCCATAAATGTGAGATTGGCGGTAGATTTCCAAATATTTCACTCTTGATTTCAGCCTTAAATGCCTTAAATTTCGGTCGCTCGCTCCTCTTAACCGTCTTCTGGTAGTAAAATCATGAACAGTGATGGTAACGGTCACTTTCTAAATGTGCTGCACGATCTCCACCCCTATAGCACAACTCCCTTCATGCTTCTTCTGGCACTGTGACATCCTCCTGTTTCGTGCAGACCCCTTGTCTCGTAGCTCTACAAATGGGTAGTGTATTTTATAGTCACGTGCCTCCTTGCAGCTTCCTAGAGCAATAAGACTGTGCTACCATCATGTAGTCATCGGGCCGAATCCCCAGTGTATGGCTTCAATCGAATTCCATTTACCTTTCCCAGAAATGGATCTCCATTTAATTTTACTAGTCGAACTGCTCCACCATCGGTAATCTCTTTGATCACATATGGCCCCAGCCAATGCATCTAAAATTTTCCTGGAAATTTATCAAACTTGTTGTCATATAATAAAACTAAATCATTTACCTTGAAGGTGCGCAGTTTGATGTGTCGATCGTGCCATGCTTTTTCACATTCCTTCTACACCTACTGATGGAATCCATCAAAAAATCTATCTTCCCCGAGCTTTGTCAACTGTGTGATCCACTCTTCTAAGGCTCCATGGTCTGCCATCCCTTTGAACATCGCTATGCATAGACTAGGCACAACTTACTCCATATGCATCACAGCCTCTACACTATAGACCAACCTAAAAGGCGTCTGACCAGTAAGCTTCTTACAGGTAGTTCTATAAACCCATAACATAGCTGGTACACGCAAGTCCCAATCATTCCTCTGTGTGTTGCAAACCTTTGTCATCGCGTTCTCCAATATCTTATTAAATGCTTCAAAAGTCCCATTGGCCTGAGGATGATATGGCGTACTCTTCTAATGATAAACTTGGAATTCTTCTATAAGTGCACTGATGGTTTCATTAAGGAAGTGCATACCACAATCGCTCATTAAAATAGAAATTTCACTATTGTTTCCCCTGTACAGTCCTTCATGGATTGTGCCTCCGCCCATCTGGTCAAATACTCGGTTGCGGTGATGATATACCATGCACCTGTCTTCTTTCATGGGGGCTGAATCGGTCCTACAAAATCAATTGCCCATTTTTTAAATGGTTGCAATGATATCTGCGTATTCACAGGCAGCTCATCTGTCCGCGATGGTCAGCCAATTTTCTTACATGCATCGCACGCCCTACAATATGCTTTGGAATCCTTGTGCAATGTTGGCCAACACAACTTAGCGCGTAAAATCTTCTGTGTTGTTGCTTTTCCTGCATAATGGCCTCCCACAGCCCCTCCATGGGCTTCAGCTAGGATATTGCTTCATTCAAAATCGGGCACATATCATCCCAGTATCTCGTCTCATCCCATCTTATACAAGTGACCTGTAATAATAGAAAAATATGTTGCACGCACCATCAATTCCTTCTTCTATTGACTAGTGTATCCTTCTGGAGCCATTCATGTGGTCAAGAACTGGATAATGTCTACAAAATGATTGTCTGCTATGTGCAACGTAAAGAGCTGCGTGTCAGGCAGCCCCTCCTCTAAATTTGTAGGTTCCTCTCTTGTTTCAATGTGTTACAGATGATATGGCCCTACATTCAATCACACTGGCTTCACAATTACTTAGAAATCATACTCTTGAAACAACAACAGTCATCTGCATACCCCCCCCCCCCCAACACAAGCTTGTTGACTAGGTACTTTAATGCAGAATGGCTTGTATACATCTTAAAGTGTCTGCCTAGAAGGTAATGTATGAACTTCTAGAGCACGTACACCATAGCCAACCCTTCGCGCTCTATCGTTGAATAATTCTTTTCAACCTTAGACAGCTTCCTACTCACAAATTCTATCGGGTGATCCAACTCTCCTTCACTAGCCTGCGTTAGAACTTCTTCCAATGTGATACATGATGCATCCACATGCACATGAAATTCCTTCTTCCAATCTGGGAAGACTAGGATCGGTGCGGTGACCATTTTCTCCTTCAATACATCCAGACTCCACTGACATTCCTCATTCCAACAGAATGTAGTGTCCTTCTTCAATAGCTTTTCCATCGGTACGGTAATCTGGGCATAGCTCTTGATGAACTTTCGATAGTATCTAGTATGACCCAGTTTTGTGAGCAGTTGTTTAACACTCTTTGGTGCCTCCAAGTTAATTATGTCGTGATCTTAGCAGGGTCCACCATTAAGCCTTGTCTGCACACTACATGACCCAGCAAGATTCCGAAAGGGATGCAAAATAAACACTTCTTCAATTTTAGTGTGATCTAATACCTCTGGCACGTATCCAGCATCAAGCGCAAACTAGCTACATGGCGTTTTACCAATCCAAACACTGTCCAATCATCAAAATATACCTCCAAAAACTTGTGAATGAACTCTTTAAACGCCATAATGATTACGCACAACAAGATTTTTGGCGCATTCTTAAGTCCAAAAGGCATTTCCGTATATTGAAAGCATCCCCACTCAATCACGAAGGTAGTTTTACTACTGTCTTCTGGCATGATATTTATCTGATGGTATCTAGAGAACCCATCAGTGAATGAATATGCTTCCTGTTTGCCAACATTATCCAATACCTCATCTATGAATGGAGTTGGAAAAGGATCATGTACGCAGGCATTGTTCAGCTTCCTAAGATCTACACAAATTCTTATTTCATCCTTCTACTTCTTTTCCTGAACTACCATAGGACTTAACCCATCGGACTCCTCCACTAGTTCAATAATACCCACTACCAACATCTTGTCCAACTCTAAGCGGACCTTTTCCTTGTACTTAGGATTAAGGCGATATGGCCTTTGCTTAACAGGCTTCGCATCTGGTCTCAACATTATTTTCATCACTCCCAAATCGCCTATGATGCCTTTTAAGTCCAAAAACTTGGTGGGAAACAAATCCTAATATTAGCAGAGCAACTCAGCGACCTTATCCACCGTAGCATCATCCCAATAGTCCCCTATCTTTGCAAACTTCGGCTCCGCCTCTGTACCAATGTTTACTTGTCTAGTTTTCAACGGCACGATGATATCTAGATTCTCTATCTACACCCCCTCAACTTCGTACTGACCTTCTGCCTCTGGGATATTAATGTTCCTTGGATCCTCATCTTCTTCTTCAGCAGTCACATTGTAGCACTCCAACGCATGGCTCAGCTGGATGGTCCAATCTAGTTGAATAAAATCCAAGGGATCTTTCGATATTCTGAAGATTGTTGCCTTGACCTCCTACAATGCTTCATCAATGCACTCAAATCCATCCTCAAAGTTGAATTTCATCATGAATCCCTGTCTCAAAATGTTCCACTCATCAGTGTCGTGGCGAAGCTCTCTTTCCAAATACCAATTCATTGTTATTACATCCAAAGTGTGACAATATGAATGCACCCACTCTGGTTGCCGCTCTGGTCCATAAGTATCAGTCCATTTTTCTAATCGATCGCGTGGATCACTCCTCCCATCACATTTCTCTGTCAATGCACTTTTAGGTGACCAAACTGAACCCTCATCATTCTTTTGTATTCGTGCCATCCATCTAAATTTCCTTTATGCATACCCAACCATCTTTCGAGTGTAGCGCGCAGCACCAAATCCAGTTCTTGGAAGTGATGCTTCTCAAGCACCTCCCTTTCAAATGCATCCAAAAATTTATCTACGTCATTTATACCATCATAATAAGGAAAAATCCTTACCTCTGATGATACACAGCATAGCATAGATACTTCATGCAACCTGTTCTGCCAAATATTTAGCAACTCCGCATGAATCTACTGAACTCCTAAAGCAGCATCTTGAATTGGTGTCTCATGCAATCTCATCACAATCTCCAAGGCTTCTGCCTGGGTCCCAATCTGTTGCTGCGATAAAGCAACCATTAGGTGAGGCAAGAGCAAAGCTACAAACCATTCACGGTGTTTTCCATCTGTAAGATTCATGTTATCTTTTCAAATCTTGCATTTCTGATCCAACTCCCGGGGTATCTCACCAAGCTTTATCATGATTTCCTTGAATCCAACGATTGATTGTGCTTCAGACTTGGGTCTACTGAATTCCTTATTCAGCACAGTCTAAATGTCTTCCAACGCAACTGTCGCGTTATCGGTGAGGTACTTAATGTACCATGTTAGCGCGCGATCCTGTAAAGAAGTAACCAATGTTGTTTTCTTCATCTGATCATCTGTAATATTCTGGGTTGTCCACACAGCCTTTGCAACAAACCAAAACTGGTCTGGGTCCTCATTTCCCAAGCCCTTGAAAACGGGAAAATTTATTGCATTCGCCATATTAAACAGTGGCAGAGGTGGTGGCAGTGTGGGCAAAGGTGTATGTTGTGGAGGTGAAGATGGAGGTGGTGTGGGCAGATGGGGTATTCGTAGGAACCCTTGCCTTATTAACTGGACAGTGCTCTGCGGTGAAGCCTGTGTTGCTCCTTCATCATCACTCAAAGGAGGCTCAATCAACGGGCTATATTCAGGGCTTGTTCTCCCTCTATCCTTGAATAAATTTCCACTTCGCATAGCTCCAAACATCAAGGTAATTTCATAACCCGCTTTTCACACAAGGTCATTTTAATCCAAGTATTCAAAGATCTTAAGTACTTACCTCATGGTTCTTTGAAGAAGTGTCGCTCTGCTGCGCTATAGCTGACCAAGGTATCGACCGCGAACTCTGTCACAAATCCTCCGATGACACAATCAAGCCAGTGATCAACAGTGCGTGTGATCTTATCTTAAGAGGCTTCCAAACTCCACACTATCTTCGGGGTCCACACTATTAGACTGTTGAGCCTCCACCTTCCCTGGTCATCTGCCAATTTAGTGATCCACTCGTATAGCTCGATTGGGAAGGAACAGAAGAAAATTTCGTGTATCTCTGTGTACATATACCTGTCCAACCATTGTTCTTTTGTCAATCGCGGATTTCTGTTGTTTTGCATCACGAATTCGTGGATCTTTCTATCCAACCACTCCTCAATTTCTTTCTTTGTTGGATTCCAGTGATGCGACATCACACATATATTTATGCAGATCACAGTCCCAACAACGGAACCATTTTTTGGCTTAGTTGGTCCTGGCCCAAGTTCAGAGTTAAGTTTTCCAAACAAATCCCTACAGTACTGACCCTTTCGGCATCAACCCGTAGAGTGTGGACTGAAATCTCACCCGAAGCAGTATGGGGGGATGTTGGAACCAAGTTTCTGCAGCCAGATATTAGCGTAATGTACTTTTGTGCCCTAAACCTACCTTCACGCAGATTGATAAGCCTCTAAGGCTTATCGATATAACTTCCTTTAACCAACCTCAAGACCTTCGTGAAGGTATACGACTATCTTTCGCGGACCCTAAACAGGTGATTCAACCACTTACACACCTCTGTAATTACCCTTAGTTTTGTATTTACCTATATCAGCTTAAGTGTTGATAACATTAACATGCAACAAGATATTCTTCACATAAACAGTTATTATTGCTTGCGTTCATATGATAATGTAAATCATGTAGAATCGCGCATCAATACAGTATTAATTCATAAACCCGTAATTCATCATAACATAATGGCGCATTCATTCATAACATAAATAAATAGGAAAATCAAAGGAATTGCTGGAATACTCTCTTTATTCTAGATTTTAGGCATCTGTGGTTCATTTCTTTTGAGTTTTGTCTCGGAGTATCCACAGTATATTCTCTTTACTAATGCTTTTTTTCTTCTTACAGACTCAAGAATTCCATGTGCACTCAGCTGCGGACTCTACTCTAGGCCTCTATGAAAACAGCTACAAATCCTCTCTTCTACTCTAGGACTTCTCTGCTCTTACTTCTAATGACCCATTACATCTTCATTGGTCTCTACTATTATGTATTAGACTCTCTAAAACTCTCCTTTATACAATCCCATGGTCCACGGACCATGGGTAGATCTACTAAAGCTGACACAACTTACATAAAAGAAGGGTAAAACCCTTTATGACACTTTACTATCTACGTGCTCCGCGACCACATCTTGTGGAGACTTTACATTCTTTACAACAAAACTTGGGATTTTTGCCCCAAAACTTGGGATTTTTCCCCAAAATTGACCCTAGGGGACCTTGTCGCAACAATATTGATTATGAATCTTTTGAAAGTTGTGAGTATAAATTGAAATCTGATTTATTTGATGTGGTAAGAAAGCATGGCGAGATGTTTCAAGAACCAAATGGGTTACCTCCCAAGAGGGGAATTCAGCATGAGATTCAATCGCAACAGGATGTTCCACTTCCGAACATTGGCATGTATCGCATGTCTATTATGGAGAGCATGGAAATCAAAAATCAAATTCAAGAATTGTTTAACAAAGGTATCATACACCCATCTACTTCGCCATGTGGTTCGCCCATTGTCTTGATGCCAAATAATAATGAAACTTGGCACATGTGTGTGGATTTTCGTGCACTGATAAACTATATATATATATATATATATATATATATATAGAGAGAGAGAGAGAGAGAGAGAGAGAGAGAGAAATAAAAATAAAAATAAAAATAAAATAAATAAAATAAAATAAAATAATAAATAAAATAAAATTAAAATAAATAAATAATAAATTAAAATTAAAATTAAAATTAAAAAAAATAAAAATAAATAAAAATAAATAAATAAATAAAAAATCACGATAAAGATTCGTTATCCACTCCCAAGAATTGATGATTTGTTTGATCAGTTGAGGTATGCAAAGTATTTCACTAAGTTAGACTTACAAAGTGGTTATCATAAAGTTATGATAGCTAAAGAAGACATTTGGAAAACTGCATTTAAAACTAAACAATGATTGTTTGAGTGGCTTGTTATGCCTTTCAGTCTTACAAATGCTCCAGCTACTTTCATCAGGGTAATGAATGATGTATTGAGACAATTTCTATATGATTTTGTCATTTTCTACTTAGATTATATTCTCATATTCAACAAATCAAGAGATGAACATGTCATGCATGTAAACAAATTACTTGATGTCTTGAGAAAAGAACAGTTGTTTTTAAAGATGTCGAAGTGTGAATTTGGCAAGACTTATTTAGTGTATTTGGGACACATTGTTGGAGAAGGTGAGCTGAATATCGACCCCTCTAAGTTTGAGGTCATTTTGAATTGGCCCAAGCCCAATACAGTTACAGAGGTAAGAAGCTTTTTAGGGGTAGCACAATATTGGAGAAAGTTTATTGCTAATTTTTCTTCCATTGCATCTCCATTATATGCATTGACAAGTGTCAAGAAAGTATTCCATTGGGGAGATGTACAGCAGAAATCATTTGATGCTTTGAAGCAAAAGATAAGTTCAGCACCAGTATTGGCTCTTTCGAATCTTAGACAACCATTCAAGATTCAAATGGATGCAAGCGATTATGCCATGGGAGCAGTTATGTTGCAGCATGGTAAACCCATTTCATTTCATTCTGAAATCTTTAATGGAGTTGTAACTAACTATCCCACATATGACAAATAAATTTATGCATTGGTACAAAGTGTTAAAAAATGGAAGCACTATTTGATGGGGAAGGAGACCATCATCCATACCGACCATCAACCATTGCAGTCACAGTCAAAGTTGCAGCAGTCACGGCATTTCAGATGGATTGGTTTTCTACAACAAATTCATTTGGTTAGCAGGTATAAAAAAGGGAATCTACAATAAGGTATTTGATATGATTTGAAGGCCTATTGTAAATTCATCTGTTATACTCAAGCATAATTCTGTTTTGCATGAAAGTTACATAGAAAAATATGCAAATGATAGTGACTTTCAAGAAGTATATGCAATCTTGAGTCAAGGAAATCAAATTGAAGAGTTATATTATCATGTACATAACAGTTTGTTGTATCACTTGGGCAAGTTATGTATTCCACGGGGAGAAAGAAACAGTATCAGAAGGGAGGCGCAAACTTCATTGATTGTTGGACAATTTGGTGTAGGCAAGATAGTAGTGAATCTTCAAAGGTATTGTCATTAGCCACGTATGTTGGATAATGTTTCTTGTTTCATAAGAGGATGTTCTTTATGTGTTACAAGTAAGCCTAGCAATAGGAAACTTGGTTTATACACTCCACTTCCTTTACCTTCAAGTCCATGGGAGACTATCTCAATGAATTTTGTAGGAGATCTTCCATTGACAAGGAAAGGTCATGACTACTTGTATGTAGTTATAGACAGGTTCAGAAAATGTGCATACTAACACCATGTAAGAAGAAAATTACAGTTGAACAAATAGCTCATCTTTTCTTCCAAAACATTTGGGTTCATTTTGGTCTTCCTACTGCTATTGTATGTGATTGAGATTCTCAATTTGTTGGGAATTTTTGGTCAAATTTGTGGAACATGATGGACACAAAGTTAAAGAAGAATACAGCCTTTCATCCACAAACAGATGGACAAACTGAGGTGGTCAATCGAACAGTTATTCATCTTTTGAGAGGATATTGCAGCAAACATCCCAAGTTGTGGGATGAACAGTTTCATTACATACAGCATGCATACAACAGGGCAAAGCATTCTTCCACAAATACGTCGCCAGTTAAGGCATGTTATGGGTACTTGCCAAGATCACCATTGGACTTCATCTTTGAGAAATATATCACCATCGATGGTCACAGTGACATTGATAAGGCAAGGAATTTCATAGATCAAATTCAGTTGATACATCATACAATGCAAGAACATCTTGAGAAAAGTCAAAGCAGCTATAAGGCAAGGCATGACAAACATCGGGTTGATCACAAATTTCAAGTTGGCGACAAAGTTTGGTTATATATTAGCAAAGAGAGACTTCAAGGGGAAGGTAAAAAGCTTAAACCAATCCGTTATGGTCCTTTTAAAATTCTGGAAAATATTGGTCATAATGATTTTAATCTTGATTTGCCTTCTTATATGCAAATATACTATGTTGTTAATGTTGAGAATTTGAGATTGTTTGAGCCTCCTTTGATTGATGATCAAGGAGAGCATGTTCAGCTTCCATCAATAGATGATTTTTTGCCAAAATATCTTGATGAAATTCAACAGGATCTCATACTTGACAAAAGAACTAGAAATTCGAAGAGCGGGGATGTCGAATATCTTAGAGTGGGACTCAAGGGACAAAAGCCTTCTCAAGCAAAATGGTTGAAGATCGAGAAGGTGAGGGAGTTGTACCCTCACCTTCTGAACAACTGATAGTATCTTTTGGGGTCCAAAAGGATTCTAGTGGGGAGGAATGGTCAAGTGCTCAGTATTTAGCTCAAAAATCAAAGTTCTCAGAATGGATCGAAACTTGAAGACCGCATCCATCTCAGAAAAATGATCCTAACACAACTCGTTTTGTCAAAAATCGAGTTCATATGAGAAAGTTATTGTCTTCTGATCGCTTTGCTAAACAGGCGAAATTTGCAACAACAAAAAATGCCCAGTCACTACACAGTCTGCAGTCCGTACCACTGACATGGAAGGTGACTAGGAATGGTCAAAAATGGTCAACGCCGAATCACTGGTGGACAAGTGGCATCGTTTTATTGGGTTGTACAGGTGGTGTGTTGGCGCATTCTTATTGGTTTATTTTTGGACCAATGGAAGAATGCCACGTGGAAATCCCGGAGGCCGCCACGTGGCACCTCCCAAAGGCCTTGACTGTCTATACAGTGGAATCAAATTTTGGTTGGAGGTCGGGTCAAATCCACAACCTCCGGCTCACTGTCCGCGCGACTTTACCAGCGCCTCTATCAGGTGGTTCTTACCATGTATGATCTTCATTTACATTTGAAGTTCAACGGTTATGGGTTAGCGGTTAGGGGAGGGCTAACCCTCCCCATGTGAACACAAATATGCAAAACACAACAGTTATGGTAACACGACGTTTCTAGCATATCGTTACCGCGACGGTTAGTGTCTTTACATGTGAACGCAATGGGGGTTACATCAAACGGTTTATCCGACAAACAATACACCAACACCACAACTATCAGTGTCTCGCATGTGATCGTAAAAGAACAACGTGGTTAACATCAAATGGTCAACACTCTAATGGCTCCAGCTCGAACGGTTAATGCGATGTTAACCATCGCATGTGAACATCCCATCAAAACCGTTGAATGTTACGGTTTCAGTTAACGCTAATTGTGGGATTATATTAATTATTTGGTTTTAAAAATTAATTAACTGCAGTTTAATCTAGCAGAGGTTTTGGCGGTGCCCCAAAAGTTCGGGCCTGCCTCCAGATTTAGCGGGGCTAACTGGAGATATTCCAGAATTAGAGAAGAAATTGTAGGAAAAGACTGTATGAGTCATAGAGAAGGTAATTTTCGACCAAATTGAATTCAGAAAGAGGTGTTCTTGGCTAATTTGGACATTCTAAACACATTGGTGTAGGTATCACGAGCCATAGAGTTTTGTATTACATAATTTTTCCATATTAATCTAATACAGAGGTCCAAGCCATCGAAGATGGACTAAAGAGATGTAGCCCAGGAGGGGTGAATTCCTTCATCAAAACACTGTGTTAAAGTGTCTCTTTGATAATTGGTTGTACTTTGAATGTCTGTTGTTCAGTATTTATTTTTGAAGGTATTTTGCTCATGAATCTCATTTTAAACTTAAGGAAATTTACCTGATTACATACACAAACAGCTAATGAAACCTCAGCACAAGAAGCAATAAGAAAGCATATGTTTAGAAATATGTAATTGTTATTAGCACAACAAAACTAATCATACAAAAACATATCACTCATCTCCTTCATTTTATCTATGTCTCTCCCTTGTCACTCCCTCTATCTTTCCACCTCTAATATATATATATATATATATATATATATATATATATATATATATATATATAACAAATTGAATATTATATTAAATTTAATATTGTATTAATCCAAATCGATTAAATTAAATAATATTAATATTATAATAGATTGAAATATTAATATTATAATATCATAATATTAATACTATATTTATATTAATATTTAATATTAATATTAATTTTTTAATATCAATACTAGATTTAATGATGGTTTTTTCAAGGGATGATAACAAAATTTATAGGAAATCTACATCAATAATTTCAAATATTAAAATTTTGATGTGGAAATATTTATGTCTTTAAAGACTTTAATGTGTCCATAGAATATGGTTTTTCCTTTTAAAGATTCATTTTACAAATATTTAATTAAAAATATATATATAAATATCTTGGAGCGGGATTTTGATTCCTTGTGTTGAATTAACATTTTTCCTTTGATTTAAGAAATGGTATTGGCTTTAGTAAAGAGTAAATATGTTTAAAATTTTACCTAATTTGGAAATTTAATGTGGTAAATTCTTTTTGTTAAAGGTAAATTTATGATCCATTCAAAATCATGTATATGATAAAGGAATTATTAAATGGATGATATAATTTATTATCCATTCAAATTATATAAATAATACATAGTTATATTTTAATAATTAATCTTATCCCATTAACAAGATTAAATAGTTATATATACTGTAAAGATTCAAGTTATATATAATTTAAGATTCAAGCTAATGTTTTGGTTGACATTAGCGAAAATTATTTTTATTAATTTTTGATAACGTGGCATATTTACACATGGGGGCCATACTCGGTTGTAGAATGTGCCTCTCGGCACAACAAGGAACATTTACAAATTACTTACTACCCGACCTTCTCACAATCCCTTCTTCTTGACTCGTTTCAACACAAGCCTCTACACCCCACTAATTGTATGGACATACCAATATACATTCGGCAACATGAAGCCAAAGGAGATTTTCCTTTGTGAGACAATTGTCCCCATTCTAAACTAACTGATTACATTTGCAAAGGTCCAATTGGCCATAAAACGCCAACTCATTCAACAAACTAACAACCTACTAGTCTCATATTCATCTAGAATAGAGACACTTGGCTCTACACTAAATTTCAGCTAATTCTAATTTATACAAGTTTACAATTAAAGGGAAATTTATTTCCCCTTTGGAAATTTCAAGACCCCTTTTGGGGTCTTAATCAAAATGGGCTACCCATGGATGATGCTCTTGCATCAATATCAAATAAACTTATCTAATTGTCATGAATAAGCAATATACAAATATATATATATATATATATATATATAGTTACCTGATCCCCTTGCATCCACATATCTTACCTCAATCTAGAGCTAGTATGCACATGTGATTCTTTTTATAAGAAATAAACAATGTTAGCTATATATATATATATATATATATATAACATTACCAGATCCCCTCGCATCCATATAGATTTCAATCTAGAACTAGTATGTACGTGTGATTTTTTTTTATTGCACTTGGAAAACCATCAATAACATCATATAACATAAGTGATTTCATCATATAACCATGTATTCATTTTCAATATTCTATACCAACACAAAGTTATAAAAACACAAAACATAAAAGATATATATATAAACCTCTACCAATAAACAAACCATATTAAATCAAAAATCTAAATCTCACCCTCCATAAATGTATTTATCAACCAATAAAATCATTCTTTTAACTAAAATTCCTTCACATAATAACAACATATAAACCAAATATAATTAAAAAAATAAGACAATATCACATTAATGATTTTCATATACTTATGGTGGTGCAATAACAAAATATATGCTCACACACATTTTTTAAATAAACTTCTCATTACCAGTGCTCTAATTCATGAACTTACTTGATATTCAACTCCTCCACAATTAGCCTTAATTTGGAAATTAGTTGAATAAACCACCAATTTTAACCCAGGCTAATTATTAGACCATTCAAAGCCTTACTTAACTCAGAAAGGTTGGCCAATTAGTTTAAATCGAGCTAAACATACCTTTCAAACCCAATACCTCAGAGGGGTTGGCATTGTAATGGAGAACAACCCTTTTCCAATATTTCGGAGGGTTGTAGTGGCATTTAGTGGAGAGCAACCCTTTATTGAAAGGGTTGTAGTGAACTTACTGCCATCAGAGTAAACATCATTAGCAAACCCTTATAGAATCATATACTTTTCTCAACAAGTGACTAGACAAAGTGTTCAACCTTTAAATATTCAAGCGAGTTGCCTATAGTGCTCAACTTTTTTAAGACAAATGCGAGGCTTGTATTGAATTAAATAAAATCCCTTTCAAACTTAACGTTAGCTTCCTAGTATAGGGGCATGAATGCTTTACATCCTCATGGAATATCATACTTTATACATACAAAAGTAAAGGTTGCATTGAATCGAATAAAATCGCTTTCAACAGGGGAATAAATCCTTTATATAATGTATAACATGACATGTCCACATGACATGTCCACAAAAGGTCAACAATCTCAACTTTATGTTTCTTTCTCTGGAGGTTTCTATTTTTTACCATATAATATTGAAATATATAATCTCAATTTGACCATACAATATTGAAATGTATAATCTTAATTCCTAGAAAACACCATATTATTAATATAAGTGTTGTAAATACATATTCAAATACATGCATACCAGTATCAATTTTAAAATGAATGTGGGGCAAACCTTCCTAGGAATGAATTAAGAAATAGTAATGTTAAATTTATCCTTCTGGCAAGATCTTTTACATGATTTTATTGTGTAAACTAAGATATGCAGTACACCAAAAAAATAATAACTTTGATTTGCAGTACAGAGCAAATATTCTTTCACACTATGGCTCATTGAGAACATCAAAATAGCTTGTGTCTTGCCTACATTATCCTTTCTTTCCTATCAAGATTCTTTTTAAGGGGAAAGACACCGTTATAATATTCTCATAACAAAAACTTAAAATAACTTATTTGTCATGGGTTGAAATATTCTCAAGAAACTCCTTAAGAGGTTCAATGATTGTCATTATTCTTTCTAAGGGAGAAAACACTATTATAATATTCTCATAACAAAAACTTAAAATAACTTATTTGTCATGGGTTGCAATATTCTCAAGAAACTCCTTAAGAGGTTCAATGATTGTGATTTTCCTATTATATTACTCAATCATTGAGAACGAGATAGTGTTAGGTTCAAACAACACCAAATAATGATATTATTTTTATATGATAGAAATCACTACCTAACTATAACATTCAAAACAATATTTTGTTATTAAAATAATGTAAAATCTTTAATGGTAAACATCAAAGGGAGATTGTTATTAAAATAATGTAAATTCTTTAATGGTAAACATCAAAGGGAGATGAAATAAAGTGTGATTGCTATCTTCATAGTTGTTAAATATTTGAAGTTCCTATACCCTCAAAAGGAAATGAAGTGTGCTATGGGAATGGTAGAATGTTGGTGAGAGTTGAATATTCATTCCAAAGTGTTAACCTGTTTGGAGATTATAAAAAGGAAAAAATTATTTAAAGTATTGAATGGCATAAATTATATATTTATACAATTTTATGATATAAATTTTGGTTTTGTTAAATTAAATTATATAAATAAATATAAATATTTTATAATAAAATATTTAATTTTACATTTAAGAGAAACTTATTTTATATACTATAATAATAAACAGTATAATAATATTAAATTTATATTTAACTATTTTAAAAAACAACTCAATTTACATATTAATTTTTAATTTATATTTTTAAATATAAAATATTACCCCATTAATTTTTGATATAAAATATTAAGTAAACAAATTGAATCATTCTTGAAATGCTATTAAAAATATAGAATTTAATAATCATGTAGCATTGTTATAAAAACTTTTCCCAATATATCCACCTCAAAGAACTCGATTGAGTAATTAAATTCTTCCCATGTGTTTGTTGATATTGTTCCATGTATTTTTTTCTTGGATTTATACATTTTAAACATTTAAATGTATATATATTTATATAATTAAATGTATATATATTTATATAATTATTATTTTTTCCTAAATAATAAATTTTTATTTAAAAAGATTATAAAAAATATATATATAAATCAAATAACAATAAGTCAAATCTCATTAAACTCATGGTATATATATTTCAATTTTATATTTATATATTTAATTTTTAAAATTAATTAATTATATATATATATATATATATATATATATATATATATATAATTTTCATTTTTATTTTATAGAAGATAAGTTGATAAATTAATAGTAATTTATTAAAATTATTTAACCCATGATCCATGTGTTTTTATATTTAATTTTTCAAATATTTCAATATTTATATTTATATTTATATATTTGATATCTTCTTTTTTTTTGGTCTATTTTATATTTTTTTGTATTTTAAAAGATAAGTTGATATATTAATTAGTAAAGTGACCATTTATAAAAATCTCTTCAAACTCATATTTATACATTTATATTTTAAATTTATATATTTAATTTCCAAAAAAAATATTTATGTATTGAATATTTTCTGTTTATTTAACAAATGACACATTCTAGTCAGGAAAAAAAATCCCCTTTTATTTTAGAGAGGATAAACTGGTATATCAATCAACCTATCAATACCCTTCCAAACCCATATGTGTATTTAATCTCTTAAAGTGACATTTTATCAAAATTCTCTCCAAACCAATGTTTATACATTTCTATTTTAAATTTATATATTTCCATCCCTATATATATATATATATATATATATATATATATATATATTATTTTCTTATTTTTCGCTCTTTTTCCTTGGGGAATAGGGGAGTTAGCCGCACCTACAAATGATATTAATACTACGGTTGCTCTAGCTTTACTTACGTCAGTAGCATATTTCTATGCAGGTCTTACAAAGAAGGGGTTAGGTTATTTTGGTAAATATATTCAACCAACCCCAATACTTTTACCAATTAACATCTTAGAAGATTTTACAAAACCTTTATCACTTAGTTTTCGACTTTTTGGAAATATATTAGCTGACGAATTGGTAGTTTCTGTTCTTGTTTCTCTGATACCTTTAATAGTTCCTGTACCTGTAATGTTCCTGGGATTATTTACGAGCGGTATTCAAGCTCTGATCTTTGCAACTCTAGCTGCAGCTTATATAGGTGAATCCATGGAAGGTCATGATTAAATCACTGTCCAATCAGACAGAATATTTTCGAAGTATCGTACCAACGCATGACTTGATATCTATGGTAGAAGCAAATCAGATTTATTAGTAAAAAGAGCTTGGTAAAAAGATTTAAGATCAGTTAACTACTTCTGTCCATTAGATCTCCAGATAGAGTGGATCCGATTGGTCCATTTGTATAGAAATATGATAATAGGATCGAACAGGTTCACTAATCGGAGTTGTTTGAGTAAAGAATGTACCGGCGTAGAACGATTAAATTTTTGTTCCCATTAAGGGGAGGATTTTTTCGAACGTGTTTACTTTGTATATAGTTCGTTTCATATATTAATCCATTTATATTGATTATAAGCCTTATAGATTATATGGATTAATATCACATCTATAGATGTGATATATAATGACTTATAGGCTCTTACGCAATCTATTCTCTCTCCGTGATAAGAATTCATATGCCCAATAAAATGGAATCTTTATTTTGAATATTATGAAGAATAAATCTTTTTATGATGAAATATTTGCATAAGGGATACCCTATTCGTTGATATTATCACTTTGATATCATCAATAAATATTTTTGTTCTTAGTTGTTCGGAAGAAATCGTTCCATAATTTTACAATTGGTGAACACTCAATAGATGAAATTGTCGTATTATCAACTATTTCCCAACCTTAGTAAGAGGATATTACCATGGATCCCTTAATTTCTGTTGCTTCCATTATTGCTGCTGGATTGTCTGTAAGGCTTGCTTCCATTGGACCTGGTGTTGGCCAGGGCACTGCTGCGAGTCAAGCTGTAGAAGGTATTGCGAGACAACCAGAAGCAGAAGGTAAAATACGAGGTACCTTACTGCTAAGTCTAGCTTTTATGTAAGCTTTAACTATTTATGGACTAGTTGTGGCCCTAGCGCTTCTATTTGCGAATCCCTTTGTTTAATCCTGAAAAAAAAAAAAAAAAAAAAAAAAAAAAAAAAAAAAAAAAAAAAAAAAAAAAAAAAAAAAAAAAACATCCCTACACCTCGTCATTACATTAGTATTTCTCCAATAATTTACTTGTTAAACTGCAGGAGAGACTGATCTGAATAATTAGCAAATGAATTATTCTTCCTATAACTATACTTCGGTCGGAAAGATTCATGACGCGTGCGGCAGGGAAGGGAGTGGATAGGGCAAGCAAATTCTTTTTATCCGACCTGGGACTAAGTTAAGTATCCCAAATATTATTATCCAGAAGTAGATATGATCAAATAAGAAAATAACAAAATTCTGTAGAACATATCCTTATCTATGAGGGGAGAGCGTATGAAAAATGTAATTGATCCTTTCATTTCCTTGAGTTATTGGCCTTCCGCTGGGGGTTTCGGATCAAATACCAATATTTTAGAAACAAATATAATAAATTCAAGTGTGGGGCTTAGTGTACTGATCTATTTTGGAAAGGAAGCGTGTGCGAGTTGTATATTCGAATAATATGGCTGGGCCCAACCAACTGCACTTTGGAGATAGAAAAGTGCATAATCTCAACGAATTACTTCCGAATGGGGAATAGCGAAGAACTATAGCATTTCGTAATTGATTGGGAAATGAACTCTTAGTTTATAACAACCAATGAGGGAGGACCACTAGAATGGTTAAAGCTGAACTGTTTGTAGTCTAAGCACAACTAACTGGGTATTCTTTCCACCGCTGTGTCAAGATGAGATGGATTCAAAGGCATAGTTGGAGATTGATCCGATATATAACATTCATATCAATGGAATAATTTGATCTATTTACTGAAAAATAGTCCCAATCTCCCATCCAATTTTAGTTCCAATGCTGAACTGACAACCTAAACAGAAGGGAATTTATTCGATAGAACAAAAAGGAGGAGGCACAAATTAATTGATTGAATGGAACGATTCAATTTTCATGAGGGAAGAAGAGGAGAGAAAAGGGGAAACAAAAACAACATAAAACTTTCTTGATAATTGCAAATCCCTTTTGCTGGAAGAGCCCTTTGGAGATCTCGGTCTTTTATAAATTGATTCTAATCTTCCATAAACGGAACGGAAAGGGCAAGCTTGGTGTGAAGGTAACGTATATGTTCCTGGGGAATAAAAAAGAACTGAGTAGGAGAGCCGAATGAATTGAAAGATTCGTGTTCGGTTTGGGAAGAGATTATGAATTAGTGAAATTTGTGAATAGATAATCTACTTTCATTAAGTAATCTATTAGATAACCGTAAACAGAAAATATTGGAGACTATTCGGAATTCGGAAGAACTATGTAAAGGAGCTATCGATCAGCTCGAGAAAGCTCGGGCTTGCTTAAGGAACGTGGAAATGATAACGGACGAAATCCAGGTAAATGGAAACTCCCAAATAGAACGAGAGAAAGAGGATCTCCTCAATACTGCTTCTGAGAATTTGGAACAATTAGAGGATCCCAAGAATGAGACGATTTACTCTGAACAGCAAAGAGCATTTGACCAGATCCAACAACAAGTTTCTCGCCAAGATTTACGAAGAGCTATAGGAACTTTGAATAGTCGTTTGAATACTGAGTTACATTTACGTACGATCGATCACAATATTGGCCTGCTTAGAACCATGATGAACACAAATGATTAGTTGTTATAGGTCCTATTTCTCAATAGATAATTAAAAAGGTTAATGACCTATTTCTGAACAGATAATGAATAAGTGCTAATGGGAAGTATTAGACTCGACGAAATTAGTAGTATTATAGGGAAACAGATCGAACAATATAACAACGAAGTAAGAGTTGGTAATCTTGGCACCGTACTTCAAGTAGGAGATGGCATTGCTCGTATTCATGGTCTTGATGAAGTAATGGCAGGGGAATTAGTGGAATTTGGAGATGGTACAGTAGGCATTGCCCTAAATTTGGGATCGGATAATGTTGGATCTGTATTAATGGGCGATGGCTTGATGATACAAGAAGGTAGTTCTGTGAGAGCAACATGAAAAATTGCTCAGATACTAGTAAGTGATGCGTATTTGGGTCGTGTTGTAAATTCTCTAGCCCAACCCATTGATGGTAAGGGTAAAATTTCAGCTTCTGAATTTCGACTGGTTGAATCTCCTGCTCCAGGTATTATATCAAGACGTTCCGTATATGAACCCCTTCAAATGGGGCTTATTGCTATTGATTCTATGATTCCTATAGGACGTGGTCAGCGAGAATTAATTATTGGGGACAAACAGACCGGCAAGATAGCAGTAGCTACAGATACTATTCTTAATCAAAAGAGTCAAAATGTAATCTGTGTCTATGTAGCAATTGGTCAAAGAGCTTCTTCCATGGCTCAGGTAGTTAATACATTCCGAGAATGTGGCGCAATGGAATATACCATTGTGGTAACAGAAACTGCAGATTCTCCCGCTACATTACAATATCTCGCCCCTTATACAGGAGCAACTTTGGCTGAATACTTCATGTATAAAAAACAACACACATCAATCATTTATCATGATCTGTCCAAACAGGCACAAGCTTATCGACAAATGTCTCTTCTATTAAGAAGACCACCTGGCCGAGAAGCTTATCCGGGAGATGTTTTCTATTTGCATTCCCGTCTCTTGGAAAGAGAAGCTAAATTAAGTTCCTAGTTAGGTGAGGGGAGTGTTACTGCTCTACCAATAGTTGAGACTCAAGCTAGAGATGTTTCAGCTTATATTCCCACTAATGCAATTTCCATTACCGATGGACAAATATTTTCATCGGCCGATCTATTCAATGCCGGGATCCGACCTGCTATTAATGTGGGTATTTCTGTCTCTAGAGTAGGATCTGTGGCTCAGATAAAAGCTATGAAAAAGGTAGCTGGAAAGTTGAAATTAGAGTTAGCTCAATTTGCAGAGTTGGAAGCTTTTTGCACAATTTTCTTTTGATCTTGATAAAGCTACTCAAGATCAATTGGCGAGGGGTCAACGATTACGTGAGTTGCTCAAACAATCTCAGTCGGCTCCTTTGACTGTAGAAGAACAAATAGCTACTATTTATACCGGAAAAAACGGATACCTGGATATATTCGAAATAGCACAGGTGAGAAAATTTCTCCTTGGGTTACGCTTTTATTTGATAAAAAATAAACCTCAGTTCGGAGAAATTATACGTTCTACTGGTACATTTACAGAAGAAGCGAAAGCCCTTCTGGAAGAGGCTCTTAAGGAACATACTGAACTTTTTTACTTCAAGAAAAAAATTGAATATTTGATCATTTGGTGGAATTATTCATAACAGTAAAAAGAACTAAAGAATTTGTTCCATTCCAATCCAATACATTGCACAACAATTTATAACAATTGAAGAGTATTACGTCCAATAGGATTTGAACCTATACCGAAGGTTTAGAAGACCTTTATCCTATCCATTAGACGATGGACGCTCTTTTTTTTCTCTTCCCTTTTTTTATTTGAATTCCCTTTGGCATACATTGTCCCGATCTACCTTTTTATTCACACTGAGGTTATAGGATAGGAAAAGAATGGAATCTATTTCACATTAATTGATTTCGAGTGAATCGTGAAATTATGTTAAATAATTAATCACTTTATATCTACCTATTCTATATCTATCTAGATAGATATAGAATAGGTAGATATCTGTTAGCGGGTAGCGGGAATCGAACCCGCATCGTTAGCTTGGAAGGCTAGGGGTTATAGTCGACATTGATTATTCGATGTCTCTAATTCAAAACCAAACATGAGAATTTCATGTCATTCGGCTCCTTCATGGGAGATAGAGAGTGGTATGAGGGAAGAAGCGGAGTATTTATATCAAATCTTTTTGAAAGGAATTTTCAATTCCCTTCTTTCTCCTCTTTTTTTTTCTAATAAAAAACTCTAATTTATTATCGTACCCATGGCATCTACGTCAGTTTATTCTCTTTTTTTAGTGAAGGGCCCAAAATCGTAGAATACTTACTCACTTTCTAGATGATCCTGATAGAAAGATAAATTTGAAAAGTTTAAAATAATCACAAATCTTTCTAGTTACTTCGTTCCCTATTTCTACTGATTTTGATCCCTAGGAGAACAAATTCCACCGAGCTCGAACGAAATGCCGATAACCCAAGTAAACCAAAGGCATAGTTCTATAGCTATTCAGCTTCAACCTGGGGTCCTTCCATCCATAAGTTGAAGGTTTAGTCACGATGAAAAAATATCTTCCCCATAGATCTGTAATTTATCTAACCTTTCAAACATTCTGTGTCGCTATCTTGGAACCAAAAATGTGTTTATCTTTCATCATTTCAGACCCATATTACGAGAAGGTACGCTATTCCTGGGTATTGATAGGGAAGGTTTTGAACCTATCTGGAAATAGAGCTTTAGATGGATCAAAGATCCATGTAAAAGATCCTTCAACTATTCGAGTTGATAATGTAACGAATCACACTTTTACCACTAAACTATACCCGCCACGATCTGATTGTAACATATGGATCGATCTTTTGTCCAACCAATAGGAAGATGAGGAGTTATCAATCAACCTCTATTGAAAGTTTATATCAATCATTACCTCGTTTTCATCATTACAATGAGCCATCTCCGGAGATGGCTCATTGTAATTATAGATTACCTTTGCGAATTGCTGATAAAACAATAACTAAAGGGCCCAATACAACCATCAGAGTCAGAACAGTGAGCTGCGCAATAACTTCTAGATCCATTTGGTTTTCTTTCACCCTCCATCGACTGAATGTATGAATAAAATGTTGTCGGGATCAATCACTTTTCTTCTATTTTGTCTTCTTCAGACTCCTACCCATTGGTGTAGTTTCGATCAGGAACCTATGGCCTTGAGCAACTGATATCTTTACAATAATACATAAAATAGATAGAGAACCCTTCAATATCTAGATAATAAAATTTGATACTAGAGAGAAATAAATGGACTAATCCATGTAATGCATTTAATCAAACTGATTGGGGAGGGAATGAAGATATGGTAATAGAGGTTCAATTTTTGATAGCTTTTTTTCTTGCTTTTACAGCAGGTATTCTAGCTCTCAAATTAGGTCAAGCACTGTATGACTGATTTTTTTTTGCTTTTCTTGGCTTGGCCATCGGCCAAGAAAAGCAGAAAAAATCAGTCATACAGAAATATTTTTAACGAAATGAACAATACGATTGACTGGATTGTTCTTTATCCAACTGAATAATGGCAATATTCATTATAATGTCGATACAATCTGTACATACTATGGTATACACCTTTACTCCACCATTCATTTTGTTACACATGAACTCTTCCATCTTGGAGAGATGGCTGAGCGGACCAAAGCGGCGGATTGCTAATCCGTGGTATGGATCATCCTTAGTACGGATCATCCATACCGAGGGTTCGAATCCCTCTCTCTCCGTTTGTCCACTATTGATCCTGAAAACGAATAACCCCGAATCTTTCTACGGAACGGAAAAGACCCATTAACCTAGAGACTTTTTTCACTATTCTTTACGTCCAGGATTACGTCCTGGATTGTTCAATAGAAATCCAAAGATAAAAAGAGAAATGAAAAATACCACTACTGCGTAAACGAACAGCTTAAGAGTAAGCATTACATAATCTCTGGAATCCTGATTATAAGTACAACAGAATAGATCATCAATCTTTGTACCATATATGGATACTTGAATACCAAACAATAGTATTATTGTTACAAATCACGAAATTATTTCTCTAAATCACGTGTGAAAATCAATTTGAAAGAAGGATATAATTTTTCTCTTTGTTTTCAAAATGGTCTTTTTTCCCTCTTATTTTTTTGGATCAACTAGATATTTATTGAATATTTATGAAAATAAGTCATTGGTGATCGTATCAATACGTGACCCAATAGCCCGATCCGAAGTGAGCGGTGGGATCGGAAGGAATTGATGAAGGTGAGTGGAAAAGTTTTTATCCGGGAGCAGATAAGGTATCTGAATCTGGTATCGTCGGGTGGAGCAAGGATAGAACTTCTGTCACAAAAAAATGGAAAGAGTTATACAAAAATTGGATCAATGACAGCGACCCAAAAACTTGAAAAAGAAAAAAGGGGATACTTTTTATCGAAAACTTACAGCAGCTTGCCAAACAAAGGCTAAGAGAAAAGAGAGAACAGGAATAATTGGCATTACATCGACAATTGGATCAGAAATTGCATAAGCCTCAGGTAATTTTCCAAAAAAGGTATTATTTGAATGAATAAAGGCATCATCTAGAAAAATATTGAACATAACTGGCATTTTTATTCTCCAATAAAAATTAGGGGGGGGGTAAAGCCAGAAAAGTCTTTGATTGATCGAATCGATCGAAGCTCTTCGGCAAGTTTGACCGGACTTGGGGTTGGAAGGGATGATTCTTTCATACATACAACATTTTACCCAATCTAATAGAAAATGATCAATGAATGGATATTCTTGTCCCTTTTTCTGTTTCTCCTATTATGTCCAATTCCATCAATAACCTATTTTGTTGAAATATCCACAAAAAAATTTTCCCCAATTGAGATCTGATCTAATGAATCTTGGATACTAATGGGTTGACAAAAAATTTGATATAAGTATTCATTAGCATATGAATAGGGAAATAGGATGGGAATGGGGCGTGGCCAAGTGGTAAGGTAGCAAGTTTTGATCCTGTTATTCGGAGGTTCGAATCCTTCCGTCCCAGGCTTATTTCATTGGCTCCTGTTTTCCCTTCCTTCGCTCTTCCCTTTTTTCTTTCGTAAAAGATCCAACTTTGTTTTCCTTTTTATCATAATTTAACCATACTTATCAAAAGGGAATGTGATTACAATAGGGAAGAGATAAAGGGATATATCTGTGGTGCAAGATGGGAATACGGATCAATTTGAGATAAGGTTCAATTTATGAAATTAGCCCATTGGATGTATGCTGGTCCTGCTCATATTGGAACTCTACGAGTAGCTAGTTCATTCAAAAATGTCCATGCCATTATGCATGCTCCTCTAGGAGATGATTATTTTAATGTAATGCGTTCTATGTTAGAACGGGAAAGAAATTTTACTCCTGCAACTGCTAGTATAGTAGATCGTCACGTACTAGCACGTGGATCTCGAAAAAGAGTTGTGGATCATATTATTCGAAAAGATAAGGAGGAAGGTCCCGATCTGATAATATTAACACCTACATGTACCTCTAGTATCTTGCAAGAGGATTTAAAAAACTTTGTGGATAGAGCATCCATAATCTCCGATTGCAACATCATTTTTGCAGATGTGGATCATTATCAAGTGAATGATATTCAGGCAGCGAATAGAACTTTGGAACAGGTAGTTCGATATTATTTTGAGAAATCCCATACATTGGATCAATTTGTAACAGATGCACCTTCTGTAAATATAATTGGGATTCTTACTCTGAGTTTTCATAATTGACATGATTGTCGTGAGTTGAGACGTTTATTAAAATATCTGGACATCAGAATTAATCAAATAATTCCTGAAGGAGGATCTGTAGAGGATCCGAAAAATTTACCGAAAGCTCGGTTCAATTTAATTCCTTATTTTGAAGTGGGCTTAATGACAGCGATGTATTTGAATAAGGAATTTCGAATGCCTTATGTATCTACAACTCCTATGGGAGCTGTAGATATGGCCGATTGCATCCGACAGATAAAGAAATCTCTTGAGACCTTGGCGGCTCCTATTTTATCGAGAAAAAGGGTTGATTACGAATCCTATATCGATGGACAAACTCGATTCGTTTCCCAAGCTGCTTGGTTCTCAAGATCTATTGATTGTCAGAATTTTACGGGGAAAGAAACAGTCGTTTTTGGTGATGCAACTCATGCTGCTTCAATCACTAAGATACTTGCTAGAGAGATGGGAATTCGTGTGAGTTGTACATGTACTTATTGTAAACATGATGCAGAATGGTTCAAAGAGCAAATTAAAGATTTTTGTGATGAGATAATCATCACAGATGATCATGCTGAAGTAGGAGATATTATCTCTTGCGTGGAACCCTCTGCAATATTTGGTACTCAAATGGAACGTCATATTGGTAAACATCTTGAAATTCCCTGTGGAGTTATTTCCGCCCCAGCTCATTCCAAAAATTTTCCTTGGGATATCGACCCTTCCTAGGTTACGAAGGTACTAATCAAATAGCTGATCTAGTTTATAACTCATTCGCTCTGGGTATGGAGGATCATCTTCTAGATATTTTTTGTGGTCATGATACGAAGGAAATAATGACTAAATCCTTATCCGTGGATATTAGTCCAATTTGGGATCCTGAAAGTCGGCAAGAATTTGGTAAAATCCCCCGTTTTGTAAGGGACGAAGTAAAAAGAAATACAGAAAAATTTGCACGACGAAAGGGCATTTTGAACGTTATTGTCGAGGTAATGCACGCAGTTAAAGAAGCATTAAGTTAAGTACCTAATAAATATAAATTAATTTATTACATTGAGTGTATTCTATACAAAAAGAGTGGATCTGATTCGATACCTATTCCTATCATATCATTTGAGTTAATGACTATTCATAATCACGTCTCGAATCATGATTCGAGATCAGGGAGGAATCTTCAAAACATCGTCTGAAACGATGCAGTAGTTTACATAATGGGTTTCGTGGATATGGATTATGACATCATTTCATATTCGGATCAGATGCCCTTGGCTCAACATTATTCTTATTTTATTATATACTCTCCAAGTAAATCTCGTTTCCACGTGACCCCATTTTTAACCCTGAATTGGTCGGAATATTCAGACTTTTTGACTTTTCGTGGAGGATTAAATCTAGTAACGGGGGGTCTGTGGTTGACCGATACTGCGCATCATCATTTGGCTATTGCAGTTCTTTTCCTGATATCCGATCATATGTATAAGACCAATTGGCGCATTGGCCATAACCTCAAGGACCTTTTAGAAGTTCATAAAGGTCCATTTACGGGGGAGGGCCATAAAGGTCTTTATGAGATCTTAACTACCTCGTGGCATGCTCAGCTAGCTATTAAACTAGCTATGTTAGGATCTTTAACTATTGTTGTAGCTCACCACATGTATTTGATGCCTCCCTATCCATACCTAGCTATTGATTATGCTACCCAACTCTCTCTGTTCACACATCATATGTGGATTGGTGGGTTTATCATAGTTAGCGCTGCTGCACATGCAGCGATTTTTATGGTAAGAGACTATGACCCAACTACTCAATACAAAAATTTATTAGATCGCGTTCTTAGACATCGTGATGCAATTGTATCACACCTCAACTGGGTATGTATATTCTTTGGTTTCCATATTTTTGGTCTGTATATTCATAATGATACTATGAGCGCTCTAGGACGTCCTCAAGATATGTTCTCAGATATTGCTATACAATTACAACCTATCTTTGCGCAATGGATACAAAACACTCATGCTTCAGCACCTGGTTCAACAGCTCCTGGTGCAACAGCGAGTACCAGCTTAACCTTGGGAGGTGGTGATTTGGTGACAGTAGGTTCCAAAGTGGCTTTGTTACCAATTCCATTAGGAACCGCAGATTTTTTGGTACATCACATTCATGCATTTACTATCCATGTGATTGTTTTAATCCTACTTAAAGGTGTTCTATTTGCCCGTAGCTCCCGTTTAATACCTGATAAAGCGAATATGGGTTTTCTCTTTCCTTGTGATGGACCTGGTAGAGGAGGAACATGTCAAGTATCTGCCTAGGATCATGTCTTCCTTGGTTTATTCTGGATTTACAATGCAATTTCGGTAGTAATATTCCATTTCAGCTGGAAAATGCAGTCTGATGTTTAGGGTAATATAAGTGATCAGGGAGTGGTCACTCATATTACGGGAGGAAACTTTGCACAAAGTTCCATTACGATTAATGGGTGGCTTCGTGACTTTCTATGGGCACAAGCCTCTCAAGTGATCCAATCTTATGGTTCTTCATTATCTGCATATCGTCTTTTATTTTTAGGTGCTCATTTTGTTTGGGCCTCCAGTTTAATGTTCTTATTCAGCAGCCTTGGGTATTGGAAAGAAGTCATTGAATCTATTGTTTGCGCCCATAACAAATTGAAGGTTTCTCCTGCTATCCAGCCCATAGCCTTGAGCATTGTACAGGGACGTGCTGTAGGAGTAGCTCATTACCTTCTGGGTGGAATCGTCACAACATGGGCGTCTTCCTGGCAAGAATTATTGCAGTAGTATAAATGCTAGGAGGATTTGAAAAGTATATGGCATCAAGATTTCCAAAGTTCAGCCAAGGCTTGGCCCAAGACCCAACTACTCATCGTATTTGGTTCAGTATTGCGACGGCACATGACTTTGAGAGTCATGATGATAAAACCAAAGAACGCCTTTATCATAAAAAAAATTCTTCCCACTTTGGTCAGTTGGCAATAATCTTTCTGTGGACCTCTGGTAATTTGTTCCATGTGGCTTGGAAAGGCAATTTTGAAGCATGGGTACGTGATCCCTTACATGTAAGACCCATTGCTCATGAAATTTTGGATCCTCATTTTGGTCAACCAGCTATAGAAGCATTTACCCGAGGAGGTGCTCCCGGTCCGGTCAACATTGCTTATTCCGGTGTTTATCAGTGGTGGTATACAATTGGCTTACGCACTAACGAAGATCTTTATGCTGGAGCTCTTTTCCTACTATTTCTTTATGTCATATTTTTAATAGTGGGTAGGTTACATCTACAACCTAAATGGAGACCAAGTGTTTCATGGTTCAAAAATGTCGAATCCCGTCTCAATCATCATTTGTCAGGACTCTTCGGAGTCAATTCTCTAGCTTGGACAGGGCATTCAGTTCATGTCGCTATTCCTGAATCAAGGGGAGTGCACGTCAGATGGGATAATTTTTTGGATGTATTACTGCATCCCAAAGATTTAGAACCGCTTTTCACAGGTCAGTGGAATCTCTATGCTCAAAATCCTGATTCTAGTAGTCACTTATTCGGTACCTCCCAAGGGGCGGGAACTGCTATTCTAACTCTTCTCGGAGGATTCCATCCACAAACTCAAAGTTTATGGCTGACTGATATGGCTCATCATCATTTAGCTATTGCATTTGTTTTTTCAATTGCTGGTCATATGTATAGAACCAAATTTGGGATTGGTCACAGTATGGAAGATATTTTGGAGGCACATGTTCCTCCAGGAGGCCTATTAGGACGCGGACATAAGGGTCTTTATAACACAATCAATAATTCTCTTCATTTTCAATTGGGTCTTGCTTTAGCTTCTTTGGGGGTTATAACTTCCTTGGTAGCTCAACACATGTATTCTTTACCCGCTTATGCATTCATAGCACAAGACTTCACCACCCAAGCTGCATTATATACTCATCATCAATACATTGTCGGGTTCATTATGACAGGAGCCTTTGCTCATGGAGCTATATTCCTCATTAGGGATTATAATCCAGAACAGAATAAGGATAATGTATTGGCGAGAATGTTGGAGGAGAAAGAAGCTATAATATCTCATCTTAGTTGGGTTATTTTATTACTAGGTTTCCATACCTTGGGACTTTATGTCCATAATGATGTTATGCTTGCTTTCGGTACTCCAGAAAAACAAATCTTGATCGAGCCCATATTTTCTCAATGGATACAATCTGCTCATGGTAAGACGTTATATGGTTTCGATATACTCCTATCTTCAACAAGCGGTCCAGCATTTGATGCAGGTAAGAGCTTATGGTTACCCGGTTAGTTAAATGATATTAATGATAATAATAGTTCGTTGTTCTCAACAATTGGTCCTGGAGACTTTTTGGTTCATCATGCTATTGCTCTAGGTTTGCATACAACTACATTGATCCTAGTTAAAGGTGCTTTGGATGTGCGTGGTTCCAGGTTAATGCCCGATGAAAAATATTTTGGTTATAGTTTTCCTTACGATGGTTCGGGACGGGGTGGTACTTGCGATATCTCGGCCTGGGATGCTTTTTATTTAGAAGTTTTCTGGATGTTGAATACTATTGGATGGGTTACTTTCTATTGGCATTGGAAGCATATAACATTATGGCACGGTAATGTAGCACAATTTAATGAGTCTTCCACTTATTTAATGGGATGGTCAAGAGATTATCTATGGTTAAATTCTTCACAACTTATTAATGGATACAATCCTTTTGGTATGAACAGTTTATCTGTTTGGGCGTGGATGTTCTTATTCGGGCATCTTGTTTGGGCTACTGGACTTATGTTCCTTATTTCCTGGCATGGATATTGGCAGGAACTGATCAAAACTCTTGCATGGGCCCATGAACGCACGCCTTTAGCTAATTTAGTTCGATGGAGAGACAAGCCAGTAGCCCTTTCCATTGTTCAAGCACGATTAGTGATTACTATAAGAGATCAACAAATATTGAGAGCTAAGAATATGGAGCCATTCCAGTTTATGGCTCTTTTTCTTCCTGGAAGAGGAAGATCTTTCTAAAATGAATTAGAAAGAATTCAATTAGAAGATTAGAGGAGTTGAGCAAAAAAAATTCCTTGATAAAGAGAAAGAACAACCTAGAATTTCTAAAACTAGAATGGATAGAATCCTTTCTTCTCTTTCCACAAATTCTACGAATATAAGCACAAATTTTCATATTTGTGACCCTCCAATTTGCTCATATTACATTTTGTTTCCTGAGACAAAGAGTCTGTTTCATCTGTGATTCTCGATCCCTATCAGATGTTTAAAAGGTGATTCAATCGTTTGAAGATTTGTTGCTAAGTCTATATATTATACGTCCTTTGGTTAAATCATAAGCACTTAATTCGACCTTGACCCTATCTCCTGGTAGTATTCGTATGGAATTACGTCGAATCCTACCCGAAATATGAGTCAAAATCTGACATCCATTATCTGTTAGAACTCGAAACATACCGTTGGGGAGTGATTCAGTAACCAAACCTTCCGCATGGATCAGATTCTGTTTCTTCATCGAATCTCCTCCTCTTTTGATTCAAAAACTTGACTAACGTGCTTGGATGAAGATGAATGGCGTCTCGACTTGCTCCGACTTTTCATACTATGGGGATATCTTACAGAATAAATATTTTTGGACAACATTTGGATTAATTACCATACATAACATAAAATTTCTCCTCCAATTTTTTTTTGTCGAGCTTCTCGATCCATCAAAATTCCTTGGGAAGTAGAAAGAATTATGATCCCCATTCCACCTAGAACTTTTGGAATTTCTCGATAATTAGAATAAATTCTCAAACCGGGTTTGCTGGTACGCTTTGACGTGGTCATATATGTCCTTTTCTTCCTTCTCCGATATTTTGAAGTCAATATCAAAAAATATTTTTGGCCTTCCTGACGTTCCCTAACATCTTCTATAAAACCTTCTCGTAAAAGGATCCTTCCAATGTTCTTGGTAATATTAGTAGTTGTTACTCGAACCGTTCCTTTTTCTACCATGTCAGCGTTTCTTATAGAAGTAGTTAGATTGGTAATAGTATCATTACCCATGACGAACGAATTCTTAGGAATTCCTGGTCTCGATATAAAAGGCATGTTCGATCTTCTTTGAGGAATATGCCTGAGGTGCAATGTATTTAATTGATCCATGTACCATTTGATGAACCTTAAGTCAAAGATTCTTACAAGATCTATCAGTACTTATAATACTTCGGGAGCCAATGAAACTATTTTCGTGAAATTCAATTGTCTCAATTCCTGAGCAACCGGACCAAAAACTTGAGTTCCTTTTGGATTTCCTTCCTGATCAATGACAATGGCTGCATTGTCATCAGATCGTATCATCATTCCATAGTCACGTTCAAATTCTTTACAGGTGCGTATAACTACAGCTCTAACTACTTTCGATTTTTCCAGGGGCATGTTAGGTACTGCTTCTTTAATTATAGCAATGATAACATCACCTATAGCGCATTTACTATTACTTGCTCCTAGAACTCGAATACACATTATTTTTCGGGCTCCACTGTTATCTGCTATATTCAAATAAGTTTGAGACTGAATCATTTTTCCTCCAAAATATTTTTTACCTCAGCAGATAACATGAAAAAAAAAGGAAGAGTTCTTACGAACTAGTAATCTTCTTCCACAAGAAATAACTCTTTGATTCTGTATGGATGGGTTGGGTTAAGTAGTAACAAATTGATTACGTATAGGCATTTTGTATGCAGCTATTCTAGCAGCTGCTCTAGTGACGGTTTCGGATACTCCACCCATTTCATAAAGTATTTGACCTGGTCTGATGACAGATACCCAATATTCGGGAGATCCTTTCCCGGAACCCATACGTGTTCCTGCAGGTCTCATTGTAATAGGTTTGTCGGGAAATATACGTACCCATATTTTTCCGCCACGACGGGCATAACGATTAATCGTTCTTCGTCCAGCTTCTATCTGCTCAGATGTGATCCAAGCGGGTTCAAGTGCTTGAAGAGCGAATCTACCGAAACAAATGCGATTATCGCGGTAAGATACTCCTTTCATTCTTCCCCTATGTTGTTTACGAAATTTTGTTATTTTTGGGTTATAGTCGATGGTTAATAGTATTTTGATCCCATCTCTAATCCAGAACCAGACATGAAAGTTTCTTCTCATCCGGCTCCTCGTGAATAATCAATGTGTAGATAAATGAGTCTATATCTATGCATTACACATATTGTATATAGAATCTAATTTACAGGAAAAATAACTCTTACATTTCCATCCAATGTCTTAATAAAGAATTTCACAAGCGAATATTTACTCTTCCATTATTTGCTCCATGGGGTCGACTTACCTATAGACTCCAATGAGATTAATTGGTTTTTGGTTTATTTCGCCATCCTATCCAATGAATGATTAAGATTCCTATATGATCTTATGCAGTCATAGGTTCCATCGTTCCATAGCTTCTATCTAAATGCCCAGGTATTCCCTCCGCAATGGAGCTTTCTTTTCATCTGTTACGGAATCAATTTCCTTAGTTTCCATCGACCCGAAGCTCTTTCTCCTTCATAAAATTAATTCCTTCAATCTTGCTTGAATGAATCAGGATGATTCTTATGCTTTATCACACTGCTTTTTGGAGGGTAGTTAATGAACCATACAATATTGGGAGAATATTTCTCCTTTTTCTTCTTTTTCCGCACTACCAAAAACCTTTCTCACTTCACGAGAGATCAAAATATCATTTTTTCTCTCGTGGAAGAAAGTATTTACGAGGTGATAGTATCTACCCATAGTTATTGGATCTTGGCAATCTGAAGCAATGAGTTAGTCTCTAGTTTATTTACAGAGACCAATCCGTTCTTATTTCGAGTTCTCCATAACATAACTTCGGAAAAGAATGAAAATCTCGATTCCAACGAGTCGTACAACTCTGAGTGCGATAGTAAGACCATTTAATTGACCTATGCCTGTTTGAATAGCATCAGGTAAACCTGTCTCTATTTGATAGAAAGTGATATGATCCTTATAAGATTCATCCTCAGAATTAAGATTATCAGAATGAGAAGGTTCATTCTCAGAATAAAATTGAAGAACATCTAGAGTGTACATGTCTTCATCCATAGGACGCCAAGTGTCACGATCAATTGGAAGTTCTATTCTATCTGAACTATTCATTTGCAGATAATATCCACATTCTTTACAAACACTTTGATTCTCTCTCAAGAATCTGAGATATAGCAAGTTCTCGCAATTATCGCATTGAGCCCATAACTTCTTAATTTTAGCGTAATAAATACTTTTATTCTTGTTTTTCTCCATCTCATTGGCATCCTTACTATCCCTTTCGACCGAATTTTTTAGTAATGCAGTTATTTTACGCTTGTCTTCGAACCACTCCTTTATAGACATAGAGTTTTCCTTCCATATAAAGGTGAAAATTGTTACTTTTCCTATCTTATTTTGTATGAAGAGAAGTCATATAAGTATAAATACAATGATGAAAATTCAAAAAAAAAAAAAATCGATCTTATTTCACTCGGTTCATTTAACCTTGAAAAATAATAAATTTGAATATAAAATTTGATTACAAATTAGGTTAAGGTTATTGTTATTTGATTATCAAAAAAATTGGAAAAATTATTTGTATTATTCATATTATATAATTGTGCATTTGGTTCACAAAAAATACATTACGCATTACAAAGCTAATCCATCAAAATTTACCAATTGTTTTTTCCTTTCTAACAGGAATACATGATTTTCGTGAGGAGAATATATCTTAGCAACAAAAAAATGTGTTTTGTAGGTGGTTACTTTACAAAACTACCCCAACAAAAGACAAAATTTACATCACATAAATCTATTAGAGAATTTTTGTAATAGACTTCATCCACCATTAGGAAATTATAATAGGCATGATTTGGCCATTAATCATTAATTTACCTATATTTAACTTACACCCCTAGATAGCATACTTGTCTACTTGTTTGTTGAAGTCTCTTAAGACATAGGAATATACTTTAGATGGATATTTTCCATAATTTTATTAATTCTTTCATGTTATTTTACTCTTTTGATTTTTTTTATTCTTTTATTGATTAGGAGAGAATATCACATAAGTGTAAGTGTATCCACTTGATGTTTTTTCAGTAACAAACTTATGTCCCTAGTAGAAACTATATATCTCTACTTGATTATTTTTCATATAACCAAGACTCCATAAATGTCTAAAATATTTTTCTTTCTAAAAATTATAAAGTACTTCTACCACATATGGAATTTAAGATTTAGATTTTAAAACCAAATTACAAATTAAATTATAATAATTATTATTTAGATAGAAATTATTTTAAAATAAAAATAATTAAAAAAAATTGTAATTATTTTGTTTTGTACTCAAATATATTGGAAAAGTTTAGTTATTGATTAGAAATGGTGTAAACCATCATAATAATATATTATTCATTTTATAAATTTTAATTTAATTTGTTTGAACACCATGTGATATAATGAATATTAAATATATTTTTATATAACGAATATTAAATATGTTATTTAAAATTGTGAAAAAAATAACTATAAATAAATAACATTTTTAAATTATACTTATTTATTTAAATATTAAATTTTACATCTAATTAATTTTAAATAATTATTTTATTAACTTATGATATTATATTAATTTTTTATATATATAATTATTGTATTAACTAAGTTTTAGGGGATAGTTTAATTGGTCGAGCTCTTGTTTTAAGTATCTTGTTTATTAAGAAGTCACGAGATCAAATATCCTAGATGTCTTTGGGGTTATGCCTAACATATTGGGCCGCCTTTGGATGGATCTACGTGGATTATTGCATGCGGACGTAGGGTCCGCTCACTGGCCGTGAACAATGGTTGCCTTAAAATAAAATAAAAAAGACCCAAGGGATAGATTAGTAGGTCGAGTTCTCGTTGCTAAGTACCTTGTCTATTGGGAGGTCACTAGGTCAAATCTGCTCAACACCCTTGGGGTTAGACTCTGTTAGTTTGGACTATAGGTATATCCCTTTGAGTTGATCTACTTAAATTTTCCTATGAATATAGCGACCACTCAATGTTCGTTAACCACCCTTACAAAAATTATTTTATTAACTTATGATATTATATTTTTTTCTCTTTTATTTAATAAATTTTCACTATAATTTTATTTAATTTTATACATACACATTAAAAATGCAATTTTACGCAAAAACCTCTTTACAATGTCCCAAAATTACAAAACAAAAACGCACAGATTTCAATTAAATATCACTTTGATAGAGATATAAACTATAAAGCGAAAAACTATTTATAAAATACACAAAATGAATGTTCTTACTCTAAGTTGTCATAGGTCGTTAAAGTTGTCACACGATGGAAATTTAACTTTCAAACTCTTGAAAAAGTGCATTAGTAGACAACAAATATTTATGTAGCAATGTAAAATATATACCTTTATCGGAAGATGATATATCATAATTTTAGTTGAAAAAAGATTAACAGATCATTACAGAAGTAAAGAAAGCTCGATGATCAGCAAAATTCAATCAAAAAATCTCAAGAAGAGGATGGTCTAGCATGATCGCAACAGAAGCTCTGAGGTGTATTCCTGAAAGAGTATCAAGCCCGGGGTCACAGAGCATTTGTTATCATAGTTTAGTTTCAGGATAAAGACTTCGGGGATAATGGCTTGGAGTAGCTGTTTAAAATATCCCGTCGAAAATTTAGATACATTGACAGATAATTTGTCAGCAATGGTTCAAAAAATTTGAAACGGTGGCATTGACAAATCAAATGCCAGTATTATGTTTTACTTTGTTTTTTCATGTTTTAGCCATCAACTTTGGACACGATTTTCGAATAGCTAGAGACAAAATTTTCAAAACCAAAAGAGGTTTTGTTGGTAACAGTCTCATTTGAAAAAACGTCTTTTAGTTTTCACACAATTATAACGGTTTGGAAGATTCAAAGGAATATTTGAGGCATATTTTTTAGATTTTTGCAAATTGGTTTTTTCTAGTTTTAGCCATTGTTTTAAAAAGAAGTTTCCAAACAAATAGAAATAAATTTTTAAAAACCAAAGGAGGTTTTTTTAAGGAAAAAAAAAATAATAATAACAAAAAATTATCTCATTTTTTTACACAACTATCATGGTTTTGGATATATGAAGGCATATTTGGACCCTATTTTTCAGGCATTCGCGAAAAGGCTCATGGATAGTTGTTGATGAGCCACCTCATCAATTCGACTTGGGGATTAGAGCTTATCATCTCTTTGATTGTTTAAAAGGACAAACTAAAGATAGATGAGGAGGTTTTCATATCCATTTCTTTTGGATCTTGATTTATTTTTGATATTTTATCAAATTTTGTCATAAAAACTTCCAAAATTTGTGGATCTCAAAACTGATGCAATTTTTATATAAATTAGATGGTAAAGACAGACCAAGGGTTAGGTTTGGTTGGAAAAACTATTGTATATTGCATGTTTTCTAAAATTTAAATGAGGGAAATCTAGTTTACAATAGAGATTCTTGTGTTGAGTGATTTGAATGTCTTTTCCGTTGTTTTTGATTCCTTTCTGCATTGCCATTATGTATGATGTTCTATGACTGAATAATAGTACATAAATAGAATTCATAATTTTAATGCTTTGTTTATATTTTCAGTTGTCCACAGTGTTTTGACTTATGCTTTGTAGAATTCATCCATGTGATGCTCTTATAAGTATACTTTTATTTAATATTTTGCCTTCCATCTAAATAATTTGAATGTTGAAATTATCTCAGCTACCTTGCCTCTATTGAATATTTTAGTGTAATTTCTCATTAATCCAAACATTTTGACTCCATGCCCAATCGGATCCAACTAAGCCTTACTAGATTTTCAAACCTTGTTTACCAAATCTGACCTCTAATCTTTCAAGCCAGCAATCATATTGCTCAGATTCAAGAGGGAGCCCCCTCTAGTTGAAAAGAGGTTAGTTTTTCAACCTAAAGTCGGTTTGTGGTTTCCTTAAGAGTTTCCTTTTACAGCCAATGAAAATTTTAGCTGATAACATTTTGGCATCGTTGATTGGGAGCGAAGGTGAAATCTTCCCTATAAGAACAAAAAAGATCCAAGCGAAGGTGAAATCTTCCCTATAAGAACAAAAAAGATCCAAATTTAACCATTTATGGTGAACAACGATCAAACATCATTGAGTTGTACATCATTCACCTAACGACTCCATTGTCAAACAATCCAAAGTTCAGAATTATCATGGCAACTCCATTATCCGAAGACTCAGTAGCCTGAAGACTTTCTTGGCGTCTCCAATGCTTCATATGGATCATGGATATGCAAGGTATGCTTCAATGAATCGTTCTCACATTCCTGGTTTTCCAAATTGTATTCCTCACATAGATTGGCAGATATATCTGCAAAGATTTAAAGGTCAGGATGACGATGACGTTGCTCTTCATTTGATTAGATTTCATATGCATGTACAAAAGCTTGGATTTAAGTTGCATGAGAATTCTTTGTGAAAATGTTCATGGTTTCTTTGGAAGGAAACACAAATTATTGGTATGAGAAGTTTCCCTCTAGTAGCTTGTATTTGCTTGAAGGTTTTCATTTAGTATTTTATGAGCATTTTAAAGAGTGTTACCTTTCTTTGTTGCTGGTCAAAAATTGTTATGCACATGTTGAAAGTGTCATTAAACATGTGGAAAACATATATGGTGATGAGGAGTTGATGGATGAGTACATTCTGTTGGGTGTGGAGCCTGATTATCTTCAGTATTTAAAGGTCTCAGCCGGAGGTATACCCCAGGAAGACTGTACAACCCTCCACGCCGGGGGGGGGGGTGCGGGGGGGACTTGTCCCCCCCTTCCCCCCCCCGCGGGGGTTCAGGGGAGGCGAACCCCCACCATTAGGGGGTTTGGAGACCAGCGGTTCCCCGGTCGAGGTTCGGGGGCAGCGCCCACGAAGCTAAAAATAGATGTAAAATTGCCTTGTAAAAGTCTATTAATTTCTAGTCAATCTGGGCCGTTCATTAGGCGGATGATCTAACGGTAGAAGTTATGTTTAACTTAGGGTTTTTTTCCCTAGAAGGCAACCCCTCACTATAAGAGAGAGGAGATTGAGAGCGAAGAGGGTGTTACAGCAGATCTGTTGTAGGTTGTATCTCTTCAGTTTGCTGGATAATATAAAAGGAAGGACTGGTTGTTTCTCCATGGACGTAGCCCAAACTAGGTGAACCACGTATATCTGTGTCTCTCTTCTTTTATGTGTTTTCTGTGTTTATATTTCTGCGATATTTTATGTGTTCCATTGCTCCGTAATATATAATTTTCTAACACATTCTAGAAGTTTTGCATGAAACCCCTTTTCAACATCATAAATGGAAATTGAAAGTTATTTGTCATACTCAGGAGATTTTTCAGCAAACAAAATTTTCTCCCTTGGCTGAAAACAAAATTGATTAGGATCTTAGTGAGCACAGTCATGTTCCTTTTTCTGTGGGTGATAAATATATGCAACAAGTTGATCAATTTTCTTGTGATCATGAGTGTGAGGACAGCCATTCAAAATTTTTTTCAGCTCATTCATTTTCAGAATCCTTATGTGAAAATCAAGGTTTTGACATTACATGCATTGAAGCTTTCCAATCTTTTTTCAAGCCACTTACCCAAGCAAATAGACATGAGGGTTCATTTTCAAATGTTTCTCAAACACGTAAGATTTTTTGTTCATCTGATTTTATTCAAGAATATACAGATCATGTCCTTGTTGTGGATGATGAGAATGATGAACTTTTATCAACCATTTTATTCGAGGGTGATCAGTTTCAGCACATAGACAAACCAGCAGTTCGAAATGAGGTTTCTTTTCCGGCTTTTGATCATCAAGAAGAGCTAGTGTTTCATAATTTTGATGATCCTTTAGCCAGCTAATTGCGGTCATCAGAGAAGGTGGAGATTGTGTTATTCAATAGCACACGATTTTGATTCAAATTGGAATCTGGGTTACAACCTTTTTATGTTTGTAGTCTGCTCACGGAAGGTGTGAGCAGAATGCCAGCTAGTAGCCATCTCATTTCATGGTTACACTAGAAATCATGTATCACTTGATTAGGCAGATACTTTCAGCAGTTTAGATTAGGAAATGGTGTGTAATAAGCTTGTTGGCCAAGCATTTATTTTCAACCTGCAATTTCAGTTTGTTTTGCAATGTGATTGTTTGCAGCAATGTATAATTTTTAGGTTTTGAGAATGAATTGGTTTGAAGATTTGGGAGCCGCCCAATGAATAGGCACCTGGTCTACAAGGGTTCTTTGTTGCCTCTTAAGGTAACAGCATCCCCGTTGGAGCCGGTTGTTATCACAATTAGTTTTAGGATAAAGACTTCAGGGGTAATGGGATGGAGAAGTTGTTTAAAATTTTTGACAGAAAATTCATACACTCTGACAGATAATTTGTCAACTCTGGTTTAAAAATTTAAAATGGTGGCATTGACAAATCAAATTTCAACACTCTATTTTACTCATTTTTTTTCTGTTTTAGTCATCAACTTTGGACATGATTTCCGAACATTTGGAAATGAATTTTGGAAAACCAAAAGAGACTTTTTTTGGTAACAGTCTCATTTAAAAACCCTCTTTCAGCTTTTACATAGGCGTAATGATTTGGAATATTCGAAGGAATTTTTTAGGCTTATTTTTCCAGATTTTTGCAAATCAGTTTTTCCCTATTTTAGCCATTGTTTCAAAAATCAATTTTAGGACAAATGAAGATTATTTTTTGAAAATAAAAAGACATTTTTGAGGTAACGAACTAATTAACAAAAACCTCTCTCATTGTTTACATGAAGATGATTTTTTAGCAATTTGCCAGAAAAAAAACTCATGGACAGTTGTTGATGAGCCACCTCATCAATTTGACTTGGGGATCAGATCTTATCCTCTCCTTGATTGTTTCAAATGACAAACTAAAGATAGATTAGGAGGTTTTCAAATCCATTTCTTTGGATCTTGATTTATCTTTTATATTTTGTCAAATTTTGTAATAAATTTTTCCAGAAATTGTGGATCTCAAAATTGATGCAATTTTTGTATAAATTAGATGGAAAAGACAGACCAAGGGTTGGGTTTTAACTGTAAAAGCTATTGTATACTGCATTTTTATGAATTTTTAATGAGGAAAATCTGATTTTACAAAAGAGATTCTTGTGTTGGGTGGTTTGAATGCCTTTTTCCTTGTTTTTGTTTCCTTTGTGTGTTGTCATTATGTATGATCTTCTACGACTGAATAAGAGTACATAAATAGAATTCATAATTTTTATGCTTCGTTTATATTTTCAATTGTCCATAGTTTTCAGACTTATGCTTTGTAGAATTCATCCATGAGATGCTCTTATAAGTATATTATTTATTTAATATTTTAACTTCCATCTGAACAATTTGAAGATTCAAGTATCTCAATTACCTTGCTTGTGTTGAATATTTCAGTGTAATTTCTCATTAAGCCAAACATTTTGACTCCATGCCCAGCGAGATGCTACTAAGCCTTTACCAGATTTTCAAACCTTGTTTACCAAATCTGACCACTAATCTTTCAAGCTAGCAATCCTACTACTCAAATTTAAGAGGAAACCCCTTTTACAGCGAATGAAACCTTTAGGTGATAACAGCATCCACGCTCAGATAGTTCGTCGGCAACTCTGTTTTGCTCACAAAAAATGTGAGTGAAGGAGATTTTTTGGAAGGACAGAGTCAAAAATATGATCCTTTGTTTCCAATTGTGAAGAACCGGGGTTTGTCAATTTCAACACTCATTCACCCAATTAACCACTCACTTGGAATCCCCAAAATGGTGATCTCGATCAATTCGATCCACTTAGCACAATGAGGACGCCCTATAATGCCAGTAATTCATCCCTAGTATTTGAGCATGGCCCACTGTGCCAAAAGAATCTGAAATAATGAGAAGGGTCCAAGTGGATCACCATGTCGCTGCCATAGGAATCGAGGGAGCTGGATCCATCAAAGAAACTAACAGGAAATGCAGTCCATAGATCCTTCTGGAGGCGAGGAGGGCGAGGAGTCTGAATAGATGTAGAAGAAGATTCCTTGTAGAATGACACTATAGAAGAGCAAGTCCTGAAAACTTTCGGTGGAATTGATTCAAAGACAAGAGCATTGAAAACCCACAAAATGCCCCACAAGAGAAAGAATGGGAGAGTCTTATCATATGGACTTAAGGAAATTACAGGTATATATTTAAATATTCATAAATAGGAAGTCATTACAATAATATTTATCAAGATATTATAACACATCATATTATTAATGGAGAATTGAATTTGGTGAAAAAAATAACAACCATTTCACCAAACCACTAGAAATAATCTCAATTATATATAAGTAATAAATCTTCTTCTTCTTTTTTTCTTCGGGTGTGGTTCACGGATACCCATGGTCACTGGGTAGCCACTACGTCCATGGTACAACACTAAGGTAGATCGATCCCGAAGGGGATTACATCCCTTGACCTATTTACTGACCTAAACCCAAGAGCTTTCAGGAATTGACCCTGTGACCTCCTGATTGGCCAATTGAGCTAACTCTTGAGACTGTAATAAATCTATTAATATAATAAAATGTAAATATTTATTGACAAATAAAAAACATTTTAAATATTATTACATTATTTTAAAATTAAGAATTAAATACCTTTCCTATTTATATTTAATAAAATTTTGGATTAATAATATTTTAAAAATTAAAATATTTAAAAACATAAAATATATATAATATTTTTATTTATTAAATAAATAAATAATTTTTAAAATAGGAAAAAAAATAAATAAAAATAGTTATAACCGTCGTAGTAAATATATAAAATAAAACATTGATACTAAATATATAATATTGACCAATGATAATAAGAATCAAAACATGTTTTTTTCCATGTAACAATGGAAAATCCACTTAATTGATGCAGGATTATCAAGAATGTTTTCTTAATTGATGCAGGATTATCAAGAATGTACTCTCGAGTATGTTGAATTTAATATTTATAATAAGTTATGATATATTAATTTTGAGTAATAAATTTTACTAGATTTTTTATTCTTAATTAAATAATATAAATTATAACTATATATTATTATATTAATGTAAATGTTAATGAAATATATTAATGTAAATGTTAATTTCATTAGATTAAATAATTTTTATCAAAATTTAACAATAAAGATATATAAAATCTTCCAAAACCATCTATTGTCAATAGTACTTGGTACCTAAATCTTGTGATTTTCATAATAAAAGGAAACTTTTCATATCATGTATTTCGTATTGAAAGATTACAAATTTTGTATTAAAATGTTAAATTATCATAATTTTCAAGACAATGTTAAATTCATTGTAAGATGCTAACTGAATTCATTTTAAGACTGGGGCATTATCGTGGGGTTCCATTTACAAGTTTGTCATTCTTAATTTATTTATTAGGTTTTATAAATTATATTTAACTATTCACTTTACCTATTACGAGCATCAAATTTATATATGCAAAAAGGTGGGATTATATATATGCAAAAAGGTGGGATTATATCTCTGTGTTACAAGTCTTTCTATTTCAAATTTATATAGGCAAGAAGACGGGTTTGCATTATAAGTCTTCCTGCTTCAAAAGTCCTACTAACTCTAAAATGGGTGGATGTAAGGGATTTGTGGAATAAAGCACGTGCAGAGGTAAGGCATGTGTCGAGGTAGAAGGAAAAGTTTCACTGCTCCACACATTGTGGGATCAAATTCACAATATTTAATTTATAATCATGTTGACAAAGAGACCTAGCTATTTAGACTTGGGCATAAATGTTAAATAATGAATTTGTTGTACATAAATTAAGAGACCTAGCTATTTAGACTTGGGCATAAATGTTAAATAATGAATTTGTTGTACATAAATTAAGAACATGTAATGTAGATGCTACAATTTATACAAGGATTCCATCTTTTCACAAACTTTCAACAATTATGTATTATATAGTTTTAACAAAAGATAGTAAAATCTTGTCAATTTTGTATACATTAACACAATTAGACACAACAACCAACATAGCCACAGAAGCAAGAACTCAAACCAGATTTAAAATCAATACTATACATGGAACGCACATCTGAGACTCAAAACTCTTGTCGAATGTTTATATTCATATTGATCAACAAAAAAACATTAGATATAATATACAAGCTTAGAGTAGGGCTTGGGAAAGTCACAATCAATTAACACTTCTGCCCAATGTCATAGAATTTAGAGCAATACAAGATTTCATACAAAAACATATCTCATAATTCTTCACGACAATCATGAGCAAATTCAAAATATACAAAATAGGTCTAACCATACTACAAAAAAGTAATCGAGGATGTCAAATCTTTTCGATGTTGACAATAATATTGTCCATTGAAATTGTAAAGGTTCTAGTTATTGAGAATCATGTAATAAGAAAATAGTCTCTGAGATGTTTTTCTTTGTATTCTACAAATGATATCTGCATATGTTTTTGGAAGAACTGTTAAAGAAGATCCCTTGGAAGGGTGCAATCTAGCTTGCCATTTGCATCCTCGATTGTACATTGTTGGGTTGTGTTGTATTCTTTCCATGACTAGCCTATGTAGTTAACCGAGGGGTTAGAAGGGGGCCGGAGCCCCCCCTTCGTTGCATCGATTGCGTAGCAGGGGGAGTCACAGGGGGTTTGAGGGGTGTAGGTAACCCCATTCTATAGGGTCCGGGGCAGCGCTCCGGAAAATTTTGGTTTTGGACCCTATATTAGGTTGGGCGGACCTGGCTATGGTTTTGTGCATGTTTTTCGCACATGGTTTTGGATGCGATGGTTTTTGGTCCATGGTTTTGGACGCGATGGTTTTCAGTCCATGGTATTGAATCCTTCGGCATGTATAAATATGTATTGTAAGATTGAAAGAAACATAATGAAAAATCAAGCTGGTAGTCCTGGTTTTGGGATCCATGGGAAAATCTTTGTGTATATGTGTTTTAAGTGTTATGCTCTTGAATTGTTTATTTTCTATGTTTTAGAATTCATATGCAGGTAATTTCTGTACAAGGTTAAAACCTACATTTGGTATCAGAGTTTTTTTGGCTTCAAGGGGATGCCTTTGTTGCTGAGGGGTTTCACCACCAAAATCGATCCCACAGATCTCCCACTAAACAGAGTAATCAAGGATGTCAAATCTTTTCGATGTTGACAATAATATTGTCCATTGAAATTTTAAAGGTTCTAGTTATTGAGAATCCATGTAATAAGAAAACAGTGTCTAAGATGTTTTTCTTTGTATTCTACAAATGATATCTGCATAAGTTTTGGGAAGAATTGTTGAAGAAGATCCCTTGGAAGGGTGCAATCTAGCTTTCCATTTGCATCCTTGATTGTACACTACAAATTGTGTTCATAAGAAAATAATGTTTTTCAACCACAGTTTGTGCAATAAAGCATGTTATCTACTAGAAACTCCATTATTCTAATAAGTTGTTTACACTCGCTACAGAATGGCTTGTATGGGTGGGAAAAACATATCAATTGGCTTGAGGATTTCAGTAATCTGCGATAGTTGGTTCATTGATAAACATACATTTTTGTTAAATTTATGGTAGATAAAGAATGTAAGAAAAAAGAAAAAAGACCAGGGAAAGGAACAAATAATTGCCCAAAAATGAATAGAAGAAATCTTATAAAATGCTAAGATGCAATTGAAAACTTACCTGAACATTTATTTTTGTGAGAGTTTGTAAATAAGATTTAAGCTTATAAAAAGTCAAGATGAAATTGAAAACTTGTCTTCACGTTTGTTTTTGCGAGAGTCTGTAAATAATATTTTGTCGATTCATCATTAAGTGGATCAAAGAAACTCGATAGACATGTAAATATGCTATGTGATCCTTTTAAGCCACTTTGAACTATGTTTTTGAACATAAGCATGACTGTATTTTTACTTTTTATATATTTCTATAGTTCCATAATTTTTTGTCTAAACTATTTGTTAGCACTAGGTTTGTACCTTCCCAAAGGATCTAGATGTTTTGAGAATCAATTGACAGCTTCATTTAGAAAGAGTGAAGGCTTAAGTGTTAGACTATATTAAAATTTTATGTGAAAGGATGGCATAAGGGTTAGGAACATGTCAAAGAGTTTTATTATGTCACACCTAATGTTTTACCTAAGTTTTGCAGCCAATTGAATAAAGTATACCGAAAACAAGTGGTGCTACGAAATATTTTTGTAATGCCTATACAAGAATTTTAAAATTAAAAGTTTTCTAACCACCCTTTGAAGCATTTTAAGCACCCAACCCATTTTTGAAGTAGTTGAACTCATGTTAAAGCTATATGCACCATTTGGTGGACTTTCCAAGCATTAGAGAAGGTCTTAAAGTTAAACCCTAAAAACTGTAGTTATTTATAAAAAGGTCATTTCCAACATTCCCAAGCAACCATTTTACAATTTACATGAGAGATATAAGCAGTGTTTATAGCGTGTGACAAGGGAATTGAAGATAGTTGCAGTTGAGAAAAGTTGAAAAATGGGAAAATCAGGCCATAGAAATTTGCAGAGGCAGTAGGTGTACCAAACAAAGGAGAGAATCGCGACACAGTAAACTTGCAAAATGTAGACTACGCGTGGCTAAATAGTTGTATGAACTGGTTTAAGTGTTAATGACGTGGAACTCTGAAAGAGGCCCCAATCGCATCACTAATGTTCGTGCCAATAAGGAAAGGTGGCATTTGTCTCAAGGTTGGTGCATGTAGCGACCGTGGAGTCGTTTGGAATAAGCAGAGGTTCAAATCTTTACTTTGCCACCTGAAAATCGTCCATGCACTGGTATCATACACATGCCACGCCACACGATATCCACAGACCTTTTTTCTAAGAATCGTGTTTGTGATTGCATTGTCCAAATATGTCATCAATAGTATAGTATTTAGAATCAGATAGATTTTTATTTTAAGCTTTCTTTTGAGTGAGCTTTTCGTCATCTTTTTGTTTTTAAGCTTGACAGCTGGCAGCTGGTGTGCACATTCAGCAGGCAAATTGTTCACATCTTTGTTCACATCTATCGTGCAATTTCTGTTTTCTGCTTTTCCTGTTCTCTTCCACGCCTTGCTGCAATAATGTTTTTGTGCTCTTCCGCTTACTACTTCCATGTAATTTTCACCGAAAATTTCTTCAAAATTTTGATATGGATCACCGAAGTCTCAATTCAATAAATATTTTATAATAAAATATTTAATTTTACATTTAAAAGAAACTTATTTTATATATTATAATAATAAATTATTTATATATACAGTATAATAATATTAAATTTATATTTAACTATTTTAAAAAACAACTCAATTTACATATTAATTTTTAATTTATATTTTTAAATATAAAATATTAACCAATTAAATATACCTTTAGATATAAAATATTAAGTAAACAAATTGAATCATTCTTGAAATGCTATTAAAAATATGAAATTTAATAATCATGTAGCATTGTTAGAAAAACTTTTCCCAATATATCCACCTGAAAGAACTCGATTGAGTAATTAAATTCTTCCCATGTGTTTGTTGATATTGTTCAATGTATTTTTTTCTTGGATTTATACATTTTAAACCTTTAAAGGTATGTATATTTATATAATTATTATTTTTTCCTAAATAATAATTTTTTATTTAAAAAGATTATAAAAATATATATATATAAATCAAATAACAATAAGTCAAATCTCATTAAACTCATGGTTATATATTTCAATTTTATATTTATATATTTAATTTTTAAAATTATATATATATAATTTTCATTTTTATTTTATAGAAGATAAGTTGATAAATTAGTAGCAATTTATTAAAGTTCTTTAACTCATGATCCATGTGTTTTTATATTTATTTTTTCAAATATTTCAATATTTATGTTTATATATTTGATATTTTTTTTTGTATATTTTATATTTTTTTGTATTTTAAAAATAAGTTGATATATTAATTAGTAAAGTGACAATTTATAAAAATCTCTTCAAACTCATATTTATACATTTATATTTTAAATTTATATATTTAATTTCCAAAAAAAATTATGCATTGGATATTTTCTGTTTATTTAACAAATGATACATTCTAGTCAGGAAAAAAAATCCCCTTTTATTTTAGAGAGGATAAACTGGTATATCAATTAACCTATCAATACCTTTCCAAACCCATATGTGTATTTAATCTCTTAAAGTGACATTTTATCAAAATTCTCTCCAAACCAATGTTTATACATTTCTATTTTAAATTTATATATTTAATTTCCATATTATATATATATATATATATATATATATATATTATTTTTTTATTTTAGAAATGACCCAAAAAAAAAAAAAAATCGATCTTATTTCACTCGGTTCATTTAATCTTGAAAAATAATAAATTTGAATATAAAATTTGATTACAAATTAGGTTAAGGTTATTGTTATTTGATTATCAAAAAAATTGGAAAATTTATTTGTATTATTCATATTATATAATTGTGCATTTGGTTCACAAAAAACACATTACACATTACAAAGCTAATCCATCAAAATTTACCAATTGTTTTTTTCCTTTCTAACAGGAATACATGATTTTCGTGAGGAGAATATATCTTAGCAACAAAAAAACGCGTTTTGTAGGTGGTTACTTTACAAAACTACCCCAACAAAAGACAAAATTTACATCACATAAATCTATTAGAGAATTATTGTAATAGACTTCATCCACCATTAGGAAATTATAATAGGCATGATTTGGCCATTAATCATTAATTTACCTATATTTAACTTACACCCCTAGATAGCATACTTGTCTACTTGTTTGTTGAAGTCTCTTAAGACATAGGAATATACTTTAGATGGATATTTTCCATAATTTTATTCATTCTTTCATGTTATTTTACTCTTTTGATTTTTTTTGTTCTTTTATTGATTAGGAGAGAATATCACATAAGTGTAAGTGTATCCACTTGATGTTTTTTCGGTAACAAACTTATGTCCCTAGTAGAGACTATATATCTCTACTTGATTATTTTTCATATGACCAAAACTCCATAAATGTCTAAAATATTTTTCTTTCTAAGAATTATAGAGTACTTCTACCACATATGAAATTTAAGATTTAGATTTTAAAACCAAATTACAAATTAAATTATGATAATTATTATTTAGATAGAAATTATTTAAAAAAAAAATGTAATTATTTTGATTTGTACTCACATATATTGGAAAAGTTTAGTTATTGATTAGAAATGGTGTAAACCATCATACTAATATATTATTCATTTTATAAATTTTAATTTAATTTGTTTGAACACCCTGTGATATAATGAATATTAAATATTTTGTATATAACGAATATTAAATATGTTATTTAAAAGTGTGAAAAAAATAACTATAAATAAATAACATTTTTAAATTATATTTATTTATTTAAATATTAAATTTTACATCTAATTAATTTTAAATAATTATTTTATTAACTTATAATATTATATTAATTTTTTATATATATAATTATTGTATTAACTAAGTTTCAAGGGATAGTTTAATTGGTCGAGCTCTTGTTTTAAGTATCTTGTTTATTAGGAAGTCACGAGATCAAATATCCTAGATGTCCTTGGGGTTATGCCTAACATATTGGGCCGCCTTTGGATGGATCTACGTGGATTATTGCCTGTGGACGTAGCGTCCGCTCACTGGCCGTGAACAATGGTTGCCTTAAAATAAAATAAAAAAGACCCAAGGGATAGATTAGTAGGTCAAGTTCTCGTTGCTAAGTACCTTGTCTATCGGGAGGTCACTGGGTCAAATCTGCTCAACACCCTTGAAGTTAGACTCTGCTAGTTTGGACGATAGGTATATCCCTTCAAATTGTACTTAGATTTTCCTATAAATATAGCAGCCACTCAGTGTCCGTGAACCACCCTTACAAAAATTATTTTATTAACTTATAATATTATATTTTTTTCTTTTTTATTTAATAAATTTTCCCTATAATTTTATTTAATTTTATAGATATACATTAAAAATGCAATTTTACAGCAAAAACCTCTTTACAATGTCCCAAAATTACAAAACAAAAACGCACAGAATTCAATTAAATATCACTCTGATATAGATATAAACTATAAAGGTAAAAACTATTTATAAAATACACAAAATGAATGTTCTTACTCTAAGTTGTCATAGGTCGTTAAAGTTGTCACACGATGGAAATTTAACTTTCAAACTCGTCATAGGTCGTTAAAGTTGTCACACGATGGAAATTTAACTTTCAAACTCTTGAAAAAGTGCATTAGTAGACAACAAATATTTATGTAGCAATGTAAAATATATACCTTTATTGGAAGCATGAGGTTATTTTTAAAAAATAATATTGAAATATTACTTTCAATATTTTTAATTAAATAATTTAAATTTATTAAAAGAAAATATAGGAAATTGTATTTTTTTTAATTGGTTTTTCTTTTAAATTAAGAATGTTTCTTTGAAAGAAAAAAGAAGCCACTTCATTAATAGTGAACTAAAGTATAATCAATACATAAGCTATAATTCCATAGTGTTTCAAAATCAGAGAGGATTTTGAGGGTGACCAATGTGGCGACAACCATTGATGTTAAAGATGATATATCATAATTTTAGTTGAAAAAAGACTAACAGATCATTACAGAAGCAAAGAAAGCTCGATGATAAACAAAATTCAATCAAAAAATCTCAAGAAGAGGATTGTCTAGCATGTTCGCAACAGAAGCTCTGACGTGTATTCCTGAAAGAGTATAAGCCCGGGGTCACAGAGCATTTGTTATCATAGTTTAGTTTCAGGATAAAGACTTCGGGGATAATGGCTTGGAGCAGCTGTTTAAAATATCCAGTCGAAAATTTAGATACATTGACAGATAATTTGTCAGCAATGGTTCAAAAAATTTAAAAGGGTGGCATTGACAAATCAAATGCCAGTATTATGTTTTACTTTGTTTTTTCATGTTTTAGCCATCAACTTTGGACACCGTTTTCGAACAGCTGGAAACAAAATTTTCAAAACCAAAAGAGGTTTTGTTGGTAACAGACTCATTTAAAAAAACCTCTTTTAGTTTTCACACAATTGTAACGGTTTGGAAGATTCGAAGGAATATTTGGGGCATATTTTTGAGATTTTTGCAAATTGGTTTTTTCTAGTTTTAGCCATTGTTTTAAAAAGAAGTTTCCGAACCAAAATAGGTTTTTTTAAGGGAAAAAAAAAAACAAAACAAAACAAAACAAAAACAAAAAACAAAACAAACAACAAAAAATTATCTCATTTTTTTACACAACTATCACGGTTTTGGATATGTGAAGGCATATTTGGACCCTATTTTTCAGGTATTCGCAATAAAAAGCTCATGGATAGTTGTTGATGAGCCACCTCATCAATTTGACTTGGGGATTAGAGCTTATCATCTCTTTGATTGTTTAAAAGGACAAACTAAAGATAGATGAGGAGGTTTTCATATCCATTTCTTTTGGATCTTGATTTATTTTTGATATTTTATCAAATTTTGTCATAAAAACTTCCAAAATTTGTGGATCTCAAAACTGATGCAATTTTTATATAAATTAGATGGAAAAGACAGACCAAGGGTTAGGTTTGGTTGGAAAAACTATTGTATATTGCATGTTTTCTAAAATTTAAATGAGGGAAATCTAGTTTACAATAGAGATTCTTGTGTTGAGTGATTTGAATGTCTTTTCCGTTGTTTTTGATTCCTTTCTGCATTGCCATTATGTATGATGTTCTATGACTGAATAATAGTACATAAATAGAATTCATAATTTTAATGCTTTGTTTATATTTTCAGTTGTCCACAGTGTTTTGACTTATGCTTTGTAGAATTCATCCATGTGATGCTCTTATAAGTATACTTTTATTTAATATTTTGCCTTCCATCTAAATAATTTGAATGTTCAAATTATCTCAGCTATCTTGCCTCTATTGAATATTTTAGTGTAATTTCTCATTAAGCCAAACATTTTGACTCCATGCCCAATCGGATCCAACTAAGCCTTACTAGATTTTCAAACCTTGTTTACCAAATCTGACCTCTAATCTTTCAAGCCAGCAATCATATTGCTCAGATTCAAGAGGGAGCCCCCTCTAGTTGAAAAGAGGTTAGTTTTTCAACCTAAAGTCGGTTTGTGGTTTCCTTAAGAGTTTCCTTTTACAGCGAATGAAAATTTTAGTTGATAACATTTTGGCATCGTTGATTGGGAGCGAAGGTGAAATCTTCCCTATAAGAACAAAAAAGATACAAATTTAACCATTTATGGTGAACAACGATCAAACATCATTGAGTTGTACATCATTCACCTAACGACTCCATTGTCAAACAATCCAAAGTTCAGAATTATCATGGCAACTCCATTATCCGAAGACTCAGTAGCCTGAAGACTTTCTTGGCGTCTCCAATGCTTCATATGGATCATGGATATGCAAGGTATGCTTCAATGAATCGTTCTCACATTCCTGGTTTTCCAAATTGTATTCCTCACATAGATTGGCAGATATATCTGCAAAGATTTAAAAGTCAGGATGACGATGACGTTGCTCTTCATTTGATTAGATTTCATATGCATGTACAAAAGCTTGGATTTAAGTTGCATGAGAATTCTTTGTGAAAATGTTCATGGTTTCTTTGGAAGGAAACACAAATTATTGGTATGAGAAGTTTCCCTCAAGTAGCTTGTATTTGCTTGAAGGTTTTCATTTAGTATTTTATGAGCATTTTAAAGAGTGTTACCTTTCTTTGTTGCTGGTCAAAAATTGTTATGCACATGTTGAAAGTGTCATTAAACATGTGGAAAACATATATGGTGATGAGGAGTTGATGGATGAGTACATTCTGTTGGGTGTGGAGCCTGATTATCTTCAGTATTCAAAGGTCTCAGCCGGAGATATACCCTAGGAAGACTGTACAACCCTCCACGCGGGGGGGGGTGCGGGGGGGACTTGTCCCCCCCTTCCCCCCCCCCCCCGCGGGGGTTCAGGGGAGGCGATCCCCCACCATTAGGGGGTTTGGAGACCAGCGGTTCCCTGGTCGCTGCCCACGAAGCTAAAAATAGATGTAAAATTGCCTTGTAAAAGTCTATTAATTTCTAGTCAATCTGGGCCGTTCATTAGGCGGATGATCTAATGGTAGAAGTTATGTTTAACTTAGGGTTTTTTTCCCTAGAAGGCAACCCCTCACTATAAGAGAGAGGAGATTGAGAGCGAAGAGGGTGTTACAGCGGATCTGTTGTAGGTTGTATCTCTTCAGTTTGCTAGATAATATAAAAGGAAGGACTGGTTGTTTCTCCATGGACGTAGCCCAAATTGGGTGAACCACGTAGATCTGTGTCTCTCTTCTTTTATGTGTTTTCTGTGTTTATATTTCTGCAATATTTTATGTGTTCCATTGCTCCGTAATATATAATTTTCTAACACATTCTAGAAGTTTTGCATGAAACCCCTTTTCAACATCATAAATGGAAATTGTAAGTTATTTGTCATACTCAGGAGATTTTTCAGCAAACAAAATTTCCTCCCTTGGCTGAAAACAAAATTGATTAGGATCTTAGTGAGCACAGTCATGTTCCTTTTTCTGTGGGTGATAAATATATGCAACAAGTTGATCAATTTTCTTGTGATCATGAGTGTGAGGACAGTCATTCAAAATTCTTTTCAACTCATTCATTTTCGGAATCCTTATGTCAAAATCAAGGTTTTGACATTACATCCATTGAAGCTTTCCAATCTTTTTTCAAGCCATTTACCCAAGCAAATAGACATGAGAGTTCATTTTCAAATGTTTCTCAAACACGTAAGATTTTTTGTTCATCTGATTTTATTCAAGAATATACAGATCATGTCCTTGTTGTGGATAATGAGAATGATGAACATTTATCAACCATTTTATTCGAGGGTGATCAGTTTCAGCACATAAACAAACCAGCAGTTCGAAATGAGGTTTCTTTTCCGGCTTTTGATCATCAAGAAGAGCTAGTGTTTCATAATTTTGATGATCCTTTAGCCAGCTAATTGCGGTCATCAGAGAAGGTGGAGATTGTGTTATTCAATAGCACACGATTTTGATTCAAATTGGAATCTGGGTTACAACCTTTTTATGTTTGTAGTCTGCTCAAGGAAGGTGTGAGCAGAATGCCAGCTAGTAGCCATCTCATTTCATGGTTACACTAGAAATCATGTATCACTTGATTAGGCAGATACTTTCAGCAGGTTAGATTAGGAAATGGTGTGTAATAAGCTTGTTGGCCAAGCATTTATTTTCAACCTGCAATTTCAGTTTGTTTTGCAATGTGATTGTTTGCAGCAATGTATAATTTTTAGGTTTTGAGAATGAATTGGTTTGAAGATTTGGGAGCCGCCCAATGAATAGGCACCTGGTCTACAAGGGTTCTTTGTTGCCTCTTAAGGTAACAGCATCCCCGTTGGAGCCGGTTGTTATCACAATTAGTTTTAGGATAAAGACTTCAGGGGTAATGGGATGGAGAAGTTGTTTAAAATTTTTGACAGAAAATTCATACACTCTGACAGATAATTTGTCAACTCTGGTTTAAAAATTTAAAATGGTGGCATTGACAAATCAAATTTCAACACTCTATTTTACTCAGTTTTTTTCTGTTTTAGTCATCAACTTTGGACATGATTTCCGAACATTTGGAAATGAATTTTGGAAAACCAAAAGAGACTTTTTTTGGTAACACTCTCATTTAAAAACCCTCTTTCAGCTTTTACATAGGCGTAATGGTTTGGAATATTCGAAGGAATTTTTTAGGCTTATTTTTCCAGATTTTTGCAAATCAGTTTTTCCCTATTTTAGCCATTGTTTCAAAAATCAATTTTAGGACAAATGAAGATTATTTTTTGAAAATAAAAAGACATTTTTGAGGTAACGAACTAATTAACAAAAACCTCCATGAATATGATTTTTTAGCAATTTGCCAAGAAAAAAAACTCATGGACAGTTGTTGATGAGCCACCTCATCAATTTGACTTGGGGATCAGATCTTATCCTCTCCTTGATTGTTTCAAATGACAAACTAAAGATAGATTAGGAGGTTTTCAAATCCATTTCTTTTGGATCTTGATTTATCTTTTATATTTTGTCAAATTTTGTAATAAATTTTTCCAGAAATTGTGGATCTCAAAATTGATGCAATTTTTGTATAAATTAGATGGAAAAGACAGACCAAGGGTTGGGTTTTAACTGTAAAAGCTATTGTATACTGCATTTTTATGAATTTTTAATGAGGAAAATCTGATTTTACAAAAGAGATTCTTGTGTTGGGTGGTTTGAATGCCTTTTTCCTTGTTTTTGTTTCCTTTGTGTGTTGTCATTATGTATGATCTTCTACGACTGAATAAGAGTACATAAATAGAATTCATAATTTTTATGCTTCGTTTATATTTTCAATTGTCCATAGTTTTCAGACTTATGCTTTGTAGAATTCATCCATGAGATGCTCTTATAAGTATATTATTTATTTAATATTTTAACTTCCATCTGAACAATTTGAAGATTCAAGTATCTCAATTACCTTGCTTGTGTTGAATATTTCAGTGTAATTTCTCATTAAGCCAAACATTTTGACTCCATGCCCAGCGAGATGCTACTAAGCCTTTACCAGATTTTCAAACCTTGTTTACCAAATCTGACCACTAATCTTTCAAGCTAGCAATCCTACTACTCAAATTTAAGAGGAAACCCCTTTTACAGCGAATGAAACCTTTAGGTGATAACAGCATCCACGCTCAGATAGTTCGTCGGCAACTCTGTTTTGCTCACAAAAAATGTGAGTGAAGGAGATTTTTTGGAAGGACAGAGTCAAAAATATGATCCTTTGTTTCCAATTGTGAAGAACCGGGGTTTGTCAATTTCAACACTCATTCACCCAATTAACCACTCACTTGGAATCCCCAAAATGGTGATCTCGATCAATTCGATCCACTTAGCACAATGAGGACGCCCTATAATGCCAGTAATTCATCCCTAGTATTTGAGCATGGCCCACTGTGCCAAAAGAATCTGAAATAATGAAAAGGGTCCAAGTGCATCACCATGTCGCTGCCATAGGAATCGAGGGAGCTGGATCCATCAAAGAAACTAACAGGAAATGCAGTCCATAGATCCGTCTGGAGGCGAGGAGGGCGAGGAGTCTGAATAGATGTAGAAGAAGATTCCTTGTAGAATGACACTATAGAAGAGCAAGTCCTGAAAACTTTCGGTGGAATTGATTCAAAGACAAGAGCATTGAAAACCCACAAAATGCCCCACAAGAGAAAGAATGGGAGAGTCTTATCATATGGACTTAAGGAAATTACAGGTATATATTTAAATATTCATAAATAGGAAGTCATTACGATAATATTTATCAAGATATTATAACACATCATATTATTAATGGAGAATTGAATTTGGTGAAAAAAATAACAACCATTTCACCAAACCACTAGAAATAATCTCAATTATATATAAGTAATAAATCTTCTTCTTCTTTTTTTCTTCGGGTGTGGTTCACGGATACCCATGGTCACTGGGTAGCCACTACGTCCATGGTACAACACTAAGGTAGATCGATCCCGAAGGGGATTACATCCCTTGACCTATTTACTGACCTAAACCCAAGAGCTTTCAGGAATTGACCCTGTGACCTCCTGATTGGCCAATTGAGCTAACTCTTGAGACTGTAATAAATCTATTAATATAATAAAATGTAAATATTTATTGACAAATAAAAAACATTTTAAATATTATTACATTATTTTAAAATTAAGAATTAAATACCTTTCCTATTTATATTTAATAAAATTTTGGATTAATAATATTTTAAAAATTAAAATATTTAAAAACATAAAATATATATAATATTTTTATTTATTAAATAAATAATTAATTTTTAAAATAGGAAAAAAAATAAATAAAAATAGTTATAACCGTCGTAGTAAATATATAAAATAAAACATTGATACTAAATATATAATATTGACCAATGATAATAAGAATCAAAACATGTTTTTTTCCATGTAACAATGGAAAATCCACTTAATTGATGCAGGATTATCAAGAATGTTTTCTTAATTGATGCAGGATTATCAAGAATGTATTCTCGAGTATGTTGAATTTAATATTTATAATAAGTTATGATATATTAATTTTGAGTAATAAATAATTTTACTAGATTTTTTATTCTTACTTAAATAATATAAATTATAACTATATATTATTATATTAATGTAAATGTTAATTTCATTAGATTAAATAATTTTTATCAAAATTTAATAATAAAGATATATAAAATCTTCCAAAACCATTTATTGTCAATAGTACTTGGTACCTAAATCTTGTGATTTTCATAATAAAAGGAAACTTTTCATATCATGTATTTCGTATTGAAAGATTACAAATTTTGTATTAAAATGTTAAATTATCATAATTTTCAAGACAATGTTAAATTCATTGTAAGATGCTAACTGAATTCATTTTAAGACACGGGCATTATCGTGGGGTTCCATTTACAAGTTTGTCATTCTTAATTTATTTATTAGGTTTTATAAATTATATTTAACTATTCACTTTACCTATTACGAGCATCAAATTTATATATGCAAAAAGGTGGGATTATATATATGCAAAAAGGTGGGATTATATCTCTGTGTTACAAGTCTTTCTATTTCAAATTTATATGGGCAAGAAGACGGGTTTGCATTATAAGTCTTCCTGCTTCAAAAGTCCTACTAACTCTAAAATGGGTGGATGTAAGGGATTTGTGGAATAAAGCACGTGCAGAGGTAAGGCATGTGTCGAGGTAGAAGGAAAAGTTCCACTGCTCCACACATTGTGGGATCAAATTCACAATATTTAATTTATAATCATGTTGACAAAGAGACCTAGCTATTTAGACTTGGGCATAAATGTTAAATAATGAATTTGTTGTACATAAATTAAGAACATGTAATGTAGATGCTACAATTTATACAAGGATTCCATCTTTTCACAAACTTTCAACAATTATGTATTATATAGTTTTAACAAAAGATAGTAAAATCTTGTCAATTTTGTATACATTAACACAATTAGACACAACAACTAACAGAGCCACAGAAGCAAGAACTCAAACCAGATTTGAAATCAATACGATACATGGAATGCACAACTGAGACTCAAGAAACTCTTGTCGAATGTTTATATTCATATTGATCAACAAAAAAATATTAGATATATTATACAAGCTTAGAGTAGGGCTTGGGAAAGTCGCAATCAATTAACACTTCTGCCCAATGTCATAGAATTTAGAGCAATACAAGATTTCATACAAAAACATATCTCATAATTCTTCACGACAATCATGAGCAAATTCAAAATATACAAAATAGGTCTAACCATATTACAAAAAAGTAATCGAGGATGTCAAATCTTTTCGATGTTGACAATAATATTGTCCATTGAAATTGTAAAGGTTCTAGTTATTGAGAATCATGTAATAAGAAAATAGTCTCTGAGATGTTTTTCTTTGTATTCTACAAATGATATCTGCATATGTTTTTGGAAGAACTGTTAAAGAAGATCCCTTGGAAGGGTGCAATCTAGCTTGCCATTTGCATCCTCGATTGTACATTGTTGGGTTGTGTTGTATTCTTTCCATGACTAGCCTATGTAGTTAACCGAGGGGTTAGAAGGGGGCCGGAGCCCCCCTTCGTTGCATCGATTGCGTAGCAGGGGGAGTCACAGGGGGTTTGAGGGGTGTAGGTAACCCCATTCTATAGGGTCTGGGGCAGCGCTCCGGAAAATTTTGGTTTTGGACCCTATATTAGGTTGGGCGGACCTGGCTATGGTTTTGTGCATGTTTTTCGCACATGGTTTTGGATGCGATGGTTTTTGGTCCATGGTTTTGGACACGATGGTTTTCAGTCCATGGTATTGAATCCTTCGGCATGTATAAATATGTATTGTAAGATTGAAAGAAACATAATGAAAAATCAAGCTAGTAGTCCTGGTTTTGGGATCCAGGGGAAAATCTTTGTGTATATGTGTTTTAAGTGTTATGCTCTCGAATTGTTTATTTTCTATGTTTTAGAATTCATATGCAGGTAATTTCTGTACAAGGTTAAAACCTACATTTGGTATCAGAGTTTTTTTGGCTTCAAGGGGATGCCTTTGTTGCTGAGGGGTTTCACCACCAAAATCGATCCCGCAGATTTCCCACTAAACGGAGTAATCAAGGATGTCAAATCTTTTCGATGTTGACAATAATATTGTCCATTGAAATTTTAAAGGTTCTAGTTATTGAGAATCCATGTAATAAGAAAACAGTGTCTAAGATGTTTTTCTTTGTATTCTACAAATGATATCTGCATATGTTTTGGGAAGAATTGTTAAAGAAGATCCCTTGGAAGGGTGCAATCTAGCTTGCCATTTGCATCTTCGATTGTACACTACAAATTGTGCTCATAATAAAATAATGTTTTTCAACCATAGATTGTGCAATAAAGCATGTTATCTACTAGAAACTCCATTATTCTATTAAGTTGTTTACACTCGCTACAGAATGGCTTGTATGGGTGGGAAAAACATATCAATTGGCTTGAGGATTTCAGTAATCTGCAATAGTTGGTTCATTGATAAACATACATTTTTGTTAAATTTATGGTAGATAAAGAATGTAAGAAAAAAGAAAAAAGACCAGGGAAAGGAACAAATAATTGCCCAAAAATGAATAGAAGAAATCTTATAAAATGCTAAGATGCAATTGAAAACTTACCTGAACATTTGTTTTTGTGAGAGTTTGTAAATAAGATTTAAGCTTATAAAAAGTCAAGATGCAATTGAAAACTTGTCTGGACATTTGTTTTTGCGAGAGTCTGTAAATAATATTTTGTTGATTCATCATTAAGTGGATCAAAGAAACTCGATAGACATGTACATATGCTATGTGATCCTTTTAGGCCACTTTGAACTATGTTTTTGAACAAAAGCATGAATGTATTTTTACTTTTTATATATTTCTATAGTTCCATAATTTTTTGTCTAAACTATTTGTTAGCACTAGGTTTGTACCTTCCCAAAGGATCTAGATGTTTTGAGAATCAATTGACAGCTTCATTTAGAAAGAGTGAAGGCTTAAGTGTTAGACTATATTAAAATTTTATGTGAAAGGATGGCATAAGGGTTAGGAACATGTCAAAGAGTTTTATTATGTCACACCTAATGTTTTACCTAAGTTTTGCAGCCAATTGAATAAAGTATACCGAAAACAAGTGGTGCTACGAAATATTTTTGTAATGCCTATACAAGAATTTTAAAATTAAAAGTTTTCTAACCACCCTTTGAATCATTTTAAGCACCCAACCCATTTTTGAAGTAGTTGAACTCATGTTAAAGCTATATGCACCATTTGGTGGACTTTCCAAGCATTAGAGAAGGTCTTAAAGTTAAACCCTAAAAACTGTAGTTATTTATAAAAAGGTCATTTCCAACATTCCCAAGCAACCATTTTACAATTTACATGAGAGATATAAGCAGTGTTTATAGCGTGTGACAAGGGAATTGAAGATAGTTGCAGTTGAGAAAAGTTGAAAAATGGGAAAATCAGGCCATAGAAATTTGCAGAGGCAGTAGGTGTACCAACTAAAGGAGAGAAGTGATTTAAGAAGAAATGACAACACTTTTCTTTTTCCTATTTTAGTCACCCTATTCAAACAGATATTCCACGCAGGTGGTGATGAATTTTTGTTAAACACACATGGGCAGCAAGAGAATCTGAAGGATAAAACATGAGAATACCAATTTTATAAACAAGTGATATACATTTATAGTACATATTGTGACCGTTAGGTTTCACATCCCAAGGTCTCTTGGACTCCTTTTGTCTATTCAGCTTCCACACTAACCCATTGAGGATTAGGTGTCCAACATTCCCCCCTTAATCCGAAGGGTTATGTATGAGTCCAAGAAGAGAGCCGAAATACAAAATGTGCAAAAATGCATGGCAGCACTAGGCTGAATGTGCTCTCTAAAATGTTGGTATAAAGGGCAGTGGTTTAAGGATGACCACCAACACTGGAATGCTTAGCATAGTTCCCGGAACTCTTCCAAAACTGGCAAGAAGCTGACGTCTTCTGCTAGAGGAAGTGCTCCTATTGTTTTGAAGAGGGAAACATTCAACCATGAAAGGGAGGTCTCACCCCGCATAAAAGGAAGAACTTAAACCTGAAAACGGAAGTCTCAACTTGTGATGGTTTAAGGAATACCAACAACTCTAGAATGCTTAATGCAATTCCTGGAACTCTTCCAAAACAGGGAAGAAGCTGGAGTCTTCTACTAGAGGAAATGTTCTCAATTTTGTTCCTGGAATTCTTCCGAAACTGGCAAGAAGCTGAAGTCTTCTGCTAGAGGAAGTGTCCCAGATTACCGACTGAAGGCATGTTCATGGGCATATTTGTCTCTGGCTACAACTCTGAAACTGGTGTGGTAGGTTGTGGCTCAGGCTCGCTTGATGTGACTTTGAAGCTTGTAGATGACCATCATTTCCCCCCCTGTCAGATACAAGGTGAGATGATGGAGAAAACTCAACTGCAAGACTGTTCAATACTCTGGAACAAGTTCTAACATGTGATTGGAATATCTTCTTGGCTATTGATGCCCATTGCCAAGAAGCGATCCATCCAAGATGAATCTTTGTTCTTGCAGGATGTTTGTTTCTGAAGCATCTGTGTGAAGAATGGGTGGTTTTATGTAGTGCTTACATGGATGAAGATCAAAATAGTGATCTTTCAAATGGCCAACTCGGTCACAGTGTTGGCATTTCATAATTTGTTGTTGTTGTTGTTGCTGTGGAAGAGGGGCAGAATCTAGAACAGTTGGATGTGAGCTATCATGAATGAATCCAGCACTCTGAAACTGAATGGGCTTTGAGTAGTCTGGAATATGAAAGAACAAGTACTTGTCATATCCAAGACCTGTTTTGTGCTTGTTGTGGACAAGTTGTTCCCAAGGTCTGATGATGGGCTTGGGAAGTGCAGATTAAGTTTCTGCATCTGCATGTACAACTGTTTCTTTATTGGGTACTAAATCTGAACCAACTGTAACATTATTGACTTGCTTCTGATGGGTTGCAATCTCAATGTTCTGAACACAAACATGTTCAGAATGATGACTCCTCTGTTTTAATTCTTCTTGCTGTAGCTGAGTTTCAATCTACAAAAAATCAATTTTCTCTTGTGCATTTTGCAGACAGACTTGAATGTCTGTGAGAGAAACTTTGCTAACTTTTAATGTATCATGATTATTAAACAATATCAGAGTTTTAAGGAACTCTAATACTTCACTGATTCTGGCCATTTTTTTTTAATGTCTAATTTACACCTTAAAAACTGATCACAACTACTACTCAGTGTAGAAAAGTAATACCCACTCATAGTACACAACAATATCCTTTATAAATGCGCAGCAAATGAATCAAGGAATCAATGCATATATATGTAGACAGAGACTATAATGAGTTTTAATACCACAACTGGGGCAGAAACGACTGCAAACTTGCTTGGATCCTTCAAATACTCCTTCACTTTTGAATCAGAAATGATGGCTAACAAAACTTCAACAATTATAACACCATGTCATGGACAGGACTTGAATGCTCATATGATTTGACTGGGGTACGAATCAATATTGTCTGATCTTGCCACTTTCTTCAAAGAAAACAATAGTCCACTTCAATATTTAAGATACCAGATTTGCATGAAAACAATAGTCCACTTCAGCTTTATGTAATAATTACATGAAGATATTTGTAGTGATGTACGCTGCTACCAGAGGTGCCACGCTACAACTAGTTCATGATTCTCTATAGGACAAGTCCACATCCCTTTATCAATAATCCCCTTGACTCCAAATGAACTACTGGACAGACAATGTCCTATTTTCCTCAACTTGAGATCTTGATCAATTTGCCCAAATTTACCAGCGATTCCAAGCCTATAGGTGAAGTCCTGTAGCAATGAAGGACTGGAAACTTGGAGCAACTATAGCTATAGTGATAGCTTGTGTCTCTGCCCTATGTAGATTCCTTTACCAAAATTTAAATGATTTTCTGCAAATAGTTGTTATGCAAGCTCCTGGGACTCGCTCCAATTTTTTTTTAGAGAAGACAAAAATGATCTTTATAAACTTGCTGATAGCGCTTAATGCTATGCTGGAAACAATGCGTCCCTCTTATCTAGCAGAGAAAGATGACCAGGAAAGCAATATGAACTTGGTCTGGAAGCTAAGTTGGCCTTCAAGGTTTGATATGTCCAGCACGACCCGATTTTGGAAGTGTTGCTTCAAAGATTAAATTCTGGAATTTACGTACTTGAAGAATGGCCTGTCCATTCAGACATGTTCAAAAATTCAATCTCCAGTGGTAGTCCAAACTTGGTCTCCGAGTGTTGTTGACATCTCAGAACTCAACCAATTTAACATAAGCTCGGCCTCTTCAGAGAAATATTCTATAAGGAATGTTTGCGCCCACAATCAAAAGTAGATTTCGTCCATCTTCTGGGACTGATATTCAGTGTGATTTTACCTTCTTGATATTAGAAATTCGTTCCCCTGTCTACAATTTGGGAAAGGGATTCAATCTGGTTGTTGAGGGAAGAATTCAACTTTAGATTCAACTACCTTTCGTTTCTCGACTAATAATAATGAATCTTAACTTTCCCACTACTGATAGAAATGCCAAAATTCCAAGGGATATCCACCTATACAAGACAATGAGAATCTCGGCCCTAGATGCCACAATTCTGGAATTCGTTGCTCCAAACAACCGCTCCTTCTTAAACAAGAATAGCATTCGACCTAGCTCATCTCCAATACATCACTCACAAAACCAATCACCAAAGCTGACCACACTTCAAACAGTGATTCAACGTTGGAGGAAGGTAACGTCTAACGATTTCAGGATTGTGGGTGTGCCAAAAAGGTATAGAGAAATCTGAATGGTGCGTAGAATTTTAAGAGGAACCAAGTGATCAGACTATGATTCAATGTAACGCATAGGTTAAAACGACATGTAGATGGACCCCCAATCGACCTCATACAGTATATGCACAGAGAAACAACCACATTAATTAACAATAATACACTAACACGAAAATTGGTGTAGAGAAGCGTTAAACGCAGCATTCAACATAAGACTAAAGCGACCAGCGGACTCTGGTATGGCAGTTCAACGTATGGACAGTGAGTCAGAGACCAAAAATAGAGACCTGCGGATTTCAGAGGTCAGGAATGTCAGGGATGGCAGGATAATGGCTAAAATTGGTCTTTCTTCAACGCAGAATACAACTGCAACAACCGACTACGTTTTTTTTTTTCATATGACTGACAGTAGAACTGGCCACAGAAAACAATCGCTCATATCAGGAATTACACATGGAGATCACCAGGCATAGGGACGTTCAAAATGTTTAGAATTCATTTAACCGGTGTATAGAGACACAACGCAAGGAAAATCGATTTTCCATTCTAACACGTGGATATATATGCCTTCAAACATTTTGTATTCCCGTGAATTTTGCTTAGACTTCAAGCTCAACGCCAACGCATGAATCAATCAACCAGCAATATCACTACACCGAGAGTTCACAACCCACATAACATTAATGGTCAATGCATAGGTCTGGTGAAAGAAACACAACAAAAGGCCACAAGAAAACAGTGACTCAAATATGAGCAGGGCCAGAATTCGCCCACTCTGATACCATTTTAAACGCACATTGGTAGCAAGAGAATCTGAAGGATAAAACATGAGAATACCAATTTTATTAAAAAGTGATATACATTTATAGTACATATTGTGACCGTTGGGTTTCACATCCCAAGGTCTCTTGGACTCCTTTTGTCTATTCGGCTTCCACACTAACCCATTGAGGATTAGGTGTCCAACAATTTTAAAAAACCAAAAAATTTTTTGTTGGGAATGGGCTAATTTCAAAAAACCTCTTTCAGATTTTACCCATACGTCATGTTTTGGAAACTATAGAGGAATGTTTGAGGCCTATTTTTCCATATTTTATAATTTTGTTTTTTCTTGTTTTAGTCATTGTTTTCAAACACATTTTCTGAACGAGTGGTGATGAATTTCAAAAAACCAAAAGAATTTTTGTTTTAAACAGGATGATTTAAAAAAAAAAAAAAAACCTCTTTCATTTTTTCAACAGGTGTCATGGTTTGGAAGATCCGAATGCATCTTTGGACCTTATTTTTCAGGAATTCACCAAATTTATTTTTCTAAAAATAAACTCATAGACAGTTATTAATGAGCAACCTCATCAATTTGAATTGGGGTTCAGATCTAATTGTATCCTTGATTATTTCAAACAGTTTACTAAATCTAGGCCAAGAGGTTTTCAGATCCATTTCTTTTGGATCTTGAGGATTATTATAATTAATACTTTCCATAAATTATCGATCTGAAACCTATGTAGTATTTCTATAAATTGTATGTAAAAGGAAGACCAAGGGTTGGTTTTTTATGAAAAGATAGCTATTGTCTATGTGTGGAAGGCTTTATTAATCTACCTTTTTCCAAGATCAGTAAATTTTGATCAGTGACACAAAGATTCATGTGATGGTATCTGTTAGTCTGTAATTTCTACATGTTTCAGTGTTCCACTCTTTGTAATATCATTTGAATGTAATGTCTTCTAATACTTGAATGAGAATAAATTTTACATAATTCATCCTTGATTTTGATGTTGTGTCTCATAGATTCAAATATTTTCACTCCTATCTTCTAAAACTACTTTATGATTCATTTCATATGCCCTACTGTAGTGGGTTGTTTTTTTTTTATTTTCCTCTTTCAGATGCAACAATGATTTGAAATGTCTTGGATGTGTCATCTACCTTGCCTTTGTCAATCCCAATCGGAAACCCAATATCTTAGTAAGTTTCCATAAACCCCATATTTTTAACTCCATTTCCTAATGGACTATCTCCCTCATGCCCAACCAAACACTACCTAAACACAACTTAACTGGAGATCTAGCAATTGTGTGAATGTATAGTCAATTGCTAAATTTAGTGATTAGATTGTCAGAGAGAGCCCTCTCTGGATTGAAGGGGCTAGCCTTCAATTTGCAAGATTGATTTTGAAATGTTACCTTAGGGATTTCTCTCCCACGGCCAAGAGGACATTTCTAACTGACAGCATCTTGGTGATCATACTGGAGATACAAAAGTGACATCTTCCCTAGAATTGCTTTAATGATCAGATCAACTTTCTGAGGGAAAATAGGAGGTTATAAAATAGGATTGGTTGTTCAATTTTGTCCTGGCGACTCCATTGTCAAATGATCTAGAATTCGAAACACGAATAGCGCCTCCACTTTATGATGAATCCAAAGCATAATTGCAGATCCAATTTCTTGATTAATCAAGATGACATGGTATGCTTCAATGAACCATGCACATATACCAGGTTTTCCAAATCATATTCCTCATATAGGTTGGCAAACTTATCTACCAAGATTCAAGGATCAAGAGGGAGATGATGCTACTCTTCATTTGGTTAAATTTCATATGCATACACGAAAGCTAGGGGTTGAACTACATAAGGATTCTTTGATGAAGATGTCCATGGTCTCTCTAGAGGGAAACGCAAAGTCCTAGTATGAAAATTTTCCACCTGATAGTATTTATTCTCTTGAAGATTTCCATGTAGTTTTCTGTGAGAATTATAAAGAATCTTACCCTTCTTTATTAAAATATTGTGAGCATGTTGAAAATTTCATTCAACACCTTCAAATTTTGTATGGTGATGAGGAGCTAATGGATGAGGAAATTCAAGAAACCCTTTTTTAATATTCTTCTCAATAGGAAATAGTAGATGTTAGCTCTGCTACATGTTTGAGCATTTTTTAGGGTTAAGGACAACCTAGTCGTGGTGTTTTCAGTAAGGGAGGGGCTAGCAGCAGTTTATTTGATTCCTTCCCCTTCATTTGCATTATTCCCTTATAGCTCCCGCCACCTACGTTTCCTCCTTTCCCATAAATTCCCCTTAGTTCCTTTTAAAACCTTTTAAACCCCATATTAACCTTTTAAAACCCCTGTTAACCCATTTAAATCCCGCTTAAACCTACTCTTCGTTTATTCCTGGGAGCTTAAAGTTTTAATACTTATAACACTATGTATATAATATAATTCATAACCCTAAGCTTTAATAAAGCCCGGGCCCGCTCCTCGCCTGTCACATCATATAATAACTCTGCGCAATTAGCCATGACCATCTGATCCTCCGCTGGATGATCCAACAATGTTCGCAACCCCCGCTCCTATTAATCGCTCGACCGTTAGCCCGCGGGAAAGTGGTTTACCCCGTCGTCCCATTCGCCACGCGGCGTTTTGTTATTTGATTGTGCCCCGCGTTACGAAAACCGCCATCACGACGATAGTGGTGTGGGGAAACTGCCCGCTCGCGAAACTGCCAACCTCCCGCTTGTTAATTGTCGCGCATCTTCCTCGTGCAATGGCCATCCGATCATCCCCACCCATGATCCGACGGTCCTCGTTCTTCCTGCGCCCGATCTCCTCCTCCGATCCCTGTAATGCCTCCGTGTCTTCCATCGCTCCCCGCCAGTTTTCAACGCATTTTCATGTTCTTTGGCAATCTTGTACCCGGCATTCAATCTACAGCTACCATATTCAAGGAACAGCACAGTCAAGGATGAAAAGGACGATCATTTTCAGCTCAATGACTGCAGCAGTTATTGAAATTTATTCAAATAATACTTCATATATTTGTGAAGGACAACAAAGTACCAGTAAATGTCATTCTGTCAATAAAAACATTTAGATTGTAGCAGAGAACCCATATCTATTTGTAAATGTGGTTGGTGGCCAGTTATGACCCCTCCACGCTTAGGGCAGTAGAGGAATTTTGTAAAAAAACTCCATATATACTGAAAAACAAGAGGTAATCAAGTTGATGAGTGTTATTCAGTTGTAAGCTTCAATTTCTGGAGACTGTAACTACTATGAGACCTGCAGCTTCTGGTCTTCATTTCCAACTAATACAAGCTTCTTTTGTTGTCAATTGCTCATTTTCCACTTCTTCTTTGTTCCAGGCTGTGCTTGTATGAATTTTTCATTTTCTCTTGATGTTTAGCAGTAGAGGGGCTGTCATCCCACCTCCCTATTAGAATCTAGTTGGTATCATTGAATTTGTATGCAGGTTTCTGTTCTTTTAATGCTAGAGAGTTGTCATCCTGTCTGTGTATTAGAAAACAAATTTACAGAGCTTTTAACTGGTTGCAGTCGTTCGTCACAGGGTCCTGTGCATTCGCTGGTGTGGTCAGTCTTCTCCATTATCACCTTATCCTCAAACTATGAGTAATTGGTGGTCTAAAGCCTTATAGTTTGGGGGTGTTCACCTATGTCTGGGGTTAAGCATAGTAGAAGTGGTTATCTAGCTTGAATATGCAACATTTGTTTCATTCATCCACCGTTTATCCAAAAAATTTGTTGAGTTTGTAATGTTCCCGAGCATCTCCGATATTCAACCTAGGAAAGTTTCTTGGGATGATAACAGTAGAGACTAGCTTCCATGATAATCAAGAGAAAAATTTAGTAGATTAGAGCTTCTCCCTTGCCTAAAAATGAAATAGATCAACTTCTTGGTGTAGACAGTCATGTTTCATCCCCTGAAATTGATGAAGATATGCAACAAGTTTGTCAAATTTTATGTGACCAAGAGTATGAGGATAGTCAAACAGTTGCCTCCTCAAATAAATCCTTTTCTGAGTTATTGTCTCATGATGAAATTACTGAATATCAGAATTAATAAAGTGCTCATATTGGTGTTTTCTCACATTCACAAGAGAATCATGTACAATAGTTATTTCTCTTCATTCATCTAAAAGTCAAATTGGTAGTTTTCAAACAAAGTTACTGAAGGTTAATGAGGCAAGATCATAACTGTTTGATGAGCAAGAGAGTGTTTAATGCACATGATGTGGTTGTCATGTTTGAACATGTTCTATATGGTATAGAGTCTTTTGTGATGAGAATGACGAACAGTATACCGCCATTTTTTTTGTGAATGATGTTGAGAATCAAGGTATAAAGCAAGAACAACCAGCAGTTGTAAATTAAGTTTGTTCCCTTGTGTTTTCTCATCAAAAATAGGTAAATTTGCATGGTTTCTTTGATCCTTTGGTCAATCTATTACAGCCATCAGTTAATGTGGAGTTTTTTTTGTTCATAATCTCAGGTTTTTGATTCAATTTTTGTTTTGAGTTTCCATTCTTTACATTTCTCTGTCTCCTTACGGAAGGTTTGAGTAGAATTCTGGTGAGTGGCCATCTCCTTGCAAGGTTGCACTTGAATTTTGTATCACCTGATTAAGAAGAATTTCATCATGTTAGTGTATATAGAGGTGTGCAATAATCTTGTCAAGGCAATCATGAGTTTTAGCATTTATTTCAACTTTTTGTTTTTCGGTGTGCAATGGTTTCAGGGAATTTTGCATAATGTACAGGTTACAAAGGTCAAGTTATAGGATAGAGCTTGGGATCATCCCAATGGATCAGGCACTGGGGAAATATGTTATTTATCACCGTCTTGGGAGATAGTATCCCCATTGGATCCATTTTTTATCACTAGGTTTGTACCTTCCCGAAGGATCCAGATGTTTTGAGAATCAGTTGACAGCTTCATTTAGAAAGAGTGAAGGTTAAGTGTTGGACTATATTAAAATTTTATGTGAAAGGATGGCATAAGGGTTAGGAACATGTCAAATAGGTTTATTATTTCATGCCTAATGTTTTACCTAATTTTTGTAGTCAATCGAATGAAGTATACCGAAAACATGTGGCACTACGAAATATTTTCGTAGCGCCTACAGGAATTTTAAAATTAAAAGGTTTCTAACTGTCCTTTGAATCATTTTAAGCACCCAAACTATTTTTGAAGTAGTTTAACTCGTGTTAAAGCTATATGTGACATTTGGTGTACTTTCCAAGGATTAGATAAGGTTTTAAAGTTAAACCCTAAAAACTGCAATTTTGTGTAAAAAGGTCATTTCCATCATTCCTAGGGAACCAATTTGCAGCGTACAGGAAAGATTTAATCATTGTTTACAGCATATGACCAAGGGATTGAATATAGTTGCAGTTGATAACAATTGAAAATGGGAAAATCAGGCCATATAAATTTGCAGAGGAAACAGGTTTACCAACTAAAGGAGAGAAGTGATTTAAAAAGAAATGACAACACTCTGTTTTTTCTTGTTTTAGTCACCCTATTCAAATAGATATTCCAAATAGGTGGTGATGAATTAAAAAAAAAATGCATTTATTGCGAATGAACTCATTTCAAAAAATCTCTTTCATATTTTACTCAGACGTCATTGTTTGGAAAGTATAGAGGAATGTTTGAAGCCTATTTTTCCATATTTTGTAATTCTGTTTTTTCTTGTTTTAGCCATTGTTTTCAAACGCAATTTATGAAAATGTGGTGATGAATTTAAAAAACAATAGTTTTTTGTTTTGAATGGAATGATTTACAAGAACCTCTTTCAATTTTTAAATATGTGTCATAGTTTGGATTATGCGAATGCATATTTGGACCCTATTTTTCAGGAATTCGCCATATTTGTTTTTCTAAAAATTAACTCATAGACGGCCATTGATGATCCACTTCATAAATTCAACTTGGCGATCATATATAACAATCTCCTTGATTATTTCAAACGGTTTACTAAATCTGGGTCAATAGGTTTTCAAATTCATTTCGTTTGGATCTTGAGGACTATTTCAATTAATACTTTCCACAAATTGTGGATCTTAAACCAATGCAGTATTTCTATAAATTCAATGTAAAAGGAGGACCAAGGGTTGGTTTTTTATGAAAACATAGCTGTTGTTTGTGTATTGAAGGCTTTATTAATCTACAATTTTCCAAGATCAATATATTTTGACCAATGACACAAAGATTCGTGTGACGGTATCTCTTAGTCTGTAATTTCTACATGTTTCAATGTTTCCCTCTTTGTAATGTCATTTGAAGTAATGTCTTATAATATTTGAATGAAAATAAATGTTACAGAATTCATCCTTTCTTTTGATGCTCTGTCTCATAGATTCAAATATTTGCACTCCTATCTTCTAAATATACTTTAGGATTCATTTCATATTCCCTATTGTAGTGGATTGTTTTTCTATTTTCCTCTTTCAGCTACAACGATGATTTGAAATGTCTTGGATGTGCCATCTACCTTGCCTTTGTCAATCCTACTCAGACATCCAGTATCTTTATAAGTTTCCATAAACCCTAGCTTATTAAATCCATTTCCCAATGGACTATCTTCCTCATGCCCAAGCAAACCCTACCTCAGCACAACTCAACTGAAGATCTAGCCACTATGTGAATGTTCAATTAATTGCTAAATTTAGTGATTAGGTTGTCACAAAGAGCCTTCTCTAGATTGAAGGGGCTAGCATTCAATCTGCAAGATTGGTTTGAAAAGGTTACCTTAGGAATTTCTCTCCGACAGCCAAGAGGACATTTCTAAGTGATAACATTATTCACCCAAATGCACCTCGTAAAACTTGAAGTGAAAAATTCAATTAGTTGCAAGAAAAAGAGCATGAAAATATGAATTATTTTAGCAACAAGCGCAAAAAAAAAAGAATAAGAAGAATGGAAGAAAAAACGGGAAAAAATAAAGGACAACAAGACATGGAGACTACAAAATATTGTGGCACTGTCAATGTTTTTTTCACCATCTTTGACATATATTTCAAACTAACGATTGTTTTGTTGGCATCCTATAACAAGTGTTGCAAAGATTCAAACTGAATAATATGTATTCTCTTCTAAAAGTGCAACAATCTTAGTATCTGGAGTAAGTTGACATTCAGAACAAAGCATTGGTATTGTGTCAACAATAGACATTGGAGTCAATGAGATGTAGTGACTAGCATCACCCCTTTAATAATTTTTTTTTTTTTATGATGGTTAATGTTATTATTTGAACACTGCTCCCAATAGAGAAATAGGACTAGAATTGAGAAATTAGCTTATCATTTTGTTGTGGCCACATCTACCACCCTATTAAAACATGCTCTGATAGCAAATTTTGAATGGGTCCCCAATAAGTCTAATCTATCATCTCTCTAAATGATCTTTTTCATCCTAGTGATTTTAACTCTATGAAGAGCCAAATATTCCATTCATAAATGGGTAAAGCCCTTTAGCAATTCCCTCCCTTAAACCCTTCATTCCTATGTTTATTTGGATTTGTTTAACCCCTTAAAACCCTCATCGCATTATTATTCCCATTACAATGCCTTATAGTGGAGATCCTTCACAAAACATGCATAAATCCTTTTCGAGACCTATCGCAATCAACACAACGTATTCATGGTTTCTGGAACCGACGGGATTTATTAACCCCAATACATGTATTTTCGGGTCCGAAAGCCACGAAGCATATCACAATCAGCCTAAGTCCAATGTTTACGCATATATATGGCGTTCCACTGCCCTCTGGACCCAACGGCATTATTAACTGCATTGCATACATTGTTGAGTCTAGGGCCGCATCACATATCGCATATTAGCGGAGCATGGGCCTTATACACAGTGTGCGCGACGATGTGGTGGATCTGCCAATTTCTATGAACTTGAGAGTATAACATTTCAAGTCCGGTGTTATGGTTGGACATGGTTTTCCCCGTATATTCCTTTGTTTCTCAAAAATATTGAAATCTCGATTTTCAAAGGCAAACCTGTATTGCGAACCCACCAGCGATATTAACGTGTATATATATGTTTTTGGGTCCGGGGCCATATCGCATATCGCATATATGCACATTGCGATATGCGATATGTTGGACCTAGCGATATTTATAAGAACCGATAAATAACATTTGAGGTCCGGCTTGAGTGATCAGGGCAGGATTTTCCTTGTTTTCTTGTGTTTTCCAAAGTTTTTGAAATAACAAAGGGATTGGGTTTTTAGTGTAGAAGGCAGCGCTTGTTTTTTATGTGAATATTTATGTTATGTTGTTCACAATCATGAAGCTAATGATAGCTATCTCCGTAGGTGAGAAGTAAAAGAAACAGGAGTGGATTCGAAGAGCCATATGTGCATAAGCGTTTTGTTTGAAGGTCTGGCCTCAAGCATTCCGAGTCGGAGCCCCACGCGTTGGTTGTATAGTATGAGAGCAAAGCTAGCCCGGTTTTCATCATGAGGAGGCGACACACAGCCACCCCTTTTGCTAGCATCTGTTCACTTCGTCATGAAACTAATCACTCCAACAAATATGCTTCCTATGCGGCAGCGATTATGCTGACGGTTTTATCTCTGTATACTCGATCTGCATATCGAAAGTAGTAGGGAATATGAAGAGGAGGGGTATACCTAGAGTCAAGAGCTTTTGCATAAATATTTCCTTTGAAGAGGAAAAGGGACTTTTTGGCTTGGAGAAGAACAGTTTTGATTTATTGTGAATAAAGGGGACTGTGTGGTTCAAGGAGGAGCCATAGTTTCATACTCATTGTATTGTTTTGGATTAGAGTGTTTTTATTGGCATGAATGGAAATGTGATTTGTGTTTATGCATATTGATGACTTACAGTTAACTATTAATCTTGTTAAATTGAATGTGATTTAGTTTCATGGTTGACTTGTGAATGGTCTTTGATTTGAAACTAAGTTAAACATCAGTTGCAAGTTTTAATTCCATAGAAGAATGTGGATTCCTACATGAGTGATTGGATTGAAATTTGGCTTTAATACAGCCTTGTCCAGCTGTGAATTCAGTGATTGATTCATTTGGACTTGAATTTATGCATGAAGTTTAACCTCCTTTATCACGCTCCTACAGAACATATATGTGATGTTTAAACCTCTATATTATGCTCCTACAAGATAGATTAGGATAGCTAGGACTAGATTAGAGTAGTTAGAAGTAGTATAGATAGGATTTAATACATAGAGGTTAGTTGTTTTATCTTTGTTGATCTAAATGAAGTCTTCCTCTCAGAAGCAATCTTTCGACATGTTCAAACAATTTACGAGGTCCCTTAAAACCCATCGGAGCTAGCCATCCCAAACGAAAAAAGGTCTAATTGGGGCTTGCGATCGGGTTAGTTCCCCTTATTGGCATCATGCACATTTGCCATGTCAACAAATTGGCGCTAGAAGGAGGGCCTAAACCGCCCTCTCCAGCTTTTCAAGATTTCATCTGTAAGTGTCATGCATGGATTCAAAAGGATTAACGTATGGATCGTAAAGGTTAGAGAGATCCTGCCACACATTTGAAAGTGCCTCATTTTAAAGAAACAAAGACCCCTTTAAGTCCTGTTTCTGGTTCACCCAAGGAAGAGAGACTGTGGGAGTATCCTGTCATTCAGGAACAACTTTTCATAGTACTTACTCGGGCATACGCGCGTTCCAAGGATCTTTACCCTGAGCGAAGATACATCAGCAGCCACTTCTCTCAAAGATATTGTGCTAGAATCCTTGCAAACTATTAACACCACTTGGGAAGAAATTCTGAGGATTCCCCTTCTAAAGGTAACTCCTCGCTTGATTTTGAGAATCCTAATGGAGAAGCTTCCAACCAAAACTTCCATGTCCATAGTATGGCCAACGCTCCCCCTCCAGGTAGGAATCAGCCTCCACCTCCTCCTCTGGGTGGGAATCAACCTCCACCTCCTCCAAGAGCACTCCCTCCCTGGCTTGCACAGGATGTTGTAGCGGTACCCAGGCAGCAGCATCCCTTACCAAAAAATACAGAAAGAGTGTTACCCAATTTCGACCTTGAGTGGGGAGATACCGCTGATAACCATATTCGCTCTTTTTTCCTAGCCTTGTGCAGGTTGGGGATCGCCGATGAAGATGTGGTGTGCTGCCTATTCTCTTTTACTTTGACTGGTGCAGCCTCCACGTGGTATTTCAGCTTGAGAGTAGGGTCAATCACCTCTTTGGATGCTTTTCAGTAGGCCTTTTTAGACAAGTTTGGTGATGACAAAACACCTACGGCCTTAGTTTTAGAACTATCCCTTTGAAAATGGAAACCAAGGAGAAGGTTAACGGTTTTAACATCCGGTTCAACACCTTGTTCAACAGAATCCCAGCCACCATTAGACCTATTGAAGAGGCGCTAATGGAATTCTATATCTCTACTCTCCCTGTCCCTACAGTGATGTGGGTTAAAAGGAGTAATGTGCAAACCTTACAAGGTGTTATCGATGAAGCGGTGAAAGTTGAAAATGAAATGATCAGCCTCACAGCGTGCCACCCTACAACTGGAGAAAATAAAGCCTCTCAAACATCCAAGAAGAATAATGGAAATGATAACAAAGGGGCTAAAACTAAAGAAAAGGACACCATGGATGTGGAAGGGTTGCATCGGATCATTAAGAAACTTACGAACACAGTCATTGATATGAAAAGGAATCATGGAGAGATTACTAGTGGTAATGGAGGAGACTATAACAACAGAAAGCCCTCCAAGCCTTTCTATCGTAAGAAAATAGAAGGTGGTCATGTCCATTTTGCATTTCCCGCTCCACCTAATGAAGGGGCTTTAAACACAGAAGAATTGGCTCTTATTGGATCGCTCCTCAACAAAGAAGAACCTATACTGGAGCTCAAACTAGAACAAGGAGATGAGGAGGAATACCAAGTAGAAGAACCCTTGGATGAGGAAACCCAAATTAACGTGTTTTGGGACTTCCACAGTGATGAGAATGATGACGAGGGAGATAACACTGCAGAAATAAACGCTAATGAAATCCACACGCGTAGTAAAGGGTTGTTTCCAGGTGCGACAAAGCCCTTAGACCGAACAAAGCAAGATGTTCGCCCTGTGAACGCATACGCTCCTAGATTTCATGTCGAGAAGAGTAAGCCTGGCGATCAATCTAAGAATACCCCTGTTGCAAGTCACCCAGAGAAAGAAAAGACATCTCCCACTACAACTAAGGCGACTCAAGATGGTAAACTCCCATATAAGAATGGAAAAACAGGTATGTTTACCTTGCCCTATCCCATTTATAACATTGACTACAATATTGTAGATGATCTCAAGAAGTCTAGGGCTAATATCACATATTTTGACTTGTTAAAATTAATGCAGCAAAGAGATTTTCTATTGAAAGCTATGAATGAGTGGAACTGCAAAACCCCCACCACCTCAAGCACCCAAACTAAGAAGCCAATGTCCAAACCTATTAGTATGACTAGCGTAGCCTAAATACCATCAGTTATGGAGGCCACATTATCTAAAATGAATCGAAAGCCCCTAGATGTCAATGCAGCCATGATAGGGAGGAAATCAAAATCTATGACTCCACCCTTCCTTGTCTCATTTGAAATGTTCAACATGAATGTGCATAATTGCTTGGTAGACTCTGGCACTTCATCCACTGTTATACCTTACGTTGTTGCTAAGAGACTTCAGGCAATACCCGACAATACTGAAACTCGAATTATGCAGTTGGACAGAACAAATGTGAGAGTTATTGGGGAGCTAAAAGGTGTGTTGATTCGGATGGTTGCCAAACCTCAATACACTCAAGTCATTGATATAGTGGTAGTGGATATACCTGAGGCTTATGGAATGCTGCTTAGTAGGGACTGGTCGTCAAATCTAAATGGATATTTCTCAACTAATTGGTCCCATCTTTTGTTGCCTCAGAGGGGAAAAAGTGATATGCTGAGAGTGGATCGGGAAAGATACATGAAGTACGTGGTAACGAAACCAAACAGTCCCAATGAACCTGTAATGTTCTATAACTCTATCCTTGGGAATTATAGATCATATGTTTATGCCACAGAAACCTGTTTTGGGGAGTGCCATGCAGAAATAGTCAAGGAGGCTTTGATAAACACACAGTTGTAAGAAAGAATTAAACACCCTCGTAATCCAACTAATGAATTACCTTGTATTATAGTAGATGATAAGAATAATTTCATAGGAAGCAATTCTTTTAGCGTAGCATTAGAGCTTATTTTTGGGACACTCAACTTGGATGACTCTAACTATCTTGAAAGTGCAGGTGTTGGGAGCATTTTCATTGGCCCACTAGGGAACCAATGCCTGATGGCTAGCCGGTTGGAATGCACATGCACCAGTAACACAGCAGAACATGAAGGCTTGCTGAAAGGCCTGAGAAGAGCCATTGAAAGGAATGTAAAAAATCTCAGAGTTTTTGATGACCCATAGATAATGGTGAACCAGGTAAAGAAAAAGATACACTACAGCCCGCCACACCTGGTGAGGTACCAACATGAGGTATGGAGTTTAATTGGCAATTTTGATTCTTCCAATGTCACATACATACCTTGAAATTATAACCACGAAGCCGATCTAATGGCTGCTATGGCTGTGAAACTTTTTCCTAATCTTAGATTAAACAAGAATAAATTTTATGTTGAATTGATTTTCAGATCATCCATAATTGATAACATCTCAAATTGGCAGGTGGCCGAACGTGATAATAAAATCCTTGAGTTCCTGCATTACGAAAGAACACTCAGAAACGCAACCATTAACAAAAAGGAGCATGAAGAACTTGTAAATGGAAGTGAAGACGAGGTGATATCTTTCATTGAGAAATTTATTTACTTTTCATCTCTCATGAGTGAGCCAACAGGTAAGCACACAAAATTATAACAATCATGGTTGAGCCCATTCCAAGTTGTGGGAAAAATTGGTCAAGGGACTTACAGGTTGAAAACATTACAAGGAGAGACTGAAAAACACCCTGTTAATGGCCAACATTTGAAGAGATACTTCCAGTAGCCACTGCACTGGTGGTTGCCTCCTAAGTAGGTTAGAGTTCATTTCATTTTGTTGTTAGTTTAGCTATATTTCTGTCCTTTCTTTTGTTTTCTGCCAAGTATATTTTCCTGTTGTTTTGAATTACATTCCTTTTCGGCCAGCTATTTGTAGTCCTCCAATCTCATTCTACCTTTCATATCTGCCCTCATTCACTACTCTCGGCATTTCCCTTCCTCATTAACTTGCTGATGATTCAGATGTTCCTGAATCAATCATTTCCCCCGCAATCAAACAAACTTTCCATCAGCCCATGAGCACTTGAGAATCAGCAGTGCAATGCAAACCGAAATCCCTCATTGGCATGTGTTGGGAACTGTGTAAGATCTGTTGATAACTTAGATATATGGAGCATGTAGGGGCATCTTTATAAAACAAAAAATGTGTAACTACAGCTGGACTAGCATGGAGGAACGCTACATTTAAATAAATCCCACTCAGACCTAACCTATGCTTGTTTGTAAGTTTTACAGTCATTCTCCATTGGTCCCATCCACCACACTAAATGGTCCAATACATGTTACTCACAAGTAAACCTCCTTTCATGGGCTAAGCTCATTGTCTCATACCCTATGGCAAATATAATTGTGCTCTAGTCCTTGTGCCTGAAACTGGAAGGACTTATCTTAAAAAAAAATGAAATGTCAAGTCCTTGTGCCAATCTGGAAGGACAAGTTGTTTGGGAAGCCGATTAGAGTAAGGAGTGTTGTTGGGCTCAGATTACCAATTGACACAGCAACCCCACCTTGCTTAAGCAATTTAAAAATATGGCATGATCCATGATTACGCCCCATTCAATCAATGAAAATATATCACTGAAATTCTCATATAAAATTCAAGAAAAACATGCCTACATCAAGCTTGATGAGCAATGAAGAGCTAAGGTACACACCTAAACAGGTATGGACAAACCAGTGATGGCCCCAAAGGGATTTTTGAAAGTGGGAAACAGGTAAAGGAAGGTTGATAAACCCCATAATACTGCCATTGGAGAATGCCTGTCAAAATCATATCAACAAGTAGAAGCTATTTGTCTCTATCCCTTCTGAAGCAGTTAATGTTTAAGTGTAACCCATGATTGTCCATCTATAGAGTTTGCATTTCAAGTTTATCTTAACATCCTTATGTTTTATTGATCTTAAGGTTATTTGGAAACAGAGATAACTGGTTCGCTGAGCGGTTCGCCATTTGTTGTGGCCACAACTACCACCCTATTAAAACATGCTCTGATAGCAAATTTTGAATGGGTCCCCTATAAGTCTAATCTATCATCTCTCTGAATGATCCTTTTCATCCTAGTGATTTTAACTCTATGAAGAGCCAAATCTTCCATTCAAAAATGGGTAAAGCCCTTTAACAAATCCCTCGCTTAATCCCTTCATTCCTATGTTTATCGGGATTTGTTTAACCCCTCAAAACCCTCATTGCATTATTATTCCCATTACAATGCCTTATAGCGGAGATCCTTCACAAAGCATGCATAAATCCTTTTCGGGGCCTATCACAATCAACGCAACGTATTCATGGTTTCCGGACCCGACAAGATTTATTAACCCCAATACATGTATTTTTGGGTCCAAAAGCCCCATCGCATATCACAATCGGCCTAAGTCCAAGGTTTATGCATATATATGGCGCGCCACTGGCATCCGGACCTGACGGCATTATTAACCACATTGCATACATTCTAGAGTCCAAGGCCGCATCGCATACTGCATATGGGCAGAGCATGGGCCTTATACATAGTGTGCGCAGCGATGTGGTGGATCCGCCGATTTCTATGAACTTGATCATATAGCATTTCAAGTCTGGCGTTATGGCTGGACATGGTTTTTCCCGTATATTCCTTTGTTTCTCAAAAATATTGAAATCTTGGTTTTCAAAGGCAAACCTGTGTTGTGGACCCGCCAGTGATATTAACGTGTATATATATGTTTTCGGGTCTGGGGCCATATCGCATATCACATATTGGCGGAGCCCCAGGCTTATGCATATTGCGATATGTGATATGTCAGACCCAGCAATATTTATAAGCACCGATATATAACATTTGAGGTCTGGCTTGAGTGATTAGGGTGGGATTTTCCTTGTTTTCCTATGTTTTCCAAAGCTTCCGAAATAACAAAGGGATCAGGTTTTCAATGTAGAAGGCAGCGCTTGTGTTTTATGTGAATATTTTTGTTATATTGTTCACAATCATGAAGCTAATGATAGCTATCTCCGCAGGTGAGAATTAAAAGACGCAGGAGTGGATTCGAAGAGCCATATGTGCAGAAGCATTGTGTTTGAAGGTCTGGCCTCAAGTGTTCCAAGTCGGAGCCCCACGCGTTGGTTGTACAGTCCGAGAGAAAAGCTGGCCCGGTTTTCATCATGAGGAGGTGATACACATCCACCCCTTTTGCCAGAATCTGTTCACTTCTTCATGAAACTAATCACTCCAGCAGCTATGCTTCTGACGCGGCAGCAGTTACGCTGATGGTTTTATCTCTGTATACTCGATCTGCATATTGAAAGCAATAGGGAAGATGAACAGGCGGGGCAGACCTAGAGTCAAGATATTTTGCATAAATATTGCCTCTGAAGAGGAAAAGAGGTTTTTTGGCTTAGATAAGAACAGTTTTGATTTATTGTGAATAAAGGGGACTGTTTGGTTAAGGAGGAGCCATAGTTTCAGACTCATTGTATTGTTTTATCTCAGAGTGTTGTTACTGGCATGAATGTAAATGTGATTTGTGTTTATGCATATTGATGACTTATAGTTCACTATTAATCTTGTTAAATTGAATGTGATTCAGTTTCATGGTTAACTTATGAATGGTCTCTGATTCGAAACTACGTTAAAGATCAGCTGCAAGTTTTAATTCCATAGAAGAATGTGGATTCCTACATGAGTGATTGGATTGCAATTTGGCTTTAATACAGTCTTGTCCAGCTATGAATTCAATGATTGATTCATTTGGACTTGAATTTATGCATGATGTTTAACCTTCTTTATCACGCTCCTGCAGAACATATATGTGATGTTTAAACCTCTGTATTATGCTCCTGCAGGATAGATTAGGATAGCTAGGACTAGATTAGTGTAGTTAGAAGTAGTATAGATAGGATTTAATACATAGAGGTTAGTTGTTTTATCTTTGTTGATCTAATTGAAGTCTTCCTCCCGGAAGCAATCTTTTGACATGTTCAAACAGTTTACGGGGTCCCTTAAAACCCGTCGGAGCTAGCCATCCCAAACGAAAGCAAGTCTAATTGGGGCTTTCGATCGGGTTAGTTCCCCTTGTTGGCATCGTGCACATTTGCCATGTCAACACACTTCTGTAGACAGTTATTGTAAGTTTTCCATTTATGTCAACATGATTAGTGTGTACATCTTGAGCCTTTGGTGATGAGCAAGATGCTACAATAGAAGCAGGTCCATATAACATTAATACATCTCCTTCAAAAATATTTGTTGAGTTTCCCATGTAAATGTCAATTATGGACTATGTGATTATCTTTTATTTTGCATGGTTGTGAAAAGTAAAAGAAAAAAATCTCTTTGTGGTTTGTATCTTTTTTCTATTTTAAAAACTCTAAAATAGAAAATAAAATGTAAAACTTAATTAATATGAAAATTAAAAGATTGTGCATTATTCTTGATTGTGGAAACAGAAAGAGAAAACCATTTGTCCATATGATTGGCTTCATTGCCACCTATTCCACAGCTTGTGTTGCGAGTTGACATCTTTATCATTGCTACACCTGTATAAACGCAACCATGAAGCAAATATATTGTATATCAACTATCAAAAAATATATACGGGGACCTAGATGTTTTAAACATTGATTGTGTAACTTAAACATATCTCAATAATCTACTTAAGTAATGCATATGTAGTGTTAAAAACATGTTGTAATTTTATTTACATGCATATGAAAGAAGGATAGTTGTTTAAATTAAAAAGGATAATTGTTCTAATATCCTGTTATTTACATGCATATGAAAGAAGGATAATTTTGTTTTCATTATAAAAAGGGGCACAATGCAAGACTATTGAACAGGATATTAGAACATGGCTTATGTGATTGCTTTCTTTCGAAAATACACATTGGAAGAATAAACTTTGTAGTTCAAATGACTGTAACTCCAACGTTTGATTAACAATTGCTTCAAATTTTATGCAAATAGTTTATTTTCTTAATATTGCCTAAATTGAATCAAAGTAATTAGAGGCTTCAATTGTTGCAAATGTCAAAGAATATTGAGGCATAGAAACAAACTAGTTGAAGAATATCACAATTTATTGATAGCAGTAGGAGTACGATGTAATAGATAACTATACGAGTTTTAAAGAGTAAACATTGTTCAAGTCAACATATGTATTACAATATTCCTACAACAGATATTTGAATTCATGTTACAAAGGTTAATATTGGTACTATTTCATATGATAAAATATTAAGTCCCAAATAAGAAAATAAATAATGAGAAAAAAGCCAATACCTGGAACAAGTGGAGTGATTTTTTATTACTACCTTTAGTTTTTCTTTTTCTTTTTCCTCATTCAAAGAAGAAACAAAACATGTATAAGATTGCAATTGTTTGTTGCAAAGTTCAATTTAGGCACAACCTAGCATGAATTGCATCATGATCACTCCAATATGCATCCAACAAACTGACTTGACAAAAACCAAGGTCAAGACTTGTCCAAATATGGTCTATTTGAGATTCTGAGTTTGGAGTATAATTGTGTGTCAATTTATGCAACTGAATCAATTGCATATATTCAATTAGTTTCTTTTTTCTTTATCTATTTGAATGCATGTCAACATTGAAATCACCAATAATAATCAAGATACAGTCACCATGAAGAATGTGTAATTTGTCTATTGATATTATTTCAATGATTGTAAATATAGGACTAAAAGGAGCAACATATATGTTCATAATGCAAATTGGTTGTATTTCATAGATTTGTGATATCACAAGCTTAACTTTTTCATTTTTGTTTCAAATATGTTATGTTTTTTTTATGCAAGTAAGTGTTAGCACTCAGTAATTTCTCTAGGCTGAAGAGAGAAAACCAAAGGCAACCACAAAACCACTTGTAAGCTAGAATCTATCCCTTCTAGCTTTAGAGAGGGCTCTCTCTGTCTGAAATGCTCAATCACTTAGATGTTAGGCTACGTATAATTCTCAGTAGGGTATGATTTTCAAATATTTGTTGATAGGAGAGAAGACAGATCCATTGGGCATGGAGTCATGTCAAGTTGATTGTTTTTTCTCAGTGGTAGGATGAAGAGAGAAGGAGTCTTCTGCAGGGCCAAGGTAGGTAGCCTTGGTGGTGAAATCAAATTAATTTTATGTAGGAGGGTGAGTATAATAAAAGTGGAGACAACGCATAGAGCATTAAAATTGTAGATGAATTCTAAATGTTGCTTCAAGAAGAAGACATGGAGTGTGTTATGAAACCAGCTCACAAAAAGATAGAAAAGAGAGATCCACGCCTTAGAATTCAGCCTCTTCGAGGGGGCAACCTCCTTTACATTACATAAATGAAAAATTCTTGGATGATACAAATGACAAAACCTCCTTTCTATATATAGGAGTCTAAGGAGTCACAATATAATCCAGCCGACCTAACAATAATAATATAAAGCCACAAAAATAACAATAGAGGGATTTTATGGGCACATTAATAACAATATGGGGGCAATGGGGCACAACAATATAAATAAGGGGTATAACTACAATAGTAATGGGGTAATCACTAGTATTATAGGGACCCAACATGCCCCTCTCCTTCAAAAAAGTGTTGTCCTCAACGCTTGAGTAGTTCTGGATACTTCTGCATAAAATTCTCATCCTCCCATGTGGAATCTTCAGCGGATAAGTTCTTCCACTTGATAAGGTACTCTGAAATTGATCGATTTCGTAGCTGTCGAGTTCTTGTTTCTATAACTGCTTCCGGTTCCAATATAATTTTTCCTTCCTCGTCAAGTTCTGGCAATATTGTTTGAACTGGGAGCTTGTCGCCTATAACCTTCTTTAAGCATGAAACATGGAAAACTGGGTGCAATCGAGAAGCTGCAGGAAGCTCCAATTTGTATGCCATAGTACCAATCTTTTGCAACACCTTGTACGGACCATAATACTTTGGTGATAATTTATTATCCTTCTTAGCTTGCTTGAGGGACATTTGCTTATATGGTTGTAGCCGTAGGAATACCCAATCACCTACATCAAAACTTCTTTCACTGCGATGTTGATCTGCCTGTTGTTTCATTCTATTCTGTGCCAACACGAGGTTATCCTTTAAGAGTTGGAGGACTTGTTGTTGATGTTCGATGTGATGTTCCACTGCCTGAACCTTAGAATTTTCTCTTAAATATGATGTGATGGATGGTGGTTGATACCCATAAAGTGCCATAAATGGGGTCATTTTTGTTGCTGTATGGAAGGAAGTGTTATACCACCATTCAGCCAGAGGCAACCATTTGACCCATTGTGTCTGTTTATCAGATACAAAGCAACGAAGATATCCTTCCAAACATTTGTTTACTATCTCAGTTTGCCCATCAGATTGAGGATGATAAGATGAGCTATGAGCTAACTGAGTACCAAGACAAGAAAATAATTCTGTCCAAAAATTTCCAGTGAAAATGGGATCTCTGTCACTTACAATAATCTTTGGGTTTCCATGTAGCTTTTGAATTGTTTCCATAAATGCAGTAGAAACTGTACTGGCTTTAAATGGATGTGATAATGCACAAAAGTGTGCATACTTGGTAAGTCTGTCAACTACCACCATGATGACACTCTTTCCCTCAGACTTGGGTAAACCTGTGATAAAATCCATTGAAACCTCCTCCCAACGTTGGCTTGGAATGGATAAAGGTTGTAATAGACCCGGTGTCTTAATTGTTTCAACTTTATTTTGTTGGCAAACCAAACATTCTGCCACAAACTTTTGAATATCTGATTTAAGGCCATCCCAAAAAAATTCCTTCTTAACCCTGTGGTAAGTTTTTAAAAATCCTGAGTGCCCTCCTAAGGGAGAAGTGTGCAATTCCATAAGAATCTTTTGTTTTAGCTGGGAATTCTTACAGAGGTATAAGCGATCTTTGTACCATAACGAATCATTTTTCCAGCTAAATGTATCAGACGTACTGGAATCTTGTTGTAGCTTTCGAATAAGTGCCCACACTTCTTCGTCATTCTTCCATTCCTCCCTTGCTTCATTTATCCAATCTGGTTGGATAATAGAAATGGCGCACAACAATGCTTCCACATCCTCATCCTTTCTTGAGAGTGCATCTGCCACCACATTTTGCTTCCCTTTTTTGTAGATGATTTCAAAGTCATAACCCAACATCTTTGTGACCCACTTTTGTTGCTCTTCAGAGGATAATCTTTGTTCTAAAAAGTATTTAAGGCTATCATGATCCGTTTTTACCTTGAAGTGTCTTCCCATTAGGTAGGGTCGCCATTTCTTAAGTGCATGGAGTATTGCCAACATTTCCTTCTCATAAATAGCTTTGCTTAAAAACTTTCCCTTGATTGGACGACTTTCAAAAGCAATGGGTCTTTCATCTTGCATTAGAACAGCACCAATTCCATTTCCTGAAGCATCACATTCCACAATAAAGGTTTTTGTGAAGTCCGGTGTAGCTAAGACCGGTGCTTGGCACATTGCCTCTTTAAGATGTTCAAAGGCCTTTGTTGCTTCCGGAGTCCATGAAAATGCATCTTTCTTCAATAATGTTGTTAGAGGTGCTGCTATTCTCCCATAATTCTTAACAAACTTGCGATAATACCCTGTCAACCCAAGAAATCCTCGCAGATGCTTTATGGATGTGGGGATTTTCCATTCCTTAATGGCTTTAATTTTGCTAGGGTCTACCTTAACTCCTTCATGAGATACAATATGACCCAAATATTCCACCTCCTGGACTCCAAAGAAACATTTGGATCTTTTTGCATATAATTGTTTCTCCTCCAATAGTTGTAGCACCTTGTCAACATGTTCAACATGATCCTTCCAAGACTTGCTGTAGATTAGTATATCATCAAAAAATACTAACACAAATTTTCTAAGGAATGGTTTGAAAATTGAATTCATCAAACCTTGAAATGTTGAAGGTGCATTGGTAAGGCCAAAAGGCATGACCAAAAATTCATAATGACCCTCATGAGTTCTAAATGTCGTTTTCGGAATGTCTTCAATCTTCATTCTGATTTGATGATATCCTGAACGAAGATCCAACTTGGTGAAGTAAATTGATCCATGCAATTCATCCAGTAATTCATCAATGACAGGAATGGGGAACTTATCTTTAATAGTGAGCTTGTTGAGCTCCCTATAATCGGGACACATGCGCCATGATCCATCCTTCTTGTGCACCAATACTACTGGAGCAGAGAAAGAACTTTGACTCGGTTGAATTATACCAGCCTCTAGCATTTCTGCAACCATACGTTCAATTTCACTTTTTTGGACATAGGGATATCTGTACGGCCTGATGTTTGGAGGAACACTTCCTGGAATCAGATGAATAGCATGATCATGATCACGCATAGGTGGGAGACCTTTGGGAGTCTCAAATACCTTGGAATGATTGTCCAGGACTTTTTGGAGATCTGGAGAAATAGATGATTCCAATGTGGAAACATCTAGCGAACATAATTGTGCAATTACACCTCTTTGCTCCTTTTTTAGAAGCTTTGTCATACCATTAGAGCTGATTATCTTTCCTGGTTTCCCTGCAATACCCCTTAATTCAACTTCCTTTCCTTCCGTAGAAAATTTGATGAAAAGTTCTTGAAAATTAAAAGCTATTGTACCCAAGGATTGTAGCCATTGGACTCCTAGTACAACATCAGCACCTCCCATTGGAATGGAAAGCATTGGGCTAGTCAATACATATTCTCCCATGGATAGCTTGATATTATGGCACTTTCCAGAGCAATTTATTGTTCCTCCATTTGCAATCATCACTTGACACTCTGGTGCTGGATATAGGAAGCAATTCAATTCTTTTGCTACCCTACAATGAATAAAATTGTGGGTGCTTCCTGAATCAATCAACACTATTACCTTTTTCTTCTTGATTTGTCCTTCTATCTTGATGGTTTGAGGAGTGGTAATTCCTGCCAATGCATTACAAGATATGGTCGGATTTATTTGTTCTTCATCTAGGCTTTGTTCCTGGAGTATATCCTCTTCTTTTGACCTTTCTTGCTCCTTTTCTTCTTCCTCTTCACAATCTATGTAGAATAATTTCTTCTCAGCACACTTATGACCTTTAGTGTATTTGCTATCACAACTGTAACAAAGCCCTTTTGCTCTTTTTTCTTCCAATTGTTGTGGTGTCAACCTTATAGGTTGTGGAAGACTAGGGGCAACAACACTTCCGTCTTTATAGTTGTGAGTGGTATGCTTCCTGGTTGCCATAATTTTGCTTTCCATTTTTCTTGCTAACCTGAATGCCTTCTCTAATGAATCAGGTTCCCAAAGGCGAACATCATGTTGGATATTATCCTTTAAAGACCCTATGAACACATCAATCCTATGCTCCTCTGGAATATCTTTTACCCTTATGTTCAATTTTTGGAACTCCTCAATGTGCTCCATTATTGAACCCTTTTGTTTGAGACTTATCAATTGGCTAAAAAAAGTGTTGCTTTTTGTATCCTCATAATGTGCTATCAATTCTTCCGTAAAAATTGCCCAAGTGATAAATTGTTTACGAGAGCAAAGCCATTGATACCATACAAACTGATTTGGTTCCAAATATAAAGTTGCCATACGTACCTTTTGTGTGTTTTGCACATTATTGAGATCGAAGAATTGCTCCATCTGTAATATCCATGTGGCGGGATCCTTGCCATCAAACTTCCTCATATCGATTTTTGGAATATGGTGGGTCTTCGATCCAACATTAGAGTCTATGGAATCATGATTAACATTTCTTTTGTTCACATCATGAGTTTCCTTTACAACCTTTTCACCATTAGTAAGTATTTCTTGTAGAAACTTTGTCAAATCTGTCTTCAAATTTGCCATGTCTGTCTTCAAATCTGTCCTCAAATCTGTCTTCAGATCATCCATCTTAGCTTCCATGCCCTTTATCTTAGATTCCACGCCATTTATCTTAGCATCTGTTAGCTTTTGTGAGCGTGACATTTGTTGCACTTGTTCTTGTAATTTTGATATATCATGTAGCATTTCTTCCTCTTCTTCATGAGTCATGCTAGAGCTTTCAGGTTCCTTACTAGGTGTTTGCATTTTCTTTCCTCGGGGCATCAGTTACCGATAATAATTCTTTACTATGCCCTTTGAATTCCTTCAAACCAAGCTTATGCAAAAATTAAAAAAAAAAAAACTACACACCTTTTTTTACTTTGTAGAAGCCTGATATTGAATCTGATGTATCTCTGTAATTTCGAATCATCCAGTTCTGAAATTGTGACCTGTAGTAGCCTTCTATGTCCTCTTTCCAATGCCACTAGTCTGATCCAAATTGGATTCTCCAAGAAAGAGTTATGCACAATCTCCCGCAGTGACCTGATTATAGACTAGTTCAGTAGAGCGAACTTGTATGAAGTGCCACGTGTCACTGTTTCAACCTTTGACTCTGAAAAATATATAAACGAAAACTATAGTCCGTCCTCTTTCTTTACCTTCTTACAAAATTTTAATCTGATGCTCAGAAAGAAAGTTATGACGATTTTCCCCAGGTCACCTGTTTTGAGTGTAATTCAGGAGTCTGCAAAAAGACCAACTTCCTCAGATCATATCTCCGAAAATATCGCGCGAAAAGCTCTGAAATTCGAACCCAAGGTTCAGCGCGATTTCTTCTCAAATGGGTTTTTTTTTGCGACTTCTGAAACGTCACAGAAAAAAAGTTATAGCGAAAATGCCACGATGACCTGTTTGGAGCAGCGAAACCCTAGAATCCAAAGCTCTGATACCAAATGTTATGAAACCAGCTCACAAAAAGATAGAAAAGAGAGATCCACGCCTTAGAATTCAGCCTCTTCGAGGGGGCAACCTCCTTTACATTACATAAATGAACAATTCTTGGATGATACAAATGACAAAACCTCCTTTCTATATATAGGAGTCTAAGGAGTCACAATATAATCCAACCGACCTAACAATAATAATATAAAGCCACAAAAATAACAATAGAGGGATTCTATGGGCACATTAATAAAAATATGGGGGAAATGGGGGCACAACAATATAAATAAGGGGTATAACTACAATAGTAATGGGGTAATCACTAGTATTATAGGGACCCAACAGAGTGCTTGGAAAACTATATCAAAGCATTATTAAAATGAATTATAACACAATATTGATTTAAGCCAAACCTGAAGACATACATTCAAGATGTGTAAATAACATAAGATAAACTTACAACATGAGAGAATCACGACACCATCAAGAGTTGACACAAGAATCCCTATAAATCACACCTTTGTATTCATTAACTGGAAAATATTCAAAGAAATACAATGCACAAAAGTCTTTTCTTCTCAAACCTGTCCAACCTCTTGCTTAATCTAAATTACATCATAAATAGGCTAAAACAAATATGTTCCCACTTCTATGGGTCAAATTCCTCATTAAGATTTTATGTTTCTACCTAATGCAATGAAAATAGAACTGCTTTCTAAAAAATAGGGATTGTTCGACTAATCCTTTTCAAGTATATTTACATTAAATTATCAGTCCAAATTGAGCCTATGATTCCTAGGATGCCTCATAATATTTACCATAATCATACAAAAAAATTACAAGAGGTTTTGACTTGAATAACGCGGTCAAAATGATGATTGTGTGGAAGCGCAGTGTTGGTGTTGTGCAACCTCCTAGTTCAGCAAAAACACAATACAGAAGTGAAGCGACTAATATTTTTTGAATATATCCTAAATCGTAATTTGGGTTGAGCTTATTTTTTTGCATAAATTTAATATAATTATAACCCTTCTCCACACAAATTTTAAGCCAACTCCGACTCATGGATATCGAGAAAATCCAAAAATGGTTGTAGATGACAATGGTTCATTTCTCGAAAACTGTGAAGGACTTTGACCTGAAATTAAGTGACCTTATTCATCTCACCCCCATGCATATACTGTAAAACTTTCATGAAAAATAGGTACAAGGTTTAATAGATATGGTGAAAATAGGGTGATCATGTGAAAGCGCAGCACAAAAGCATAGCACTCCAAGCCTATATTATCTTCGGCCATCATATGACATGTTGAGGGTACTAAGATGCCATCGAATGGTCCATACAATGTTTCAAACCCATGAGAAAATTTATATTCTGAACAAAAACCTTCAAAACCCCAAACATTCTTCTTGCAGCAGAAGCATAGGGCAATTGCGCAACGCACCTCCATCTTCATGACTTGACCAAACACTGATCTTCCAACCAATAAAAATGATTTGGAGCTGGTCCAGATATTCACAAAAACCTCCTACATGGATAAAAGTTCCAAAAATCTTGATTCCTCGTCAAACTTTTATGCCTTGGTAAAAGCGTAGCAAATCCATGGTTGAGATACCTCTTGTCGATCGCTGAGCTACCTGATGACTTCAGTATGTGTGAACAAGCCTATACAGGGATAATTTCCTCCTTAGAAACCTTCTTTTATTATGCAAAGGTTCCATCTCCCAAACCTCCACCTACAACCAAAAGTGCAGCTCCTGTAAGAAAGCACAGTGCCTCCCCTGCCTCCTTTGCACATCGACCTGCAATCTCCACACAGTGATCTTATGATGAATAAATGGAGAGTTATGAGGTTTTTATGAACATAAACCATGAAATTAAAATCCCATGGTGGCTTAGTGCAAACTTCATGTGTGATGATTTCAATTTGAACTTGAATAATGAAAGTGCAACACTTGGCAGAAGCGTAGCACTATGCTCTTGACCATTGTACTGATGATGATGTCATGATTGATCATGATTCGACATTATAACTGACCCAAGGGACCCTAAAAATTTGTGCCCGTGATTACAAGACATGACACATGAATTTACTCATGATCTTTTTTATGAAACATGATCCTAGATCCACTTAACTCAACCTTTCAAGACATCAATGACTATTTTCATGACTCTTCACACACTTTGACATATTTACATTGGATAATGAAAATTTAATTCCAAACTAAGACCCATAGCTTGATATTCTATAAGATCATATCCAAACCTTTATACATTTGTCAAAATTTGAAAGATAAAACTTATTTTATGACTCCTATGACTGTAAGATATTAACATTGGCTCCAATAGGGATGGCATCCTCCCTATGAGGTGCCAAGAACATCGTAGACCATGTGCCTGACCATTGGGCTTATTGACTCTTGATTTACCAAGACTAACTATGACTGACTATGAATTTTTACATTAAATATGGCAGCAACTGATCAAAATCTCAGGGCCTTCTCCTTGGGCATCAAATTATGTTGACAGCTTCCCACACTTGCAAACTGAAAAATAATACCAACCCACCGAAGAAAAAAAACTGCTAGAAACTAACACTCTGCTAAAAATATGCTCAGAGTGATGAGCTTATTCACACACCTGCTCACTTTAATTAATCTACAAGTTGCTTGATCAAGTGAATTCAAATAATCAGTGTAACCATGCAATCACTTTGTCCATTGATTCAGTTCTCTGCATGTGCTTGTTCGCGAGCAAAATAGAAAACCTACTGAATGACAACTCTAGTAAAAACTTGCAAACAAATTCAACTTTGACAGAATTTAAGAACTTAGGCCCATTTATTGACTCCAAGAATGCTGCAAAAGGATCCTCAAATGAATGAACACTGAATTTTAGCTCATCTAATAGATTGCAACTATGCTCTAGGTGGTCTACATACCATGAATACAAACCTTTATATACATCCCTTCTTTCATGAAATTTCATCTTATAGCTATCATGATAGGGTTTCAAATGTTCATGTGATCTTTGTGATGAAACCATTGTTGGACAAGACAATGATGTTGGTTGCCAAACTAAGTCTTCATCACCCTTGTTTTTAGGCTCACATCTAGTTAAAGGAGGAGAACTTTGACTTCTGAAACTATCCAAATAATTGATTATTCGATCATTAAAAACTAAAGAAGGTTGTTGCAATTTATTTTGTATTGGTTCCAAGGAGACTATATGATCTTTCCTAAGCTCACCATCCTTTACTTTAGTGATATTTTTAAATTTTTACTTCAAGAAATCAAATGAAGCAAAACTTAATGGCACAAAACTACCTTGAATTAATTCCCAATGTTCTTCATGTTTCAACCCTTCAACTGCATCTTCAATCTCATGGTTACTCAATGGTTGTGATTTTGAACTAAAGAATTCTTCCATATAACAAGTAACATGATCATCAAATACATAAGAAGGTTGTTGCCAATCTATGTTATTTTCAGCTTTCTTTCATGCTTCCTTAGTAATCTTATAATTTTCTTTCAGAAAAACATAAGGGTAGAGAGTTTCCATCAACAAACTCATTGTTTTCTTTATGTTCCATATCAAAACTATAATACTGCTCACCTGATTCAGTACTTTCATCATATTCTTCATTGTTGTCATGACTAAAATATGCAGGCTTACTACTTTCCTTGAATTATTGAAATTGAACATCCTCTTGGTGAGAACATGTCATTGATTTCTCTACATGATTGTCTTCAACTGAATATATAAAACAATCAATTTCTAGCTCATGGTGACATGAATTAGCAACCTCTCCTTCTTCTGCAAAACTCGCTTGGAAAGGAGGTCTTCTTCACTGCTCCGTAACAGCAAGTTTGTTTCGCAATGTGAAATTTTCCATCAACCTTTCCATGGATTTCTCCAATGCATCAAGCTTATGGTCTGATGACAAAGAAGGCTCCTCCTTAACCACTCCCCTTCTTTCAGCAATCATTTTGTCCGTTTTGATCAGCATATTCACTTCTACACCAACGAGATTTTTCTGCATGTCCTCCAAGGTAATTGGATTCCTCTCTCTGAGTTAATAGGCCATTTCAACATCAAATCCATCTAGGTAATGAAGCATAACCAACCCTGGGAGAGCCTTTATGTCAACAGGTATGGAATTGTAAATTTTATTAAATCTGGTCGAGAACTCTTGCACTGTCTCACCAAGATGCCTCTTTAGATTCCTATCCTCAGTCATAATCTAAAAAGGGTTCTTTTTAACCTCCCATTTGTCAATGAATGTGTTGTAGCATTCATTTTCATTTGAGGTTACTTGATAATATTTAAAAATAAAAATAAAAATAAATAAAAACACAAAATCAAATATTCTATATGTAATTATTTAAAAAAACAAAAAACAAAAGACAATGGGCCCGACCCATTGCCTAAAGTTCATGCAGGTTCAAGAGGCATGATCAAGCTATAGCTTGATAAGTACATTGAGGTGTGCTGCGGGGAAGCAATGAGCACGAATATTAATTAAATCTCAACTCCCGCAGTTTAATGTGACGTTGGCATGGTTGACCGCGATGTGTGGCCTGAAATCATTGTGGGGGTTCAACCTCCTTCAAGCTCCCGTACATTCTTTACCCCCGTGGTGGGCCTCCCAAAGCTTTCCACCCCATGTCACTCATTCTACATCTTCCATCACTTTCATATGTTAATTTCCCACGTCACTCACCATACCTCGCCACTTCATCCACTACTCCATTGAGGCTCAAGCTATAGATTCTAACAGTGAACAACGACCTCCCATCATTATTTGATTTCTATTGCTTCTTATTATCTTGTTTTCTTGAAATGAATGAGATGTTTTTACCCTAAAATGTAATATTTTGTAATAAATTTTACTTTAGACAGTTAGGAGAATAGTTAAGTAGTTTGATAGTTTTGGTGATTACCAACTATCTCATAATGTATAAAAAGAGAAAAAATTACAGAGAAGAGGTTCGATCTTTGGAGAACCTGGAGACTAGGCCACTGTATTCTTGATAAAACTGTTGATTAATAAAAGAATCAAAAGTTTTCCACACATTGTTGGGTATGATTTTGTGACTTCTTTGTTATGTGTCATTAAATGTTTTCTTCCTTTAAGTATGGTAATGAAGCTGCAGGTCTTTATTTTCTTATGTAAATGAAGTTAAAATCCCTTAAAAGAGCACTCCTATACTTGAAGTTCCCACCTCTGCAATTCTTCTAAGTTACAGATAGTAGTTTCTATGTAAGACAACGTATTATCTTTAACTTCTCCAAGTGTCACAGATAGTAGATTCTGTGTAAAACAGCATATTGTCTATGACTTCTTCAAGCTTTCTTCATTCATCATTTATATTCAGCAATCAAATGGCATTCTGAGATTTTCATGTCACCTAAGTATTGAGGGTTTAAAACCAAGTCTTTCAGGTCCTTCATTTGAGAATACAACATACAATTAAGTGACAAACAAGTGACAATAATTATAAACATTAATGTCTTAAGCACAATTTCTACACAGCCAGGAAATTGGTTTCTTAAGGGACAACAGAATGTATGCTCAAACTGTTGGAAACTAGCAATGATTTCATCTTTCGAACTTGTATACCACTTCCTAACCTATCCTGAAAGGCTTTGAGCTAAAAGCCTCAATTTGACATCTTCATGATCCACTTCCTGTAGATATATGAAATCAATTATTTTTTCCACATGTTGCTGAGCTGTAATTTCTCTTGCGCCATTAAATTGAGGCAACCTTTGACCATATTTTTGTGCTAAGTCAGGTAAAAGAGCTTGTAGATTTAATGGAGCATATCGAGAAGCATCCATGATTGTGGTTTTTTGAGATGGACTTGTATTGGCTTGACTATGATTATCATTTGGATATTTTTCACGATCACTAATACAATAAGGAGACACATTTGCAGCTTCAAAGGAATGATATACAATTTTAAAAGGGGGATCATGTGCAGATTTGTAGCCTTCATTTGGATACAATACATAAAGGAAAATCCTTTTGAAATTTTTAGGAAAGGATAGGAGGTAATTGATAAAACATAATATTATATCCTGAAGAAAATTCAAGTTTAAATACCTGAATTTCACGTATTGTCCTTCCATCTTTCCGCTAACAAGGCTTGTCTTCCAATGGAGTTTCCAAATCTGATTCAAACTTTTGGAGTCAACAAGTGAATGGTTCATCTTTTTTGTGTTTAATTGTTGTCCAGCATCAGCAGTCAAATCTGAAACTTTGATGATCTTTCGAGGAGAAGATGAAACCTTTCGTTCCCCAGAAATGACGCCAGAATGTTAGCACTATGTAATTTCTCTAGGCTGAAGAGAGAAAACCAAAGGTAACCACAAAACCACTTATAAGCTAGAATCTATCCCTTCTAGCTTTAGAGAGGGCTCTCTCTATATGAAATTCTCAATCACTTAGATGTTAAGCTAGGTATAGTGCTCAGTAGGGTATTATTTTCAAATATTTTCCGATAGGAGAGAATACAGATCAATTGGGGATGGAGTCATGTCAAGTTGATTGTTTTTTCCTAGTGGTAGGATGAAGCGAGAAGAAGTTTTCTACAGAGGTGAGGTAGGCAGTCTTGGTGGTGAAATCAGATCAATTTGATGTAGGAGGGTGAGTATAAGAAAAGTGGAGACAAGAATAGAGCATCAAAACTATGGATGAATTCTAAATGTTGTTTCAAGAAGAAAACATGGAGTGCTTGGAAAACTATATCAAAACATTATTAAAATGAATTCTGAGACAATTTTGATTTAAGCCAGACCTGAAGACATACAATCAAGAAGTGGAAATAACATAAGATATACTTAAAACATGAGAGAATCACAACACCATCAAGAGTTGACACATGAATCCTTGTAAATCACACCATTGTATTCATTCACTAGAAAGTATTCAGAGAAATACAATGCACAAAAGTATTTTCTTCTCAAACCTGTCCAACCCTTTGCCTGGTCTCAGTTACATCATAAATTGGCTAAAACAAATTTTTTCCCACCTCTAGGGGTCGAATTCCTCATTAGGATTTTATGTTTCTAACTAAAGTAATGAAAATAGAACTACTTACTAAAAAATATGGATTGTTTGACTAATCCTTTCCAAGCATATTTACATTAAATTCTCAGTCCAAATCGAACCTATGAGTCCTAGGATGCATAATAATATTTACCATAATCATAAAAACAAATTACAAGAGGTTTTGACATGAATAACTCGGTCAAAATGATGATTGTGTGGAAGCGCAGCACCGACACTGTGCAACCTCCTAGTTCAGTGGAAACACAAAATAGAAGTGCAATGACTGATATTTTTTTAATATCTCTTAAATGGTAAGCCGAATTGAGATTATTTTTTTACAAAAAGTTAACATAATTATAAACCTTCTCCACACAAATTTTGAGCCAAATCTGACTCATGTAACTCAATAAAATCCAAAAATGGTTGTAGATGACGGTGGCTCGTTTCTCAAAAACCATGAATAATTTTGACCTTAAATTAAGTGAGCTTATTCATCTCACCCCCATGCATCTACTATAAAAATTCCATGGTAAATAGGTATGTGGTTTAAGAGATATGGTGAAAATACAGTTACCATGTGAAAGAGCAACGCTCTAAGCTTATATTGACTTTGGCCATCATCTGACATGTTGATGATATTGGGATGGCATGGAATGGTCCATACAACTTTCCAGACCCATGAGAAAACTTCTAGGTAGAACACAAACCTTCAAACCCCAAACCTTCTTCTTCCAATAGAAGCACAATTGTGCAGCACACCTCCATCTTCATGACTTGACCAAACACTGATCTTCTGAATGATAAAAATGATTTGGAGTTGATCTTCATATTCACAAAAACACCTTATATGGACAAAAGTGCCAAAAATCATGGTTCCTCATCAAAATTTGATGCCTTGTTAAAATCGCAACAGATAAGCGCCGTCAATCCATGGTTGAGATGCCTTCAGTCGATCCCTGAGCTGCCTATTGATTTCAGTATGTGTGAACGATAATAGACATGGATAATTTCCTCGTTAGAAACCTTAATTCATTATGCAAATATTCCATCTCTCATACCTCCACCTACAATCAAAAGTGCAACGGCTGTAAGAAAGCACAGCGCCTTCTCTGCCTCCTTTGTGCAGTGACCTCCAATCTCCACACAGTGAGATTCTGATGAAGAAATGGAGAATCGTGAGGTTTTTCTAAAGATAAACCATGCAATTAAACTCCCAATGTGGCTTAGTGCGGACTTAATGGACAATGATTGAAATTTGAACTTGAATAATGAAAGTGAAACATTGTCCTCTTGACCGTTGTACTGATGATGATGTCATGAATGATCATGATTCGAAATTATAACTGACCCAAGGGACCCTACAAATATGTGACCATGATTACAAGACATGAAACATGACTTTCCTTGTGATCTTTTTTATGAAACATGACCCTAGATCCACTTAACTCAACCTCTCAAGACATCAATGACTATTTTTATGACTCTTCACACACTTTGACATATTTACGTTGAATAATGAAAATTTTATTCCAAACTAAGACCCATAACTTGATCTTCTATAATATCATAGCCAAACCTTTCTACATTTGTCAAATTTTGAAATATAAAACTTGTTTTCTAACTCCTATGAATATAGGAAACTAACAGTAAGAACACCATGAACAGAGTATGATGAATTCAAATTGAAGTCAGGAAACTTATGTTCATTAGATAGGCAATATGGGTGTGTCTCTTGCAAGCAAATAACCATATTTTCATCATGTATTCATCTTCTTGAATATCATCAAGATGTGCATGCAAGCTACGATTGTTCAGGGAGACCAATGTAAGTGCATTGGTATCTACAAAATAATTACAAACAAGATCAAATTTTTAATGAGTGTTTTTATTGATATTTAAATATTATAAATCATACATTGTCTTTTAATTGTCAACCGGGTTAGTAGACTTATGAGGCGTTCGGTGCAGTATACATAGTAGACAAGACTTTTCGCATATTTAATGATTTTATTCTAAGTGCATAAGGGTTGGTTGCCTCATTCAAATGATTCTACTTTTTAACTTCAATTTTAGGGCTCATCGGTTACCCGATAATCTCTAAAGGGTAAGCTATGAATAGTCTCAAAGTATAGAAGTGTTATAAATAATTTTAGTCGCCAATTTCGTAGCAGTTGGTAATTTATAATTCCTTTAAAATGAAACCACCAATCCTTTTAATCAAACCATGTATTTTAAACTAACTAACATATGAACCAACTTTCATATATCAAATGAAAATAACAACTCGCTATCAAATTTTATGCAACCATTCATATATACATAAATCAAGAAACACCACATGACTACAGACAGTGGATAAAAGAGTTATTTATTATCATTTAAGCTTATTGAAGTGATCACATATAATTAGAAAAACTACGTAAATACAACAAACCAACGAAGCAAATAAAAGAAACCAACTTGAGGAATAAGGCAAACCAAATCGGCAAATAAAACAAACCATTCAACCAAATAAAACAAAAACAGAGGGCATGGCACGTGACACACCTTGAGCGAGCCCAACTCAAGGTTGGTTGGTGCCCTTGCTCTCTAACTACTCAATACAAAACAATGGAAATGAAAAATTATCAACACATACTAGGGAAAAACACAGATATGAAAGCATAAATTTGTCGATCACCCAGACCACAACAGCTTAGTATTAAACCTTATGGTTCAAAATGATAGAAATAACAATTGTTTTGCACTTCAGGTGCTCTTCTTCTTATATAAAGTTCATAAGAGTCTAAAATATAAACACAAGAATTGTGGTCTCATCTTGGCTAACTGATTAAGGACAAATGGAGTAAATACTTACAACCAAACTTAGTTCCTAGACATGATTCAATCGATTCAACTTGAGAGACACAATTGTGGTCGGTTCAACGAGCCTCTAGATTTTAATTTTAACATGCTACTTATTGAAACCTATGATCAATTGAGAATAATTATCTCGACCATAACAAGATTTTCTTCCTCAGTTATAACAAATTGAGATCAATGCTAATTGTCAAGATCCCAAAATACTTTGTACAACATCGAGTAACTGCTTTCTTAAAATAAATTGAATTTGTTCAAGGAATTGTCATGAGAGCTGCTAATAGTGTTATCATCCTAAAATCCTCGTGGATCAATCAATAGGATCTCCTTTAGACCAAAACTACTTCCTTTGTAAACTGCGCTCTTAATGGAAATTTTAGCCTCGCCTTGTTGGCACTCAAACTTGCTTACAAATGTGCTTAGTTGATAGCTAATCCATAACCGAGATCTACGGTCCTTATCAAAAATATCTACAAATAGAATCTTGTCGACATGCCAACAAGTAACTGACCGTAATGTTTGACCAACAGGCTTCAATTTTTAGACAAAATTGTAATTCAAAATAAATTCATCAAAATGACATTTTATAAGAATATTTGAGTGACACTCTATCGATACAGCCAAGACATGTAAAACCATATACAATCTTGTATTCAAAACACTTTAATTTTGAATCAGTAGTCTGAGCCATTTTATTTCAACCACACTTTATATATAAATATATATATATATATGATCTCATGCAAGCCAAACACACCCATAGGTTACTAATAAAATCTTTTAGTTATTTATTTATACACAAAAAATACAAGGTTCAAAAATAAATACAAATATACCTATACTAGAATAGGTAGGTCAACTTAAGAGTAAGGAATGATAAGGTTTTTAAGCCAAAATTGGATGTTTTAATGGAAAAATTATTATCATAGGAGGAACCCATCATATCCCCCCAACCTGTCTAGTTGCATGTCCCCATGCAACCTTATACCACTTCTGGGATACCAACATGGAGGTCACCCCAGTTGTAGGATGCATGATCGACTTCTCTAAAAGAATAATAACCTAGGGTATTTTCCATAGTAGTCCAATTTAATCGTTCTTCTTCCTCGTCCCAGAGAGTAGGAGATATGTAGAATCGTGTTGGACACCACAAGAGAGGGAAATAAAATCGAAGTCCTATCCAACAAGACCCATATTACAATACTTAATATTACCATTGAATGATGCATTCTTTGTCCATAAAAATGCATAGTCATGTTAGCTTCCTCTGTTTTGAAATTAAGTTGACAAAAAGTAGCCATGTAATTCACTAAGATGCTTCTAATCATGGGAAACTAGTTATCATAGGGCACCTATCCTATTATTGTAGTAACATACACATGTTATTGGATCATTTCTTAATAAAGTTTCAATCATGTTTTTTGTTATATCATTGTTAGTAGAAGGGTTATTTTGTCCTTGATAATGGTTTCCAACAATGGTCACCATAGCTGAAGGAAACAAAAAAAGTCGGTGGACCCAATTATTGTATGATTGCCTAAACATTCCTACATAAACCAAGTAATCTAGAGATGTGTGGATTGTTCTTAGATCCATGTAACCAACTTATGATTTAAGAATATGATTTATATTTGGCTTTGAATTAACATCTTTTATTAATAGTTTGCTTCCCTTTAGTTGTCCTTCTCTCACTCTTAACCAAAAATAGTTGAGAACTTGTCTAAATATAATGCATCCTGCATTGTAAAAAATAATTTTGTGATGTGGTATGTAAAGTCATGGTCCTTGTGCCCCGAATGCGGGTGTCTTCGAGCTAATCCATGGGAGGCCACATGGCGGGCATGGGCCGACACGTGAGGAAAGCGAGCCTTTATTGCCTCAAGCCGCCGATCCTTCAGCAAGCGAGAGGCATAAAGGAGGTTTTAATGGCGCTGCGGGAGGTGATGGCAGTCCAGCCAGACGCAGTTAATGGAGGTCTTTTCAAAGGGAATGTGCAGGAGCTTAAATATGCCGATTCAGTGGGTAAGGGAGCTCAGAGTGATTGGCATAATTCTCATAATACTGAGAGTCAATATCTCGTCTTGGTATTTGGAGGTTCGGGTAAGGTCCGCGCCATTCTGGTGTTGTCTGGGCTCTGTATTCGTTCAGTCTACGCCGATACATACCCAATTTGGGTGCTGCAAGATAAGGGATGGGGGCATAGCCACTGTCGGCCCTTCGCTGCTCGAGCTCAGGAAGCGGAATTGGAGGATTCCATGGTGCGGCCGAGAGAGAGGATGCCTAGCCGAAGAGGCCCAGGAAGGGGGGAATCCTCTCGTCCTCATGCAGCTGATGTTCATCATCATTGCTGCTGTTGCTATTGTTATCGGAGGGCGAGAGTCACCCAAATCCCAGCTGGTCAATTCATGGAAGTGGGAAGCTCCGTCGAGGGTGAGCCAATTCTCCCAGCATTTGGCTCAGTCACCTTCACGCTGGGCAGCTCCAGAGACACTGCAGGTGTTAATGCCCACATCTCTGTGCTTTTTACAAAAATCCCTGAGGAAGATGAGGATAGCTCGTCACTGGTTCTGGCGGAGGACAATTCAGCAAAGGAAAAAGGAAAACGCCCAATGGGGGAGTCTTCCAACGCAGCGAGCCATTCTGAAGGAGAGCTGCCTCATCCCCCCGCCCAACTTCAACAGCCCGAAATGTCATCTACTGCGCAGAACCCCATGGCCATGTGGGAAGGAGTTCCAGATGGGCAGGGTTGGAGCAGAATTGTGGAAGAAGAACCAGAAGAGTAGTCCTCAGCGGCTCCCCTTCGTTTTTGCTTCCTTCTCTCAGGTTGGGGTCTGGATATTGGCTAATTTCAAATTTTCAATGTGCATCTTAGTCTATTCTCTTTATATCTGTAAGTCCGGCTCGCGGCTACCTCAGTTGCACTGGGTCCGGAGTCTAATGTCGGGTCTTAGCTATATGTCTTTACCTGTATCGTGTCGGTTTACGGTAATGTCACCAGTTTTTCCAGTTTGTCTATACTCCGCGTCTCTTCTGGTTTGCCCTTGCGCGGGCCGTTTTGTAGTCATGGTGGAAAATCACATAGTCATGTTTTGTCAAGCTCTCTGGAACAGGTGCCCTGCGAGGCAAAAATTCAAGTTTGCTATCACCACCCAAGGAGCCATAGGTGGCCCTGGGCAGCTTGTCTGTTTGATGTAAATGTTTTACTGTAAATATTAATACAAAGTAGTTAGAATTGCCGATAAAAAAAAAAAAGTCATGGTCCTTGTGCAATATTTCCCATCATGCAATTTTTTTATAAGTAAATTTTATTGTTATATCATTGTCATGTTTTTCCCCATAGAAAAGTGTGGGGAAGCTCATTCCCTTGGAATATTTGTCATAGAAAATCCCTAGTGGCATATAGCCATCACTAGGGGAGATATTTAACTAACTACTTTGAAAAACATAAATACTATGTGATTTTGTGAATCCATGCAACAATATTTTTGTCACTCTCTCTTCATTGTTGTCATTGATATCATTGTCTATTTCAATATCTATCTCAACTTCTAGTGTATTTGTGGCCTCCAGAAAATTTTCCTTCCAATTGTCATTTATGGCAACCCTCTCCATCTGATGCACAAGTGATACAATGCTTTCATGACCATATGCAGTTGAACATGACCATAAGCATAAGTGTTTTTGTAGCAGAGTCTTCTCTTTATTACCACAACAATTGTATTAGTTTCTTTTATGTCACGTGGAAGCACATGTTGAATTTGAGACGTTTCAGCGAGAACATTGATTATACCTCTAGTTAGGCCCATTCGTTCGCCTCTATATTTATGGCCCTATTCTCGAATTTGCATGAATGGTAAGTGCATTGATACTAGTCGTTCTTCTAACTCAGTTAGTTTGCATACGATGCAGATATGTTTATTGCATCTAATTTCTTGAGGGAATGAAAATATGGGAATCTCACCATGATCCAAGGATTTTTTTACAATGCTTGCAAGTGTGTTCATGTCCCAGTTCCATGTCGTTGGTCTCAACATGTTTTGTTCGAAAATAAACCTATTTATTTGTTATAGCATCCTTTCCAAAGAAAGCTCAACAACAACATGAGAAATCGTAGATAGGCATATTAGCAATTGTTTTTTCAAACTTTTGTTCAGCTAGTGTAACAACGTTCTTTGATTGATGCTTTCTCTTCCTATCATTCATTGTAAATACTTTGGATTTTATGTTCATGTTTTATCATTTTCCTCAACATTGTTTCTAAAGTATTTTTTTATTGTTCTAAGGGAATTGTTTTTGTGTTCCATATGTTGTCTAGGTCACCTAGTGAGGCTTTGCACTAGGTGTTAAATTTTGCTACAACAAACCCAAAGGAAAACATATTAAATTTAGCACCTATGGCTTAGCCCATTTCAAGTGATTGAAAAACTTCACCTTGGTACATATAAACTATGGAAGGGGATGTAGACCTCCTTCCTCTCAATGGCCAAATTATAAAGTGTTTCTTTAGATAGTTGTCTTTAGAGTTAGTTATATTGTACATGTCACTTTTGCTTTTGCATTTCAACTGCTTTTATAATTTAATTTAATGTTTGCTTATATTTTCTTCTTTTTCTTTTAATAAAATATTGTAGGATTTAAATTTTATTGCTTTGAACTTTAGTTTTCTTTCTTTGATTTAATTTTCATTGTTGTTTACTTGAAATAGATTGCATGCTTGGTTTTTTCATTCTAAATACTGAAGTTGGCTTTTGATGTTTTCATGACATTCAAAATTTGACACATTGGGTGCAACTATTTCGAATCATGAAATTCTCATTAGGCTACTCATTACATCGAAAGACGATGGGGTAATTAGAATTTCTAGAGAGGCCTTTGAATTGCATAGTCTTTGATCTGAATAATCCCTTTTCTCCCACTCTCTCTCTTTTCAATTTTTTGTGGTGTCTTTAGTTCATGCATTTTCATCAATGTTTTTGTGATTAGTTGTATGGCTTATTTTTATGTTTTCTCTCCTACTCTCTTGACATTCAATCCTTTTGGATTTTAGCCCCCAAGATCCAGATCGGACTCTCAAGTGATTGGCTCCCAAATAGATCAAGAACCTAAGTGTTGGATTACTTGATAGTTGGATAAAAAGCTCGATCTAGTTATAAATAATGATTGAATTTTGTTGAACTTAACAGTGATTTATCCCCCCGGATGCGGGTGGTTAACAGCTCAAAGGATATGTGGAAGGCGTATCACATGGGTAGGTGTTAGCCCCCATGCGCCACGAGTAATGATGCAGGTCAGGCGAGTTGGACTCGCACAAGCTCATTAATGAAGACATTAACTTCGTCCATCCGTTGCAAGGTTAACAGTGCCATGGCGCTCCATAAGCGAACTGCTCCCACGGCTTTGTTGCATTCCTCTGCAGCTTGTTGGATTGCAGCGATGTGCGTTTTTCTGAGTCTCTTTGCTAGCAAACACGGGCCCACTAGTGCGTCAGGTTCTTATGATCCATTTGATGTTCTGTTGTTGTCTCGTTCAGAGCACTCTTCTATTTGCATTCACTCTCTGAACGCTGCAATGTCGCGCGAAAGGCTCAGGTTATTGAGTAGACGAGGTGGCTCTGGTGGCCGAGCGGCCTCTCAACGATCTTCTGAAACCCTGGAACCTGGGCGGAGCAGTCCACCGGCCACAAGAAGCGGAAGAGGCAGGGGTCGTGGGAGAATTGGGAGGGTTGAATGTGAGCATGCTGCTCATCCCACTGTGCGTTATCGCATTCCATGCTCTCTCGCTAATTCCACTTTCATAGTCTCTATCACTATAGAAAAATGTGAAGATAACAGGGACCTGGGAGCCGTCCATCCTGAAGCACTTGCATGTGAATCCAGTGGATAACTTGCGCCCGGTCATGGGGAGTGCTTCGATGTTGAACCCGGTTGTTCCTGCAGGCCCAAGTGCGCCTGTTCGTGGTGAACCCACAGGCTCGGTGGCTCCACATTCTGACTCGGAGGACTCTCTTCAATACGGGTGTAGAGTCGTCGAGGAGCCTTATACTACTGACGATGACTAATACAGCATGACTATGTTTTGTTTTCGCAGCTATGGTTTGTCTCAGGTCTCTGACTGTCAATGTGTCGTTTATACTTATCACGACTATGTATTGTTTCGCGCAGTTACCATTTGTCTTAGGTCTTTGTCTATCCATGTGTCGTTTACACTCAGCATTGTGGCATGTTGGTCAAATGTATTGTCTCCGCTTTTGTTCAAATCTGTGTTGTGTCGAAGATGAAGTCAACATAATGATGAAGGTTCACACTGTTTTGAACTCATGAGATTTTTGTAATATGCCATTCACAGGGCAGAACTCTCAAGGCCATGGCCTTGTTGTAACTTTTTTTTATCAATAATAGAAGTAGCCAGATTGAGAAAAAAAAAACAGTGATTTATCCAATGTAAATATCAAAAGGGATAGATTTTTCACTCAAGCATGACTTATCAGTTTTCTAAAACAAGTATCATCCTTCATGTTGTTAAAGGATTTTGATTTTCCCCCACCTACTAAGTCCTTAAAAAATATTCAAAAGGAAAAGGGAATGGGAAAGAAGAGTTAATTAATAATGGGAAATCTAGGTATCTTCACAAGGGCTAAGGAAACTTGTTGGTAGTAGAGTAAGTCTTGTGATATTAAGTTGGCTTTGCCAAGTCTATGGACACTCACTAGTAGTGGAGCAACACCTTGAGGACATGATGATCTTAAATGGATAAATACTTAAAATACTAGTTATATAACTATGTGATATTGGATGGTGTTTAAGGTATCAAATGGAATTATGTAATTAGCCTCACCTTCTTGGCCTTTCAATTTTAGTTGGTGACCTGTTCAAGATGGGCATTAGGTGAATTTGGAGTAGGAATCTAGGTAGATTTTGGTTGGGACTCATTATTGAGATATGAGTCTTTTTGCAAAAGGGATGACCATTGCTTCTCTTAGAGTTCCTTATCACTTTAGTAGTTAATTTATAGATATTTTTGGTGTTGATCAGTTTTTCAATAATTGTTGTGCCTATAACAACTCCCCTGAAGTTGCAAACTTGGGGACCCCTCCTAGTTTTCAATGCTTGGAGGGTTGGCTTGATTATATATTAATAGAATCTAAAGTTTTACTTATGTTTGGGAAGGATTTCATTATTCTTGGGTATTCACAACTCAACTAATGTTCTTTTCTTGCACGAGCCCTTTATCAATATCTTGAAAATATATATTTGTTCGAAGCACTCCTTTTTCTCTCTTTTGGCCTTTTGATTCTTTGATCCTTATTCAGTTACTCTTGGGATCAAGTTTTTGAAGGGATATGATTTTTCGAAGTCTTGATTCTTACCAAGTTCCACATATCATTATACCTTTGAATATTTTTGGAGCTTATGATGTTATCACACCTAGCCCAATATCCTTCTTATTCTTTTCTTATGACCATTCCATAATAGTTCAAAGAATGATGTTCCTAACCAATATGAACATTGTGCAAAGCACCAAAATATTAAATTCTCTATGCACTTGTTTAACTCTCTATGCACCTATCGCATGGGTCCCTCTCTTCAAAGCTTCTGACATTGTGAATTTATTTGAAAGAATGAACTTTTATGTTCTTTCAAGCATTGTGCAATATTGACAAAGATTATTGCTAGAAAACCTGTGAAGTTTCTCATTGGTATTTCGATGTTTCAGGATGTAGAAAAGTTGCGTAGTTGTTTAAAAAAACATTCTTCTCAAGTCTAATGATCCCATTGCAACCTTTTGAAAGATCAATCCTCCATGACCTAATGACATTAGACATTATCCCAAAAGATTGATTATCTTAAATATTTGGAAATTCATCATGCAAGTTTCTAAAAAGAATCATTTTCCACTTTGGCAAAGTTATGACATTCCATTAGATGATGATTCTTTGCAAATTTAGTGATCACATCATAGTATTTTAAATTGTTTTCTATCATCAACCTTGCGACATGCTCCATGGGGTTTCTCGATACCATTCTGGTGAAGGATGCAATGAGCACTATATTGCATTTCTTTTCTTAGTTGGTTGCAAAGTTCTAAAAAAATATTCTTTCTCAATATTTGTCAGGCCAGAAGGTAACTCCGCAAATGAACTATGTCTATTCATTTAGATTGTTCATAGTTACATACATAAGGGAGTGACTCTTGATTTTCACCTCTCGATGACTCTTCGTTTTCCTTTATTTATTATTTACAGTTGTTCACCCAATCCCCATGATTAGGTGCCAACATTCCCCCCCCCCCCCCTTTAATCTGAAGGGATGTTGGTGAGTCCAAGCATCATTCTGAATCTTTCAAGATTTTCTCTTCCAAGTGCTTTGGTGAAGATGTCTGCAATCTTCTCATTAGTGGAACAATGGCGTAGATGGATTGTCTTAGCCTCAACATGATGTTGAATCAAATGGTATTTTGTGCCGATGTGTTTTGTTCGATCATGGAGCTTTGGGTTCTTGGCCAACTTTATTGCAGAGGTGTTGTCAATCATGAGTGGAGTTGAATGTAATTGTTTTACCTACAAATCTTCCAAAATTTTCCTAAGCCACACAATTTCTTTTGTTGCCTCAATTGATGCCACATATTCTGCCTCTATTGTGGAATAATTGGAACTGATTGTTTGTGTGATCTCCACAAGACAGTTCTTGATCCAAGACTCACAGCGTAACCAAAAGTCGACACCCCAGTTTCTTTGTCTCCATCAAATTCTGAATCAGAGTATACAATCAAGTTGAAGTCCCCACCTATGTATACTTGAGTCCAAAGTCTTGAGTTCCCTTCAAGTACTTTAGAACTCTTTTTGCATAAGACCAATGTCCCTCACAAGGCTTTTGCATAAACCTAGAGAGGATTCCAATAGCAAATGAAATGTCTGGTATGGTAGTAATCAGGTAGTTGAGACTTCCTACAAGTTGTCTATACTTTGTTGCATCCTCAAATTCTTTTCCTTCAGCAAATGTGAGTTTTAAGTTTTGTTCCAATGGAGCAGTTAGAGGATTGCACTCAGCCATGCCAAACATGTTCCACAGATCTCCAGTGTACTTCTTTTGAGAAAGGAATATAGACTTCGAATGTTGAGTTACCTCAATACCAAGATAGTAATGAACATAGCCCAAATTAGTCATTTCAAAACCTTTCCTCAATTCCTTCTTTATGGATGCAATGTAGCTCTAATTGTTCCCTATCATCAAAATATCATCTACATATATCATAAGATATACAATTGTTTTGCCAACTTTCTTGACAAACAAAGTTGCATCATCAAGATCATAATGTTTGAAATTGAGTTTCAGAAGATGCTCAATTAACTTTTCATATCAAGCTCACAGTGCTTGCTTGAGGCCATACAAGGATTTCATATCCATTTAAGAAAGCAGTTTTTACATCCATTTGATGGACTTTCTAGACGTTCTGAGTTGTTAAGGCAAAGAGTGTCTGGATGGTAGCCAATTTTGTTATGGGGCAAAAGTCTCCTCATAATCAACCCCTTCCTTCTATGCACAACCTCTTGCCACAAGCCTAGCTTTGTGCTTGTCAAGTAAGCCATCATCTTTATACTTGTTCTTGTAGACCCACTTGCAGCCAATTGGTTTGGTTCCCAATGGAGGATCAACCAGCTTCCAAGTGCCATTCTTTATCAAGGCATCATACTCCTTTTGCATCGCTTCTTTAGATTCATCCTGAGAAGTGGCTTCTTTGAAGGAAGTTGGTTCAAAATCTGTAGACAAATTCAATTCATAATCATAAAAAACATCCATATCAACAGATGAATCAAAATCATCTACATCACCTCCATTTTGCTTGGTTGAATTTCTTGTTCCTGTCTTTCTGACTTCATCAGGATGAATACTTTCAAGTGTCTTTGTCAGCCACTTTGGGGGACCTTTCTGAGATGGTCCAAACTACTCAGTTGATTGAATTCAGACTGAATGAAGATTGAGTCTCCCAATTCTTTCAATCACATCACTCAAAGTATCACCAGTGGTTGGAGTTTCATGTGTGGGAGAGAGTGCTTCAAAAGAAGATTCCACATATTGATCCAGTATAGGAATTCCCCCTTTAAGATGTGGAATATTATTATCAAATTCTTGAAATGATTTTGCATTTGTGAATATATCCAAGCGATCAAGTTGCCGCTCAACAACATTGTCATCTTTGGAAGGTTCAAGAAAGATTACATCTCTATATACAACAAACTTTTTATTAACTTCGTCATAGAGATGGTATGCTTTGGAGGTGTTTGAATACCCCAAAAAGATACACTTACGACTCCTTGCACCAAGTTTGTTTCTATGTACCTTTGGTATCAAGGCATAACAGGTGGAACCAAAGACCCTGAGATGCTTTACCGAAGGAATGTGGCCATACCACATTTCATAAGGAGTCTTGTTTCTAATGGCATTAGATGGACATCTATTCTTTACATATACAGCACGTAGAACTGCATCAGCCCAAAACATCAATTTTATATTCTTGAAAAACATCATGGAACATACCATATTTAAGATTGTCCTATTCATTCTTTCAGCTACTCCATTATGTTGGGGATTATAAGGCACGGTTGTTTGATGTTTGATCCCATGTTGGCGAAGATGGTTTTAAAATTCATTTGAAGTGTATTCTTTTCGATTATCAGTGCGAATAGAGCCAATACGAGATTGTGCATCATTTTCAATCCATGTATGAAAGTTCTTGAATGTTTTAAAAGCATCAGATTTGTTCTTCAATAAATAAACCCAACACATTCCGGTGTAGTCATCAATAAATTTCATCATATATTTATTCCCATTTGCAGAAGGAAGAAGCATTGGGCCGCATAAATCTGAATGAATGAGTTCAAGTTTTCTATGTGCTCTGGAATGTGAATCATGAAAACACTGTTTTCTATGCTTTCCTAGAATGCAAGCATCACATTGGTTAAGTTTCCTAAGAATTGTAGGCAAACCAGTAACACCATTTTTCTTCAACAAGCAAAGGTTGTCATAGTTCAAGTGTCCAAATCTAGTATGCCATAAGACTTGATGGAAATGTACCTTCATCATAATCAGAATTGTATGAGAAATTTTGTGCACGAGCAGAGGTACCTTGCAACTTGAGAAGCCTTTCTTCTTCTATCCCCGTCATGACAAGTGAGTGATTTGATGCCTTTCTCACCTCAACCTTGTCATCAAACATATGAATGGAGTGTCCTTGCTGGCGGATGTGGACCAAGGACAACAAGTTTCTCCTCAATTGTGGGAGCTATAAAACATCATGCAAAAGAAAGTCTGGAAGACCTAGAAATTTGAGTTTGATTGTGCCAAGCCCTAGTGGCTTGAGTTTTGATTTGTCTGAAAAGTAAACTGCTCCATCAACATTGTCAGTAAATTCTTCAAAAAATTATCTTCTAAAATTCATGTGGCAAGTTGCTCCTGAATCAAGCAACCAATCATTTTTCCAAGAAGCAAGTGAAGCATTAAACAAGTTTTCATTTACTCCAATATTACAATGTGCCACAACATAGTGAGAGGATTCAAGTGCTTTACCTTTCTCTTTGTCATTAGTTTTACCTTTGGGTTGATTTCTTTCCTACCCAATTTTGTCCCAAGGCAACTTGCATGTGGATGCATCATATGATCCATCTCTATTGCAATGTATGCAATGCAATTAGACTTTTCTCCTTTAGAGTGTCTACCCCCTACCTCTGAAATTTCTTCTTACTTTTCCTCTTCAACCACCTCTTCCTTTGGAAGAATCTTGAGAAAGATTCTTCTCTCTATGTGCAAGACACACAACCTCTTCAAAAGACTGAGGAGTTGTCTCCTTCACAAAATCTTTCTCTCTCTCAGCAAATTTATTCACAAGGGAGTCAAAGGTAATTTCTTTGAGGTTTCCATTTGTTTGAAATGCTTCAAGATAATTTGAATAAGTGGGATAAAGTGCCTGGACAAAAGCTATAATATGAATGTCTAGTTCAACATTAGTGACTTCGACATGCATAATAGATTTCACTTCTGATGCAAGAGCCAGAGGATCGTCATTTTGTAATTCAAGATTGAACAATTTAATCGTGAGTTGAACAACTTCAAGTGCAAAGTGTGAGTCATAGAGTTCCTTCAGTTTTTGTAAGGCTTCCAAAGCATTTGAAAATGGTGAAATATGGCAACTTACCTCTTCATTTACAGATGTTGTAATCAAGGCATAAGCCTTATTGTTCTTATTTTCCCAAATGGCGAATTCCTTGTCTAAGGTAGGCTTTTCTGGTTCTTTGTCTCCTCCAACACAAACCCCTTTCCACAACTCATTAAAATTGAGAGTGTGTTTGATCTTTTGGACCATTCTAGATAGTTCTCCTTTCTGGTGAGAACCACTCCCACAATAGATATGAATGAATGCATTGTAAAATCAATGTACTATACAAAAAATATACTTATGCTGCCAATATGTTGTAACAAATAGCACTTCCAGTGGTAGTTTTGTAAAAAAAAAAAAAATACAAATCTAATATAAATATAGCAGAGGTATTATATAAGGGAGATGTTTATATGAGGGAGGTGGTGGGAGCCACACAGTAATATATAAAACATAGTATTAAAAAGCGGTGGGAACGAGTATGGAATAAGCTCGAGTATGGTGGTATGGGGAGGTATGTTTATATGAACCAGGGGTCAATGTATTGACCTAGACTGCGTGGAGTTGTTGATCGAGTGATCCGAATTGGATCCATGAAAATTATCAGAGTGCCATGATTGTATCGAATCAGGACAGGCTTCGAATTTATGAACAAAGAGCTATCAGGAAGACCTCTTGACAGTGGCAGTTTGCAACCAGCAAGGAACGACGAGGACCTCGGTCAAAGAGCGCTGACCGAGGCCCATGGAGACCGCGCTGGAGGCAAACTGGCAGTTAGGAAGCCGGATCGGGAAACAGAGGTCATTTCTAATGCGCGATTTTGGATGCGCATCACTGGGAAAAACCCCTCGAGAAGGAAAAGCCCCAAGTGCTCAGTCGCATGGGAAGCCAGGAAAACCATAAGAAAAGCGTTAAGGCGAAAGGCGGGTCTCGCACTCCAAAACTGGCGGAATATCGGAGGCATATTGGGCAGTTAGTGGATTTGGGCAGAGAAAGAGCGATTCCATTCATCGCACGACGCATGTCCGGCGAATGAGAGAGAAAACCACCTCTCATCGCAAGCTAACGGTCGAGCAAGTCAACCATGTGATAAGAGCGAACACCGTAGGATTTGGGGGCTCCAGATCCAACGGCGGAGATTGCACCCAATGGAAAACCGGATTTGACGGGGGAATTAAGCCACAGCACATAAAAGTCTGAAGTCCGATTTGACCGCTAAGTTGGCGAATGAGTCATTCCACAGTGTAACTAAAATACCGAACCGTTGAGGAAGAGCTGACAAAATTCATGAGAGGGCAAGTGGCCACCTCCCTGTGAGACGTTGGCAATGACGCAGAGGCAGGGAACTCCAAGCGAACAGCCGCAGGTGATCCGAAGGGGCAGAAGAGGAAGCAAATAGTCAAGGACAAATTGGCTTTAAGCCATGAATAGACAGAAAACAGAACAAGAAAAAAAAGGAAAAAAGGAAGGAAGGAAAGGAATAACCAGAGAAGAAAAACAGTGAAAGAAAAGGTGAAAGAGATAGTGAAGCAAGAAGCAGAAAAAAGAGAGTCGAGCTGACCTTAGGCAGCATCGAGCACACAGACGGCTTGAGAGGTTCAAGCAATCCCTGCGAGGATCTGTCGGGAATTGGGTGCCACATTGGGCTCCTCCCATTAAAGACCAGAGAGATCAAGATCTGGTAAGGAAAGAGTCTGTGCACTCTAGTGGCTTGGGGAATCCAAGAACCACCCTACCAAGCATTATCTGTTTCAGGAGAGTCAAATTGAGCTCCTCACTGTAAATCTCTGCTTTAAAGACACAATGAAAGAAGGCCACCACTGAAAGCTAGACCGGAGACGTAGCCCTGGAGAATAGGGTGAACTCCTTATTAATGTGTTGTGTTCTTGTATTGCTTATTATGTTTCTCTTATTGTTTTCCATTTTCCAGTGTCTATGTATTTTGCAATTTGATCGATCTGTTGCCTAAGATAACATGTACACACACCAGCACTTGAGTCTGTAATACCTTCATTCATTAATTAATTAACTGAGGTCACTCACGAGTGATTTTCAGATCACCGAGGGAGCGGGGTTTATATGTCATGGGTTCGGGCCACAATGTGGGCGCCACGGCAACGAAGGGTAGTGCAACAAGGAGCCATGAAGGGTGGTGCAACGGGAATCTGAAGCAGAGGAGCCACGGAGAGTGGTGCAACAACGACGATGGAGTCAAATGAACTTACAGTGGGGAGGCACAGTGAGCGGTGGGAACCAAACTGCTCGCAGCGCTGACAAAACAGAGCACAAGAACTTATGGAGGGGTGGTCGCTGCAGAACTCTCTCGTGCAGGCCTCCAAATTGCAACTCTAATATACATTCAACCATGGAATGACTGGACTTAATATTTCAAAGGATCATATTTCACAATCTTGCGATGATGATGCAAAAGATAATAAGATGCATTTTTTAAAAGCTTGTGACGTGATCTAATGCTTTTTAACAAGCTATCACAGATGTGTGAGAGATCATTTTTACGAATGTGTGAATTTCTCATCGATTACGTAGAGCATCAAAGGATCGTATTTCACAATCTTGAGGTGATGCTACAAAAGATAATAAGATGCATTTTTTAAAAGGTTGTGATGTGATCTAATTCTTTTTAACAAGCTATCATATAAGTGTGAAAGATCATTTTTACGAAGGTGTGAATTTTTCAAAGGTTATCTTTGAAGGCCATGATATAGCCAAAACACTTTTACCGATTCATTGCACTAATTTTGAAAAACCATCTTTATGATGATGATGGTGGTGGTGGTTAACGTTCACTGAGACCAAATTGGTCTATCGGACCTATAATTTTCCTAGTTCTTAATTGTTTGGCTTCTCGTCTTTCTTGGCAAGATTGGTGTTGTAGCTTTCTTTTTTTTTCTCTACAGTCTTCTAACTTCCTTATCTTGCATCTCCTCATCTCTTCTGGTTCCTGGGACATTAGTGTCTTAGCTTCGCAATCTGTTTTGTTCGTCCTTTTGAAGATAGTCGAAGAAGAAGTTTGGTCTGGGAGATCTGCTTTGCTGTTAAATGAAGATTTATTTTGTGCGGTATTTGAATCCTCCTAACTGTTGATGCTTGAGGGGTTGTCGAGTTCACTTTTTTGTTGTTGGGCAGGGCTTTCCCCCTGCTTGTCTTGAGAGTTGTTTCTTTCTTGCCCAATTTCTTGCGATTCAGAGTTTTCTGGAGAGTATTCTTCCTTGATCATAGTGTATTGTTCTTTTTGTGCTCCTTCCCACCACGTAGATCCGTGGTGATTCTTTCTAGCATAATTTTTCTGGGAGGCTTTTGGGCAGTTTTTGGCTAGATGGTCCGTCTCAAAGCAGGATCAACATCTAAAGAGGACACTTTCATAATCGAGTTTCTGGTTCCACACAGTCTTTACTTGTTAGGTTTATTTCTGCTGGGAATCTGGCGCATTTCCACACAGATGTGTGCATAGGTGGTTCTGGCATATTCCTCTATTTCTGGGCACCTGCAGTAAAATTTCCCAATTGCATTTCCAATGGCTTTTAGCGAGGAGAAATTCCAGAGATGCAAGGGTAAGTTTGGCAATATCACCCAAACTGGTGCTGAGGTTATGACTGTTGTTGAGGGATCGAATGATGGATTTCATAGCTTCATGAATAGGCCTGAGTTTTCCCAAAACCAAGGGTCGAAATCTAGAATACATTGTCTGCTTTCAGGGTTTTCAAAATCTACTATAAAGAAACCCCTAGCACAGGTGTAGATGTTAATTTCATCAGAAATGACAGGCTTCCATACCTCTAAGATCCAACTGTGGAGAGTTGTCAGTCGCGGCCAAAAACCATTGAACCGACAGATTAAGGCACTTTCAAAAAACTTCAAAGCCTCATCAAGTGAGGCCTAGACCACCTGGACAGTGGGAACTGGAGCTTCACTAACGATATGGGCAAGAGCTTACCCCCTAGAGGTGGATGGAACTGAGCCAACAGCGATCTTCGCGAAGCTAGGATCCATCTGGATCAAGGTCGATCGATGATTCCCAAGCTTATGTATGCCCCTGCGGAAGAATGAAAAAGCCCTACAGAGGAATATAAAGTGCATTGTCATCGTAAAGTTAAAACTATGAAACTCTTCTCTTTTGAGCTATGCAATGTCTTTTAGATGGGGATGGTGAGCACTCATGGTTAAATGATTTTTTATATTTGAGCCAAGAGATTTGGGATTCATTTCTTGCAACCTTAATTACTGGAGACACTTGTTCCTACTGTGAAGGTAAACTAAGGAAGCTTCTAACTGACCTCACTATACTCGTTGAATCTACATTAACACCTTTCATCCATTTAGAGATAAGTTGTCCTAATGCTATGAATTTCACCTCACTGAATCTACATTAATGCCTTTCATCTATTTAGAGGTAAGTTGTCCTAATGCTATGAATTTCATGCCATTTTCTCTTTGATACAATTTTCATTTACCAAACTTTGTTTATTTGAAAAATAAAAGAATAAAACTAAATTCTATTTAAATGCAAATTGGACTAGTCCTTTCACTAAGGCTATTCACATGTCACTTTAGGATAAGGTAAGCATTAGAATTGCAAATCCCCCCCAAAAAATGGCAAGCTAGAAGAGCTCTATTTTTATTTTCTCATAATTTAAATAGTTTTCCCAAATTCCTTATTGGTGATAATTCAAGTGCTCTTCTAGTCATATTTAGTTGTTTATTTATGAACAACTTGGCCTAACACTTATTGTCATAGATTCATTTTTTTTTGCATAGAAAACTTTCTTTAAAGTTTCAATTTTCAACCTCCGCTTTAATATATTATGAACATTGTAAAGATCAATTGTTCAAGAGCTTGTATAGTGAGCCATCCACCTACTCTCATTATTAAGTTTGTTTTGGCCCTAGTTTTTTATTGTCAACATGAGTGGTCTCATTATCATTGTTGGAAAACCTATTAGTCATTGCATTTTATTCTAAACATATTTGGGTTCAAACAATTGCCTTGAAAAACAATTGTATAGTTTTTGTTTTTCTTTGTTTTACCTTGATATTTGCTTGTTACATTTCCAAAACTTCTTGTATAAAGGCCTACACATTGAACTTACATTTCTTTTACTTGGCTACTAATCCATGTTGTTCTCATAAATGAAAATTTAATAATTGGATACTTCATGACTATCATTTAAAATGGCTTTATTGTGAGACTAAGTATCTTGCAAAAACCCTCTTTCCCAAAAATTTGCCTTTTTCACCATAACTAATAGTAGTAAAAAAAAAACTACGAATGAATTTCACATATATTTACTAACAATACTAATGATTTGTGTTGTTTGGGTTGAGTTGTAGCATTCCTCTTAAAAGGAAATCTAAGAGCAAAGAGAAAACTCAACGGATTATCGAAGGGGAAACATCAATAGAACCTAAAAGAAGTATTTAGGCCCTTCTATGGAGATAGTAAGTGCAATACTACCCATGTCATAAACCACAATGGGGTGAGATATATCATGTCCATTGGCGAAAGTTATCGGAATCTTCTCTATAGCTAGGTGTTGAGCCCTCAACAACTACACTTAATTTTTGGAGAAAATAAAGGGGGCCCCCATGAAATTTTGAACTAGTTATTTTTTCGTGTCACTTGATCTTACACTTTTTAGTTTTAAGGGGTGGTTCTATAGCATTTTAGTTTTCAAGCTTTTCATTATTTCAAGTTTTGGAAATGCTTTATAATTGAATTTGGTGTTGTTGTGACTTGTATAAAAAACTTCCTATTAGTGTATATACCTAATAAAATAATGGGAATTCTTTTTTGTGAAATATTATTCTATCATATGATTAAAAATATTTGCTTATACTTTACCATAATTTACTTCGTAATAATAGAAACATGGTAAATAAAGAAAAACTTCAAAAGTCTTCAATAATCCACCTTTTATTCCTTCATTCTAAACCAAAGCAAAACAGGGCTTTTTTAAATGCTTGTCACTTTCTAAAACTCCGAGACCCCGCATATTTCTTTTATTTGCTGGTTTAAATCCCCAACTCATGGCTTTTGTGCATATTCTTTTGTTTTAATAAAAACCTCAAACTTTCATTTATATTAACATTGTGGTACTTGGCTTATTATGTATATTCATTATAAGCAAAAATCCAATTTATCAATATCCCAATATAACAATTTGTTAACAAACAATATGTTAACTAATAGATTTTTCCATGATAAGAAACAGATTTTAGCATATTGAGATATCGACAAATTCTCATATTAACAAATGTTTCCTAGAAATGTAAATATTTTGATATCTCAATATAATAAAAATTTACACGAAAGGTGATGGGGTTATATACAGTAACTAACAAATATCAACATATCACTACAACTCTTCACTTCATAAAAATCCCTATATCCCAATATGGTCAATATACTGACATGCCACATCATAGTGCCACCTCATTTGCTGACAACAAATAATCACCCAACATGTGGCAAGGGTATCACATCATCTAATACTTGGTATATGCCAACATGTCCCCTGACATGTGGCACTTCTTTCCCTACATTTTGAGGTCCAAAAATAACTTCTTTCCATGACATGTGTCTTCCACTTGTCAGTGCCACATCATCAAATAGTTAAAAGCTCCACTATCCACATATTGGTATATCAGAGTATCAGTGAATTTCACAATCACTATGCTCATGAAAACCCTGATATGTTGATGCCCAATATCATGAAGATGGCCTAATCAAAGAATTAATCAATTTAATTTGGATTGATAAACAAGGCTAACACTAACATGTTTTGGTGAAAATAAATGATTTTAATATAAAATAATGTTAAATCTACTTTAGTCCTGTTTTATTTGAATTTTGAATAAACTTCCAATATAAACCCCAAAATATTGATATATCTACGCATGTCGATATCACAATATATTGGTACTTTGGCACTCAATGTTTCCAGATAATCAATATCGTCAATATATCAATACACTTGAGCCTCAACTATTACATAATGGGTTTTTTCACAACACTTAATCGCAATATCGAAATATTGGCATACTAGTATTTTATTATAAATAAAGATTTAAACAAAACTTCAGTATGCCCAATATCATTGACACAGATTTTAATGACATGTGACAACAATACCAAAAAAAATATCCAAGTGTTCGTTATATAAAAAAATCTGATAGCTCGATGCCCAGTATGATTGCCCTTAATCACTCAAAGTTAATCCAAAGATTTAAAGTCTTAATTAAGTTTTATTAGATTTGAAATAAAACCAATCGAATAGGATTTTATAACCATAAAGTGTATGCCTCGGTTGAATATTCTTTGAAGTTAATTGATATTTTACTTTCTTTACAAGATCAAAAGAATTCCTCCAATGGAGTAGCCTAGATACCATAATCCAATGAATAAAGCAAAACATCCAATCATATATTTATCCAAAATTTTGTGCACAAGAAAGCCATCAAATCAAGGGACAATGAGGAAGAACTTAACAACACATTACACAAATTATCCAATTTATACAACAAAATTATTCAAATCAATAAATTATCCAAAATCCAATGAATAAAGCAAAACATCCAAATCGTATCTTTATCCAAAATTTTGTGCACAAGAAAGCCATCAAATTAAGGGACAATGAGGAAGAACTTAACGCATTACACAAATTATCCAATTTATGCAACAAAATTATTCAAATCAATAAATTATCTATTTGTAGAATTAGTTTACAACAACAAAAAAGAGTAATTCTCTATTTCTATTTTTGAATTTATTGTATAAATATTGACTCTACTGGAACTATTTTCAATTCTTGAATTGAATTATCCTATTTTTTTCACTGAATATATTTAGCATTGAAATGTTAATGTAATCTTCTATAAGTTACATTATGCTTGTATTTAATAATTGCCAAAGTAATGAACTATGCTTGTATTTAATAATTGCCAAAGTAATGAACTATTTCTTGTCTAAAGTAATTTATCATCCTTTCCACATCTAATATTTAGTGTCTTCTTAACCCAAATTGGAATATTATGAACTACTTTTTTATCCCAATTGGGATAGTTAAAATTAGGGTAGAAAGTAGATATAGATAGATTAGTTAATTTTATTTGTTTAATAGATTAAATTGCATTTCGATTTAGGAGAATTTCAATTAAAGTCCCCTTTCAAGAAGAAATATATTCAATGGAAACCGATCCCACATACCAGTGGACATTGCTACACCAAACAAGTATAGGTCTAATTGGGACCTTGATCGAATGATGATCCTCTGTTGTAGGAGGAATATTTTTTGCTTGTTCATACTAGGGTAACTATATCATGACTTTGTAGTATTTTATAATATTAGAAAATATTATTCTCATAAAGTGGCAATGTGGCTATCTCTTATGCCATGTGAAAAGCATTTCATGGTCCCACTAGGAAGGTAATCAATTTAAATATGAAATGGTAAGCATATACCATTTTAACCTACCTTCACAAACGCTGTATTTCATGAGATGGTAAGCTAGCGCATCCCATGGCTTAGGTAGACTATCCCAATTTACCTCATTCTTGTTTTCTTCTACTTCCTCATAGCTAAGGAACTTCTTCTTAGGAATGATAGTCAATTTTTTATTCTCCTCCTATGGTGGCCCTACCGCTAACCCTAAGATGTAATTATCACAAGCTCATTTACTGGGATTTTAAATTCATTTGATGAAGTGGAGTATTCCTAATCTCCAATATGGTGGAGGTTCAAGACAAATTCCATAGTTATACTATCATTGTACATCTACAATTTGTAGAAATAATCTAGCCAATTAGACTATTGAAATATTTCTACCACTTCAAGATTGTTATAGTCTTGAAGTTTATATGGGTCCCCTTCTATTGCTCCCTACATCCATTCTCAATAGATTTTATGTGAGTTATGTATGATAAATTAGCTTGCTTGTCTAAATGTTTTTGCTATGAACCTTTAAGAAACCCTTGCTTAGTTGTAAACCTTGTAGTAGCAAATAATTTTAGTCCAAAACTGAAATTCCTAAAAATTGACTTGTTGAAGTGGCAAACCCTACAATAATGGGCAACTTTAGTGAAAAACTTCTTTATAGTGCACCTGAAGCTCCAATAATTTACTCTTGTGGTTTTGTATCAACTCTAGTGGGCTTCTTTATCATGGCTTTAGTTATGGTGGCAGGAATCAAAGCATGCAATCTCCTTTCTCTCAACTTGATTTCTTATAGTTCATATTCTTTATTGGTCTTGTTTAAGTGTCCTCCCACTCGTAATAATTCAAATAAGATAACACATTCAAAAATGAGTGGCATCTTGATTAACGTGATTTCTTCTTACTTATTATCTTTATTGGCATTAATATCTTTGCTATCTTTGGTTCGTGTCAGAAAATGCTCCTTTTCCAAACCAATTGTAGTATTGAGGCCCATCTCAATGTATTATGTTGAGTTGGTTTCAAGTAAGGATTACCCACGTTCCAAACCAATTTTAGGATCGAGACACATCTCAATGAATTATGTTGAGTTTGTTTTAAGTAAGGATTACCCACATTCCAAATCAATTGTAGCATTGAGGCCCATCTTGATGAATTATGAATCAATTGTAGCATTGAGGCCCATCTTGATGAATCATGAATCAATTGTAGTATTGAGGCCCATCTTGATGAATTATGTTAGAGTTGGTTTCAAGTAATGATTATAAGAACACTAGTTTATGGCATGCAACTAATAAAGAGAAATGAGGACACAAAGCATATGTTTGTATTTATTGGATGAAGCGAATGCATGAAGGTTGTTAATGTCTACATGTGTTGGAGCGCTAGTGTGCACTTTAAATTATACATGAATATAGATGCAAAATTTAATATTAGATTCTTGTTGTTATCCATCTAGGTTGACCCTTGAACCCCTCATTTATGTATTACTATGTTATTTTGTTTTTCTTATTTATAGGGAGGAGATGCCATAGAACTTTATTCTTTTGCTATCATTGAACATTGTATTTTCAAATCCCATTTGAGTTATTTTGGTGATTAGTGGGCATTAATGTACTTCCATTTCATTTTTATTCGAATCCCATTTTAGTTATTTTGGCGATTAGTTTACATTAATGTACTTCCATTTCATTTTTGAGTTTACATTAATGTACTTCCATTTCAATTTTGAAGTATGGCAGGTCATGGAAAACAAGATCAAATCCACATAACATGAAGCATTGGAAACTTGTCATTGCCAAAGCACATGTTTGTTTCAGTGGATGGAGGCATGTTTATCACCAACATCCATGAAGAAAAACTTAATTATGGCATAGTATTAGAAGTTAACTTTCTCAATTAGAAAAAAATATATCATAAAGCTTTGACTTTCCGGTTTGCCTTGCAGTGATATTTTATCAATCACAATTGAAACATTTTTAAAAGAAGATGAACTTGAAGTATAATAATTTTCATTCAACTGGGGCATTTGAAAAAACATTAAGAGAAGTTTGTCCTAATGGCCGATAACCCCAACACGGGTATTTATAATCCTGCAATTCCATTTTAGTATGATGCATTGATGGCAGCTTCTTATTCCCCAAAGAATCTCATTTGAAAATTCTTTGCAGTTCAATTTGATTGTGCTGAGAATATTGGAGCATAGTTAGTTAAAAATTTTGGCTAAAAACTCAATGATTATGAATTGAAGCTTTACATGAGTCCTCTTTCCAAGTTTTCTTTTGTTTTTGACAATTAGCTCTTTGGTTTCTGTCTACGTTAATAAGATCTTATACAAAGGGCTAATTTATCCATTTTAAGGACCATTTTGGCCCAACTTGTGTTAAAGTTATTTTTACATGGGGAAAAAGGCCCAAACATTGTATTGGTATGAGATACTTGTAACATTATTTGTTTAAATGCTCATGTACTCGTTTTTTTAGATATGTGGCTCACGGACCCTGGAGATCGATGACCGCTGCGTCCACGAAATATTTGTACCAGGCAGATCCACCCTAAGGGATCGCTTCTTGCCGGCTCAACCATGGTGCCTGACCCCGAGAGTGTCGAGAGAATTGAACCCATGACCTCTCAATAGCAAAGGTGTTTTAACGATGGGGACTTGACCAATTGAGCTAACCCTCAAGGCTCTAAATGCTCATGTTCTATTTGCAGTTAGACAACAATTAATTTTTGTGTTGGAAGTGTTTTAAAATATGCCCCCAAGGATTGCACTACTTGGACCAAACTTTCTTCAATTTAGGTGCCACATAAGACAGGTAAATGTTACACCAAAATCACCAAAGATTTCAACCTAAGTTGCATGAAACGGGGAAACGAGTACGAGTTTCCGAAACGGGCACGGGTACGAAACGTGACCGCCCCAAATTTTGGAAACGGGGAAGCGCAATATATATATATATATATATATATATCAACCTAAGTTGCACGAAACGGGAAACGGGTACGAGTTTCTGAAACGGGCACGGGTACAAAACATGACCACCCCAAATTTTGGAAACAGGGAAACGCAATATATATATATATATAAAAGGACATTTAAGAAATATGTGTAATCATAAAGCATATATGAAACATTCTAATTTATTACATTATGATTAAATTGTCAATGCATAAACAATAAGTCTCTAAATTTACATCACATTTACTCATGAATGATCACATAATGAAAATAGCAATATCCAAAATCAACCACGAGAAATTTCTAATTTCTTGTCTCGTGCTTGATTGGGAGTGTCCTACATAGTCGAATGACCTTAGTGCTCTTGATTAAATACAAGTTCCATACCCTAGTATCCTACCTGCTCTTGATTATTGGGAGTCTCCCCTGCATAGAGGGCTTGGTTCTCTTGATTAAATACAAGTTCCATACCCTAGTGCATGACAAAATCCAATGGAAACATTGCAATCCCCCCAATCCTGAAATCCTGAAAACAGGTAAGTCTGCTGGATTTTGAGTGAGATCTAAAATCCTACTTTCTCCATATGAAATCCAATGAAGGCAAAACCACTCTCAAACATCCTGATTCATTTCATGGTAATGTTAAAAATTTAAGTAAAATGATGAAAATGAAAAATAAATGTGAATGTCACCATGAACTGCATATCAACACTAGGGCCATAGGCTTGAACATTAGGTTGCCCCATTCAAAAAAATCCTCTTTTTTATAGCTTGAGAGGCATCCAGAAGATATTTTAGTCGCCCAATAAAAAATTAGAAGCAAAAAAATAAAATAAAAAATAAAAAATACAAGAAAAAGTCAATTTAGAAGAGGAAACTCCGTCGTACGACCTGGAAACGCGTTTCCGGCCTTACTGGCCACGTTTCCTCCTTGAGAAACGGGCCAATACGGCTGGAAACGCGTTTCCAGGCTATACGGTATGAGTTTCCTCGTTTCCGTTTCGTTTCCGGCCGGAAACGAACCCTTCTCCAACGTTTCCTGCAAATTAGATTTCAACCCAAACTCATCCCCTTAGAATTCAGGGAATTTGTGTGGTGCAAACCACAGCCAAAATCAACCCTGGTTTACAACCAGAGTACATCAAACTCACCAATGCTCAGAGAAAAATTATTGTGGGATATCTTGTCATTTTGCTAATGTCACAACAATTTATGGGTGTGGACAAAAATTTATGTGGGATATCTTGTCATTTTGCTAATGTCACAACATTTATGGGTGTTGGTCTTCCTTTAGACTAAGGGGAAACCATATTTTACAAAGCATTGTACCTTATTGTGATTGTAAAGACGCAGCATGGATATGTAACATTCCAGCAATATTTTAACTAAAAACATCCTCTTTCAAAGTAAATTAAAAAAAAAATGAAAGAATCAGGTGCCGCAACAATATGTGGATGAAGTATTCCTGGACTTAAACTGATATTTGGGTAGTGTTAACGATAAACTAGGCATCAAGTCCTGTCCAACTTCTGCTAATTTGCAACAAATTTATGATTAAATATTCGACAGCAGCCAACTCTTTATTCACAAAAAAATCTTCTTCATAATACACAGGACAATCTTTCATTTACAAGACATCATATCTATGATAGTGATATAAACAATCAGAACTTTGAAGATGATAGTGGCGTTGATGTAGACAGTAATTCTGATAATGATATAAACATTAAGCATCCTTACAACCTTGAAGATTTTATTTTTTGTATTTTTCCTTTGACAACTAAATGCCCACTCAACACCAACATGAGCTGTTGTCACGAGCACAAGGAACTCTGTCTATGACCACGCTCAGCACACTCCCAAGGCCATCATGGTCCACAAAGAGCTCACATGTACTAGGGGGAAACCCAACCCTGGTGTTGGGAGAGAGAATCACCCCCCAACCCCCGACTTTACCAACTAGACAAGCCTCAACAGCGTGCAACCTGGAAAAAAAATTGGCCAAAGACATAGGTGCTTTAAGAATCTCTCCAATGAAGTACCATTAGTAGTTGTTGATTGAGATCCTGAGGTGTCAACTCCTCGTATTTCTGAGCAAGCTACCAAGATTTATGCTTATGCTTATGGTTTCACTACATTCTGTTTGACTGGGAAAAATGTTTTTGATGGAATCTATTTAAAATATTTTGATCCTTTTTAGCATTGTCAATTCAAAGACAGATCCTGATTTTCAAACATGATTCACCAGTTCAGATTTTGTTGCTTCATTCTTCTATTGCATTACCATGGGAGTTCTTGGCAATCAAGTGTCTCCCACATTTGCAGTGATGAAATGAATGACCTTTTCTGAAGTAGCAATGTTATTCTCATCTCAAAAGAAGAATTAAGCTCAACAGGGACCAATGATTCATGCATTGGGAGGAATTGATAGGGAATAACACTAATAATATCATTTCATAGGGACCTAAAGGACCATAGATATTAAAAAGTAAAAATTTCCTAACTCAAGGTGACTGTCGTTCTATGTTCTTTATCAAATAACATGGATCTTAAATTTACTTTAATAACAAAATTAAAATTCTGAACATGCAACAGTCACACATAAATCTGGAAAACATAAACAGCAAGTACACATGAAATTCTGTCCTTCAAATCAGCTTATCATTAATGATCAAAACTTACAAGGACACCTCAAAAATGAGGATTTCAGCCTCCTGGTCACTCAGATCTGCTAGATCTGCCTGCTGGATACATTGTACAACACTTTGTTCTGATCTGACTTTGGCTCCTCTCCTATGCTATGAATCTGCTCAGCTGATCTTTCTCTGTTCTCTTGAATCTTCTTGATGTCCAAAATGTGTGTATATAACTTCCCCCATTTTTTCCAATTTATGCTGAGTGAGATAACTAAACTTTTCAATCTAAGCAACTAATCTCCCCTATGTTAGCAACTAATCTCCTTAGTCTTAGCAGCCATCTTATCTCAACAATGAGATGGCTAAGATTAGACCAAATCAACTCACTAATTCAGAAAATCTCTATAATATTTCATTTAGATTTCTAAGGTTTAAGAAACCCAAGGAAATTAAACTCACTTTTATTTATTAAGTAAAATTACAAGATGGTATTATTTCCCACTTTTACTAAGTGGTCACCAAGTCATCAACCACTTCTCGCACGTTCACAACTAATCTGTGCAAAAAATTCCTGCTCAAGCTACACTTCCCAACACTCCCCCCTTAGCGAGGAAGGAATTTTGCACCAATCCAAGTCTGTCTCTGCATGCTTCTAACTTCCCTTATACTAAGCACTTGGTCATAATATTAGCTACCTGCTGATCAATGGGAATATATCGGAGCTTCACTGCTCCATTCTAGATCCTGTCTCGAAAGGTACCCGATCTCTATATGCTTGGATCTGTCATGAAATATTGGATTGTCAAAGAGTTGAATACAACTTTGTTTGTCACAGTAGATTACCATGGGATCCAATTCCCGATCAAATAATTCTACAAGTAACTGGCAAAGCCAAATGACCTCACAACTTCTTGTACTAGTTGCCATATACTCTACCTCTGCAGAGCTAGTGCCATAGAAGTTTGCTTCCTGCTGAACCATGATATCATTGCTGATCCCAAAGTAAACACCGTCAGATGCTCTTCTTGTATGTTGCATTGTCTGCACAATCTAAGTCTGTATACCCCTACAGTTTCACTTCACCATCTCCAAGAATCTCAGATAATACTCCATTGTGCCCTTCAAATACTTTAGCATATGTTTTGCTGCTACCCAATGCTCTTGCCTCGGCTCTACCATGAATTGACTCAAAGTGTTCACTACAAAACACATATTTGGTTTGGTGTTGACCAGACACATAAACGAACCTACCAATTGTTTGTACAATGTTGGATCCACCAACTTTGAATCTGAAATGGTCACCTTCTTCAAATTGGTGATCATAGGTGTGACTAAAGATTGTAGTCCTCCATCTGAAAATTTTTCAAGACCTCAACCATATACTTAGCTTGTCCAAGGAAAATCTTCCCTGGTCTCTGCCAAACCTCCAAACCCAAGAAGTAATGCATCATGTTGATGTCCTTCATCTTGAACTCAGCTACCATATCTACTTTGCACCCTACAGTGAGCTTCTCTGCACCTGTCAAAGATGAGTCATCTACATACAGTCCATCTACAAGTCATCATTTTTGGTGAAGCCCATGCTCAACAAATATCCATCAATCCTGGAATACCATGCTCTTGGCACTTGCTTGAGTCCCTACAAGGATTTCCTAAGCATGCAAACAGGACACTCCTTCCCATGTACATCAAAGCAGTAAGGTTGTTCTATGTACACTTCTTCCTTAATGATCGCATTAAGAAAAGTTGTTTTCACAGCCATGTGATATATACTCCATCCCATGACTAAGACAGTAGACATAACAACCATAATGGAAGTGTACCTAGCAACTAGAGCAAAAGACTCCTCATACTCCACTCCCTCTTTCTAGGAGAACCCTCTCGCCCTCACTTCGAACATCTCAATGTTGCCATATGCAGCATGCTTGATCTTGTAGACATACCTGGAACTCACAATCAACTTTCCCTTTGGTCTTGGCACTGTGTTCCAAACATCATTCTTCATGATGGAGATACTCCACCGTGGCATCCCGCAATACCTGTTGATTTGCTACCTCTTGAAAACTACAAGGCTCATATTCTATGGTGTTGTTCATCAATATCATGTAAGTGGGACACTTCTTCGAAGGCCTACCTGTTGATTTGCTACCTTTTGAAAACTACAAGGCTCATATTCTATGATGTTGTTCATCAATATCATGTAAGTGGGACACTTCTTCGAAGACCTACTCTCCCTTGATGTGCTCCTAGGAGCCCCAACACACTCTTGAGAATCCCTCAATGTATGTGTAAATCATCAAGGTCCCCTGACAGAACTCGAAGGGGTTAATGTCTCCTCCTCACTTGAAGGTTGTCGTCCTAAACTGGAAGTTGTTGGTGCCTTTGGTGACCCTGGCCCAACCTTTAGAGGTTCTTGCTCCTCCTCTTCTGTCATTGGAACGGGCTCATGTGACTTTTTGAATGCAAAGTCTTCCTCAAACTTTACATCTCTACTTGCTAATGTCTTCCTATAGACCATGTAGGCTTTTGAAGTCTCATTGTATCCCACAAATAAACCCTTCCTGCTAGAGGGATCCAAATTGGTCCTCTTTTCTACTGATACATAGATATAAACTAGACTGGAAAAGATGCGGAAATGACTCACCTCTAGCTTCAGACTAGTGAATACCTACTCTAGTGTATTGTCCCCCAAGATCCTTTGTGGACCAATGTTTTACAAAACGGACTCGGATTCGGACTCGGCCGAGGATCGACTCGGAAACGGAAACGGAAACGGCAATGACTCGGCCGGCTCGATTTCAATGACTCGGTCGTTGTAAAAAATACATTAAATATTTATTTTTTTTATAAAAAAACATAATTTTAAATATTTTAAACATAATTTTAAAGATTTTCATTCAAGTTTCCAAACACACAACATTATAATATACATGGAAGACAACATATGATCAAAGTAGGCTCATGAACCAATCCATTATATCAAAATGGTACCCAATGGCAATAGTAAATACATAGTCAACTGTAGTTTGTCATACATGATCAAAGACTCAAGAGTACGGGAAAGGCTTCCATACATGATTAAGACTCAAGAGTACTAAACAATTGGAGATAGGCTGCCAAGGTGACAGTGGCAGCCAATCTCTTGTTGCCCTGAGGTCTGGATTTGTCTAGTGAGGCTCTGCACTAGGCCTGCTAGATTTTGCAGCAATGGGATGAACAGTCATGATACATTAAAAAAACATTCCGAGGGAACTTCCATTAAAAACAGAGTGTCTTTAATTGGTATGTTTTGTCTTATGTCTAGGATCATTTGAGGAATGGCATTACCATACATCTGTTCTGGTATAAGGCTGTTAGAAAGAGGTGTTAGGGCCATATTTTTTTTAAAGAAAAGAAAAAGAAGGAATTGTATCACTTGCATTTGAATATTCTCTGATGTTTGTAACAGCCATTTCCCTTAATGCTGTTTGAGGGTTAATTTCAAGACCATAATTGCAAGCCCAATATGCTGTCAAATACCCTGAGAAATCTATATATGCTGGGTGCTAGGAAGAGACTTGTTCTATGCATGAAATAGTAATTTGTATAGTATTTGAAGTTACGAACAAGAATTCCCATTTACAGCAACATTTGATTGAGTTTTCCATGTAGTATATTGTGTAATGAGTAACCCCAGTAATTTTCCATAAAACTCAGATTGGTATAGGATTGCACCAAATTGGATGCGTGTTTGAAGCATCAAATGAGACCTTGATCACCAGCTGTCCAATAACACCTCCTTAATCAGTTTCCAGCCCAATCAATATTTGAAATCCACAAACCCAACTTAACTTTACAAAATATCAGCAAAAAAATGAATTTTTTTTATTAAAATCGCTGCCCAGCCGGTTCCAATCGGTACGGCCGTTTTTTGACGTGACCCGGCCGGGTTGACCGGGTCATAGCTGACCCGGTCACCGAGCCGGGTCATGGGGCCGTTTTGAAATTTTTTTGTTCAACCCGGATCGAAACGGCCGTTTCGGAGTCAACCCGGCCGTTTCGTAAAACACTGTTGTGGACACCTATTCTAGATGTAGATTGTTGTGTTGCATGTCTCTTCCCAAAAAAACATGTGCAAGTCTTGGTTATGGATCATGACCTTAGCAACCCCTATGATGGATCAATTATTTCACTCAGCAACCTCATTCTATTGAGGATTGTACGATATTGTAAATTTGTAACTCCCTCTTGACTCCTACCTTCTTGTAGAAATCATTGAACTCATTGGAGGTATATTCACCTCCATTGTATAACCTTAAAACCTTGATCTTCTTTCCTATTAAGTTCTCAACAAGAGTTTTGAACTCCTAAAACCTGCTAAAGACCTCATCCTTAGTCTTTAAGAAATAAATCCATGTTTTGCAATAGAAATCATCAATAAAGGAAACATAACAAATGCTCCCTATAATTGATGCTATCAACATCAGTGCACAAACATCTGAATGAATAAAGTCTAGAATCTTCTTAAACCTATGCTTGTTGTTCGAGAGGTAGCCTTAGCATGCCTGCTAAGCATGCAACCTCTATATACTACCTGTTGCTCAATGATAAATTCTAAATTATCTGTGACTATCTCCCTTAGAATAGACAACACTCACTAGTGCAAGTGCCCCATCCTCTTGTGCCATAACTCACACAAGCTATTACTACTGTGAACCAAGGCTCGAATAGGTTCACCTTATAACTTGTACAAATTTCCTTCTCTAACTCAAATCAATTGTGTTGCTTCTGGGCTAGATTCTTTTGGCCTTATAATTGTATTTTCTTGTATTCTACCACAAAGCCCTTATCTTTTGTAACTGAATCTGAAAGCTAATTTTCTTTAGACCTAGAATAAAAACACATCATAAAACTTTAAAGAGTTACCTGACTCAAGTTGGAAGGGCTCTTTCTATTGAATACTTGGCATCATCACCAATTTCAACCTATACTCCAGAGTCCTGCATTGTTAGAATAGAAAACAATTGTTGGGCCAATGTCATATGACAAGAAGCTCCACTATCCACATACCACGCATTCCTTGGAACTATGTTGGTAGAAAGAAAAGATACCACTGAGAAATCTTTCTCAAATTTGGCAACAAAATCATTCATTTGAGTTTCTTAGAGGTTGCTACCTATTTTTACTATTGCTTCCCCTTTCCCTTCTTCTTGGTGTTGGCATTATGGCTAGTTGTTGGCCTTGATGTCAACCTAGATCGTGATCTTGTTACACTATGTCAACCTAGATCATCTCACACTCTTGGTGACTGGCAATAGAGTTGCAGGAGGATGTACCTAGCCAGGTAGTGTCTTATGATGATGTCTTGATGGTTGCAGAGGAGTTGGACGGGTTCTAGAAGTGATTGATGAAGTAATGGAGCAATAGAACAGCATTATGGGCAAAGGATCTTAGAGTTTAATCATGTTTGCCTATTGTCACTGGGAAGAAAGTTGGCACAGTGCAAAGAAGTTGTTCGTTGGGACCTCAAGCCATGCATGCAATGATCTTCTCTAGGAAGGTGTGTTATCCAAGCGACGATGCCTGTAGGTAATGAAATTCAAAAACCACCGGCAAAACCAATGAATTGCCCATGGATTCCAAGTGTGCAAAGATGATCAACATCTATTTGATACCGTCAAACATTACTATCAATAAAACCTTGGGTTTTCCAATGGTAATTTTAAGGAAGAATAGCTATAAATTTCCAAGGAACTCGATCAACCTAGTGTGTGTTGGAGTGATCGATCTGAGCATTCAAAGTTTAGGATATCTATGGTTTGTTTGTTCTAAAGACAATGGGTTGTGTGGCGGTGTATGGTTGCAAAGATCTGATGTATGCGAGCTAGTGAAAGATTGATCTAGAGTCACTATGCGCATGGAAAGAGTGTACATTTGAAGACTAGTGACAATAGTATGCAAATGGTGTGTGTCTTCATGTGGTTGTACGCATGGACAAAGGACCCACACACAGTTGTAGTTGAGCCTTGTGATCTGATATGTGAAAGAGATAAAAGGAGAAATGTGATGGTTTTCCAGCATTGATACCATATTGGAGTGTGTTAAAGAGTGTGTTTGACAGAGTGAGATCCGGTGCGACAGAAGAGGCAAAGTATCAATTCAGTAATGCAGAGATTGATGTGACTAATTGTTGTGGTTGAAGGGATAGAATGATGGTGTAATCATATGTTGTTGCTATTGATTAAATCTTGAATTTTATGTATGGGTGCATGAGCTTGGTATTGTCATACTCTTGTTGTTGCTAGTGCAGAGACAAGTGTGGGTATTGTAGTGGCATTTCATCTATATTGTAGAGCAGCGTATTGTGATGAGGTTGTATTTAGGAGGTGCATTAATCTATGGTCCAGAATGTGTATGGCTTTGATTACACAATGATTGCACTAGGTTGGTACAGAGTTTTTGTTAATTTTAGGTATGTTCTATGGTGAGAGCAAATTTACTTCAATTTTCCATATTAGCTCAATACCAATTCCAGATTAGCAATCACATTTAGCATGATAGTAAAATGCAGATAGAACATAAACATAAATCTCAGAAAACAAGCCAAGACAAGAGGACACAAGATGTGGCGCCAGCCGGGGACAAACCCCAATGTGGGGAAACCCTTGATCAATTCTTCTTATGTTCTTCAATAGTTTAGCAGAGAGAGAGATAGTACATATACATCAGAAGTCAACACTTTGACTTGAAAAGATAAGAGTAAAGATCTTCACCATGAAGATAACATAATGAGGTAGCTGATCTGATCTCAGGTGAAGGCATACTGCTTCAACTGATCCTCCAAGGTGACTCCATCACCATGCTACACCCATCACTGTGCTGAACCTCAACATCATTTTGCACCTGACACTGTGTTGCACCCAATCACTGAGTTGCTCTCATCACTATGCTGCTCCCATCACTGAACAATACCACATCATCATGTTGTACCCATCATCAACAAGTTGTTGCAATGCATCATGTTGCTGCCTTACCTGCATGCCCATCATTACCATGTTGTACCATTGTGTTGCATTGTACTGCATCCATTGTGTTGCACCATTCTGTACCGTGCTGCCCACAATAGTCACTGCATTCGTCAATGCATTCATTATCCATGTTGCATCCATCCGAGTATGCTACATCTAAACATAATGTCCATCATCACTATGTTGTACACTGCAGTACCGTGATGGGATAGACTTAGTTGCTTGCTATGGCTTGGAGCCTAGCAAAGCAGCTAGCTATAGCAACCCTTCAAATCAAGCTCATCACTAATATGCCCAGACAGTCCTTAACAGGCTATCATCTACAGCATCATGACAGCAATACGAGACTACTAACGGGCCTCTCTTAACATCAGATAAGGGTTGCATGACAGCTTCTAAACAATGGCTTTTCTTCCACGCTGGAAGTTCCACTACCCTTGGTTGAGGGTTCCTTCTACTTGTTGCGTATTACAAACAGTGATTTAACTGCCAGCGTATAGGAGACTTTGACTGTGTATATGGGTCAGCAATTAGGGTTCTTTAGAATAGCGGATTAGACCTTCATACGCAGCTGGTTAAGGCATATCCCTCTATGTCTTAGCTCACCCTTTAGGACTGCGGCTAGGCTAACATAGGACAGTGTTAGGGTGACTGTGTATTAGGCCAGTGTATAGATCTTACTACAGTGTATAGAATCTCCTTGTGACAGCGGACATTAGGAGCTGCTTGAAGCCTTCTATAAAGGGCAACTTCTAGTGCGGAATAAGCCCAACAGTTAGAGCGAATCTTGGACTGCTACTAGGGCTCTCCTTAGGGTTGTGTAATGCCTCCTTTTGTTGTAGATAAACCCCTTGTTGACTGCGGCCTGGAACAACGAGTTAGGGATCTCCTTTAGGGCTTAGATAAGGCAATGTGTAGATCTCTTATGGACGGCGATAAGGTCTTCCCCATGACTGCGTTTAGGGCAGCTTCATCTCATCATTGAGGGCTATGTTAGGATATTCCGACACATAGGAAATAGTTAAGTATAACTTGGTCTAGTATAGAGTTAGGTAAAGTGTGTTTCTTTACTATGTACATTTTGTAACTTACAATCCGACGGTCACGATATGTAGTGATCCGACGGTTCATTCTCTCCTCGGTATTACCGACACTTGATCCGTGGCTTAACACCCGATTGGTCCATGATCTCTATTTAAAGAGCATGGAGGGTCATTTGTAGGGTAACCGTTCATGAGAGAAGCTTATGTAAAATTTCATTCTTTTATTAATAAATTGCCTGAAGTGGCCGCGTTGGCTCAGGCCGTGGACTGTTTCCCTCTTTCAGGGTTTTAACCACGTCAAAATATTGGTGTATTGATTTGTGATCTGTTTGTGAGCAGTGTCCTCTAGTGTTCTGTCTGAGGAACTTACCCTGTAAATTCCTACATGGTATCAGAGCGGTGTCCTTTGGTGTTCTGTCTGAGGAACTTACCCTGTAAATCCCTACATGGTATCAGAGCGGTGTCCTCTGGTGTTCTGTCTGAGGAACTTACCCTGTAAATTCCTACATGGTATCAGAGCTATTTGAGGGCCGCGTCCGTTGGTGATCCAAATCTGAAGCCAGTAGAACTGCATCGGACTGTCGTTTCCTAGATCTACTGTTTCTGACTACTTTTGGGCCAAGAGGATTGCTCTATTGTGTTAGGAGCATATGTTCCAGTGAGGAACCCTTTTCGTTTCACGCGAAAAGGTTTCCGGCAGCCCTAGCTACATCATTTTTAAGATCTGGAGGTATACAGTGTTTATTTGCAGTTTACAGTTATTTTCTCTCTGTTTATTTCGGTTTATTTAGCTTTTTGTTTTATTTATTACCGCATCTATACATTTCATTTCTGCGTATGCTCTTTGCCCCGCGACTCTGTGTGATCTGGGCAAATCAGAAACAGAAAGGAAGGATTTTTCTCATGCGTATGCTCTTTTCCGTTGCGCCTTAGTGTGATCTCGGAAAATCAGAAACATTGAAAAAAATATTTAGTTTCCAGCTAAAGCTAACTTCGAGCTGTAAGGTTCGTTTTTTTGTTGTATGTCCGTGTTGGGTTTTGTGTTTTTTGTTTTGTAGGGAAAAAGACCTTTCTCAAGTAAGCACGCAGCCCAAAGCTTCAGCGACTAAAAAAAAAAAAAACCCCTTCCTCTTTTCCAAAAATTACTAAACTTTTAGTTTAGCTCACTTGGTCCAAAGCTACTTTATGAAAGTAGAGGTCTTGAATTCAAGTCTTCTTTTTGTTGAGCTAATTAGATTGAGTTTGGAAAGGGGGTGGATTTTTTTTAACATTATCATTCATTTCCGCACATTCCCGCACTTCGTCAGCATCTTCATCAAATTTTCTTCAAAAAGCCATAACTTCTTCATCCGGAAGCCGTTTTCAGTGCCATTTTTTTTGAACCAGCCTAATTTTTCGAGATCTTTCCATTGAAACACTTAGTTTCAGCATCTATAGCTTCATTTTCTGTTAAAATAGAAAGTCCATGCCAAGTTATTCTTGACAGCACCAACTACTTCCAATGGTGGTCCTACATTGTGGATTTACTTAGAAGTAAAGGTCTCTATAGAATAGCCTCGAGCCAAGAAACCAAACCGAAAGATGAAGATAAGGCAGCTAAATGGGAAAATAGGCAAGATCAAGCACGAAGGTTAATAGGGATGTTTATTTCTCCAGATCTTAGATTCCATATTGCAGAACTTGATACTCCTGAGGAAGCAATGAAACAGATCACTAAAGTTTTTGGAATTAAAAATGAACTTAAAGCCCATCAACTCGAAAATGAGTTGCTTACATTGGACCCCAAAAAAATTTCTTGCATTGAAGATTTTTTGTCCAAGTTCAAGACCCTTAGACTTCTCTTAGAAGGTGTTAAGGTTAAGAAAGAAGATAGTAGCCTTATCTATTCCATTCTTACTAAGTTGGGACCAGCCTATTCTGTGTTTGTTTCCACCTTCCATTCTACAAGAGAAGCCTTCATTTCTCAAGGACAAGCCTACAAGTCCCCTTCCTTTGATTCCTTTTGTGATTCTTTAATAAGAGAACAAGAAAACTCTTACACCTTGGTTTTCTTAATCTTGGAAATTCTTCTAAGAAAGCGTTAGCCGCCCAGCAGCAACCAAATTCAAAGAATCCTAAGAAGTTGTATCCTAAAAGGAATAGTCCTAAACCAAACAAGGGTCCTAAGCAATTTCAGCCTCAAAAATCATTTCAACAAAATGATAAGACAAATAAAAACAAAGGGAAGAAGACTAATAGACATTGCAACTTTTGTAATCGAGATGGCCACTTAAAATCCAAATGCTTTAAGAAGATGGAAGCCTTGGAAGCAGCAATGAAGAAGCATAACATCCATTTGGAGCACTCTTCAACTTCAACTTCATCTTCAGGAATAGCACTTTCTGCATGTGGTTGTCAAGCATCTCGGTCTGGCTATGCACTAAATGTATCTTCTTCTTCTCATTCTCATGACTGGCTCATTGATTCTGGAGCTTCTTATCACATGGCCAAAAACAAAGCCATGTTTTCTTCTTTAAATGATTGTAACACCAAAAATATATATGTTGGTGATGATAGATCTCTTAGTGTTGTAGGGACTGGAACTGTTCATATAGACAATGGTCAATTAATGATGTATTATGTGTTCCAACCTTATCCTGCAACCTTCTATCTGTATATCAGATAACTCATTCAGGTGAAGGTAAAATCGTTGAATTTTCACCTCACGATGTTGTAATTAAGGACCTAAGAGATCCTAGACAGATTTTAGCTACTGGCATTGCTGATGATTCTACAAGGTTGTATAAGTTTCACAACTTTGGGTCATCAAATCTTCCCTCAGTATTTGTTGCTCATAACGATGAAGTGAGCAAACTTTGGCATGAGCGATTTCGTCACTTAAACTATCGCTCCCTTTAGAATCTATGTAAAGAAAATATGGTGACAAGTCTTCCATTGGTATCTTGCAGAGATGGTGTTTGTTCCGGATGTGTACTCGGAAAACATCATCAGGATAGTTTTGAAAAACATGCCTCTTGGCACACCTCAGCCCCTTTACAGCTCGTGCATAGTGATTTATGTGGTCCACTCGTGCATAGTGATTTATGTGGTCCACTTCCAATTGTTTCATTCTCTGGCTACAAGTATTTCTTAACTTTCATTGATGATTTCTCCAAACGCACTTGGGTATACTTCTTAAAACTCAAGAGTGAAGTATTTAACATGTTCTTGGCCTTTAAGGCCTTTGTTGAAAAACAATCTGGACATCAAATTCTTAAGCTAAGATCTGATAATGGCGGAGAATATGTTAACAATAAATTCATCAACTTTTGCACTGAGAATGGAATTCAAATGCAACATATTGTTCCATATACTCCACAACAAAATGGTGTAGCTGAAAGGAAGAATCGCACCTTAAAGGAAATGGCTAATTGTATGCTTCAATCTAAAGGACTTGGTCTTAATTTTTGGGCAGAAGCAATTAACTGTGCAAATTACATAATAAATCACACTCCTACTAAGGTTTTAAAGAATATCACTCCAGAAGAAGCATGGAGCTCAAATAAACCAGATGTAAGTCACTTTCGTGTTTTTGGAAGTGAAGCATGGGCCCATATTCCAGATGAGAAACATAAAGCTTTAGAATCTAAGAGTGAAAAATGTATTTTTGTTGGATATTCTAAAGAAAAATGAAAAATGAAAACTGTGGATTATCCGAGTTCATATTATAAAAAACCGAACCACAGAAATCTGCAATCCAATATTCTAAAGATGTCAAAGGATATAGACTTATTCCACTTAAGTCCAAAAATGTTATCATTAGAAGAGATGTAAAGTTTGCTGAAAATATATCGGCCTACGAGCCTAGTTCGGTGGATGTGCCACCTCTCCCTATCTCTTCTACTTTTGAAAATATTTCTTCTTCATATGATGAAAGCGAGGATGAAAATCCTCCCCCACCTTCTCAGGATCCTCCTTCAGCTCCTCAGCTTCCAAAATGGGTCCGTGCTACTCGGGATGCAGCAAGTGATCTTGTCGGTGACCCTACAGATCAGCGACGTACACGTTCTCAGTTTGATAGAGCCTCTTCTTTACTGGCTCAAGCTTCAGTGAATTATGATCCTGACACCCTTGCAGAAGCTTCAGGCCATCCAGATTGGGAAGCAGCTATGAATGAAGAATATCATTCATTATTGGCAAATGATGCATGGGATCTTGTTCCTCTACCAAAGGGACGAAAACTTGTTAGATGCAAATGGGTTTACAGAACCAAGTATGGACCAGATGGGAAAGTTGATAAACATAAAGCTCGTCTTGTTGCTAAGGGTTTTTCACAAGTTGAAGGCATTGACTACACTGAAACCTTCTCCCCTGTTGCCAAAATGAACTCTATCCGCCTTGTTCTTTCCCTTGCTGCCTCTTTCAAATGGGAAGTCCATCAGATGGATGTTAAATCTGTCTTCTTGCATGGGGACTTGCATAAAGAAATCTATATGGAACAACCTATTGGCTTTATACAAACAGACTCCAGCGTTGTATGTCGGCTTAAGAAATCCCTTTATGGTCTCAAGCAAGCTCCTCGAGCTTCGTATGCCAAAATGGATAACTTTCTTTTAGAAAATGGCTTTTCTAGGTGTCATTCTGACAATACTGTCTACACCAAGAAAGTGGGCAAGTCTCTTATCATTCTTGTTCTTTATGTTGATGATCTTATCCTAACTGGTAGTGATCCCAATCTTATAAACCATGTGAAGTCTAGCCTTAAAAGGAAGTTTGAAATGACAGACTTAGGACACTTACATTATTTTCTTGGTCTTCAAGTCTTGCAATCCAAGGAAGGTATTTCCCTTTCCCAGTCCAAGTATGCCTGTGATATTCTACGCCATTTTCACATGGAAGATTGTAAGCCAACCCCTTCTCCCTTTCAGTCTGGAGTCAAACTTTCAATCACTTGTACTTCTCCTGAAGTTGATGCTACCTTATACCGTCAACTTGTAGGAAAACTTTTGTATCTAACCCATACTCGTCCTGACCTTTCCTTTGCTGTTGGCCTTGTTGCTCGGTTTATGCAAAACCCACATGAAAGTCATTGGAAAGCAGCTAAAAGAATACTTCGTTGTGTTCGAGGTACAGTTCAGTTTGGGATTCATTACAGTGCCGAAGCATCTCCTCTATTGGTTGGTTTCACTGATTCCGATTGGGCTGGTGACCCCGATGATCGGAAGTCTACTCCAGGTTATGTGTTCACTCTTGGTTCAGGACCTATTACATGGGCTTGCAAGAAACAAGGTGCCATTTCTCTTTCTTCAGCAGAAGCAGAGTATCGTGGTGTCGTAGAAGCTAGTAAGGAAGCCTTGTGGCTTCGTCAAATCCTGTCAGAGTTTGGCTTTCAGCAGCAACATCCGACTACACTTTGGTGTGATAATCAAAGTGCCATTCAACTATGCAAAGATCCAGTCCAACATCAGCGCAGCAAATACATTGAACTGCACATGCACTTCATCAGAAAGCTCATTCACAACCATGTCCTTGAAGTGCAATATTGTTCAACAGATGATCAAGTTGCAAACATCTTTACAAAGGCTCTCACAGAGGCGAAGTTCACTAAACTTCGATTTATGGTTGGAGTTCAGGAAGTTGTCACTAAGGGGGGATAGGCTCTAGTGCCTCCTACCTTCTCCTATTGTGTCATATTTGTAAATCCTTCAATCCTATCCCAAGTTGTTCTTAAGGGGGGATGTTAGGATATTCCGACACATAGGAAATAGTTAAGTATAACTTGGTCTAGTATAGAGTTAGGTAAAGTGTGTTTCTTTACTATGTACATTTTGTAACTTACAATCCGACGGTCACGATATGTAGTGATCCGACGGTTCATTCTCTCCTCGATATTACCGACACTTGATCCGTGGCTTAACACCCGATCGGTCCATGATCTTTATTTAAAGAGCATGGAGGGTCATTTGTAGGGTAACCGTTCATGAGAGAAGCTTATGTAAAATTTCATTCTTTTATTAATAAATTGCCTGAAGTGGCCGCGTTGGCTCAGGCCGTGGACTGTTTTCCCTCTTTGAGGGTTTTAACCACGTCAAAATACTGGTGTATTGATCTGTGATTTGTTTGTGAGCGGTGTCCTCTGGTGTTCTGTCTGAGGAACTTACCTTGTAAATTCCTACATGGTATCAGAGTGGTGTCCTCTGGTGTTCTGTTTGAGGAACTTATCCTGTAAATTCCTATAGGCTATTGCAACCAGCATATTCTAATCACTTTTTTGACTGCTTCTTAGTCCCTTTGACTGCATCCTAGTCCCTTTCAGTTTAGGACATGGAAGACCTCTTCTGGACAGCGTATCCTCTTGGGGACTTTCCCTTCCACTAAAACCCAAAACAGTGGAGAGAAGATATCACAAGAGGTGAGTTACAAATGACTTTCAAGGCACCTCTATTTATACTAAAACGTGGAGGACAAGTGGGGGTTATTTGGTTGTTGGCCGACCTTGACGAATTGTCACATAACACAAACAAATTCATATCTCCATGAATACTTATCGGAATCGGATGATCTTTAGATCAATCCTACATCTCTCGACAAGAGGAATCCAAGAAAAATATATGCTGCCATGAATAAGAAGACCCACATGGAGTTTGGCCCTAGTTGCCAATTTTAACAGTTTTTTAGGGAGAGTATTGACAAAGGTTCCTTGAAGAAATATGCACATTTGTTTGCAGGGATCTACACATCTAAATGAGTGCACTGAGTTATCCATGCGCAAATCAGCGAGACCAAAGGAGTTTGCATTGATTTGAAACAATACTTGAATGATCTCCTTATACATACATGACCTTGTTAATCGACCTTCAAGTCTGAATAAACACATTGATTATTTGCTCGCTTATATGCTTTATGTATGGTGGTTGTATTGGAGAAAGGTTAGACAAAAGTTTTGCAGTGTGGTTGCTTGTTAATGTATTTGATTGTTGGGGTTGAAATCCATCAATGCAAAGCTTCTCACCTTGTTCATTAAAATAAGGACAAAGGTTGTATATGACAGGCTATTGTTTATCACACATTAGTGAGTGCAGAGATTAACATCTTGTATTCCAGAATAAGGGAAAAGGTTTGTCTATGGCCAAATGTGCTTTTAATACATGTGATGTTGTTGCTTGTCTTTAGATAAGTTCCCTTCTTGAGGGATTGTATGCAGGATTCAAGGCAAAGACTGAGTTGGAATGCAGGGATTGTTTTCATGTGTGCATGGCACGGGGGTTTGGGAGCACTAATGTCATATATGTATGCTGCTATAATTGTACTAGGCATATTTGTTTAGTGAGAAGAGTAATTTATTTGTTGTCATTAATGCCATGTTGGATATGTGTATTCTAAGGGTTGTGCCAGAGTCCTGTGCTGAGATGTTTTGAGAATTAGAATGTTGTTATATAAGTTGTTGGTTGTCATCAATATTATGCAGAGGTATGGATTGTTAGAGGCATGTGAAGTGATGAGTTGTGTGAAGGTATGTATTGCTTGTTATTGAGGAAATTTTCGCTGCTACTAATTATCGATGTTGATGAACAAACTGACCTGGTTAGGTGAGCAGCGTTGAAATTGGCTACTAGGGTTTGAACAAATACCATTAGGGTTTGTTATTGGATGCACATGTTGATGAGAGCAAAGTTGTTTGTTTTTGTATAGGGTGAATGGTTGATTGTTGATGTATGCAGCTATGATTCTCCAATAACTTATTTGGTTATTGTTAGTTGCACAAAGGTCAGATGTAGAATTGATTATTGATCAGAGATTTATTGCAGAAAGGTTTCGATATCTTGTTATTCAGATTGGGCATAATGTTATATGTGGGTCCAGTTTGAATATTGGATGAAAGTTGGCCTACAGGATTTGTGTTGGAGTTAGGTGGATCCAATGTGAAAGATTTTGAAACGTGGTCCATATAGAGGGTTTGAGGGTTGGTGCCTTCAATAAGGGAATGGTAGCTTCCTTCCAGTGGTGGCAGATAAATTGATCAAGGAGTGGTGGCTTCCTTCTAGTGGTAGTTGGAGAAACAAGAGGAGGTAGTAAGCCTCCAGCAGGTAGGAGTTTGCACACTGGTAAGAGTCTGCGCCAATGTAAGATGTAATAGAAGATTTTCTTTATAATAATAAGAAGGCAAAAACAACAACAGCGGTGGTTTTTCCCAATTGGGTTTTTCACCTAATATTCTGTGTCCCTATGTGTTGATGTGTTGCATGTCTTTTTGATTAAATGTTGCTCATGGTTGATTGCTCATGCTTAGATCTACTACATAATCTGTTGTGAATAAATGACGGTTCAACTAACATTGCAAAAGAAAAGTAAAATTACTAATTGCATGAAAAACTTATTCACCCCCCTCTCAGTGTTTCTAGCACTTTGGACAGCATGATGCATAATGTCGAGACTTATGACAAATAAAACACTTGATTTTACTCAAGTCCTTTTTTCCTGGTTGTGAGGTTTACTCCTCACTCTTTCCCTTACCCTTACTATGTCCTCTGCCATTCTACGCCTAAGCAAATAGTGTTAGGTTCTCGTCGCCACCATTCTCACTCTCCTTTGAATCCATTTGAGTTTCCTCTTGGATACAATCATCCCACAACCTTCCAAAGTTAGGAATATTTTCAAGAACACAAATACCTTTGACAAATGGTTTCCATGATGTTGGGAGTCCATTTAGTGCCATGTCCACCAACTTTGCATTGGCCACCTTCTCCCCAACTAATGCAAGTTGATCCAGAATCTACGTGATCTTCATCGGGTAACTAGTAATGGTGTCTAATTCAGTCATCTCTGTGCATCTAAGTTTGTTTTGCAAAATCATCTTTTTGTTTATGTTCTCACTCTAGTAAAGGCTAACAAGTGCAGTGAACATCTCTTTCGTTGTTTTCTTCTCAGATACATGAGGAATCAAATGGTCCTTCACAGCATCCAAGACCATCTGCTCGGCCTTCACTTCCTTCTTATGTGTTGGCAATTCCCACGGATCTATAGGCGGAGTCATAACATCCTTGATCATATCCCAAAGATCATTTCCATCCAATAAAAATGTTACCTTGTCTTTCCAAGACAAATAATTGGAGGGCACTATCAAATCTGTCCTCAAATCTCTTAGATATATTTTACAAACTTCCTTGATCTGAAAATAAAAATCAAAGACAATGATTTGATACCATGTAAAAGTTTCCTAACTCAAGATGATTGTTGCCCCATATTTCTTTATCAAATAACTCTGATCTTGAATTACTTTAAGAACAGAATTAAAATTCTAAACATGCAACATACACACATATAGCTGAAAAACATAAACAAGGAAGCAAAATAACTTTTCAAGTGTTCAAATGTGTAACTCGGTTCGGTCTTCATAATGTCTAGTGTAATCATGATTTTATGTATTTGATGAAAAGACAAAAAGAAATATATTATTTTCATCCTTGATGCATGGGTTTCATGCTCAAGGTAAATTTATTTATAGGTCAAGCACCCATTGAGTGCTAGTTTTGTCATATAATTATTAAGTCAAAAGAATCATTGTCATACATGTAAGACCCCTTTGGGCGTCTTGTATTATGTAAAAGAAATTTATTAGGGTCATAAAAGATCCTCCAAGACCTTGTCAACGAGCTATAAGTCAACCTACATGGGAGATCAAGTCGGCCTCATGGAGGCAATTTGTACCCCTAGAAAGCCTATATATAAGAAGGAACTCAACTTCATTTGGACACACAACAAGCAATTTCAATCTCCTCAAGAAAGAAGTTGGAAAAAGGATGAAAATCAAGGATAAGAAGAAGAAGAGCAAGATCAAAGTTTTGGACCTCTTTCTCTCTCTTGTGTTAGGGCTTTGGACATATGTTGATATTGTGAGGGAGGTGAATTTTGCTAAGGAGCTACTTAGCAATTTGTGTGATGAGAGACTATTTTAGTGAAGTATTTTTTGTGACTTTGATTGGCGAATTCTGCTCTGGGAATTCTTTTTTGAGGTCGAATCGGGGAGGTGTTATTGAACTATTTGTCTTTCTTTTGCCTTGAGAGTTATTGGTTTGGCTGTGGGAATTCTTTATCCCCGCCCTCGAGCCTGTGGTGAAAGTCCTTTGCTTCGGTGATCTTTGTATTTGTGGTTGTTATTTTATGTCAAGTTTTTGTTGTTGGAAAGGGAGGCATTTGTCCCTACTATTTGGTTGTTTCGAGGTCTAGTGGGAATTTGTTAAATACAATGCACATATTGTGTGCATGTTAGTTGTGTCTGTGGTGGTGAGGGGTTGATGTTGAATTTTGGTAGTTCTCTTTACTTCATAATTGTTTCTTATGATTTTACACTTAAGTTGATCTTTTCTTTCATTTATTATACAACATAAAAACAACTAGACAGAGAAATACAACAACAAAAACATGAAGAGGCAACCACACAAGAATTTACCCTGGGAAAAACCCAGCAATCCTTTCCTTATAGAATCAAGTCAACAAGACATCAAGTCATATACAAATTCACCAGCCATGTAGCAAAGATAACCAACCTCCAAGTGCCAAGTCAAACCTCCAACATACCAACACAAAATGCTTCCCAAATCTGTCCACAAAGGAGTTATGTAAAGAGGTATGCTTCAATTCTCCAAGAGGGTTGAATATTGCCTTCTGCCTCAGCCTCAGATTATGCCACAGAGCTTCGCATTATACTTCAGAATATGGGCCTCAAACTTCGCATGGTTCCACAGAGTAATGTGCCTCAGACCACAGAAAATTTATGCCTCAAACTGTGTCTTCTATTTGGACTTCAAGTCTCCTTGAGCAAGGGAAGATCAGAGATATGTTTCTTCATCTTCTACTCAGCCTTCCAAGTCTCCTTGAGCGAGGACAAATTAGAGATATGTTTCTTCGTCTTTTACTCAACCTTCCAAGTCTCCTTGAGTCAGGGCAGATCAAAGATATGAATGTGTGACGTGTGTATTAAATGAGGAATGCCAGTGGGTTATATATAGCCTCCAATCCATGCAAAAGGATGCCACTTAAGCTAATTCGACATGAGGGTCAAGAGGGCCGACTTGGCAACTTGGTAGGTTAAATGACACTTAGCAAAATTCAATTTTCTTCCTTTGAAAGGATCATGAAGAACATGCCCTTGTATATTTTCTTTTAACCAACACAAAGCATGAAGAATATGCTTGTCAATAATAATTTCAATTATTCATCATATCGATCATAGCCACATTCTTCAACACTCCCTCTTAGCTAGGGAGGTACTCATAATGACTTGTCACGATGTTCTCAAGTTGAAAGATTCTATAAGGAAGGATGATAAGCATCATAATCAACATCATAATCACCAACATCAAGATCATTCCAGAAGCCAAAACCAATAGCATCAAGGTCAGAACCCAACTACCCATGGGATTAATCAATATCATTCATGAGGCCAAACTCTCCAACCACATGAAATGGTTTCTTAGTCAAGCATAATGACCCAAGAGAGTAATTAGGATCAAACTCTCCGACCATACCAATGGTCTCCCAGTCAAACCCAATGACCCAAGAGAGTACATAGGGTCCATCTCCCCGACCATAAACAAGGTCTCTTGGTCCATGACCCAAGGGAGGAACCCCTATCTCGATATCAAACTCCTCGACTATATAGTCTCTTAGTCAAGCTCCATGACCTAAGGGAGGAATCCTAATCTTGATGTCAAAAGAGCCAATCTCCCCGACCACATGGTCTCTCATTCAAATGCAATGACCTAAGGGAGAGTACTCAAAATCAATGTCCCCGAGCAAACCCATCAGTCTCTCAATCAAAAACAATGACATAAGGGATCACTCCAAGCCTCAGAACCAAACTCCCCAACCATAGTGGTTTCTCAATGACTCTCAATGACCTAAGGGATCACTCCAGGCCTCAGAACCAAACTCCCCAACCATAGTGGTTTCTCAGTCAATCTCAATGACCCAAGGGAGTAACCAAAACAATCTTCCCAACCATAAACCATGGTTTCCTAAGGATGATTCATGATGTTATACAATCAATGCTTCCTCTCTCCAAGAGAGGTATTCTGAACCACTCCAGGCTTCTTTTATAAACAAACTTCATTCGGGATAGTGGCTATGTCAAAACATCAGCAACCTGCTCATCAGCGTAAATGTATTTGAGCCTCGCAGCTCTTCTTTGGACAGCATCCCGGATACAAAAATACTTGATCTCAATATGCTTCAACTGGTCATGGAAAAATTGGATTCTCATAAAGCTTCACATAGCTTGATTGTCACAATATGTCGTGGTCAATTTCAACACCTAATCAAACAATCTAGCAAACAACTTTTGAAGCCAAGCTGCTCCACAACAGGTTGAACAATCAACAATATACTCAGCTTCAGCTGTGCTAAGTGCAACAGAGTTCTGCATCATACTCATCCATGATATCTAGGCTAAAACAACATTCATAAGCGCTCCTACTATTGTTAGCCCAATCAGAATCTAACACAAGGAGAAACTATAATAGTGATCATCCCTCGCTCCCTCTCAACCAGGGAGGCAATCTCCACAAGCCCAAGCTTGTCTCAAAAGTGCACAAAATATCGGCAATATGCTCATCACTGGAGATATACTTTAGCAACACTTCTCTTTTCAGCACCATGTTTCTCATCATGCAATACTGCAAGTAGCCTTTGAAGCCATACTGCTTCTCAACTTTGTCAATCTAGCTACAATATATCCATGTTGCTTTATGTTCATCCAAGAAATTATAACAGGGCTCAAGTTGAGGCAATAAACTTAAACTGAATCTTGTAGCTTTACAGGATTCATCATCATCATGACTCGGTGCTCCCTCTCATGTTGATAGTTTATCATCCAAGAGTCTTGCATCAAATTTGAGGCAAACTCCCTTAGAGGTCAAAACAGGGCTTTCTGATGGCTCCCTTTGAGGGCAATATTATTCTTCACAGCAACTCCCTCTGACACATGAGACCTTCTTGGGATCATCCTTGATCCATTCAACCAAGCCCAAAGTATAAAATACAAGGTCTTTTTCAATCATGAGGCTTCCTTTCAAGCTCTTCAAAAACTAACATAGCTTTTCCAACTGAGGCAAACATCTTGTCATGATCCTCTCCCTCTTTTTGGGATAACTTTCTGAAAACCTGCTTCCATGTTGCCATATGTTGCATGCTAAAATCTTGACTTCTCTGTAGCATAATCAAGGCATACTTTAAATTGCCCACTCCCTCTAAACTCAGGTTTTCTCCAAGTAACAACTCTAGAAAGTCTTCTTATTTTGCTTCGTTCTTCCACTTCTTCCATCTGTTGCCAAAGCCTAGGCAACCCTTGCCATTAACCTACAAACCTCACTAAGAGGTCATGGAAGAACAATTACAACCAAGCAAAGAATATAAAGACAATAGACTAACAAATAGACAATAACGATAGTAATGGTCAAAGAAGAGAGTTATAGAATACTTATCTTTTAAGGAAAAGTCAGCTCCCTCTTGATCTTAGGCTTCTTGCATTCTTCTTGCAACTTCATCATCCTTGTCCTCAACATCAACATTTTGAACTAGGGTTTCCTTTTCCAGCGAAAAGGATCAGTCCTAGGGTTTTGTCCACAAACCCTAGGGCTTTCTTTTTCAAACCCTTGCTAGGGTTTACAAACCCTAAACATTCCAATATCCAAAACCCTAGAGGTTGGCCAAGACTTCCAATCTTCCAAACCCTAGATTTTCTTCAAACGTTCAGATGCCATTGGATCTCAATCCTTCAGCAAGGTGTAGGATCAGGTTCAGCCTTCAACTTTAAGGAGGGGCTCGGCCTCTTCTTTTCAGTAAACTTAATGTAACTGTAGCAAAATATCAGAGAAACTTCATGTCTCCTTGACTTCAAATCAAATATCTTTGTTTTTCTTTGAGTATGTATATAGGATGTATCTCAACTTTTTGCCTTAAAGAGGAACTCAACCTCTTCTATACATATTCTTCAACAATACTCAAAGAGTTATTCCAGACTTATAGTACAAGACATCTACTACAAATGATACCTCTATAGAGGAATGTGTGATATAAGAGCATGTCAAAACATGTCTTCAGGATGCCAAAACATTCTTGGCACAAGAGGTCATTATATCTCAGTGAATTGGCAGGTTTTCATCCTTCCATGGCATGATACATGTCATTGATGCCCTTTCTAATTCAGAGTAGATATTTCTTGGTAAGAACCATGTTTCAGATGTTCTGAAGTTCAACAACCCAAAGGTTTGTCAATTCAACATTTCTTGTCATATAGAGAGCTTATCCTAAGATGACTTTCAGTCATACACAATATCTCTTACAAGATTGATCTTCATAAAGCCCGAAAATTTCTCTACTTTTAGGATTTTCAATTTTCTCAAACCCTTGCACTTCTTGCAAGTCCAACAGATCCATAAAATTCCCGTGACCAAGGTCTGCAAATCACTCAATTTCCTTTAAGTTTGCCCAGTCTAGAACAGACTTACTCCAGCAAGATGAGCTATAAGACAGAGATCCTTTACCAAGCATAGAATCCAGGATAGCGAATTCTGGTTTCATTCGTGTTTGACATTCTGAAAGAAAAGAGTACTAATCTAAAAGCCTCTGTTACGAATAAAACATATATAAATAATGTAAACGATAATAATCATAAATAATGATTAGTTAAACTAGTAATTAGGTTAAAGAGGCATGTCTAAATGAGACATGACTCTCCATGAAGAGACACTTGCCTGATATATAAGCAAGCCTCTCGTTCTCATTGTAAATCATGATCATTCTTATTCATATTTTAATATATGATATTTATATCCTCAATGGATAACTTCATATTCCAAGTCTTATGGAGTAATTAATCTGAAGAAGGAACTTTGTTTGCTTCATTTGGTATCAGAGCAGTTCGATTCTTTCGCTGCTTCAACGTTGCATAGAGCTCGCACTCTGATCTAGGTCTTTGACCATCGAAATTCGTCAACTTCATTGTCATTCAAGTGTTTCGCTATAGTTGGAGTTTCTCCATTTTCGTCAAGCCCTTGGTCACTTAAAAAATATATAAATATATAATAATAGAGAATATATCTCCAAAAATATATATATATATTTAAAAAAAACCAAAAATAATCATAAAAGTTATATATTTAAAAAAAAAATATATATATATATATATATATACGCATTACCTGTCCCGGCGTAAGAAACATCAGTCATCGCCACCTCATCCTTTTCGAGTTCTGTAGCCGCTTACCTAAGGTCACAATCGCTGACTACCACCTGACCTGCAAGCTACAAGGATCCCAACCAACCGTCTTTCAGTTCCCCATGCCCGCTATTGTGTTCACAATTGCCTGCGTCCACATCCCATCGTCATCACCTTAACTCTGCGACAACCATCAATCATCGTTCTCCTATCCCATGCTATTCCACAAACATCCGTCCAAACTCCAGTTGTCGTCTTTCCGCTGCCCTTGTTCACCACTCTTGACAGATTTGCATCGCGGCCACTCCCTTCCTCCCTCTAAACAGACCACTGAAACCCCCTCCAACAGGCCACATCAAAACCGTCACCGCCTTCTCCTCAAACATCCAGCATGTTGCCTCTGCCCAGGCGTTCACCTTATGCTCGTCATTCGTTGTTAATATCCTTGTCACCACTGTCACCAACCGCTTCTTCCACCGTCGTCTAGCTGATTTCCAAACCGGCCAATTCACTACTGCCAATCCAAGGGATTGAAGAAAACACACGTTAGACAATTGTGGGTTAAACCTCTATTGAATCAACTCGAAGAGAAACAATGATTGAAATATCAAAAAATTATGACGTTTGATAATTAAAATAAACTGTTATTTAATGATTAAATCGAATCATCAAGGTTGAAGTTGTCTTTATATTGTTAAAGGAGTTAAAAGCAATCATTGTACGAAAAGCAGTCATTGTATGACAAGGAAAACAAAAAGCTACCAATTGAAAATCAAATCAAAAGTTTTGGTTTACTGAAAGAGGAAGCTTTATATAGTCATTAAAGAGGTAAGGTATTTTAATAAAAATATAAGAGAAGTATTTGACAATAAAATAAAAAGGACTATACATATATTGAAATTAATTTGGGAGATTAGTAAGTTAAAACAAAAAAAAAAACAAAAATTTAAGAGATTTAAATTATTGAAAAAAAAGTTATTTAAAAAGGAAAAAAAAAGGACAAAATAACCCTAATTCAAGTCAATGGAAAGTTTCTTTAAATTAAGGAAAAGTAATATTTTATTATAAAAATTAGAAGGGTTATTTTAAAAAAAAATTCAAGTTCATATTGATAAGCAAAAATGGAGTCTAATACAAAAATGAATGCCATAAGATTCCCAGAAACCTTACCAAGAGACGGTAAAGCGTTATTTAACATTAAAGGAAATCTCACAGGAAAAGATGTTATTATTTCTATTTCTCCAGCAGAAGATGCAAATTATATAACACCTAAAATCGCAAACCAACTAGTGATCCTGGAGTCGAATATTACTGAAAAATTAGACTTTTTTCCCAATAAAATATATGACATAGCCAATTTACAGTTAAACATTGAAGATTATACATTTGTATCACAATTCTCAGTTCAGACCCTATGGAACAATCAAGGTGACATTATTTTGGGATCATCCTGGATGGAAATAGTAGGATCTGTCATTTTAAATACGAAGAAAAAGTTTCTAACATTTTCCCACAAGAAGAAGAAAATAACACTCCGAGATGTTACACTGAAACCAAATTCAGTAACGCCAAAAGATATATCAGATATTTCAAAAGTAGTTTCTCAAGAAGGTAAAAAAGCATTACAAAATATGCAAAATGAAATTGACAAAATCATTGTTGACAAAAGTGAAGAAGTTTCTCGACTTAAAAACCATGGTGAAAAATTATTGACACAAATTAAGAAACTTAAGAAGGATAAAAAGTCATTAGAAAACAAGGTACAACAACTTATCAAGGAGGAAGCATCAAATGTGGGAATTCAAGTTGACAACAAAACAACAGATACCGACCCAGTGAATGTCACAAATCAGGAAGAAGACAAGCAAGTTGAAGAAAAGACGCGCTTGGATGTTGCAGTTCAGATGATAAACACCCCAAGTGAAGGTTTGGTAACGAACTCAACAACATCATTCCCTAAAGTAAATCAAAAAATTTCCACACTTAATAAGTGAAAGTCAAACCAAAAAAGTTTTGTATCGACATTTGAATCATGAGAGTAGACAACTCAATGAAGCTACCTGTATGTACCATTCAGACCAGAAACAACAAATTGATGTTTCAAAGAACAATGACAGAAAATCAATCTTGTCTTATGTTGACAAGTCGTTACAAAATTCCAGTGATCACAATACTACACAGAAGATTAATCTCAGATGGTCTGATCCCTTCTCAATGCGACAATTTTGTTTGTCACTTAGAAGATCATATCAGCTTGTATCGACGAAGATGATTGTTCCGAGACAGAAAGACATTTGAAGCCAAAAAAAAGATCAAGCTTTTTTCATTAACAAGCTTTGAGGACAAAGCTTTTTGAGGAAGAAGGCAATGTTACAAATAAAACATATATAAATAACGTAAAATAATGTAAACGATAATAATCATAAACAATGATTAGTTAAACTAGTAATTAGGTTGAAGTGGCATGTCTAAATGAGACATGACTCTCCATGAAGAGACACTTCCCTGATATATAAGCAAGCCTCTCGTTCTCATTGTAAATCATGATCATTCTTATTCATATTTTAATATATAATATTTATATCCTCAATGGATAACTTCATATTCCAAGTCTTCTGGAGTAATTAATCTGAAAAAGGAACTTTGTTTGCTTCAGCCTCCTAACCAAAAAGTCAAATACCAGCAGCAAGTATCTGTCTAATATCAGTAGCTTAATTGTAAAGATCTTGAGTATAGAACACAGCTTATTCAGGTAGCCCATTACAAGGTTTATTTGCCTTCAGATAGTAAGATATGGTATGTCATTATTGACTTGCTTGAGGCCGCAGATGGCTTGATCCTGAGATACAATGTAAAATGTCTAGGCTCCAACCTTCCAGATCATGTGAGAGGATCACATGTCTTCGTAGATTATTGTAGTCATTTCTCCTTATTCTGATACTATACCCTGGTCCTTATACAAGAACATTGTCAAAGTAATTTGATGGCACATATCTTTCAAGATTGTCCACTTCACTGATTTTCTTGTTTCTTTGAGTGTCTTAGTTCGCATACTTGGTTTTACAGCAGACTTTCTGATTTCCTTATATGCCTTGGTCCTCATATTTGACTTGACTATCAGTCACATGAAAACACATCTTTTAGTATTAGACAATGAGAACCATAACGGATTCTTCAAGTTTCTTTAGGCTTCTTCCTTGAAAGAGATACAGCTCAGATCCTTGTGATGCATCTTGGCCTAGATCACAGTTTTCTGTGAACCTTTAGCCTTCATCCTTAACAGAGATTTCCCTTTTTCGGCCTTACTGAAGTGAACTTCTGAGGCTATTTCAGCCTATGCAACTTAATCTGTTCTCTAAGAATTTGGATAGATTCTCGGATTAAGATTTATTTTATTGATTTTTGTCCCGAGGATAGTTCTATGATTCTTCGACCTCCTAGACCTTCTGAAATTTTCAGCCTTCTGAGGCTCCTTTCTGAACTTTGTCTCTGTAACGATTTTGTCCTTTTCCAGGTCTAGGGCTTTGAACTCCAGTTAGGGCTTCGGCCTTAATCTATTTTCTCAGTATTTATGACTTCTTCGATCCAGGTCCAGCAATTCTAAATTGATGTAGTGGATTAAATCCTCCTTTAGGGCTGCTCATTCATGCCCTAACTCTGATACCATCTTGAATTTTGGTAGTTCTCTTAACTTGATAACTGTTTCTTATGATTTTACACTTCAGTTGATCTTTTCTTTTATTCATTAAACAACATAAAAACAATTATACAGAGAACTACAAAAAAGAAACATGAAGAGACAACCACACAAGAATTTACCCTGAGAAAACCCCACTCCAAGGGGAAAAACCCAGCAATCCTTTCCTTATAGAATCAAGTCAACAAGAGATCAAGTCATATACAAACTGACCAGCAATGTAGCTAAGATAACCAACCTCCAAGTGCCAAGTCAACCCTCCAGCATACCAAGACAAAATGCTTCCCAAATCTGTCCACAAAAGAGGTATGTAAAGAGCTTTGCTTCAGTTCTCCAAGAGGGCCGAATATTGCCTTCTGCCTCAGCCTCAAGATTATGCCACAGAGCTTCACATTATACTTTAGAAGATGAGCCTCAAAATGCACATGGTAATGTGTCTCAGACCACAGAAAATTTATACCTCAAACTTTGTCTTCTATTCAGCCTTCCAAGTCTCCTTGAACGAGGGCAGATCAGAGATATGTTTCTTCGTCTTCTACTCGGCCTTCCAAGTCTCCTTGAGCAAGGGCAGATCAGAGATATGTTTCTTCGTCTTCTACTCAGCCTTCCAAGTCTCCTTGAGCGAGCGCGAATCATAGATATGAATATGTGATGTATCAAATGAGGAATGTGAGTGGGCTATATATAGCCATCAAGCCATGTGAAAGGGTGCCACTTAAGCTGAGCCGACATGATGGTTAGGAGGGCCGACTAGGCAACTTGGTAGGTTAAATAACACTTAACAAAGTTCAATTTTCTTCCTTTGAAAGGGTCACGGAGAACATGCTTGTCAATAATAATTTCAATTATTCAAAATACATCGATAAAAAATAATATTATGAAGACTGACCATAGCTACATCCTTCAACATCCAGGTGGTCCTTGATTTACTTCGGATTACTCGTCAGTATAGTCTTTGTTGTTCTGGCTTCACTATGGAGTATTCCAAGATTGGTGGTCAAGAGCACCAAATAGCAAAGCGGTGCAATCACAAAGCATCATTAACTCAGCTTGTAAAGTGATTTGATGCTCTTCAGCTGGATATTTTTACCATCAAACTAAAACAAAATGATCAATTAACCTCGACCTCTAGTGCATTGGATGATATCCAAGGATTGAAGACAAGAGAAGCCAGACATGTAGATGAAATGGATGCATTGGGAAGGCAAATTGAGAAGCTCAAACAACAAGTCAAGAGTCTGACTCTCAGCTTAAGCAATACTGCAAGTTCAAGCACTCCACACATTGTCAATTGTCTAGACTTGAATGAACCTCTCCAGGACTGCAGCAAGTTCATGGTCATGAAAAATTTTATAATCAATCAGTAAGGAAATGTGGTGTAAGTTTTGTTTTTTGTTGGGCAATCTTGTAAGGTATATACCTACAAAACCCTCCTTTTTGTTACTCAGCAATATTCTCCTCAGGATAAAGTTGTAATCCTCCTGGAAAGGAGAGATCAATTGGAAATTTTGATGAACCAAATATGTAATACCTGATGTATTTGCTGCGAACAAGGCGGAGACTTGAATATAATACAAAATGAAAATACTCGTTCTGGTCTAAAAAAGAAAAAACAAAATAGACTTAAATCTTCTTTGTAAGGGTACGGGTAATCTAACCATAGGCTTGCTACGGACAACTACAAGTTGGGGTTTCTCGATATGCAATGATAAGGAGTATTTATACATGTAGAAGTCAATGAAAAGATTTCCTCAATAAATTTAATCAACTAAGGGAATCCTCAAACAGGCTTCACGTTGAAGCTTGGCTAAGGACTAGGGTTTTAAATACAAAGGAGTCTTGGAAAAGATAACACCAACCCTAATTAGGGAGGTTTCACCACAATTAATGCTAGATTTTGCATTTACAAAATTTATGAAGGCGAACCTTGGAATTTCATCCACATGCATCCACCCAAACTCAACTCTGTGGAAAAATGACCCTAGAAAAGCTCTAACCGGTTTACCTTTAAAAGCCTAGGAGAGATAAGAAAAGATAAATCTTTAGGTTTTAACATTTTTTTATGAACAAAACCTTGGCCAGTGCGCATGGGCACAAACAACTATGTAGAGTTGATGGCTTTGAGGTTTCTGTTGCTTTTCTCTTTTGAACAAGGTTGTAGATCACTTCAAATATTTTGGGATTCCATGAATGTTATCAACTGGTTCAATGGCTCTCAAAGACGCCCAAACTTACATTTATATGCGCTTGTGGATGAAATATTACTAATCAAGAAGTTTTATGATCTATGCTCTTACTGTCATGTCTACAAGAGCAGAAACAGGCTGGCAAACTCTCTGTCAAAGGAGGGTCTTTGGTTGGATTATGTGCAATGGACCACAAAAGAAAGTGGGGATGGAGTACAATCAGATTTCTTCCTCAAGCCCTTTACGGGAAGGGGCTTCCATATTCCACTTGATAACCATACTTTTTCCTATTTAACACTATCTACTGTATGAATGAACAAATTCCTTTTTGTTTTTCTTTCAAAAGGTCTATCAGAACTACTCTTTTTTATTGTATGTGCTTGAATGAAGAACATACTGAACAATATGCAGAACAAATATTTGATGATACATGCAGTTTTTTGAAATCCAAATTAGGAGTCTTTGACTTTTACAGCAACACATCTATTGCATATACAGAATGTAAATTACATCTTATGAATGGAAATTACGATTTTTTTCCAAGAAAAGAACCTTGGCCAGTGCCTATTCCTACTTGGGCTAAAGGAGTTTTAGGGCAAATTTTCAAAGAAGATGAGAATTGATTGGAGTAAGGGGTGTTGAAAATGGTAACAAGGAGGTGTTTCCTAGGCATTTCTCCTTTTAGCCTAGGGGGACACATTGATCATCTTTTGTCTAAGTGGCATTATGAGTTTAATTAATGTCAAGGGGCTAAAGTACTTTTTATGAGGAGATGTACTAGATACTTTAAGTTATTAAAATCACATGTGATATGTTACCGGATCCGTGGGTCTGGGTTGTTGGATCCGCAGATCCCCAGATCAGATACGGATTCAGATCTGGATCCGCTCAGTTCACTCTAAGAGCCGCTTTTGAAGAGTCTGCAATGGAAGGTGTGTCGATTAGACCAGTCGAGAACATGTGCAGGCTTGTTAATAAATGTGTCAGAACATTTGATGTTAAAGACCCGCTTTCAAAGAATGGACCATTCCTATTAAGCGAGACCTGCAAAAATGCGGCTTGATCAAAGAGTCTGCAAAGGAAAAGGAAGTTGTGTAATATGTAAGGTGCCCTCAAAGGCCCCTGTTGTTGTGTGAAGAAGCACCTAGAAAAACCATCTCAAGATCAAGTGAAAGTCACCAATCATTAGGGACAGAGACCACAGATGCGTCATAGAGGACCATACTTAATATTAGGGGAATAATAACACTTCAAACTGAGATTGCCTTCAAATATCTAACAAGACCAAATCCCATGAAAGTGTTCCCTACTTGTGTAAGGGATTGCTAGATGGTCAACTCTATCGGGTGTTTCCAACCCGTAAGGGGAAGTGATAGGTCTTACATCAAAAATTCAATCCACGAGTGCTTCTAATAATAGTGGCAATGGAGGGGAAGGACTTTGGGGCAAGGTGCCATGGCCCTGGAACCAGCAGATGGAGGTCCATCATCCTAAGTGTATAGATGCAAGGGGGGAGCAATTGTGAAGGCATGAGTTACCCCCTTTCCTCAGCTTGCTTTTTTCGACCCTTCTGGTGCACATTTTACTTCTTTTTTTTAATGCTTTGACTAGAAGCATTGCTTAGGAGCCCAAGCTTACTTTTAATGTTTTAGCACTTATTAACCCCTTAGTGATGAGTCAGTTTCTCGCTCATCAAGGTTGGGACATGCAAGAGTTCCTTTATTATGTGGTTGAGCATCAAGTATTCAAGGAACCAGGTGATGGCTAATGAGGGGGTCTAGCTCATGCAAGGCTTTTGCCCACACATCTTTGGCGAGATTTGCAAGATGACTACAATGGGTCCTTGGTTTGAAGACACACCAGATGGAGTCTCAAATTTCTTATCTTGGAAGGCTAGGGTCACCCTGGTTCTCAAGGAAACTGTGTTGTTGGTTGTGGGTTCCCCGCCAGATCCACAGTCTAGCTAACTTCTACATGTGGGTCTCATTTCCTGCAAACCCTTTCTAGTTGTGGCTCTATCTGCCCTAGTTTGACCCCGACCACTTGCACCTATCGATTGTCCCTAACACCTCCCGTTACGTGGACTATCTCCTTCGCCCAGTCCCGACAACCTTTGTCGTCTATCCAACCGCCTTCACCTTGCAGTCGCGATATCTTAGTGGCTCTACCCTTAACCCAATGTCTCCCCACGCTTGAACCCACAATTTGCCTTGCCGCCTGCCAGCCATGTTTACCTATGCGCAACTATTGTACTCCGAAGTCACTCAACATGTCAGTGAGTCCAGTTCCTCAGTGACCCAGCTCTATACAACTCTCTAATTGGATCTACAACGGATCGAAACCCGTTTAGTAGTTGTGGGCTTGGCCCCACAACCTATCAACCAATAAACTATCGCGGGCACAGCTACAACCACCCATCTTCCGCCTTGTCTGTTGTTAACATATCAACTATTTCGGCTTGGACGCAATGCTAGTTGGACCCTGACAATGACTTGTCTAACAGTTGGTACTTGTTAGCCCGTCGTCTGGCCCAAACTCCACCTGCCTCATCTCCACTTGTCAATGTTCACCACCTCACGTGGCCCCGACACCACTCCACCCGTGGCCCTACTCAGTTTGACCTCTGTCGCCTACTCCCTTATGATTGAGCCTACCCCCCAATCTCTTGCCTCAGTGCATTGCCAACTGATTGATCTTCACCCAGGTGCACTACTACGCAACCCTGCACTGTCGTTGTTTACATCAGCAGCTGCCTTTCGATCCAGCAAAATTTCTAACTCCTCTATGAGCCATGGTTGGTCGATTGTTGATATTGGCAGCAAGGCGAGGTTTGACAGCACACATTATCAACTACCCTCGACTAGACCCTCAAGCATTAAACCCCTTATATCCTTTAACACCATGTTAAATCTTGAAACTAGCACCTTTCCTTTTTCTTATTTTTTAATTAAATTTTAAATCCACCCTGCAGCCGCATCCATATAGGATTTTTTTTTCTTTGGCCATCATACATTGCACAACCTTTTGATTCTCGGCTTGAAAATTTTAAATCTGTCCCGTACAATCATGGCCGAACCTAGCCCCAACAATGCCTATACGAACCTAGCATCTTGAGATCGGCTTCTCAAAGTTTTCACTCTAATAATATGTCAAATCCTGAACCTAGCACTTGCCAAGTTCCTAGCAAATTATTACTGATCTACTAAATAAAAACACAAGTAGGTTCTTAACACAAATATTCAGTAGAAACAAAAATATTAACCAATCTACAATCATATGTGACACATACAAAGTATGCACAATCAACAACTCTTCATTAACTTAATAATCTGAAGCAACTTGGCCATCCATCCTAGAATAATGGCCCAACTAACTAAAATACATTTGCAGCATACCCTGGATCTTATCCAGCTAATTAGGGCCTAGATTTGTCCTTGATCTGTTTGGCTGATTTGGATCTCCAATGTTGTACCCCTACACCTTCCTTGGACCAAACACACTTGATTATCTCACTCCTCACTTGAGAAAATATCTCTCTAAATGTCTTATGCTGTTGTATAGTGTGTCTTTATCCTATCCTTAGCATTGCTCTTATAGCTCCCAATTGAGTTAAATCCCTAACCCTAATCTCCAAACTGATATATGGCCGAAATTAAACCTTGCCTCACTTGAGATCAACAGTTGAGATTAAAACATAATCATCAAAGCAAATACTTTATTTTTCCTTAGTTTCTTTAGCTCAATAGCCAACATAATTAATTATGTGTTTTTCTAAGTTAGAGTTAGGCTAAGTTACAATAGCAACTTACTCAATACTTGAGCAAGTGTCCTAAGGAGACTTTGGGTGACTTCTGCACCACCAGACACTAAGGCCTGTGCAGAAGTACCTGCCCGAGCTACAACCATCAACACAAAATGTAAATCTTTGTACAAGCCCTTTTAAGCCTTCAAATAAAAAGAGGGATACATGCAGAAATAATGAGCTACTTGGGTTAGATCCTGATAAAACAGATATGAAAAATAGTGAGATCGCACAAGGCGGACTGGCCAACCATTCACAAAAAAACCGTAGACAGGAAAATTGTCAGGGCTAGTCTTCACCATCAACAATGAACTTGTATCTCTATTTCATATTTATCACTTGTATCAAATAACTTCTGCCATTGAATATCCAAATGGACTCCCATTTCTGTAATTGACATAATCAAATAACTGTTTTTAAAAGGAAGGTAACCAGACTTGACTCAGCACAAGATTGATTTTAGTGTGAAGGTCAAACTTGACTCCTGACGCAACAAAGAGTTGACAAATAGAAAAAGAGCAAAATCTGAAGATATCCTATATTTCATGTTGTGATTCTAAGATATGACTAACTTTGAACCAAGCAAACCTGCCGATGGATGAGGAGGAGAGAACAAACAGTTTATCTCTTTACTGGCTTTTTTAAGGTTTCAAAGAAAAAGAGGGATGTATGCAGCAATAATGAGCTGTAAAAATTTCTGTTTTCCCACCCCGGTTTTCAGTTTCTCCTTATTTCTCCCATGTAGTTAAATGCCCATTCCCATAACCATACATTTAACAGACTGAAAAAATAAATATTGCTGAAAACACAAATTCTGGAAATTTTTCAGAATGCTGGAAATTGCAGAATTAAAAATCAGCAATTAAAAACAGCCATTAAAAACACATTAAAACACTGATATTTTTTGTCAACTTGACCCTGGAAAAACCCCCTACAACTCTTGGGGAAAACCAGTTTGAGAGCTCTTCTTTATTTCTGAAATTTGTCTTTTTACAGTGAGAATTATTCAGCAAAAATCAGCAAGCAAATTTACAACTTATCTCCTTTCCCGTGCCTCACAGCAATCTGGAAATTACAGCAAACAGGACAGCAATAAATGCTGTACGACCTCCGTTTTGTGTGCAGAAAAATCAGCAAACTGCTCCTCGATTTTTGTGCAAAAATCTGCCTTTCACTATGTGCTGAATTAGCTGTACAAATCTGCTCAACTGCTGCCTTGGAATGTGTGCCAAGCTGCTGTCTCCTTCTCCTTCCTGCTCAGAAATCTCTCTTGCTCTCTTGCTCTCCTTCTCCCAATCTGCTCATGAAAGAATGAATGACCTTTTCCTCATTTTCCTCCTTTAATATAACTCCAAGTGACTTTTGGGTGATCCAAGTGACTTTTGGGTGATCTCTAAATCCAATGGCTGAAATAGATTTAGATCAATGGTTGAGATTAAATGCTCATTTAAATCTCACTTTCTATTTTTAATTCACCCCACTTTAATAAAGACCCACTTAGTCATTTATTTCCAAAGTCACTTTTCCTTTCTAATTTTTCATTGACTTTATAAAAGTCACTTTAAAATTAGACTTAATAACTTTATCACTTAAAGTCACTTTTAAATTAGATTTAACTTTATAAAATTATAAAGTCACTTTAGGAGAAAAATTAAATTCTTTTGGACACTTTTCCCTAGGCCAAAGATCAAAGCCTAAGGGAACCACCTGTCCTCCGGTACCAAATTTCAACACTCCCTCTTACCGAGGAAGGTGTTCCTCACCACACCCATCTTGTCTCTGAAGTAGACATGCTTGCCCCGTGGTAAGGCTTTGGTAAGGATATCTGCAACCTGCTCATCAGTGGAAATATACTCAAGCTTCACAGCTCCCTTCTGAACATAGTCTCTGATGAAATGATATCTGATCCCGATATGCTTTGACCTGTCATGAAATACTGGATTCTCCGTGAGTTTAATGCAACTCTGATTATCACAGTAAATCACTGAAGGTCTCAACGGCTGACCAAATAAGCCAAACAACATCTTGCGAAGCCAGATAGCCTCACAACTAGCTAGACTGGCTGCCATATACTCTGCTTCCGCTGAACTCAGTGCTACTGACTGCTGCTTCCGGCTGAACCATGACACTACTGCTGAACCCAACCCAAAACAACACCCTGAAGTGCTCTTCCTATCAGAAGCACAACCTGCCCAATCAGAATCAGTGTATCCTGCCAATCTCACTCCATCTCCCTGCCTGTAGTCCAGACCATAATCCACTGTCCCCTGCAAGTACCGCAAAATGTGTTTTGCAGCCACCCAGTGAACCTTCCTAGGCTCACACATAAACTGACTCATCGTGTTGACTGCAAAACAGATATCTGGTCTAGTGTTGACCAAATACATCAAGGAACCAATTAGCTGCCTGTACAATGTGGGATCCACCAACTCGGAATCCGAAGCATGAAGCTTCTTCCAGTTGGTGATCATCGGTGTCGACATGGGTCTACAATCCTCCATGTGGAATCTGCTAAGGATGTCCACAATATACTTCCCCTGCCCCAGGAAGAAATGCCCCTCCTCCTGCCACACCTCCAAACCCAAAAAGTAATGCATCAAGCCGATGTCCTTCATCTCAAACTCCGCCGCAAGATCTCTCTTGCAGTGCTCTATGAGTCTCTCTGCACCTGTAATGATCAAGTCATCCACATACAGCACCAGAATGAGAGGCTCCTCACCAATCACAATAAAGTAAAGGTTCGGATCTGCCTCACTCTTTGTGAAACCCATCCCCTGCAAGTATGTATCTATCCTGGAGTACCAAGCTCTAAGAGCTTGCTTCAGGCCATAAAGGGCCTTCTTCAATCTGCACACATGGGACTCCTTCCCATGCACCTCAAAGCCCTGTGGCTGCTCAATGTACACCTCCTCCTGTATGAAGCCATTGAGAAATGCGGTCTTCACATCCATCTGGTGGATCTTCCAACCCATCTCTGCTGCTATCGATATAATGGAGCGGATCGAAGTATATCGAGCCACGAGAGCGAAGGTCTCCTCATAATCAACTCCCTCTACCTGGGAGAACCCTCTAGCCACAAACCTCGCTTTGAATTTCTCAATGCTGCCATCTGCAGCATGCTTTACCTTGTAAAGCCATCTGGAAGTAACCACGGATTTGCCCTCAGGCCTCGGCACCACCTCCCAAACATCATTCTTCATGATAGAAGAATACTCCTCCTGCATGGCCTCTCTCCAGACCTGCTGGCTAGCTGCCTCCTCATAGCTAGAAGGCTCAGAGTCAAGGATGCTGGTAACCATCGCCATATAACTACAAAACCTCTCAGGTGGTCTACTCTCTCTGACCGGCCTCTTCGGCTCAGCAACAGATGTGGCATCTCTCAAGGTGTCCTGAAGCCACTTGGGCTTCCTCTTCCCTGAGCGCACTTCTTCCACCGGAGAATGAAACTCCTCCTCCTCATCATCATCAGTAGCCTGAACTCCTGACTGTCTGTCTGCTGTCCTCCTGCCTGCACCTGAACCTGTAGAAGCTGAGGTACCGTGTGAACTGTCCATCAGTGGACTCCCTAGTGAACTGCTCTGCATGCTGCCCGGAGCACCACCCCTCTGGCTCGATGAGCCACTGCTCACTGATGGACCTGACATCCTCATAGATGTACCTCCGGATCCTCCTGATCCCTGCCCACTGGATCCTTGCGACTGACTCAACTGCTGCTGAGGGTCTGGCTGATCCAGATACTCTAACTCCCGTGACCTCCTAAAGGCCCTGTCCTCCTCGAACTTCACATCCCGTCTGACAACAACTCTCCTCTGTGCAGGAATGTAAATCCGAAAGGCCTTTGAGGTCTCACTGTAGCCCACAAAGATACCCTTCTCTGCGGTGGGCTCTAGTTTGGTCCTCTTCTCTTTGGGTATATAGGAGTATGTAATGCATCCAAAGATGTGAAGATGACCAATATCAGGCTTCTTCCCAGAGAAAGCCTCCTCCGGAGTCATGTGCCCCAAAGCACGATGCGGACTCCTGTTCTGCAAATAAACAGCTGTGTTGCAGGCCTCTGCCCACAAGAACAATGGCAACCCCTGATCATGTATCATGGCTTTGGCAGCCTCTATGATGGATCTGTTCTTCCTCTCCGCAACCCTGTTCTGCTGGGGGTTGTAAGGAACAGTGAACTCCCTCCTAATGCCTGCCTCCGCACAATAGTCAACAAACTCTCCAAGGGTGTACTCTCCTCCATTGTCCGACCTCAAGGACTTGATCTTTCGACCTGTCTGAGTCTCCACAAGAGCTCTGAACTCCTGAAACCGCTTGAAGACCTCACTCTTGGTCTTCAAAAAATAAATCCAGGTCCTCCTGGAGTGATCATCAATGAATAAAACATAGTACTCATATCCACTCAAGGAAACATGAGACATCCGACCGCTCACATCGGAATGAATCAAATCAAGTATCCCCGTCGCTCTGCTGTCACTGCTGGGAAAAGGGGATTTGGCAAACTTGCCCATCGCACAACCTCTGCAAGTATCAAAGTGATCAGTACTGAAATCTGGCACACCTGTAGTGATCTCCCGCAATGTCCTCAAGGCTCCATGATACATATGTCCCATCCTGCGGTGCCAAATCTCACACAGCTCAGAATTGCTAGCTCTGCTGTCAGTACTACTGCTCAATGCCAAAAGGGGCTGAAATGCAAACTTGTACACCTTTGCATGGCGTACACCTATCACTCTAGCTGAATCAGCTGGAGCGCCCCTGGGATACATCAACACTTGTCCTCCCCTGAACAGTACCTCATATCCTCTGTCCTCCAAAGCTGAAACGGATATGAGGTTCTTCCTCATCCCTGGCACATAAAGAACCTCTGACACTTTCAAGGGAGGTTTGGACTCCCTCTGAAATGTCACTGTCCCCACCCCGACTGCTCTAACAACTCTGTCATCACCGAGTACTACCTCAATATCAATACCACTCTCTGAAAGCTCTGAGAAGTACTCACGGACTCCTGTCATGTGACGTGAAGCCCCACTGTCCACATACCAGATACCTGTAGATGCTCCGCTAATCGAGGGAAAAGCATGCTCCCTCTGAACCTGTTTGGCAGGTGATCCTGCACTAGAGGACTCACATGTAGTGAACGCAAACTCTCGATCAAAACGACCAACAAAGTCCTCAATCTCTGCTGAAGCTGCCACGTCCTGGTTCTTCCCCTTTTTCTTCTTCTTCTCCGGACACACAACTGCATAGTGTCCCATCTTTTGACAATTCCAACACTTCACCTTGGAATAGTCCTTCTGTGTGTTCCCCTGTTTACCTTTACCTTTGCCTTTGCCTCCACCACCGCTTGTGGAAGCCTGCTTCTTCCCTTTGCCTTTCTTGCCTCCTGCCACCAGTGCTACGTCCTCATCCTGCTCAACTGGCTTGGCTGCCCCAAGTTGCCCTTTCCTGATCTCTGTCTGAATACAATCATCCCAAAACCTCTCCCATGTGGGAAGGGTCTCACGTGCACAAACCCCATCAGCAAAGTTCAACCATGAACGGGGGAGGCCATTCACTGCAATCCGCACCAACTCAGTGGGTGGAATGGCCTCTCCAATCGCTGCCAACTCATCTCTCACATTAGTAATCTTTGTGAGATATCCAGCTGCACTATCATTACCCATCTTAATGTTCTTTAGCTTCTCCTTCAGGACCATCTTCCGGTTCTCATTGGTACTCTGGTAGAGATTGGACAATGCTGTCCACATCTCATGGGCATTGCTCTTTCCTCTCACATGAGGAATGCAATGGTCTTTGATTCCGTCTAGAATCAGCCTCTTACCCTTATTGTTCTTCTTTTTATACTCAGCCAACTGAGTAACATCAGTGGGCACAACAACAGGGTTCTGTGCGGTATGCACCATGATATCCCAGACTTCTGCCTCCTCAAAGATACTCTGCATTCTCTCCTTCCAAACGCTGTAATTTGTATGCCCATCCAACCTATCCTCCACCCTCAATCCCAATGACATCCTGCTGTCCTAAAACTGAAAAATAGCACTGTTGTAGTAAAGATAAAACTGCTGTTTATGAAAAAATCAGCTTGCTGGAATTTTCTGAGTGAAAAATCAGCAACTGCAATTTTTCCTTTTGCTGTCCCAAACTGCCCTTCAGCACTCAAGCTCTGATACCATGTAAAAATTTCTGTTTTCCCACCCCGGTTTTCAGTTTCTCCTTATTTCTCCCATGTAGTTAAATGCCCATTCCCATAACCATACATTTAACAGACTGAAAAAATAAATATTGCTGAAAACACAAATTCTGGAAATTTTTCAGAATGCTGGAAATTGCAGAATTAAAAATCAGCAATTAAAAACAGCCATTAAAAACACATTAAAACACTGATATTTTTTGTCAACTTGACCCTGGAAAAACCCCCTACAACTCTTGGGGAAAACCAGTTTGAGAGCTCTTCTTTATTTCTGAAATTTGTCTTTTTACAGTGAGAATTATTCAGCAAAAATCAGCAAGCAAATTTACAACTTATCTCCTTTCCCGTGCCTCACAGCAATCTGGAAATTACAGCAAACATGACAGCAATAAATGTTGTACGACCTCCGTTTTGTGTGCAGAAAAATCAGCAAACTGCTCCTCGATTTTTGTGCAAAAATCTGCCTTTCACTATGTGCTGAATTAGCTGTACAAATCTGCTCAACTGCTGCCTTGGAATGTGTGCCAAGCTGCTGTCTCCTTCTCCTTCCTGCTCAGAAATCTCTCTTGCTCTCTTGCTCTCCTTCTCCCAATCTGCTCATGAAAGAATGAATGACCTTTTCCTCATTTTCCTCCTTTAATATAACTCCAAGTGACTTTTGGGTGATCCAAGTGACTTTTGGGTGATCTCTAAATCCAATGGCTGAAATAGATTTAGATCAATGGTTGAGATTAAATGCTCATTTAAATCTCACTTTCTATTTTTTAATTCACCCCACTTTAATAAAGACCCACTTAGTCATTTATTTCCAAAGTCACTTTTCCTTTCTAATTTTTCATTGACTTTATAAAAGTCACTTTAAAATTAGACTTAATAACTTTATCACTTAAAGTCACTTTTAAATTAGATTTAACTTTATAAAATTATAAAGTCACTTTAGGAGAAAAATTAAATTCTTTTGGACACTTTTCCCTAGGCCAAAGATCAAAGCCTAAGGGAACCACCTGTCCTCCGGTACCAAATTTCAACATGAGCTACTTGGTTTAGATCCCCACGAACAAATATCAAGCATGAGAGACTGCACAAGGTTGAATAGGCAACCATTTACAAAGGAACCACAGCCAGGGAAATATACAGGGCAATTCTTCACCATCAACAATGACCTGACATCTCTATTTAGTATCTATCTATCACTAGTAACAATTAACTTCTGGCACTGAGAAATCCAATCAGACTCCAATTTCTGCATTAAATAAAATCAAATAAACCTTTTTTTTTAAATAAAAGTCACTAGACTTGCTTTAGCACAAGATTTGTTTTAGCTGAAGGGTCAAACTTGACTTGTGATGTGACAAAGACTCGACAAACGGAAAAAGAGGAAAATTTGAAGGTAGCTTAATTTTCATGTAGTGATTCTAGGATAGGATAGGATATATATATATATATATATATAATTTTCAACCAAGCAAACCTGCAGATGGAGAAGGCGAGGACAGACTGTATATCTTTTTACTGTCTTTTTTAAGCTTACAAAGAAAAACAGATATCTCGCATAACAAGACTGAGTGAGGTTGACTGGCCAACCATTTACAAAAGACCCGCAGGCAAGAAAATATACAGTGCTAGTCTTCACCAACAACAATGACCCGATAACTTTATTCAGTATTTATCACTTGTATCAGATAACTTAGGGCATTGAATATCCAATTGGACTCCAATTTCTGCATTTGATAAAATCAAATAAACTGTTTTTCAAATCAAAGTCACCAGACTCAAGTTGGCACAATATTCGTTTTAACCGAAGGATAAAATTAGACCTGTGATCTGACAAAGACTCAACAAACAGAAAAATACAAAAAAATACACAATTTCTAGAAAAAAAATTAATATTGTGCATTGAAAAATGAAAAGAATACACTGAATATAACGCAAAAGTATTACATTTGGAATCCCAAAATTATAGAATTAAATACATCATACATCAAAAATGCCATGGACCATGACATGAAGCCATGAACCAAAATGAATGCAGATGTCGGTTGACAATGCCATGCCTTAGCTTGCTCCAAGATGCCCAAAGCCTCACTAGGCAAACATCCAGAACTCTAGTGCCAAACCCTGCTCCAAAACCCAGATAGAGAAAAGTGAAAAAGTGCGAGTCAAATGGCCTTTCTGGCCCTTTTTGCAAAGAGTCGATGTCTGGACTCTGACCCAGGCTGGCCAACAAACCTGGCCAAGTCTGACTGAGACTCAGCAGATCTTGCCAAAGCATGTCAGACATGGTCAGGTCTGACTGAGTCAAACACAACTCTGGCGGGCCAGACAAGGTCTGATTGATTCTAACCAGATCTAGTCTGAACGGATCCATTCTGAAAGTGGGTTGGGTATACAGGCTACACAAACTAGGTCAGCTCCTGTTACTATGCTTAAAATTGATATTCCCCCTCTCCAAAGGTACCAAAGCTTGGAATGATTGTTTAGTTCTAATAGTATAACAAGCTTAAGTTCATACGGATTTTCTATCAATCCCTGATTCTTTATGCTCTATTTCAATGGAACCATTAAAATTCTTGACGATAACCATATCTGGACATCAAAACAAGAAATTAAAAACGACAACATATTTGTGTTGATAGAAAAAGGACCTGTAAGCATTCAATTAACAATACCTGCATTGAAATTGAGCTCCAACATCATCCATTTATCTGTTTCTCGAATGTATTCCAGCAGCAATAGCATGCACCTGTGAGGCCTGTTTAAGATTCAAATCTCTCAAAATGGCCAAACTTGTTCTTTCCCATTTAAATCCAGCGGCCTTTGACCAGGTTCTGTGAATAAAGCAAAAAATATTCTAAGTTCTTAACGCCTAGTCAATTGCACCTTAGACCCCTTTTTCTTCTGTCTAATACTCTGAGCCGGTTTTGGAGTGATCATCGAACCAAAAAGGCTCAAAATCTCAGCGTTCGAACGAATTTCGGAAGGGCATTTGTAAAGTAAATCCTGAGCTTCAATCTGTTTGCCTGCCTTACAAAATGCATCAAGCATCGCGAAGTATGCTTTGACAGGTGCAATGCGCTTTCTTCTCATGTTGTTCAGAAAATCCAGAGCCCTGTCCACCGTCTCACTCTTAGCATAAATCTCATAGAAAGGATCTACAAAAGGTGGAAAACCCCCATCCTTCATTAAGTAGAAGACCTTTAAGGCCTCCGGCAGCTTCTCTGCATGGGTCAATTTCTTTATCAACTCCTTGAATGTAGCCTGTGAAGGTTTGACATTTTTCTCTTCTATCATTTGACAGAGAAATGAGTAGGCATTATCTACTCTGTTTTGATTGCAAAATGCACTAACTAAAATTGCCAAGACTTCGTAATCGGCCTGACATCCATCTTCCAGCATCTGTCTAAAACAGGATAGTGCCTTATCTACCTTACCAGCCCTACAATGTCCATCAATTAAAATGGTCCATGTCTTCAAATCAGGAATGCAGCCCAGTCCTTTCATCTTCTCCAAAATTGTACACCCTTCATCCAATCTCCCAGCCTTGCAGAGCCCATAGACAAGTTGACTGTAGGTAATATTGTCTGGCACAAAACCCGCTTTCCTCATAGCATTCACAACATCTTCGGCCTCATCAAATCTACCAGAACTCGACAGCGATCGATGAATTCCATCGTAAACAGCCTTGTCAAGATAACCACCACCATCTCGGAAAGCTTCTACCACTTTAAAAACTAGATCAATATCAGGGCTACTGAACAAAGAGAGCTCGTGCAAAACTGTACTACAATTCTGGGAAGAAGGCTTACTTTCACCATTATCCATCATCCAAATAAACAAATCTACGGCATCTTTCATCATTTTTCTCTTGATAAACCTTCTAAGGACTACTATATATGTCTTTATATCCATCTGGTATCCCTCATGACCCATTTCATTTATCAAAATCCAGAAAAAATCAATGTATTTGTTACTACCCACAAGTTTGATCATTGCATTGTAAGTGATAGCACTATGCTTAAAACAAGTTTGCCTTCCAACCCACTTGAAAAATTCCAATGCCGTTTCAGGGTCTTCTCCCAGGGATTGAAGTACAGATAATACGGTATCAATGCAGAACTTAATTTCAAGAGAACCCAATTTATTTTCAGTCCCTTGACACCATTTTCTTTGTTTTATAACTCTGCAGATCAATGCAGAATCCTCGCCTTTGGCTGTGCTATTTTCATCAACATTCTCCCGTGAGGGTTTTGACGAAAATGGGCTTTGTAGGCACAATTTCTGAATGTTTTGTGCAAACCCTAACGTTTTTAGCTCGCATGTTTGGGGTTTTAGAGAATAACTTGTATGTAAAGCTTGAAAATGGAGACTTCGGCTTACCGGATCAATCAAAGGCGGGGTTTTGAGTGGATTGACCAACTCCGACTTGTTCAGGTAAATCTGCAAAACCCTTCCGGGAGCCAAAAATATCTTTGTTCTCTGCATTTTTGCGGGTTCTGCTTCAGCTTTTCTGCTAAAAAAACACAATTCAACTAGTATTTCAAAGTGGTGTTGTCATGGGTACTAAGAAAACTCGCGAAGGGTTTAAGGTGGGGTTATTTATTTGATGTGAATATAAAACTTCCCAGAACATTAAATGCTGAACGCAACTACACGTTCACACTGGACACACGATCAGAACATATGTAGTTGTTAGAACACATTGCTAAACATCTTTCCAAAACCTAGGTTTAATTAAATCCTCTTAACTTATAGGAAACTCTTAAGACCAAACAAGCTCAATCATTTATAGATTTCATAGCAGTTTATGCCAAATGATATATATTTGTGCATGGTTTAGGAAAAATAATTATGGTTAAATTGAAAATTTACATTTTAGTAAAATTATTACTAGTTGTGATTTTTAGTGTTAAAGGTTAATTCTATCAATAGACACTTTTGTGTGAATGTTTATAGAGATCATGAGATCAAATTAGGTTGAGCTATTTGAAGTTATTAACTATTTTTTCGTTTTTTAGAAAACTAGGGAATGATAGGGAATTCACAAAGGTCTAATAAGGTGTTAATGTTTTCATTAAAAACACTTAAATATTGAAAATAAATTTATAATGAAAACAAGGTAAGAGATTTATTTTCACATGTTAAAGAAGTAATATTAGAAACAAAGTTTTAATAAAGTGTCATGAATATCCATATATTCATCAATGTGAAAGATTTTGAATAAAACTAACAATGTAACGTTGAAGAGTCCTCGAGATACTATTATAAATTGTTGTAATTACTTTCGTGTTTTTGTCCAGTGACTAGCCCAACTCCTCAGACTTGTAAGTTTATATGAAATCAATGGGTGAACCATCCCACTTAAGTAACAAATAAAGATTTAAACAATTTTGCTCTACAACACTTACAATTTTAATATGAAATTACATTGAATAGTTTATATTGTTTAATTTATATATGACTAAAAGATATAGTGTTATCCTCCCACCTTGTAAACCTTCATGTGACATCACTTATGGGCATGCAAGTTCATTGTTTCAGGTGGGCACCTCTAGAGGTAGAACTAGTTTGTCTAATGATGACAAACAACACATGCTTAACACTGCACCCCTAACCTCCTAGCTTCTACTAATGATGGAATCGGGATTCTCGAATATAGTTATCAATATGCTCCACCCCTTGGTATTTTTACGGGATTTTATGGCATTGATTTGGTTAATTTTCGCCTTCGCCTATAATTATTCTCTAAGACTTGGTGTCAGTTCTTTTGCATGTCAATTCAATAGATTGACATGCAAGTTTCTTTCCTCCCAGTGACTTATCTTAGTGAGTTATGGTCTTATATCTCTTTGCTCACCTTTTGCACTCACTTGTCACTCTAGGCCATTTATCCCTTGATGGTTTGGACCTAGGATTTAGTGTTAGCTTCTATACATCTTGTGATAGTTCATGAGAGACCTTGTGACTATTGTGGTGGTGGAGTTAAGGGCTAGCAAGAAGGGATGTGGGCTCGTTCGCATGTAGATACCTTGGATCGGTTGTCAAAGGGAAAATTCTCCCACAAATTAGAGCTCAAGTCGAAGAGTGGAGACTGGTTTAAGGGGGGGAGCATCAATGTTTATCATATTCAGATGTGGTAGAAGTTGTATCTACATGGGTTCTGAATGTTGACCACACCTATGGCAGACAAAACTAATATCTCTACACCATTGACTTGTATTGGTTTATGAAGGCTTTGTTAGGCAAAGTTCTATTTTACAGGAACTATGCAAACAAGGAGATTCTTCTATTATTAGACGACATCATTTTGCAACTCAAAGAAATGAATGAGTGCTTTATGCATATCGAGGAACCATTGGCCCTAGTATATCTCCTCCTCGCCCTAATTATGAGGCTCCTGGTCCAATTGAGGTTAATACCTCCCATTCCACGTAATTTGTGATATCTCTCTTTAGTTGGTTGTTTTTTTATTTTTAGTCATCAGCCTAATAAGGATGTTAGAGTCAATACTTCTAGATTATGCATGTAGCAATTGATAATAGGATCTTTTGAAGCCTCTAGACATTTCCAGTTTTTTATGAATGTTGGTATTATCTTTTTGGACGATTTACTTTCAAGTTTGGACAAATTCATTTTTCCTATTAGTGGTCTAGTTTCCCAAGTAGCATGCCACTCACAAATAGTAGCAAATATCTAATATAACTTCCGGTTGCTAATAGAAATCTTAATTCACTTGTAATAAGCTACAAAAAGAAATAAGAACAACAAAAACAAGGGGATGAAGCAGAACAATGGCAAAAAAAAAAAAAGAGGCCCAGTAAAACAAATAAACAATTAGCCAAGGAAACCAGATCATACTCGGAATAAAGGGAAGGGACTAGCCTCCCCCCAAAAAACCAATCTTAGAAGCGAAGAAGGAACCAAAAAAGGGAAGAAAGAGAATAATAAAAGCTATGAGCAATTAAATATGGTGAATGAAGAAGGGAAAATTCCACAAAATAACCCCTCCTCACAAGAAAGATCAAAAATCAATATCATATTTAGATCCAGAAAGAATTGATGAAAATATGTCATCATTAGAAGAAGATTTGGTGCTAGTACAAAAGATTGTGGAGTCTTTTACAGAGGACGAAGAATTCCTCTCCCCTAAAAACATGAGGATGGGATCGTCTTTTCTGAGTTTGATAGACGAGAAATTGGAGGCTAAGAAGGAAAAAGAACTAGAAAGGCTCCAATGAAAGGTAGGTTGGAAATCAGAGGTGAGATTGGAGGAAAAAAAAATGGGCACTCAATTAATTCTGGATCAAAACTCAAAGGATATAAAAACACCATAAAAGGAGGAAACTTTTCTCCTCAGTAAGGGGAAACTCATACAAGTAGTAAATAATGAAGGTTCTCTCCTATAATTGTTGGGGATTAGTTTCATTCAAAAAAAAAATAGAGGAGGTGAAGTTATTAATCAAGAGAGAACAACCCATAGTTCTCATGCTCCAGGAGACGAAATTGGGGGATCAAGAGATCCTTCAAAAGCGGAATTAGATTTAGAATGGCAGTGGGATTCTTTATGTTAATTCAAGGGGAGTTCCATGTGGTGTGTCCACTTTATGGCTCAATCATTGCTGAGGTTGCTAGATCACGGTTGTCCACCCACTAGTTGGCTACCATATTTCTTCACATCCCTTCAAATAAGGTGTGCTCTTTTGTTAATATCTGTATGCTTGTAAAATTTATAGAAAAACAAGAATGTTGGGATTCTTTGTTGGTTCTTGGGGATTCCATTTTTGGCTTTGATTGCATCTTTGGAGGAGGCTTCAATACAAATCTACATCAACGAGAAAAAAAAGGGGGATCTTGGGTTAGAGATCAATTTAAAGAAAATTTGGAAGATCTCATCCAGAAATTAAATTTGCTAGAAATGAAACCTTCCTCCAACAAATTTATTTGAAGTAACAAATGATCTGGACTGAGCCATATTGTTGCCTGTTTAGGTATATGCTTAATAGTATACTCATTCTTGTCTCAAAATATATTGGTGCCAAAAATATCTTTTTCCTCTATATTTTTCCGAGTTCTACTTAACCTTCCTCCAACATATTGACTTGAAGCAACAAATGATCTAGATCGAGCCATATTGTTGCCTATTTAGATATATACTTAATAACATACTCATTCTTGTCTCAAAATATATTATTTCCAAAAGTATCTTTTTCCTCTACATTTTTCCGAGTTCTGCTTGAGCTTTTTTGCTAATAAACTCAATAGACAATGCAAGTGATACGAAGTGCAAGACTTTCAATGTTGTGTTGTCATGGAAATGGATACTGGGGAAACTTTGGAAGGGTTTAAGTGGGGTTATGTATTTGATGTGAATATAATTTCTTCCTAAACATTAAATGTTGAATGCAACCACACGTTCACACTGGACATATGATCACAACATACGGAGTTGTTATTGTAACACAATAGCGCTAAACAACTTTTCAAAACCTATGTTTAATTGAATCAACTTATAGGAAACTCTCTAAGACCAAACAAGCTTAGTGATTTATAAAGTTCATAGCAATTCATGTGTAAGGATATATATTTATTCATGGTTTAATAAAGTTTTTTTATTGTTAAAGTGAAATTTTATATTTTAGTAAAACTATTAGAAGTTGTGAATTTTAGTTTTAAAGGTTTGATTGGTTAATACTATTATATGAATGTTTATAGAGGTTATGGGATCAAATTCCATTAAGTCCCTTGAAGTTATCACTACTTTTCAATTGGTAGTCATTATTATTACCTATTTACAAAATTGAGGAAGAACACGAAATTCAGAGGTCTAATAAGATGTCAATGTCCTCATTAAAAACACTTAAATATTGAAAATAAAATTACAATGAAAACATAGTAAGATATTTGCTTTCAAATCTTAAAAATATAACTAAGAATTATGATTAGAAACAAAACTTTCACAAAGTACCATTGAATATCCATATCTTCATCAATGTGCATGATTTTGAACAAAACTAACAATGTAACCTTGAAGAGTTCTCTAAATACTATTCTAAATTATTGAAATTGCTTTGGTGTTTTTGCCTTGTGGCTAGCCCAACTCCCAAGAGTTGCAAATTTATATGAAATCCATGGGTGGACTCTCCCATTTAGGTAACAAATAAAGATTTAAACAACTTTTCTCTACAATTCTTGCAATTTTAATATGAAATTACATCGAATTGTTATTGTTTGCTCAATATATGATTGAAGGATACAAGGCACCCCCCTGCATCAAGCAAGAAGAGATGTTAGGAGGGGCATAGAAGGTGAGGACACCAACACCTCTTCCATGGAGAGCTCTTGACATGCTACCCTCCCACATTATAAGCCTTCCCATGACATCACTTCTATGGATGCAAGTTCATTGTTTTAGGTGGGCACCTCTAGAGGCAGAACTGGTATGTATGATGATGATGAACAACATATGCTTAACATTGCACCTGTAGTGTGACATCCCTTGGATAATATTTCTCTCATTGTAAATAATTGTAATTAATTAAAATACTGGGAGAAAGGGACAGATATTCCGGATTGCTTGAGGAATGGGTTTTTTTGAATACGAGTCTTGGTTGGTTGATGCAATATCCCCTCACTTGAATATGTTCTTGTGAAATTGTAATTATGGTTAAATATGACTGTGTTTTGATTTTAGATGATTGATTTGAAAAAAACTTATCGGTGTGATAAAATAACAAAAACATGAATGTAAATTTTGAATTTATTTTGTTGTTAATAAAAATAAGGAGTTTGGAATTAATACAGAAGTTAGATTTGGCTATATGAGATGAAGGTTGCAAATTAATGTTGGTTATTAATTACCCTTTTATTAAGTCATAGACATTTGATCTGAATGATTGGATTAATTATGAACTATGGATATGATTGATCCATAACTTCCCTAAAAGACAGGGAGTTGTCTTTGGAAGTGGGAAGTAGAGCTCAATAAATCAGTTAGTAACTACTTGTCACCTGGGGGGTGATATGGAAGTAGTTACTAACTACCAAATGATTGGTAGAGGGTAACTACCTTATGTCTTCTTGTTGGAAGAGGAGTACGCAAGAGAAAAAACTATGGAAGGCAAGAAAGGACCAAAGGAGGGAAAAGATGATTAATTCGCAGACATGTGCTCGGGGGGATTCTTGAGAGACAAAGTATCATTGGTTGGGTGGAGCTAGTAAGCTCTCGTACTAGTGTTGGGCTTAAAAGGCTTCAAGTCGATATTTTGAACTGTGAACTTGAGAATTTTGTGTAGCAGAAAGAGTGTTTAGAATTTAGTGTTTGTTTCTTTGTGAATATTGAAATAGTTAAGAAATTGGCATGAATGATGTTAGTGAAAAGATATATAATTCAAATTGTATATGTGAATTTGTTTTACTAAAAATGATTATAACCTCCTAAAAAAAAATTCCTTTCTGTTATAGGATAATGTGAAATCATGCATGCCAATTTCTAAACATGGTAATGGCAATTAAGAGTTTATATTACTTGTTGGAATGTATTTACTAAAGGAAAGGAAAACATGTTATTTTTCTTTCGTACATATTTGCACAATAAGCTAAGCTAGTAACTGAGAGACTACTAAAACATAGTTGGAAAATTCATAAAGCAAAACTGAATGACTTAGATATGTATGTTAGTATTGATCCGTAAACTATCGTGGATATTCCGTTGGAGAGTTTGTCACAACATATATGATTAAAATACTCAAATTTTACATTATTACAGTTTTATTTAATTTCTATATCTGAAGATTTTACTGTAATTAGTGCATGCATGTGAATGGAAATTATGCAGAAAAGTAGAGAACGAAAAAATAAGCTCACAAACACATAATATGCAAGATATGCTCTCTGGGAAACCCTTTTGGGAGAAAACCCAGTTGGAAGGTGAGGTCACTTCGCTCTCTTTCTCTGTTTGGAAATATGGCTGCAGGTATAAAGAAGTAATGCATGTGGCCCGTGGGTTGCTACAATGCACATATCCTCTTTGTGTGCTCTACCTCCTATCTCTCCTAGTTATCTTTGCTCAGCTATGGAACAAAATGATCTCAAAAGAATAGAATGTCTCTTCCTCCTAGTGGTCAGTTTATAACACAGCCTGATAACCTACTAATGATTAAGTTTGTGTTGGGTCCCTATAATACTAGTGTATTCCCTTATTATTATTATCATTGTTTCCCCTTATTATTATTGTTGTGCCCATGTTGTCCCCATATTTTTATTATTGTGCCCCATAGAAGCCCACTATTGTTATTGTTGTGCCCTTACATTATTATTGTTATGTCAACTTTGACTATATTGTGACCCCTTAGACTCCTATATATAGAAAGGAGGTCTTGTCATTTGTATCATCCAAATATTGTTCATTTGTGTATTGTAAAGGAGGTTTCCCCCTCGAAGAGGCTGATTTTGAAGTCGTTGATCTATCTTTTCTTCTATTTTGTGAGTTGGTTCCATAACAATTGGTATTAGAGCTTTCAATTCTAGGGTTTCACTGCTTCAAACAGGTCATCATGGCATTTTCGCTATAACTTTTTTTTTCTACGACGTTTTAGAATCTAAAATTAAAAGCCATTTGAGCCTAAATCTTTATGAACCTCGAGTACGAATTTTAGATCTTGTCTCTCTATATTTTTGGAGATATGATCCAAGGAAGTTAGGGTTTTTGCAAGCTCCCGAATTATATCTCAAACAAGTGACCTAGGGAAAATCATCATAACTTTCTCTTTGAGCATCATATTGAAATTTCGTAAAAAAGGTACTGAAAGAGGACGGGCTGTAGTTTTCTGTGTATCAGTTTCAAGTCTGAAGGTCGAAAAAGTGACACGTGGCACTTCGTACAAGTTCGCTCTACTGAACTAGTCTATAATCAGGTCATCGTGGGAGATTTGGAATAACTATTTCTTGGAGAATCCAATCTTGATCAGACTTGTAGGGTTGGAACGAGGACTCAGAGGGCTACCACAAGACGAAATTCAGACCTTGGAGATCCAAAATTACAGAGATACAACAGATTCAATATTGATCTCCTACAAAACCAAAAAAGGTGTGTAGTCTTTTTAAAATTTTGCATAAGTTTGGTTTGAAAAATTAGTTTGAAGGAATTCAAAGGACATAGTGAAGCATAATTATCATTAATTGATGCCCCAAAGAAAGAAAATGGAAACACCTAGTAAGCAACCTGAAAGCTCTAGCATGACTCATGAAGAAGAGGAAGAAATGCAACATGATATATCAAAATTACAAGACCAAGTGCAACAAAAGTCACTCTCACAAAATGTAGCAGAAGCTAAGATGGATGATTTAAAGAAAGGCGTGGAAGCTAAGATGGATGGTTTAAAGAATGGCATGGAAGCTAAGATGGATGGTTTAGAAGTAAACATTGAAGATTTGAAGAAAGACATGGAAGGTTTGAAAGGAGGTTTGGCAAAGTTGCTACAAGAAATGCTTCCTAATGGAGAAAAGGTAGTAGAGGAAACTCATGATGAGAAGAAAAGAAATGTTAGTCATGATTTCATAGACTCTAACATTGGATTGAAAACCCACCATGCTCCAAAGATCGATATGAGGAAGTTTGATGGCAAGGATCCCGTAACATGGATATTATAGATGGAGCAATATTTTGATCTCCATAATGTGAAAAACACACAAAAGGTACGCATTGCGACTTTATATTTGGAACCCAATCAGTTTGTATGGTATTGATGGCTTTGCTCTCGTAAACAAATTGTCACTTGAGAAATTTTTACGAAAAAAATGATATCACGTTATGAGGATACAAAAAGCAACACATGTTTTACCTAATTGATAAATCTCAAACAAAAAGTTTCAATGGTGGAGCACATTGAGGACTTCCAAAAATTGAATATAAGTGTAAAAGATATTCTAGAGGAGCATATGATTGATGTGTTCATAGGGACATTAAAAGATAACATCCAACATGAGGTTCGCCTTTGGGAACCTAATTCATTAGAGAAGGCATTCAAGTTGGAAAGAAAAATTGAAAGAAAAATTATGGCAATAAGGAAACCTACCAATCAAAAATATAAAGATGGAAGTGTTGTTGCTCCTAGCCTTCCACAACATACAAGATTGATACCACAACAATTGGAAGAAAAAAGAGAAAAAGGGATTTGTTACAGTTGTGATAGCAAATACACTAAAGGTCATAAGTGTGCTTAGAAGAAATTATTTTACATAGATTGTGAAGAGGAAGAAGAAAAGGAACAAGAAACATCAAAAGAAGAGGATACATGCCAGGAACAAAGCCTAGATAAAGAAGAAATGAATCTGACCATATCTTGTAATGCATTGGCCAAAATAACGACTCCTCAAACTATAAAGATAGAAGGACATTTCAAGAAGAAAAAGGTAATAGTGTTGATTGATTCGGACAGTACCCATAGTTTTATTCAGTGTAAGATAGCGAAGGCATTAAATTGCTTCCTATATCCAGCACCAGAGTGTCAAGTGATGGGTGCAAATGGAAGAACCATAAATTGCTCTGGAAAGTACCATAATATAAAGCTATCCATGGGAAAATATGTTTTGAATAGTCCAATGCGTTCCATTCCAATGGATGCTGTTGATGTTGTACTAGGAGTCCAATGGCTACAATCTTTGGGTATGATAGGTTTTTTTTTTTTTTTTAATCAGAAGGAAAGGAAGTTGAATTAAGGGGTATCGTAGGGAAAACAAGAAATATAATTAGCTCTAACGGCATGACAAAGCTTCTAAAGAAAGAACAACATGGCATAATTGCACAATTATGTTCGCTAGAGGTTCCCATGTCGAAATCATCTATTTCTCTAAATCTCCAAAGAGTCTTGGATAATCATTCCAAGGTATTTGAGACTCCTAAAGGCCTCCCACCTATTTGTGATCATGATCATGCTATTCATTTGATTCAAGGAAGTGTTCCTCCAAACATCAGGCCTTACAGATATCTCTATGCTCAAAAGAGTGAAATTGAACGTATGGTTGCAGAAATTCTAAAGGTTAGTATAATTGAACCTAGTCAAAGATTTTTCTATGCTCCAGTAGTATTGGTGCACAAGAAGGATGGATCATGGTGCATGTGTCCGAATTATAGGGAGCTCAACAAGCTCACTATTAAAGATAAATTTCCCATTCCTGTCATTGATGAATTATTGAATGAATTGCATGGAAAATTTACTTCACCAAGCTGGACCTTCGTTCAGGATATCATCAAATCAGAATGAAGACTGAAGACATTCCGAAAGCAACACTTAGAACTCATGAGGGTCATTATGAATTTTTGGTCATGCCTTGTTGGCCTTACCAATGCACCTTCTACATTTCAAGGTTTGATGAATTCCATTTTCAAACCCTTCCTTAGAAAATTTGTGTTAGTATTTTTTGATGATATACTAATCTACAACAAGTCTTGGAAGGATCATGTTCAACATGTTTATAGAGTGCTCAAACTATTGGACGAGAAACAATTATATGCAAAAACCTCCAAGTGTTTCTTTGGAGTACAAGAGGTGGAATATTTGGGTCATATTGTATCTCATGAAGGTGTTAAGGTAGACTCTAACAAAATTAAAGCCATTAAGGAATGGAAAATCCCCACATCCTTAAAGCATCTGCAAGGATTTTTCGAGTTGACAGGGTATCATCGCAAATTTGTTAAGAATTATGGGAGAATAACAACACCTCTAACAACATTATTGAAGAAAGATGCATTTTCTTGGACTCCATAAGTAACAAAATCCTTTGAACATCTTAAAGAGGTAATGTGCCAAGCACCGGTCTTAGCTACACTACTCTTCACAAAAGCCTTTATTGTGGAATCTGATGCCTTAGGAAATGGAATTTGTGTTGTTTTAATGCAAGAATAAAGACGCATTGCTTTCGAAAGTCATCCAATCAAAGGAAAGGATTTACACAAAGCTATTTATGAGAAGGAAATGTTGGCAATACTACATGCAATTAAGAAATGACGAGCTTACCTAATGGGAACACACTTTAAGGTAAAAAAGCATCATGATAGTCTTAAATACTTTTTAGAACAAAGATTATCTTCAAAAGAGCAGAAAAAATGGGTCACAAAGATGTTGGGTTATGACTTTGAAATCATCTATAAAAAAAGGGAAGCGAAATGTTGTTGCAGATGCACTCTCAAGAAAGGATGAGGATGTGGAAGCATTGCTTTGTGCCATTTCTATTATCCAACCAGATTGGATAAACGAAGCAAGAGATGAATGGAAGAATGACGAAGAAGTGTGGGCACTCATTCAAAAGCTACAACAAGACCCCAGTATATCTGATACATTTAGCTGGAAAAATTATTTGTTATGGTATAAAGATCGTTTATACCTATGTAAGAATTCCCAACTCAAACAAAAAATTCTTATGGAATTGCACACCTCTCCCTTAGGAGGGCACACATGATTTTTAAAAACTTACCACAAGGTTAAGAAGGAATTTTTTTGGGATGACCTTAAATATGATATTCAAAAGTTTGTGGCAGAATGTTTGGTTTTCCAACAAAATAAATTTGAAATAATTAATACCCCAGGTCTATTACAACCTTTATCCATACCAAGTCAATGTTGGGAGGAGGTTTCAATGGATTTTATCACAGGTTTATCCAAGTCCGAAGGAAAGAGTGTCATCATGGTGGTAGTTGATAGACTTACCAAGTATGCACATTTTTGTGCATTATCTCATCCCTTTAAAGCCAGTACAGTTGCTACTGCATTTATGGAAACAATTCAAAAGCTACATGGAAACCCAAAGATTACTGTAAGCAACAGAAATCCCATTTTCACTGGAATTTTTGGAGAGAATTATTTTCTTGTGTGGGTACTCAGTTAGTTCATAGCTCATCTTATCATCCTCAATCCGATGGGCAAACTAAGATAGTGAACAAATGTTTGGAAGGATATCTTCGTTGCTTTGTATATGATAAATAGACACAATGGATCAAATGGTTGCCTCTAGTTGAATGGTGGTATAACACTTCCTTCCATACTGCAACAAAAATGACCCCATTTATGGCACTTTATGGATATCATCCACCATCCATCACATCATATTTAAGAGAAAATTCTAAGGTTCAAGCAGTGGAAGATCACATCGAGCATCAACAACAAGTTCTCCAACTCTTAAAGGACAACCTCAGTTTGGAGCAGAATAGAATGAAACAACAGGCATATCAACATCGCAGCGAAAGAAGTTTTGATGTAGGTGACTAGGTATTTCTACGGCTACAACAATACAAACAAATGTCCCTCAAGCAAGCTAAGAAGGATAATAAATTATCACTAAAGTATTATGGTCCGTACAAGGTGTTGCAAAAGATTGGTACTATGGCATACAAATTGGAGCTTCCTACAACTTCCCGAGTGCACCCAGTTTTCCATGTTTCATGCTTAAAGAAGGTTATAGGTGACAAGCTCCTAGTTCAAACAATATTTCCAGAACTTGAAGAGGAAGGAAAAATCATATTGGAACCTGAAGCAGTTACAAAAACAAGAACTTGACAACTACGAAATCGATCAATTTGAGAGTATCTCATCAAGTGGAAGAACTTACCCGCTGAAGATTCCACATTGGAGGATGAGAATTTTATACAGAAGTATCCATAACTACTCAAGCGTTGAGGACAACACTTTTCTGAAGAAGAGGGGCATGTTAGGTCCCTATAATACTAGTGTATTCCCTTATTATTATTTTCATTGTATCCCCTTATTGTTATTTTCATTGTATCCCCTTATTGTTATTGTTGTGCCCATGTTGTCCCCATATTGTTATTATTGTGCCCCATAAAAGCCCACTATTTTTATTGTTGTGCCCTTACATTATTATTGTTATGTCGGATTTGACTATTTTGTGACCCCTTAGAATCCTACATACAGAAAGGAGGTCTTGTCATTTGTATCATCCAATAATTGTTCATTTGTGTAATGTAAAGGAGGTTGCCCCTCGAAGAGGCTAATTTTGAAGTCGTTGATCTATCTTTTCTTCTATTTTGTGAGCTGGTTGCAAAACAGTTTGACTACATCAGCTCTTAACTAGAGTTACAAAATAGACTCTTCTAGATACTTTTACATCACAAACATGAGCCTAGCCCCTTTTCCATGAATAATGGGGGTTGACACGACACCCTCCCGAACTATAGGTGTGAAAACAGGGAGGTCAACTTCTGAGTGGCATAACTTTTGCATACAGACTCTGATTGACGTGCTTCTTGCGTCGTTGGAAAGGTCTCTCTGTGTATAATAGCATGAAAAGGTGATACGTGTATGAAGTAAAGTTTTACTCCCCCCCCCCCCCAAAAAAAAAAAAAAAAAACGTCGTTTGATGCCTCAAAACGCTCCCAAAATGTTTCAGACCTCGTTTCGTCAAACTGGGTCCCGCCGGTAAAAAACGGTTCTGTGAGATGATTCCTCCACTTTTTCCACTTCAAATGGATCGAGATGGATGACAAACAATATAATGATCCATTTCAAATCAAGTATATAAAAACAATGCTACAAATATAGGGGTTGAATTGCTTGTGTGCGTGTGCGTGTGCGTGTATATATATATATATATATATAGTCATGGAATCTACATATTCTTTGAACGAATTATAAGGTAAAATAAGGAGAAGTATTATAACATAAATATGTGTGTGTGTGAAAGATAACTTATTAGAGTAAGTGTAATGCATTGTGGATAGAGGTCGTGAAGACCCATTCAACTAAATTGAACATAAAAAACAAATTGAATTACGTGACTAGATGCAAAACTAGAAGAATTTCTACTTAATGAACAACAAATACAACTAGAGAATTAATGTATATTAACGATATGAACCTGAATAACAATTATACCAAAAAAAATAATTTGAACAGAGTAGGTTGATATGACCTAAAAAAAAGTTACAAAAAATGATAATTTTGGGTTGGAAGAACCCATACATTGGTACATCTTCATGCATGAAAGTCTGTAAAATTTAAACCCTTTCTTAAAGGAAGAGAAAGATTTAACATTGTCCCACATAAAACATAAAAGCTAAATAATAGAGCACTCAAGTGAAAAACCCTTGAAGTCATAGTCATGGTCACGCAAAGAGAATCAATCCAGGGTTTTGAGATCATCCAACTAGGAAGATGCAAGTCAATAATTTTTTCATGAGCTAAGAGAGCTTTAAGTCTTTCCTTCGTAGTAAAAAGTTTGAAATATCATGGAGATTGTTGATACTTGCAAAGAACAGGAGAAAATAGACAAATTAGTCTTTGAACTATAATTTGTAAACAAACTGAAATGATCCATGTGAATTAGAATAATGCCTGGAAGAGGGTTTTTACATGTATAAGAATTTGTCTTTGACGAGGACCGAAATCCTGTAAAATATAGGAGTATAATGTTAATTATGGGGAAATTTAAGTAGTTCAGATAAAATACAGAACGCCATTGAACGAAAGACTTAAATAAACAAGTAAAAGAAACAGAGAGGGTTTGAAAAATATGTGTAAATTTTACAATATAAACTATATACATCTATAAGTAATATTTTCAAGATTTGTAAACCCTAAACGGGGATTAGCATAATAACCTGTGTGAACCTATATTATGTAGAGGGTTATTCAATGTTCAAAATAGAAAACACAATAAAATCCTATTTAGTGGGAACCAAGGTATTTAAAGTAAAAAGGACAAGACCATAATATATTGGAGAGATTAGCGTTCTATTATAGAAGCCCTAGTTAAATTAATACTTTGTAGAAGAAAAATTAAGAAAGGGATGAATACTATCGAAAAACCCATAATAATATAAAACCCTTGTCACATAACAAGAAATGCTATAAAAGAGAGATTAAAAATAAATTATATATATATGTGGGTTATCTGAAGATTGTTAACCCGCTCAACAGAAACTAAGGGTATATAAACCTTGGAGTTTCAATGGCCTCGCCAATGGAAATGTGGTTGAGAAAACCTGTAAACAATCCCAAATATGTAGAAATTAAAAAACCAAAATCCTTATCCTAGAATTTGTATAAAAGACCAAGGATATGTAAGGTTTTTATCTCATAAATTACCTTTATATAAGTTGCTTGGCATAAATGTCAAGGACAATGCTTAGAATGAGAAATTTCTGAGTATAACATTGAAGAATTCTGAAATGTCCTTTATGGTCAACAATCAAAATCCATAGAAATATTTTTTAGAGAAACATCTTTGTTATAACTACAAACACCTAATAAACATCAAGATAGAGGGAGAGTTAGTATATCGAAACCAAACCCTAAAAGATGAATCAATGAGATATCCAAAATCAAAAGCGACGTTATAAAAAAATAGTACCTCTAGCATAATCCTCGTAACATAAGCAATTATCATTTTGCTTGGAAGATTTGATATAAGAGTGGTTGTAGAGACAGAACCTTAACCCTATACACATCGTCGCCAAGTAGAAAAGAACTTAGGAAAATTTCATGTAAAGCGATAGAAGCACAGGAGAGAAAATGTTGAATGAATGAACATACATAGAGTTGTAAGACTAGCCGCTAAAACACAACTAGTTGTAAGAGATCACATCACAACCGTTGATCAGGTAAGTCATAGAAGCACCCATGTTAACATCAAAGGGTGACACATATACGCAATAGCACAACTCAAGTCATGGAATGATCGAGAGGAACCTATATAGATATTTCATCCCACATCGAAGTCAAAACATAAGGGATAATGAAATATATACCACATCAAACTAGTTACCTGAGAAAATGTCTCATATTAACATTTTTTTTTTTTTTAACAAAGTTGGTTGTTGTATTATAATTCCAAAAAAAGAGAGGAGGTTGAGCTCTTGAAGTACAATATGCTATGCCAAGAGGTGCAAGGAGAGAAGGAGATATAGGTTAAGCAAAATTCCTCCTTGATCCTGCCTTTTTGGCTTTTGAAGAAAAATGACCAGAAGTAAATCCTAACAAACTGATGCAACAAAAAACAACATTTACAAAACATATTTAATCAATATTGATGTGGCTGATATGCCAAGCAATGGACTCTTCAGGCTTGTCATCGACTCCAGCTTGTTTAATGCTTGAAGAACTTGTTGGTAGTGCGTTTCTCTTTTCCATCATGTATTTCAGGATCTCAATGGATTCTTCAGCATGGCTACACCTATTAGAGAGCTGGTTAAACTGCTCATGAAGCGAAGAGATTCGATGAAGAAACAAGTTGATGTCAGCTACATATTTTTCATTGATCAGGCGATTCTGGCTGTCAATCTTGGCGTCCAAGATCTTTTGGTGGGCGCTTAATTGCTCCAGCTTGGCCTGGAGATCAGCACAATGGAGACAGTCCTCGCTCCTCGCCATTGGTGTGGAAGAAGAGTGTTGTTGAAAGAACTGTTGAGTCTTGGGAACGATCTGAAAGAGCTGTTTTTGGGGTCGATCTGAGAGGAAAGGCGCAGAAGCAATAGGGCAAGGAGCCTATAGAGCTCTAGGAACGAACCAAAGGCACTGCTCTTGGAGGCAATTTGAGAGGAGAAGCACGTTAGCAGTAGAAAGAGGGACCAGGAGTGCGGGAAGTAACTGTCTGGATATAACGCAGAACGCGGGCAACAAAGAAGGAGGAGAGTGTTGGAGACTAGGATAAACATGAAAGGGAGAAAACAGAGTGCGGAATAGGGAGAAGGGGGGGGCGAGTAAGAAGGGAGAGGATCTCAGGGAGGTCGTCAGGGGAGGGCGAGAAAAAATAGAGGGGAAGCGTGGGAAAACACGGGCGGGAGACAACAAGGTCAGGGAGGGATGGATGATATGAAACAAGACGGCTGAATGAATGATTTCAAGGCTGATATTGAGATTTCTTGGGGAATGCCAGATCCCTATGTGGATATTGTTCTTGGGGCAGGTCTGCAAGACCTTTGACCATTCCCTTATGTCAGATTGCTCAGATTCGTTGCGGATTTGAACGTCACGATAATAATTCTTGGTCATGGGAAAAAGGAAGAGGATCCTTGAGAGAATTCAGGGGAGGTGATGATGACATTCCACATTATTGCAAAGGATATTCCCTTTGGTCCTGCTACACACTTGACTTGCACATTTATCAACTTCTTTGTTGAAGGCACGGAGAATATGGAAGAATCGAAGGTCCCAATTTTTGCTGATTAAGCTTGGCATCTCCTTATTGTTTGTTGGATGAATAAATTAGAAGCTTTATGCTGGCTGATCATAAGTCTGATAATGGCAGCAGAGTCTCCAAAAACCATAGCGTTGCAGAAACCATGTTCTTGGAGCTAGATGAAACCTTGGTAGAGAGCAAGCGCCTCTGCTCTGTTGTTAGATAGGGTTCCCAATCCCCACTCAAAGGAAACTATAAGATAACCATTGGGGTTATATATGACTCCTCCGGCCCCTGCAACTCCCAGATTGGATTTTGAAGCACCATCAAAGAAGAGGGAACGGGAATTGCTGAGCCTGAGCCAATTTGAGAATTCATCCTGCTTAACTCTGATTTTCCAACTGTGACTAAGAGTGCTGGAATGATGATTGTAGAAGTTTGTTGCTGTCAATTAAGCTGCTGATAAAATCTATTTCTTCTATACAAAGTCATGCCATGTCAATTTTCTTGGTATTCTTAGCCACAATGGTTTCTAACGTAAGACTTTTGGCTTTGCTGCATAATGGTTTCCTGATTTATGAAAATCTTACGATTTCTAGAGAGCAAAATTTTCCATAGGAGGGTGTAGGGAAGAGCGTTCCATACTCTTTTTGCTATGTTGTTTTCCTTGTGTTGTCAGGGGTAGCTTTTCCTCGAATTGTTAAGGAGCTCCCCAATGAAATGCTGAGGGTTCCAAGTGAGAGTGCCAGAGGGGGAGATGCCATTCCAACAAGAGATTGCAAAGGGACAAGAGATAAAAAGGTGTTGGATCGTTTCTTCAGCCTCTTGGAAATTTGGGCATCGGGAGGGTCCGGTTATACCCCTCTTTTACAGATTGTCCAAGGTTAGGATTTTCCCTTTTAGGAGGGTCCATATGAAATTTTTTACTTTGGGGATGGCCTCAGACTTCCAAACAGTTTTCCAGTAATCCAATGAGGGGCAGGACAGTCCCTACTGCACAAAAAAAGGTGACCAGCTTGTATTGTATAGCTAGAACCAGAGGGGTCCCACCGAAAGCCATCGATGCCATTTTTGATGACTGGTGCAATGTTGTGAAGATGAACTTGAAGATTATCAATGTCCTTTTTGAGGTTTCTAGGGATGGAGGGGAAGCTACATCCTTTCCAGGCCTGAGTATTTGTGTCCCATTGTGAAATCTGATCCAAATATTGAATTCCTTTGCTATGAAGAAAAAGGAGAATCTAATCTGTACCTAGCTGGTTGCTAATTGGCTGGTTTCCCATGATCTTGTCTGCTCCAATATTGATTTTGCTACCACCTTTGGGTACCTTAGAAATATTTTGCGCCATAAATGGGATAACTTTTTTGCATAATTTCCAAGCTTTTGTGCAGCCTCTGGCAGGAAAATCGCTTTCTAAAAGTTGTTGCCTTGGACTGTTGAGATATTTTGCTTCAAGGACTCATTTCCACCAAGCTTGTTGTTCATCAATTAATCTCCAAACTATCTTGCCTCCAAAGGCTAAGTTTGTACGTTTAGGGGTTCTAATTCCAAGTCCTTCGTTTTCCTGTTGTTGGATAACTTGCTTCCAGCTGACCAAGTTGAACTTTTTCTTTTCATTTTCCCCCCCTTGCCAGAGGAAATGCCTAAGGATGCTCTCCATTTTGTTGTGAAAAGTGATTGGAGCCTGTATAAGAGTAAATTGATAAAGAGGAAGAGAAGAGAGACCAGATTTGAGGAGAACCAATCGACCTGCCGGGTTGAGCCAAGTAGATCCCCATAGCTGAACTTTTCTTTTTAATTTGTCAAGAGTTTTATCCCAAACTTCAGCTCTTATAGGTCCTATACTCACTGGCATTCCCAAATAGTTGAAGTGATCCCAATTTAATTTGCAAGGAACTCCAAAGACGTTGGATATGCTGTGTAGAGTTTGGGCAGAGGCATGCCAACCATAAATGCAACTTTTAAGATAATTTATCATGCCTCCAGAATATCTCATGTACTTATCTAAAAGAGCTTTGAACCTTAGAGCAATAATTACAGACGCTCCTCCTATTAACAAGGTGTCATCATCAAATTGGGAGTGGTTGATGTTTTTGACTCCATCTTCATATTTTATGCCTATAATGAGACCACTCTGCTTCTTGTGGTCAAGGGCACAGCTGAAGGATTTGGCCATCAGAATAAACAGGTAGGGGGAGAGAGGACAACCTTGTCTCAGTCCTCTTGAAGATTGAAAAGAGGGACTGGGCCTACCATTAACAAGAGGGGATATCCAAGGGCCAATGATACAAGCTCTTATGAGGTCAAGAAATGGAGTAGCAAAACCCATTTTTTGGAGAAAAGCTAGCAGAAAGGAATGTCTGACCCTATCAAAGGCATTCGCCAAATCTAGCTTGAGAATGAATCCCTTTTCATTTCTTGTTATGCTCTTAACCTGCAAGACGATACTAGAATACCAAATATGTGAAGCAATATACCCAGAACATAGAACAGTGAGAAACAACAGCAAGTATTTTATTATTCAGAAAGTAATGTTCACTTGCCTCTTCGAGGGGGCAACCTCCAATAGAGTCGAGCTCGATTACAAAATAATACACGATGCTCCTCGCAGGGAGTCTCTATCCTTTATATGTGGTTCGTACATGCGATACCATGGAGCAATACCATGGTTCTTATTAATACCATCTATCTAATACCATGGGCCATTTGCAACTAACTGTGGTCCCGTCATTAAATGCGGGTTAACCACTTACAATTATTAATATGGGCTTTATTGACTCTTTACTTAACTATAACTATGACTCGATCCTACTACATAAATAAGGGGGTTAGGGTGGGACCCTAACATGCCCTCCCCCATAAGAATAGCCTTGTCCTTAAGGCTGAAGTTGCGGAAACTGCTGAAGAATAGTGGCTGGTTCCCAGGTTGCATCTTCCAGAGACGTGTCTTTCCACTTGACGAGAACTTCCTTGATCATGCAGTCGTGCAGGTTCTGTTCGCGTGTGTCCAGGACCTGTTCAGGTTGGAGCCAGATTGACCCTTCTTCATCCAGTTCAGGTAGACTGGTTCGAATTCTGCAATTGTTCCCAATCACTTTCTTGAGGCATGAGACATGGAAAACTGCATGGATTTTTGCAGTGGGTGGCAAAGCTAGCTTGTAGGCCACTTCTCCAATGCGCTGAAGTAATCGATACGGTCCGTAGAATTTTGGAGATAGTTTCTGACACCCCTTGTCTTTGAGTGATGTTTGCTTATATGGTTGCAACCTAAAAAATACCTGATCTCCTTATTGAAATTGGCGTTCTAATCGATGTTGATCTACCTGTTGCTTCATGCAGTTTTGAGCTTGATGAAGATTCTCTCTAAGATGGGCTAGCATGGTTGTGCGGTTTTGTAGGAGTTGATCCACTGCTTGTACCTTTGATCACCCCTTGATATAAGAAGTAGGGGAAGGAGGGATTTGACCATAAACTGCTTCATATGGAGTCATTTTGGTGGTGGCATGATAGTTGGTGTTATACCACCATTCAGCTAGAGGTAACCACTGTACCCAAAGATGTTGCTTTTCTGAAGTGAAACACCTAAGGTAGGCTTCCAGACATTTGTTGACTGCTTCAGTTTGACCATCAGTTTGTGGATGATAGGAAGTATTGAGCTTTAGTTGGGTACCTTGTAGCTTGAAGAGTTCTTGCCAAAAATTACTGGTGAAGACCGGGTCACGATCAGACACAATGGAAGTGGGCATGCCATGCAATTTGAAGATCTGATCCATGAAAGATTGAGCGACCAAAGTTGGTGTAAAAGGGTGGGGTAGGGCGCAAAAATGAGCATACTTAGAAAGTCTGTCCACCACCACCATGATGACTGACTTGTTTCTTGACTTTGGAAGGCCTGTAATGAAATCCATAGAAACCTCTGTCCATATCGATGTCGGGATGGGCAATGGTTGTAATGTGCCTGGTGCTTTGACAGTCTCTCCTTTGTGGTGCTGACAGACATCGCATTCCGCTACAAAATTAAGAATGTCCTTTTTCATTCCTATCCAAAAAAATGATCTTCAAGCGCAAGCATACGTCTTCTGAAAGCCTAAATGTCCTGCAGTGGGGGATGAGTGCAACTCTGCCAAAATGTTGCCTTTGAGGGTGGAGGTTGGTGATAGTACGACTCTGTCCTTGTAGCGTAGAATCTCATCCTACCACGAGTAGCCCTTGGTGGAATTTGGATCTGCCTGCAATTGAGTAATGAGTTGGGAGAGCTAGGGATGTGAAAACCATTCTCTGCGAGCCTCTTCAATCCATTTTGGAATGGGAAGGGAAATGGCGAGCAGGGTACTTTCGTCCTCAAATTGGCGAGATAATGCATCTGCTACAATATTTTCGCACCCTTTCTTGTAAATGATCTCATAATCATATCCCAGCATTTTGGCGAGCCATTTATTTTGTTGTGGTGAGGATAGGCGTTGCTCCAAAAAATGTTTGAGACTTTGATGTTCTGTGCGGATTTGGAAGCGTCGCCCCAACAAGGAAGGTCGCCAGGTATCTACTGCATGTAAGATGGCCATCATCTCCTTGTCATAGGTAGATTGTCCCAGATTCTTCCTACTTAGTTGTTGGCTTGTGAAGGCCAAGGGTCGACCTTCCTGTATTAAGACTGCCCCAATACCCGTACCCGAAGCATCACATTCAATGGCAAATGATTTGGTGAAGTTGGGTAGTGCTAAGACTGGAGTGGAACACATGGCATTTTTGAGAGCTGTAAAGGTCTGTTGTGCTTCATCATTCCAGAGAATGAATTTTTCTTAAGGAGTTGAGTGAGGGGCCTCGCAATGCGACCATAGTTGTGGACAAATTTGCGATAGTAGCCCGTGAGACCCAAAAATCCTCTCAGGCTCTTCAAGGTTTTAGGTTTAGGCCAATCCTGCATTGCCTGGATCTTTTTAGGGTCCACCCTGACACCTTCACGCCCCACAATTTGGCCCAAATACTCAACTTCTTCCATGCCAAAAGAACACTTGGAAATCTTAACAAATAATTTATGCTCACGGAGCAGGTGCAAGAGCTGATCTACATGCTGAAGATGTGCGGCCCAAGTGCGACTGTAGATGAGGATGTCATCGAAGAAAACAAGGACAAATTTTCTGAGATATGGTTAGGGCAGGTGGTTCATAAGGCTCTAAAAAGTAGATGGGGCATTATAAAGACCAAATGGCATGACCAGAAACTTATAATGGCCTTTATGAGTTCGGAAAGTAGTCTTTGGAATGTCAACTTCTTTCATGCGAATTTGGTGGTAGCCTGAACGAAGATCAAGCTTAGTGAAGAATTGAGCCCCATTTAGTTCATCCAGCAAATTATCAACAACCGGGATGGGAAATTTGTCTTTGACTGTCAACTTATTGAGGGCTCTGAAGTTTGGATACATACGCCATTCCCCATCTTTCTTGAGCACCATGACCACCGGTGATGAATAAGGACTAATGCTGGGACGAATGATGCCTACTTCCAAAAGTTCCTTGATTATTTTTTCTATTTCATTATTTTGGGCGAACGGATAGCTATATGGGCGCACATTTGGTGGTTGGGCCCCTGCGACCAAAGTGATGCAATGATCATGTTCCCCTCTCGAGGGTGGAAGCTCATGAGGCTTGTTAAAGACTGGCAGATGGTTATTTAAGATCTGTTGCATCTCAGGATGAATCGGAAGAGAATTGGGTTCGACAGCCTGGATGGCATTAAGTTGAGCTATAACTCCATGATGGCCCTTTTTAAACAATTTTTCCATCCTATGTGAGCTGATGATAGAGGGAGCTCCCGCCTGAAGTCCACAGAGGGTATGTGTGTGGTTGTTCTGCTTAAAGCTCATATATAACTCCTAGAAATCCATTGTGATTGGGCCCAGTGTGCGAAGCCATTCAGCACCAAGGACAATGTCGCACCCTCCCATGTGGATGGCAAACATGTGGGTCTTTAACTGATAATCCCCCATTTGAATTTTGACATTTTCATGGCGACCGTCACATTTCATTGTTCCCCCATCTGCAATTTGGACTTGGAAGTTAGAAACTGCTCGTACAAAACAATGCACTGCTTCCTTGACTCTTTGATGGATAAAATTATGTGTACTTCCACTATCAATCAAGACTACCACTGGCTGATGCTTAATAAAACCTCTGATTTTGAGAGTTTGAGGTGAAGAAATCCCTGCCAAAGCATGCAGCGAAATAACTGGTTCTTCAGGGACATGGTCCTTCTGGTTGTCCTCTTCTTCCTCCTCTGGTTCCTCAAGTGGTGGGGCTTCCTCCGATGACCTGTGATCAGTAGCATCAATTTGAAAGAATTTGGGCTCCTTGCATTTATGACCAGGGGATTATTTTTCATCACAGTAGTAACATAATCCCTGCTTTCTTCTTTCTGCCATTTCTGCAGGTGACACCTTTTGAACCTTAAGTGTTTGGGTAGTGTTGTGAGCTTGTGGGGGGCGACCCTTGGAGGTGAAATTTGGGCGATTGGACTGGGCCGCTAACACACGTTCAACTTCACGAGCTACCTTGCAAGCCTCCAACCATGTGGGAGGATGGTGCAGTCGGACATGAGCTTGTATGGCCTCTTTAAGACCACTGATAAAACATTCCATGTAGAACTCATCATGTAGACCTAGAGTGCGGAAAGATAAGGCTTCAAAGGCTGTAATATATTCATCCACTGTGCCAGTCTGTCGAAGCTTAGTGAGACGACCCAAAAAAGTAGAGTCATGGTCAAAGCGCTCCATAAGAGATTTTCTGAATGTGTCCTAAGTCAAGGGCCTTCCATTGCAACGTTGATGCCATTGCCACCATTGCCATCTTTCATTGTCCAAGTACATGCTCCCCACCATAAGCTGAGTGGCATTATCCAAAATGTAATTCAGATTGAAATATTGCTCCATTTGTGCTATCCATGCTGTCGGGTGAGAGCCATCAAATTTATGCATATCCAACTTGGGTGGTCGCAAACGAGATTGTTGGTGGCTGCCCCAGAGGTGAAGAGAGTGGCTAGACTCACCCTCACTGTGTTCATTGCCAATATACGTCTCCTCGTGGGCTTCCACCTTGCCCGTAGAGAGTGTTGTAGTTATTTTCGCCAGCTGGTCTTGGATGTCTTTCAAGGATTGTTCAAGTTTTTTGATCTTCTCATTGGCCATAGCTTGAGCTCTAGTTTCTACCATGCACTGATCTGATGTACTTGAAATTTGGGACCACCCAATTTTTTTTTTGGCATTAACAATTGAATGGTACCACCTTGCTCAGCTTGTCGTCCTGATTCTTATGGGCTAAGTCACCAATAAGCGCCCCGGGGTTTTGTTTTGTTTTTTTTTTTGTTTGTTGTTTTGTTTTGTTTTTTGTTGTTTTGTTTTTTTTGTTTTGAAAATCCTAATGGAGTTTTACTCCTTGCTTAGGAATACTGCAGTCGCCGAATCTTTGAAATGTCAAGGCTGCCAAAAGTCTTGCGAAAATCACGCCCAGGTATAGGAACCCACACAACTACTCAGATCTTGATGGCATGTCTGATGGATCTGAGAGATCTGAATGGCTGACCAGAGATATCTTGAACGGAGGAATAGATTGCTACTACGAATCTGATGGATCTAATAGATCTGAATGGCTGTTCTGATAAATCTGAACGACGGGACTGATTGCGGCTGCTGCTGTAAAACCCCCACTTGCGAAATCTGATCTGGCAAAGATTATGCGTGATCCAGAGATAGAAAAGGGAACTATGGTCTCGAGGAGTGTCAAGTGCTACAGATTGCAATATACATAAGGGTCTGACAGTAGTACTTGGCCCAATGTTTCAGGGCACTAACTAAGGAGGATCGACCGTACCCTTAGCTGTACAACCCGACTACCCTATTGTACAGGTGAGTAATCTCTCCGAGTGCTGTTCTTGGTGTACTGTAGTAGCAAGACGGCCGACGGTTTATCTATGGCGAGGTTTCAAAGGAGCTAGGGGGGCTTCCGATATACCCAGAGGGTACTTGAAAGATAGTCTGTGCGCGGTTCTGTCTAATGCGCTACTACTCGAAGGGGTACCCACAGGGGTTACAAGGGAGTCCAACAAGCGTGACCACCTCTTGTATTTCCTGCGTGCATGCCTCCCCAAATCCGCAGGTTTATGCGCTCAACGACAGATCCCGTGGTTTAAAGACGCCGGAACACGTCTCTAGCCAAAACAAAATTTCCTAAAAATGGAGATCCCACCGGCCCTGGAAAGCGCTCTGATACCACTTGTTATGCTCTTAACCTGCAAGACGATACCAGAATACCAAATATGCGAAGAAATATACCCAGAACATAGAACAATGAGAAATAACAGCAAGTATTTTATTATTCAGAAAGCAATGTTCACTTGCCTCTTTGAGGGGTCAACCTCCTATAGAGCCGAGCTCGATTACAAAATAAGACATGATGCTCCTCGCAGGGAGTCTCTGTCCTTTATATATGATTCGTACTTGCAATACCATGGAGAAATACCATGGTTCTTATTAATACCACCTATCTAATACCATGGCCCATTTGCAACTAACTGTGGTTCTGTCATTAAATGCGGGTTAACCACTTACAATTATTAATATGGGCTTTATTGACTCTTTACTTAACTATAACTATGACTCGATCCTACTACATAAATAAGGGGGTTAGGGTGGGACCCTAACATTTCTGGAGTGGCTGGAGTGAATCGCTTCTTGGACAAGAAGGATTGAGTGTGATATTTGCATATTGGCCATGAAACCACCTTGATTTTTTGATATGAGCATTGACAACAAAGGCTTAAGGCGAGCTGCTAGGATTTTGGTAAAGATTTTATATAAGGAGTTGCAGAGGGATATGGGTCGAAAATGGGAAAAGTTGGCAGGATGATTCTCTTTGGGAATGAGGGATAGATGGGTTGAATTTGTATAGCCTCCTATTCTTATTTTCCTCTGAATCCATTTTACCAATTTGATGAAGTCTTTTTTAACAGTTTCGCAATGCGCTCTATAGAAGAAAATTGGGAAGTCGTCTGGTCCTGGAGCTTTTTCTGGCTGGAGGGCCCAGATGGCTCCTTTGATTTCTTCTTCCTCTATCTCTCTGTTAAGACTTTCATTTATATCAGTAGTGATTTTATTTGGCAGATGTTGTAAAAGATCTGCATAATCTTCTTCTTCTCCTTCTTCAGTTAGCAGTTCTTTATAGTGGTCTGAAGCTGCTTGTTTGATGGCTGCTTGACTGATTTGCTGATTACCTTTACTATCTATAATTGATGTTATGTTATTCCTGATTTTCCGAACAGTGGCTTGCTTGTGAAAAAAAGTCGTATTTCTATCCCCGCCCTTCAACCATAGTTGTCTTGATTTAATCCGCCATTTCCATTCCTCTTCTCTTATGATGTTGTAAAGCTGGTTGTAGAGGTTTTCCTCCTAATTTTTTCTGCCTATTGGTATTCTCGATTTTGTATTGTATTTTGGAGTTCTTCTAGCTGAGCTTTTGTCTCTCTTTTCTTTATTTCTAGCTCTTTGTAATGGGTTTTTGCCCAGTCCTTTAGAGCATGTTTGACATTTTTGAGTTTACTCTCCCAAATGAAACTTGGAGAACCTTCCACGTGTTGTCTCCAGATTTATTGAACGAGCTCTTTAGCTGCTGCATTATCATTCCAAAGGGGACTGTATTTGAAGGGGATGGGTCCCAGGGGGTAGTGAGATTCAAGAGTCAATGTGATAGGGTAATGGTCTGAGGCTGCAAAGGGTAAAATGGAGGCATAAACAACAGAGAAAGTGGATAGAAGGGTAACATTCACCAGTATTTGATCTAGTCTTTCGATGATATTGTTTCTCCCTAGCCATCGATTATTCTAGGTGTATTTGCAGTTCTTTGGTATTATATCTATAAGATCACCTTGCTGCATTATATTTTCCAGTTGGTTTCTTGATGGGTCTGGGGAGAAGCTGCCTCCTCGTTTTTAATTAGAATGCAAGATGAGGTTAAAGTATCCCCCCAAAATGATGTTGCTGCTGTCTTATTCCTCTATATTTGTGCTGAGTGAACCCCAGCACTGCTCCTTATTTCTGTAATGATTCAGTACATAGACATTGTAAATAACTAGCTGTTGGCTATTTGAATTGTTCTTCAAGACAGTTTTTACCCAATGCTGGTGTACTGTTTCTGCTGTGTTGCTCTAGTTAGTTTGTTTCCAGAGCATGGTAATTCCCCCAAAGGCTCCTCTAGATTCACAAATACATCCTTTATACTGCTTGTGTTGTGCTATTATTCTGTTCATTTCTAGTTGTCCCTGCTTTGCTTCTTGGACTAATACAAAATCTCGCTTCTCTTGATTAATTAGGTCTCTAAGGGCATTTACTTTGGAGGAATGCCCTAGTCCCCTACTATTCCATGAGAGGACTTTCATCATTTCAAATGAGACTTGCAAGGAGTTGCTCTCCCTTCCTGGTCCTTGTTTATTAAATCCTTGTCTATTTGTCCTAAAATATAAGAGCCTATGGAGTTCTGTATTCCCATTGCTATATCTTTCTGAGCATTTTCATCCCTGTGCTATTTTGCTGACTTCCTTCCAAGATTCTTTTGGTTGTCAAGAGTAGTACCATGTTCCTTGGAGTTACTTCTGGTGATTCTAAGAGGGGGAGGGTCAGGAGGGAAAGAGGAGGTGATGATCAAAGGGAGAGGGGATTCTGAAGGATCGGATCGAATCACAGGAGTAGGAGTTTCTTCAGGAGGGGAGAGGATGTGGAAGGGGTTGGAAGAAGGAGGGGATGGAGGAGGGTCATGATGGCGATCAGGGTTAAGAGAGGGAAGGGCTGAAGAGAGAGGGGGAAAGGGAGGAGCACAAGAAGGACCTGCTTCAGGTTTTGGTTTGGGGTTAGGGCCAGCTTTTTTTTTTAAATGTTTCCCATTGCTCTTCTTGTGGAGTGTTTTCTACATAAAGATATTTAGTACAACGATTAGCAAAGTGGCCATATTCATGACATACCTTGCACTTGAAGGGAATCTGCTCGTAATCCAGTTGCTGAATGTGAGTCCAATCATCTACCTTGAGTTTGATGGCTTCTGGCAGTCCTTTGCCCAAATCAACTTCTACACAAATGCGGGCACAAGCCTGCATATTGTCCTTAGGTTCACTTCGATCAATGTATTTTCCTACAGCATTTCCAATAGCACGAACTGATTCGTCCCCCCAGCACTGAAGGGGAAGGTGAGGAAGCCGGACCCAAACAGGAACAACACTGGGAATGTCCAACTATGGATCAAAGTCCAGAGTCCATTTGTTGAGATATAATCCCCTTGAATCCATAAAATAGGGCCCATTTCGGAAGATCAAATCCTTATCGTCTTTTGTTTCAAAATGGAAAGTGAAATATCCTTTCCCACAAAATCTAATGGAGGTTTTTCCTTGAGTTTTATCTGACCAGTTCCTTTCCACCCATCTCTGCACTGTTTTTGGAGATGGCAATAGCCCAGTGAATTGCCCAATGAGTCCTCTTTCTGCTAAGGCAAGGGCAACCATACGAGGTAAAGTTGGAGGTAAGTTAACTTCCTGCAAGCCATCAAGTTTTTTCATGAATTTGGAGACTGTAGGGAGAGGTCTTTGAGGCGGTAAAGATCTGACCAAAGCAGAGAAAGCCTGCTGAAGAGCGGCCTCCTCCGATGGAGCCTTCGGAGGGGCCATGCCGAGGGGCCGAGGCCGAGGCAGAAAATGTAGACAGAAGACCTGGTAGGGGCGCGCACACGGGAGCTCAATCCATATCCATATGCAAGTTACTGAAGAAATATTGTCTCATATTAACATGTTGATAATGCATTAAAACGCAAATTCACATATATGACTAGTGTCAATATGGCCAACATATAGTAACATGTTCAATTATGAGTGAGACATAAAGGTTATGGGTAATGTTGTTAGTATGTCAACAATCATGTTATAACTATAATAAGAAGAAAAGAGAGCAATAATACATATATGCTTAAGTGTGTTAGGAAACGGAAGCACACTTTATGTTAATAGAAATAATAACATATAAAATACAAAACACTAATATAATATGTATTACTAAGTGTTAAATGGACTTAAAAGTTATATATTTGTGTTCAAACGAAGAATTCAAGAGTGTTAATAATAGCTTAGGTTAGAATTTAATATACCATCCTTTGAAGTTCAAGGAATTAAGATTCCTTGGTACAACATACAGATATACTAAGTAATTTATTAATGAATAAAGGTTTGGAGAATACAAATAAAAGGATGATGGAAAAATGAGAAACAAAATATAATTTTAGAGGAAAAGATTTTATGAATAGGTAACAAGTTAATATTGTGAAACTTTTACTACATATCTTTTTTTTGTAAGCTACAGCAGGATCTTTTCTATTATATACATCTAAAATAAAATATGTACAGTCGCTGGTGACCTCAACCTGCCCCGAAGGGAAATCGGGTCTGTTGGTCACCAAAGTCTGAGAATGTCAACTTATAATCTATGCGAATGCAGAAACATGTTTAAACCATAAGCATCACCCTATCAACAAACTATTTCTATATACCTATCAGCTATTACAGGTCAAAAACTTGCCCACAAAACTGATTCTCTTAGGCCTAGCTGAGAATTCATTTGAAAACAGAGCAAAACAAATCAATCTACCATGAGTTCCTGTTTGATCTCCTCCTCGCGCTGCGCGGTGGTTATCTCTTTCAGCATGATTCGGATTTCCTCTAGTCTGTTGTCCTGCTTCAGGAGCGTGATCTGCAGGTTATTCATTTCCTTTTTCAAGTTCGGGAATCCTTGAGCTATCTCCGTCATCTCCTCGGCGACCTGTTCCATGGCTTTTGCTAATAGATGCTTCACAACCCAATAAACATGCAATGCCTGCTTATACAGCGATAAGCGTCCCCTTGTGTTCCCAGGGTCCGGAATAAGAAAGCTCCATTCCTCCATTTCTGGATCAGAGGCCTCCTCCAGAACTTTATTTTCCAAGTCATCAATAATCCTTCTTATCTCCGCGTTGGTCCCTTCGTAGTACGCTCGTTCTGCTTCCTGAGCTATCTGTTCCGTGGTTCGACGCCCTCTTTTCTGTTGATTTGGAGGCGGTGTCTCAGTTTCATAGCGTTCAGCTTGCCAAATTCTCCCACGACCCCTGCGCCTTCTGCCCTTACCTCTTCTGGATGGTCTTCCTCTGGTGTTACCCCGACTTCCTTGACCAACCTCGAAAGTCCCCTTCATCATGCATTCTTCCTTCCCGGTCTCCAGTTCTCCTTCCCTGCTATTTCCTTCTTCTTCTGTTAGCTTCTGCTCCATCCTCTTATTCCTAACCTCTCCTTCCTTGGACAACTAATGTTTTTTAATCTCCTGCAAAATTTCTTTCTCCTCAGTCTGCTGCTCATCATTCTTTCTCGCGTTCCAAACTTCCTGCTTGTTCTTCCCCTGCTCCATCCGTCTACCATCTTCTCCAATGTTTCCACTTTCCTTCCTTCCTCCCTCCACCATAGCCTCCTGCCCCCTTTTGAGACGGTAACCAGGGTTTCTTTGCCAAATAACTTCAACCTTCGCCACCTTTCTAATCCAGTTTATCATTTGTCTTACCTTCTCCTGCTCTTGTTGATTTATCGCCACCTATCCTGCCATCCACCAACTGAGCGCCACCGTTCTTCTCCCCTGCCTTCTCCATTATTCTCTCGGTTCCTTGTCTCGGGTTTCGGCCTTTCCTGCATGCCATCGCTGCATCCCTTGATATGATTACCCTGAGATGTGGCTTGTGCTGCTGCACACTACCCACCATCATTTCTCTCTGCAGTTCCCTTTTCCCCACCCCGATCGAGGTGAAACTTTTACTACATATCATAATAAAAGTGTAATTATATAATTGATTAAACTATGGTATTTGAAACAATTAGTTATATCTTTAAAAAACAATTGTATTATAGGAGGTTCATTACAAGTGGTATTAGAGCCATAGGTTACATCATTGTGCCTTTCATGGTTCTTAAATTGAAACACCTTTTTTTTTTAATGTGATGATCAGATAATCAAGGAACTGTCGGGGAAAGTTGAAGAATGGTTGAAGAAAACAATGGGAGGACTTCTATAGGGTCACCTAAGGGTGGTGAGAAACCTGAGATTGAAATTAGAATAATGGAAGGAGGAATTGGTAATACAACAAATCAAGAATTTGAAATCCCACAAGTAATGTGTAGTTTGAAGGCAAATCTAGATAATATAAAGGCTAATCAAGAAAAAATGTCCAAAGCTAAGGATTAGCAAGAGGAGATTGATGGTTACTTACTGAGGAAGTTGGAAGAGAATAGAGCCAATAGGAGAACGCGAGAAACTCATAAGAAGATATCTATGAGTGAATCCAATGATACTGTTGATTCCATAACTTCTAGTGAAGGCAAGACCCATGAGTTTGATGAAGGAAAAGAACAGAAATATGAAAACGGTACTTCTATGTCCAAGAAGAAAAAGCACTACATCTCAGTTGCAAGGAGAATTAAAAAAGATCAAACCTCCAAATTTTGATGGAGAATCTAAATAGGGAGTAGAAGCATGGCTTCTAAATATGTCAAAATATTTCGAGGTCTATAATTATCCAAATAATTTGAAGGCCATATTGGCTACATACTAGTTAACTGGTAAAGAAACCTTATGGTGGGAGGAAAATAAAGCCATAAAGAGGATCAAGAGCAAAAATCTAACATGGAAACTCTTTAAAAAGGAATTTAAAAAGAAATATTTAATAAAAATATATTTTGATGAAAAGGCTAGAGAGTTCCATGAGTTAAGGCTAGGACAATCCACCATGGATGAATTTGTAAATAAGTTTATGTGTTTTTTGAGATATGTAATATATTTGAAAAAAGAAGAAAAAACCAAAATACAAAGGTTCATTAGCTGTTTGTCTTTTTCATATAGAAAAAGGATTGAATTTGACAATCCAAAAACCATGGATGAGACTATAAGAAAGACAAAATTGTGTTTTAGCAATAACTAAAAGAAAGGTGATAACTCTAAGGGTTGGATGGCCAAGAAACATGAGAAGTTTAGTACTAAGAAAAAAGGGTTTAAGAAACTTGCCTTTTCTAACACCTTTAAAAACAATCAAGGAGGGAATTACAACAGAAGTGTAAATCAACAAAAAATCTAAGATGAAAAGGTGGACAAGGGGTAGGAGTAGGAAATAGGAACTTTGGAGAATCAATGAGACTACCAATCAAGTGTTGTGGTTGCAATGAGAACCATTTAAGGAGAGGCTATCCATAAAACCCAGTGAATAGAAGAGAAATAGTAAATAACTTGTAAGAGGCCTCTACAATCAATGATATTGCATGCAATGTTCCAAGGATTAGTGCGACATTGGATGTAAGACAATTAAACCACCAGTCCACTATGGTGGAAGTTCAAGGTAAAATTTATGATAATTTTTTTTCATTATTAATAGACCCTAGAACTACTCTAAGTTACATTTCCATCGCTGCAATTGAAAAGTGTGGACTTAAAAAGGAAAAACATAATAAGTCCTGGTTAGTATAATTGGCCACAAGAACAAAAAGGAAAGTTACAAAAAATAAGCAAAGATTGTTTATTAAATCTAAATGGAATGAACACTAATTTAAATATGAAGATTTTACCTTTGGGGTTATATGATGTTCTTGTTGGGATGTATTGGTTGGAACCACACATAGTGATTCTAAATTCCTTAGAAAAGTATTTTCCCTGCGTTAGTGATGAAGGGGAAATATGTATAGTCAATGGAGTGCCAAGAGCTATTTTTGTAAGGTAATTTTATGCCTTCCAACTAGAGAAATGTGCAGGTAAAGGTTGTGAAATGTTTGTAGTTTAGATTGAAAACTTATCTAGTAGTAAATAGAAACCATCTCTATAAGACTACCCTATTTTGGAGTGATATAGAGATGTTTTTCCTGAAGATAAACTAAGACTTCCTCCCAGGAGAGATATAGATTTCACCATTGATCTCATTCCTGGAGCAGTTCTGATATCCAAAGCTCCATATAGAATGAGTATCCCTGAGCTAATGGAGTTAAAAATTCAGTTGCAAGAGTTGCTAGATAAGAAATACATAAGACATAGTGTATCTCCTTGGGGTGCACCAATTTTATTCGTTAAGAAGAAACATGGGACTCTAAGGCTTTGTATAGATTACAAACATCTCAATAAAATGACCATAAAAAAACAAATATCCTTTGCCTGAGATTGATGACTTATTTGATCAAGTCCAAGAAGCTTCAATCTTTTCAAAAATTAATCTAAAATCTCAATATCATCGAATTAGGATCAAAGATGAAGATATTCACAAAACATCATTTAGGACAAGATATGGACACTATAACTTTGTAGTGCTTCCATTTGGACTCACTAATGCACCAACCACTTTTATGTGCCTAATGAATAGTGTGCTTAATCCTTTTCTTGACAAATTTTTCATTGTGTTTATAGATGATATTCTGGTTTATTAAAAAAGTAAAGAAGAACATAATCAATACCTATAGGTTGTTCTTCAAACACATAGAGAGAATGAGTTGTATACCAAGTTTAGAAAATGCTCATTTTACCAAAGACAATTCAATATTTGGGACATGTAGTGTCTGAAGAAGGAATTGATGTGGATCCAAAAAAGATTAGAGTTATTACCAAGCGTCCAATACCTAAATATGTAGCTAATGTCGGGCCATTTATGGGAATTACATGTATTACAAAAGATTCATAGAAGGTTTCTCTAAATTGGCTTATCCAATTACTCCCTTACAAAAGAAGGGGACAAAATTTGAATGGAGTCAGAAGTGTGAGGATAGTTTTGAGAAATTAAAGCAACTATTAACTATTGCTCCAATCCTGAAATTAGTTGACCCCAATAAAGATTTTTTTGTATGTACAAATGCTTGTAAAGAAGGATTAGGAGGTGTTTTGATGCAAGAAGGCCATGCAATCAACTATGAATCTAGGAAGCTAAAGGATCACGAAAAGAACAATGCCACACATGACTTAGAACTAGCAGCAATCATACATGCTCTAAAAATGTGGAGACTCTATCTTATAGGAAGACGATTTCGGCTAAAGACAGACAATGTTAGCCTCAAATACATTTTTGACTAGCCAAATCTAAATGTTAGGCAAGCTAGATGGTTGGCATTCGTTAGCAAATACAATTTTGAAGTCATACACATTAAAGGAAAAGAAAAAAAAATGTTGATGCCTTAAGAATAAAACTAAATCATATTTGTGTCATTTCAACAACCAGTTGGCAGACAAACTTGATGGAAAATATTAAAACAATAGTTGAATTTGATGAATAATACATGCAAATTAAAAGAAAAATACAGAAAACTGAACTTCTAGGTGAAGAGGCACTGATTTTTCAGTAAATAATTAGGATTTTCTATTATACAAAGACATAATTTACTTGCCTAACGATCCTGAACTAAAAATATTTGTTTTAGATGAATTGCATAAGAAACCAACAACTGGCCATCCTGGGTATCAAAAACTGATAACTGTGTTGAGGAAATATTTTTATTGGCCTAACATGAAAACAAAGACAACAAATTATGTGGCTAAGTGCTTAGAGTGTCAACAAGTGAAGGCTTCCCATCAACACCCAACATGATTATTGCAACCTTTTCCCATTCCAGAATGGAAATGGGAAACAATATCCATGGATTTCATTACTGGATTGCCAAGGACTAGGAGACAACATGACTCTATCATGGTAGTGGTAGATAAACTCAACAAAGCTACACATTTTATTCCTGTTAAATCCACCTTTAAGGCTATTAACATAGCATAAATATTCATGAAGGAGATATTTAGACTCCATGGTATGCCCAAAACTGTGATTTTAGACCATGATGCCAAATTCACTTCTAAATTTTGGAAGGGATTATTTGAAGGTATTGGGACAAAGTTAAATTTTAGCACATCCTACCATCCTCAAATCGATGGTTAAACATAAAGAACCAATCAAATCTTAGAAGATATGTTAATAATGTATGTTATGGATAAGCCAACTAAGTGGGAAGACTAACTCCACTTAGTTGAGTTTGACTGTAATAATGGATATCAAACTTCTTTGAAAATGAAACTTTTGAGGTATTGTATGGCAGAAGATGTAAAGTACCTCTAGGTTGGGACCATCCTAAAGATCAGTTAGTATTGGGATTGAATCTTTTAAAGGATATGGAAGAAGTGGTTATACATGATAAGCAAAATTTGAAAACAACCTAAGATCAACAAAAAAGTTACGCAGATTTGAAAAGAGTTAAGAAAGAATTCAATATGGGAGATCATGTATACTTGAAAGTGAAACTAATGAAAGATATAGTTAGACTTGGAAATTGTGCCAAGTTACCACCTAGATATTGTGGACCTTTTGAAGTACTAGCCAGAGTTGGACAAGTTACTTATCAACTCGCCCTTCCAACAAGCATAAAAGTTTATAATGTATTCCATGTATCTTTGTTAAAGAAATATGTACATGATTCAACTCATATAATTGATTGGAATGTCGTACAGGTGGAACCAAAGGGAGAGTTTCTGGTATAACCACTACATATTCTAGACCGAAGGGTAGTCATGCTTTGGAATAGAGACATAGCTCAAGCGAAAGTTCAATGGAAACATTTTAGCCCATAAGAGGAAACTTAGGAATTGGAGGATGCTTTTAAAGAAGCATGTCCATCTTTGTTTTAACAAGTTGGAATGAATTCCAAAGTTTATGTGTCGACATTGGGATAGTGTCAAATTCAAGCGGGGGATGTGATATCCCCTAACTTGAGTATGTTATTGTGAAATTGTAATTATGGTTAAGTATGACTGTGTTTTTATCTTAGAAGACTGATGTGAAAATACTTTATCAGTGTGATAAACTGATAAAAAATGAATGTAAATTCTGTATTTATTTTGCTGTTAATAAAAATAAGGAGCTTGGAATTAATATAGAAGTTGCATTTAACTATATGAGAAGGTTTGAAATTAATGTTGATTATTAATTACCCTTTTATTAAGTGCTAGGCATATGATCTGAATGATTGGATTAATTGTGAACCATGGATATGATTGATCAATAACTTCCCCAGAAGACGGGGAGTTGTCTTTGGAAGTGGGAAGTAGAGCTCAATAAATCAACTAGTAACTACTTGCCACATGGGGAGTGAGGTGGAAGTAGTTACTGGCTACCAAATGATTAGTAGATCATAATTATCTTTTGTCTTCTTGCTAGAAGAGGAGTGCACATGAGAAAAACTATAGAAGGCAAGAAAAGGACAAAACGAGGGAAAAAATGATTAATTTGCAGACTTGTGCTCAAGGAATACTTGAGAGGCGAAGTATCATTGGTTGGGTGGATTTGGTGAGCTCTTGCATTAGTTCCATGTTTAGAAAGCTTCAAGTCGGTATTCTGAATTGTGAACTTGAGAATTTTTGTGTAAGCGCAAATATTGTTTAGAATTTAGTGTTTGTTTCTTTGTGAATATCAGAATAATAAGGAAATTAGTATGAATAATGTTAGTGAAAATATATAGAATTCATTATTTTCAGTACATTGATAGTAAAACCGTATATGTGAATTTTTATTTACTAAAAATGATTATAATTTCCTAAAAAGAAGTTTTCCTTTTTGTATTAAGATATTGTGAAATCTTGCATGCCAATTAATGAACATGGTAATGACATTTAAGAGTTTATACTACTTGTTGGAATAATGGAAAACATGCTATTTTTCTTCAATACATATTTGCATAATAAGCTATGCTAGTAACTCAGAGACTACTAAAATAGAGTTGGAAAATTCATAAAGCAAAACTGAATGGTTGAGGTATGTTTAGTATATAAAAACAATGCTACAAGTATAGGGGTTGAATTGCTTTAGAATATCCTAGATATACATATGTGTGTGTGTGTCTAGTCATGGAATCTATAGGTTCTTTGAACGATTTGTAAGATTATAATAAGGAGAATTATATATAAGAAATATAACTTATTAGAGTAAGTGTAAGACATTGTGGACAAAGGTCGTGAAAAGTGTAACACCCTCCTTCCACATTTACCCAAGCAAACTAGTTCATCAGAGTAAACATGTGACAAAGAGTTATTATGATATGATTCAACTCTCCAAGTAGATTTAAGGAAGTGGAATCGAAAAAACAAAACCAAAATGACCTTCCTCAGGAGCTACAGAACCTTCAGGAGCCAACCAACCCCTCCAGGTGCCCAACCCCCTAGAGAACTTGATGTTTTGCTAAACTAGACCCCTAGTCACTCTCATGACAAGCCTTACATGTGATTGAGACCCTCTAGTCAGTCCCATAGCAAGGCATCCATGCGAATGTGGCCTTCTTCAGACAATTTTGTGCCAACAAACCCAAATTCTAAGACACTTTTTCAGGGCTAGGACTCAGGCCTATGCCTAGAACTTCATGAAACTTCAAGAAATGATAAATAACATGATGACAAGGCCTCTAAAGAAAAACTTGAACAAGCACCTGACCTAACAAGGCCTAGCCATGACAGAGATTCCGTTAAACACAACACGGACATGTAATCTACATGTCATAACAACAAATCTGAACATAAGAGTCTCATACTTATCTGAGAATCGTCAAGAAGGTTTAATGCCTCTCACAATAGTTGTATTATCATCTATTGGGTCATACATTCATTAACATTTCATTTACGAAACAAAACAAGATGAGAGGCATAACTCAAGTTTGTCATAAACCATGCTTATAACCAAAAAAATAATAACAATAGAATAACCATTATAACCACATAATAACAAAACATTTACACATAATACACAAGGGGGAAAGAGATTTTATTAACATATGCAAAAAGCAACTAGGTCAAGGACTTCCACGTACCACCTGACCATAGATTAGGCTAAACCAAACCTTTTCTTTAGCCAATCACCCTCGTGTCATATTCCAAGCATGAATGTCATACATTCAACAAAACAAACAGGGCTTCCTTAGGCTTTACCGCAATCCACCAAGGGATTCCTAGGCCCAAGCCATCATCTATACAACCAGGATTTACCACAATCCCGCAAAAGGATTCCTAGGCCCAAACAAGAAACATACACTACCAGGCTTTACCGCAATCCCACCATATACTGGTTCAGGGATCACTAGGCCTATACAAGCATGGATGCCTTCGGATATCTCCACCTAAACCATGAGGAATTTGTCCATCTCCACCCTCTTTGCTTTAGCGTATATCCTGTCATTCACCGACCGAGGATTCCTAGGCACAATGAGGGCATACACAATTACACTTTACAACAATCCCACCTTCACCAATCCAGGGATTCCTAGACCTTGTGTTTCTCCCTGAGACCACCCCACTTAGTTTCGAAACCATCTAACAATCTAGCTCAACCAAATTAGAGAAACCCTATCACACCATGGCTATCAAAAATTGGCAAGTCAAGGCTAAAAACCATTGTCACGCCTGACAAAACCCTTTTCAATGACAATAATAGAACCAAAGACACACATGCATGTACCATGCATGTAAAACTAGCAAGGAAATCATAAATCCAACTCGATACCTACAAGTAATCTTGTTATAGATGTTTGATCCCGCTCCTCCTTTCTTGATCTTTGCTTCCCTTTGCCTTCTTTGTCCTTCCTTTGCTTTCCATGCTCCAATGCTAGAGTGCTCCAAGAATGCTATAAGTGTGCAAGAGGATGAGAGAGTAGATAATAATATAAGATAATTATATTTATGTCCAACTAATATCCACAAAGTAGGTCAAAGGGACTGTTGAGTACAATGATGTCCATAAAATGTGGGAGAACCAAACGGTCTCCTATAAAAAATATAATGCATGAATATAAAAGGTACAATGCAGGAACATAAAAGATACAGTGTATAGAATTCCTTGACGAAGAAGATCCAAGGGCTAATGGTCTGAGGATCAGACCCATCTCTCCTAAAATCTGAGGCTGACTAAAGAGCACTGAAAAAAATTTCTACAAAGTTTGTTGGCTTGATGAAGGATTAGTGGGAGGTGCAGACTGTCCACTAACTTGTTGTCTGGGGGAGTTTGTGCATTGTTGAGGTTTGGAGGACCTAGTCCATCTCCCAGGGATGGATTTGAGACGGTTTAGTTGCTGAGGTCTTGTGTGGCGGGGTGAGATCCCACGGATCCTCACTGGTCAGAGTCTGGATATAAAATGATATCAATCGTTCTCTTTGTGCCTATGTTTGAAGGTAGTACCATGAAAAATGTCGTGATCCTTTATGTGGGGTCTAACCTGATGGAAGGCTAAATAATATTTGTTTAGAACCTGAGATCCTCCTTCATATATAGGGCCAAACATCTTTGATCAGGATACCTGAAAAAGTCTGCAAGGGTTCGAGAGTCTCTGAACAAGCAATGGAACCTTCCTCTAATCTCGTAGTAGATAGGGCATCCAAAAATGAAGTGCACCTCGGTCTTTAATTCCTGTAAATGACATACCTGGCAGATTTTGTTTGGTTTATCAATCTAGTGGTCCATCTCTACTTGAAGCCTATGAGAACCTATTTTGAACTAGCCTAGAGGAATGCAAAGAGCATGCATCGAGTGGTGAAACATATACTAGGGGTCGAATAATGAGCCCGTCTCTCAAATCCAAGAAGTTCTCAACGTAGAAGGCCATATTTGGGTGCAACCCTCTCGGAGGATTGACCCAGGTGACGTGGAAAAACTACCTGTAGATGTCCTCCCTGATGATCTTGTTAAACTCTTGCCTAGTAGGTAGAAGGTGACTAGGAGAATCCAAGGAATATTGAAAAGGAGGGAGACGATCTAATTGAATGCCCATTGACTCTAAGAGATCTGAAACTCTTGTAAACCAACATCTAGCTCGGTCCGAGGGAGTACAACGAGCAATAGTCTTAGAAGAGCAATATGCCAAGTGAGGGTAAAAATCCCTACTCTTTATCGAGTCTGCAAATCCCCAAACACGATGCAAGAATGAGACCAAGCTGAAGACTGTCTCAAGCCAAAAGGGCCGAGCTCCAAACTCTCCAAGGATGATGTGCTGAGGTGTTGTTTGTTTGCATCTAATGATGTAGTGGAGAAGAAGAGTCTCGACTCTCTCAACTGAAGCCCAATCTGACTCAAGTAAAGATGATCCCCAAATCTCTTAGCCATATAGAATAGTGGGATGGATCAAGGTGTCCATGAGGCTCATCTTGGATGAGATGTCCTGGAAGTGATGTTAAAATCACTGTCTCTTGAGAAGGGCTAAGGATCCATATCCTTTGTTGATCCAAGGTTGAAGCACTAGTCGCAAATTGAAGCGGGGACCTGAGAATTTCATCCCAAAATACGTATATGTGCTAGTGATCTCAACCTCCTCCCCTCTGAATAGGAAGTGAAGGCCTGGAGTTTTCTTCACCCCATTGAAGATCATAACCTTGGTTTTACCTAGGTTGACCATCAACTATTGAAGATCGCAAAACAGAGCTAAGGCATCCAGCCGTTGTTGTAATCCTTCTAGAGATGAGGAGAGGATGACCACGTCATCAGCAAAGAATAGAATGGATATCATGACTTGGTGAAGAAGGCGGCCATGAGTGTCCTGGATATGCTCGTGTAGAAAAGCCTCCAACTCATCAATATAGATCCGAAACAAGGTAGGGGACAATGGAAAACCCTCTTTAACCACAATAGTGCTTCAGATGAAATCAAACATCCCGTGAACCATGCGAAGAAGACCAAGGATGGACTCATATAGGCACGTAATAGCTGTTAACATGGTCTCTGAGATTCCAATATCTTTGAGTCTCTGGAGTAAGGCTTCCCGTGAGACAGAGTCAAAAGCTTTTCGAAAATCTACTAAACAATAGTAGACTTTCGAAGAGCAATATCATGCCTCTTCAATCACGATGTGGAGGGTGAAGATGTGGTCAATGGTATGATGAGGTGGTTGAAAAAATACCTGTCCCCTAGCTCTAAGTTGTCTCTACTAAAGGTCACTACAGAGATTCCTATGTAGAATAGTAGCATACAACTTCAAGAACGTGTGGCCCACTATGATCGTTATGTAGTTATTAGGATTTGAGTTGGAGCCTGATTTGTGGATCAGATGGATGATGTGGTGTGACTACGCTGGTGAAAAACCTTCACAGACTACATGGTTAAAGAGATCAACTAAGTAACTAACCAAAGCACGGAAATTGTGTTTAAAGAACTCTGCTTAGTAGCCTTCCTCATCGGTTGCTTTGCTGTTGTTCATCACCCAAATGGCCTCTCTAATATCTTTGTTTGAGAATAGGTAATAGGAAGGGGGTGGGGAGGTAACATGAACTTGGCCTTGCCTCGGAATATCATAAAGGTTGGAAGTGTGAGAGAACATGGATGTAGGGTTGAGGTCAGATGGAAGAGGGGAGCGTCCTGGAAGGATGGTATGCCAGAATTGTTTAGGGGAGTGGGCAAGGAGAGTAAAAAGTTACTTTTTTTCATGAGAGACAAAGAGTCATTTCTTGTGAATAAGGAGATGGTGGTAAGAATATTTGAGGTCAGGGTAGAAGGGTTGAGAGTGGGTGAAAGCATATCAAATTTATCTATGTAGAGTATTGCATTCGTCATCGTACTATTTGTTCATGGGGTAAGATCCAACTTTTTGGGAGGTGGAAGTGGAATGAGCGGAGTGAGAGAAGGATTTGAGTGCTGCTTCCCAAATGGCAGATGAAAGACATGTGTATTTAGTGGAAGTAGAATTGAGTAAGGAGAACTGGGTCTCTAATGGGAGCATCTTGCATAGGGTATGGAACAAGATGTCAGGGTTGCCTTCGCCAAATAGAAAGGTGGTTCAAAAAAGGGCCCCGAGGGAAAGGATGGGGTGGAAGGGGAGTGCCAAACCAGAGAGAGAAGGAAATAAGTGCATGATCAACAAGGGGGATGGGGGACACTGAGAGATGGCAAATAAAAGGGAGCAATTCTTGGCTAGCGAGGACATAATCAACTACACTCGCACACCCACCATATGGCCGACACATGAAAAAATGAGAGTCTGGGAAACAGGGAAGACCATTTAGATTCTCCCAATTGCAATAATGGCTTACCTTAAACTATTGTGGGCCCCAAAGCATCATCTAACATCCGGTGAAGCCCAACTAAATCTAGATCTATCCCCTGGGTACAAAACACATCCTCTGATCGATCATGGAGAGGGATCTAGAGATCTCTAGTACGCGCATTGAATTCACCTAGGAGGATGACTTCCCCAACAATAGAGTATTGGGTGATGTCAGTGTACAAGTCTATAAACGGGTCCTCATTTGATCCATTATGGATGGGAAATGGTGAAGAGGCTGGGGGAAGTAACAGACTGAAATGTAGATGTCCCTCGGATGAGAGACTCCAACGCTAATATGAATCCACATAAACCTAGAAAACTCATCTTCGACTACCATAGATACCCTATTCCGGAGTGAGTCACTAGCCAAACAAGCAACTCCACCTGATCCTCTGACCCCTCCTAAGCTCCTCATCTCCTGCATGCAAACTAAGAACCAATGGTAACCTGTGATATCTGGGATAGGTCGAACAGGGCTTGCATGAGTCTCGGTCATGAAGAGGATTTTCGTTGATTCAAGAGCGTCATACAAAAGTCTCGACGATGACCAGAAAGATCCATTGCCATTCCAACAACAAATAGATATTCTTGTACCCTGTCGTCTCCCCAAGTGGGCCCATCATTTGGAACCTCTAGTTCGAGGTTCCCACCCAGGTGGGAAGGAGTCCCGAATGACTGCCCAAAGATTCCTGATAACTGCCCATTTCCCTGCCTGTCGTGCTGCCATAACTTGTTCTCTGGATTGTTTAAGTTCTGCAACCTGTGCTTGAGTGAGGTCCTCATCCAAGAAAATCTTGTTGGGGAGAGAAAACAACTTCCGCTTAGCCGTGAGGGCGCGAAATTGATCAAATGCTGTCTGAAACATAAGGAAGAGAGTGGAGTCGTAGCCCAACCAGGCTCTGTCTATAGCTATATCAGGGAGGCTAAGGGTATCCTGAAGGAACCTAGCCCCCACTTCCATAGGATCCAGAGAGGAGTGAGGTAAGGGGAGACCTCTCACCTTGAGATTCAATTCTCTCGATCGTCTGGTGTGTTCTTCCACAAGTTTTGCTTGCACCACTTCCTCAATTGCTGCAAGAGGGGTAGGATTTTTATCCTTTGCCCGAACCACTGAACTGACAAAAAGGGTGTGAACTAATCCTCGAAATACTTTTGATTAATGAGGCCTCTATTTTCTTCAATTTCCATTATTTTTCCTTCATTTTCCTCCTCACATGCAACCTATGACCTTTCACCTTTCTTTTCTCCTATTTTCCATTATTTTTATAAACAAAATGCCAATTAATGTCTCTTGCCTTTCCAAAGCCTTTTTCATTGCCTTTGTCAATTTTCCCTTATCCATATTAAACCAAATGAGCACCCACAAGGATGTTTTTTGCAACATTCAACATGGAATAAGTGTTCCATGACCTTGATCTTATTTTGCCTTTGTTAAGTTCATTACATGGATTTTTAACTTGGGACTGTTACAGATCCCTCCCCCTTAGGAGAACACCATCCTCGACGTTCAATGACACCTACAACCAACAAGATTGTTGAAAAGCAAAACATACTGCCCATGGATCTTTATAACTTAGCTCGATGCAGTATTTACACTGAACAACTTGCTGAAAAGAAGACCAACATGACAAACATAAAAACATGACACCCATACCGCTTATTGGAGCTTTATAATACAACTCATGGCGGTATTTACATTCACACACACACACACACACACACACACACATATATATATATCACTTTAACTTACTCGATTGCTCGATTCCAGAGCATGAGCATCTTTCTCAGCAAAGTACACTGAGGTTCCAACTGAAATTCTCCTTCTGGATCCACCTACAATACAGACTAATCAATAATATGATCAACATATTTTACATATCTTTTAAGCAGCGAAACATGGAAAACATCATGGAAAGGCCCACAATACCAAGCTGTCAGCTTCACACATGACCAATCCTCAAGGAGCTCTTCTTGGGCTTGATGTGCAAGTACACATGTTCTCCAACCTGAAACTCCTTAAACAACCTGTGTAGATCTGCATAACTTTTATGCCTTCCCTGTGTTGCTTTATATTATTCTTAATAACCTGCATTTCTTGTTCCATTTTTTCCAACATGTTCGGTCCTATCAACACCCTATTCACTAGATCAATCCAACTAATGGGAGTATTACAACTCCGCCCATACAGTGCCTAAAACAAACTCATCCCCAGTTACTCCTGATACCCATTGTTGTAAGAAAAATCTACTAGTGGAAGATACTTTTCCCACTTTCGCTACTAATGCAGGATGTACATTCTCAACATGTCCTTTAGAATTTTGTTGACCCTCTCTATCTGTCCATTTGTATGCAGATGATAAGTTGCGTTGAAGGCCGACCCTATACCCAAACCTACAAATAACTCTTTCTGGAACCTAGAGGTGAACTTAGCATCCCTGTCTAACATGATCTTCTTCGGAACACCATGCAACCTCACTATCTCCCTAATGAAGACATATGCTACATCATTAGCTAAATAAGTAGACTTCACCGGAATGAAGTGTGCTACCTTTGTCAACCTGTCCACCACAACCATGATAGAATCATGTTGTCTAGATGTCCTTGGCAAACTTGTAATGAAATCCATGGAAACGATCTCCCATTTCCACTTTGGAATTAGAATTGGTTGTAGTAGACCGCCTAGATGTTTACACTATACTTTTACTTGTTGACAATCCAAACATATAGCCACAAAATATGCCACTTCCCTCTTCAAATTTAGGCAATAATAAAACTTCTTCATTGTTGTCAATGTATTATGATATCCTGGGTTCCTTGAATATATTTTAACATGAAATTCCCTCAAGATAAGCTTCTTGAGCTCACTATTGTCCGACACATAGATCTTGTCCCTAAATATGACTAAACCATCTGTTGTAAGACGATAGTCCACATCCTGATCACATGTACCCTGTTGTAACCTGTGCCTAAGCTACATGTACCTGTCATCATGTCATCCTTCCTGTAATATTTGATCCTGTAGATATATCCCATAAGAGCTCATAATTGCTATATGATTCACCTGCACTCTTATGCTAAGAGCATTTGCAACCCTATTTTCCTTTCGCTTAATGTACTCGATCTCGAAATCAAACTCATTGATGGTGGCCAACCATCTAGCTTGCCTAACATTCAGGTTCAGTTGCTCAAACAAGTATCTCAATCCACTGTGATCACTCATCAATACAAATCTTCTGCTAAGAAGATAGTGCCTCCACCTCTTCAAAGAATGGATGATCGGTGACAGCTCAAGATCACATGTAACATAATTCTGCTTGTGCTCTTCCCCATTCTTAGAATATATCTATACACACTTTTGAAGGCATCTATACACAATATGAACTCTTCATCTAGATATGCAATCTTTAGAACTAGAGCATTTGTCAACAACTATTTCAATTACTCAAAACTAGTTGCACATTCCTTTGTCCATTCAAATTTCTTACCTTTCCTTTGCGATGATGTAATGGGATAAGAAATCTGTGAAAAGTTCCTGATGAACCACCTATAATAACTTGATAACACCATAAATGACCTTACCTCATCGACATTTCTAGGATCTACCCATTCCATGGTAGCTCTTATCTTTTCCAGATCCACTGCTATGCCTTCCTTGGAAACAACGTGTCCCAAGTAATGTATCTTTATCTAAAAGAAACTACATTTGTTAAGCTTGGCATATAATTGATTCTCTCTTACAAATCTCAACACTGCTACTCAATGTTCGACATGCTCTTCCCCATTCTTAGAATATATCAATATATCATCAATGAACACAACAACAAACTTGTCCAGATAAGGGCGCATCACACTATTCATCAAGCACATAAAAGTAGTTGGAGCACTAGTCAAACCAAATGGAAGCACAACAAACTCATAATGCCCATACCTAGTCTAGAAAGTAGTCTTGTAGATGTCCTCATCTTTAATGCGTACCTGATGGTATCTAGATCTTAGATCAATCTTTGAGAACACAATTGCTCCCTTCAAATGGTTAAATAAGTCATCAATCCTCGACAAGGATACTTGTTCTTAATGGTTACCTTGTTCAGCTGCCTGTAATTAATGCATAGCCTGAGAGTGCCAACCTTTTCTTTACGAACAACATTGGTGCACCCCAAGGCAATACACTTGGCCTAATGTATCCCTTATCAAGTATTTCCTTTAACTGTAATGTCAACTCTACTAACTCTGGTGTGCTCATCTTGTATGGTGCCTTTGATGTTGGTGTTGCCCCTGGTACCAACTCAATGGAAAATTCCACTTGCCTGTGAGGCAACGACTATGAAATCTCTGCAGGAAATACATCCTGAAACTGTTATAAAATCAAGTACCTTCTCAATACATATGTATCCTCAACATCCTTACCTTTATCACTAGAAATATGCACTGCAAATAACACACACCCTTTCATGCGACTACACTTTGCCTGCATAGTTGTAACCATTATGATTGATGTAGATTCCTTCTTACCCTGCAATGTTCTCTGTTCTCCATTGTCAAACAAGCATTCAATAGCCTTGTCATAACAATCCACATTGGTCCTGTGAAGATATTGTAACACCCTCCTCCCACATTTACCTAAGTTAACCGGTCTGCTGGGGTAAACATGTGACAAGAGGCTACTGCACTATGATTCAACTCCCCATGTACAAGTAAGGAAGTGGAATCAACACAACACAACCAATATGACCTTCTTCACATATCACAAAAGCTACATGATCCAACCAACTCTTCCACATGATCAATCCCCAAGACAACTTGACACTTCACTACCCTAGAGCCTGAGTCGCTCGCATGACATGGGCATGCATGCAACTGGGGCCCTCCAGTTTCTCTCACATCAAGGGCATGCAAGCGACTACGGTGTCTTTCAGCTAGTTCAGAGCTAGCAACCCCAGATTTTGTGCCACTTTTTCAGGCTAGGACTCAGGCCATTGCCTAGAACTTCATGGGATTTCCAAAAATGAAAACTAACATTGAAACAATTATACAAATGAAAACAATTGAACAAGGACTTGACTGGACCCCTACTAGCCATGACAAGCATTTCATCAAACATGTCACAGATATGCATTCTACGGGTCATAACAACTGATCTGAGCATAGGGGTCTTGTACTTATCTGAGAATCGCTAAGAAACATTTATGCCTTATCACATTAGCTGCATTATCGCCTATTAGGTCATATATTCATTGTTTATTCATTTACAAATCAAAACATGATGAGAGACATACATCATCACTGTCATAAAACATGCTCATAACCATCATATAATCAACATAAATAGCAAGGATATAACAACCATAAAAACCACATATAAATGAGTATATTTACCCATCAAATACAAGAGGAAAGAAGCTCTTATTAACATATGCAAAATGCAACTAGGTCTGGGACTTCCATGAACCACTCGACCGTAGGCTAGGTACCAAATCTCTCTAAAACCAGTCACCCCTATGCCATATTCTAAGCATGAATGTGGGATCTCATGGAATAAACTAAACAAAATCGAACCAAGGCTTCCAAAGGCCAAACAACTCAACTCTCAACCAGCGATTCCACCTCACGGTCGGACATCACTAACCATCACCAGATCTGTCTCTAGCCAAGTTGTCTAGGGCTTCAGAGCATTTGTTCCAACCCAACTTCTAGGACTAGTAACTCAACTCACGATTGTTGTCGGGCTCTAGAGCGTTTGTCCAACCAAGTATCCGGGACTAGTAACTCAACCCACAACTGTTGTCGGACTCTAGAGTATTTTTCCAACCAAGGCTCCAGGACTAGTAACTCAACCCACAAAGGGCTCTAGAGCATTTTTCCAACCAAGGCTCCAGGACTAGTAACTTAACCCACCAAGGGCTCTAGAGCATTTGTCCAACCAAGGCTTCCAGGACTAATAACTTAATCGAAGTTGTTATAGGGCTTCCAAAGCATTTGTCTAACCAAGGCTCGAGGACTAGTAACTCAACCCAAGTCGTTACATGGCTTCCATAACATTTTTCAAACCAAGGCTCCAGTAACTAATAACTCAACCCACAGCCAAAGGAATATGAGCACCAACCAGAAAACAAAGATAAAACCCACATCACCATGGCTATCTAGGAAATAGAAAGGCTAGGAAAAACCACTGTCAATCCAAGCAGATCTCCATGCCAATGATAGATCATAACCAAGAAACCACATGCATGTGTAATGCATGCCAAAATTGGCAAGGAAATCATACATGCAACTCTGTACATGCAAGAAAAACTCGTTATAGTTGCTATTCCCGATGTCCTCTTGCACTTTCCTGCTCTTCCTTTGCCTTCTTACTCTAAAACACCAAGTATGCCACACTCCTCCAAGAGTGCTCCAAGAAAACTCTAAGTGTCCAAGAGTATGAGAAAGAGAGAATAGAGAGAGACCTCCAAAAGTAAACTGACAAAAGGTTACCAACTAATCCTCAAAAGCCTTTTTATCAATGAGGCCTCTATTTTCTTTATTTTTCCATTATTTTCCTTCATTTTCCCCCTCACATGCAACCTATGACCTTTCACCTTCCTTTTCTCCTAATTTCCATTGTTTTCATAAATAAATGCCAAATAATGCCTCATGCCTTTCCAAAGCCTTTGTCATTGCCTTTGCCAATTTCCTTTAACCACAATAACCAAAATGAACACCCACTAGGATGTTTTACCCACCATTCAGCTTGGAATATGTATCCCATGACCTTGCTCTTATATTTTTTTACATGGATTTTAACCAGGGTTGTTACAGAACCCTCCTCCTTGGAGGAACACCATCCTCGGTGTTCAATGACACCTATAAACCAACAAACCACTGAAAACAAAACATACTACCTATGGAGCTTTATAACACAACTCGTTGCAGTATTTACAATGACCACTGCTGAAGATATGACAATCATACCATTTACTGGAGCTTTATAACACAACTCGTTACGATATTTACAATAATAACCATATATACACTTATACACTTTTCTTCAACCAACAAATAATCATGTTGTCTATGGAATATTACAAATCCAACTCGATACAATTTTTACAATAATATACACATATGCACATTTGCTCAACCATCAAATAAAAGGATACGATGCCTACTTCCGCAACAATGGAATCTAGAGGCTTACACCTCCACCCTCAAAAGTAGTACCACTAGTCATCTCCTTCCCAAGAAGTCCAAAATCCATTGCAAAAGTCAAAGATGTATCCAATTTCTAGCACTACAATCCTGTGCCACTTGTCCTCTCAATGAATAGCTACCGACTCATAGTTTCAGGGCACACTCCCAATGTGCATATGATTCCACCCAATGCTAATGACCAAAATAAATACATTCCAGACCTTCCCTTCTCTACTACATATTCCCTCAGGCAATTTGGTCACCCCCTTCCGTGTAGTCACACACCTTCCAAGTTCCGTTGGCACCCCCATCTCGGGCAATCCATCCCTTGGCAAGGTTTCCTCATATCGGAAGGTCCAAAAACCAAGGCATATCCCTGCCTCAAAACCATCATATCGTTCATAGCATGCTCATGGAAATCAATGGACACTATTGGGTACTAGTGTCCCACAATGGCACTGTTCCTACAATGCTTTACCAACATATTGTTGCATTTTCCAATTCCTTTTGTTGTTGCTAGTTCTTGCAATTGGTTTCAACCACCCAACTGGGAATTTCACCCATGCTTTCCTGTATCAAGCACATAACTGCCACTAGATTCAAAATAAATTGAAATAAACTCAAATCATACCTCATCGGTAGCTCGTCAATAAGCTACACTTACAATCCTATTCACTTCCTGTCACAACAAGTCAAACTAGCAATTTGATCAAATCATCATGTATAAACGTATCACATCGGGTTAGCTCAAACACAACCATTAGAAATCATCATAAACCATAGTCATAAATTACATGTAACCATCATAATAGATCGCATATAATCCTCATAAACCATAATCATAGGTCACATGCATAATTAAAACTAAAATAACATATTGATACTTACCCTTTAATCAGTCCTTTGCTTCTACCTTTTTCCTTTGCCCTTTCCATACACCGGATCAATTGCCACACCTGAAAAACACCCAATGCCTTTTTCTTCTCTTCAATCACGTACACATACACACCGTGTAAACCACACACGAAATTCAACACCATATAATACATGCACCTACACCTGACATACAACACATAAACCGACACCTGACAGAAAACATAACACATACACTTGCATCCAATGTACGACACAACACAATATATACACCTACACCCGATGTACAACACAGTACATATACATGCACAGAGTATAACACAACGAATACACATGTCACGATACGACAATTACACAATAGGCATAACACAGTTTGACATGTGCACAACACCACATGTATAACAAGCACACCATAGCACATGTGTACAACACATCATGTACAACATGCACACAATACCACATGTACAACATGTACACAACACCACCGACACAACGTGTGTACAACATCACATGTGCATGGCACCACTTGCACAACGTTTACACAACGCCACATGTACACCACACCACTTGCACATCGTGTACACAACACCACATGCACGATACCACATGTACACAACGCCACATGCATGACATGTAGACAACACCACCTGCACACAACACCACATGTACAACATGTACACAATACCATATGTACATAGCACTGCATATACAACATGTACATATCACCCTATGTACACATCACTGCATATCCAACATGCGCACAACACCATATGCACACAACACTGCATATTCATCATGCGCACAGTACAATATGTGCACAACACCGCATATCCGATATGTACATAACACCATCTATACCCAGCACTGCATATGTAATATACACACAACACCATAAATAGAACAGGCACACAACATCATATGTACATAATACTACATATGTTAAATGTACACGTCACCATAGGTACAATCATTGAATATACAACATGCACAACATATACATAGCAGTAGCACTGCACATCCAAAACCACACTGTCTCTACCAAGCAACCTTGCTTCTAGTGTCTTGCCACCATCCATGCTTACCTCAGCATGTCACAAATCATATTGTTTTCATTATGTTAATGTATCCATCAGCATAGCCTATTCATAACATAGGCATAATATAATCAAATAATATCAATTCATAACCACATGATATTGACCTCATAGATTTGTTGGGACTACTCTTCCCACTTGATTCCCCATAAGACCTGGAATCTCTTCATGCCAATCACCTGCATAAGCAATCATTCCTGCACAAGAATGATCCCTAATGACCCTGTCAAACAGTGACATACATACATATAACCATCAACATAAAACAATCATGATATCATCAAGCAATGACATACATACATACATATATACATATAAACATTAGCATTAAACAATCATGATTTATGACGACCCTGTCAGACAATGACATATATAGATACATGTATACACATATAGACATCAACATAATCATGATCACAACATAATTACCAGATATCATAAGGTCAAGGTTAAGAGAACTCCCTTTATCTGTGCACAACATGCACAACATTGAGAACAACAATTCCCAACTTAGCCAAGGCATATGATGCCTAAAGTCCATTTACTTTACCTTTCCTACTACCTTTCTCATGATTGTTTTGCCATCATCCATTTATCCCAATGGACCTATCCAATCCAATCCACTATCATGTTCTTGCCTTTATCTACCCTTATACATGCATTGACTTCATTTGAGTCTTACATTGCCTGCTGAATTTCATTCAGCTCTCTTCGAGCTCCACTAATTTTCCTCTTTCCCCAACCAAATCCCAAGACACTCAAAAACATAAAAGGCATGAATAATAAAGCCAACAAGAAGAAAACCATGAAAACCAATAACAATACGACATCACAAACAAGGTGGTAAGGTCTTGCACTAGACACAATCAAAACCCATAATCAAGCTCAAACAAAACAGAAAATATCGAAGGCTCAAAACCAACAACAAACACCATGACAATCCCCATGGTTCCCAGTGCTTCTAAGGGAAAATTCAACCAAAGCCTTCTTCAGTATTTCATGGCAGTCTCTTTTGCCATGCAATTCCCTTCATCATACTGCCATACACACATAATTGTTAGTGTATAAACAAATATAACAATATACTAGCTATCTTACCTTGTGCCAGACACGTTGCCTTGTAGTTGAACACATCCATGCCATCTCTCAAGGGACTCCAATTCCATTGACAGATCTAGCTATAACTAGACACCAACTGTTGTAGCTGTCAAATACATGTCTATAATATAGCACATATCCACATAATTTCAGACAAGATTAGGGTTAAGAAGACTTTCTATATTCAAAGCATTCATTCGTTTGGAATTGCGATTTCCAAACATAGCCAAAGGAATTCTCAACCAATTCCTTTCTTTTACCTTTTTACCTTATTGAAATCAAGTCTTACTATGTATTGTCACATCACCCAAATGTTAGTTATATAAACACATCAACTATTACTTTGTCACATTAATACCAAGCATGTTGCCTTGCAACTGCTCACACACGTTGATCACATGTTCCAAAGATCAATACAACATATCTATTAATCTAAAATCAACCTTTACCAAGTCTAACAACCATGTCATAATCAACAATCGACTCACATTCATCAATCATAATACATAATGCTACAACTATCACTTACTTACACTCAAGTACATATCATTTGTCTTAACACATATGTATTAGTACAACCATCTTAAAACAAGATCATTTATTCATGCAATCTTATAGACACATACTCATATCGTGCAATTGATCAAGCATTCAAACAACAGATACACGACATAATAGACAGCAAACACTCAAACACCAGATAGACGACATAATAAAACATTCAAGCACCAAGTAGACGACAGAAGAAAATTGATACCTTAATATATCTCAGGGGAGGCTATCTTGTCTGCACAATCAACCTAGATTAGCATGATATAAATTTACAACATATCAACTCTAACATAAATAAGGTCATGATATCCATAATAGTAACTAGCTAACATGTTTACATCATAAGCTCATAAACAATTGTCATTCATGCATAACAATCACATATGCACAATTAGTCTTAGTATAACACAATATCATAATTAGGTCAGCTTATACCTGAATGTCATAAACATAGCCATCTGCATAGGCCAATTCAAATTAGCATGATACATATAACGTCAATATCTTAGTTGCAATGACCATAACCATAATGCATATAAAAACAAATTACTATCCTTCATGACTAACTGACGCATGTACATATGATCACCCTGATTAACTAACATCTATCATACATGTAACCACAAAAACCATAGACTAACAAACATGTACATAACCCTAATTCTTATAACAACCATTAACCAACATACCTGCATACCCACCATACAAACATGTATGACGATCTTCTCTTACCCCGACGTTCAATGCTGCAACCTCGCTTTGATGATTTGCATCTCCTACTCTATCTCAACCAACACATAAACATCATAACATACCAACAACATCATGATGACCTAAAATGCATATAATGACCTCATGGACAACAACCTTAACCATGACAATGCATGCATAACAACATATAGACATTGACATGCATAACAAATGCATATATAACCGACATGCATTCATGACAAACACATCCCAACAACAACATCATCAACTTCCACCTGGTGACACAACGACAACAATGACCACCACAATGCATACATGACAAGCACATAAACCACAAGCATAAAGAACACATATGCAATCGACATGTGTGCATGACCAACACACCTCCCATCTAGTCCAAGGGGTAAACCATGCTTTGCCACCACTTTGTAACACGCTCCTCCCACATTTACCCAAGTTAACATGTCTACTGGGGTAAACATGTGACGAGAGGCTACTGTGATTTGATTCAACTCCCCATGTATAGTTAATGAAGTCGAACTGACACAACACAACAAATCTGACCTTCTGCACATGTCACAAAAGCTACAAGAGCCAACCAACCCTTCCAGGTGATCAACCCCTGAGAAAAATTGACACTTCATTGCCCTAGAACCTAAATCGCTCTCACAGCAAGGGAATGCATTCGACTGAGGCCCTCCAGTCACTCTCACAACAAGGGCATGCAAGCGAATGGGGTATTTTTTAGCTATTTCAAAGCCAACGACCCCAAATGTTGTGCCACTTTTTAGGGCTAGGACTCAGGCCACTGCCCAGACTGCATGGAACTTTCAGAAATGAAAAGTAACATTGAAACAATGATACAAATGCAAATACTTGTATAAGGACTTGATTGGACCCCTATTAGCCATGACATGCATTTCGTTAAACATGTCATAAATATGCATTCTACATGTCATAATAACAAATTTGAGCACAAGGGTCTCATACTTATATGAGAATCGCTAAGAAACATTGATGCCTTATCACATGAGCTACATTATCGTCTATTAGGTGATAAATTCATTGTTCATTCATTTACAAATCAAAATATGATGAGATCCATACATCATCATTATCATAAAACATGTTCATAATCAGCATATAACCAACAAAAATAGCAAGGGTATATCAACCATAAAAACCACATATAAACAAGTATATTTACCCATCAAATACAAGAGGAAAGAAGCTCTCATTAACATATGCAAAATGCAACTAGGTCTGTGACTTCCATGAACCACCCGACCATAGACTATGTTGAACCAAATCTCTCTTTCAGTCGGTCACCCCGTGCCATATTCCAAGCATGAATGTGGGATCTCATGTAATAAAGAAAACAAAATTGAACTAGGGATTCCAGAGGCCAAACCACCTTAACTCTCAACTTGTGATTCCACCTCACGGTCGGACATCACTAACCATCACCAGATCGGTCTCTATCCAAGCTATCCAGGGCTCCAGAGTGTTTATTCCAACCTGACTTCTAGGACTAGTAACTCAACCCACAACGGTTGTTGGGCTCTAGAGAATTTTTCCAATGAAGGCTCCATGACTAGTAACTTAACTCACAATTGTTGCCGAGATCCAGAGAATTTGTCCAAGCAAGGCTCCAGGACTAGTATCTCAACCCACCAAGGGATCTAGAGCATTTATCCAACCAAAGCTTCTAGGAATAGTAACTCAAACCAAGCTGTTACAGGGCTTCTAGAGCATTTGTCCAACCAAGGCTCCACGACTAGTAACTCAACCCAAGTCCATACAGGGCTTCCAGAGCGTTTGTTCAACCAAGGCTCCAGGAACTAATAAGTCAACCCACAACCAAAGGAATATGAGCACCAACCAAAATGTTGAAAATAGCAACAAAAAATGTTTAAAATATCATCAAGAAATAAAATCCTATTTTAATTTGTCCTTGAATTAAATTGTAATTCCACATCTCATGACAACTTGTAATAGTTAACTAAGTTAATTTGACTTAGTTAGCTCAGTTAATTCGAGTTGAGGGTTTAACTAAAGTCATGTAGAGTGCCTCCTACAATTAGGAGCATGCTGAAGCCCCAAAAATCGAGTCTACAACAAGGGGGATACCCACCCGGTTCGAACCTTGAAAGCAACTCCTTTCTGTTTGGGATGGTGGGTCTGATTGGGGATAATGGGACCAGTTTCCCAATTTGTGTGTGTGTAATAAGAGTTGATGTTTCCTTTTCTAAAGATTTATAAGTAGAATGATTTTAATCTAAGTCTAATTTAAAACATGCAATTATATTCTAATGAACAGAAATATCTAACTCTAAAGCTAATCCGGGATTTAACACTTCATTTATGCGATCTAAAATAGTTTCCAACAACAATTGGTAATAAAAATCATTCAATTGCTACGAGAAAAAAATTCGTTAAAAATGAATTGTTTCGTATAAGAAATTAGCTGAAACAATTGTGAGAAGCATATCACATAAAAAGTCATGCATACATTAAGCATAAACAGAATAGTCATCACCGTACAAAAGTGCCAAATGATAACTCAAACATTCAAGCCTTCATATATAAATAACTGAGTATAAAATATTACTTCGACACATAAGCGTAAATCATTAAGAGATAAAAGTACCATTGATAACAAGTCCTACTCATGAGCTTTAGCAATATATATTTATCTTCTTCCTGATTCAATATATACTAAGAGTACAAAAATTCATTTTAGTAGCATACATTAAAAAATAGATATCAATAAATCTTGTTCCATTCATTCATCAAAACCTCCTCTGAGGGTGCAAAAGTGCATGTTCTGAGGAAACATTTTTGACAAATTTCAGGACCCTTATCTAAATGCATGAGAGGGGTTAAAATACTACTACCTAAATCCTAAAAATAGTTTATTACAAAAATATAGGATGAGGTTTAAATGATCGTCCTCATCTAAGGCAAAAATAAATCAAAACTAAAACTAAAACTGAATCTGGAAATTAACTATCTATGTATCTGTTCTCTTTGATCGAAAGAATTCAGCATCGGCTTGAGGAGCGTCGGTTGGCCGACCTCCGATTTTAGTTGTCCTGTGAAAACAGAATCGGTAAGTGTTGGCTCTATCTTCTAGGCAGAGTTTGTAAGGCATTTGATTGTCATGCATTGACTGTGTGGTTTAACCAAGTACTGCCAGTAAGTGTCCCAATTCAACTTGGTTAACTTCTTGATGGACTTTGCCTTTTCCTCAGCTTTTTGTCTCCAACTTGTCTGTAGTTTTTGTGCCTTTGGGAGAAATCCTAGAGAGGTTTCTGATATCAGGTTTGCTCTATGAAGATTTTCATTGACACAGTAAATGACGTTGTTAGCCGTTGTTGCTGCTTCCTCCGCTACCTGTTCTGCCTTTCTAATCTGTGCGTCCCACTCATGGAACAACATTTTTTGTGGGCTTTGTTGATTCTTAGCGTACCTTCTTTCCTTCCTTCTTTCGATTCCTGCCAACCCAAATAATCAGATATTCTTTTGTCCATCAAATCATAATCAAGTCACAAATCCATGACTTGATTTGTAATTTTATCGCTCATCTCACAATGGGAACTCCATTGCGATATTCTTTGGCATAATGCCTCTTGCTGTTGCAAGAGTTGTTCATTTAAGGCAAGGGCTTCTGAGACAAACTCTGTAAGCTTGGGATCATCTCTATGCATTTCTAGCATAGCTTGCAACTGATTTTATTTTTCAATCAAATTGTTCTGGTAACCCAGTTGCATTTGTTGAAAATCTTGCTGTAAATTTTCTAATTTTTTCTTTGCTTTGCGGTTGGCACTGGCTTGCTGTAGTTGTTGCTACAAAACTTGGATTTGTTCCTCTCTATCCTTCATTAATTGCTATACCTCGGATGCTTTATCAATTGTAGCAGAAGCATAGGCTCCTGCGATCTGGGATAAGTTAGATTTTCAGTAGGGTCAGTGGTAGGGTCTCGCCAAAGGACGTCTAGCTGCTTTGCCTCAGGTGAGAGCACGCTATCCAATTTCCTTTTCTTTCTTTGTCTTCTTACCACTGCCTTATGCTGTGGATTGTAAAATACATCTAGAGGAGGAATCTCCTCTATCTTGAGCATGATTTTAGAAGATGGGGTAATGGGAATATGTTCCATTTCTGGAGCATTGCTAACTGTTTCAATGACCATATCAGTCACCATCTGCACTGCACTATCAGGTGTCTTTCTGTTCTGCTCCTCAATATTAATCAATTCATTGGATGTTTCCCTCTTTATCCAGCTCAGTTCTCACTGGCTTTGATGGCTGGATGATGGGAGGGGGGACCTTTACCTGTGGTGTAATCAAGACCTGTTGTTCTGAGCACTCTTTAGATTGGGCAGTATCTCTTACTGACCCTTCACTTTTATTATGGTCGCTCTCGGACCTTTTAGAGTGTTCTGGTGATTCTTTCCCAGACTTAGACCTGGACTTGTTTGTGCCTGAGCTTCCACTTAAACTGATGCTGGGAGTAGGCTCCCTTATTGGTTCTAAGCGTAACTTATCCAAGGGGATGTTAGCTAGTCTCTTTTCTCTATACAATTTGAATTCTTGGAATTCTACTGGGGGAAATTGAATTTGAGCCATGTGCAAAACTTCTTTCAGTGTATTCTTCTATTGGAAGACATCGTCAAAGAGATCATCTTCTTTAGAAAATACTTTTATCTTGACAGTAGTAGTGAAATTCTTAGTGACATCATAGGGGTCGAATTGCCTCCCTGGAAATTTGAACAGTTTTAGACTCAGCATATGATCTGCTTCTTTGAATGCATGACCTAAGTCAAACAGTGAAAATGCCCCACAAGCCACAAGAAATTGCGGCTAGATGGCCTTCTTCTTGTCTTTCAACTCTTTGCTCATTCCTCCCACCCCGCAGGTTTGGTAGGCAATTTCTCAAGCCAATAGCTTTTCAGGAACATATAAGGGTAGCACATGAGGGGAAGAAATCCTTCCAAATACTCTCCAAACCATCTTGCGACAGGGAGAATGTCAACTTCCGCTTCGGGGGAAAACCTTGGGGCATCCCTACCATACAAAATTCTGTGCAGAGGTAACATGATTCCATGACAAATTCTGTAAAAATATGGTATAAATTTGGAATCCCACAATTCCTTATGATAAATGTGAATGGGAAAGGGATTCTGTATAGTCCACTTCCAACCCATTAAAAGAAATTTGGAAACATAACAGATTGCATCGATACATAAGCATCTAAATAGAAAGGAGGATAAGTCCTTTGAGAGGTAGTTCTTTTGGCCCAGTAGTTCCAGATAGCCAAAGCTAAATTATTAGACAAAATTAGGGCCCAATCCATAATAGTGGCGTTGGTGGCTACATCTAATAGGGGTAGCAAATCAGGTGAAAACTTATTGATATTAGGCTTTTCAAATAGCCTACATAGCATAGCAACACCAAAACAATACGGGGAGGAGAGGGAACTAGTACTGTACATACCATGTTTGTCTTTTTTCAATGGCTCTTCCTTTGCCGACCAGTTCCTTGTGCACTCTGCTAAGTCTTGGTTTTCTTTGGCGAACTTCTCCATGAACTATTTGTTGTAGCTTGCCTGCGGCTCTGGTAAATGATACATAAGCCTTAAATCCTGTGGATTGAATGACCCAATGAGGCCTTGGCCTCGAGACTTGAATTGTCTGTCTGTTATATCAGCACTATCCAATACCCACTTAACCATATCTGTATATGGAAGTATCTTTGGCCTTGCCGCTATTCAGTGCAGGAATGAACATGCAAGTTCAGTAATTGAAGCTTCAGATGACCCGCGTGAGTCTGCTGTTGCTTTAACTTCCATGACTCTGGGGTTTTCTTCTTCGAGTAGACTGTACATGCCTTCCCAAGTAGTTATGCCGGCATCTCTGTTACAGGCGGTGTCTGTGTAAAAGGGCGTCATCTCTTTGTCCTCAGCAACCGGAGCTTTTCCCTTCTTTCCCATTATGCTCTGCAAATTGCTATGTATATTATTCTGCTTGCCGCTCTTGCAATTTTACAATTAAGGAAAGAATAATGGTAAGAGATAAGGTGATGGGAAAGCTCTTTAATTCCAAAATCATATCAAATATATCACCCTATGTGAAACAACCTTTCGATCAGATCTAAATCTTATTTCATAAATGACCATTAACTAACCATTAAATTGACATTAATGCCCATAACTTGGTATCAGATTACGAGAATTACTTTATTGAACAATGAACCCTTCAGATATGCGATAAAGCGATTTTGCGATTTGCTTCGCAATATCACAGATCGCAATATCGCTGATCGCAATATCGCTAATCTGTTTTGTTAATAATCATTTATCACCTTATGCGTCTGCGAGATGCGATTTGTGAGATTCCCTATCGCATATCGCTGGATCAGGATATTTCATCTTAGGTGATACTTGGGGCATATGAAATCCGTGATGAGCGATGGGTCTTTAAGGCTTGCGATCTCGCATTGCATTTTTGCAATTTCGGGAGTTTGCTTATATTATGTCCTCCATTACCCTTTGCGATGCGATGTCTTTTTTTTAAGAGAACGATTTTATTCGGAACTTATCATAAAACTTAAGTTTTTAGGGTTTTGCAGGTGTTTTGCTAAGTTTATGATAGTATGTGTTATTTTTTTAGAAGAGTCTCCATTTATTTAGTTTTATTACTAATACTAAATAAAAATGGGGGTTTTTGCTGGCCACAACAGAGCATTAGTTGAGTTTATTTTGAGTTGTAATTATTTAATTCAGTCCAACTGAGTTAAAGTTAGTTAAACTAGTTCCAACTAAAGGAGGAATTAGTGGGAGGTCCAATAGTTGGGTGTAACTTACTGTAGTGAGGTGTAACCTATGGTAGTGGGGTGTAACCTGCAATAGTGGGGTGTAACCTGCAGTGATCAACCAGTAAACTGAAGTTTCACTCATAATTAACTCATGCATATTAGATCAGAGAAAGACCCAGTTGAGATTGGAGTTCAGGGACAATGTACTATCGGTTGCAAAATCATCTAAATTAAACCGATGGTGCATGCAACAAGAGGAAGGCCTACAAGGATTGAACAATTCATGATTGAGGAATTTCCACTTTAAATAGAGGCTAATTCCCAAGGGAATAATGCAAGGAATTATGAGCTTGGAGGCTTGGAAATTTGGCTAAGTATTGGCCAAAGGCAGTCAGTCGGGCAGAGGATAGAAAATACTTGTGCAGGTTGCGCAAAGCATATTGTATTCATCCAGATTCTTTGACTAATACAATATACATATAGCAAAAGTTTTTATCTATGGCTTTCCCCATAAAATCATTATGTTATGTGTGATTGAATTCTTTCTCTTATATGCTCCATGATTTCATTGATCATTTATTATTTCTATTGATGAGTAGAGTAGATTCAAGTCAATTGTTTTAACATATTACAATCTACATTTTGAATCTACACGGAATTTCTACATGGTATTAGAGCTAGATTTGTAGAAATTTCTACATGGTATTAGAGCTTGATTTGTAGAAATTTCTACATGGTATCAAAGCCAAATTTGTAGAAATTTCTACATGGTATCAGAGCTAGATTTATAGAAATTTCTACACAAAAAACAAAGATAAAAACCACAACACCATGGCTATCCAGGAAATGGAAAGGTTAGGAAAAACCATTATCAATACAGGCAGATCTCCATGCCAATGACAGGTCATAACCAAGAAACCACATGCATGTGTCAGGCATGCCAAAACTAGCAAGGAAATCATACATGTAACTCGATACCTACAAGCAAAACTTGTTTTAGTTGCTGATCCCGTTGTCCTCTTGTGCTTTCCTACTCTTTCTTTGCCTTCTTGCTCTAAAACTCCAAGTATTCCACACTCCTCCAAGAGTGCTCCAAGAAAACTCTAAGTGTCCAAGAGTATGAGAGAGAGAAAATAGAGAGAGAGCTCCAAAACTGAACTGATAAAAGGTTACCAACTAATCCTTAGAGGTGTTTTTATCAATAAGGCCTCTATTTTCTTCATTTTCCATTATCTTCCTTCAATTTTCTCCTCACATGCAACCTGTGACCTTTCACCTTCCCTTTCTCCTAATTTCCATTATTTTCATAAATAAATGCCAAATAATGCTTCATGCCTTTCCAAAGCCTTGGCCATTTCCTTTGCCAATTTCCTTTATCCATAATAACCGAAATGAACACCCACTAGGATGTTTTTCCCACCATTCAACTTGGAATACACATCCCATGACCTTGGTCTTATATTTTTTTTACATGGATTCTTAACCAGGGCTGTTACAAATATAGCCAATCCATACCCAAAAGAATACTATATGATCCCAATGGAAGTACATTCAAATGTGCTAATGTAGGAATACCATTTAAATCAAATGCACAAGCTCTTACCCAACGATGAAATCTTTTCATTGCACCTGTATCCAACTGCACTAACCAAGATTCTGCATGCACTTCTTTATTCAAACCACACTTACCCACTAGGTTAGGATTAACATAATTGTAATTAGTGTAGGTTTTAACCTCGTACAGAAATTACCTGCATACGAATTCTAAAACACTGAAAATAAACAATGCGAGAGCATAACACATAAAACACATATACACAGAGATTTTCCCCTGGATCCCAAAACCGGGACTACCAGCTTGATTTTTCATTATATTCCTTTCAATGTTACAATACATATATATATATACATGCCGAAGCATCCAATACCACGGACCGAAAACCATAGGTAGGTTCGTCCAACCTAATATAGGGTCAAAAAAAAATTTCCCGGGGCGCTGCCCCGGACCCCATAAAGTGAGGTTATGAGTACACCTCAAATCCCTTGTGACCCCCCCGCTACATAATCGACGTAACGAAGGGGGGCTCCACCCCCCCTCTAACCCCCTGGTTAACTACATGTGCCTAGTCGTGGAAAGAATATAACACAACCCAACATTCTCCCACTTGTTGTTTTCTTTCCATAGGGGGGCCACAGGAGAGTTTAGTCATTTTTCTAGCCCTAAAACGCCCATTGTTTCTCTACACCAAGAGAACTTCTTAGAGCTCACATATTTTGTCAATGCGTCTGCAATATTCTTCAAAGTGTCCACCTTTACCAACAACACCTTTTTGTCTTCTATCATATCCCTCACAAAGTGATATTGAACATCAATGTGCTTTGTCTTTGAATGATATGCAGGGTTCTTTGCCAAGAAAATTGCACTTTGGCTGTCACAGTCTATCCTTATAGCTCTCTGTACTAACCCCATACTTGAACACAATCTCTGCAACCAAACTGCTTCCTTGCTTGCATGAGTGGCTGCCATGTATTCTGCCTTTGTAGTTGATAGTGCCACTATAGATTGTTTCTTACTCATCCATCTGACTGCACCTCCAAATAGGTTAAACACATACCCACTTGTAGATCTTCTCTGATCTAGATCTCCAGCCCAGTCTGCATAAAAAAAGTCACGAATATCCAACATTCTGTCCAATCCTGATCTTCCTTGGTAGCACAAACCATAATCACTAGTGCCACGCAAATATCTGAAAACCCGCTTCACTGCTGTCCAGTGCTCCTTCCCTGGTTTTGACATAAACCTGCTCAATACTCCCACTGCATGTGCAATGTCGGGTCTAGTACAGACCATTGCATACATCAAGCTACTGATTGCACTTGCATATGGAACATGGGACATGTCCTCTTCCTCTTCTTGTGTCTTGGGACACTGTTCAACAGATAACCTCACACCTACAAGAATAGGAACCTTCACCGGTTTACTATCCTGCATATTAAACCTCTGTAGTATTGTCTCAACATACTTCCTCTGGTTTAACCAAAGCTTCCTCTTTGCCTGATCTCTTTTAATTTCCATGCCAAAAATATAGTTTGCAGCACCAAGATCTTTCATGTCAAATTTGGAGGACAATTGGGTCTTCAAATCCTGGATAATTTCTTTGCCATTTCCAACCAGCAACATATCATCCACATACAAGACTAGATAAATAACACAGTCACCAATTAATTTAAAATACACACAGTGATCTGCTTTGCTTCTAGTGAAGCCAAGTCCCCATATAAATGTATCAAATTTATGATACCGCATCCTTGGTGACTGTTTTAACCCATACAGAGACTTCTTTAACTTGCATACCAGTTCTTTCTTACCCTTCACCACAAAGCCTTCAGGTTGCTTCATGTATATTTCCTCTTCTAGATCCCCGTGAAGAAATGTTGTCTTCACATCCATCTGTTCTACCTCAAAATCAAAAGCAACAGCAACAGATAAAAGTAATCTAATAGAAGTTACCTTGGCAACAGGAGAAAAAATATCACCAAAATCAATTCCCGACACCTGGGAATAACCTTTTGCTATCAACCGAGCTTTGTATTTCTCCACCTTTCCTTCTGCATTTGTCTTCTTCTTGAACACCCATTTGCTACCAATGGGTTTCCATCCAGCCGGAAACTCCACCAGATCCCAAGCCTTATTTTTGTGCAAAGATGCCATTTCATCAACCATGGCCTCTTTCTAGAGTTTGCCATCCTCTGAATCTACCGCTTCCTTCACAGTTCTGGGATCATTGTCAGTAATAGATAAAGAAAAATTTGAACAAAAAGCAGATGGACTATACCTTTCTGGCTTCCTTCTTTCTCGAACTGATCTTCTCACACCCAGATTTTGTGGCTCTTCATCTTCTGATTCCTCCTCTGCTGTAGAGTCTGATTCTTCCTACTTAAGCTCAAACTCTATCTTCTTAGGTTCCTTTGGTTGGACTTCATTTTTAATAACATCTTTTACCTCTTTGAACACCACATCTCGACTGTACACAACCTTCTGTGTGACTGGGTTCCAAAGCTTATAACCCTTTAAACCATCCCTGTACGCAATAAAGATGCACTTTTCAGATTTACTATCCAACTTGGTTCGTTTCTCCTTTGGAACATGTACATATTCATCACATCCAAATACCCTCAGATGTGAAAGAGAGGGTTACTTACCAGTCCATACCTCTTGTGGATTCTTATCCTCCAACGCTGATGAAGGTGACCTGTTGACCAAGTAACATGCAGTATCCACCGCCTCTGCCCAGAATTCCTGTCCTAACTCGGCACCACTGAGCATGCTTCTTGCCCTTTCCATCAACGTCTTATTCATTCTTTCTGCAACTCCATTTTGCTGAGGTGTACATGGAGTAGTCTTCTATCCTACTATACCACACTTCTTACATAATTCTTCAAATTCCTTGCTACAAAACCCTCCATCATTATCTATCCTTAGCAACTTTATCTTCTTCTCTGTTTGATTTTCCACGAGAGCCTTAAATTATTTAAACCTGTCAAAGGCTTCAGATTTCTTCTTAAGGAAATATATCCATGTATTCCTTGAGAAGTCATCTATAAATGATACATAGTACATAGACTTACCTAGTGATGGAACCTTCACAGGTCCAAACACATCACTGTGCATAAGTTCTAATATATGTTTCGCCCTCTTACTACCAGAGGGGAAACTCACTCGATTCTGCTTCCCATATACACAATTTTCACAGAAATCAAAATCCAGAGAGCTATTACTCATACCTTTACCATGAAGTATTTGAAGGCCCTTCTCTCCAATATGTCGAAGCCTTTGATGCCACAACATGGTCTTTTCTCCAGAGACCACTAGATTTTTTCAGGAGCCACAAAACTATTGCACCCATTAATAACAATGCTACCTTGCAGCTTGTACAAAGTTCCAATTCGAACTCCCCGCATCAATACCAGTGCTCCCTGAACCATTTTGCAGGTATCCTTCTCGAACACTGTTTTTACACCTGCATCATCCAGCTTGCTTATAGAAATCAGATTTCTGGCCAATGCAGGAATATGCAAAACACCCAGAAGTGTTATAAGCTTTCTACCTTGCAACTTCAACTTTACTTTTCCATGACCAATGATTCTAGCCTTCCTATCATCTCCTAAGAATACATCAACACCATCGTATTTCTCATACTCGCAGAACCACTCTCTATGGGGAGTGAAGTGAAAGGATGCACCTAAGTCAATCAACCATGCCTCATGATCTACATGTGTACTTGAAAAAGCCAAGTACACATCCCCACCTTTATCTGAGGTGGTTTTCGCCTCTGCAGAAGGAGCATCATCAGATCCCTTTCCTTTATCAGGAGCTTTAGATTTACAGTCCCTTTTGTAGTGCCCTTCCTTTTCGCATTTCCAGCACACCACCTTTACAGGTTTTCCTAGAGATTTGGATCTCCCTCTAGGTTTAGATCTCCCACTCGATGACTTATTTTTGTTTCTGTTCTGGGACTGTCCTCATACAAACAAGGCATCACCATTCTGGCTCTCCATATTTTTCCCTCTCATCTCCTCCGTCAGCAAGGATGAGACTATTTCATCAAACTGCAAGGCAGTTGCATTGCTACCTATTGCAATAACCAGACTATCCCATGAATCTGGTAGAGAACACAACAAACTGATGCAATTATCTTCATCTGAAATTTTAATATCAATAGATGCTAATTGACTTACCACATTATTGAATGCATTCAGATGCTATGTCACCGAGTCTCCATCTTTCATCTTCAGGTTATACAACTTTTTTCGCAGGAACAGTTTATTCACCAGAGACTTAGATTGGTACAAAGTCCTAACTTGTCCCACAAAGCCTTCACAGTAGCTTCCACTGATACATTCAGCAATACTGAATCTGAGACACACAATCGTATTGTGCTCTTTGCCTTTCGATCCAACTTCTTCCATTCTTCATCGGACACTCCCGTTGGTTTAGTACCCGGGTCTACCGCGATCCACTGATCTTTATCCACCAACAGATCCTCCATCTTGAGTTTCCACAACTCAAAACTCTGACCATTAAATTTATTGATCTCTATCTTTCCACTGCTCGCCATCTTCTTTCACCACTAGAATCGATCTCGCAGATCTCCCATTGAACAGGGTCTACCACAGGCCCGAGCGAAACCCCTTAGCAACAAAGGCGTCCCCTTGAAGTCAAAACTGCTTTGATACCAAATGTAGGTTTTAACCCCGTATAGAAATTACCTGCATACGAATTCTAAAACACTGAAAATAAACATGCGAGAGCATAACACATAAAACACATATACACAAAGATTTTCCCCTGGATCCCAAAACCAGGACTACTAACTTGATTTTTCATTATATTCCTTTCAATGTTACAATACATATATATACATGCCGAATCATCCAATACCATGGACCGAAAACCATCGCGTCCACTACCATGGACCGAAAACCATAGGTAGGTTCGCCCAACCTAATATAGGGTAAATTTTTTTTTCCCTGGGCATTGCCCTAAACCCCATAAAGTGGGGTTACGTGTACACCTCAAACCCCTTGTGACCCCTTCCCCCTGCTACACAATCGGCACAACGAAGGGGGGCTCCACCCCCACTTTAACCCCCCGGTTAACTACGTGGGCTAGTCGTGGAAAGAATATAACACAACCCAACAATTAGATCCAAGGTCAGTTAAAATAGAAACAACTTGATCACAAAGCTTACTGTCCATCTTGATAATAGATGTCTGGTGATTCGCTTGCCTGTTATCCAATGTTGCATAGATATGAGGAATGCTTTTCCCAACATCCCCAACAATCTGTGGTTCTTGTGCACTATAGATCTAAGGTCCACTAACCTGATTCTATGGACAATCCTTCTTAAGGTGCTCCTTACAACATGTCCAACATTGTAACTGTCCCTTACCATCAGCTTTATTCTGCTTCCCTCCATGTTGAGGTCCATTAAACTTCTTGTAAGAGACAAATTTTTTTCTTTCTCACTTGCATCCTTAGATCTTGTTCACTTTGGATGTCATTTACCTTTATCCTTGTCTTTCCCTCTCCAGCCTTGTTGAGAATCTGTCTTGCACTTTGATTGCTCATAACAATGCTTCAACTTACCAATGACTTCTTCAATTAACCAAGGCTCATCATATTCAATCTGATCTTTAAATGGTAATGGTAATCCACTGAAGAATCTTTGAACTTTGGCCTGCCCATCCTTAAGATATGTTACATACCTCAACAACTCAAGGAACTTGGTCGTATACTCCTCATCCGTCATCGATCCCATCTTTAGCTCATAGAATTCCTTGGCTTTACTGTCATAGTATCTCTCTAACAAATATTTCTTTCTGAAAAGTATCTTGAATTCATGCCAACTCAACTCTTCAGTCCTCATGTCTCTAAACTGCTTCACATCTTCCCACCATATGTATGGTTTCCCTTTGAGGCCGAAGATAGAAATTTTAGCCTTCATAGTCTCAGTGTAATCATGCATCTCAAAGAAATTCTTCATCCTAAGTAACCATGCCTTTGCATATTCTAGTTTCTTCAAATCTCCATCAAAGGTAGGTGGCTTGGATTTCTTGAACTCGTCTTGAAAATATCCCCTGTTATTCCTCCTGTAATGATTCAGGTGGATATTGGTGGCCACCTACCTATTCCACCTAGACCCCCTAATCAATTTCATTTGTTTCGTTGTTCATTTCAGCATTTACTATTTTTAGCAGTTTTTCGGGTCCTAAACTTCCGGAGTAGTTTTGACCCCCTAAACGACGTTTTTTTGGGTTCACGGTAAGCCTATGGCCATAGGCAGGGCCTGCGGCGAAATCGATAGTACTCGGTGAGACCTTTCCAACAAGGTATCGTACGCACATGACCAAGTTATGACCTCGAGAAGTTGCCTGCCCAACTTACCCCAACGGGGCCCACAAACTCTTGGTGTTACATCTCCTGGGGTTAGGGTTTTGGTTGCTTTTGGTTTCCTCATATTTTCCAATAATAAATAGGCCCTTAAGCCTCATTGTAACATAGTTTAGAGGCATGTAGCCACCACATATCTTCTAAGAGATAAGCTACCATCGCCCAAGCTATCTTATTTCCATTATGTTTGTAAGCATAGTTCAATATTTTTCTATTAATGAAATGAAGTGTTTTTCTGCTGCATCTTTGTGTTTATGATTATATCTATAAGTTGTTGTGTTCCTGTTTAAGTTTGTATCATTGGTATCAGCGCGGTCTGCTCTTTCTCTATTTTTCTTTGCATGCCCCCAATGAGGACAGGGTATAAGGAGTTAGGGCTTGATCTGGTTGAACCATTGCAAGATCAGCCTTGCAAAACCTGATGACCCCCGATGGCGGAAGAAAAGAAAGGCGAGGGGGTAAGAGACCCTTTCAAAATTTTGCTCGAGGAAGCCCTCGAGTGACAAAGGGACATGATGATGGATAACTTTGCCCAGATCCTTCGACGACTACCCATAGGAGATGCATCTTCATCCAACAACCACTCTGGAGGCGCCACTCCTTTTAAGGTACAAGTTAAATTCGATATTCCCATTTTCGAAGGCTTGATAGATAGATACATCGTAGATAAATGGTTAAATTTTTTGGAAGGATATTTTTCAGTTCATGACTTTTCCATTCATGAAAATATTACTTTTGCACTTCTCAAAGCTGCCCCACACATCAAGGACTGGTGGGAAACCTACTGTGAACAAAAGGATGAGAGTGAACCCTCGTTGTTTTCAGCCGCACCCACTTGGAATTCTTTCCGAGACGCCATCAAGGAACAATATTACCCTATCGGGAGCTATGAAGACAAATGCATAAAGTGGACCACGCTACGACAGGGAACGGACCAAGATGTGCCAGAGTTCACAAATATTTTCCATACCCTTCGCACGAAGTTGGGTATCAAGGATACTGAGCGGCATTTGGTGCTCAAGTACCGCAATTGTCTACACAAGTACATCTAGGATGAGATGGAGTTCCTGGACATTTCCTCGCTTGACACGACGTATCAATACGCTGTCAAGATTGAGCATAAGTTTAAACAGAAGAAGCAGGACTTTGGATTTGCAAATCCAAAGTAAGGAAAAGGCGCCCCCAAACCAAAGAGCAAAGAACCAAGCCAAGGCGGGGCTACTCAGGACATCCCGCCGAAGCCACAAGTAAAGAACAACACCATGAAGATGAAGAAGGACACGGGAAAATGGTGTGAGTTCCATAAGAGCTCCACTCACAATACAAGTGAGTGTTGGGCCAAGCAGCCACTGGTGGCCAAGCTGAAGGCTTCCAAATAAGACGCAGGTTCCGACTCTAAATCACAACTCGATAAGGGAATTGACAAAGGGAAGCAAATCATTGATGCATAGCCTAGTGCCACCGTGGCCCCCACCAAGATCCAGAAGATTGTGCCTGAAGATCCAGTGGAGGGGGAACACCTCTTCCACTCACAAATGTGGGTAAAGGGTTCTCCACTGCAGTCCATTATTGATAGCGGGAGCCAAAAGAACCTCATTTCAATAGAGGTCATGAAGCCGCTGGGCCTAAAGACTACATCACATCCACAGTCGTACACCATCAGGTGGCTTCACCAAGGACGAGATCTTCGCGTCCACTAGTAGTGTCGCCTTCCCTACAAAATCAATCCCTTCACAGATGAGGTACTGTGTGACGTTGCTCCTCTTGAAGTTTGTGATGTATTGTTAGTACAACCACACTTGTGGAAGTGACATGATGTATGTGAGTCTAGACCTCGCTATGTGATTATTACTTTGGCTAATAAGTTGTATAGGATACCGTAGGTAGCCCCAGGTCCTACTGCCATCTCTTTGATCACTGCAAAGCAATGCAGTAAGATCATTTCTGAGACCAGGAAATTTGTTTTCCTTATGATTCACCCCTAGGGAAAGAAGAAGGTTATGGCCACGACTTTGAGGAAGGGATCCTCTGCACAACAACAACAGATGGACAAGGTCGTGGAGGAGTACAACGATATTTTCGCCTCACCCACAGGGGTACCTCTGCACTGTCAGATCAAGCACTTCATCGATATGACCCCAGGCGTGACGCTGCCCAATGGAATGATCTATCGACACCGTTATGGAGAATGATGAGATCAAGAGGCAGATTCAAGAACAATTTCAGAAAGGGCACATCAGGCCAAGCTCATCACCTTGTGGGAGCCTGATTGTATTGGTAAAGAATAAGGATGGGACCAGGAGGCTCTGTATTGACTATCGGGCGCTGAAAAAGATAACTGTCCGGAATAGGTACCCAATCCCGCAGATTGATGACCTTCTGGACCAGCTCAAAGGGGCCAAATATTTCAGCAAGATTGACTTGAATTCAGGTTATCACCAAGTGCCTATCGAACCCTCCGATGTGTGGAAGACTGCCTTCAAATCCAAGGAGGGCCTTTTCGAATGGTTGGTCATGCCATTTGGATTGATGAATGCCCCTGCAATGTTCATGAGACTGATGGAAAACATATTGCGACCCTTCACCAATGAATTTGTGGTGGTGTATTTAGAATACATCTTGATCTTCAACTAGAGTTGGGAAGAACACCTTCACCATATTCGACAGGTCCTTCAAACCCTGTGACAACGCAAGATGTGTGCTAACTTGGAGAAATGCACCTTTGGCCTGACCCAGGTTCAATATCTGGGATACATCATTGATGAGCAGGGTGTACATGTGGACGCATCCAAGATACAAGTCATTTGAGATTGGCCAGCACCAACCACTCTAACAGAGCTCTGCAACTTTTTGGGTCTTGCCAATTTCTACCATAGGTTCGTGTTGGTGTTCTCTCATATCACTTGGCCTTTAAGTCAAGTTACCAAGGGCAGAGCGAAAGCAAAGTTTTTTTGGTCGAAAACCCAACAAAAAATGTTCTCTGAGTCGAAGAATGGCCTCTGTTCTGCAGCATTGCTCACATTATCAAACTTGCAACAACCATTTGAGATTGAGACAGATGCCTCCGACTATGCTATTGGTGTGACTCTTACTCAACATGGGCATCTAATGGCTTACCATGGTGAGACACTTTCAGACACAGTCCGAAAGTACCCCACTTATGACAAAGAAATGTATTCCATTGTGCAAGCCTGTTGTTAATGGAAGCATTAAATTTTAGGGAAGGAAACAATCATCCACACAGACCACTGTCCTCTACAGTTCATATGGACACAAGGGAATTTGCAGAACGATCTCTATCAGAAATGGTCCACCTATTTGCAACAATTCCATTTGAACATTAAGTATAAGAAGGGCAGCACCAATAATGTTGGTGATTGCCTCAGCCGACCACCAGTCATGGCGCTGATCACTGTGCTCGACTCCTGTGGGCACGAGACATCTAGGTGGCCGCATCTTTACAAGTGCGATCTAGAATTTGAAAACATATGCCAGACACTCCTGGAAGGGAAGCAAGTTCCAAATTTTCACCTTTAGGATGCACAGTTGTGCCACCTGGGACACATTTGTGTTGCTTCAAGTGAGCGTGCCAAGATGATTTGGGAGGCGCACTACAGTTAGGTTGTTGGACATTTCGGAGTAGAGAAAATAGTGGCAATATTGCAGAAGTATTTTTATTGGCCGAAACTTCGTCAGGATCTTGGGAAGTACATTATATCCTGCATTGCTTGTGCCATTTCTAAACCAATTATCAATAAGCAAGGCCTGTATACTCCTCTACCTACTCCTTGCCGACGTTGGGAATTTGTCTCCATGGGTTACATGTCAGGCCTTCCTTCTAGTAAGCATAACAACGATTGTGTTTTCGTGGTTGTCGACAGATTCCCTAAGATGGCCATGATGGCGGCCTGCAAGAAGAGTATCACATCAGAGGCCACTGCAAAGCTCTTCTTTGAGTGAGTGTGGGTACACTTTGGGGTCCCACAGTCCATTGTCTTATATCAGGACAGCAGATTCCTGAGTGCATTTTGGTCAAGTCTCTGGTCGATGATGGATAAAAACCTTACTAACTCCATGGCTTTCCATCCCCAAACTGATGGCCAAACAACGGTTGTCAACAGGACGATCGCACACATTCTGTGCATGTACAAATCGAAGCATCCACGCACATGGGATTAAAGTCTCCCCTATGTCCAACACAGCTACAACAAAGCTCTCCACAACTCAACAGGCCACAACCCCTTTTAGGTGGGGCTGGGATTTCAACCATTATGCCCCATTGATGTGGCCATACCATTTGCATCCACTCAGGTAGATTTGGCTCACGCTCAGTCTGAAGCTGAAAGGGATAACGACTTCATTGAGTGCATTCAACACATCCGCCAATAGGTCCATGATATATTGGACAGAGCCAATGCTAAGTACAAGCAACGCCATGATCAACATCGAGTGCCACACAAGTTCCAGGTGGGTGACAAAGTTTGGCTACATTTGCAGAAGGAGCGCCTTGCTGGACCCCACCGCAAGCTTCACCTGCTCCGATATAGGCCATACACTATCACCAAGGTCGTCGATGACGATGCCTTCGAGCTCAGCATCCTGCTGTTCCTTTGTCTACACCTAGTGTTCAATGTAGATCTCCTTCGTGCATACTTTCCACCATTGTTGGACACATATGACATTGTAGAACAACTGACACCAATAACGCTCAACCCAAACTGCATGGAATAGGCCACAACTGATCAGATCATGGAAACACAGATCAAGAACACCCTCCAACAAAGGATACAATTATATCGAGTTGTCAAATCATTCCAACTCCTTCCCTAGGGTAAGTGGTTCACCATGGACCATGTTCAACAGAAATTTCCTCACCTCATGGAGGCTCTGCACGTAATGGGGACCATTGATTCCTAAGGGGGTAGGAATGATCCAGGTAGATATCAGTGGCCACCTTCCTATTCCACCTAGACCGCCTAGTCAGTTTCATATGTTTCCTTGTTCATTTCAGCATTTACTAATTTTAGCAGTTTTTTCGGGTCTTGAACTTTCGGAGCAGTTTTAACCCCCTAAACAACGTTTTTCTGGGGTCCACGGTAGGCCAGTGGCCTTTGGGAAGGACTTGCAATGAAGCCTATAGTACTTAGCGAGACCTTTCCAATAAGGTATGGTACATGCCAAACAGAGATAATATGACCAAGTTACGACTTCGGGATGTTGGCTGCCCAACTAACCCCAACAGGGCCCACAAACTCTTAGTGTTACATCTCCTGGGTTAGGGTTTTGGTTGTTTAGTGTTTTCTCATGTTTTCCAATAATAAATAGGCCCTTCAGCCTCATTGTAACATAGTTTAGAGGCATGTAGCCACCACATCTCTTCTCAGAGATAAGCTACCATTGCCCGAGCTATCTTCTTTCCTTTTTTTTTGTAAGCATAACAATATTTTTCTATTAATGAAATGAAGAGTTTTTCTGCTGCATATCTGTGTTTATGATTATATCTATAATTTTTGGTGTTCCTGATTAAGTTCGCATCATGTAAGGATGATAATGATGATGACCATGATACTTGTCAGAACCAAAACCATAGTAGACCTGTGTCCATCACCTTTCTTATTCGGTGTGTCCAAGAAATTTCCATCTTTGATCATGTCATCCCTATCTGACAAGTGCCCACCATGAGACCTACTACCATATGCCCCATTAGTTCTATCCACTTTCCCATGATTGCTCATAAGCAATCCTTGTCTCTGTAAATTTGACAAACTCGGAAGGATAACTGCATTAACCTTTGCTTGTTTCTCTTGTGCCTGAATGATTATGTCATTATCTGCTTTGAAACTTCTTATTTCTGTCTTCAAACTTCTCAATGTGTATGCTATGTTAGGAGAGTTCCCATCAACATGTTGCTCATATGATCTATAGGGAGAGTCTTGTGAACTGTAGTTTACCATCTTGCTAGTCATCTTTGACCTTCTTCCTGCATGTGTACCATGTCAGCTAAACCAAAATATAAACATAACCAACATACCTCAGTGTAGTTCAGAGGAGGATATCTCATCTGCAATATCAACCACATTAGTGCAACACATATATAAACATAATAATATCAATATATATACATCATTTCAACCATTATCCAGTTACCATGCATGACTATACCATAAACATGAAAATTCATGTATAACGACATATAGACACTAACACACATAACAACTGCATAATCGACATGCACTTATGACGACCACATCCAACAACAACACCATCATCTTCCACATGGTGACACAAATACAACAATGACCATCACCATGCATACACATCAAGCACAAACACAACCTACATGCATGCATGACAACCATATTCTGCCCATCTAGTCCAAGGGGTGAACCATGCTCTGATACCACTATGCAACACCCTCCTCCCATATTTACCCAAGCCAACTGGTCCACTTGGGTAAACATGTGACGAAGAGTTACTATGATATGATTCAACTCACCAAGTACAATTAAGGAAGTAAAATCGAGAAAACAAACCAAACTAACCTTCCTTAGGAACTACAAAACCTTCAGGAGCCAACCAACCCCTCCAGGTGTCCAACCACTGAGAGAATTGGATGTTTTGTTGAACTAAACCCCCAGTCACTCTCGTGGAAATCCTTCCATGTGATTGAGACCCTCTAGTCACTCCCACAATAAGGCATCCATGCGACTTTGGCCTTTTTCAGGCAGTCTTGTGCTAATGACCTCGAATTCTAAGCCTCTTTTTTAGGGCTAAGATTCACGCATTTGCCCAGACCTTGATGAAACTTCCAGAAATGATAAATAACATGATGAAAAGGCCTCTAAATCAAAACTTGAAGAAGGACCTGACCTGACAAGGCCTATCCATGACAAACATTCCATCAAACACAACATGAACATGTAATCTACAGGTCATAACAACATATATGAACATAAGGGTCTCATACTTATTTGAGAATAATCAAGAAGGTTCGATGCCTCTCACAATAGTTGTATTATAATCTGTTAGGTCATACATTCATTAACATTTCATTTACGAAACAAAACAAGATGAGAGCCATAACTCAAGTCTATCATAAACCATTCTTTTAACCAACATATAACTAGCAGAATAATAATGATATAACAACCATTATAACCACATAATAACACACACAATTACACATAATACACAAGGGGGACAAATATCTTACTAACATGTGCAAAATGCAACCAGGTCAGGGACTTCCACGTATCACCCAACCATAGATTGGGTTGAATCAAACCTTTCTTTAAGCTAATCACCCCCGTGCCATATTCCAAGCATGAATGTGGGACTTTCCAAAAAACAACCAGGGCTTCCTTAGGCTTCAACACAATCCACCAAGGGATTCCTAGGCCCAAACAAAAAACATACACTACTAGGATTTACCGCAATCCCACCATATACCAGTCCATGGGTCACTAGGCCTATACAATCATGGATGCCTCCAGATCTCTCCACCTAAACCACGAGGAATTTGTATTTCTCCACCCTCTAGTCTTTACCGTATATCCCATCATTCACTGATCAAGGATTCCTAGGCCCACCGAGGGCATACACAATCAGGCTTTACAACAATCCTACCTTCACCAGTCTTAGGATTCCTAGGCCTTGTGTTTCTCCCCTAAGACCACCCCACTCAGTTTTGAAACCATTCGGTAATCCAACTCAACCAAATAAGAGAAACCCCTTCACACCATGGCTATTCGAAAATGGAAAAGCAAGGTCGAAAACCGTTGTTAGGAAACAAAATCACAATTTTTGTTAATAAAAATAATAACGTATAAAATACAAAATAGTAATATAATGTGCATTCGTGAGTGTTAAATGAACTTAAAAATTAGGGATTTGTGTTCAAATGAAGAATTCTAGAGTGCTAATATTAGCTTAGGTTAGAATTTAATTTACCATCCTTCGAGGGTAAAGGAATTAAACCAATTCTATAAGGAAGAAAGATTCCTTGGTACATCATATGAAAGATACTAAAACAATTTATCAATGAAAAAAGGTCTCGAGAATACAAATAAAAGGATAATGGAAAAATGAGAGAAAAAAATAATATTAAAGGAAAATATTTTATGAATAAGTGACAAGTTAATATTGTGAAACTTTTACTACATATCATAGTAAACATGTTGTTATATATTTTATTAGAGTATGGTTTGTCTCGCAAAAAAGAGAATAGTAGAGGTGAATTATGTTCTTCTAAATAATTAGTTATATCTTAAAAAAATGTATTAGAGGAGGTTAATTACAAGTGGTATTAGCGTTGTAGGTTATAGCATTGCGCCTTTTATGAGTTCTAAATCGAAACAATTATTATTTTTATTTATGTCATGATCAGATAATCAAAGAACTATTAGGAAAAGTTGAAGAATGGTTGAAGAAGAGAATGGGAGAACTTTTATAGGGTTACACAGGGGTGGTGAGGAACTTGATACTAAAATTGGAATGATGGGAGGAGGTACTGGTAATACAAAAAATCAAGAATTTGAAATCCTACAAGTGGTGTGTAGCTTGAAGTAAAATCTAGATAATATAAAGGATAGTGAAGAAAAATTGTCCAAAGCTAAGGATTAGCAACAAGAAATTGATGGCTACTTACCAAGGAAGCTGAAAGAGAATAAAGGCAATAGGAAAACATGAGAAACTCATAAGAAGAGATCTAGGAGTGAATCTGTTGATACTATTGTTGAAGTCTGGAATTGTTTCATTTTTACTATCTTTTTTGCCCTCTTATTTCATCTTCTTTCACCTTCTTATCATCATTTTGTAGAAAAATCAACATGATTAAGGTCAAGGTCAAGGTATTCATCATCCATAATTATAATATCTGCTTCTTAATGCATTATAATGAAAATATTATTACAATTACAGAATTACAAATATTTTGCAGCTAATATTTGTTTCCACAACAGAATCCATTGTTAGACAGGTTGCAACACTCCAGTAAAGGGAAAAAGACTACCAAAAGGTGACAAATGGCTCCCAGATGGATAACCACCTACTAGCATCACTTGACAAGCTATGTGGGTTAAGAAATATTAAAGCCAAAGGAAAAGTCAAGCCTGGGAACTGTGTGTAGCAATCAGAAATAGGGAGTGGAGAAATAACAAACATCAAGCGAGCGAGACTGAAGATTGGATCAATTGTCAAGATTATAGATCGAGATAAAATCTCCTATGAATTGATTTTTCAATAGCAATTCATAAAGAGATTGAAATCTAAGTTAAATCAGTCTCGTAGGTGTCGAAATGATTCATAACATATCAACTTAAAACTCTTTCAAGTCGTTTTATAATTTGTATAAATGTTGTAAGCGAGATGAGAAACATAAGGTTTTTATTGCTAAGTTTATAACTCTTTTGTGGAGAACACTAATGGCACTATGTTTCATAATATAAATCACTATTATTTACAATGTGTGTGTAAAGATCCCATGATCACTAAGTCAACCTACACTCACGGGAGGGCCCCCTGCGAGCTGTGAGGTCTTATTCATAGTTTTTGTTTTGTTTCTAGCATTATCATTTCTTTCAAGAATTTGTTTCCATTATAGTTACATTTCTGATTGTTTTCATTTGGTTGCAGAGTACTCATAAACAAAAAAGCATTAAAAATATTTTAGTTATTGAATGCATCTTCTTTCCAGCACTTGATCATTTCATAGTTTAAATTGATTTCTTAATTGTTAATGAAACACTCTTTAGAGGATAAATACACACACAAGTAATCATTCTCAAGTTGTAAAGATTTTCATTTCATTTTTTGTAAGTATACTGTTTTATGGCAATTTCTCTTTCATGCAATTAATCTAGAATTTCTTTGCTGCAATCTAGCATAACAATTTCCTTCTACAAGATAGTGTAGAATGCTTTCAATTCTGGAAAATAGAATTAGATTGTTTCTTTCTTGAATTTTGGCTTTGCATCATTCTACTTTCATAGAGGAAAGTTTTGAATTCTCCAACTTAAGATAGATTTTCAATTTTTGCAAAGAAGAGGTTTTCAATTCAGTTAATTAGGATTTAATATAACTTTAGATTGAAATAACATGTGTGTAATTACTCTCAAATTTGTTTCCATACTTAAAACTAGTTTCATTTATAGAATAAATTAGTTCACAAGAAGAATCCTAGCATATAGAATGCACATACATTTCACAAGTACATGAATCATGGTTGACAATTAATGAAGGAAATTAAGAACAATTAATTTACCAAACATTTTGGCGCCGTTTCCAGGGAAGTGTATACATGATTCCATTCTTGAATACCATTTTTAGGAGTTTTTAATTTAAATAAATTAAAAAACGATAAAAAAACATTTATGCATAGAGAAAGAGAATATAGGGGTAGATTTATAAGTAGAGGTAGAAGTTCAATTCCAACATCACCACTCTCTCCACCTAGACCTCGTAGTTCCACACCATCCAACCATACTCACATCCCATTATTGGTAGGTAGACATAGACTTCCTGAGGTGCATAGATATGAAATCCAACCTAAAGATTCACCAACTTCTTCTACCGAAGCTGTAGTTGACGAACCTACATCCCCAACAAAAGGAGTAATCTTTCTCTCTTCAACAGGAGAACAACTTATAGGACAAGAACTAGAGGTTCCTAGTGAAGAAGAAGAATAAGAAACTTATTTTAACATACGATTAGTAAAGGAACGTGAAGAAGAGCTAGATAATCCTATTATAGAACCTTATATTAGCTCTAAAGAATCTACAATGGCGGAGGAAGGAGAAGGAGAAGTGCATAATGTATATGGTGGTGAACTTAGGATTGGAGGTGGAAGAGGTAGAGGAGGAAATAGAGGAGGAGGTGGAGGTCGATGTGGTAGAGGTGGTAGGGGAGAACCAAATCCTTATGAATTTCCCATCTTTAATGAAGTACCATAACCACAATGAAGAACATATCACCCTCCATCCATGGTTTAAGACATGAGGACCCTAAAACATTTCTTATTGATTTTGAAGTTCTCTGTAGAACTTATGAATACTTACTTGATCCTCAAAAGTTGAAATTGTTTTCAATAACTCTTAAAGATGGAGCACTTAAATGGTTTATGGGATTAAGGACACATACAATTAGAACATGGGATGAAATGAAAAATGTGTTTTTAGAAAAATATAAGGATTACTGTATGCCCCATAACCTCAAGGATGAAGTCTATAAGATGATGCAAAAAGAGGATGAAAGCCTTGAAGATGTAGTTCAAATATTTGCTTACAACATCAATAGAGATAAGATGTATAATTTGGATGATGAAACGCTAAAAGCTCTTTTGTTAAAATCCATCAAAGATGAATAGATTGATCTTATTAATTTAATGGGCAAGGGAGATGTGTCACAACTTTCATTTGGAAAAATATGTGATTTATGTAAACATATCTCTAGGGGTAAGGCTAGAATTGGCAAAAATCCGAGAGATCCTGTGATGTCCAGAATTAATAAATCTGCAACTGGAACAATAAGTAGAGTTGAAATAGGCAATTTGCTTGATAATTTCAAAACATATATCCTAGGGAGTCTTAGTGAACAACTAGATACCCTTAAGATACAAAACAAGAAAAAAGCCGAGAATGTTGCATTATCTATTTTTTGTCCCAAGTGTAGAAAGAAACATGCCTTAAGAGAATTTCCCCTTGATAGTATAGAAATTTGTGTCATATGTGCTGAAAATCATAACACGAAGGAATTCCCTTCAATACTTGGTCTTAAATTTATTTTTAAAGATGAATCTGGGACAAGCCAAGTTGAATCTCTTTGTTTTATTGCTAAAAGACCATGGAAAAATCAACAATCAAATATGACTCAAGGTTTCAATACTCAATCATATGCACAACCACAAAACAATTGGACTGCACCCATGCCATGGCAACCTTGGCCCCCACAATCTCAAAATCCATCTTGGGCTCAAGGTTGGCAAAATACTTATGGAAAATATCCTCAATTCCAACAACCATATCCTTCTTTTCCACCACAATATTATCCTCCTCAACCAACTCAACTTTCTCAATTTCAAAATCCAAATCAACAACTTTCATTACCATTTCCTCAAAAACCCAATCAACTACCTACCCAACCACTTCCAAATCCAAACAATAAAAATCAACAAGTTATTTATAATGTCGAAGGACAAAATTTTCAAGCTTGTATGATTACCCCATTAGGTCTAAATGATGTTCAACTTAGATCTGGTAGGGTTTTACCAAAAAAGTCACCAACAATTGCCATCCAAAAATCTAAAGAGGATGAAGTTCCTGAGAAAGATGTGAATCTTGATCAAGAAAACATTCCCCTAAAGGAATATGTTCCTATACTATCAAAGGATGAGCAAATAAAGCAAGCTCCTACAGTTCCTCTAGTAGAACAACCCTTTGTTTCTTTGCAAGATACACCTTTTTCTGAAAGGATCAAAATTGATAAAGCAATAGAAAGGCAAATTATTTTACCAGATTATGATATGCTAGATGAACTTAAGAATATTTGCATTAAAATTCCTTGATTATAGGCTATAAAGGACATATCAATATTTTCAAAAACTATCAAGGATTTATGCATTAGAAAACCAGGAAGAAAAATAAAAAGATATTAAAAAAATTTAATTGGTAGGAAAAATTGTTGATATCGTGATGGGAAAACCTATTGTTCAAAAACATTTAGATCCTGGTAGTCCCATTGTGAAAATTCATATCAATGGTGTTCCAAACACTTTAATTGATTAGGAGAAACCATTAACATCATGAGTAAACAAACAATGGAGCAACAACTTTCTAATCTTCAATATACTCCTACATTATTACAATTAATAGATAGATCTGTTATCAAACCAAATGAAGTATTAGAAGATGTGTCTGTTTCTCTAGATTCTTGGGAATATCTTGTATATTTCATGATTTTAACTCCCAAGAATAATTTAGGAGACCATCCATTGATCCTTGGTAGACCTTGGCTAGTTACAACTGATGCATTCATAAGGTGTAGATTTGGTGATATGTATATCTCTGATGGAAATTCCACTAAGAAGTTTACCTTGTATCCTCTTGCAAAAAAAATAACTGAAGTAGAAAGTGAGATTTGGATAGATGATGATAATGAAGACTTTAATGATTTGCAACCAGTTTATACTTTTTTCACAATTAGATGAAGAAGATCAATTGATCAATTTAATGAACAATAATGATTCTTCTTCATACTCTGAAAAAGATCAGAGTTTTCAGGAACAATGCAATATTGAATATTTATCATCTCACCAAATGGATTTACATTCTATGGAAAAATTTGGCAGTTCTCAAGTAGATTTTTTTCCAGATAAAACATTGAACATTAATAATAATTTGGAAGAATTTCAAAAGAGAAAAATGATACAAATGCTACAAAAACACTCTTCTGCTTATGCATGGGAGTACACTGACATGAAAGGGATCAATCCTAAAACTTGTATGCATCATATTTATATTCAAGAAAATTCCAAACCAGTTAGACAACCTCAGAGGAGGATGAATCCTAATATGAGATAAATTGTTAAGGAGGAATTACAAATATTACTTAATGTGAATTTTATCTATCCAATATCAGATAGTCAATGGGCGTCACTTTTAGTGATTGTTCCTAAGAAAAATGGAAAATTGAGAGTGCGCATTGATTACAGGGAATTAAACAAAGCTACTTTAAAATATCATTTTCCACTACCTTTTAGAGATCAAATATTAGATATCTTGGTAGGAAAGAAATATTTTTCATTTTTAGATGGTTTTAGTGGATATAATCAAATCTAACTAGCACCAGAAGATCAAGATAAAACTACTTTTACATGTCCACGATGAACATATGCATATAGTGTTCTTCCCTTTGGATTATGTAATGCACCTGCCACATTTTAGAGAGCAGTCTTAGGTATTTTTTTTGATCTAATTCATGATTGTGTGGAAGTATACATGGATGATTTTACCATGCATGGTGATACTTTTGAAGAAGCTATGGAAAATATAGAAAAAGTTATTGTTAGATGTAAAGAGGCAAACCTTTCATTAAACCTTGAGAAACGTTTTATGATGTTTAATGAAGGGATTGTTTTAGGCCACCATAATGCGAGTGATGGAATTAAAGTGGATACATCTAAGGTAGAAATAATTTCTAAAATTTCAGTTTATATTTGTCAAAGAGATGTAAGAAGTTTTCTTGGATTTACTGGATATTATAGGAGATTCATAGAAAATTTCACAAAAATAACCTCTCCACTTTTCAAACTCCTTACAGAAGATTGTGAATTTGCTTAGAATTCTCACTGTGAGAAAGCATTTGAGACATTGAAATAAAAGATTATTGAAGCACCAATTTTAAGAGGACCTAACTGGGCTTTTCCTTTCCATATTTCTACTGATGCTTTAGACACAACTCTAGGAGTTGTCTTGGGACAAAAGATTTAACTCCTTATGCCATCTACTATACAAGTAAAAATTTGACTCTTGTAGAGTTGAATTACTCTGTAACAAAAAAGGAGTTTTTAGTTGTTGTTCATGCCATTAATAAATTTTGTCATTACATTACTAGTTATGAAAATTTAATTCATACGGATCATTTTGCCATTAGATATCTAATTAACAAAAAAATCACTAATTGTAGAATTACAAGATGGTTATTGTTACTACAAGAATTCAACATTACTATTCTTGATAAACTAGGAAAAGTAAATACAATTGCTGATTTTATTTCTAGAATGCAGAATAATAATGAGGATGTTCCTGTAAAAGGTAACTTTCCTGATGAATATATTTTTGCAATATCTACTAAAACAACTTGGTTTGCAGATATTGCTAATTATTTGGCTACAGGAAAGTTACCTACACAACTATCAGCGAGAGAAAAGCAAAAAGTGATCAAAATCAATGCACCATATTCCTGGATAGATGGAGAATTGTACAAAAACTGGACCTGATTCGATTATCTGAATATGTGTTCGAGAAGATGAAGTACCTAAAATCTTGAAAGCATGTCATGATGAGCCATGCGGAGAACATTTTTATGGTAAAAGAACTGTTAGGTCCCTATAATACTAGTGATTACCCCATTACTGTTGTAGTTGTATCCCCTATTAATATTGTTGCGCCCCTATTGTCCCCATATTTTTATTACTGTTCCCCAAGAATCCCTCTATTGTTATTTTTGTGGCTTTATATTATAATTGTTAGGTCGGCTGGGTTATATTGTGACTCCTTAGACTCCTATATATAGAAAGGAGGTTTTGTCATTTGAATCATCCAAGAATTATTCATTTGTGTAATGTAAAGGAGGTTTCCCCATCAAAGAGGCTGAATTATAAGGTGTCCAACTATCTTTTCTATCTTTTGTGAGCTGGTTTCATAAAATTTGGTATCAGAGCTTTGGATTCTAGTGTTTCGCTGCTCCAAATAGGTCATCGTGGAATTTTCGCTATAACTCTTCTTCTTTTTTTGCGACGTTTCAGAAGCAAAAAAAAAAAACCCATTTGAGAAGAAATCACACTGAACCTAGGGTTCGAATTTCAAAGCTTTTTGCGCTATATTTGCGGAGATATGATCTGAGGAAGTTGGTCTTTTTGCAGACTCCTGAATTACATTACAAACAGGTGACCTAGGGAAAATCGTCATAACTTTCTCTCTAAGCATCAGATTGAAGTTTTGTAAGAAGCTACAGAAAGAGGACAGACTGTAGTTTCTTGTATATATTTTTTAGAGCCAAAGGTCGAAACAGGGACACGTGGCATGTCATACAAGTTCGCTCTACTGAAGTAGTCTATAATCAGGTCACTGTGGGAGATTTGGCATAACTTTTCCTTGCAGAATCCAATTTGGATCAGACTGGTGGCATTAGAAAGAGGACACAGAGGGCTACTACAGGTCACAATTTTAGAACTAGATGATCTGAAATTACAGAGATATATCAGAAGCAATATCAAGCTCCTTCAAAGTGAAAATAGGTGTGTAGATTTTTTTTAAATTTTTTCTTATGCTTGGTTTGAAAAATTATTTTGAAGAATTCCAAAGGCATAGTAGAGCATTATTATCGGTAACTGATGCCCCAAGGAAAGAAAATGCAAACACCTAGTAAGCAACCTGAAAGCGCTAGCATGACCCATGAAGAAGAGGAAGAAATGCTACATGATATATCAAAATTACAAGACCAAGTGCAACAAATGTCACTCTCACAAGAGCTAACAGAAGCTAAGATAAATGGCTTGGAATCTAAGATAAAGGGCGTGGAAGCTAAGATGAATGGCATGGAAGCTAAGATGGACGATTTGAAGACAGAGTTGAAGAGAGACATGGAAGAATTGAAGATAAATATGAATAAGTTGCTACAAGAAATGGTCGCTAATGGTGAAAGGGTAGTAAAGCAAACTCATGATGAGAACAAAAGAAATGTTAATCATGATTCCATAGACTCTAATGTTGGATCAAAGACCCACCATATTCCAAAAATTGATATGAGGAAGTTTGATGGCAAGGACCCCACAACATGGATATTACAGATGGAGCAATTTTCGATCTCAATAATGTGCAAAACACACAAAAGGTACATATTGCAACTTTATATTTGGAACCAAATCAGTTTGTATGGTATCAATGGATTTGTTCTCGTAAACAAATTATCACTTGAGCAATTTTTACGGAAGAATTGACAGCACATTATGAGGACACAAAAAACAACACTTTTTTTAGCCAATTGATAAGTCTCAAACAAAAGGGTTCAATAATGGAGCACATTGAGGAGTTCCAAAAATTGAACATAAGGGTAAAAAATATTCCAGAGGAGCATAGAATTGATGTGTTCATAGGGACTTAAAAGAATAATATCCAACATTATGTTCACCTTTGGGAACTTGATTCATTAGAGAAGGCATTCAGGTTAGCAAAAAAAATGGAAAGCAAAATTATGGCAACCAGGAAGCATACCAGTCACAACTATAAAGATGGAAGTGTTGTTACCCCTAGCCTTTCACAACCTATAAGGTTGACACCACAAAAATTGGAAGAAAAAAGAGCAAAAGGGATTTGTTACAGTTGTGATAGCAAATACACTAAAGGTCATAAGTGTGCTGAGAAGAAATTATTCTACATAGATTGTGAAGAGGAAGAAGAAAAGGAGCAAGAAAGGTCAAAAGAAGAGGATATACTCCAGGAACAAAGCATAGATAAAGAAGAAATGAATCCGACCATATCTTGTAATGCATTGGCTGGAATTACCACTCCTCAAACCATCAAGATAGAAGGACAAATCAAGAAGAAAAAGGTAATAGCGTTGATTGATTCAGGAAGTACCCACAATTTTATTCATTGTAAGGTAGCAAAAGAATTGAATTGCTTCCTATATCCAGCACCAGAGTGTCAAGTGATGGTTTCAAATGGAGGAACAATAAATTGCTCTAGAAAGTGCCATAATATCAAGCTATCCATGGGAGAATATGTATTGACGAGCCCAATGCTTTCCATTCCAATGGGAGGTGCTGATGTTGTACTAGGAGTCCAATGGCTACAGTCCTTGGGTACAATAGCTTTTATTTTTCAAGAACCTTTCATGAAATTTTCTGCGGAAGGAAAGGAAGTTGAATTAAGGGGTATTGTAGGGAAACCGGGAAAGATAATCAGCTCTAACGGTATGACAAAGCTTCTAAAAAAGGAACAAAGAGGTGTAATTGCATAGTTATGTTCGCTAGATGTTTCCACATCGGAATCATCTATTTCTCCAGATCTCCAAAAAGTCTTGGACAATCATTCCAAGGTATTTGAGACTCCCAAAGGTCTCCCACCTATTCGTGATCATGATCATGCTATTCATCTAATTCCAAGAAGTTTTCCTCCAAACATCAGGTCGTACAGATATCCCTATGCCCAAAGGAGTGAAATTGAACATATGGTTGCAGAAATGCTAGAGGCTGGTATAATTCAACCTAGTCAAAGTTCTTTCTCTGCTCCAGTAGTATTGGTGCACAAGAAGGATGGATCATGGTGCATGTGTCCGGATTATAGGGAGCTCAACAAGCTCACTATTAAAGATACGTTTCCCATTCATGTCATTGATGAATTACTGTATGAATTGCATGGTTCAATTTACTTCACCAAGTTGGATCTTTGTTTAGGATATCATCAAGTCAGAATGAAGACTGAAGACATTCCGAAAACAACATTTAGAACTCATGAGGGTCATTATGAATTTTTGGTCATGCCTTTTGGCCTTACTAATGCACTTTCTACATTTCAAGGTTTGATGAACTCCATTTTCAAACCCTTCCTTAGAAAATTTGTGTTAGTATTTTTTGATGATATACTAATCTACAATAAGTCTTGGAAGGATCATGTTGAACATGTTGATAGCGTGCTACAACTATTGGAGGAGAAACAATTATATGCAAAAAGATCCAAATGTTTCTTTGGAGTACAGGAGGTGGAATATCTGGGTCATATTGTATCTCATGAAGGAGCTAAGGTAGACCCTAGCAAAAATAAAGCCATTAAGGAATGGAAAATCCCCACATCCATAAAGCATATGCAAGGATTTCTCGGGTTGACAGGGTATTATTGCAAGTTTGTTAAGAATTATGGGAGAATAGCAGCACCTCTAACAACATTATTGAAGAAAGATGCATTTTCATGGACTCCGGTAACAACAAAGGCCTTTGAACATCTTAAAGAGGCAATGTGCCAAGCACCGGTCTTAGCTACACTAGACTTCACAAAAACCTTTATTATGGAATGTGATGCTTCAGGAAATGGATTTGGTGCTGTTTTAGTGCAAGATGAAAGACCCATTGCTTTTGAAAGTCGTCCAATCAAGGGAAAGTTTTTACACAAAGCTATTTATGAGAAGGAAATGTTGGCAATACTACATGCACTTAAGAAATGGCAACCCTACCTAATGGGAAGACACTTCAAGGTAAAAACGGATCATGATAGCCTTAAATACTCTTTAGACCAAAGATTATCCTCTGAAGAGCAACAAAAGTGGGTCACAAAGATGTTGGGTTATGACTTTGAAATCATCTACAAAAAAGGGAAGCAAAATGTGGTGGCAGATGCACTCTCAAGAAAGGATGAGGATGTGGAAGCATTGTTGTGCGCCATTTCTATTATCCAACCAGATTGGATAAACGAAGCAAGGGAGGAATGGAAGAATGATGAAGAAGTGTGGGCACTTATTCGAAAGTTACAACAACATTCCAGTACATCTGATACATTTAGCTGGAAAAATGATTTGTTATGGTACAAAGATCGCTTATACCTTTGTAAGAATTCACAACTCAAACAAAAGATTCTTATGGAATTGCACACTTCTCCCTTAGGAGGGCATTCAAGATTTTTAAAAACTTACCACAGGGTTAAGAAGGAATTTTTTTGGGATGGCCTTAAATTAGATATTCAAAAGTTTGTGGCGGAATGTTTGGTTTGCCAACAAAATAAAGTTGAAACAATTAAGACCCCGGGTCTATTACAACCTTTATCAATTCCAAGCCAAAGTTAGGAGGAGGTTTCAATGGATTTTATCACAGGTTTACCCAAATCTGAGGGAAAGAGTGTCATCATGGTGGTAGTTGACAGACTTACCAAGTATGCACACTTTTGTGCATTATCACATCCATTTAAAGCTAGTACAGTTTCTACTTCATTTATGGAAACAATTCAAAAGATACATGGAAACCCAAAGATTATTGTAAGTGACAGAGATCCCATTTACTGGAAATTTTTGGATAGAATTATTTTCTTGTCTTGGTACTCAGTTAGCTCATAGCTCATCTTATCATCCTCAATCTGATGGGAAAACTGAGATAGTAAACAAATGTTTGGAAGGATATCTTTGTTGCTTTGTATATGATAAACAGACACAATGGGTCAAATGGTTGCCTCTGGCTGAATGGTGGTATAACACTTCCTTCCATACAACAACAAAAATGACCCCATTTATGGCACTTTATGGATATCAGCCACCATCCATCACATCATATTTAAGAGAAAATTCTAAGGTTCAAGCAGTGGAACATCACATCAAACATCAACAACAAGTCCTCCAACTCTTAAATGATAACCTCGTGTTGGCACATAATAGAATGAAACAACAGGTAGACATTGCAGCGAAAGAAGTTTTGATGTAGGTGATTGGGTATTCCTATGGCTACAACCATATAAACAAATGTCCCTCAAGCAAGCTAAGAAGGATAATAAATTATTACCAAAGTATTATGGTCCGTACAAGGTGTTGCAAAAGATTGGTACTATGGCATACAAATTGGAGCTTCCTGCAGCATCTCGAGTGCACCCAGTTTTCCATGTTTCATGTTTAAAGAAGGTTATAGGCGACAAGCTCCCAGTTCAAACAATATTGCCAGAACTTGATAAGGAAGGAAAAATTATATTGGAACCGGAAGCATTCATAGAAACAAGAACTCGACAGCTATGAAATCGATCAATTTTAGAGTATCTCATCAAGTGGAAGAACTTACTCGCTGAAGATTCCACATGGGAGGATGAGAATTTTATATAGAAGCATCCAAAACTACTCAAGCATTGAGGACAACACTTTTTTTGAAGGAGAGGGGCATGTTAGGTCCCTATAATACTAGTGATTACCCCATTACTGTTGTAGTTGTATCCCTTATTAATATCGTTGCGCCCCTATTGTCCCCATATTTCTATTATTGTACCCCATAGAATCCCTCTATTGTTATTTTTGTGGCTTTATATTATTATTGTTAGGTCGGTTGGGTTATATTGTGACTCCTTAGACTCTTATATATAGAAAGGAGGTTTTGTCATTTGAATCATCCAAGAATTGTTAATTTGTGTAATGTAAAGGAGGTTGCCCCCTCGAAGAGGCTGAATTCTAAGGCGTTCAACTATCTTTTCTATCTTTTTGTGAGCTGGTTTCATAACAAGAACTGCTTAAAAAATCATTCTTTTAGTATATTTTTGGCCATCCATTATCAAGGATGCCAAAGAATATGTTAAAATATGTGATAGTTGTCAAAGAATGGGGAAACCCATTCCATCAGAAGAGATGCCTCTACAACCACAGGTAGTTGTAGAACCCTTTGTAAAATGGGCTCTAGATTTTGCTGGACCAATGAATCCGCCATCTAAACAGAAAAGGTACATACTTCTTTGCACAGATTATGTTACAAAATGGGTAGAAGCTAAACCTCTTTTATATGCAACTGAAAATGTTGTAATTACCTTTCTTTTTTAGCATACCTTTACTCGTTTTGGTGTTCCCAAATAAATTGTAACAGATGAAGGTACCCAATTCACATCAAAGTTGGTGAAAAATATCATGGAGGAGTACAAAATCAAGCATCAGAAGTCTACTCCATATCATCCAGAAGCCAATGGGCAAGTGGAATCTACCAACAAAGTTCTTGAAGCAATTCTTACCAAAACTGTGCATTTGCATAGAAAGGATTGGGTAGAAAAGCTTCCAGAATCATTATGGGCATACCAAACCACATGGAGGAATACAATTAGATATACTCCTTATGAGCTTGTCTATGGAAAGCAAGTCTTTCTTCCAATTGAATTCCAAGTGGAGACCTTGAGAACAACAACCAAATTGGGCCTTGATATATCAGAAGCTCAGAAATAAATTTGACACAATTGAATGAGCTAGACGAGATCCAACAAGATGTTATTCAAAGAACTTGACTGTATTTTTCACCGAATTATTGTCCTCAAAGCAGAGGTCTAACCTCTTATTTATACACGTTTTGCGTCCTCACAATGAACAATCACATCTTCTAGGTCAAGCCGCCATGAATTGTCTTAATACAGGTCGGCTCAATAGGCAGAAAATTAATTTAATCTTTAAAAAACAATTTCTCCTAAATATTAGGATTTTCGGGTCATATAATAGTTCATTGGAAAGGCAAAATTATTCTCTATAAGATGGTCTAGGTCTCATGGTGAGGTTATGCCTCTAAGGAGGTGAAAAATGTTTTTTAATGTGACTGGTTATTATTTAGTGTAGAAATGGAGGACAATTATATTATTCATGGATGAACTTCTTCTTCATGGATGACTTCATTTTGTTAGGCTTCTTCATCAAAGCTCATAGGCTCATAAATGTCATCAATAGCATCAAATGCAACATGTAGTCTTTCTTCATCATCGTCTAATCTTCCAATCATGTTCATCAAGTGTGGTCCACATAAGTTATCATGTAGACATGTCATAGCATGATTGCCACTTCACCATCTTAAGCAAGAGTTGTAGTCATCTTCTGGCATCTTCAAGAATATTTTCCATCTAGTCAATGCTATATCAACGATCAATTATTGACATCAATGACAACCTAGATTAACACTTCCACTTGACAAGATACTCCGAAATTGATCAATTTCGCAGCTATCGAGTTCTTGTTTTTGTGCCTGCTTCAGGTTCCAATATGATTTTTCCTTCCTCGTCAAGTTCTGGCAATATTGTTTGAGCTAGGAGATTGTCCAATAATCTTCTTTAAGAATGAAACATTGAAAACTGGGCGCACTCGGGAAGCTGCAGGAAGCTCCAATTTGTATGCCATAATACCAATATTTTGCAACACCTTGTATGTACCATAATACTTTTGTGATAATTTATTATCCTTCTTAGCTTGCTTGAGGGACATTTGTTTATATGGTTGTAGCTGTATAAATACCTAGTAATCTATATCAAAACTTCTTTCATTGTGACGTTGATCTCCCTGTTGCTTCATTCTATTCTGTGCCAAATTTAGGCTATCCTTTAAGAGTTGGAGTACTTGTTTTTGATGCTCGATGTGATCTTCCACTGCTTGAACCTTAGAATTTTCTCTTAAATATGATGTGATGGACAGTGGGTGATATCCATAAAGTTCCATAAATGGGGTCATTTTTGATGCAGTATGGAAAGAAGTGTTACCATTCAGCCAAAGACAACCATTTGACCCATTGTGTCTATTTATCAGATACAAAGCAACGAAGATATCCTTCCAAACATTTGTTTACTATCTCAGTTTATCCATCAGATTGAGGATGATAAGATGAGCTATGAGCTAACTGAGTACCAAGACAAGAAAATAACTATGTCCAAAAATTTCATGTGAAAATGGGATCTTTGTCGCTTACAATAATCTTTGGGTTTCCATGTAGCTTTTGAATTGTTTCCCTAAATGCAGTAGAAACTATACTAGCTTTAAATGGATGAGATAATTCACAAAAGTGTGCATACTTGGTAAGTCTATCAACTACCACCATGATGATACTCTTTCCTTCGGACTTGGGTAAACCTGTGATGAAATCCATTGAAACCTCCTCCCAACGTTGACTTGGAATTGATAAAGGTTGTAATAGACCCGGGGTATTAATTGTTTCAACTTTATTTTGTTGACAAACCAAACATTCCACCACAAACTTTTGAATATCAGATTTAAGGCCATGCTAAAAAAATTCCTTCTTAACCTTGCGGTAAGTTTTTAAAAATCCCTAGTGCCCTCCTAAGGGAGAAGCATGCAATTCCATAAGAATCTTTTGTTTGATTTGGGAATTCTGACATAGGTATAAGTGATCTTTATACCATAACGAATCATTTTTCCAGCTAAATGTATCAGATGTACTGGGATCTTGTTGTAACTTTTGAATGAGTACCCACAGTTCTTCGTCATTCTTCCATTCATCCCTTGCTTCGTTTATCCAATCTGGTTGGATAATAGAAATGGCACAAAGCAATGCTTCCACATCCTCATCCTTTCTTGAGAGTGCATCTGCCACAACATTTTGCTTCCTTTTTTTGTATATGATTTCAAAGTCATAACCCAACATCTTTTTGATCCATTTTTGCTGCTCTTCTGAAGATAATCTTTGTTCTAAAAAGTATTTCAGACTATCATGATCCGTTTTTACCTTGAAGTGTCTTCCCATTAGGCAGGGTCGCCATTTCTTAAGTGCATGTAGTATTGCCAACATTTCCTTCTCATAAATAGCTTTGTGTAAATACTTTCCTTTGATTGGATGACTTTCGAAAGCAATGGGTCTTTCTTCTTGCATTAAAACAACACCAATTCCATTTCTTGAGGCATCACATTCCACAATAAAGGTTTTTGTGAAGTCCAGCGTAGCTAAGACCGGTGCTTGGCACATTTCCTCTTTAAGATGTTCAAAGGGATTCGTTGCTTCCGGAGTCCATAAAAATGCATCTTTCTTCAATAATGTTGTTAGAGGTGCTGCGATTCTCCCATAATTCTTAGGAAACTTGTGATAATACCCTATCAAACTGAGAAATCCTTGTAGATGCTTTATGGATGTGGGGATTTTCCATTCCTTAATGGATTTAATTTTGCTAGGGTCTACCTTAACACCTTCATGAGATATAATATGACCTAGATATTCCACCTCTTGTACTCCAAAGAAACATATGGAGATTTTTTCATATAATTGTTTCTCCTCCAATAGTTTGAGCACCCTGTCAACATGTTGAACACGATCCTTCCAAGACTTGTTATCGATTAATATATCAACAAAAAATATAACACAAATTTTCTAAGGAAGGGTTTGAAAATGGAATTCATCAAACCTTGAAATGTAGAAGGTGCATTAGTAAGGCCAAAAGGCATGACCAAAAATTCATAATGACCCTCATGAGTTCTAAATGTTGTTTTCAAAATGTCTTCAGTCTTCATTCTGATTTGATGATATCCTGAATGAAGATTCAACTTGGTGAAGTAAATTGATCCATGCAATTCATCCATCAAGACACATGCGCCATGATCCATCCTTCTTGTGCGGTAATACTACTGGAGCAAAGAAATAACTTTGACTAGGTTGAATTATACCAGCCTCTAGCATTTCTACAACCATACAATCAATTTCACTCTTTTGGGCATAGGGATATCTGTAAGGCATGATGTTTGGAGGAACACTTCCTGGAATCAAATGAATAACATGATCATGATCACGAATAGGTGGGAGACCTTTAGGAGTCTCAAATACCTTGGAATGATTGTCTAAGACTTTTTGGAGATCTGGAGAAATTGATGATTTTGATATGGGAACATTTAACGAACATAATTTTGCAATTATGCCTCATTGTTCTTTCTTTAGAAGCTTTATCATTCCATTAGAGCTAATTATCTTTCCTAGTTTCCCTGCGATACCTCTTAATTCTACTTCCATTCCTTCCGAAGAAAATTTCATGAAAATTAAAAGCTATTGTACCCAAGGATTGTAGCCATTGGACTCCTAGTACAACATCAGCACCACCCATTAGAATGGAAAGCATTGGGGTATTCAATACGTATTCTCCCATGAATAGCTTGAGATTATGGCACTTTCCAGAGAAATTTATGGTTCCTCCACCTGCAACCATCACTTGACACTCTGGTGCTGGATATAGGAAGCAATTCATTTCCTTGGCTATCTTACAATGAATAGAATTATGGGTACTTCCCGAATCAATCAACACTATTACCTTTTTTTTCTTGATATGTACTTCTATCTTGATAGTTTGAGGAGTGGTAATTCCGGCCAATGCATTACAAGATATGGTCAGATTCATTTCTTCTTTCTCTAGGGTTTGTTCCTGGTGTATATCATCTTCTTTTGACGTTTCTTGTTCCTTTTCTTCCTCCTCTTCACAGTATATGTAAAATAATTTTTTCTCAGCACACTTATGACCTTTAGTGTATTTTCTATCACAACTGTAGCAAAGCCCTTTTGCTCTTTTTTCTTCAAATTGTTAGGGTGTCAAACTTGTAGGTTGTGGAAGGCTAAGGGAAACAACACTTCCATCCTTATAGTTGTGAGTGGCAGGCTTCCTTGTTGCCATAATTTTTCTTTCCATTTTTCTTGCCAACCTGAATGCCTTCTCCAATGAGTAAGGTTCCCAAAGGAAAACCTCATATTGGATGTTATCCTTTAAAGTCCCTATGAACACATCAATCCTATGTTCCTTTGGAATATCTTTTACCCTTATATTAAATTTTTGGAAGTCAATGTGCTCCATCATTGAACCCTTTTGTTTGAGGTTTATCAATTGGATAAAAAAAAAGTGTTGCTTTTTGTATCCTCATAATGTGCTATCATTTCTTCTGTAAAATTGCCCAAGTGACAATTTGTTTACGAGAGAAAAGCCATCGATAGCATACAAACTGATTTGGTTCCAAATATAAAGTTGCAATGCGTACCTTTTGTGTGTTTTGCACATTATGGAGATCGAGATATTGCTCCATCTGTAGTATCCATGTTACGGGATCCTTGCCATCAAAATTTCTCATATTGATCTTTGGAAAAAATTGGGTATTCAATCCAACATTAGAGTCTATGAAATCATGATTAACATTTCTTTTGTTCTCATCATGAGTTTCCTTTACTACCCTTTGACCATTAGTAAGCGTTTCTTGTAGCAACTTAGTAAAATCTATCTTCAAATCTTCCATCTTATCGTCCATGCCATTCATCTTAGCTTCCATGCCATCCATATTAGCTTCCACGCCATCTATCTTAACTTGTGCACCATTCATATTAGCTTCCACGCTATTCATCTTAGCTTCCATGCCTTTCTTTAAACCATAAATCCTAGCTTATGTTACCTTTTGTGAGAGTGAAATTTGTTGCACTTGGTCTCGTAATTTTGATATATCATGTTGCATTTCTTCCTCTTCTTCACGAGTCTTATTAGAGATTTCAGGTTGCTTACTAGGTGTTTCCATTTTCTTTCTTCGGGGCATCAATTAATGATAATTATGCTTCACTATTCCCTCTGAACTTCAACCTAACTTTTCAACCCAAACTTATGCAAAATTTTAAAAAGACTACACACCTTTTTTCACTTTGTAGAAGCTCGATATTGAATCTGTTGTATCTCTGTAGTTGTGGATCTCCAAGGGCTAAAATTTCTTCTTGCGGTAGCCCTATGAGTCCTCTTTCCAATGTCACAGGTATGATCAAAATTGGATTCTCCAAGAAAGAGTTATGCCCAATCTCCCAAGATGATCTGATTATATAATTTTTCAGTAGAGCGAACTTGTACGACATGCCACGTGTCACGTTTTCGACATTCGGATCTGAAAAATATACACAGAAAAATAATGTCTGTCCTCTTTTTGTAACTTCTTAAGAAATTTCAATCTGATACTCAGAGAGAAAGTTATGATTATTTTCCCAAGGTCACCAGTTTGGAATGTAATTTAGGAGTTTGCAAAAACCCTAACTTCCTCAGATCATATCTCCGAAAATATAGCGAGACAAGATCTTAAATTCAGACTCGAGGTTTAGAACGCTTTCGGTTACATCACAAAAGAAAAGTTATATCGCAAATTCCATGATGACCTGTTTGGAGCTGCGAAACCCTAGAATCCAAAGCTCTGATACCAAATTTTATGAAACCAAATCACAAAAAGATAGAAAAGAAAGATCAACACCTTAGAAATCAGCCTCTTCGAGGGGGAAACCTCCTTTACAGTACACAAATGAACAATTCTTAGATGATACAAATGAAAAAACATCCTTTCTATATATTAGAGTCTAAGGGGCCACAATATAATCAAAGCCGACATAACAATAATAATATAAGGACACAACAATAACAATAGTGGGCTTCTATGGGGCACAATAATAACAATATGGGGACAATAGGGGCACAAAAATAAATAAGGGGTACAATGACAATAGTAATTGGGGAATCACTAGTATTATAGGGACCTAACAGTAAGGGAGCGACTAGAAACCCAAAGCTGCTCTCACAAGCTTTCCTACCAATGACCAAAGACTAAAGACCAAATTTTCCAATGATATGCCAACGACTCCGAGATTTGAGCCACTTTTTTAGGCCCAGATCCCAGGTCTCTGCCCATAATTGATCCATCTCTTCAAATTACCAAAATAACATGGAAAGGACAGTATTAAAGAAAATACTTATTTAAGATCTTGACTGGACCCCTACTAGCCATGACAGGCATCTCGTAAAACATATTGCAAATGTGTAATCTATAGGTGTAATTAATAATTCTGAGCATAAGGGTCTCATACTTAGCTGAGAATCACTAAGAACCATTGATGCCTCAATACATCAACTATCATTCCATCCATTAGGCCATAGATACATTTATTATTCAATTACAAGTGAAAACACAATGGGAGCCACACATGTCTGTTATCATAAAACATATAAATAACCAACATAATAGGGACAAAATTATCCATGAAATCACAACCATATACACCACATATAATCCATCATAATACTCATAGAAATACCAAGAGAAATAACCTTTCATTAATGATGCAAAATCCAAACTCGGCATGGGACTTCCATGTTCCGCCTGATCGTAGAATGGTTGAGCCAAATCTATCTTCAACCATTCACCCCCATGCCATATTCTAAACATGAATGTAGGATCTCATAAAACACATCAATAAAAACCATCTAGGGATTCTAGAGTCCATCCATGTCAACCCATCAAACAATGATTCCACCTCACGACCAGACATCACAAAACCATCATCAGGTCGGTCTCTATCCAAGCCTTCCAGGGATCCAAAGCATTTGTCCAACCAAGGCTCCAAGACTAGTAACTCAACCCACAACAAAATATATACTGCCGATGTAGCTTTATAACTTAGCTCGATGCAATATTTACAATGATCAACTTGCTAAGAAACAACCAACATAACAACATAATAACATGACATCATAACAACATACCGCATAATGGCGCTTTATAACACAAATCATGCTGCTATTTATATCCATATACATATGTACATAAACCAACATCATCAAAACATATACAAAAACATATATCAAAACATATGCCAAAATCACACCAAAACACCAAGCCAAAACTGCTTTGCCTCAACTGGTAAACAAGGAAGGATACATAGCCTGCATCTGATCCACCATCTCCCATGTAGCTTCATCGGGCCTAAAGTGCTTACATTGCACCTTAACTTGCTCGATTGCTTAGTTCCACAACATGAGCACCTTTTTCTGCAATACACTGAGGCTTTGGCTAGAATTCTCCATCTGGTTCCACTTGCAATACAGACCAATCAATCACATGATCAACATCCTTAACATACTTCTTAAGCAAAGATATATGGAAAACATTGTGGAATTTCACTGTCGGAGGCAGTGCAAGTTGATAGGATACTGGCCCAATCCTCTCAATGATATTAAAGGTTCCACAAAATCGTGGTGCCAGCTTGGCACATGATCCAATCCGCACTGAGCTCTTCTTCAATTTGACTACACTTGTTCCCCAAGTTGGAACTCCTTAAACAACTTGTTTCGATTTGCATAGCTCTTTTTCCTATGCTGCGCTACCTTTAGATTCTTCTTGATCACCTGCATTTCCTATTCCATCTCTGCCAACATATCTGGTCCAATCAACACCCTGTTAACCACATCACTCCAACTGATAGGAGTATTGCAACTCCTCCCATACAATGCCTCAAAAGGACTCATTCTCAAAGATTCCTAATACCCATTGTTGTATGTAAACTCTACTAATGGAAGGTACTCTTCCCACTTTAGCTGTTGATGCATCACATATATCCTCAACATGTCCTCCAATATCCTGTTGACCCTCTTTGTCTGTCCATTTGTTTGTGGAGGATAAGCCATACTAAAGGCAAAATCTATTCCAAAACCCACAAACAAACTTCCAAAACTTGGAAGTGAACTTCACATCCTTGTTTGACACAATTTTCTTCAGAACACCACATAGTCTAACCACATCTCCGATGAATACTTGCACTAAATTGCTAGCTAAGAATGTAGACTTGACTAAAATGAAGTGTGCAACCATTGTTAACCTGTCCACAATGACCATGATGAAATCATGTTGCTTCACTGTCTTTGGAAAACTTGTAATGATGTCCATGGAAATGTCTTCCCATTTCCACTCTGGGATTAGCAGTCCACTTGGATGCTTACACTCTTCCTTAGCACACTGACAATCAAAACACCTAGCCACGAACTCTGCTACATCCCTCTTCAAATTTGGCCAATAGTAAAATCTATTCATTACTGTTAGTGTCATATGATAACCTGGGTGACCTGAATAAGGTTTTGCATGAAACTCCCTCAAGATCACCTTCTTGAGTTCACTGTTATCCGGTACATATATCCTGTCTCGGAACCTGACCAACCAATATGCTGTAAGACAATAATCCATACCCTATGCACTTGCACCTGTATTGCCACCTATACCTGTACCACTATTTGTACATGTACCTACACCTATACCTGTACCAACATCCTGCTACAACCTGTGCATAATCTCCATATACCTGACATACTGATGACCTGCCTGCAAGATCCTATCCTGTAATTCTGTCCCATAGGATCTCATAGTTGCCAAGTGATTTACCTATACCCATCTACTAAGAGCATCTGCTACCATGTTCTCTTTACCTTTTATGTACCTGATCTCAAAATCAAACTCGTTGATCGTGGCCAAACATCTAGCCTGCCTGGAGTTCAGATTCAACTGGTCAAACAAATACCTCAATCCAATGTGATCATTCATGAGTGCAAACCTCATGGCAAGAAGATAGTGCGTCCACATCCTAAATGCATGTATAATTTTTGCCAACTCAAGATCATGTGTCAGGTAGTTCTGCTCATGCTCATTTAGTTTTCGGGACTCATAACATACCATCTATCGATCCTGCATAAGGAACCCACTAAGCCCTCTCTTGCAAGCATATGTGCATACCACAAACTCTTTGTACAGATCTGCAATCTATAGCACTGGTGCATGTGTCAACAACTGCTTGAGTTGATCAAAGCTAGCCCGAAACTCCTCAGTCCACTCAAAATTATTACCTTTCCTTTGCAATGATGTGATAGGATAAGAAATCTATGAGAAGTTCTTGATGAACCTCCTATAATAGACTGCCAAACCCATGAAAGATCTCACCTCATCCACACTCTTAGGAGCTACCCACTCCATGATGGCTCTTATCTTCTCTGGATCTACTGCAATTCCTTCCTTGGAGACAACATGCCCCAAGTAGTGTACCTCATTCTGAAAGAAACTACACTTGTTGAGCTTAGCATACAACTGATTCTCCCTCAACAACCTCAACACTACTGCTAAGTGCTCGACATGTTCTTCCTCATTTTTAGAATATACCAATATATCATTAATGAACACAATAACAAACTTATCCAAATATGGACACAACACATTATTCATCAAACACATAAATGTAGTTGGAGCATTAGTTAAGCCAAATGGAACTACAACAAACTCATAATGCCCATACCTGGTCCTGAACGCAGTCTTGTAAATGTCCTCCTCTTTGATGCGTACCTGATGGTATCTAGATCTCAAGTCAATCTTCGAGAACACTGCTGCTCCCTTCAGTTGATCGAACAAGTCATCAATCCTTGAAAAATGGCACATGTTCTTGATATTCACTTTGTTCAACTACCTGTAGTCAATGCATAATATGAGAGTACCATCTTTCTTCTTCACAAACAATACCAGTGCACCCTATGGTGATACACTTGGCCTAATGTACCATTTTTCAAACATTTCCTTCAACTGTAACTTTAACTCAACCAACTCAGGTGTGCTCATCCTGTAAGGTGCTTTTGATGTTGGAGTTGCCCCTGGTACTAACTCAATAAAAAAGTCTACCTCCCTGTGATGTGGAAACTCTATAATGTCCTTGGGAAATATATCTTTGAACTGATGTAAACTGGATACCTTTTCAACAAATCCATATCCTCAACTTCCTTACCCTTATCACTAGAAATGTGTATTGCGAATAAATTACACCCTTTCCCGTGGCTACTCTTTGCTTGCATAGTTGTCACCATCCTAACTGATGTATCTTTCTTCTTACACTGTAAGACTCTTGGTTCTCCATTGTCATCAACACACTCAATAGCTTTATCATATCAGTCTACCTTGGTTCTATGAAGACACAACCAATCCATGCCCAACCACATACTGTATGATCCCAATAGTAATACATTCAAATGTGTTGCGGTAGGTGTTGGGCAGCAGACCCCCCGTGTAACAGTTTTGGGGCTTAAAGCCCACATTTTTGGGTATTGGTATTGTAAAAGCTCCGCAAAGTGCATAGAGCGTGAATTGTAATGGGTCAAGTCTAAGGGTAGTCTGCCCTAAAATATTGTAAATTAATCTAGAATGTGTCGGCCTACCCATGGTCCACGGACCATGGGAATGTATAAATAAGAGCGAGGCTCTAAGTGTAAAAGGCAGTTTTTGGTAATGTAAGAAGTGATATGGGTGTCTGAATGCGATATTAGATCTGAGTCTGTAAGTTTGAGTTTGGGTTGCAATAGGAGATAGAGGCTCTGCAGCTATGTGTGCGGAGGCCTGGTAGAGTCCGTAGCTGTGTGCGCGGACCCCTACAGCTGTGTGCGCAGGGCAGGAAGTGGATTGTAACTGGATAAAGGCATTAATAAAGATAAGTTGGTTTTGGAATATCGTGTATCTGTTCTATATTCTGGTTTATGCATCTGTTTATGGTTTATGATTGCACGTATGTCTGTTATGTTAACTGGTAACTGAAAGCATTGTGCTGTCTTAAGTAATTTAAGATCTATAATAATATTAAGCACAAAAAAGATAAATTGCACTCATGCTCGTATTCCAAACCACGCAAAGGTAGATACTCTGAACAGATGGTTGCGTGGGAGTAGCGCAACACGTAGGATCGGTTCGCAAACTTCCAGACCTCATCAAGACATCCCTAGGGTGCGGAAACCTAGTTCCAGCACCCTCCCATACTACCTCGGGTGAGACCTTAGTCCGCGCTCCGCGGACTGTTGCCGAAAGGGCCGGTAGTTTTAGATTTGTTCAGCTAAACATTTCTGAACCTGGGTCAGGCCCCAATAAGCCAACAAATGGTTCCGTTGCTGGGACTGGGATCTGCCTAAGGGATTTTTGATGTCGGAACACTGGAACCCTACGAAGAAAGAAATTGAAGATTGGTTGGATCAGAAGCTGCACGAGTTTGTAATACATGAAAACAAAACCCCGCAAATATCTGAGAAGAGGTGGTTGGATCGCTTCATATATACAGAAATCCATGAGATCTTCTTCGCGACCTTCTCTTCGGAACTGTACAATTGGATCACGAGGCTAGCAGATAGCTAGGGAAGGTGCAAGCTCGATCAACCGATAGTGTGGACTCTAGAGTTGGTGCACAGGCTAGGGGCATCTGAAGATAAGATCGCGCGGGCTGTAGACCATTGGCTGGATTGAATAATAGGAGGATTTATCACTGAATTTGCAATAGACATGACTGTCAGCTACAATGAAGCAGAAAGAGGTTTTCTCAAGGGACCGCGAGGTAAGTACATCAAGTATTTGAATACCTGGATTAAGATGCTGTTATGTGAAAAACGGGTGATGCGAATACATTAATGAGTGGAACGACATAGAGCAGAAAGGTCTACAAAGGGATCGAAGGGTTAGGAAACAATCCTTTAATTTCACCTTCACGAGTAAGTGAGGAAGAACGCGCTTGGGTTTCTCTGAGGAGTGCAATCAATTTGATCAGATAGTGCATTCCGCAGTTATCATCCCCGCTAACGCCACCACTCCCATCACCTTCTTCACCTCCAACTTCGCCCACTCCGCCTCCACCGAACCAGCAGTTTAGCATGGCGAGCACGATCAAGTTGCCTGTACTCAGAGGAGTAGGAAACAAAGACCTAGATTAGTTTTGGTTCATAGTAAGAGCAATGTGGGAAATGCACGGGGTTACGGATGATAACATTAAGAAGGCCACATTGGTAAGTGTGCTGCAGGATCATGCACTTACTTGGTATATCAAGCACTCGAATGATCACCCGAATGTTGAAATAGCAGAAATCCAGATTGCATTGAACAAAGAATTTACCCGACTGAAATCAGAGATGTAGTCAATCATCGGATTCAAGGAGATCGCGATGCTTCCAAGCGAAACCCCTGGGATCTGGATCAGAGGTTAAAAAGTATGATCCGCGAGGCTAATATGACTTTGACAAACGCGCAACACCACGTGTGGTTTGTGGCGTCTTTGACACCACACCTGAGGATGGCACTGTCACAGCAGAAGCTCTCAACCCAGGCAGAGGTATTGGAAATGGTGATGAGGTTGCACGAAACACTGATACAGGATTCAGGGTTGGGAGTCCAACAAATCCACGTGCAACTACAAAACCTATGCTTGGAGATGCAAAGTTTGAAGCAGGATAGGCCGAGGTGCACGTAGAAGTGTGGTGTATAAAATGTAAAGGCCAAGGTCATGATAAGGATCACTATCCTGTATTCGCGAACTATTTGGCGGGAGGGGGATCGATGCCGTTGAGACTGGAGGCACAAGCAGGGCCGAGTGTGACACCTGCGCTTTGGTGCGCGATCTGTTAGGTGGGAGGAAAGCACGTGACAAACAACTGTCATATGTTGCAGAAGTATACCTAGACTCTGCAGCAACTGTACTGTAATTTCTTTAGATCAGTGGGCCACGATGAGCAGACATGTCGGAGCTATGAGCTAATGATGGATAGGACCCCAACTTATCGAATGCAGACAAAATTGTGAGGCTTCGATCCAGCCACAACAATAGCGCGGGGTGGATTTCAAGGGCGAGGTCGAGGTTGAGGAGGAATGGGACCCAGAAGGGGCCACGAACAGCTAATCTATTACAATTACGGAGGGCCTGGGCACTACGTTCGTGATTGTACCAACCCAACGAGACTATCTTGCCCGTATTGTGAACAGTTTGATTATGAAATGGTAGATTGTTCGATGCTGATCGTGAAAATGCGCGAAAAAGGGGTGCTGCAGCCTACTCTGACGCAAAATATCCAAATGATGAGGTCCGAACCACGTGAAGAAGGCCCTAATGTGAACATGATGCTCAGAAGTGGCATGACCATGGGGGAATATAAGGGGAAGCAACCTGAAGAGGATACCTGGGTACGTAAGGCTCCTACAAAGGAACCTGAGTTTGACTTGGAACGCACAAAGGAAACGTTTATGGAAGCTAAGAAGAGCTTCGCGGAGGTCTCTACTTCAGGTAGTAAGGATCAACCAGAGATGGGCCTGGATCCTTCTATGCTAACTACCTTTTTAGAGACATGTATGAAACTGCTGCATGACAATAAGGTAGTCAAAGGACTACAAGAGCTGATCGCTAGGTGCGCAGGGTCAGGGGAACCGCGCGTAGTTCGAAAAATGGGGAAGCATGCTTTGCGCATCAAAAGGGAAATGCGGTTGACAACGCAAATTGGCGAATATGAGATGGATTAGGTAATCCTAGACCTGGGTTCAGACGCGAATGTATTACCAAAGCAGACTTGGAAACAAATGGGCAGGCCTGCATTACAGTGGTCTCCTATTTAAATTACGGATGGCAAACCAACAAAAGATCTTGCCTATGGGAAGATTGCAAGGGGTAACAATGGATATCGAAGGTGCGAGCATGCAGACGGACTTCGAGGTAATAGAGATTGTAGATGACAGTAATCCTTACCCCGCATTGCTAGGAATAGACTGGGCCACAAATTTGAATGGAGTCATTAACCTGAAGAAGTGGAAAATGATTTTCGAGAAAAAGTCCCTACGTGTGCTGGTTTTGCTGGATCCCGTTGAAGGAGAATGCTACACTGAACCCGTGCGCGATGATGGAGGTGATGAGGAGTTAGATTGTATCTACAAAATAACCGCGCAAAACCAGGATTGGCTAAATTCGACTACAGATGGAAGGGTCTCGTGGGAGCACGTAGAGTCCTACCTTTCAGATTCAGACGAAGAAGATGAATGATGGCACAATCGGTTGAGTGAAGTGACGACGCTAAATTGTAATATGATGACCAAATCACTGCGTTGCGTAACTGCCCAGGCTCAAGATCTACCAACATATGATGGATTGATAGCGGTGGATGAATTCTTGAACAAGTTTGAGAGTGCAGTACCAGAGCACCAAAGGTTCGATGCATTAAAGTGGGTGCTATGTGCAACACCTGCGCGTTGGTGGGGGACACATGAAGGAAATTTTGAAAACTGGCGCGACTGCAGAAGGATGATGCAGCTAAGGTTTGGGAAGCTGGAACTACGAATAACTAAGAAGTATGATGGATGCGATGACCCATGCATGCACCTCACAAAATGGACCAAAGCCTATGGCGAAGAGCCCCAGCCTGAATGGGTACACTTATTTTATCATACCCTGGATGTCATCCCAAGAAACTGGTATACCGAGACAGAACTCCGACATGGTACGGGCGAATGGGATATCTTGCACGAGGGATTTTTATTAACATTCTTATTTGAAGACCAATGGGTGGATATTGTTGACGATGTGCTGCAAGTTGTGAAAGCCACCATTTTCAAAATACCGTAGGAACCAGAAGAAATAGTTCAACTAGTATGGTCACATCAGTTAAGCCATGCCCTAGAATGTTACAACATGCAAGTGGAGGATGATGATGATGACCCCCGAAACATTAATATTCCGGAAACAGAAGGGAGACACGAATTTTGCGGAGCATCAATCGAGGACCCTCACATCACTGCGCCACTAAAAACGCAATAGGTGAACCCCGACATCACCACGCCACTGAAAACGAAACAGGTGAACATTGGTACAGATGCGAAGCCGAAGTACGCAACGCTTGGGGACTATTGGGATGATGCCGCGGTGGATAAGGTTGTTGAGTTACTTCGTGAATATCAAGACTTATTCCCGACCAAAATAACAGAGTTAAAAGGGATCCTCGGCAACCTAGGGATGATGAATTTAACTCTGAAACCGAACGCAAAGCCAGTTAAGCAGCGTCCTTACCGTTTGAATCCAAAGTATAAGGGAAAGGTCCGCAAAGAATTGGACAAAATGCTTGCAGCAGGAATTATTGAACCAGTGGAAGAATCTGATTGGGTGATTCCTATGATAGTGCAGGAGAAAAATCAGAAGGGTGAAATTCGAATCTGCGTGGACCTCCGAAAACTAAATGATGCCTATGTTCACGATCCATTCCCGACACCATTTACAGATGAAGTCCTGGAGAATGTTGGCGGACAGGAAGCGTACTCATTCACGGATGGGTTCTCAGGATACCACCAGATCAAGATCGCGTCGGAAGATAGGAGCAAGACAACATTCGTGACTGAATGGGGATGTTTTTAGTACACTGTTATGCCCTTTGGGTTGAAGAATGCGTCAATAATATTTTCGCGCGTAGTAGTGGCCGCGTTCAAGAAATTCATCCATAAGTTTTTGGAGGTTTACTTTGACGATTGGACTGTATTTGGGCTAGTCAAGAAACATATATCGAGCTTACGGTTGATGTTGGATACTTGTTGACGACACTAGATTGCGCTAAATCTTAAGAAGTGCACCTTCCTCATCCCCTTTGGAAATTTGCTCGGCCATGTGGTCTGCAGACAAGGCTTGATGGTGGACCCTGCGAAGATTGCTATCATACTCAATCTGCAAGCACCGCGCAGTGTCAAACAACTCCGTACCACGTTGGGGCACACTGGCTACTATCGAAAGTTTATTAAGGGCTATGCACAAATCATGGCACCAATGGAACAATTGTTGAAAAAGGATGCTACATATTGTTGGAATGATGACTGTAAGAAAAGTCTGGAGATTCTCAAAGAAAATATGGCATTTACCCCCATTTTGGTTTTCCAAAAATGGGACATCGAATTTCATGTACATGTTGATGTGTCATGTATCGCGCTGGGCGTTGTACTCATGCAGGAAGGAGCAAAAGGCATTGATCACCTGATCACGTTCGCAAGTCGATGATTGTCCAAAGCTGAAAAGAACTACTCCACTACTGAGCGTGAGGGATTGGCGATGGTATACGTGCTCCAGAAATATCGCCACTATCTACTCGGTGGGCACTTCAAGATGTATACCGATCATTCCACGTTGAAATACCTAGTGAACAAGCCTGTGTTGGGGGGGTGCATTTGTAGATGGTTGTTACTATTTCAAGAATATGATTTCGAGGTCATTGTAAAGCCGGGATACCTAAACGCAGGCCCAGATCACCTGTCCCGAATTGAGAACGGTGAGGAGCCAACAAATTTGGAGGAAGGACTACTTGATGCACAACTCTATGCAGTGCGCGTCGCGGATGGCCACTTCGAGGATATAATCCACTTCTTAACCACAGGGACCGTGCCACAGGGATATTCAGTTCAATAGAAGAAAGAATTGGTGGTACGCGTGACGGATTTTACTGTTATTGTGGGGCACCTCTACAAAATGGGAAATGACGAAATATTATGAAGATATGTACCTGAATTTGAACGAGGACAGATCCTCGCAGAAGCACATGGGGGGGTTGCAGGAGGACATTATGCGGGATGGATGAAATCATAGAAGATTCTTCGCGTCGGACTATGGTGGCCAACCCTACATCAGGACTCAAAAGCGTATTGTCGGGCCTGTGACGTATGTCAACGGATTGGGAAACCATTGCGAAGGGATGAGATGCCACTCAATCCACATATGACGCTGCAACCATTCGGAAAATGGGCCATAGACTTTGTGGGGCCTATCACACCTCAAGGGAAGACGGGTGCGTGCTACATCATCACTGTGACAACGTATTTGACTAGATGGGTGAAAGCACAGCCAGTTAAGGACTGCACGGCTACCACAATTGCGAAATTTTTATTTGACAACGTCTTGACATAGTTTGGATTCTCGAAAATTTTAATGAGTGACCGCGGAACACACTTCCTAAATGAAACTATCAGTGCACTTACCGAGGAATTCCAGGTGTATCAGAAGCAAAGCACGTCGTACCATCCACAAGCGAATGGGACTGTAGAAGCATTCAACAAGATTCTGGAGACTGCGTTGACCAAAGTATGTAACACACAATGAACCGATTGGGATTTACGCATACCTGCAGTGCTATGGGCATACAGAACCACATGCAAGAAATTAACGGGGCAAACACCGTTCCAGTTAGTCTACAGCACGGAAGCCATCATGCCAATGGAATACATTGTACCCAGTTTGCGGATAAAAGCGATGATAGGCATGGAAAACCGCGAAGCCTTGGAAGAGAGGCTCACGCAACTGGAAGAACTAGAGGAAGAACGGTTTCTGGCAAGATTCCATCAGCAGGTACAGAAATAGCACGAAAAATCTTGGCATGATCGCCATATCAAGTTGTACACATTCAAAGTAAACGATTTAGTATTGCTGTATGACAGAAATTTCAAGAAATTACCTGGAAAACTTCGAATGCATTGGTTAGGACCATATGTAGTTAAAGAGGTCACAGATGGAGGCGCGGTCCAGCTTGGCAAGCTTAATGGAGAGCCCTTCCCATGAAAAGTAAATGGCAGTCGCCTGAAGCTCTACACAAGTGGGCCGGTTGTCTGACTAACCGACCACAGTATAGTCTCAGCACTCCAAGCAGTTGAAAGAAGGCACGGGACTATAAACGAGTCTGCAAAGAAGCTGTGAGGAAACAGGGTTCCACGTAAGGAGTGTTTATCACAGGAATCGCGGTCGTGCATAAAGGGCTGCGTTGCTGCGCAAAAAGGCGGGAAAGTGACCATTGAGGTCACTGTTCATGACAAGATGGTCAATCTGAGACAACAAGGAGTGGACGATGGGCATTTAAGACATGAAGTCAGAACTGGATTTGAAATGATCTCTCATCAGTATCGCATTAATGAACCAGAAAAGGAGGGAACGGTCGAATTTGAATATTAGCTGACGTATAAATCACAGATGGTCATCTACTGAACAAACCATGGCACTGTGAGACCTAAGTTATTGAGCTATCTGATAGATATGGACCTGTCCGACTTCGATGCTTTGAGAATAAACCCAGAGACATAGGATCTTCGAGACAACGTAATGCCGATAGTCGAAGTCGCCGTGCCGAGCCCAACGTTAGTGGTGGCTGTTAGCTTTGCTATAAACTTCAGCGTTTAAAGGTCAAATTCAGGTCTGGTGGTTGGTTTGTGCCGAGAAAGGTGCTTGCAACGGTCATTCACCTTCTTTTCCTTCGGTTTCCTCACACCCTCTTAACCTCCGCTATCTCTGTTTCTTCTATGAAAATCTTCATTCCCCGCTTTCCTCCATTCTCCTACAAAACTCTTCGAAACCTTGTGTTCCCTCTAACCCCGAGCGTTAAGCTTTAGCCACCTTTAACTCCGCGCCCATGTAGCCCTGTGCCTTCATTCGATCCTCGAATTAACCGTTTCCCTGTCATAACAGTGGGAAACCTCTGTAATTAACCCTCCGCCTTGATCTCCATCGTTGATCGCATCACGATCCGACGATCTCCATTATTTTTACCACGCGTTAAACATCATTCACCTTCCCGCCATCTGACCGTCCGTCGCACCATTGGACGGTAGTCGCAAGCCCCGCTCGCGCGACCTGCACACTTGTTAACCTGCGGGGGCGATGGTTTTCGTCCGCCACGTGTCGTAATCTTACTGGATTGCGCCCCCGCATACGGATACCGCTATTGCTCCCTAGGCGGTGCGGGGAATACTGCCCGCCCGCGAAACCACTGACCCCAGCCATTATTCTCCTCGCATCTTTCGCGCCCGATCGCCGTCGGATCTACCCGATCACATTCCGACGGCTCATAATGGTCTCCGCCCGCTGCCTCCCGTTATTTCCCTCTCATGCAATCTCAACCGTTCGTCCGCGCGATCTGACGGCCCGCGTTTGCCCATCCTTGCTAACTCTCGATACTCCTCATCAAATGATCTTTGCGTTGATCTGTGCGATCCAACGGCTGAGCTTTGTTCTTCTGATCAGTCTATTCCCGCCTTACTGTCTGTACCACTCCCGACTGCTCATTAATGCCAAAGAATGAAGGCAATCACATACTGTACCCTGCGTAATAAAGCTTCAACTACTTGCATTCAAATAACAGAGTGGCCGAGGAGGGAGAGTACAGAGTTCGAGCAGATAAAAGCAGTATTAGTCATGGAGCTTGTATCAGTCAGTACTTCATCTACCCGAGAAAGACCACAGAACACCAAAGAGTGTCTAAATCATCCATGAAAGCAGGCAGAGTGTAGCAGAGCCCCATATTTGAGAATTAATGTGTTAGGTGGTCCATTATGACCCCTTCTCATGTAACATAGCATAGTGTTTTTGTAATCAACCTCTATATATATCCAGAAGACAGAAGGTTGAGGTTGATGAATGTTATTTTGATGTAAAGTTCAACTTCTGGAGACTGTAACTACTGTGATACCTGTAGCTTCTGGTCTTCATTTTCAGCTAATGCAAGCTTCTTTTGCTGTTAATTGCTCACTTTCTACTTCTTCTTTGTTCCAGGCTGTGCCTATCATGCATTTTTCATGTGCTCTTGATGTTTAGCATTAGAGGGGCTGTCATCCCACCTCTGTGTTAGAATCTAGTATGTATTATTGAATATGTATGCAGGTTTCTGTTGTTTTAATGCCAGAGAGCTGTCATCTTGTCTGTGCATTAGGAGATAGATTTGCAGACCTCTTTACTGGTTGCAGCTGGCCATCACAGGGTCCTGTGCATCTACTGGTGTGATTAGTATTCTCCATTTCCACTAAATCCTCAAACTGTGAGTAATTGGTGGTCTAAAGCCTTGTAGTCTGGGGGTGTTCACCCATGTCTGGGGTTAAGCATAGTAGAAGTGGTTATCTGGCTTGAATATGCATCATTTCATTCCATTCATCCACCTATTTCCAACAATTTTGTTGAGTTTGTAATGTTCCTGAGCATCTTTGATATACAACCTAGGAGAGTTTCTTGGGGTGATAACAGTGGGAGATATACCGTAAATTCCCAGACATATAGCATGACTAATCCGGATGTCACCACGAAACCTGTGGTTTGGTAAGCGCTATATGAAAGATAAGGGCGAGATGGTGAATCTTGGGATAAAAGACAGAATTTTTTTGAAAAGTGCATCCCTGGGTTGCGTGCCCATGACGAAACTTGAAGATTGGGACCTCGCGGACAATAACATCTCTCTTGCAAAAATGCAACACAAGCTTCATCATATATTGAGTATACGGGACTATAGATCGCAAGCATGCTGCTCTTGCACAAAGAGTTCACAGCTTTGGCATCTCAACTAGAGCTAAAATCCTATGAGGAGCCACTTTGTGTTAACCGAGCAGAGCAGAATGAGCATCATCGGTTATGCGAATTAGCAGGGGCAATGGAGCAAGAGCTTGAAGAAGTATTGCAGGAGGCAAGGATGGAACAATGAAGCGCAGTGCGTCACTCACAGGGATGGTGGACCGCAAAGCCTTGGCAGCGCGTCTCGCCGCATTGATGAATGACTCGAGATGAGTCATGATGATTGTGTTGGGGGCCTGTTGGGCAGCAGACCCCCCGCGTAACCGTTTTGGGGCTTAAAGCCCACATTTTTGGGTATTGGTATTGTAAAAGCTTCGCAAAGTGCGCAGAGCGCAAATTGTAATGGGTCAAGTCTAAGGGTAGTCCGCCCTAAAATATTGTAAATTAATCTAGAATGTGTCAGAATGTATAAATAAGAGCGAAGCTCTAAGTGTAAAAGGTAGTTTTTGGTAATGTAAGAAGTGATATGGGTGTCTGAATGTGATATTAGATCTGAGTCTGTAAGTCCGAGTTTGGATTGGAATAGGAGATAGAGGCTCCACAGCTGTGTGCGCGGAGGCCTAGTAGAGTCTGCAGCTGTGTGCGCGGACCCCTATAGCTATGTGCGCAGGGCAGGAAGTGGATTGTAACTGGATAAAGGCATTAATAAAGATAAGTTGGTTTTGGAATATCGAGTATTTGTTCTAGATTTTGGTTTATGCATCTGTTTATGGTTTATGATTGCGCGTATGTTTGTTATGTTAACTGGTAATTGAAAGCATTGTGCCATCTTAAGTAATTTAAGATCTATAATAATATTAAGCATAGAAAATATAAATTGCACTCACACTCGTATTCCAAACCACGGGAAGGTAGATACTCTGAATAGACATTTGCGCGGGAGTAGCGCAACACGTATGATCGGTTCGCGAACTTCCAGACCTCATCAAGACATCCCTAGGGTGCGGAAACCTGGTTCCAGCACTCTCGCATACTACCTCGGGTGAGACCTCAGTCTGCGCTCCGCGGACTGTTGCTGAAAGGGCTTGTAGTTTCGAGATATGTTCGGCTAAACATTTCTGAACCTGGGTCAAGCCCCAACAAGCCAACAATAGGCATACCATTTAAATTAAATGCACAAGATCTCACCCAATGATTAACTCACTTCTTCGCACATGTAGCCAACTGCAGTAAGCAAGACTCTGTATGGAATTCCTTACTCAAACCACACTTTTCCACCAAGTCAGGACTAACATAGATATAATTAGACCCAGGGTCAATCAAAATAGAAATAACTTTATCACAAAGCTTATCATCCATTTCAATAATACATGCCTGATGATCTGCCTGTTTTTTATTCAACGCTGCATAGATACTTGGAATACTCTGATCAACCTCTCCAACAATCCGTGCCTCCTACACACTATATATCTTAGGCCTACTACTCTTGTAATGTGGAAAATCCTTCCTGCAATGATCTTCTCCACAAGTCCAACACCGCAAGGCTCCTTATTCCGCTCCTCAAATCTGTGTCCTTGCCCTCTATCTGATTATTTGAACCTCTTAAGTGGTGAAACATTCTCATTGTTACTTGAATCCTTTGGTCTTACTTGCTTCTTGTCCCATTTTCCTTTATTCTTTGCATTACCTCTCCAATCTGGCTTCATCTCAATTCAACGCTTCGACTGTTCATAGTAATGCTTCAACTTTGGATTACTTCTTCTATTGATCTAGGCTCGTCAAAATTAATACTATCTTTGAATGCAACCGGTAATCCACTAATGAATATCTGAATCTTAGTCTTATCCTCCTTGAGGTAAGGCACATACCTCAGCAACTCCAAGAATCTGCTAGTGTACTCATCACCTGTCATGGATCCCATCTTTAACTCATAGAACTATTTTTCTCTGTCATCAAAGTATCTCTCTGACAAGTACTTCTTCTTGAATATCCTCTTGAACTCACTCCAAGTCAAATCTTCCTCATTTATACCTCTGACATTCTTCACGTCTTCCCACCAAATGTCTTATTTTCCTTTGAGATTGAATGTAGCCACTCTAGCTTTCATGTTCTCTAAATAGTCATGCAATCTGAAGAACTTCTTCATACCTAGCAACCATGCTTCTACATGTTGTGATTTCTTTAGCATGTTGTGATTCAGATAAGAATCATGACGATCATGATGCCTATCTGAATCAGAACTAGAATAATACCTGTGTCTATCCATCTTCTTATTCAAAGTGTCCAACAATCTGCCATCTTTGAATGTGTCATCACTATTCGACCTGTGACCACCATGCGACCTACCGCCATATGCCCCATTAATTCTGTCCTCCTGCTCATGACTGATCCGAAGTGGTCCTTGTTGCTGCAAATCTGACAGGTTCTGAAGTATGATTGCATTTACCTTTGCTAGCTTTTCCTGTGCTTGTATGATTCTGTTGTTATCTGCCTTACAACTCCTTATTACTTCCTTTAAACTTCTTAGTGTAACTACCAAATTGGAAGAGTTCCCAACACCATATTGCTCTTTAGATTCATAGGGAGAATCTTTATAGTCAACCATCTTGCTAGCCATTTGATATTTCTTCCTGCAAAGTATATCATGTCAACTAAACCAAATCACAATAAACCAAAGTACATTACTATATCTTGGGGAGGATACCTTGTCTGCAAGGTCAATAAATCAACGTGACACATGTATAACATAATCATGACAATATATAGAAACATAAAACATAAGCATATGACCATGCAACTGCCATTCTAGCTAGGGTCCAGTCATCAATGCATGACCTCAATAACAACACATGCCATGACCTCATGCATGACAACCACCATCATTGCGTCACCATACATTTGACCACATGAAAACATGAACATGCATAATCCATGCATAACCATCCACACATATGCATAAACACATATGATCAAGCATGAATGAACAATACTTGAAATCAAACCTACCAGAATGATACATGCAACCAAGCATACAAGAATGTAACCAAACATGCAAGAATGTAACCAAGCATACTACAACGATACATGTGAGCGACATAAATTGACATGTAACCAATGATACACTCACGACGCTGCATTCCCCCACAACAACCTCAAGTTTCACATACAACATCACTACAACCATGAACAACATCATGCAAATGCAACAAGCACATGGAATGCAAGTGTGAGAGACACACATGCATGACCAACACATAGCCCATCCAGTCCGAGGGGTGAACCATGCTCTGATACCACTCTGTGACACCCTCTTCCCACATCTACCCAAGCAACCGACCAAAAGGGGTAAACATGTGATGATAGGCCACTATGATATGATTTGACTTCCTAAGTCATGTTAGGGAAGTGGAACTGACGAAAACACACCATACAGACATCCAACATCAGCTTCAGAATTCTCAGGAGACATGTCAACCACTTAGACAACCTGTCCCTAGGTCCCATTGATGTTCTGGATCTCTCAGGCCACAATTGCTCGCATGTTATAGGCAAGGGAGAGACCAGATACCCAAAGTCGCTCTCACAAGCTTGCCTGCCAACGACCAGAGACCAAAGTTTCCAGTTCTGTGCCAGGGAATCCGAGATTTGAGCCACTTTTTCAGGCCCAGAGCCCAGGCCACTGCCCAGAATTGATCCATCTCTTCAAGTCAGTAAAATAACATGGAAATGACAGTATTAAAGCACATACTTATTTAAGACCTTGACTGGACCCCTACTAGCCATGACAGGCATTTCGTCAAACATATTGCAAAAGTGTAATCTACAGATGTAATTAATAGTTGTGAGCATAGGGATCTCATACTTAGCTGAGAATCGCTAAGAACCATTGATGCCTCAACACATCAATTGTCATTCCATCCATTAGGTCATAGATACATTTATTATTCAATTACAAGTAAAAACACAATGGGAGCCACACATGGTTGATATCATAAAACATATAAATAACCAACATAACAGGGACATAATTATCCATGAAATCACAGCCATATACACCACATATAATGCATCATAATACTCATAGAAATACCAGGAGAAATAACCTTTCATTAATGATGTAAAATCCAAACCCAGGATGGGACTTCCACGTTCCACCCGACTATAGAATGACTGAGCCAAATCTCTCTTCATCCATTCATCCCTATGCCATATTCTAAGCATGAATTTGGGATCTCATAGAACACATCAATAAAAACCATCCATGGCTTCCATAGGCCATCCACCTCAGCCCATCAAACAATGATTCAACCTCATGGTTGGACATCACAAAATCATCGTCAGATTGGTCTCTATCCAAGCCTTCCAGGGCTCCAAAGTGTTTTTCCAACCAAGGCTCCAGGACTAGTAACTCAACCCACAACTTTTACTGGGCTCCAGAGTGTTTGTCCAACCAAGCCTCCAGGACTAGTAACTCAACCCACCAAGGGCTCAAGAGCGTTTGTCTAGCGAAGGCTCCAAGACTAGTAACTCAACCCAAGTTGTTCCAAGGCTCCAAAGCGTTTGTCCAACCAAGGCTCCAGGACTAGTAACTCAACCCAAGCTGTTCCAGGGCTCCAGAGCGTTTGTCCAACCAAGGCTCTAGGACTAGTAACTCAACCCAAACTAAGGAAACATGAGAACCAACCAAAAACACAACAATGAAAATAAACCCACAATCACCATGGCTATCCAGGAAATGGCAAGGCTAGGCAATCCACTGTCAATCCCAGCCATCCTCCATGCCAATGACAGATAACAACCAAAAATCCACATACATATGCCATGCATGCAAAAACTAGTGAAGGAAACATACATGCAACTCGGTACACAATCAAATCTGATGTAGATGCTGATCTCGATGCCCTCTTGCGCTTTCCTACTCTTCCTTTGCCTTCTTGTTCCAAGAATCCAAGTATGCCACACCTTCCAAGAGTGCTCCAAGAAAACTCGAAGTCTCCAAGAGTATGAGAGAGAGAGAGAATAATGAGAGAGCACCAAAACTGAACGACAAAAGGTTACCCACTGATCCTTAGAAGCCTTTTTATGAATGAGGCCTCTATTTTCTTTATTTTCCATTATTTTCCTCTTCACATGCAACATATGACCTTTCACCTCTCTTTTTTCCCAATTTCCATTAGTTTCATAAATAAATGTGCCAAAAATGTCATTTTGTCTTTCCAAAGCCTTAACCATTGCCTTTGCCATTTTCCTTAGCCATAAACAATCACAATGATCCCTATCACTAGGATTCTGCCCAACATTCAACTTGGAATAAATGTTCCATCACCCGTAGTTATTATTTTACCTTTATTTACTTTTATTACATGGAATTTTCACCAATGCTGTTACACCTTGAGACAGCCGGGTGGTGGGCCTTCTTCTCCCCCTCGCCCTCCACTAGCTTACCCCATTGGGATAATGGATGCAATTTTAATTAATGCAAATTGTGAAATGGAATGTATTTACAAGATTTAGTTTGTGAATTTTTTCCAACACATTTAATATTTGAATATATATGACCCATATACTTAATTAAAAAATCATTTATCTAACTAAAAAATAAATTCTCATTTTCATTATAAAAACATGCTTTCATATTTAATTTTTTTTTTTTTTTATTTATCTAATTATCTACTAAAATACAATGTTAAGTATACAACGTTCACTTGAGAAAACATTTCCTATATAATCATTCAAATATACATTACTACTTATGCTATTATTATTATATGATATACATTTAAACATACTTTTAATAAATATGTAATTTTTAATCTGGTCTAACCTATTTCTTTAAAAAATTGTTCACTTTCATTGGACAATTAGATTGCATTAATAATATAAACATCAACGCTTGGACAATAATGTCCCACAAGGCGTGTTAAGACTTTGCAGGTTATTCCAACCTCTAAAAATGGAACTCTGTCCATTTTTATTATCATTTAACATCAGCAGGGTTTAGCAAATCTGACAAAAGTGTTCAATAACTTTAACTCACATTTGAATATGTTGAATCGGTGCAGGCATCTAACCAAAAGGCTTAATAAGTAAACGACTGGGCTATTGAAATGGATGCTGACAAGAGATTGAGGTCACAATCCTTTGAAAATATTGGGCATCATAATCTTTGGATCACGCCTTATTGTCAAACCATTTCATCATTGTTATCGTTTCACCGACGGCTTTAAAATAAATTTGTTAGCTTTTATCAAAACAGATCATTTGCAAAAGTTTCTGAGTCTAAATATCGATGGATTGGAGTACCTCTGATGCAGCTAATTTCGACAGCCTATCCTTTGAAAAAAAATCTTTTCAGATCACTGGAGAAAAAGAAACAAGAGTTATTGCAAAAGGAGTCATCTTGGAGACTCAAAAGCAGGGCGATTTGGCTCAACGAAAGCGACCCCAATACAAAGTTTTTCCACCATTTTGCAAACGCAAGGAGATGCAAAAATTCTATTGGGAGGATCCAAGACGGCAACGGGGGTTTCTTATTCTCTCAGCATGATATTTCGATGGAAGCCACAAGGTATTTTCAGAATCAATACCAGCGGCGGATGACTGATATATCCGATGTCTTCTGGGCGATTGACCAAGTGCCACTTATGTTTGATGATGAGGCCAATACACAATTTTTCAAACCCATCTCCGAAGAGGAACTTCATGGCGCTATCAAGAAGTTCAAAAAGGACAAATGTCCCGGACCAGATGGCTGGTCGATCGAGTTCTTCTCGCATTTCTATGATATGTTTAAGGAAGATCTATTGGGGATGGTGGATGCCACTCGTATTTCTGGGAACATAAACAATGCTCTCACCGCGACATTCATAGCTCTAATTCCCAAAAAGGAGAGCTCCGATTCCTTTGCAGACTTCAGGCCCATTGCATTATGCAACATCTTTTTTAAAATTATATCAAAAATTATCGCTGAAAGAATGAAACCTGTTCTCAACGCCTTCATCTCCAAGGATCAGCACGCTTTTTTATCTGGCAGGAACATTCTTGATGCAGTTGCCTCGACACAGGAGTGCCTATTTTCAGTCTCATCCAAAAACACTGATGCCGCTTTTCTCAAGATTGATCTGGAAAAGGCTTACGACTGTGTTGATTGGGGGTTTCTCAGGATTCTCCTTGCAAAAATTGGATTGAGGACGCAGGGAATCAATTGGGTGATGGAATGTGTCGAAAATGTGTCATATTTTGTTATCATCAACGGTATCCCATCATCCTTTTTTCAGGCGGAGAGAGGGCTGCGACAGGGCTGTCCTCTCTCTCCCCTACTCTTTATTCTTGTCATGAATTCTCTTAGTACACAGATCAACAAAGCTGTTGTTGACAAGCGCTGTCTTCCGATCAAGATCTGTAAGAATATCTTTCTTTCTCATAACCTTTTTGTTGATGACATTCTTATTTGTGCCATGCTTCAAAAATCTAGCTGGCTCTGTCTCAATGAGATCTGGTCATAAACAAGATCAAATCTATGTTGTATCACAATGGCACTAATCAGGAGTTAGCTCAATGGATTGCCGCGTTATTTGGTATTAATCTGGCATCTATAATGGAGGGCTTTAGATATTTGGGTTTCCTCCTCAAACCAAAAGGGAACCGCAAACAGGACTGGTTATGGCTAATTGATCGATTCTATAACAAAATCTCAAGATGGGAGATGCGTTTCCTTTCGCTGGGAGGCAGACTCATCCTCGTTCAATCCGTCCTTTCTCATCTTGCAGTCTATTGGGCTCATCTATATTTCCTCCCGGCTTCCATAATCAGGAAAATCGTTTCTCTGTCTGCTAATTTTCTTTGGGGTGGAAGATCCCACCAATCAAAGATCCATTTGGTAAAAATGGTATCCATCACAAGACCGAAGCGGGATGGCGGTTGGGGCCTATTACATATGAGGTCATTCGGCATGGCCCTCCTATGTAAGTCTTTGCACAGAGGCATCTTCGGAGACGGCATTTGGAGCTCAATCATCAAGCAAAAATATTTGAAAGGTAGGCCGATCGCTCATTGGTTCAGAAGGCAGTCCCTCGGCTCAAAGAGAGGGTCCGCCATATGGCACAGCCTCAGAAAGGTTCAGGCGCTCTTTATGTCTTTCTTAAAATGGTCCTTTTTTTCCGGTTCTGGCATCCTGCTTGGTATTGACCCAACTATTTATGGACTGGAGTCCATGCTCACCCCCGAGCTCATATCATTTCTACACTCGAAGGGGATCTTTACTTGGAATAAATTGATCCACTCCTGGTCGTCTTCTTCGCCAATCTGGAGGGATGGGGATGACCTTGGTTTGCCCCTTTCTCTACGGCCTACATGGTCCTCTGCTGTTAATTGTTTCGAAGGGAAAGGTATTTCTCAAACAGGTTTCAAAGACGAATTAGTTTGGTCGATGGGGACTTCCAATCAGCATGTTCGCGTCAAAGACATATATGCAACTGCCTCTTCCTCTCTTCCGCCGCTTCCTGGCCCCTCTTTTCCTTTCAAACTCTGGAAGTCTACAGTTCAGCTCAAGGCAATTTTATTCTCGTGGCTGGTTTTCTATAACAGGAACCTCACATGGGAGGTTCTTCAAAGGAAAGGATGGATGGGCCCCGGAAGATGCTCCATGTGCTGTCAGGCGCCCGAGACAAACGTCCATATGTTTTTTCAATGCCCGGCATCGTCCCAAATCTGGTATGATCTTTCCTCATCATATGGTTTTCCTTACCAGGTTTTCTCTTCTGTTCAGGATGCTTACAGATGGTGGTCAGATCAGCGGCCTGCATGGAGATCCTTATTCATTTCCACGTGCTGGATCCTGTGGAAATGGAGGAACGCTAGCATCTTCCAGGAGTCCAAGGCTCCTATCTCCTCCACTCTGATCCATATTTCTGCTATGATCGACCCAGTTTGATCCTGCTGTTTTTTATCGCCTTTTGTGCTCTATGCTGGATCTTTTTATGGACATCTCCTTTATGTTTGTATGTTTTGGTCTCATGCTAATCCATGTTGCTCTCTCGGAATGTATTGGATCTGATCTCAACAGCATTAGTCCTCTTTTGGCCTGTTTGTTGGCCAGCTCCATATGGCTTTATATGTATATGCTCATTATATTTCCTTAATATAATATCATCATGTTTTTTCTCTCTGAAAAAAAATGGATTATAGCAGTATGTTTTGAAACTGTTTTTGTTTGATTAAGAGTTGGTTTTTTTTTTTACGGAAACAGGTTAATGGCAGAAGACATAGAGATATCAGCTAGGACTGAAAGCCTACAGGATGGTTATAAGTGGTGGAGTGGGCAATGTCTATCCTGGAGATCATTGTTCATCATTGCTGTTTGGTACAGGATGGTTATAAGTGGTGGAGTGGGCAATGTCTATCCTGGAGATCATTGTTCATCATTGCTGTTTGGTTCTTATGGAAATGGAGAAACACACAAATTTTTCAAGAATCAAAGGAGCCCCTTCATGCAATTCTTCAGCGTATTATGGCATGCCATGACTCTTTTCATCAGGACGACTCACAGCCAAAAAAAGCCTGCAAAAAGAAGCTGGGAATCTTTTCCTATCAGACTCCTGCCGCGTTCTTTGATGGAGCTGAACGCAACCATAGTTGTGGCTGCGGGGTTGTCATCGTTATAAGTGACAGCCTTCACTATTCTTTATCTTGGCATGGCGGTTTTGGCTCAAACTCTCTGGTGGAGGCTAGGGCTCTATTGGGGTTGCTTGCCTTCTGTGTCTTCTTGGGCATCCAGTCTATATCAATCTTTGGAGACTCAAAATCGCTCATTGATCATGTTAACGGTCTGGGTCTTATAAACTGTCCTCATCTCCTTGGATGGTTAAGCCGCATCAGCTTCTTTCGGAACTTAATTAACCAGATTACGTTTCAGCATATTCCCCGTTCCTGGAATGCTCAGGCTGATATCCTCTCAGAGGATGGTCTTAGCATGCAGCCTGGTCTGTGCTCATTATCAGTCATGCATGATGGTATCTCTTTCCACATTCAGGATTTCAGCATAAATGGAATGTGACTCTCATCCATGGCAAGGCCGCAAGGTCTCTATGAATGTGTTTTATCATGCAATCTTTTGCTGGTTTTGTTTCTTCTGCGGTAGAATGATTTTGTATCATGATCGGATAATGCAGGTTATGTATATGTTTCAATCATAGTTTTGGATGATCCTGAAAATCTGTCCCTATATTTAGTTTCAGCGTCTGGGCTTTTCTTTTGCCCTCAAATCTTGTTATGTAATGCAAATCTTTATATTTTCTTAATATAAATCTATGATGGTTTTTTTCCTCTTAAAAAAGAAAAAGAGATATCAGCTAGGACTGAAAGCCTACCTCTGTGGACCACCAGCGAGATAGTTTTAGGTGACATGGTTTACTTTGAATAACAGTGATGAATCAGCGTACATTCGCAAATAGCAATTAGTGATGATTGTCCCAACTGCTAACTTGACAATTAAATTATCATAAATTTTCTCACTATCTAAAACAAAGTCATACATTTAATTGAATTTAAATCTACAAATTTAATATTTTTAGTTTCAAAAATTTTCAAAACATCATAGAGTACTCTAAAAATAGACACTGAAACACAATCGGACGAACCTATTACCAAGAGCAGCTGGAAAATTAATACTATCATATTGATGAGAAGTGTTTGTTTCCAACACCATCCCATAAAAACTAAATATGTGAAGCTTTCAATAAAGAAAGACAAGTGAAGGTGTGCAGTGAATCAGGAGGTAGACAATATAATTGATTTATGGAGATTACATTTTATGTCTTATTGAGTTGTTTTTAGTAAGATTTTTTGGAAAATTTTTTGGAGGGTTTTTCTGGTCTAATTTCTCTAAAATCTCGCAGGAATTTATTGAAATCACAATTTTGATAAATTTTGGAATACCGATAAACTTCTCTGCCATTTTGTTTGTGATACCCACTTCCCCATGATGCCAAGTATAGAGACTCCGAAGACCTCTATACAATTGTTTCTGCTTACTCCACTTTAACAAACTGCAGAATAATAGGAAAACAGAAATCAATGGTGTAATCTATGACCAGTGGTGGGAAGAGGAGTTGGGCTGGTGCAAAAAGTCCATCATTGCAAGAGGATGATCAAGGTCCATCGTCAACAAAGAAGAGTTGCCATGATGATAAAATACATGTATGGACTGAAAAGGCTAGGAGTAAAATGAATTTTATGCCCAATACTCTAAAGTCTCTGTGTTACCTGAGGGTCTCAATTCAAAGGTAGTACTTGATGATTGTCGTCTGGAATAACAGTTCAAGACAGGCCATGAGCTAAGAAAATGAGTCTAAAATAGATTTTCATGTCTGTACAGACATGTTAGATTCTGATTTCAGAGTTGTGTTTTGTTCTGTTCTTATCCACCCTAATTTTGTAGACACTGAATTCCTGAAGTATTTCTTTCTCAGGTGGACACAGGAAGAATTGTTGATAAAATCATTGATTATATCAAGACCCTCCAAACTACCTTGAAATATTTGCAAGCCCAACCATCAGAATTGGAAGCACATCATAGCAGAAGGCCATTATCATTCACACTGTCTGAAAATTCTCATGGTCTTCACATCCCTCCTTCAATTCCAGTAACATCATCACATCCAGGTCTGAAGATTCTTGGATCCAAACTTTTGGGTGGCCAGGCTTTCATCGCAATATGGGCCCCTGAGAACACTGGTTTTCTGCCCAAATGATTTTCTATCATGGATGCCAATCAATTGGAGATTGTAAATTGCACCATAAATGCTGCTGGATCCAACATTGTGTATGCCCTTCATGCTAAGGTAAGCAACAGATCTCAACTTAACCATGTAAACACTTTACTCTCCTCTTACCAGCCATGATATTTTATACATTCTAGGAGCTATATCTACTGATAGTATTATTTTCCAGAGATGCCTAATTGGATTTTCTCTGTTATATATAGAGGTATCTGCTGAAGTGTGCTTGCTTTGATTTTTCAGTCAAAAAACGATAACCAGCAAGTCACAGCCAAGGACTTGAGTTGTACCATAGATGAACTTAATACCACTATAGCAGGTCGTGAAGAACATACCATACAAAAGGCTGGCACCCAACCAGATAATTTGTGTTTTTTTTTTCTTCACTTGTTTATAGTTCAATTTGGCTGCAAAATATATCCATTCCAAGGCTGGGATTCATATTTCAAACTTCTGACACTGGGATTCATACTTCATACTTCAAATCCAATGGAGTTTTTTAATACTTTGTGGTAAGTAACTAGCAGGTGCGGAATTTTAAGCCCCTGTAAGAGCATGGATTGGCTATTATTCTAATAAGCACAGAGTTACTGCAAATCCTTGACCTTACCAACCCAAAACCAGAATAATTAATTTCTGTATTGAGCAATTATGAGTGTACCTTAAGTATGCTTTTCCACTGAGGTGAAAATTTCTCTCAAGATTTGAACATAAATACAACAGTAGCACTCTGTAGAAAAAAACACAGGTGGTTGGTAAAGCAGTTTAATGAGCACTTTGGATCATCTGTTTACTAATTTGCTTATGTTTAAGATTCTGTCAAAGTAAGATTATGGGGCAATTAGTTTGTCAGGGGCGCCCATGATAGATATTTGATGTTCACTGTTGCCTGTAAAGTAAAAATTTTAATAGCTTTATGGTTTTAATTTGATGTTTTATATTTATTTTTCTCTATTTTTTAATATTATATAATTTTTTGTGGGTGAAAATAGAAAAGTATATTTTATTATCAATTTTTTTATATGGATTTAATGGGATACTTTATATATATATTTATTAATGAGGATTGAAAAAGAATTTTTAACATTATATATCATTAAATTATTATTATTATTTTTAAATATTTGATTTATTATTATTATTAATATAAAATATGAAATTTTATGTTAATTTAGATTATTTTGAGTTTTAGGTAGAATGGATTTTATTTTCTTTATTGAGATTCAATTTTTTTTAAGTTGATTTTTTTTCCTTGAAAAAAAATATGAAATGTTTAATAAAATTAAATAAATTTATATTAAAATTCACAATTATATTGTTTTTCTTTCTTTTCTCCCAACTTTTTAATTGACTAATTTGGTAGTTTCATAGTCATCAATTATCTACATATAAAGAATATAATTTATTAATTGTGCCAAAAGAGCATTCTACAGCTTAGTATGAGGCAAAATTATCTCTCATTTTGGTTTAGATGTTCATATGAAATCACATAATTTTATATCAATTTTATAGAGATATAAAGCAATTTAAAGTAAAAAAATCCTTGTATTTCCATTTTGAGTGTGAGGAAGCTGTGACATCCATTGGTCAATATTTCTCCTTTCCAAACAAATTGTAATTAATTAAAATGGCTAAGAGAGGGACACAAATTCCGTTGCTTGAGGAAATGGTTGTTTTTAAATATTGGTTGGCTGAAAGAATTAAATGCGCTGATAGTGCATTGAATTTAACTGAAAGAGGAAGCACTGGTCTAATTATCCTTCAACTCAAACAATGATCAAAGAAAATGACAAAATTAAGAGCAACATGGGTTGCATTGTCAAGTCATGGAATACTATGCAAATCATGGAGGAGAAGGCAATTAGTTGTTATTTTTTTTTGGAGAGGAAGAATGGGGACATTCATCATTGATTCATGTATACTCCCTCTCACGCACGAGAGTAGGCATTGGTAGATAGAGAGGACGTTGTGTTTACAAACACTGTGTATGAAAAATACAACTAAAGGAAAAGATCAAGTGGTCCATAACAGTGAATCGAACCTTGGAAAAGGGCACCAACTGAGGAACCTTCCGAGTAAGGCTTGTTGGGTGAATTGTTTCAGAGAGTGTGACTTGTTTGTAAGGTTGAAGAAACCACTGGAAGTTTGTGGATTGATGAACCTGTTGGGATGGGAAGAACCACTCAAGTGTTTGTGAGGGTTGATGAATCACTAAGAGTTGCCTTGGGGCTGAAGCTCTGGAGTTTGACTCACTGAGGAACAACCCGAAGAAGTGATTTATTTACCTATTAATAGCTTAACCACTGAAGAACCTTCCTTATAGTGGACTCTCTTTTCCCGAAAGTGAGTTAAGGCTCTTTGCAATATGATGTGTTGGTATGGATGTGAATATGCCTGAACAATGTGACTGACAAGTGTGTAGCCGGTGGATGAAGACAATGTGGCCTGGTGGCATCCTATTTCGGCTATCTTTGTTGGTTAATATACTCAGAAACACTCCACCTCAAGCTTTGGAATCCGTATCAAGGGTGACAATTGCAAGTAAGGCTTGACTGCAACTGTCTATGGCTGGGCGAAGAGTTGTTGTCCCTAACTCAATTGCCGAACTTCAATGTTGATTCAAGATAAGTATTTGTAAATGCATCCCTGATTCCCTTATTATTGAGTTCATGTCGAGCTATTTAATTAGTGTTGTATACATTGTATGAATGGTTCATGATTCAATGTGATTGGAATGGTGAAATTCTGATGAATGTGTATGCCTTGCTGTTGTGGTGAGGTACTAATGTTCTTTATGTAGGAAAAACACATATATAACCATATGCATGAGTGTTGTATACACTAAGTAACACCATTATATGTGGTATGAGCATTGGATGTTCCATTGTGTGGTATATTCCCAAGGTTCAAATTGGCTTGAATATGATACCCATAGGCCTGTAATATTGTTAGTCTTGCGCTGAATATGTGGATTGTGTCTATGATTCAAATTGGGAAGGGGGCTTCCTATTTATCTGTGGAATGTTGATTTCATTGTAGCTTTCTTGGGCACTGTATGCTTCTTATTGTTGTTAAGTTTGTTATGCTTACTAAATTGTTCCTCAAAAGAGACTTGTAGATCTCTGGAACGATGTTGACCTATTTCCCACAAATCATTAAGATTTACAAAGGGTCATAAACCTCTGAGAAGCCAAATGGGAAAGTCCTTGGACTACACTCTACATTTCAATCATTGAGAACCCAGAAAGATAACCCTATTGTAAGCTCAGAAGGATAGCACCAACGTGCCTCATAAAACCTTAATAGTGATGGCTAATTCCTCGCGCAAGTCCAAATAATTACAAAACCACCGTAGTTGAGCCATTGATTGAGTCCTTTCACAAATGGCTCAAAAACCCACTATCATAATACCTTAGCCTTATGACATTATCTTGTGCTCGTGGCAAGATTTATTGGGCCGCATGGAGGGTAGCTTGATAGCCAGGTCATTAGCCATACAATCATAATGCATAACCAAGAGCAAGGCTAACATCATGAACAACTAAGGTTGAGCAAGAGAGATTGACGACTTGGATGGAGCCCGAGGTGACGTGTCCCAAAGGTAATGTCTCCGAGAGTTCATAACAAAATGCGTAAAGGGAATGCTCAGAATGAAGAGGAATGGGATAACATGGCAAGGTCGACGACATGGAGAAGGCCAGGGTGAGGCAGAGCCCGTGCATTGGCTGATGAGAGAACACATTACCACAACAAAAGGCATAATGCATCATTAAAAGGTTGAGGTGGGGCTTGCATACACAAGGTGCAGTGTGGTAGATAACAAGAAATTTCCCGTTCTAGAGTCTATCTCCCGGAGGTGGCCTTGCATAGTGCTTGAGGATGAGCCATGATGATTCAACATTAATGGGGTGATGTGGCAAGAATGTGGTCGCCAGGGTTATTACGCAAGAGTGGGAGCTGTGGACCAATTAGAGGCGTGGACATGAAAAGGAGATGATTGACCTGCATACATGTAAGCCTGGAGGTTCTCATTCCTAGAAGTGAAAGGGAGAAAATACGCCATGGAGCACATGGTGACTTGACTCTGAGACATGGTGGCCTACACCTGATCCCGACGACAACAAATATTGAGCATGCTATAGGGCATTAATTGGGCGGCGGCTGTATATGTCCATCGTTCAATTTTACCAAAACTAAAATCGAAGGGTGGGCATATACAACTGTCGCCCAATTAATACCCTATAACATGCTATTTATTTTCAACTGATCCCGATTGTCATTGTATTAGTGTGGGGCATACCGACCTTACAGGTCAACCCGAAAGACTGACCCCACAATGTTTCATGAAAGCGCAAGGTGAAGAGGGCTAGGTAACAAAACCTGAGGAATGAGAATATTTCCATCAATAGAGGACCCATCAATTAAACTTATAAATGTACATATAAGTATATGTGGTTGACACAAAGTTAAAGGAATATAAAAGTAAATATACTAAGGAAATAAGACAAATAAAAGAAAGGAAAAAGGTTGAAATAGAAAGGAAAAAAAAAATGATAAAAGGTAAGAGGGGAAAGGAGGTTACAAGAATAAGAAGTTAAGAGAGGGGAATACTATGAATAACTAAAGGATGACTAAAAGAAAAAACAAATAAAAAAAAATTGAAAAAAAAATAAAATAAAATAAAATATTCATTGCAGATTAGTTACATAGGTTTAGGGGATTAACACACAACTGTCTACTTGTTTGTGTGAACTTGATTGTCTACACACACAACCATAAACTCACACTAGTACTGAAATAACAATTTACACAGACACAACATTCACAGGGAATAATTCACTAGTTTCAATGCATAAAGATCAAACACAACTAGGGGATAACATCACACAGTTCTATTAACACACATATTTGTACATTGTGGCGTAGATTTCACAATAGTCATCCCATTCCTCTCTTTCAAACCTCTTTTGGTCCTTAGCCGCTCCCAATTGTTTTCTCTATTCTTATATTCCCTATTCTTCCTACCTACCAGCTTGAACCCTATTCCTTTTACTAATCAAAACATTTATTACAATATGGGGTTGTTCTATAGTTGTCCCTCTTCTAGAAGCCACAAAATATCTGAGCATAATTGTTTGATTCTTTTACAATGTGCCACATGCCCAAGAATGCTAACTCATCAAAATTCCACTAACAAACTAGATCCCTTCTAGAACTAGGACACTTGCATTTACATGAACGTTCCAAATTTGTACAAAATTCAAATTAAGGAATTTTCACTCCCATTTGGAAATTTCAAGGCCCTTATGTCTATGCAATAATGATGGACTTTGGGGTTTATGCTCCTACATCATATATGTAGGGGGAATGAGCTTTGATTGAAGGGGAGAACTAGAGGGATGAAAACATTGATAAAAACCATAGAGAAATTAACCTTAGTGATGAAACTCAGATTCCTAGGCCCGAGAATCAGAAACACAACACTATATAGACAATACCCATGAGAGGTTATGACCAACATATATTTACCAGCTTGGGGGCTATGTGCTCGCTCCATTCATCGTTTGGTGGTTCCTGGCGACGACACATACGTTGGAGTTCATTCAATCTTCTTTCCTCCACCCTAGAGACAATGAACATGCATTAAATTGTCCAACCTACAATGTAGTAAGAGCAATGGAGGTCTCGGCTAGGAGGGCATGAGCCTTCCTTTGCTGGAACACCATGGAGCAAGATACTAAGGGGAAAAATCCCACTTATAGCCTGGCAAGAAATTAGAACTAGTAGAAAATGACAGAGCATGCTTAAATAAGGTAGGAAAACGCGTAGCACACAAGGGTTGCCATATTAATTCACTGTGGTGTCATGACTCATAGCATGTGTGAGTGCATGGGGAGAGTTGGCCACACCATCCCCCTCTTTAATATCTTGAGACACGACAGGGTGGTGGGCTTTCTCCCCCGCCCTTCCACTGGCTTCATTTCTAACACTCCCATTGAGGTAATGGATGCAATTTTAATTAATGCAAATTGTGAAATTGAATATATTTACAATATTTAGTTGTGAATTTTTTCCAACACATTTAATATTTGAATTTGTATGTTCCATATACTTAATTAGAGAATCATATATCTAAGTAAGAAAGAAATTCTCATTTTCATTATAGAAACATACTTTCATATTTTAAAAGAAAACAAATTTTGTCTATCTAATTATTTTACTAAAGAAAACAATATTACTTAATAATCATAATTCTACAATATTCACTTAAAAAACATTTCCTATATAATCTTTCAAATATACATTACTTATAATCCTATTTCTACAGTATTCATTTAAAAAAACATTTCCTATATAATCATTCAAGTATAAATTACTTATGTTATTATTTTACTATTACTATAATATGATATACATTTAAATATGCTTTTAATAAATATTTAATTCTTTCTAACCTACTTTTTTGATATATATCCTGAATAAAAAAATGTTCACTTTTATTGGACAATTAGATTTCATTAATTGAGCCGAGAGACTTATTCCACAGCTCAGCATGATGTGTAAAGATGCCTGTCCATCATCAAAATTGAAATTTTGCTTATGTCGGCTAAAATAAAAATTTTATATATTAAAAAAATTAAATAACTAAATAAAACATTTAAAAAATATCAGCTCATTAAAAAAATTTCATGTGAAAAAATTGAATCCCTCTAAACTCATGTTAGATCTGTATTTTAAATAAATTTATACTAATAATATAAACATCAACATTTAGACAATAAATCCCACCAAACAGATTAAAACTTCGTAAATTATACCATTCTCTAAAATGTAACTCTGTCTATTTCCATTATCATTTAACCCAAGCAGGGTTTAGCAAATCTGACAAAAGTGTTCAATCACTTTAATTCACATTGAATATGTTGAATCGGTGCAGGCATCTAACCATGTTTGAATTTGTGTTATCGGAACTTTTCAAAGTAATCAATTGAGCTGCAGATATGGAGTCACCAAAAGGCTTAATAAGTAAACGACTGAGCTTATTGAAATGGATGGTGACAAGAGATTGAGGTCACAATAATTTGAAAATATTGGGCGTCATAATATTTTGATCACACCTTATTGTCAAAACATTCCATCATTGTTATCGTTTCACCAGATAGCTTTAAAATAAACATTTTCGCTTTCATCAAAATAGATCTGACAAATATCTCCATTTGCAAAAGATTCTGAGTCTAAATATCGATGGATTGGGAGTACGAACAGTCCAAACAAAATCTAAATTTAATTATAAATGTAACAAAATATATAAATGTGAAATTTTTATATAGATATTGATTATAGTAGTATGTTTTGAAATTATTTTTGTTTGGTTAAGAGTTAGTTTTTTTAAGGAAATATGTTAATGGCAGAAGACACAGAGACATAAGCTAGGAGTGAAAGCCTATCCCTGTAGACCACCAGCAGTGTAATTCTAAATGACGTGGTTTTTTTTGAATAATAGTGATGAATTAACTTACATTAACGAATGGCAATTAGTGATAATTGTCCCCACTGCTAATTTAACAATTAAATTATCATAGATTTTCTCACTATCTAGCAAAATTCATACATTTAATTGATTTTATTTTATAACAATCAATTATCTAAATTTACAATAAATTTAAATTTAATATTTTTAATTTCAGAATTTTTCGAAACATCATAAAAGTACTCTGAAAATAGACACTGAAACACAATCCAACGGACCTATTATCAAGAGCAGCGATGAGAAGTGTTTGTTTCCGTCACCATCCCATAAAAACTAAATATGTGAAGCTTTCAATAAAGAAGATAAGTGACGCTTTGTAGTCCATGTGAAAAGGTAGGCAGGCAGACAGTTGATTTAAGGAGATTACCTCTAATGTCTAATCAATAAAAAAATAGAGACATGATCATAATGATGTCAATATGTATGACTAAGATACTTGGGAATGTTTAAAAAAACTGTAAATGTCTTTCATTCCATGATGCAGTACTTGTTCAAATAAACACCATATCATGATTTGAATAGAAAGCCTACGTACCTACTAGCCCTTCCATCTGGACTTATTGTTTCTTATATATGGCTATACTTGCATGTAACAGTCAGAGACTTTTCAATCGAGACCTTATTAGAATTTGGAATGCTGATAAACTTCTCTGCCATTTTCTTTGGGATCCTATTGGCAGAATGTTGTCTATCACCCCCCTTCCCCATGATGTCTGAGTACAGAGACTCTGAAGATCTCTATACAATTATTTCTGCTTACCCCACTTCAACAAACTGCAGAATAGTAGAAAAACATAAATCAATGGTGTAATCTATGACTAGTGGTGGGAAGAGCAGTTGGGCTGGTGCAAAATGTCCATCATTGCAAGAGAATGACCAAGGTCCATCCTCAACAAAGAAGAGTTTCCATGATGATAAAATACATGTAAGGACTAAAAGGGCTAGGAGGAGTAAAATGAGTTGTATGCTCAATAATCTAAAGTCTCTCTTACATGAGGGTCTCAATTCAAAGGTAGTACTTGATGATTGTCGTTTGGAATAATAGTTCAAGACAGGCCATGAGCTAAGCAAATGAGTAAAAAATAGATTTTAATTTCTGTACAGACTGTTAAGCTCCCTATCCCAGCAGCCGCCGATAATCTGAAAATCAATTGCAGTCATTTCCTTAAATTACGGAAACCAACTGTAGTTATTTCCTTCAATTACGGAAACTATCTTCAGTTAATTAATTTCTTGTTGGGAGCTCCTGGAGTGGTCCATTACTCCCTCTGCAGTTCTCTACTATGATCTGTGGAACACTTGACACATAGCCAACATAAGCTTGATGGAAGCTTGGCTATAAATACTTCTGTTCGGTCCCCAAGCTCACTAACTCAATCCCCTTCAGTCTTACACCATCAAGTTAAAGTGAGCAGAGCTTGGAAGTGCCACATGGATGAGAGTTTTTGGGTTTTTGTTTTCATTCTTCATTCAGCCATGGAAAAGCTGGGACCATAAATGAGATAGGAAGTAATTTCTCGAGATATGACGTCTTCTTCTTCTCCTGTAAAGCTCCGGGTCTGAACCATGAATGAAATGAGAAGAAATTTCTCATGATATTTTAATTTTTCCAGTTCAGACTGTCAAGTTGTATTTTTAGACGTGCATGTTTGAAATCTTTGGGTTGATTTTCTCTACTACCGACTTTGCTGTGCTTAGCGGGCCACTATAGATGTAGCTTTAGAATACATACACGTTGTATATACTTGCATTCACAGTACTTGCATGTTAGTATTAATCAGTAGCAGGATGGGACTTTTAAGAGCACAACTTCGTATGTGAGATTCAGCTAGTTCCAAGGTATTCTTAAATGTAGCAAGGCAATTGTTACTGTGATGGTCGATGGCATGAAAGCGGATTTTTCCCTGTTTTTGGTTAACTCTGGCACAACTCATTTATAAAGAAAGTGGACTGCCTCAAACATCAAGGGCCAGAGGTATGATTTCTTGGGTATTCAAGTTTTTCGATTCTTTTAAGTGTTTATTCCGCATTATAGAATCGTTGTTAAACTATCATTTGGTATCAGAGCCATTTTTATCTCTACCTTGGTGTTTATAGACATGTTCAGTTTGACTAAATGTCATATTTGAAAATTTTCTGAATTAAGACATTTATTTGGAAATATGTCTAATTTTTGTTCAATTTTTATGCTTATAATATTTATTTAGTTTAATTATATGCAATTTGGATAATTGTTGTGCAAAATTTATTAATTATGCTCGTATTTAATTTGCATGAATTGATTATTTCTACTCTAATTAAAACATGCTAATTTGGATGAGTATATGAGACCCATAGTTGAATGTTATGCATGAATATTATAGTTTTATTTATGCAATTTATAATTATTCTCATATCAAGTTAATTTTTATGCATAAAAGAAATAATGTCTAGTGATCCATATAATTTTTAATTGATTAGAGAATAGCCACAACATCTCTAATTAAATAATATTATATATTATGATTGATTAGGATCACATAAAGAATATTTAGACATTAATTGTAATTAATTATACTAAATATAATAAATTTTATTCTACAAGAATTTTATTATATTTATATAATTAATTAGGATAAAATATTCATAACTTACCCACAAGAATTATGAATTAATAGTTTTATCATAAAGTTCAAATCTAAGATAGAATTTATATCGAATTATAATAATAATATACCCTTTAGAATTATGAATTAAGTGAATAATTTGATAAATTCTATCATAAAGAATAATTGAATATGTTTGAATTGAAAATTTAGCCCACAGGCAATTTTTATGTCATTGGATTCAATTTTAAGCATGGTCATTGGTAAAGCATGAAATTTTATTTTTAGGCCTCAATTTTAACATAAGCATGTGATCTTTAATTTTATGGTAAAGCATGCAATTATTTTATTTTTAGGGTTCTCCCCGCTCCGTGTGCCGTCATCAGGCTCCAATTTCTATGGCCCTGACTGACTGAGGCTGGAGACTGCGTCGCAGGTCAAAGTAGCCACATAGGCTAGCCCCGGATCGGGACTGTATCGTGCATCGCTAGGCGAACAGGGCCAAAACTGAGAGGAGAGCCTCAAAGTAGCCACTAGGAGCGATCGACGTGATTAGCGGTAATCGTGCATCGCTAGGCGAACAGGGCCAAAATGGAGGAAGCCTGAGCACACGGACGCATGGCGAAAGAGCGCGAAAAGGCGAACAACTAAAAGGACAAAGGCGAGACCCGTGCTCTAGAAATTGGCGGTATTGATCGGGGCGCCCTCAAACGATAAGCGGTTTTGGATGGAAGCGGAGCGATCCCACTCAACGATCGACTCGTGGCAAGCGAAGATGAGAGAAAACCGCCGTTGCTCGCATGTTATCGGTCGAACAAGTCAACTGCGGGGGATGTGCGTATGACATCAGATCTAGAGGCCCCAAATCGGATGGCTGAGATCAAGCCCGATGGAGGAAGTGGAATTGACGAAGGAATACACCGTGATTTGTAAAGATTTGGAATCTATTTGACTGCCACGGTGAAGGAAAGACTTCATCCACGACGTAACTGAAGAAAATGAACCGATGAAGCAGGCTGGCGCTATTTAGAGGAGGACATGTGGCCACTTCTTGAGTGTTCATGATGTCGTCGAACAAGGAACTCCAAGCGCAGCTGCAGAAGGTGAATCGACAGAGGCGGAAGAGGAACCGAACAGGTATGAGTTCGGATGGTTTCAAAGCCATGAATAGAGACAGAATACACAGAGTTGAAAGAGATTCAATCAGAGCGAACCCCGAGAGGAGGACTGAACAATGAGAGACAGAAACCAGACAAGAAGGCAACAAAGAAAAGGCAGAAAGAGGACAGAGGGTCGAGCTGACCAACGGCAGCATCGAGCACCAGAGAGCTTGGGAGATTCAAGCCATCCCATAGAGGAATCTATCTGGACTGAGCATCACATTTGGCTCTTTCCACTGTAGACCAGAAGGTCATAGAGCTGGTAGGAAGAAGAAGAGTCTGTGTACTCCAGTGGCTTGGGGAATCCAAGAACCACCTTGCCAAGCAAAACCTGCTTCAGGAGAACTCACATTGAGTCCCTGTATTGTAATTCTCTGCTTAAAGACACAATAAAACAAGGCCACCACTGAAAGTTGGACCGGAGATGTATCTGTGGAGAATAGGGTGAACTCCTTATTAAAAAATTCTTGTGTCTTTGTGTTTGCTTATTGTATTTCTGTGCTGTCTTTCCATTTAAATGTCTGTGTATTAGCAATCTGATCGATCTATTGCTTAAATAACACAGAACACACACCAGCACATGAGTCTGTAATACCTTTGTTTAATAAATCTTCAACTGATGTCACTCATAGGGTGAATATCAGATCAAGTGGTATCAGAGCTTTAGGCTGTAAGGTTACACAAGCTTGTGTTGGTTTAGCTGTTGAATGCTCAAAGCTCAAATCAGGAGAAGGAGAGTTGGTCGAAACTAAACCTGAAATTGGGAGAGTCTATTCTCTGAAGACAATGTCAGAGGAAGGTTCTATGGGGCCAGACCCTCAATTCATGGAGAATTTCCTAGCTATAAAGTCTATGGTAGAAGAAATGTATAGGGACTTTAGAAAGCACAAGGACGAAGATTCATCAGGTTCTAAACAAGATAAAGAAGAAGATGAGTCTCATTCCCATGACCACTCAAAAGGAAAAGGGAAAGAGGAAAGCCTTCTCACACCTCCTAATAGCCCTGTGCATAATAAGAAAGCATCTTTGATTAAGCTAGATGTTAAAATTGATTTGCCTATATATGATGGAGAGATAAATGCTGAAAATTTGGACAATTGGATTAGACAAATTGATGTGTATTGCAGAGTGCAGAACATCAACTTAGACAAGAGCAAAATTCAGCTGGCAAGCCTACACCTAGGAGGCATTGCTTTGGTTTGGTGGGAAGGCAGAACCCAAGTTGATATGAAAAAACATGGTAATACCATCTCTGTCTGGAGTGAATTTGTTGCTACAATCAAAAAGCAGTTCTATCCATTGGCCTACATGCAACAAGCCATGATGAGTTGGCAAACTCTTCGGCAGTTGAAAGGGCAAAGTGTGTAATGTTAGAAAATTTACTGCATAACATAAATAATTACTGAGAGGAATAAATATAAAAATAACCAGCAACAACCATAAACACATAAACACAAATGTTTATCTAGGAAAACCGCAAATCCGGGGAAAAACCCAACCTAATAAGATCTCATTAGCATTGGCCAAAACCCTCGCCAATCCGACCAAGTGAGCCTTCACCGCTCACCTCTAGGTCTTGCATTACAATGAAGTCCTTCCAGCCTTTTATAAGCTCCATTACATATAATACCACGAGCAGAATATTATGGGTGCACAATACCATGTGCCCCAAAACCATCACTGTTTAACATGGTCAACTTTGACTCTATCCTGAGTCAAGTTTACCTAACAATTCCCCCCTTAAACTTGACTTGGGGTTCCTTGACTAACTCCAGCCAAACCTGCCAAGTGAGAATCCCGCTCACTCTAGCTCTTACCCCCCTCAGAGTTTTAACTCGGGGTATTGTTAACCCGACATCCCCCCTATCACCTAGGTCTAACTCAGACTTTATCGGTGATCACCGAGGGGTACACATGCCTTACCAGGTCTTACAGCAGTATGCCCATTTACATGCAATAATTTTGACTTCATTAATTATTATTATTATTATTATTATTATTATTTTATTGCTACTGCGATTCTGATCCATCCTCTCTATCAAATCGCTCCAACTGTGAGCTCGACGAGAACCTCGTAGATTCCAGCACCAGTGGCCTCATGTAGCATAAAACGAACAATTTTCGAAGCCGCATGAACAATTTTCTTATGTTGACCTTCTTTAAATAGCCGCATGAATCCCGAACAATTCGTCAGCATGTTCCAAACCGGTAAATATCGTAAATGCACTGCGATCCTTGCAGTTACGGCACTATCTTACGCACATTCTCCTCGAGGTTCTTCCGCATACGATTGTTCCACCATTATTTTCCAGATCTATAAAAAAGGCTGCATTGATCTCATCAGGCACTATAAACCCCTGGCATCAAAGAATCCCTTTGAAGCCAATATTTGGCTCTGATACCAGTTGTTAAGAAATTTACTGCATAACATAAATAATTATTGAGAGGAATAAATATAAAAATAACCAGCAACAACCATAAACACATAAACACAAATGTTTATCCGGGAAAACCCCAAATCTGGGGAAAAACCCAACCTAATAAGATCTCATTAGCATTGGCCAAAACCTTGGCCAATCTGACCAAGTGAGCCTTCACCGCTCATCTCCAGGTCTTGCATTACAATGAAGTCCTTCTAGCCTTTTATAAGCTCCATTACATATAATACCATGGATAGAATACTATGTGTGCACAATACCATGTGCCCCAAAACCATCACTATTTAACCTGGTCAACTTTGACTCTATCCTGAGTCAAGTTTACCTAACATGCAAGGGTATACTCAAGAGCTCAGAAAGAGAGCATTGATGTTGGGTATCTCATTAGACTCACCAAAGACTCTTTTGAAGTACATTGGTGGGCTACACAACTACATGAGGCATACCATCCTCATGTTTAATCCCACTAGTATAGATGAGGTATCTGTACAAGTTACTCATTTAGAAGCTAGAAGAAAGAATGGAAATCCAGAAGTTGGGGGACCATCCCAACCCACTGTAAGCAAGAGCAAGGAGAAAAGAAAGCAAAATTGGAAAGCAAGGAAGGCTAACACTGCACAAAAAAGCAAAGCTTCATGCATTTACTGTAAAAAGGAGGGGCATGATGATGAGCACTGTTGGATTCTGCATCCAGAGCTGAGACCTAAGAAGTTCGAGGGCAAGAAGAAGAAGACTGCTGTAGCTATTTAGAAAGATTTGGGGTCAGACTCGGGAGATGAAACAATCATTTCAACCACAGGTATAAAAGGTAAGAATTCTGAAGCATCTACTAGTAATTCTGCTCAAACTATTATTGATGAAGAACATGAGAGAAAAAGACACGAGCTTTTTCATATTCGAGTTATTTCCAAACATCAAAAGATTGATACTTTGTTTGATAGTGGCTCACAAGTAAATTTGATTTCTGAAGCAATTGTAGAGAAATTGGGATTAACAACTACACCTCACAAGAAACCATACCCATTAGGATGGTTGAATGATCAAGCACAACTACAAGTGACTAGACAATGCAAACTCAAGTTTTCTTTTGGGTCAGCATTTGTAGATGAGGTTGAGTTAGACATAATTCCTTTGGATATATGTGGAATTGTTTTAGGAAGACCTTACTTGTATGAAAGAAAGGCTATTTTCTATAGAGCTGAGAACAAGTATCTACTTGTTAAAGATGGAATCGAATACTTTGTAAGAGCTCACAAGCTCAAGAATAATCATACTCTCATAAATTCTGGGCAGATGAAAAGAATGATAAATTCATTTAAACAATTCTTACTAATGGTTGTAAAGGAAAAAAAACCTAATAAAACCAATGTATTTGAGGGTTGTAATGCTCAGCACCAAGCTGATATAGAAAACATTGTTTCAGAGTATGATGTCCTGTTTCAGGAACCTAAAGGTCTGCCACCCAAAAAGGAAATAGTACATGATATTATTTTGTAGCAAGATGTTCCATTGCCTAATATTGGGATGTACAGGTTGTCTGCTTTAGAGAATGCTGAAATCAAGAAGCAGGTGCAGGAGTTGCTCGAGAAGGGGTTCATTAGGCCTAGCACATCACCATGTGGGTCACCAATCGTTTTGGTGAGAAAGAAAGATGGCTCGTGGAGAATGTGCATTGACTACCGAGCACTGAATAAGATAACAATAAAAAATTGTTATCCCCTTCCTCGCATAGATGATCTTTTAGATCAATTGAAGGAAGCTGTTTATTTCACCAAGCTGGATTTGCACAGTGGATACCATCAGGTCAGAGTTGCAGAGCAAGATGCATGGAAGACTGCTTTCAAAACAAAGCAGGGATTGTATGAGTGGCTAGTTATGCCTTTTGGCTTGACCAATGCTCCTGCTACTTTCATGAGATTAATGAATGATGTACTCAGGCCTTTTCTTGATGATTTTTTTATTGTGTTTTTGGATGACATTCTGATTTTTAGTAAAACGTGGGAAGAACACTTAAAGCATGTTAAGTAGACATTAGCTGTTTTGAAAAAAGAAAAACTTTATGTTAAACTCTCAAAATGTGAATTTGGAAAAACATCTCTAAATTATTTGGGTCATATAGTAGGGGCTGGTGAATTGAAAATAGATCCCTCTAAAGTGGCAGTCATTGTAACCTAAACCCAAGTTTGCTACAGAAGTGAGAAGCTTCGTAGGAGCAGCACAGTATTGGAGGGAGTTCATTTCTAATTTTTCCTCAATTGCAGCTCCCTTACATGCTTTGACAGGATTGAACAAGTTGTTTCAGTGGGGAGGAAAACATCAGAAAGCCTTCGACACCTTGAAAGAAAAGATTAGTACAACACCTGTACTAGCACTGCCAGATCTACAAAGACCATTTGAAATCCAAACATATGCCAGTGAATATGCCATGGGAGTGGTGTTGACACAACATGGTAAACCCATATGTTATCATTCTGAGACTTCTAATCTTGCAGTAGTTAACTATCCTACATATGATAAAGAATTGTATGCATTAGTTCAGAGTGTGAAAAAGTGGAAACATTACTTAATGGGAAAAGAGACAGTAATACATACTGATCATCAACCATTTCAATATCTACACTCCCAAACTAAGTTGCAGCAATCAAGACATTACAGATGGATGGATTTTCTACAACAGTTTCATCTAGTCATCAGATATAAAAAGGGCATACACAACAAAGTTGTAGACATGTTATCTAGACCCATTATAAATGCATCTGCCATACTTTTTTCCACTGGAAAAATCAGTAACTTTCATTAATATTAGAAAATTACATAAGCAGATGCCATGGCATTACTGACTTGATCATACAAAAATCACCTCTCAAGGTGTTGTTCAGTGAGTAGTTACAAAATGTGCTGTATACATTCATATGTTCTGGCTCTTCAGCCTATTCGCTATCACAAAAGGATTCTGTTTTATAAACATAGTGGCAATGTTCCAAACATTTCTTCAAAATAGTCTCCATTATCTGTCAGCTATCGGGACTATTGTCCCTATGTTGTCTCTGATCTATGTATGGCCTGTGGTAAAATTGGTGCTCTTCTGTTCCATTCTGCTCCACTATTTGCCAATCGCCTCTGGGAAGTGTCGAGGCCTCTTTGGATAATTTGTCAGCCTCGCTATTGTGTTCTCTGTAAATATGTAAACAAGAGAAATGATCAAAAGCTGCTTTGAGAGTGAGTGTATCATGTAATAAATTGCTGAGTGTGTGTGAATGACAAGTAGTGACATTGTTAATCCAGTTAACAACCACCATTGAATCCCCAAATATATTGATCTTTGTGTGATGATGCGATAAAGCAAATTGTAGAAGATTGTGTATAGCAGAAAGCTCAGCAAAGTTGTTTGATCCATTGCCGAAGCCCAATTTTGCAAGATATCTATGATGCTCGTTTATGTGCAGGACAAATCCTCCTCCACACCCTGCTTGATTAGCTGCCCCGTCGAAAAAAGCCCACGGGGTGGATCTGTCGATATCAGGCATAGGCTGTATGGTTCTGGGTCTGGGCGGTGGCGGATCAGGTAGCTCCTTATAAGCAACAATAATAGCGATTTCAATCCGGCTCCATGATATCGGTCGATCCTCGAATATAGCCCGATTCCGGGCGAGCCAGATATACCAAGTGGCCACAGGGGGGAGGTTTTGTAACTTTGTGCCCGGATGATTATGTGACCAGGTATCCCATGCGCTCTGTAAATCAGGTCCAGTCCATTGGCCCGCTATGCCCAATTGATTACAGATATTTCTCCATAGGTTGAGTATAGTAGGGCAGAGTAGGAAAATGTGATCTGTGTTTTCAGACGCATTCTTGCAGAACGAACACCAAGTAGGGCCGTATATGGCTCTCTGGGTAAGATGATCTCCCGTGGGGACAATACCATTGAGGGCGCACCAGAAGAAGAGTTTGGTGCATCTGCCATACTTAAGCATAATTCTGTGCTACATAAAAGCTACATAGAACAATATGCCGAGGATATGGACTTTAAAGATGTATAAGCAACTTTGAGTCAAGGCAAAAAGGTAGAAGAATTGGACTATCATGTGAAGGACCGAATCTTATATCATTGTGGGAAACTCTGCATTCCACAAACCAAGAGAGTAAAGATAATTAGAGAGGCACACACTTCTTTAATATCAGGTCACTTTGGGGTAAGTAAAATAGTTGCACAGCTGCAAAGATTTTGTTATTGGCTGAAAATGAATGAGACAGTTTCTAGATATGTAAGAGGGTGTACTATGTGTGCTAAAAGCAAGCCCAACAATAGAAAACTAGGCTTGTACACTCCTTTACCAGTTCTTTCTCACCCTTGGGAAAGTGTTTCCATGGATTTTGTTGGAGGACTGCCTAAATCTAGGAAAGTTCATGATTATCTATATGTGGTTGTGGATAGGTTCAACAAAATGTGTATTTTGATACCTTGTAATAAACAGATTACAGCTGAACAAACTGAAAAATTATTCTTTGAACATGTATGGGTTCATTTTGGATTACCCACTTCTATTATATTTGATCGAGACACCCGATTTGTGGGGAAGTTTTGGTCAAGTCCGTGGGAACTGATGGACACCCAACTGAAGAAAAGCACAACTTTTCATCCACAAAACGATGGCTAGACAGAAGTAGTTAACAGGACGGTGATCCAGTTACTCAGGGGATATTGCAGCAAACATCCTAAGCTTTGGGATGAACATTTGTGTTATGTGCAACATGCTTACAACAGAGCCAAACACTCTTCTACACAGAGATCTCCTTTTGAGACCTGTTTCGGTTTCACACCAAGGTCTCCTTTGGATTTTGTCTTTGGTAAAGATACCATGGTTGATGGACACAGTGATGTGGACAAGGCAACTAGGTTCATTGAACAGATCCAGGAGATCCACCAGGCAGTACAGGAACAACTGGAAAAGATCCAAGCCAAATACAAGGCTAGGCATGACAAGCATCGAATGGAGCATAGTTTTCAAGTTGGAGCTCAGGTCTGGTTGTATATCAGCAAGGACATGATGCAAGGTGAAGGTAAAAAGCTAAAGCCTATCAGGTATGCACCTTTTAGGATACTTGAGAAAATTGGTGAAAATGCTTTTTGCTTTGATCTACCAGCTTACATGCACATCTACTCAGTCGTAAATGCAAATTGCTTGAGATTGTTTAAACCTTCAACGATTGAGGATCCTGAAGAGCAAAGTCAATTGCCTTCTATTGATGACCTGCTACCTGAATACCTTAATGAATTGTAGGAAGACACAGTCTTGGACAGGAAGGTGAGGATGACGCGCAGAGGAGATGTTGAGTACCTTTGAATTGGACTCAAAGGTTCGAAACCGAGTAGTGCAAAGTGGATTGAGATTGGACAAGTGAGACAGCAATATCCTCACTTAGTCGATGCTTGAAAGAAAACCAACTTTTGGTGGTCCAAAAGCTTTTTCAGTGGGAAGGCCATGGTCCAAATTGGATCCATCAAGAATTGTCAAAGAACCATGACTGTATCAGGTCGAGACAAATCTCTAAAAATTTCCAAAACAACGATAAAAAACACCCTTGAACTAGTGGCAATGGCAGCCAACGTGGAACGACGAGGACCTCGGTCAAAGCACGCTGACCGAGGCCCATGGAGACTGCGCAGAAGGTCAAAGTAGCCCTTGGGAGCCCCGGATCGGGATAAGGAGGTGGATTTTGATTGCGCATCGTTGGGCGAATAGGGCCAAAATGGAGGAAGCCCGAGCACACGGACGTATGGTGATGAGCCCCAAAAATGGATAATTATATGGGCTCATTCAACCTCCTAATTTGACTTAATCCACCATTCTCATTAGTTTATTGCATGTTTTTGATTATATTTATGCTAATAGAGTGAATTGTGTTAGTCATTATGCCAACAAGTCTAATGTGTGCTTTGTGTAGCCTTTTTGGTCAATTTGGAGACAAAATTGAAGGTTTTAATGAGCACTTGGCAGCCAAATTCGTGGGAGAACAAGGGAGAGGATTTGTAGGAAGGTGTCCCCTTCATTTATGGGCCCTTACCTCGAATTCTCCACCATCAGCTCGGAGTTCAAGGGCCACCAAATCAATTACCACAAGGGCAGCCAAGCAAGTCAAGTAGGACTGCTGTTAACTGCAAGTTTTGGGCAGCCGAGTCCCTAAAGTTTAGGAGGACTGTTGGGGTCCTCAATTTGTATAAATAAGAGGGCTTAGGGCCTCATTTCAGTTAGTCATTTTTGTATTCATTTTGTAGTCATTTTGTAGTTTGATTTTTAGGCAGTAGATTAGCTTTGCTTTCAGCACATTTTTAAGTTCTCCTTGTGGACAGTTTTTGGAATGTAACATTTCTTTTGATCAATAAAGATGAATCCAGCTTTGCACCAGCTCTAAATCTCTCTTAGGAGGCTATAGATCTTGGGGTTGGGCCCATCTCAAGTGCCCAGTACCTCCTTTGTTTACTTTCATGTGTCTTTGCTGCATTCTTAGAATAAAATCTGTTATTTAGATTTAAATCTTGTTTTGTTATTTAGGTTGTTTTTGATGAGTAAAATAACTTTTCATGCTCAGATTTAGTTGATCGGTTGCTAACAGAAAAAGCTTCAAGAAAAGGGCCAACAAACATCTGTGGTTTCACCTCTCCCTCAGTGGGATCAGGAGCTGTGACTAGGATGACTTTGCTGCCCACAAAAACACTGATTTTGCTTTGCCATGCAATCACTAGTGTTTGATCTTCATGTGTAGAAGTTGGTTACAAGTTCAGACTTTCGTTTGCTTAGTTGCATGAGTTAAAATACATGGTTTCATTGCAGGTCACACTTCTGTTCATTCTCTTTACTGACAGCTAGCAAATTAGGTCAACATAACTAGGTCTTTGAATTTACAAGTCTTTGTTGGTTCCGATTGGAAAAAACGACTTGCAGAGCACCTGTACCACTTCTTCATCTGCTTATTCTCCATCAGCACCATCCAATCCACCCTCTAATTAGAATCCTTACCTCACGTTTGCCACATTTTCTCACATAACCCTAGTTTTTGTACATCATTGTTTCAGCCTTCTTTGAGCCAACTTAGCTATCTACACCTTCTCACCACTCCATCCACCAGTCCCTGGGCCACTTCAGACCCCTATCCTACCTCCATATCCATTCATGCATCTTCCCTCACTCACCCATCCTCCAAAATCCAACTTTTAAACATCCGGTAGAATTTCTGAACATCCTGTAGAAATTCCTGAAACATCCTGTAGAACCCCTGCAGACTTCCTGTAGAAGCTCACGAATGAGGTTTCTTGATAGCCAAACTCTGTGAAACTCTCTGGAAGGGTGTTAGGGACCCCTTAGGCCCTCCCTGAACCTTCCTGACCTCTTCCAAGCATTTCTTCTCGCCAATCCACCCCTGCACTGTCAAAAACAGTTAAATTGTATGCATGATAATTGTAACAACTTATTCAAAAATGCAAAAAGATGTTTTTTTTTTTTTTTTTTCAGATATTGATAACTTAGACACATGCATTTTACCTTCCTAGAAGTCAATGTCATCTCTTTCAGTAGCTTGCATCCTCTTTTTCGCATCAGTAGGGCTAGTTGGTAAAATTAGGGTTTGCTAGGGTTTGCATTTCCTTTCCGCTTTCCAGTTTCTTTCTGCAAGTAAATTAACCCCTTTGAGTTAGCTTTCATTCATTAGTTAAAAAGCTTCTTCTAAGAGCTCATAGAAGTTGGCTTAAGCTCCTAGCGGACTTGTGCCAGCTGACCAAGTGACAGCTGCGGCAAGAGCTAGTACTTGTGCATACAGCATCGTCGCTTCCAAGTTTGTTACGAACTACCGGGTTGATAAAATTAAAGAAGGGAGTTCCAGGAGTTGCAGCGTTATTGCTGCAATACTGGGGCCCACCATCTTTTTGGCGCCGTTGCCGGGGAAGCATCAGAGTATTGGTGATTGCCGCTTTTATTCTATTTTCCACTACAATCTTCTGCTAAGTAGTTTATTTCATTTCCATTATGCAATTTCGTTTATGCAAAAGTAGATTAGCATTTCCCGCTTTCATAGATTAGCATTTCAATTCCGCAATTTCATTTCTGCAAGCGTAGATTAGCATTTCAATTCCGCAAGCGTAGACTAGCATTTCATTCCTGCAATTTCATTTGAGCAAAATAGATTAGTCCTTTCCTGCTTTCATTTCAATTCCGCATTTTCATTTTAGCAAGATAGTTAGTTGCAGTTCAATCTATTTCAGTTTTGCAGGTAGAAGTAGAAAAAAGCAAAAATCAACACCCCCACTGCTTCACACAGCCAACATTCTCTCTTCTTCGATGGCTGTGATTAAAGAACCCTTAGGTGGACAACAAGACATATTTGAAGAACCTCAAGGGAAGAAGAAGAAGAAACCATTCCTTTGGAGCAAATGGCTACAAGCAGAAATGTTAGGAGCAGCACCTTGTCCAAAGATGAATTTGAAGATCAGATGGAAGATTTCAAGAGTGATATGAGGCAGTTTTTTGCCATGCAATTGGATACCCCGTGGATCCAAAAGAAGCAAGAGGAAGCCAAGAGGGCTTTGGCCATCTTTTGTCCCTAGTGCACTAGAAAGCATCCTAGGGACGAATGTCCAATGCACTCCCTAGAAGTGTGTTTCGTCTGTGAAGAATACCATCCTACGAATCAGTGCCCTTCCTTGCCTGGAATCAAAGCTGCATATCAGAGGGCAAAAGGAGCCACTGAATCACTCTACTATATGAACCAAAGGAGGCCACATGAACCTAGATCTTATCAGCAGGAACTGCAAGGGACATCCGAGACCTATTATGACCCCTATCAAGCCACTTTCATGCCTTCTTGGGGTCCCCCTGCTCATCCTTCTTGGTTCATACCTCCTTGTTCCTTCATAGATCCATATTATGCCCAACCAGCTGCTCATTCGTTTCACTCTTATGCTCAACCACAGCCTCAGTGGAATGCACCTCATCAGGGGTGGAGGCCCCAATACAACACTCCTCCCGCTTCTTTTCCTCCACCACCTGCTCGTCCACAACCATCGCCTCCTGTTCCACCAAGGCAACCCCAAATTCCTGCCCAAACACAACCCCATCCACATCCATCTCAAATCTATGCCCCCACTCAGCTACCCATACCACCATTTCCAAACCTGTCCATTGGAGTAGCTCAACACAATTGCAATGCTGGGACACAACATGTCCAAATGACTCCTCTTGAGCTCAATGATCTTCACCATAGCTCAGGAAGAGTGTTGCAAAGCAGAGATTATGTTGACAACGTTGAAGGACCAAAGGCAAAAGAAGATTCAAAAGAAGAGATCAAAGAACCATGGGCTGCACTTGATGAAGAGAAGAGATCAGAATCAGAGATCGAGAGAGTTCCCTCATGGTTACCATCAAATCCTCCATGTACTCAAGAGGAAGATCAGCAAAAAGAGGAATATGAGAAGGTCATGATAGAAGGTGACATGAAGAATGATCCAGATCAGCAAAAGGACCAAGGATATCAAAGCTATATTAAGACATGGTTCCAGACAGTCACTAAGTTGCAGTAGTACTCTCTTCCTCAGCTATGTTTGATCCCTTCAAAGTCAGATAATTTTGTCTCTGAAATCTGGATAGCTGTCAAAGCATGCATTTCGAGCCTTCACATCATCTTGTCTCTAATCTCGATGTGCACATGGCTCCATTGGAAGTATTCTTATACTTGAAAATGATTTTGTTTTTCAAGTAGGGTAGGGTAGAAAAAAGGAAAAAAGAAAAAAAAATGAAAATAAGAAGAAAAATAAAAATCTAAGGTGAAAACCTCCTCGGAGGCGCCTTAGATTGGCTCATTGATTGAAAACCTCCATGAGGCGGTCAATGGGTTGGGAAAAAAGAGAAAAGAGAATAAGATCTCTGGGTGAAAACCTCCCTTGGAGGCGCCCAGGGCAGGCAATTAGGGTGAAAACCTCCATGAGGCGCCCTAGTTGTTTTTCAAAAAAAAGGAGAAAAAGAGAAATAAAAATAAACCTAATTTCCATTGGATAATTGTAGGTTGCAAGAAGGACATTGCAGGTCAGGAGGATCACTCCAAACAAAGACAAAGGAATTTTTGTGCCTTCTACAGGAAGTTCTGTATTTCTACAGGAAACGTCCTGTAGAACCTTCAAGCGAGCCAGATTCAATTTTGGAAGGGGATCTAAAGCTTGGAATCTATTGGTTATGCCTGCAAGCATCCATGTTTCCATCCCACACCTTTCTCCATCATTTTTTTTTCCACCTCATTGTGCTTCTACAGGAAGTTCCTGTAGAAATTGAAGGAATCTAGAAATGGATTTCAAAAAAGTAGTTTGGCAAACATGGTAGCTTCCTCAAGGGTTCAGAAGTCCTCCTGCAATTTTCAAACTCCTCCTCCATCATCTCCATGCCTGCATCACAGCCCAAGCTCATTCTTTTTCACCATGCAAAAACTTGCAGAATGCTTTGAAGAAAAAAATACATAGAACAGAATTTGTTTTTTCCCTAACTTGAAAACCATGCATCTATTTGAAAAACCGTTTTATGGGGAATTGTACAGGGGTGATGGCAATATGCCTGAGCAGTTTCAACCAATTCCGGTGCACGGTTTCCAAGAAATAAGCCTCTATCACCTTCAGCCATTTTTGCATTTTCTCCATATCCGTGCATCCGTTTCAAAACCTGTTTCATGGGGAGATGCACATGGGTGATAGTAGCCTACCCAAGCAGTTTTAGCCGATTCCGATGCACAGTTTCCGAGAAATTGATCTCTGAAATATTCAGCCATTTTCCGTTTTTCTCGAAATCTATGCATCCATTGATCGAAATTTTGCTATGGGAAGTGCATAATGATGATAGGAACATGCTCAGCAAGTTTCAGATCGATTCGGTTTATCGTTCGGGAGCAATGGAGAAAACAAGTTTCGGTCCTGTGAAAATTCAGTAGCAGCAGCTTGAGGGTGCAGATCTGAACGTGGAAATGAACTCCTGCAGCTTAGATCCAGCTAGAGGATACCTGCACAAGAAAAATAACCACACATCAGACAACAAAGAGCTTATTTCACAAAGGAGCCATCATGCAACCAATGAAACAGATGCATGCAGCAACAAAAAGCACCTCACAACAACCATTTGACTTCAGGTACGTGACTAAAACTTGTTCCTCTATTGCATGAATCTAATCTAAGCACTGCATGAACGAATGAGATGGGGGGATTCAGCCAGGAAGCTAGCCATATTCGATTGCACTCATCCAGGCAAAAATCACGCAGCATGCATGTATAGTCATTCACGTGGAAGTTGAAAAACACAGGCAGTGGTGGACGTGTTGAACTCCAGCGCATAGGACATCAGATGATTAACAAATAGAAGAAGACATGCAGTTCATAACATCACTGCAGTTTGAAAAAGCCAGCGCACATGTTTTTGCCACCTCACCACAAATCACGCAGCAATTAAAGACGGCTCAGCTGAAACTCATGAACTAATGTTCATGTGCACTTTCCACATCCTCAACTAAAGTGTGCACAATCGGCTAACCTATAGTCCTCCACTAAGTTTTTCTACCTTTCTTCAAGATTCTGCTGCGTATCAGGCTCACTCAAAGGTGCAGGGGCGCTCTACAGGCATTTCTACAGGAAGTCGTCTACAGGAAACGCATAAAACAACCATGCAGAAAGAAAACGTGGGATTTTCGGCAAATTTCAAGCTCCAGACGAGGTAGGCTCAGGAAACTTCTCTGCATATGATATTTATATAAGGTGGAGGATTAAAAACACAATATTGGGTTGAAAGAAAGGGAAGTGAAGCTTAAAATGCTGCCTGTGTTTTTTCCCTCCTTTGGGTTATACACAGTCTCTCCATTTTCCTCCTCTGCATCCGAAATATGCCTTTTCCTTTCTCACATTCTTTTGAAAAAAGGATGCAACCATATAAGCCAACCTATGAGAAACAAAATTTGCAAGACTGTCCACTCTCTGAAGCAAAACCTTGTGTTATAAATATTCTCTGTTCTGTCAAAGGTATTGATTTTTCTCAAAAAAACCAAGAAGCAAATTCAAGTTGGAAACAGTTCGAGGAAAAATTGCAAATTGATGTTGTGAAAAAGAAGAACATGAGAAATTCTTGACTCCAGAAAGACAAACCTCAACCATTTCTCTATTTCCAGTTTTGAAAGTTTGTTTCCTCCCTCCTCACCTGAACATTTCCAGCAGTCACCACACATCATGACAGGGAGATTTTTAGAAATATGGCAGGGGAAGATGAGGAGGAAATAGAAAAAGAGGAAAAGACCAAAATGGAGAAAGAAGGACTTGAAACCAAGGAGGAAATCAAAACAAAAGGTGAGAAGGAAGATCCAGAACAGAAAAGAAAAAGACTAAAGCAGAGAAGGCAAAAACTAAGCAAGATGAGAAGAAAGCCAAAACAGAGCATGAGGAAGCAAGATATTGAGGCAGAGAAGAAAACTAAGGGTAAGGAAGCTAAGGGAGAGAAAACCTAGGGCAAACCATCACAGGGGAAGCCACAGGAAAAGCAAGAGGAAAAGCAAGAAAGAAGAAGAAGGAAGAAACAGAGAGAAAAAAACAAGTTTAATCCCTGGAAATTGTTGCAGGTTGCAGAAAAAAATGCGGAAAGGGGGTCTCCCAACACAAGCAAAAAGGTCCCTACCAAGTTTCGAGGCATCCTCACATCCATCCCCTCCATGAACACATTTTTTCAGGGTTCGGGCACAATCTAGTCATAGTTCAACCTTCTACAGGAAGCTACTGGACTTTCTACAGGAAGTTTTGTATTGCTACCAGAAACATCCTGTAGAGCCTTTGGGCAGGCCAGAATCGATTATGGAGAGGGATTTGAAGCTTGAAGTCTGTTGAGGAGGCATGCAACCACTCTTTTCTTCCATCCTCCACTGGTTTCATCTCCTTTCACCACCATTGCCACCATCTGATTGAATATACTTGCACAATCATACCAAAGCTGAAACTTCTCTAGGAAAAGGAGCACAGGCAGTGGGAAGAAGCAAAGAGAAAAGCATGGTTTCATGACTGAGAAGAGGACATCACTTCAGAAGCTTAGCATGACAGGGAGGCCACTAGGGCCATCAAAGATGAGGAGATAGATTGGTTGCTCAGAGGACGAGCAACACTTTCAGTAGGGGGTGATGATGAGCCCAAAAAATGGATAATTATATGGGCTCATTCAACCTCCTAATTTGACTTAATCCACCATTCTCATTAGTTTATTGCATGTTTTTGATTATATTTATGCTAATAGAGTGAATTGGGTTAGTCATTATGCCAACAAGTCTAATGTGTGCTTTGTGTAGCCTTTTTGGTCAATTTGGAGACAAAATTGAAGGTTTTAATGAGCACTTGGCAGCCAAATTCGTGGGAGAACAAGGGAGATGATTTGTAGGAAGGTGTCCCCTTCATTTATGGGCCCTTACCTTGAATTCTCCACCATCATCTCGGAGTTCAAGGGCCACCAAATCAATTACCACAAGGGCAGCCAAGCAAGTCAAGTAGGACTGCTGTTAACTGCAAGTTTTGGGCAGCCGAGTCCCTAAAGTTTAGGAGGACTGTTGGGGTCCTCAATTTGTATAAATAAGAGGGCTTAGGGCCTCATTTCAGTTAGTCATTTTTGTATTCATTTTGTAGTTCGATTTTTAGGCAGTAGATTAGCTTTGCTTTCAACACATTTTCAAGTTCTCCTTGTGGATAGTTTTTGGAATGTAACATTTCTTTTGATCAATAAAGATGAATTCAGCTTTGCACCAGCTCTAAATCTCTCTTAGGAGGCTGTAGCTCTTGGGGTTAGGCCCATCTCAAGTGCCCAGTACCTCCTTTGTTTACTTTCATGTGTCTTTGCTGCATTCTTAGAATAAAATCTGTTATTTAGATTTAAATCTTGTTTTGTTATCTAGGTTGTTTTTGATGAGTAAAATAACTTTTCATGCTCAGATTTAGTTGATCGGTTGATAACAGAAAAAGCTTCAAGAAAAGGGCCAACAAACATCTGTGGTTTCACCTCTCCCTCAGTGGGATCAGGAGCTGTGACTAGGATGACTTTGCTGCCCACAAAAACACTGATTTTGCTTTGCCATGCAATCACTAGTGTTTGATCTTCATGTGTAGAAGTTGGTTACAAGTTCAGACTTTCGTTTGCTTAGTTGCACGAGTTAAAATACATGGTTTCATTGCAGGTCACACTTCTGTTCATTCTCTTTACTGACAGCTAGCAAATTAGGTCAACATAACTAGGTCTTTGAATTTACAAGTCTTTGTTGGTTCCGATTGGGAAAAACGACTTGCAGAGCACCTGTACCACTTCTTCATCTGCTTATTCTCCATCAGCACCATCCACTCCACCCTCTACTTAGAATACTTACCTCACGTTTGCCACATTTTCTCACATAACCCTAGTTTTTGTACATCATTGTTTCAGCCTTCTTTGAGCCAACTTAGCTATCTACACCTTCTCACCACTCCATCCACCAATACCTGGGCCACTTCAGACCCCTATCCTACCTCCATATCCATTCATGCATCTTCCCTCACTCACCCATCCTCCAAAATCCAATTTTTAAACATCCTGTAGAAATTTCTGAACATCCTGTAGAAATTCCTGAAACATCCTGTAGAAATTCCTGAAACATCCTGTAGAACCCCTGCAAACTTTCTGTAGAAGCTCATGAATGAGGTTTCTTGATAGCCAAACTCTGTGAAACTCTCTGGAAGGGTGTTAGGGACCCCTTAGGCCCTCTCTGAACCTTCCCGACCTCTTCCAAGCATTTCCTCTCGCCAATCCACCTCTGCACAGTAAAAAACAGTTAAATTGTATGCATGATAATTATGACAACTTATTCAAAAATACAAAAGTATGTTTTCTTCAGATAGTGATAACTTAGACACATGCATTTTACCTTCCTAGAAGTCAATGGCATCTCTTTCAGTAGCTTGCATCCTCTTTTTCGCATCAGTAGGGCTAGCTGGTAAAATTAGGGTTTGCTAGGGTTTGCATTTCCTTTCCGCTTTCCAGTTTCTTTCTGCAAGTAAATTAGCCCCTTTGAGTTAGCTTTCATTCATCAGTTAAAAAGCTTCTTCTAAGAGCTCATAGAAGTTGGCTTAAGCTCCTAGCGGACTTGTGCCAGCTGACCAAGTGACAGCTGCGGCAAGAGCTAGTACTTGTGCATACAACACCGTCGCTTCCAAGTTTGTTACGAACTACCGGGTTGATAAAATTAAAGAAGGGAGTTCCAGGAGTTGCAGCATTATTGCTACAATACTGGGGCCCACCACATGGCGAACTGGAGAACCGCGGGTGGAAAAGGTGAACAACGCTAAAAGGACAAAGGTGGGACCCGCACTCTGGAAACTGGTGGTATTGATCGGGGCGCCCTCAAACAGTAAGCGGTTTTAGATGGAAGCGGTGCGATCCCACTCAACGATCGACGCGTGGCATGTAGAGATGAGAGAAAACCGCTGTTGATCATGCGTTATCGGTCGAGCAAGTCAACCGTGCAGGACATGCGTATGGTGCCGGATCTGGAGGCCCCAGATCGAACGGTTGAGATCAAGCCCGATGGAGGAATCAGAATCGACGAACGCCGTGATTTGTAAAGATTTGGAATCCTTTTGACCGCCACGGTGGAGGAAAGACTTCATCCACGACGTAACTGAAGAAAACAAACCGACGAAGCAGGTTGGCGCTATTTAGAGGAGGACATGTGGCCACTTCCTGAGCGTTCATGATGACGTCGAACAAGGGACTCCAAGTGCAGCTGCAGAAGGTGAATCGACAGAGGCAGAAGAGGAGCTGAATAGGTATGAGTTCGGATGGTTTCAAAGCCATGAATAGAGATAGAATACATAGAGTAGAAAGAGTGTAAGTCAGAGCGAACCCCGAGAGGAGGACTGAACACTGAGAGACAGAAACCAGAGAAGAAGGCAGTAAAGCAAAGGCAGAAAGAGGACAAAGGTCCGAGCTGACCAGCGGCAACATCGAGCACCAGAGAGCTTGGGAGATTCAAGCCATCCCATAGAGGAATCTGTCCGGATTGAGCATCACATTTGGCTCTTTCCATTGTAGACTAGAAGGTCACAGAGCTGGTAGGAAAAAGAAGAGTCTGTGTACTCCAGTGGCTTGGGGAATCCAAGAACCACCCTGCCAAGCAAAACCTGCTTCAGGAGAACTCACATTGTGTCCCTGTATTGTAATTCTCTGCTTAAAGGCACAATAAAACAAGGCCACCATTGAAATCTAGACCGGAGATGTAGCCCTGGAGAATAGGGTGAACTCCTTATTAAAAAATTCTTGTGTCTTTGTGTTTTCTTACTGTACTTCTCTGCTGTCTTTCCATTTAAATGTCTGTGTATTGGCAATATGATGGATCTGTTGCTTAAATAACATAGAACACACACTAGCACATGAGTCTGTAATACCTTTGTTTAATAAATCTTCAACTGATGTCACTCATAGGGTGAATATCAGATCACCTAAGCATGATGTTCATTAAGACTAAAATTTCAGCTGGTATTCGTGGTTCCTTTGATCAACATGAAAAGGTTCGAGACTTGCTGAAAGCCATTGATGATCAATTTGTCACTTCAGACAAGGCACTAGCAAGCACCCTAATCATGAAGTTCTCATCCCTAAGGTTCACCAATGTGAAAGGTGTATGTGAGAACATCATGCAAATGAGGGACACTGTGGCTCAATTGAAGAAACTCGAGGTTGAAATATCGAAGTCCTTCTTGGTGCACTACATCTTGAACACCCTTCCACACCAATACGGACCCTTCAATATCTCATACAACACACATAAGGATAAATGGTCAATTAATGAATTCATGACCATGTGTGTTCAAGAGGAAGGGAGACTGGTGATGGAAGTGGGCGAAAGTGCAATGATAGCAACGCGTGGAAAGGGAAAATCTCAAGCCAATCGGAAAGGGAAAGGTAAAGTACCTCCCCAAGCCGATATCAAGAAGGATTCCAAGTGTTTCTTCTGTAAAAAGAAGGGACACATGAAGAAGGAATGCTCCAAATTTCACTTGCAAACAAAGGTAATCCAATCTCATTTGTTTGTTATGAATCTAATATGGTTAATGTCAATATTAACACTTGGTCGATTGGTTCTGGATCAACAATTCACATTTCGAATTCCTTGCAGGGTTTGCAAAACCTAAGGAAGCTAGTGGGAAGTGAGTAAAGCATCTTATCAGGAAACCAGATGGGCTCGCATGTGGAAGCTATAGGAACATGCTATTTAACTTTAAGTAGTGGCTTTGTTTTAGAATTAGAAAAGACCTTTTATGTTCCAAGTTTTTCTAGAAACTTGATTTTAGTTTCAAGACTTGTACATTTTGGATCTTCCTTCAACTTTTCAGAAATATCTTTCAGTTTATTTTATAAATCTGATTGTGTTGGGAATGGTATTTACTGCATTAATTTACAAAACAATGTCACTTATGATTCAATGCATGTTCACACTAGCACTAAAAGATGTGTTATTAATGAAGATTCCTCTAAATTATGGCACCAGAGATTAGGTCATATCTCCATAGAAAGAATTAAAAGATTAGTAAATAAAGGCGTACTTAATACTCTGGATTTTATTGATTTTGAGACTTGTGTGGACTGCATAAAGGGAAAGTAGACCAACAAGTCAAAGAAAAGTGCTAATAGATCAATACAGAACACCAAAGGACACCGCTCACACACAGATCATAGATCAATACACCAGTATTTTGACGTTGTTAAAACCCTCAAAGAGGGAAACAGTCCACGGCCTGAGCCAATGCGGCCACTTCAGGCAATTTATTAATAAAAGAATGAAAATTTACATAAGCTTCTCTCATTGACAGTTACCCTACAAAAGACCCTCCATGCTCTTTGAATAGAGATCATGGACTAATCGGGTGTTAAGCCATGGATCAAGTGTTGGTAATACCGAGGAGAGAATGAACCGTCGGATCACTACATATCGTGACCATCGGATTGTAAGTTACAAAATGTACATAGTAAAGAAACACACTTTACCTAACTCTATACTAGACCAAGTTATACTTAACTATTTCCTATGTGTTAGAATATCCTAACATATTAGAGATCATACATACTGATATATGTAGTCCAGACATGGACTCACATGGTCAGAGATACTTCATATCTTTTATAGATGATTACTCACTATATATGTATCTCTACATGCTTCATAAAAAGAACGAAGCATCAGATGCCTTTAAGATCTTTAAGGCTGAAGTAGAGAAACAATGACGCAAGCAAATTAAGATCGTGAGATCAGATAGAGGTGGAAAATATTATGGTAGATACACAGAAGATGGACAAGCACCTGGGCCATTTGCAAAATTTCTTCAAGAGCATGGGATTGTTTCCCAATACACCATGCCTGGTTCACCCGACCAGAATGGTGTAGCAGAAAGAAGAAACCGAACATTATTGGACATGGTGCGGAGTATGCTTAGCATCTCCAATATTCCTAAATCCTCGTGGACTGAAGCACTTAAGATGACAATGTATATATTAAACCGAGTTCTAACCAAAGCTGTTCCTAAAACGCCATTTGAATTATGGAAAGGTTGGAAATCGAGTTTGCGACATATGCGCGTTTGGGGATGCCCGTCTAAAGTAAGAATATATAATCCACAAGAGAAGAAGCTGGACCCAAGGACCATTAGTGGGTATTTCATTGGATATGCTGAAAGGTCTAAAGGTTACAGATTTTATTGTCCATCTCACAGCACTAGGATTGTGGAATCAAGAAATGCAAAGTTTCTTGAAAATAACTTGATCAGTGGGAGCGATCACACCAGGAACATAGTTTCTGAGAAGCATCATTCAAAATCTCAACCTTACACCTCAAGTGATAGATTGATTATTGTTCACAGAACCCCTCAAGTACAAACTGGTGTTGAACAACCAATTGTTGAAGTTCCACAAGCTGCTGACGACATTCCAGTAGATCAGGGAGTTCAAGAGTTGCCAAGAACTTTTGAACAATGAGTTGAACCACATACTTCTCAGGAAGATGATGGTACAACATTAAGAAGATCTACTAGATCAAAGAGATCAGCAATTCCTGATGATTATGTTGTGTATCTGCAAGAATCTGACTACAACATTGGAGCCGAAAATTATCCCGAGTCATTTTCACAAGCCATGGGTTGCAAAGAATCAGAATTATGGTACGATGCCATGAAGGAAGAGATGAATTCTATAAAGAGTAACGAAGTTTGGGATCTTGTTGATTTGCCTAATGATGCAAAAGCCATTGGATGTAAATGGGTCTTTAAGACAAAGAGAGACTCATTGGGCAACATTGAGAGATATAAGGCAAGACTTGTTGCTAAGGGATTCACTCAGAAAGAAGGAATCGACTACACAAAGACTTTTTCTCCCATATCTAAGAAATATTACTTGCACGTTATTATGGCATTAGTAGCCCATTTTGACTTGGAGTTGCAACAAATGGATGTGAAAAGGACATTTCTCAATGGAGATCTAGAGGAGGAGGTTTACATGAAACAACCTAAAGGATTCCCCTCTAGTGATGGTGAGAAATTGGTTTGCAAGCTCAAGAAATCCTTATACGGTTTAAAACAAGCATCCCGCCAATGGCATTTGAAATTCCATAATGTAATTTCTTCTTTCGGTTTTGTAGAAAACATTATGGATCAATGTTTATACCTGAAAGTCAGTGGGAGTAAAATCTGTTTTCTTGTTTTTTATGTGGATGACATTTTGCTAGCAACCAATGATAAGGGTTTGCTGTATGAGGTGAAATAATTCCTCTCTAAAAATTTCGATATGAAGGATATGGGTGAGGCATCTTATGTCATTGGAATTAAGATCCATAGAGACAGATTTCGGGGCATCTTGGGTCTGTCTCAGGAAACCTATATTAATAAAATTTTAGAGAGATTTGGGATGAAGGATTGTTCACCAAGTGTAGCTCCCCTTGTGAAGGGTGATAGATTCAATTTGAACCAATGCCTGAAGAACGACTTTGAAAGGGAACAAATGAAGAACATTCCATATGCTTCTGTTGTCGGAAGCCTAATGTATGCTCAGGTCTGCACAAGACCTAACATTGCATTTGTTGTGGGAATGTTGGGACGATATCAGAGTGATCCAGGTTTAGACCACTGGAGAGCTGCAAAGAAAGTAATGAGGTACCTTCAAGGAACCAAAAGCTACATGCTTATGTATAGACGGACAAACAATTTGGAAGTAATTGGCTACTCAGATTCTGACTTTGTTGGATGTGTTGATTCACACAAATCAACATCAGGATACATTTTTATGATAGTCGGTGGAGCTGTATCATGGAGGAGTGCTAAGCAGACCTTGATTGCCACTTCCACTATGGAAGCCGAGTTCGTCTCCAGTTTTGAGACTACTTTACATGGTGTATGGCTTAAGAGTTTCATTTCTAGGCTTAGAATTATGGATTCCATCTCTAAGCCATTGAGAATGGATTGTGACAATTCAGCTGCTGTTTTTATGGCTAAAAACAACAAAAGTGGGAGACTTTGAAATAAACACATTGAAATTAAGTATTTAGCTATAAGGGAACGTGTTAAAGAAAAGAAAGTGGTCATGAGCACATTAGCACTGAGTTGATGATCGTTGATCCTTTGACTACGAGCATGCCACCGTTTAAATTCAAGGATCATGTAATGAATATGGGACTTGGTTCCATTATGCAGTTTCTCATTGTATGGACAATGTTATTTTAATGAAATTCTTAATTATTGTGATGTTTTCCTCATATTTATGTGCACCTTAATTTGATTTGAGAGAATTCATCTGTGTAGGACCAAGAATAAACATAAGGTTTATTCATTAAGAAATTGTTGCCACATAAATTTTAATAGAAATAAATACATAGTAATACATGGAAGATAATACTCGTCATTAGAGGACTTATCGCCATGATTCATGTATCTATTACTTAATACAGATTATCAATGGGTTTTAAGATGAGACATTAAGATTGGAAGTATGGACCAAGTGGGAGAATGTTAAGCTCCCTCTCCCAATGACCGCCGATAATCTGGAAATCAACTGTAGTCATTTCCTTAAATTACGGAAACCAACTGCAGTTATTTCCTTCAATTACGGAAACTATCTTTAGTTAATTAATTTTTTGTTAGGAGCTCCTGGAGTGGTCCATTACTCCCTCTACAGTTCTCTACCATGATCTGTGGAACACTTGACACATAGCCAACAAAAGCTTGATGAAAGCTTGGCTATAAATACTTCTGTTTGGTCCCCAAGCTCACTAACTCAATCCCATTCAGTTTTACACCATCAAGTTAGAGTGAGAAGAGCTTGGAAGTGCCACATGGATGAGGGTTTTTGGTTTTTTATTTTCATTCTTCTTTCAGCCATGGAAAAGTTGGGACCATAAATGAGATAGGAAGCAATTTCTCGAGATATGAAGTCTTCTTCTTCACCTGTAAAGCTTCGGGTCTGAACCATGAATGGAATGGAAAGAAATTTCTCATGATATTTTAATTTTTCCAGTTTAGACTGTCAAGTTGCATTTTCAGACGTGCATGTTTGAAATCTTCGAGTTGATTTTCTCTACTGCTGGCTTTGTTGTGCTTAGTGGGCCACTGTAGATATAGCTTTAGAATATATACATGCTGTATATACTTGCATTCACAGTACTTGCGTATTAGTATTAATCAACAACAGGATGGGACTTTTAAGAGCACAACTTCGTATGTGAGATTCGGCTAGTTCCAAGGTATTCTTAAATGCAGCAAGGAAATTGTTACTGTGATGGTCGATGGCGTGAAAGTGGATTTTCCCCTGCTTTTGGTTAACTCTGGCACAACTCATTTATAAAGAAAGTGGATTGCCTCAAACATCAATGGCCAGAGGTATGATTTCTTGGGTATTCAAGTTTTTTGATTCTTTTAAGTGTTTATTCCGCATTATAGAATCGTTGTTAAACTATCACAGACATGTTAGATATTCTGATTGCAGAGTTGTGTTTTGTGCTGTTCTTATCCACCCTAATTTTCTAGACACTGAATTGCTAAAGTATTTGTTTCTCAGGTGGACAAAGGAAGAATTGTTGATAAGGCCACTGATTATATCAAGGCCCTCCAAACTATCTTGAAAGATTTTCTGCCCAACAATCAGAATTGGAAGCATATCATAGCAGAAGGCCATTATCATTCACAATGTCTGAAAATTCTCTTGGTCTTCACATTACTCCTTCAATTCCAGTAACATCATCACATCGAGGTTTAAAGATTCTTAGATCCAAACTTTTGGGTGGCCAGGCTTTCATCACAATATGGGCCCCTAAGAAGATTGGTTTTCTGCCCAAGTTATTTTCTATCATGGATGCCAATCAATTGGAGATTGTAAATTGCAGTGCAAATGCTGTTATATCCAACATTGTGTATGCCCTTCATGCTAAGGTAAGTAACAGTTCTAATACTTTACTATCCTTTTACCAGCCACGATTTTTGATACATTTTAGGAGCTATATATACTGATAGTATTATTTTCCAGATATTCCTAACTGGACTTTTTCTGCCTAAGTGTGTTTGTTTTGATTTTGCAGTCAAAAAACAATAACCAGCATGTCACAGCCAAGGACTTGAGCTGTACCGTAAATGAAATTAATACCACGACAGTTGGGCCTGAAGAATATACCTTACAAAATACTGGCAACAAATAATCTCTGTGAATATCCCATCCATATGATTTGTTTGTTTTTCTTTCACTTGCTTATAGTTCAATTTGGTTGCAAAATATATCCATTCCAAGGCTGGGATTCATATTTCATACTTCAAATCCAATGGAGTTTCTTAATACTTTGTGGTAAGTAACTAGATTTTGCGGAACTTCAAGCCTCTGTAAGAGCATGGACACCTATTATTCCCATAAACACAGAGTTACTGCAAAGCCTTGAGCTTCCAACCTAAAACTAGAATCACTAATTTCTGTATTGAGCGATTATTAGTGTACCTGTGATTTTCCACTGAGCTGAAAATTTCTCCAAAATATTTGAACATAAATACAACAGTAATACTTTGTAGAAAAAACACAGATGGCTGGTAAAACAGTTTAATGAGCACTTGGATCATCTGTTTACTAATTTGATAATGTTTAAGATTATGTTAAGCTAAGATTATGGCGCAATCAGTTTGTGACTGGTGCTCATGATAGAAATTTGATGTTCACTGTTGCCTGTAAAGTAAATTTTTTAATAGCTTTTATGGTTTTAGTTCGATGTTATATATATATATATTTTTAATATTATAATTTTTTTTTTTGGTGTAAATAGAAAAATAACTTTTATTCTTAATTTTTTATGATCGTTTTTATGGGTTTAATTGGATATTTTATATTTTTTTTTTCATTATTTTAATGCAGATAGAAAAAACATTTTTTATTCTTTTAACATTGTATATTATTAATTTTTTTTTAACATAAAATATTTGATATATTAGTATTATTAAAAAATATGATTTTTTTTTGTCAATTTAGATTATCTTGAGCTTTAATGGAATGATTTCTATTTTCATTGCTGAGATTCAAATCCCTTTCAAGTTGATTTTTTTCCCAAAAAAATGAGATGTTTAATAAAAATAAATAAAATTTATAATTATATTGTTTTTCTCTTTCTTTTGCTCTTAACTTTTCAATTGACAGTTTGGTAGCTTCATAGTCATCAACTATCTACATATAAGGAATCTAATTTATTAATTGTGTCAAGAGGGGCATTCTACAATCCATTGTGCGACAAAATTATGTCTCATTTTGATTTACATGTTCATATGAAATAACATAATTTTATATCAATTTTATAGAGAGATAAAGTAATTAAAAGTAAAAAAACCCTTGTATTTCCATTTTGAGTGTGAGGATCTCTCATTTTGATTTACATGTTCATATGAAATAACATAATTTTATATCAATTTTTTAAAGAGATAAAGTAATTAAAAGTTAAAAAAACCTTGTATTTCCATTTCGAGTGTGAGGAAGTTGTGACATCCCTTGGTCAATATTTCTCATTTACAAACAAATTGTAATTAATTAAAATGATTGAGAGAGGGACACATATTCCATTGCTTGAGGAGTGAGATTGCCTGAAATAGGAGGTTGCATGAGGAAATGGTTGTTTTTAAATATCAATCCTAGTTGGCTGAAAGAATTAAATGTGATGGCTGTGCATTGAATTTAACTGATAGAGGAGGGACTAGTTCAAATGTGTTTCAGCTCAAACAATGAGGAAATAAAAGGACACAAATTTAAGAGCAACATGGGTTGCATTGTAAAGTCATGGACTGTTGTGCAAATCATGGAGGTGAAGGTAGTTAGTCGTTATTTTTTTTGGAGAGGAAGAATGGAGACATTCATCATTGATTCATGTATGCGCTCTCTCAGGCACGGGAGGAAGCATTGGTAGACAGAGATAACATTGTGTTTAGAAATATTGTGTATGAAAATAGACTCGAAGGAGGAGGTCAAGTGGTCCATAACAATGAATCGAATCCTGGAAAAGGGTGCCAACTGAGGAAACTTCTGAGTAAGGCTTGCTAGGTGAATTATTTTAGAGAGTGTGGCTTGCCTATAAGGTTGAAAAAACCACTGGAAGTTTATGGATTGATGAACCTGTTAGACTGGGAAGAACCACTCAAGTTCTTGTGAGGGTTGATGAATCACCAAGAGTTACCTTGGGGCTGAAGCTCTGATGTTTGAATCACTAAGGAACTTCCTGGAGAAGTGATTTCTTTACCTACTAACAACTTAACCACTAAAGAACCTTCCTTATAGTGGACTTTCTTCTCCTAAAAGTGAGCTAAGTCTCTATGTAATGTGATGTGTTGGTATGGATGTAAATATGCCTGAACAATGTGATTGACAAGTGTGTAGCTAGTGGATGAAGGCAGTGTGGCCCGGTGGCATCCTATTTTAGCTATATTTGTTGGTTAATATCTTCAGAAGCACTCCACCTCAAGCTTTGGAATCCGGATCAGGGGTGATCGTTGCAAGTAGGGCTTGGCTGCAACTGTCGATGGTTAATGGATGGAGAGATGTTGAACCTAACTCAGTTGCCCAAATCAAGTGTTGATTCAAGATAAGTATTTGTAAATGCATCCCTTGTTATTGAGTTCATGTTGAGTTGTTAAATTAGTGATGTATTTATTGTATGAATGGTTCATGGTTCACTGTGATTGGAATGGTGAAATTCCGATGAATGTGTGTGCCTTGTTGTTGTGGTGTTGTACTAATGTTATTTATGCAGGAAACACACATATATAACCATATGTGTGAGTGTTGTATGCACTAAGTAACACCATTCTATGTGGTATGAGCATTGGATGTTCAACTGTGTGGTTTATGTCTGAGGTTCGAATCGACCTAAATATGATGGCCGTAGGCCTGTAATATTGTTAGTCTTGAGATGAATATATGGGATGTGTTTGTGATTCGAATTGGGAAGGAGACTTACTATTTATCCATGGAGACTTTATCTCCTTGTAGCCTTCTTGGGAACTGTATGCTTCTGGTTTCTTTTATAAGCTTGTTATGCTCACTAAATTGTTCCTCAAAATAGACCTGTAGATCTTTGGAACGATGTTTACTTGTTTCCCACAAATCATTAAGATTTACAGGGGGCCATAGGCCTCTTAGAGCTTGAATGGGAAATTCCCTGGACTGCGCTCTATATTTCAGTCATTGAGAACCTAGGAAGGGTAACCCTGTTGTAAGCTCAGGAAGGATGTGAAACCCTAAATTCGAAAATCAACATATTTTAACAAAATTAATACTCAGAAACCAAATAGTGAAATTTTAAAACATAATTTATCAATTCATTGGTGAGTACTTACTTGGAACTATCATTTGAAGGTATTTCTGCCTGTTGATGCTCCCACTTCTGTTACCAAATTGACCCTTTCCTCCTAGCCTATCTGGGATCAACCTATCCAGTTTCCAAATCCCTAAGACTTTAAAATGTCTTTTGGCCCTCGCGCCTAAAGCTCCAAGAAAAATCAAGGTTCAATTTTCACTCTCTGTTTGTGTATTACATTACCCCCCCGCCCCACCCCCTCCGCCAAAAAAAAACCTTCACTTCTGTGCATTATTCCTTCTCCTTATACCCCCCCACACCACCGTCTCAACCTTCCATATCATTTTCCTTCCAACACATGGAAACCTAGAATAGTCATCTATTTTCTCCCAGATTCTAAAGAGACAATAAAATTTTATATGGGTACTGAATAATATACATGGGTTTCAAACTTTAATTCACGAATTATTCATAAGTTTCAACCTTTTAAAAGTTTTTTAGTAAAATTAACTTATACTTTTATTAAGATTTTAATTTAATTCTTATTTGTTTAGCTTATATTTTCATTAAGTTTTTTTAATTTAACTCTTATTTTTATAGTTTAATTTAATTTTATATTTTATATTAAAATATTTTAATTTAATTCTTATTTTTATAAATTTAATTAATTTAGTTCACAATCTTGTATATCTACTTTATTATTAAATAATGTATTAGCTATATATTATAATGATGGTACATGTATTAAGTACCCTGCTCAACATATTCATAATACGCTAAAGGAGTTAGGTATTTACTTCACAAATCAATTTATTACTCTATACTTAGACCATTTCAATATCAGCTAGTATGTATATTAGTGCACTATATGCGATGCATGCATATGTAGCTATAATGTGCATGCTAATATCCCGTTTTGCATGTAATTCAAGATGGGTCATTATAAAGGATATCACTAGTGTGTGCCTCATAAAACCTTAATGATGATGCCTAAGTTCTGGTGCAAGTCTAAATGATTACACACTCACCATAGCTAAACCATGGTTGAGTCCTTTCACAAATGGCTCATAATGTAGAACAGGAAAAAAACACTCTCCTCCCACATCTAGCCAAGCAACCGACCAGTTGGGGTAAATATGCAATGAGAGGCTACTATGATATGATTATACCTCCTAGGCAACCTTAAGGAAATGGAATCGACAAAAACACAACACACAAACCTCACTCAGGTGTTTAAGGATCCCAAGGAGCTAACCCACCACTCTAGGTGCCCAACCCCTGAGTTAACCTAGCATTTAGATGAATTAAACCTAAATTCGTCCCCATGGCGCTTGCCTGCCAACGACCAGAGACCCAATTTATCAGTGCTATGCCAACGACTTCGGGATTTGAGCCACTTTTTCAAGCCCAGAGCCCATGTCACTATTTAGAATTGAACTATCTCTTCAAATCAGTAAAATAACATGGAAATGACAGTACTAAAGCAAATACTTGTTCAAGACCTTGACTGGACCCCTACTAGCCATGATAAGCATTTTGTCAAACACTTAGTAAATATGAAACCTATAGGTGTAAATAACATATCTGAGCATATGGGTCTCATACTTATCTGAGATTCGCTATGAAGCATTGTCTCCTTATCACATTAGCTGCCATTTCATCCATTAGGTCATAGATACAATGCTCATTCAATAACAAGTAAGAACATGATGAAAGCCACTCATGGCTGCTATCATAAAACATGTAAATAACCAACATAATAGGGACAAAATTATCCATGAAATCACAACCATATAAACCACATATAATCCATCATAATACTCATAGAAATACAAGGAGAAATAACCTTTTCATTAATGATGCAAAATCCAAACCCGAGATGGGACTTCCACGTTCCACCCAATCATAGAATGGTTGAGCCAAATCTTTGTTCAACCATTCACCCGCATGCCATATTCCAAGAATTAATGTGGGATCTCATAGAACAAATCAATCAAAACTCATCCAGGGCTTCCGATGCCATCCACCTCAACCCATCAAACAATGATTCCACCTCACGACCGAACATCACAAAACCAAAATCAGATTGGTTTCTATCCCAACCTTCCAGGGCTCTAGAGTGTTTGTTCCAACCGGATTCCAGGACTAGTAACTCAACCTACATCTTTTACCAGGCTCTAGAGCATTTTTCCAACCAAGGCTCCAGGACTAGTAACTCAACCCACAACTTTTGCCAGGCTCCAGAGCGTTTGTCCAACCAGGGCTACGGACTAGTAACTCAAGCCACCAAGGGCTCCGGAGCGTTTTTCAAACCAAGGCTACAAGACTAGTAACTCAACCTAAGTTGTTACAAGGTTCCAGAGCATTTGTCCAACCAAGGCTATGGGACTGGTAACTCGATCCAAGCCATTATAGGGCTCCATAGCGTTTGTCCAACCAAGGCTCTAGGAACTAATAACTCAACCCAAGCTAAAGGAAACATGAGAACCAACCAGAACACAACAATGAAAATAAACCCACAATCACCGTGACTATCCACGAAATGGAAAGGCTAGGCAATCCACTGTCAATCCAGGCAATCCTCCATGCCAATGACAGATCATGACCATGAAACCACATGTATGTGCCATGCATGCCAAAACTAGTGAAGGAATCATACGTGTAACTTAGTACTTGCAAGCAAATTTGATGTAGTTGCTGATCCTGATGCCCTCTTGTGCTTTCCTACTCTTCCTTTGTTTTCTTTCTCCAAAACTCCAACTGTGCCACACTCTCCAAGAGTGCTCCAAGAAAAATAGTGTCCAAGAGTATGAGAGAGATTAGAATAGAAGAGAGCTCCACCAAAACTTGTCAAAACCTTACCAACTGATCCTCAGAAACCTTTTTATGAATGAGGCCTCTATTTTCTTCAGTTTCCATTATTTTCATTCATTTTCCTCCTCACATCAACTTGTGACCTTTCACCTTCCTTTTCTCCTAATTTCCATTATTTTCATAAATAAAAATGCCAATTAATGCCTTTTTCATTTCCAAAACCTTCGCTATTGCCTTTGCCAATTCCCTTAGCCATAATAAACTGAATTAACATCCATTAGGATGTTTCTCCCACCATTCAACTTGGAATACATGTCCCATCGACCATGGCCTTATATATTTTTTACATGTAATTTTCATCATGGTTGTTACAGAACCCTCCCCTTAGGGGAGCACCGTCCTCGGTGTTCAGTGACACCTATAGCCAGCAAGACTGCTGAAAACAAAACATATTGCCCATGGAGCTTTATAACACAACTCACTACAGTATTTACAATGACCACTGCTAAAACATGATAAGCATACCATTTACTGGAGCTTTATAACGTAACTCATTATGGTATTTACAATAATATCCACATATACACATTTTCTTCACCCAACAAATAATCATACTATATGTGGAGCTTTATAAACTAGCTCGATATGATATTTACAATAATACATACATATACACATATGCACATTTTCTCAACCAACAAATAAAAGGATATGATGCCTGCATCCGCAACAGGGGAATCCAAAGGTGTACACCTCCACCCTAAAGTAATACCAACATTCACCTACTTTCCAGGAAGTCCAAAATCCACTGCAAAATCAAATTTGCTTCCAATGTCCAACACTATAGTCCCACGCCACCTATCCTCTGAGTGAACATTTACTGACTCATTGTTCCAGTGCGCACTCCCAATGTGCATCTGATTCCATATGGCCATGCTAATGACCAAAAAAAATCCATCCCTGGTCTTCCCTTCTCTGCTACACTGTCCCTCAGGAAATCTGGTCATCCCCTTCTGTGCAGTCACTCACCTTCTAATTTCCACTGGCACCCCCATCTCGGGCAGTCCATACCTTGTCAAGGATTCGTCGCATCGAAAGATACAAAAACCAAGCATATCCCTTCCTTAAAATCATCATACCGATCATAGCATGCTCATGGAAATCAATGGTCACTATGGGGTACCAGTGTCCCACAATGGCCCTGCTCCTGAAGTTCTTTACCAACATACTGCTTCATTTTCCAATTCCTTTTGTTGATTCTGCTAATTGTTGCAGTCAATTTCAACCACTCAACTGGGCGTGTTCATGCATTCCTGTTCCAAGAACATAATTTCCATTAGATTCAATAAATCAAAGTAACCTCAAATCATACCTCATTGGTTGTTCATCAATAAAGTACACTTGCAATCTTGTTCGCTTCCTTTCACAACAAGTCAAACTAACTATTCGATCAAACATCATGTGTAAACATATCACATCTGGTTAGCTCAAAACACAACCATCATAGATCAACATCATAAATCACATATAACCATCATAAACCAGAATCATAGATCACATATAATCATCATATACCATAGTCATAAATCACATGCATAATAAAATTGAAATAAAATGCTGATACTTATCCTTTCATTATTCCTTAGCTTCTATCTTTGTCTTTGTTCCGTACGCACTTCGGATCGGTTGCCACATCAGAAAAACACCCAGTTCCTTCTCTTAAACAATGTGCACATACACGTAATGTGCATCAAACACATACATTCACACACTACATACAACACCATGCAATACATGCACCTACACCTGACGTACAATACATACACCTACATCCGGTGTACAATACAACATAAATACGCATATAGAGTGCAACACAATGAATGCATATTCCACGATACCATGAATACACAGTGCACATACATAGTACCACCGCATGCCCGCAACACAGTATGTATGACATGCACTCAATCCCACATGTACACCAATACCACATGTCCAAAGCACCACCTGCACAACGTGTGCACAACATCACATGTACACGATGCCACCTACACAACGTGTACACAACGCCACATGTACACTACACCACTTATACAACGTGTACACAATACCACATGTACATAGTACCACATGCACGACATGTACGCAACACCACATGTACACAACGCCACATGCACGACATGTACACAACACCACCTACACACAGCGCCACTTGTACAACATGTACACAACACCACATGCACACAACACCACTTGTACAATCATGCACACCACACCATATGTACATAGCACCACATGTACAACATGCACGCAACACCACATGTACATAGCACTGCATATCCAACATGTACATAGCATCATTTGTACACATCACCGCATATCCAACATGTGCAAAGCACCATATGCATACAACACCGCATATCCATCATGCACACAACACAATATGTATACAGTACTGTATATCCAACATGTGCATAGCACCATATATACCCAGCACTGAATATGCAACATTCATACAACACTATTTGTATTAATGCCTTGTACATAATATCGCATAAACAACATGTACACACACTACATATTCACAATACTGCATGCACACAATCATCACATATGCGACATGTACAACATATACAACATATGCACAATAGTAATACCACACATCTGAAACCACACTGTCCTTAGCATGCCTCATACCACACTGCTTTCATTTCACTGATGTATCCCTTGGTATAACCTGTCCATAACATAGACATAATATAATCACATAATATCAATTCATAACCACATGATACTGACCTCATATATTTGTCATGACTACTCTTCCCAATTGATTCCTCGTAAGACCAGGAACCTCTTCATGTCATTTGCTTGTGTAAGCAAACGTTCCTCCACTAGAACGATTCCTAATGACCCTGTTGGACGAAGACATAGATAGCTAGACACATACATACATATACATAAACATTAGCATAAAACAATCACGATCCATGATGACCCTATCAGATAATAACGTACATACATACATATATGCATATAATCATTAGCATAAAGTAATCATGATCACAACATAAATACTAGATATCAAGGTCAAGGTTAAGAGAACTCTCTTTGTTCATGCACAACATGCACGACATTGAGAACAACAGTTCCCAACATAGCCAAGGCATCGACACCTCATATCCATATATTTTACCTTTTCTGGTTACCTTTCTCATGTCCGTATAGCCACCGTCTGTTTACCACAATGGACCCAACCAGTCCAACCGACTGTCATAGTCTTACCTTCCGTTGCGCTTACTCATGCACAGAGCTTCATCTAAGTTCTTACATTACCTGTTGGGTGCCACACATCTCTCCCCGAGCTCCATCAACTTTCCTCTTCCCCAACCAATTCCCAAGACACTCAAAACATAAAAGGCAAGACAAGAAACAACCAAGAAGGAAACCATGAAACCAATAACGACACCACAACCCAAGTGGCATGGCCATGCACAAGATGGAAACAAAACCAAAATCAAGCACAACAAAGCACCAAAAGCACAAGACTAGCAACAAACACCATGACTCAATCCCCATGGTTCCCAAGGAAAGCTCAACCCAAGCCTTCTTCAAGATTTTGTGGAAATCTCTTTGCCATGCAATCCCCTGCATCATACTGCCATCAACACATAACTGTTAGTGCATAAATAAACATAACAATACATTGGTTACCTTACCTTGTTGTGCCAAGCACATTGCTTGCAACTGAACACATCCACACCATCTCTCAAGGGACTCCAATTCCCTTGACAGATCCTCCTACAGCTAGAGACTGGCTAATATACATGTCAAGTAAATGTTCATGACTATAGCACATATCCACATAATGTTAGACAAAATCAAGGTTAAGAAGACTCCCTATATGCAAGGCACTCATTCATTTGGAATTAGGGTTTCCAAACATAGCCAAAGGAATTCTTGTCCAATTCCTTTCTTTTACCCTTTTTACCTTGTTGCAATTGAGGCTTACTATGTACTGCCACATTACCCAACTGTTAGTTATACAAACACATCAAGTGTTACCTTGTCATGCTAATACCTAACATGTTACCCTGCAACTGCTCACACATGTCAACCACATGTTCCAAATATCAAGACAATCATATCTGTCAATTTGAAATCAACCTTTACCAAGACTAACAATAATGTCATAATTCATAGTCCTTAGACACAATGCTACAACTATCACCTACTATACTCAAGTACATATCAACTGTCTCAACACATATGTGTTAGTACAATCTTCTTAAAACAAGATCATTTCGGCAAGAAACCTTATGAAACACATACTTATATTATGAAATTCATCAAACATTCAACCAAGTTGCAAACATACCATGTTAAATAAATCAAATAGACAACATAATAGACACCAAACACTCAAACACCAAATAGAAGACATAATCAAACATTCAATCACTAAATAGATGACATAAGAAAGCTTGTACCTTACTGTGTCTCAGGGGAGGCTATCTTGTCTGCACAATCAATCTAGTTAGAAATATAACTTTACAACAAGTCAAATCAAACATAAATAAGATCATGATATCCATAATACCAACTAAATAACATGTTAACATCATAAAATCATAAGCATTTATCATTTATGCATAGAAATCACATATGTGCGATTGGGCTAGATTAGTAACACATAATGCAACAAGATAAGTCGACTCATACTTGAAGGTCGTAACCATAACTATCTGCATAGGCCAATCCAATTTAGCATGATACATATGACATCAATATCTTAATGAAATAACCCTAATCATCAAGTTAATAATGTATAACGACAATAAGCTATATATTATGCTTATCAACAACATATAACCTAATAGTCAAGTTAGCTGTCATATACCAACAAAAAGTTAACCTATAACATACTCATCAACAACATACAACATAATCATCAGGTTACCTAATATAAACAACAATAGCAATGCATACAACTACATGTTACTATCATTCTTGATTATTCGACACATGTGCATATAACTATACTAATAAACTAACATCTATCATGAATGTAACCATAACATCAAAATATATATACATAAAGCTAATGTATGTAAACCTGATACATATAACAATCCTTAACTTACATACTTGCATGCCAAACATACAATACCTGTATGATGATCTTCTCTTACCCCAAAGTCTAATGTTGCAACCTCATTATGATGATCTGCATCCCCTGCTCTATCTCAGCCAACACATTAGCATCATAAAAACCAATAGCACCACAATGACCTAAATTTGCATACAATGATTTCACAAGGCATTTTGACCTACTATTCATGCATAACTATAACCAAGACCATACATACATGACAACTGCATAATCAACCATACACGTAGGAAGACATACTCCACGACAACATCTTCAACCTTCACATGGTGACATCACTACAACCATGATCAACACCATGCAAATGCAACAAGCACATGGACTACATGCATAAGGAACACATATGCAACCAACATGAAAGCATGATAAACACACAACCCAAGGAGAGTGTAACCATGCTCTGATACCACTCTGTAACACCCTCCTCCCACATCTACCCAAGCAACTGGCCAGCTGGGGTAAACATGCGACGAGAGGCTACTATGATATGATTTAACCTCCTACGTAACCTTAATGAAATGGAATCGACAAAAACACAACACACATACCTCCCTAAAGTGTTTCAAGACCCCCAGGAGCTAATCCACCAGTCCAGGTGCCCAACCCTTGAGTTAACCTATAATTTAGAAGAATTAAACCTAAAGTCACTCCCATGACAAGGCATGCATGCGACTATAACCCTATAGTCACTCCCACAGGCTTGCCTGCCAGCGACCAGAGACCCAATTTTTCAGTGCTATGCCAGCGACCAGAGACCCAATTTTTTAGTGCTATGCCAGTGACTCCGAGATTTGAGCCACTTTTTCACGCTCATAGCCCAGGTCACTGCCCAAAATTGAACCATCTATTCAAATCAGTAAAATAACATGGAAATGATAGTACTAAAGCAAATACTTGTTCAAGACCTTGATTGGACCCCTACTAGCCATGACAAGAATTTTGTCAAACACTTAGTAAATATGCAACTACTTGTATCATATTTTGGTACACTGAAAATTACAAATTTTCAGTGAGAAAGTGCCAATTTCTTTCTTGGCCAAATGCTAAGATATATGCTGATTAAATACTTTTGAATGATTTTTTAATTTTTAATTTTAAAATATTATGATATTTTTATAAAAATATCTCTTTAAAATTAAAGTTGTATTATTAATCATAAGTCATATACAAGTCAAAGCAGCATGTCAAGTCAAAGGAGGAGCCCACAGGGAACATATCAAAGGAACATATCTAATTTCGGACCCCCTCAAGCTTTTCAACATTTAATGGAGAAGGGGGTTCTGAAATAAGTTGTTTGATAAACCACTTTGATCATACGTGGCATATTCCTATGGATTTCGGTCCCCCAGGTCGAAAACTACTTACCATTACAGACCCCCTCCGAAATCCGCTTATGGTTTCAGTACAACAGGATGTTTGACAATGCGAGATGGAGTTTAAATTTGAAATAGGTTCTTTGTTTTCCTCTTCCAGATGTGCCATTTTCTTTAGCTTTTGACAGATCTAATGCCCTGACCAAATCCAAGCTTTGACTCTTAAAGCTTGAAAGGATTAAAGATTATCTTCCTGACATAAAAACAAGGAGACACATATTCCAGATACATACAACAAGGATGACACTTGTAAAGGATGTTATACAAATTCATGCTTATCTTTCTAAGCTTGGTGATTTTCATCAGACACATATATTTGCTAATATTGAGACCATAGAGGGTTTAAAACACTTCGATGAGATTTTGCAAGAAGTAGATGGTATCATTTTTCTTGTGGAAATTTGGGCATGTGCACATTGACATAAATGAATTTATTGGGTCTTTCACTCCTACTTGACTGCCTAGATCTTTGTTATGCTTTTCATCCCCATCGCCTTATTCTAATTCCCCAACTCCATTCCAAATTCCAATCCTCGGTCTTGTAGATAAATATTCACTGATATATGTGCTCAGGAATGCATGTTGTCCATTCAATATTTGTCATCTGTGCTAGTTTGTTGGGTGGGCTACTTCTTTTCATTCAAAATTTCGTCACACATTTTCGAACCTTTGTTTCTGCTTCCCACAGGCCTATGTTGACCGTGAATTTCTGAATAAGTGTTGCTTTGCTTTCTTCCACTGAACAAAAATCAACCCTACTTTCAAAATGTGAGTTCTGTCAAGTCGCTGTGGTTAATATGTTTCTCCAAACCTAGGGTTCTAATTTGAACCCTTCTTGCTTTTAAAATCTCCTCCTTCTTCATCTAGTGTTGGCTTAAGGGGGCCTGACCTGAGTTCGAACTTGTTCATGCCAACCAACAAAAACCTAATTGCTGGCCCTTTCGGTAACAACCTGCGTAGCGCAGGCTATAGTCCCACTCGAAGCAGTGTTGGGAGATGCTAGAACTAGGTTTCTACATCTAGAGGCCTGTGTGATGGTTTCCTAAGGTTCTTAGGTTTTAAATCTACCTTCGCGCAGATCTATTCCTTTTGACTGTTAACTACAAAACTATATCAAAATGAATTTCAGATCTTCGCGAAGGTACTTAATTGTACTTATCATGTAGAAATATTACAGATCTACCAGTTCTGCGCAATAAATGTGTATTCTGAAGCCCTTATGGCCTAGATCTATCGTCGCACAAATCTACCCTTTCCGGACAGCTAACTACATCAGATCTATCTAACGACTTCCCGATCTTTGCGGAGGTGGTTAATTATACTTATTATGCATAAATATTATAGATCTACTCGTTTCATGTAAAAACTAAGCATTAATTCACATAAAATAGATCACAGATCGAAGATACATAAACTTAAACAAAAGTAAATAACAAGGCATAAATGCATTAGAATTTCTTCCCAAATAGTCTTTATTATGAATAAGTTTTCAATTTCAGACTTCTCCTCCCTGTGAAATCAGATGTAGGGGCCCACGCACTCAGTTGAAGGGGCCCACACACTCAACTTGCAGACTTATCAAGGTCTCCGCGTAGTTAGTTGCAAGAGCCTTCCTCTTTTGCCTAAGTACAGGAAACTGACCTTTCCTGCCTTGGCACCTTGCCCTTACAATGATTCTTTACAAAAAGTTATCTCCTTAGACTTGTTATGAATCAACTATATATAGCATTTTCATTACAATACCATGGCCCATGGACCATGGGCGAGTTTGAAAACCATCCTATTGCCTACCCATACAAGGGACTAATGCCCCTTTGACTCTGATGTAGGAGCATCCAGACTTAGCTAGCAATGTGAAAGTTTGTTCACATGTTGTGGCTAAACAATTTGAATTCCATTGACTTGATTGGTCAAAAGTCAGTTTTACTGAGAGGGTTGGACCTCTTAAGAAATGGATTGTCTTTCATTATTGTAATAGTTAGAAATTGTCTGATTTTAGGTTCAAAGATAAGTTGTTAGCATAGTTGTGTGGTAGAGCTAGGAATTAGAGATTTGCTGTTAGATTGATTAAAAATAGGGATTGAGTTGTTAGGCACAGAATAGAGTGATATTCAATTGATAAAAAGAAGGGGAAAAATGTAATGAAGGGAGGATTGAGTGGAGCGAGAGCAAGAATAGTGTGTGGATTGTATTTTGAAACAAAGGTCTTTTATTTGTGTAATTGGGCCAAGGCCGAGACTCTGTAACATATATTATATTAATGAAAATGATCCAGCGTGTATTTGTATTGTAATCTTGGTGCAAAATCTTGTTTCTTTCGGTGTGTCCGGGTCCAGACAGTTAACCGGGTATTTTCTGTAATTTCATATCGAACGCAAATCTCAGTGGTTGTGGGTTTTCTATGTATTGACAATAAATCAGGGTCAATTAGCATTAAGGGTTAATTTTGTGATTAAGTACTAAAATCAGTCATTAAGGGCTTTTCTTAATTTAACGCACGTGGTTATATCCAAGAGCGGGGTTTAAACAGTGAAAGTGGTATTTCGGGCGGCCTCAAAACCATAAGTGGTAAAAAGGAGTAGTCCCCCGATTCCATTCAGTGGAGGACATGTAGCAATGAGGAGGTGAGAGGAAACCACTTTTCGGGTGGGTACTCTCCATGCAAGTTGTGCCCCCGATATCCTTGTGAACCGTTGGATCTGTCGCGAGTTAATCGACGGTGGAGGATCAACGATTAGTTTCATTGATCAGGTGTAATGTCAACCGTTGGATCGGTGAATGCAATGGACGATGGAGATTGATTGATAGAGTTCAGGTGAAAAGAGTGGACCTGAGAAATTTATAGATGCGGGCATAATGCATTTGAAGTCCGGCCTTATGTGTTGAAGCGTGTTTTTCCTGTGTTTCCTGTGTGGTTCCGATTTTATGTGTTGCTGGGGTTTAAAGCCAATAATGCTTCTGATAGGTTTTGTGGGCCCATAACCCACAGGTCCATGCGTATTGATTTCAGATTGCAGCTTTGCTGCATCATTTGTGGTATCAGAGCACAAAGATTAAGGTTGATTGTAGAAAAAAATGCCGCCGAGGAGAGGAGCTGGCATTGGTCAAGGAAGACTTGAAGCAAATGCAGTACTACTGGAAGAGATCCAGAGTCTGCGTACGAGAATGGAAACAATTGAGACTACTTAGAGAAGAACACCTGATGAATGAGCTAACAGTACTAAAGAAAAATCTTCAGAGGAATAAGAAGAGGAGGAAAATGAAACTACCAAAGTTATCAAGATGTTGGCGAAAGTAGGATGAAAACTGAAGATGGAAATTCCTACGTATGAAGGGAGTCTCAATGCAAAAGAGCTAATGGATTGGATCAATTCATTGGACAAATATTTTGACTATGAAGAGGAAGTTGACGACAAAAATAAGGTGAAATTTGCAGTTACCAGATTGAAGGGTCATGCAACTATTTGGTGGGATGAATTACAAACATCTAGAACGAGGAAAGGAAAGTCCAAGATCAAGCAATGGGACAAAATGGTGAGTAAAATGAAAGCCAAATTTATGCCTAAAGATTATCAGTTAAATATTTTCAAACAATTGCAAAATTTAAGGCAAAAAGGAATGTCAGTTAAGGAATACACAGAAGAGTTTTATAGATTGAGTATTAGAGCAGGACATGCAAAAGATGACATGGAGAAAGTAGCTAGATATATCAATGGTTTAAGGTATGACATCTAGGATGAGATCAACTTGTTGAGTCTAAAGACTATTGAAGATGCCTATCAAGCAGGTTTGAAGGTAGAAGAGAAGATGTTGAGAAAACAGAATCAGAGGAATAGAGGAAGAAGCTCAGTAAGAGGTAGAGGAACTACCAGACCAAGGGGACAACAACATCAACATGAAGCAAGCAGCTCAAGTAGCAGACCACCATAGAGGGGAGAATTTAACAGAGGAAGATTTTCACCTAGAGGAAGAGGCCGAGGAAGAGATGTTCGGTGTTACACATGTGGAGAATGGGGACATGTGTCATGGGACTGTCCTCATAATAAACCAACAAGTCAGAGGAATGCAAATGTGGCTGAGGCAAAGCCAAAACCACCTCGACTTATGGAAAAGGAAGAATCCCCTGAAGTAGGAGAATCCCTGTTATTGAGAAGGACCTTGCTTAAGATAGAGAAGGAGATTGAAGAACCAACGCAGAGGAAGAATTTATTTAGAACTACCTGTAAATCAAAAGGTAAGTGTTGTAAAGTAATAATTGACAGTGGAAGCACTGACAACCTTGTTTCTACAGAGATGGTGGACAAGCTCGGACTAGCAAAGACAATACACCCTACTCCTTACAAAGTGTCATGGTTACAAAAAGGACATCATATTATTGTGATAGAACAATGCAAGGTTGAGATACAAATTGGTACGTATAAATATGTGATATTATGTGATGTAATGCCCATGGATGTATGCCATGTATTACTGGGAAGACCGTGGCAATTTGACTGAAAATCTATTCATGATGGGAGGAGAAACACTTATACTCTGGAGAAGGATGGAACTAAACATACATTGCTGCCATTGAAGGACAACAATGACAAAGGAACACCTGGAAGTAGTGTTATGCTAATGAGTTGGAAGGAGCTATTACAAGAGGCTGGAAAAGGTGAAGAAACGCATTTTGTTGTCATAGGGAGACCTAAGGTAATTTTGACTTCCACAAACTTAGATGATTTACCTAAGGAAATCAAAAATTTGTTGAATGATTTTGCTGATATTGTTGTGGATGAGTTTCCAAATGCATTTCCACCAATAAGGAGTATTAGTCATCATATTGATCTAATATTAGGAGCAAGTTTTCCAAACAAAGAAACATACAGATTAACTCCTCAAGAGAATGCAGAAGTTGGAAGACAAGTGCAGGAGCTGATGGATAAGGGGCTAATCAGAGAAAGTCTTAGTCCATGTGCTGTACCAACAGTACTTAGTCCAAAGAAAGGAGGTGAATGGCGAATGTGTACAGATTCTAGAGCTATAAACAATATCACTATCAAGTATAGATTTCCTTTACCACGCATGAATGATTTGATGGATTGTTTGAGTGGATCAAAATATTTTACTAAAATAGATTTGAAGAATGGATATCATAAAATAAGAATTCGAGAAGGCGATGAATGGAAGACTGCATTTAAAACAAATAATGGGTTGTATGAGTGGTTAGTGATGCCTTTTGGAATCACTAATGCACCTAGCACATTCATGAGATTGATGAATGAAGTTTTGAAGGAATATGTAGGAAAGTTTGTTATTATTTATCTTGATGATATTCTAGTATCTAGTAGAAGTAAAGAAGAACATCTAGAGCATCTTAAGTTGGTTCTAAGAACTCTGCAGAAAGAGAAACTACTGATAAATCTGAAGAAATGTAGTTTCATGAAGGAAGAATTAATTTACTTGGGATTTGTAGTTTCTAAAGAAGGATTGAAAATGGATCCAGAGAAAGTCCAAGTAATTTGGAACTGGCCTATTCTTGAGCTTTGAAATTACACCTCTCCTACACATTTTCCCAGACTTTTTCCCTTCACCAGTACTCCATAAGCTATCAGAGATCATTGCATATTGATTCTAAAAGAGCATTTAAGTGGTTTTATAACTATGTTTTTGTGTTTGCTGTTTGAACTAGATTTTGCTCATTAGCTGCGGAATCCAGTCACTTTCCGCAGCTGATTCAACTTTCCGCAGCTTTTTTTGTTAAACTCTAGGTTGCAGGTGTCATCAGGCAAAACAAGCCACATGGGAAAGTTAGAAATGACTTGGACATGGATCAAGTCCTATCGGTTCAGCCGGATTCATCAAAGAAAGCCGTGGTCAACAGTGGTCAAGCGATGGTCAAACAGAGGAGTCCTACAGCAACATGACTCCGTTTTCAAGCACATGAAGGATTCGTGGCCGTTCCTAGATCCCTGGGGACATGCTAACAGTTGTAGAATACCTCATGACACGAATCCAATAGCCACAGTTGATAGATTTAAAAGTCTCGGAAACCATTATGCTAAATCCCTGAACGCTGCCTTTTACGTGTCTTCTGATTAATGTAGTTTCACAACAAAACAGTTATGAAGTTTTTGTTATAAATAATGCGTTTCTATACGCATAGAAGTTAGTTTTTGTTAATGTAATTTTGCTGTTAAAGTTACTGTGTTGTGACACTGGTTCCACTTTGGTAACGAGAGGATTCTTCCTCAGTTTTGATATATAAAGAAGACTTTGTTTCTATATGATTGCGTGAACATAATTTTGGATTGATAGCCTGTTGACTGAGGCTGTGCAGAGGGCCCCTGTACGCTGAGGTTTCATTTTCCTTGTTGCTGTACAATTTTTATGTATTGTGTCCTTACTTCTATTGCACATGTTTTATAGTTATCCGCCTGTGTATATATTTCATCTGTTATGGTATTAACATGTCATTCCTGTTCATGATTTTACAAGCTTTGTATATCGCGTTAACGCTGATCAGTGTGTGTATGTTTCAGGATAAAGTAGGCCCGGGCATTTTTCATGCAATTTTCGTAATAACTAGTGACATGGAATTAGCCTCTCTACTGACTTTACTTTTCTTAGTTTTTTTTTTAATTCCAGTTATGCTTTGATTCCAGTCTTGTTCACTTGCTTTAGTAGTTAGTTTAGATATCAGATTGCTCATGTCATTGATGTTATCTTCGAAAGCCATAGCTTAGACTACCTGGCGAGGTATCAGACCATGATTGATGTGATTTGATCTTAGTTTTACTTTTCTGCAATTAGATATCAGATTGCTCATGTCATTGATGTTATCTCCGAAAGCCATAGCTTAGACTACCCGGCGAGGTATCAGACCATGATTGATGTGATTTGATTTTAGTTTTACTTTTCTGCAATTTGATATCAACTTACTCATATCATTGACGTTGTCTCCGAAAGCCATAGCTTAGACTACCTGGCGAGGTATCGAACTATGAATGATGTGAATTGATTTTACTTTTCTTAGATTGCAATTTTCAATTTGTTTGAGTGCAGTAGTTTAATTCATTTTTTTTTTGTATTTAGACAACAACATGGATAATGGTTTCATGATCAGTAGTTTATTATTTGTTTTAAATGGCAGCACATTTTCATTCTTGTTCAAGTATTACTGTCATCACTAGTATGTTATAAGACCTTCTGAAGTGTTAAGTGTTGGAAACCATTATAGAGGACATAATTGCCTAAAATCTATATCCATACTTGCCTTCTAAAGACTTAGGAATAGGATTTCCATTCACATTAGGAGATAAACGAAGACAAAAACCCCCAAAACAAAATAAAAAGTCGAAAACGAAAAAAAGTAAGAAAGAGGTTGTCTTGCACATATAGTGCGCCACACTTCATCAGTTTACAACTCCCATATTGATAATTAATGTAGCAATTTAGGACACACTAAATTGACCAAACATTTTGGCGCCATTGCCGGGGAAGTGTAAATAGGTAGCCAATTTATTAAAAAAAAGAGAGGGAAAAACTGACAACTTCTTGAAGTATGCTCTCCTCTTGCACCTAGCGTGATCTGGAGGATCAAAAAAGAGAGTTATTAGTTCAATAATTTCTTGATTATGCTCTCTTCTTGCACCTAGTGTGATCTGGAAGATCAGAAAGAGAATTATTAGCCCGACTTAAAAATAAAAAATAAAAAATGACATGCATAGAGCGAGAGATTCTAGGGGAAGGTTTATAGCTAGGGCCAAGAGTTCGATTTTCACAACTCCAGCTACTTCAAGGCATAGACAAGATACACCTCCATCATCTCTGACTCACACTCCTAACCTTAGGATTCTTGGAATTCGAGGGGCAGCAGCCGAATTAGGAGACTCTCCCACACTATCCTTTAAATCTGACCTAGGAGAAGAACCTTTCTTCACTTCTACAGGGGAAAATATTGTAATCAAAGAAGTAGAATCACCTGAAGAGGAGGAGGGAGAAATTCTTCCTCATTCGCCATTAATAGAAGAACCAGAGGACTCTGAGAACTTTGAGGAAACTATCATGACAAAGGAAGTAGTGAATGGATTTGGAGGAGGGGGTAGAGGTAGAGGTAGAGGAGGAGAAAACAATGGAGGAGGTAGAGGTAACAATGGGGGAAATAGGGATGGAGATAACTCATCTGGATTCCCTATAGCCGATGAGGAAACTCATACAACAATGAAAAACATTTCACCATCTGTTTTCCCAAACTTTTATGGGTTGCAAAGTGAGGATTCTGAAACATTTCTATTTGAGTTTGAAGTCTTGTGCCGAACCTATGACTATATGGAAGACTCTCAAAAACTCAAACTGTTTCCTTCAACATTCAAGGGAGCTGCTTTGAAATGGTTTATGTGATTAGTCACCCAATTTATTAGGACTTGGAATGATATGAAACAAACATTTTTGGATAGATACCTGGATTATTGTATGCCCACCAATCATAAGGATGAGGTATTCAAGATGATGCAAAAAGAAGATGAAAACTTGGAGGATTTACTCGAAAGATTTCAATACAACTTAAAGAGAGAAAAAATGAGTAATTTAGATGAGGAAACCTTGAAAGCCCTTTTATTGAAAGCCATTAGAGATGAATGGATAGATATTTTAAATATGATGGGGAAGGGAGATATTTCTCAACTTCCACTCCATGACATAGCAGAACTACGTGTCCATCTCTCAAGGGGAAAATCTAAAACTGGAAAAGGGCCTAGAGATCCCTCTCTTACTAGAGCAAACAAATTTGCAACTGGATCAGTAAGTAGGGCAGAGATTGGCAATATGCTTGATGAGTTCAAAACTGATATTTTAGGAAGCCTTAGTGAACAACTAGACACCCTTAAAATACAAAACAAGCAGAAAACAGAAGCCAAAGCCTTGGCCATCTTTTGTCCAAAATGTAAGAAGAAACATGCTCTAAGGGAATGCCCTTTGGATGCAAAAGTAGTAGAAACGTGTGTGATTTGCTCTGAAAGCCATGAGACCAAGGATTGTCCTTCAATTCCCAGGCTCAAAGTTGTCTTTCAGGAAGATCCAAATTCAGTAGAGTCTCTTTGTTTTGTTTCAAGAAGACCATGGCAGGGGCCACAAAACCAAGGATTTAACAATCCTATGAACTTTCAGCCCCCGCCAAATTGGAATTCTTGGCAACAACCTTGGCCCCAACCTCAAAATCCATATCAATCATGGGCACAAGGGATGAAAAATCCTTATGGGAGATTTGCTCAATTTTATCAATATCCTCCTTCTTTTCAAAATCAACAAAATCCACAACTTCCAAATCAAAACCCACAACTTTCATTACCATTTTCGCAACAACAACCTTCTCAACAAAATCCAAATTCTCAACTCTTGCTTCAATTTCAACAAAAGAGAAATCAACTACCAGCCCAGCCATTTCCAAATCCCAATAACAAAAATCTTCAGAATGCTTACATGGTAGAAGGAAAACAATTTCCTACCTATATGATTGTTCCTCTTAATGATGTACAACTCAGGTTTGGTAGAGTTTTAGAAAAACCTTCTATAGATGTTCAAGGACAAGATATCTCTGAGGAGGATTCTCTTAAAGTCAATAAAGGTTCTAAGGAAGCATTTCTTCAAAACCCAAACATTCAAAAAGAAAAAGAAAAAGAGTCAACCCCCACAACTCCTATAGTTGAGCAACCTGCATCTTCATCCACACCCCCTTTCCCTGAAAGATTACAAATTGACAAAGGGGTGGAAAAGCAAATCTTGTTGCCTGACTATGATTTTCTAGATGATTTAAAGAATGTCTGTATCAAGATTCCCTTGCTACAAGCCATTAGAGAAATTCCTATTCTAGCAAAAACAATAAAGGAGTTGAGTCTTAAAAGACTAGGAAGGAAACCAAGAGATACAAGAAGGATCCACTTGGTAGGAAAAATTGCAGATATCATGATGGGAAAAATTACCATGCAGAAGTATGTAGATCCAGGTAGTCCAATTGTCAAGACACATATAAATGGGATAGAAATTCCAAATACTTTGATTGACTTAGGGGCTTCTATCAACATTATGAGTAGTCAGACTATGGAACAACTTAAACTTCCTACTATTCTTTTCACACCTACCTTACTGCAACTTGCAGATAGATCAATAATCAAACCAGATGGTGTATTAGAAGATATTTTAGTCTCCTTAGATTCTTGGGAATATCCAGTAGATTTCATGATTTTGACTCCCAAGAGTAATTTAGGAGGGCACCCACTCATCTTAGGAAGACCTTGGCTAGCCACAGCTGATGCTTTCATTAGTTGTAGATATGGGGATATGTACATTTCTGATGGTAGTTCGACAAAGAAATTCAATCTGTATCCTCCAGCAAAAGCAATTACAGAAGTAGGAGACAATGAATGGATCAATGATGAGGACACTATACAACCTGTCTTTACCATTTCGGAAATTAGTGAAGATAGTCAAATTCTGAACACATTAGCAAATTTTGGAACATCTTTAGAATATGACCTCACACAATTTCAGTTAAATTCTGACATTGAGTATTTATCATCAAGACAAATGTCTCTTTATTCTATGGGAGAGTTTGGTAGTTCTACCATTGAGATTTTTTTAGATAAAACATTGAATATCAACAAAAATTTGGAAAAATCACAACAGGAAGAGCTAACCAAAATTTTGGAAAAACATTCTACTGCATTTGCATGGGAGTATACTGATATGAAAGGTATTGATCCTAAGACTTGCATCCATCATATCTATATTGAGGAAAACAGTAGACCAATCAGACAACCTCAGAGAAGGATGAATCCAAATCTTAGGGAGATAGTGAAAGAAGAGCTCCAAAAACTACTCAATGTAAAATTCATTTATCCAATTTCAGATAACCGATGGGTTTCTCCTTTGGTTATAGTACCTAAAGAGAATGGTAAATGGAGGGTATGCATTGATTACAGGGAACTGAATAAAGCAACTCTGAAGGATCACTTTCCTTTGCCCTTTATCGATCAAGTATTAGATACATTAGCAGGAAAAAATTACTTTTCATTTCTGGATGGTTTTAGTGGTTATAATAAAATTCAGGTAGCGCCTGAAGATCAGGATAAGACCACATTTACCTGTCCATGGGGAACTTTTGCTTATCGAGTGCTCCCTTTTGGATTATGTAATGCACCTGCAACATTCCAAAGAGCAGTACTAGGAATTTTTTCTGATCTAATCTATGATTGTGTAGAGGTTTATATGGATGATTTTACAGTTTATGGTGATTCGTTTGAAGAGGCATTAGAAAATTTGGAAAAAGTCCTTATAAGATGTAAAGAAACAAACCTTTCGTTAAGCCATGAAAAATGATTTATGATGTTTACTGAAGGTATGGTTTTGGGACATCATATTTCAGGGGATGGGATTAAAGTTGATAGATCAAAAGTTGAAGTCATCTCCAAGTTACCTATTCCAAATTATCAAAAAGATATTAGAATTTTTCTAGGATTTATTGGATATTATAGAAGATTTATATAAAACTTCACTAAAATAGTATCTCCACTCTTCAAACTGCTTACAAAACACTGTGAATTCAAATGGGATCCTGATTGTTAATCAGCATTTGAAACTTTGAAAACAAGAATATCTGAAGCGCCTATCTTGAGAGGACCAAATTGGAAACTTCCTTTACATATTTCTACAGATGCTTCAGATATAGCTCTAGGGGCTGTGTTGGGTCAAAAATATTTAGTTCCTTATGCCATTTACTATACTAGTAAAAATTTAACTCCCACTAAGTTGAACTATACTATGTCTGAAAAAGAGTTCTTAGCTGTTGTTCATGCAATCAATAAATTCAGACATTATATAACAGGCTATGAAAATTTTATTCATACTGATAATTCTGCGATTAGATATCTAATGAACAAACCTATTACTAATGGCAGAGTTACAAGGTGGCTCTTACTTTTACAAGAATTCAATATTACTGTATTGGATAGACCAGGGAAATAAAATACAGTAGCTAATTTCTTGTCTAGGATTCAAAATACTAAAGAAGATTCTCTTGTAGAGGATAAGTTTCTTGATGAATGTTTATTTGCAGTAACTACTAAGACCCCTTGGTATGCAGATATAGCTAACTATTTGGTTACAGGTAAACTACGTCCACATTTATTTCCTGGTGAAAGAAGAAAGATTATTCAGGAGAGTTCAAAATATTCATGGATTTCTAACGAATTGTTTAAAACAGGGCCAGATCTTATGATCAGAAGATGTGTTAGGGAAGATGAAATGCCTGATATCCTCAAAGCATGTCATGATGAACCATGCAACAGACAGTTTGCTGTCAAAAGGACAACCTATAAAATCCTCTCTTTAGGATATTATTGGCCATCCCTCTTCAAAGATGCAAAACAAAATGTCAAAATGTGTGACAACTGCCAAAGAGTAGGGAAACCTACGCTTTCAAAAGAAATGCCATTGCAGCCACAGGTACTCATCGAACCCTTTGAAAAATGGGCTTTAGATTTCATTGGACCTATTAATCCACCATCTAAACAAAGGAAGTATATATTGGTATGTACTGATTATGTCACTAAATGGTTAGAAGCCAAGGCATTATTTCTGCTACTGAGCATTTAGTTATTAGTTTTCTTTATGAGGATATTTTTACTCGCTTTGGTGTTCCAAGAGAAATTGTGACAGATCAGGGAAGTCAATTCACATCCAACCTGGTGGAGAAGCTGATGGAAGAATACAAAATCAAGCACAAAATATCTAATCCTTACCATCCACAAGCAAATGGTCAAGTGGAATCTACAAACAAAGTTCTTGAAGGCATCATTACCAAGACTGTTCATCTACACAGAAGAGATTGGTAAGAAAGGATTCCTGAAGCCTTATGGGCCTACAGAACTACATGGAGGAATACAACAGGGCATTATCCCTATGAACTTGTTTATGGGAAAGAAGTCCTGCTCCCCATTGAGTTCTAAGTCTAAACTTTCAAGATGGCAGTTCAGTTGGGAATGGATCTATCAGAAGCCCAAAAGCATAGAATGGAGCAGTTGAATGAGCTAGATGAGATCAGACAAGAGGCAATACTAAGAACTGATCTAGTTCAATATCAAAGAGCTAAGTGGCATGACAAATACATCAAGGAGAAAAAGTTTCAAGAAGGAGATTGGGCATTGCTATTTGATTCCAAGTTTAAAGATTTTAAAGGAAAATTTCAGACTCATTGGCTTGGGCCATATGAGATTGACAAAATCTCTAGCAATGGAGCGGTAAGAATGAAACCATTGATGAAAATCAAACTCCTCTTATTGTGAATGGCCACAGATTAAAGATCTATCGTAAGCCACTCTCAAAAGAGGAATTTGTCAAAATATTTCAAGATAGTTCTACAATAAGGCTGGTGAAGAAGAATCCTTCTTCTCCACCAGCCTAGCCTTTGTTCTTTTCTGTTTCTATAAATAATAATAATAATAATAATAATAAAATAAATAAATGTGTATAAGCCTGAAAACCAATCACTAATTGGTAGTCTTATACAGAAAATACAGGGCGAAAATCAGGAACTCTTGACGCCCTATATTTTTCAAAAAAAAAAAAAAAAACTTCTCTCATTGTATTCATAGTTTCATGACATCTCACTTCACTTCATTTCATCATCTCATTCCGCCAATAAAATTCCTTTCATGACCGTTTTCATTCACTCAGCCATTATTTATCCTTCTCCATTCAGTCATATGATCACTGTGTCAGTTTCCGCAGCCAGAAGCTGATTCCGCAGCCACCACTCTGTTTTTCAACATTGACAGTCAGATGTTAGTCAAATGCAGGTATGACAAAAGGAAGATATTCTGAAGATATAAAATACTTAGAAGCATCATCAGGAAGCAGCTGATCAAAGGTTAATGGATGAAAAGTGAATTTTGTTTTCAAGGTATGAGTAAGATTTATTTCAAATAGCATTTAGAGCACATTTTATATAGTTATGAAACCACGACTCCATTATATGCAATGATTGGCATTGATAGCGTCCATAACTGTTCCACGACCTATGATTCCTCCACGAACCTTGCATTTATTTTTCAAACGGCCTCATGATCAAGCCTCCAGATTTAACTCGTGTTTGGTTGTACTTTGACACTCCACCTGTAATTATGGGGATGTGGTTGATTTGATCACGGCTCTTCTCCACCGCACAAATTCTGCAGCCATTTCGTGAGCATGTTTATGTCTACTTCGTAGCCATCCAGTTTAAAACTCTGCCGGGCTCACTTTACTCCCCTACTATTCTATTGAAGTCACGTTTGCATTCCTACCCTGTTCACATAAGCCTCCGCTCCGCTCCATGAACTCACTCCCGCTACCTGTTCTCTGTTTTCCATTTACAGTCACTGGTTTTCCTCCATAAATCTTGTCCATTCCCGCTAACCCAGCCGTCTCACCTCCGTTCATCCAATACCCACGCAGACGTGTTTAAGACAGGAGGAAAGAATGGGTCTTTTGTTGAGAGCAGAGCCGGAAGGGCCCAAATTTATGGAAGGGTATCCGCAATTGAAAAGCATGCTAAGGAAGGCCTGGTGGCTACAATTTATTCAGAAATTCAGAGGCTACAAAAAGGAAGTTACGAAGACTTTTGCGAGGTCTTTTTATGGTGTGAAAGCGGAGGTTGGAGACCTTAAATTCTCAATCACAGAGGCATCCATAGCAGCTGCAACCGAACTCCCACAGGAGGGAGAATGGTGGTTCAAAAATAAAAGCTTTGACGAGAGAGCATGGAGGGTTATCCTACGAAATCTAGGTATGGATGTAACCATCTTTAACCATGGAATCCCTGTCTCTGCTTTAGAAGAAAAGTGGGATAGTCTATTATTGATAATACAGAAATTCATTACCTGTGAGGGACGATTCGAGTCAATGTATATGTACCACACCCGGTTGCTGATGAATTTTCTAGAAAACCAAACTATTAATTTGCCCTACTTTTTGTTAAATAGCCTGAAGAAAATGTCCACCACCGTCCAAAAGAATCTGGGGGACGTAGAACCCCACTTGTATCATCACGGCCTTGTGAAAATTTTGATTGAAAGACAATTAAAGGAAAAGAAGGACACCTGGGAATAGTTTTTAGTTAGAAATTTCTTTCAAGATCCACAAGAAACACCTGAAAGCAGCTCATCAAGGAGAAGCAGAAGAAAGAAAAAAAGTGATAGAATTCAGGACACTCCTACTAACATAGTTAAAGAAACTAGTAGGGAAGAAAAACTGTCTGAAGGTAGGAAGGAAAAAACTGAGGGTAAGAAGCCAAGAAAATCAAAAGGGAAAAGAAATATTGAGGCTGTCCATCAAACCCTAGAACCTTCCTCAGAAGAGGACCACCAAATACTGTCTGAAAGACTAGTTTACCTTCAGGAACAGTCATCTATAGCAAAGAAGAAAGGGAAAGAAAAATAGAGTGGGGAGAAAGAGGACACTAGCCCACAAAATTTGAGGAGAAGTTCCAGACTTAAAGGGAAATTGAGGAAAATACAAATTAAAGGACCCCACTTTATTGATTTAGGAGGGGAAACACCAGAACAACCTTCAACAATCCCTCCTAGCCGTGACCCCCACCATACTCCTATTTCTCAGCCAGATTTTGACATGAGTCCTTCTCGGCCAGATTTTGAGATCAGTTCTTCTCAACAGGATTTTGGGGTCAGCCCAAGAAAGACTACACCTGAGATAGACCCAAACCAGCAGGAAATGTATGATTATATATAGTCCTTGGAGAAAACGGCCATAGATCCAGGCACTTCATCTACCTAGCCTAACACAGCACAGGAAGCTCTAATACGATCACTGAAACAGGGAGTTTTTGAGCTGGAGGTCTTAAATAGACACATCAAAAGAGAAAATGAAACATTGAAGGAACATGGTAGGTTAGATAAGATTATTCATGACAACACCATGTTCCATCTTGGGATATGGCAGAAGAAAAATAGAAAATTAAAGAAAAAGAACAGGAGGTTGAGCAGGGCTCTCATCAACCTCAAATTCAAGTGCCTAATGAGGAATCCAAGGATGATAGTGGTCCCAAGAAAGAAGAAAATAAGGCTGGATGTATTGGAAAAGGTCTCAGAACACATGAACTGAAAGGAGGATGATCAAAGTTTTGGTTGCATGGGGACATGCAACACCTTCACAGTGGGGGTATGTTGAGCTTTGAAATTACACCTCTCCTACACATTTTCCCAGACTTTTTCCCTCTCCAGTACTCCATAAGCTATAAGAGATCATTGCATATTGATTCTAAAAGAGCATTTAAGTGGTTTTCTAACTATGTTTTTGTGTTTGCTGTTTGAACTAGATTTTTCTCATTAGCTGCGGAATCCAGTCACTTTCCGCAGCTAATTCAACTTTCTGCAACTGTTTTTGTTAAACTCTAGGTTTCAGGTGTCATCAGGAAAAACAAGCCACATGGGCAAGTTAGAAATGACCTGGACATGGATCAGGTCCTATTGGTTCAGTCGGATTCATCAAAGAAAGCCGTGGTCAACGGTGGTCAAGCGGTGGTCAAACCGAGGAGTCCTATAGCAACAGGACTTCGTTTTCAAGCATGTGAAGGATTCATGGCCATTCCTAGATCCCTGGGGACATGTTGACAGCTGTAGACTGCCTCACGACGCGAATCAAACAGCCACAGTTGATAGATTTAATAGTCTCGGCAATCATTATGCTAAATCCATGGACGCTGTCTTTTACGTGTCTTCTGACTGATGTAGTTTCACAGCAAAATAGTTATGAATTTTTTGTTATAAATAACATGTTTCTATACGCATAGAAGTTAGTTTTTGTTAATGTAATTTTGATGTTAAAGTTACTGTGCCATGACTCTAGTTCCACTTTGGTAACGAGATGATTCTTCCTCTGTTTTGATATATAAAGAAGACTCTGTTTGTATATGATTGCGTTAACATAATTTTGGATTAATAGCCTGTTGACCGAGGCTGTATAGAGGGCCCCTATACGCTGAGGTTTCGTTTTCCTTGTTGCTGTACAATTTTTATGTATTGTTTCCTTACTTCTATTGCACATGTTTTATAGTTATCCGCCTTTGTATATATTTCATCTGTTATGGTATTAACATGTCATTCCTCTTCATAATTTTACAAGCTTTCTATATTGCGTTAACGCTGATCAGTGTGTGTATGTTTTAGGATAAAGTAGGCCCGGGCATTTTTCATGTAATTTTCTTAATAACCAGTGAGATGGAATTAGCCTCTCCGTTGACTTTACTTTTCTTAGTTTTTTTTAATTCCAGTTATGCTTTGATTCCAGTCTTGTTCACTTGCTTTAGTAGTTAGTTTAGATATCAGATTGCTCATGTCATCGATGTTATCTCCGAAAGCCATAGCTTAGACTACCTGGTGAGGTATCAGACCATGATTGATGTGATTTGATCTTAGTTTTACTTTTCTACAATTAGATATCAGATTGCTCATGTCATTGATGTTATCTCCGAAAGCCATAGCTTAGATTACCTGGCGAGGTATCAGACCATGATTGATGTGATTTGATTTTAGTTTTACTTTTCTGCAATTAGATATCAACTTACTCATATCATTGACGTTGTCTCCGAAAGCCATAGCTTAGACTACCTGGCGAGGTATCGAACTATGAATGATGTGAATTGATTTTACTTTTATTAGATTTCAATTTTCGATTTGTTTGAGTGTAGTAGTTTAATTCATTTTTTTTTGTATTTAGACAACAACAGGGATAATGGTTTCATGATCAATAGTTTATTATTTGTTTTAAATAGCAGCGCATTTTCATTCTTGTTCAAGTATTACTGTCATCACTAGTATGTTCTAAGACTTTTTGAAGTGTAAAGTGCTGGAAACCATTATAGAGGACATAATTTCTAAAATCTATATCCATACTTGCCTTCTAAAGACTTAGGAATAGGATTTCCATTCACATTAGGAGATAAACGAAGACAAAAACCCCCAAAACAAAATAAAAAATCGAAAACGACAAAAAGTAAGAAAGAGGTTGTCTTGCACATATAGTGCGCCACACTTCATCAGTTTACGACTCCCGGATTGATAACTAATGTAGCAATTTAGGACACACTAAATTGACCAAACACATATTCCAAGGAATATATTCGAGGTAAGAAGCTTTCATGGTCTTGCAAGTTTTTATAGGAAATTTATCAGAGGTTTTAGTTAGATTTGTGCACCAATTCTTGAAACAATCAAGGAGACTAACCAACCATTCAAGTGGACAGAAGCAACAGACAGGAATTTTAAATTGCTGAAGGAGAAAATAACAGAGAAACTAGTTTTGGCTTTACCTAATTTTGAAAAGGTATTTCAAGTTGCAACATAGGCTAGTGGAGTTGCAATTGGAGCAGTTTTGAGCCAGGAACAGAGACCAATAGCATACTTTAGTGAGAAACTAAATGAAGTTGAGAAGAAGTATTCTTCTTATGATAAAGAATTTTATGCTATTGTACAAGCCTTGAATAAATGGAGACATTATTTGCTACCAAAGGAATTCATATTGTATTCGGACAATCATGCCTTACAGTTCATCAATAACCAGCCGAAACTGAACCAAAAACATGCCAAGTGGGTAGAATTTTTACAAAGCTTTACTTTTGTGATAAAACACAAGAGTGTTAAGTCAAATAAAGTCACTGATGCATTGAACAGGGTAAGTTTTATTGTGCAAGAATTCAAAGTGGGTGTTGTAGGATTTTAAGAAATGGTTGAAATGTATAAAGATGATGTAGATTTCAAAGATATCTATATAGCAATTCAAAATCCAATAGTTCATAACAGAAGTCAGTGGTTAGATTGTCTTATTCAAGGAGGGTTATTGTTTAAAGGTAATAATTTGTGAATTCCCAAATGTTCTATGAGGGAAAACATAATAAAGGAGAAACATGGTGGGGGATTATTTGGTCACTTTTGACAAGACAAAACCTTTGCACAGGCAAATGCTTTTTACTATTGGCCAAAGATGCAGATTGATATTAAGATATTTGTTGAGAAGTGCAGGATATGTCAGCATGCTAAAGGAAGGAGCCAGAATACAAGATTGTATCAGCCATTGCCAATACTAGACCGACCGTGGGGTGCAGTTAGCATGGATTTTGTTTTGGGATTACCAAAAACCCAGAGAGGAAATGATTCCATTTATGTTGTAGTAGATATATTTTCCAAGATGGCACATTTCCTTGCTTATAAGAAGACTAGTGATGCAACACATATAACTAATCTATTTTTTTCAGAAATTGTAAGATTACATGGATTGCTTGTAAGTATTGTGTCTGATCGAGATACAAAGTTTGTAGGGCATTTTTGGAGAACTCTTTGGAAGAAACTGGGAACTAACCTCAGTTTTAGTTCAAAATACCATCATCAAATAGATGGACAAATCGAGGTAGTACACAGGAGCTTGGGAAACATATTGAGAAGTTTAGTGTAGCAAAATCCTAAGCAGTGGGATTTAGCACTAGCTCAGGCTGAGTTTGCTTATAATGGTACTCCAAACCGAAGTATTGGGATGAGTCCATTTCAGATTGTTTTTGGAATGAATCCAAGAGGTGTGTATGAGATCAGAAACTTGGGTAAACAGGAGACAAGAAGTGCAAAAGCTAAAGAGTATGCAGAATAGATTCATAGACTACAAGAAGATGTCAAAGGTAGATTGCAGGAAAGCAGCAGAAAATACAAACAGAGGGTAGATATGAAAAGAAGAGAGAAAGAATTCCAAGTGGGAGATTTAGTGATGGTGTATTTGAGAAGAGAAATATTTCTTGCTAAAACTTACAATAAACTAAAAATGAAAAAGATAGGACCATGTAGAATTGTAAGAAAGTTTTCAGCTAATGCATATGAAATTGAGTTGCTAGAAGGGATTGGAATATCGCCTATCTTCAATGTTGCATATTTGTATCCATACAAAGAGGCAGAGACAGAGCTACAGGAGGAAACTATAGGAGATGAAGTTCAAACTGTGAACTGGGAAGAACAAATTCCAAAGACAACTAGGAAAGAAGTGGAAGTTATTTTGGATAAAAGAGTATCCAAAAGAACCAGAGGACAAACTTATTTCCAATATCTAGTCAAATGGAAAGGACATCCAGTGGAGGATGCTAGCTGGTTGACAACAACAGAATTGTAGAAGTATGGAGTAAGTCCTGAAAGTTTGAAGGACGATTCTTTTCTTCCCCGGGAGTCTGATGCAGGAGCATCCAGACTTAGCCAGCAATGTGAAAGTTTGTTCACATGTTGTGGCTAAACAAGTTGAATTCCATTGACCTGATTGGTCAAAAGTTAGTTTTACTGAGAGGGTTGGATCTCTCAAGAAATGAGTTGTATTTCATTATTGTAATAGTTAGAAATTGTCTTATTTTAGGTTCAAAGATAAGTTGTTAGCATAGGTGTGTGGTAGAGCTAGGAATTAGAGATTTGCTGTTAGATTGATTAAAAATAGGGATTGAGTTGTTAGGCACAGAATAGAGTGATATTTGATTGATAAAAAGAAGGGAAAAAATGTAATGAAGGGAGGATTGAGTGGAGCAAGAGCAAGAATAGTGTGTGGATTGTATTTTGAAACAAAGGTCTTTTATTTGTGTAATCAGGCCAAGGCTGAGACTCTGTAACAGATATTATATTAATGAAAATGATCTAGCGTGTATTTGTATTGTAATCCTAGTGCAAACTCTTGTTTCTTTTGGCGTGTCCGCGTCCAGACAGTTAACCGGGTATTTTCTGTAATTTCACATTTAACGCAAATCTCAGTGGTTGTGGGTTTTCTATGTATTGACAATAAATCGGGGTCAATTAGCATTAAGGGTTAATTTCATGATTAAGTACTAAAATTAGTCATTAAGGGCTTTGCTTAATTTAACACACGTGGTTATATCCAAGAGTGGGGTTTAAACAGTGAAAGTGGTATTTCGGGCGGCCTCAAAACCATAAGTGGTAAAAAGGAGTAGTCCCCGATTCCATTCAGTGGAGGACACGTAGCAGCGAGGAGGTGAGAGGAAACCGCTTTTCAAGTGGGTACTCTCCGTGCAAGTTGTGCCCCTGATATCCTTGTGAACTGTTGGATCTGTCACGAGTTAATCGACGGTGGAGGATCAACGATTAGTTTCGTTGATCGGGTGTAACGTCAACCGTTGGATCGGTGAATGCAATGGACAGTGGAGATTGATTGATAGAGTTCGGGTGAAAAGAGCAGACCTGAGAAATTTATAGATGCGGGCATAATGCATTTGAAGTCCAGCCTTATGTGTTGAAGCACGTTTTTCCTGTGTTTCTTGTATCGTTCCGATTTTATGTGTTGCTGGGGTTTAAAGCCAAGAATGCTTCCGATAGGTTTTGTGGGCTCATAACCCACAGGTCTATGTGTATGGATTTTAGATTGCAGCTTTGTTGCATCAGACTCTTACTTAGCTTTGCACTCCGCTTCCACATTTCACAGAGACTTTACATTCTTTAACAAAAACTATTACAAAAATTGACTTAACTGATAAAAATTGACCCCAGGGACCCCATCCCAACATCTGGCTACACAGTGGAGATTATGGTGTAAGAAGCAGATATTTAGGTTGTTTTTAGGTGCAGTTTTGTTATCATGGTCGCCAGACATCAATGACTTGAAGGCTCCTTCCTTTATGTGGAATCATTTTCAGGTATGGACAACTTGGATTTTGAGTTAATGTAAGCAGTTAGGCTTATCTCCATGATTGGATAGAAGGATAAGGCATTCATTTATTGAAATGTTAATGAAGAATATTTATGAGCTCTAGGTTTACGTAGACAAGATGTCATCTAGAAAGTTATACCCACAACGATCTGTGGGATCTCCATCTTCAGCCTCTTTATTTCAGAGCATCCATTCGGATCAACTAAAACCAAAGGCAGAAAACTCTCACAGCCATGGCTCTGGAGCTAATAAGAAAACCCTAGTTCTTTGGCTCAGTGCACTTGGGGGAATTGAAGGGCGCTACCAGCTCATTCGACGATTTAATGAAGTTGGGTAAAGGAGGATTTGGGATTGTTTACAGAGGAGTTTTGCGCAATGGCAAGGAGGTGGCTGTCAAGAAACTCGATGCCTCATCCCTGCAAGGTGAACGAGAGTTTCAGAATGACATGGCCATCATAGGCAGGTTTCACTCTCCTTTCATCATTATCCTTTTGGGTTACTGTGTAGATGGTAAGAGGAGGCTCCTCGTTTATGAACATATGCAGAACGAGAGCCTGCAGGAAGCTTTGTTTGAGAAGGATGATCCGACCTTGCCTGGTAAGTTGGATTGGGAGAAGAAATTCAATATTATCCTTGATGTTATGTAGGCTTTGGCATTTTTTCACCTTGAATAGGATCCGCCCATCATCCATGGAGATGTAAAGCCCAACAATGTGCTATTATATGGCAGTTTTAGTGCTCGTATTGCAAATTTTGGACTTGCAAGACTCAAGAGCAATGATATGATTTTAATTTTTCTTCTCAAGTGAGAATGTATGACAAAGCATCATGATCAGGTTCCAAAAGTCGTCTTGAAGAAACCAACACCAATTTGAAAAGGGGATTTGATGGTTGAGCACCAGTTTTTATCAAAGAAATAAATTTTATTGTGCGCCTCATTTAAAATTTCGTAGTGTTTATAGACAATGAATTTCAGGCTCAGATCCTTAGCAAACAAAGAGAAATTTCAAAAATCTGGAATGTGGGTTTTGTGTAGAATGACATCAATAAGGTCTCAAGCGAAATTTTTCGTAAAATTGTCAAGGGTTTGAGATATTTTTTGGGTGCTTTGAAAGGGAAAAAATCAGATTTCCTGAATAGCCAAATTTCTTTAAGTAGCACTAAAGTTTTGAATGTTTTATAATTGAATTTTTATCCTTATATGGTTTTAGTGCATGTCTGCTTGATTCGGTTCTTGGTCACTGTGTTTCTCTGAGAAACATTTATAGAATCAGACATTACCTATGTTTTCTAAGGATATTTTACTTTTCAAAATGATGAAGTAGTTACAAAGTATGAGGATTTCACAAAGGTTTTTACTTACCACAAACAAAGATATCAAAAGAGAAAAAGAGTTGTGTGATAGATGGTGTTTAGGTGGAAGAATTGACCTTGAGAAAAGGGAAGTTGATAGATTTCTAGTGAACCAATTCTAGATTTCAATGCACAATACTTTCAAACAGTTCCAAATTTTCGACAGAGTATTGAGAGATTGTTTTATTTTTAGTATATTGTTTAGGATATTATTCTAGAAATATTGTAACAAGTTGGAGAGACATTTTTCTATATATTTGATCATTTGTAATAAATAGAGGTTGGCTTTTGATGCCAAAACCTTTCAACGATGTGAAACTTCTATTATAGAATTCCTAATCAAAGCCTTCCGACTCTAGTTTATGAAAGAATTTGTGTTTCTAGTATGTTTTTATAGTGTTTCTATAACTTGTTTTCTGCACATGTTCAAAGTATTATGGGAGATCTGGGTATAATAGATTGAGTTTCAATATCTCTGAAATACCCTGCAAAATTATAATCATTTAAAGAGATTAGTATATTGGATTGTCTATCTGAGGTAGCTCTTCTTTGAACTGGTTATTGTTTGTCCTTCTATCTTCTCCTGAATGTGTTTTGTTGGGCTGTAGAAGTATTCTACACGCATCCAATTTTGCCTGGTTAATTAAGTATTCTGTCTGACTCCTTAATTATCAGGAATCCCCTTATATTCTTCTTTCAAATTCTTTAAAAGTTAAGCTCTTTTGTCAGGCTGGAAGCTGACACTTTGAGAAAGGACTCTGCAAGAGAGGGATTTATTCATGAACATGAATTGTGCAATCATTAGCAACCACCCCATTAAATCCTAAATCTGGCCATTGTGCTTCATAGGTTGTTGTTCAGTGACAGGTGAACAACATTAAACAAAGCCTCGTAACAATTGAGGGAGCCCCCTTTGGTTCAAGGGCCAACTTGATCCTAAAGACTGGTTGAGTTGGTTTCTTGGTGTAGTTTTTGCAGCCAAGGACTGCCTACATGGAACACGTACAACATTTGGCGCCATTGCCAGGGAGCGAAGTAACGAAGAGATATTTCTCCAGAGAACGATAATGATTAGATCTATTCCTTGCTGGTGAACAAGGAGTAGGCATTCATTATTGGTTGCATTGCTTTCACCTGGATACTCCACTTTGACATATGGCGACTCCACTGGGTTACTGATCCCATTGCTTCAAGATCTCCGTTACACAAGGCTCATTGATAGTTGTAGACAACATAATATGTTTTTTCCTCTTAGCCATGATCAGAAATCTAATATTTCCACAGAGGATGCAACTCCAAAACTTCACTTGTGAGTATAAGTTTCCTATGAAATTTGAATTTTATATTGTATATATTTTTCAGATTTCCATCTGCTAGCAAGATGGTTTTTCAATAAACCTGATCCTCACTTGGTTACATTGGAAAGAAGATTACACCTAACAGTGTAAAGTTTTCTAGTTTAGTTAGATATAGGTGTATGAGATTGATTAGTTGTTTTCTGATTCATTGTGCAGTGGATTAACAATTATTTCAGTTATGTTTCAAGTTTGCAGTATCAAGTTTGGTTTGGTTGAGTGAAATGACTTCCAAGGGATTAAAAGGAGTAAAATTATTGTTGATTAACTAAATGACTCCTTAGCCCGATGAATTAGGCACTCTTGTGCTTGTTTTCATTTGTAGTGTCAAGTCTTTCACTTCAACAATTTTCATTTTTCATATTTAAGTGAAAGAGTCTTTGGTTCAATGCAGACAATATAGTTTCCATTCACAATTATGGGTTTACCATGTACTAGCAGAACGTTCAAATGACAGGATTGATCCACGAGGATTAGTTATATTTTTATATAAGGGCATATAAATGGTTGATGGTTTTATGGTATGACTTCATGCCCAATGGATAAGGTAGCTGGTCCACTAGTTCTCTGCATTCCATGGGGGGAAGTAGTCCCCATTGGAGTCGATGTTGTAACATATTTTGGTACACTAAAAATTACAAATTTTCAGTGAGAAATTGCTAATTTCTTTCTTGGCCAAATGCTAAGTTGTATGTTGATTAAATACTTTTGAATGATTTTTTAATTTTAATTTTAAAATGGCATGATATTTTTATAAAAATATATTTGAATATTTTTATATAAATATCTCTTTAAAATTAAAGTTTTATTATTAATCATAATTCATATACAAGTCAAAGCAGCATGTCAAGTCAAAGGAGGAGCCCATAGGGAACATATCAAAGGCACATATCTAATTTCAGACCCCTTCAAGCTTTTCGACATTTAATGGAGGAGGGGGGTCAAAATAAGTTGTTTGATAAAATCACTTTGATCATACGTGGCATATTCCTATGGACTTCGGTCCCCCCACGTAGAAAACTTCTTACCATTACGGACCCCCTCTGAAATCAGCTTATGGTTTCAGTACAACAGGATGGTTGATATTGTGAATTGATATGCGAGATGGGGTTTACATTTGAAATAGGTTCTTTGTTTTCCTCTCTTCCAGATGTGCCATTTTCTTCGGCTTTTGATAGAGCTAACACCTTGACCAAATCCAAGCTTCGACTCTTAAATCTTGAAATAATTAAAGATTATCTTACTGACATAAAAACAAGGAGATACATATTCCAGATACATACAACAAGGATGAAACTTGCAGAGGATGTTAGACAAACTCGTGCTTATCTTTATAAGCTTGGTGATTTTCACCAAATACAAATATTTGCTAAGATTGAGACCATAGAGAGTTTAAAACACTTCGACAAGATTTTGCAAGAAGCAGATGGTATCATTTTTCTCGTGGAAATTTGGGCGCGTGCACATTGACAGAAATGGATTTATTGGGTCTTTCTCTCCTACATGACTACCTAAATCTTTTTTATGCTTGTCATCCCCATCGTCTTATTCTAATTCCCCAACTCCATTCCAACTTCCAATCCTCAGTATTGTAGATAAATATTCACTGATATATGTGAGCATGAATGTTTGTTGTCAATTCAATCTTTGTCATCCATGCTGGGTTTTTGGGTGGGTTGCTTCATTTCATTCAAAATTTCATCACACATTTTCAAACCTTTGCTTATGCTTTCCATAGGCCTATGTTGACCGTGAATTTCTGAATAAGTGCTGCTTTGCTTTCGTCCACTGGACAATAAGTCAACCCTACTTTCAAAATGTGAGTTCTGTCAAGTCACTATGGTTAATATGTTTCTCCAAAATTGTGTCATTAGATCCATGGAGGTGCGCTAATGGGCGGACAACTTTATTTGTGATAAGGTCTGAGAACCATTAGATTGCGGGGGTATCCAACATTCTAGATACAACGGGAAAAAGTAAGGAACTTATTGCGTGTGCGCTTTGAATGCAATCATGTCTTTAGAGCTTGATCAGATTAGTTCCAAGGGTGATTAGGCTGTAAAAGTGCAGGAGGTTTAAACACGTTATGAATTTATAATATGTTATTCACCATGTAGTTTGAAAATGTGAGTGCAACGATGGACTGTCAATCTGCGACCAATAACATATCCGCTCCACTATCCTGCTCGATCATTAAAGAGATTGCTACCTAACTTTATAAGGGTTATCAAATCACATTACTTGTACAAATTTTATAGGGTGGGGGATTTTTCCCCAACATTGGCTCCATCTAGGGATGGCTTTCTCTCATGGGAAGCCAAGGACATGGGCCAGCTGCCTTATCCATTGGGCTATGGAGTCAGAGCTAAACGGTGGCGACAATCACTGAACTATACCTGTCCGTAATGATATGACACGGTGGAAGATATCTGTGATATGATGGGTTAATGGTGGATATTAATGCAGAGGTGACAAGAGTTAATTAAAGGCTAAACTAACACCATCAGAGTAAATGTAATTATCCGCCCGACTATCTGAGATTTGAAAAGATGAGTGCAACAAGGAAGGACAAGAACCATGTCTAGTGCAAGTAGCAACCATTCGGGACGCAGGGAGAACTTACGTTCTAAAATGGATCGACTACTGCATTTGGTGACCAATTTGGAAGAGTGCCTAACGTCAATTGAAACACAACTGAGCATGCCGCCAAGGATATGAGAGGGGGTTGAAAGTATTCGTCCAGACGACCTGACAGGAAGCACTCAGCTGGATGGTTCGTCAAATTTGAAGATTTATATCATCCAAGTTTCAAATAGTGAGTCTTATGAGAGCAGTTACCTCAATTTTGGTCATAAAGGTCTGCTTAATTGCAAAATTTTGTATAATTTTCTTATATGAACCGTAAAGCCTAAAGGCCTCTTATGTATTGAACATACCAGACATATGGTTAAGATTTTGCCCCAAATATCAAACTTATGGAATAAAATGTTTTAATTCTCAACTATACATAATGATAATGCTTATTTTATTTATGAATTGGTAAAGAATAACTTGAGAAGCGAGGGTCTGTAAATTTTGTTTTTGCCTTTTAACTTTATATATGTAGTAAAAACATGGTAGGTTTAATTTTATTGTTTAAACATGTTCCTCTTTTTTACAATAGATGAATATAAAGCATGTTGATTGAATTAAAAGTATGCCGAGGGTTGTTTGGTAACTATCCACAAATGGGCGTTAAGCGTTATACAATGAAATGCAAAATTTATAGAAAAATAAAGAAAACTAGGGAGGATTACGATCTCACAAGATTTTATATTTCTTCCATGCGAGGAAAAATTTCCTTCTGGTGACTATCAAACTACAATTTAATAGATATCAGGATGAAACATGAGCACATAGGCTTTAGGAAACCCTTAAACATCAGTTGTTCCAAGGGTGATTAGGCTAGAAAAGTGGAAGGGGTTTAAAGACGTCAATAATTTAAAATATGTTATTCATCATGTGGTTTGAAAATGTGAGCATGACGATGGACCGTCGATCTGTGACTAACAACAAATAAAATCTTCTATCCTCTTCGATCGTTAAAGAGATTGCTACCTAACTTTACAAGGGTTATCAAATCATATTACTTGTAAAAAAATTATATGGGGGGGGGGGTGGGGTTTCCCCAAGAGAATCCATGATTCTTTGGCCTAGTGATCGGGTGGAGATCATGGTAAAGCCTGTTATTACATATTTATTGTGTTAGCCTAGTGATCCATGATGGATTACGGTAAAGCCTAGTTTCTATTGATGAGGGTGAGGTGGTTTAGCCTCTGGATGCTCTAGTTGATTCTTTTGGTTTGAGTCCCACATTCATGCTTTGAAGATGGAATGGGGGTGAATGACTGAAGAGAGATTTGACTTAACCATTTAATGGTTGGGTGGAACGTGTTAGTCCCATCCCAGGTTTGGATTTTACATCATCAATGTGAGGTTATTTCTCCTTGTAATTCTATGAGTATTATATTGGCTTATATATGGATCATATGGCTGTGATTTCCTTGGTATTTCTGTTTCTATTATGCTGGTTATGTATATGTTTTATAACAGTGGCTATGTATGACTTTGTTGTGGCTAGCAACAACCCCCTTTTTTATTTAATTCTAGCAATAAACCTAAATAAATGGGGACCCTGATAAAAAATAAAAACTATCACTTATGTTTCCCTTTGAATAAAACATGCTATCATAAACTTAGGAAAACACCCGCAAAACCCAAAAAAACTAAGTTTTATGATAAGTTCCAAATAAAATCGTTCTCTTAACAATAAAACATCGCATCACAAAGGGGAATTGGGAACATCATATAAACAAGCTATCCGAAATTGTGAAAACGCGATGCGAGATCACGCACCTTGAAAATCCTTCATGCATCGCAGATTATATACGTCGCAAGTATCACCTAAGGTAAAACATCCCGATCTGGCGATATGTGATAAGGCATCTCACAAATCGCATCTCACAGAATCATAAGGTAATGAATGATTGTTAACAAATGGATTAGCGATAATGTGATCTGCGATATTGCGAAGCAAATCACAAAATCGCTTTATCGCAGATCTGCAGGGCTCATCGTTCAATAAAGCATTTCTTGTAATCCGATACCAAGTTATGGACATTAATGTCAATTTAATGGTTAGTTGGTGGTCATTTATGAGATAAGATTTAGATCCGATCAAAAGGTTATTTCACGTAGGGTGATATATCATTTCGGCATTAAGAGATTTCCCATCACCTTACCTTTTACAATTATTCTTTCCTTGCTTGTAAATTTGCAAGAGCAGCAAGAAGAGTAATATACGTAGCAATGTGTAGAACGTAATGGGAAAAAGGGAAAAGCTCTAGTTGCAGAAGACAAAGAAATGAGGCCCTTATACATAGACACGACCTGTAACAAAGATGCCGACATAACTACTTGGGAAGGCATGTACAGTTTACTCGAAGAAGAAAATCCCAAGGTTATGGAGGTTAAAAAAACAGCAGACTCACGCGGGTCGTTTGAGGTGTCAATTACTGAACTTGCATGTTCATTCTTGCACTAGATAGCGGCAAGACCGAAGATTCTTCCATACACGGACATGGTCAAGTGGGTACTAGAAAATGCTGATATAATAGACAGACAATTCAAGACTCGAGGCCAAGACCTCATTGGGTCATTCACTGCACAAGATTTAATGCTTATGTATCATCTACCTGAGCCACAGGCAACCGACAACAAGCAGTTCGTGGAGAAGTTTACCAAGGAAAATGAAGATTTGGCGGAGTGTACCAAGAAATGGTTAGCGAGGGAAGAACCATTGAAAAAGGACAAACACAGTATGTACGGTACTGGTTCCCTCTCCTCCCCATATTGCTTCGCTGCTGCTATGTTATGTAGACTATATGGAAAACACAATGTCAACAAGTTTTCATTTGAGTGGCTACCCCTATTAGATGCAGCCACTAATGCCACTATTATGGATTGGGCTAAGATATTGTCTAATAATTTATCTTCGGCTATTTGGAACTACCGGTCCAAAAGAACTACCACTCAGAGGATTTATCCTCCTTTCTATTTAGTTTCTTATGTTATGGACGCAATCTGTTATGTTTCCAAATTTACTTTAATGGGTTGGAAATGGACTACTCATAATCCCTTGCCCATTCACATGTATCATAAGGAATTGTGGGATTCCAAATTTATCCCGTATTTTTACAGAATTTGTCATGGAGTCATGTTACCTCTGCACAGAATGTTGTATAATAAGGATGCCCCAAGATTTTCCCCTGAAGCAGAAGTTGATATTCTCCCTGTCGCAAGATGGTTTGGAGAAGAGCTTTTCACCTATGTCAGAGTATTCAGAAGCATTGCTTCCCCTCATGTCCTACCCTTATATGTCCCTGATAAGTTATTGGTGCGAGAGATTGCCTACCAGACCTGCGAGGTGGGAGGTATGAGCAAAGAGCTGAAGGACAAGAAGAAGGTCATTTGGCCGTAATTTCCTGTGGCCTGTGGGGCCTTTTCACTATTTGATTTAGGTCATGCATTCAAAGAAGTAGACAATATGCTGTGTCTACGACTGTTCAAGTTTCCAGGGAGACAATTTGACCCTTATGATGTCATTAAGAATTTCACTACTGCTGTCAAGATAAAATTATTTTCCAAAGAAGATGATCTTTTTTACGATACCTTTCAACAGAAAAGCACATTTAAAGAAGTCTTGCATATGGCTCAAATTCAGTTTCCCCCAGTAGAATTCCAAGAATTCAAATTGTACAGAGAAAGGAGATTAGCAAATATCCCTTTGGATAAGTTATGTTTGGAACCAATAAGGGAGCCTAATCCCGGTATCAGTTTAAGTGGAAGCTCAGGTATAGATAAGTCCAGATCTAAATCTAGGAAAGAATCACCAGAATGCTCTAAACGGTCAGAGAGTGACCATAATAAAAGTGAAGGGTCAATAAGAGATACTGTCCAGTCTAAAGAGCGCCCAAAACTACAGGTCTTGACTACACCACAGGTACAGGTTCCCCCTCCCATCATCCAGCCACCAAAGCCAGTGAGAACTGAGCTGGATAAGGAGTGGGAAACATTCAATGAATTGATTAATACTAAGGAGTTGAACATAAAGACACTTGAGACTACAGGATAGACAGTGACATATATGATCATGGAAACAGTCAGCAATGCTCCTGAGGTAGAACATATTCCCGTTACCCCATCATTTGAAATCATGCTCAAGATAGATGAGATTCCTCCTCTAGATGTATTTTATAGCCCGCAGCATAAGGTAGTGGTAAGAAAGCAAAGAAAGAAGAGAAAACTCGATAGCGTGCTCTCACCTGAGTCAGAGCAGCTAGACGTCCTTTGGCGAGACCCTACCACTGACGCTATTGAAAATATTTCTAAGTTATCTCAGATCGCAGGAGCCTATGCTTCTGCTACAATTAATAAAGCATTCGAGGTACAACAATTACTTAAAGATAGAGAGGAACAAATTCAAGTTTTGTAGCAACAACTACAACAAGCCAGTGCTAACCGAGAAGCAGAGGAGAGGTTGGAAAAGTTACAGCAAGATTTTCAACAAATGCAGCTGAGATACTAGAACAACTTGGCTGAAAAAGAAAATCAGTTGCAAGCTATGCTAGAGATGCATAGAGATGATCCCAAGCTTACAGAGTTTGTCTCAGAAGCCCTTGCCTTAAATGACCAACTCTTGCAACAACAAGAGGCATTATGCCAAAGAATATCGCAATGGAGTTCCCATTGCGAGATGAGCAACAAAATTACCAATCAAGTTGTGGACTTGTGACATGATTATGATTTAATTGACAAGAGAATTTCTGATTATTTGGCTTGGCAGGAATTAGAAGAAGGGAAGAAAGCAGGTGCACTCAGAATCAATGAAGCCCACAAAGAAATGCTTTTCAATAAGTGGGACGCACAGATTAGGAAGGAAGAACTGGCAGCAGAAGAAGCCGCTATAGCGGCAAACAACGTCATTGACTGTGTCAATGAAAACCTTCGCAGAGCAAACCTCATATCAGAGACAGCCCCTGGATTCCTCCCAAAGGCACAACAACTACAGATGAGCTGGAGACAGAAAGCTGAGGAAAAGGCAGAGTCTATCAAGAAGTTAACCAAGTTAAACTGGGATACTTACTGACAATACTTGGTTAAACTGCACAATCAATGCATGACTCTCAAATGCCTCACGAACTCTGTCGAGAAGATAGCGCCAGCACTTGTCGATTCTGTTTTCGCAGGGCAACTAAAATCGGAGGTCGGCCAACCGACCCTCCTCAAGCCAATGCTGAATGCTTGTGACCACAGAGAACAGATACATAGATAGTTAATTTCCAGATTCAGTTTTAGTTTTAATTTTGATTTATTTTTGCCTTAGATGAGGACGGTCATTTAAACCTCCTCCTATATTTTTGTAATAAACTATTTTTAGTATTTAGGAAGTAGTATTTTAACCCCTCTCATGCATTTAGAGAGGGGTCCTGAAATTTTTCAAAAACATTTCCTCAGAACATGCACTTTTGCACCCTCAGAGGAGGTTTTGATGAATGAATGGAACGAGATTTATTGATATCTATGTTTAATATCTGCTACTGAAATGCACTTTTGTACTCTTAGTAGATGTTGAATTAGGAAGAGATAAATCTATATTGTTGAAGCTCATGAGTAGAACTTGTTATCAATGGTACTTTTATCTCTTAATGATTTCTGCTTATGTGTCAAAGTAATATTTTATGCTCAGTTATTTATATATGAAAGCTTGAATGTTTGAGTTATTATTTGGCACTTTTGTATGGTAATGACTATTCTGTTTATGCTCAATATATGAGTGACTTATTATGCGATATGCTTCTCACAATTGTTTCGGCTTACTGTTTATACAAAACAATTCATTTTTATCGAATTATTTTCTTGTAGCAATTGAATGATCTTTATTACCAATTGCTGTTCGAAATCATTTTAGATCGCATTAGTGAAAAGTTGAATCCCGGGTTAGTTTTAGACTTAAATATTTCTGTTCATTAAAATACAATTGCATTTTTAGATTAGACTTAAATTAAAAGCATTTTACTTAGAAATCTTTAGAAAACAGAAATATCAATTCTTTTCAACACACACAAATTGAGAAACTGGTCCCATTATCCCTAGTCGGACCCACCATCCCAAACAGAAAAGAAGCTGATTTCAAGGTCCAAACAAGGTGGGTATCCCCCTTGTTGTAGACCCAATTTTTGGCGCTTCAATATATTTGGCGCTAGAAGGAGGACCCCGAACTATGAATGGCTAGTAAATCCAAATCTAAATACCATTCTGAGAGTAAATCGCCCTCAACATCTCCCTCGACTTCTCCATCGCATTCCAAATCTTTAAATCCTAAGAGAGAAGTTGAGAAAACAACAACCACTGCCATTAACCCAAACATTTTAGACAAATCTACTATCAAACCTCCTGAAGTTGAATCTTTGATTCATAAACTTCAAGAATTCTCCATATCACCTCAAAAGTATGAAATATCTCAAGGTAGTGTGACTTCGCAAGGCAATCCTTCTCATCCTTTAACCAGATTGCAGAGTGAAAAGTTTGGTATTGAACCAACTGAATTACCTCTACCTAAAAGGAAAAGAGCATGGAAATCACCTCAAGGGTCTGATAGTGAGACTCTTTCATCATCAACATCCATTCCAACTTCTCCATTGCAAAGTTAACCATCCACCCCTCCACTTCAAATTGTTGTCCATCATAGTACTGGAACTTTAACATCCTCATCCCTTCCACAAGGAACTTCGTCCACGCTTTCCTCTGTTAGTAGTTCAATGATGGCCCAAATCCCATGGAATAACCCAAGGGTAGTCTTAATGCCTAATCCCTTGAGTCAGTTACCAGCCCATCCTAAAAAATGGTTTCCTAAGTTTAATCCTGAAGCAGGCATGCTAGCAGAAGAACACGTTAACAACTTTATGTTATCGATAAATTTAAATGGTGTTACTAAGGAAGATGCTGTTGTTCAACTCTTTCCTTATACATTACAAGGAGCAGCCAGATCCTGGTATTTTTCATTACCATCAGGATCCATCACTAGTTGGGACATTTTCCAAGAACAATTCTTGACTATGTTCGGCGATGACAGATCTACAACAACACTGATCAATGATCTATCAAATCTAAAGGCTGAATCAAGAGAACCTATCAAAGATTTTAACTCGCGTTTCAACAAGCTTTTGAATAAAATTCTGACCGCTTCTAAGCCTAGTGAAGAAGTTCGAAGTGAATGGTACATATTTGCTTTACCATCGAACATAGCTATTTTTGTTGACAAGGTTGCCAAGGCGATGTTAGCTGAAAACATGAAGGAAGCGATATCGGTAGAGAAACGTATCTTAGCTTTAGAAAAGAAAAATGTTGTCGATGAAAGAAAATCTAAGAAGGTTACTTTTAGAGATGATCCTAAGAAAAAGCAGCCAAAAGACCCATTTGATTTAGAAGGATTGCAGAAAGTCCTAAAAACCATGTCTAACGAAATGGTTGACATTAAGAAACAAGTAGCAGAGACTTATTCAAAAAATCCCTATAGGTCTTATAGGAAAAATCCTTCAACTGATTCAAAGCCACCCACTGCTATAACAAATGCAGAATCAGAAGAAGAGGAAGAGGAAGTTTCTAATGAGGAACCTACCGATGAAGATGAAGTTGTAGAAGTACAGGGAATGTGGGACTTCATTCTTCCAAACGAAGAGGATCAAGAGGTATTACTAGTTAGTACCAGAAGTAGAAATCAACTCGATCCTCCACAACCTAGTCCTAAACAGAAGAGCACAAGTTCAACATCTAAAGATAAAGTCACAGGTAAGATGTCATCACCAAAAGCGACTCAAACAGGCGCAGTCCAATCCGATCCCTCAACTCCATCTAAAACACTGATTGTTTCTGATGAGATGGAGTATAATATCGTTGAAGATATGAAGAATACTAGGGCTGACATTACTTTTCATGAATTGAGCAAATTGAAACATCAACAGAAGCTACTTTTGAAAGAGTTACATGCAATACCAGTTGCACCTCTTCCTGCCGCTATAATATCACAAGCTTCTCATGAGATGGGAAGACCTCCAACTAATATGGAAAATAAAGTTGATCCAAATGATATTGCCTTAATCGGAGGTAGGTCAAAATTCCATACTCCTCCATTCCTTCTTAATTACGAAATTTTCAACAAAAACTTGCATAATTGTTTGGTAGATTCAAGAGCCTCATCTAATATTTTGCCTAAAATGATATGTGCAAAGTTAAACGTCCAACCACAAAAATCTGCAGTACGCATAGTTCAGCTGGACTGATCGCAAGTTGAAGTAACCGGTGAGCTAAATCAAGTTACCATAAGGCTGTCATCTAATCCAAAGGTATGTCAAGTCATTGATATTTTAGTTGTAGACATTCCCGAATTTTATGGCTTAATTCTTAGTAGGGATTGGTCTGAAAATATTCATGGATACTTTGCGACTGACTGGTCACATATGTGGCTCCCTTACAATGGTAAACCAAATCAGATAAAGGTTAAGCGAGAAAGACACCAAAAATAGATAGTGACGGAATTGGAAGGAGAAAGTGAACTTGTAGCATACAACAACAACATAATTGGCAACTATTCTGTTGACTCTTTCTTAGGAAATTTCAATGCTCATACTTCGCCTTACTTAGAACATTATGTTTTGTCTCAAGTAGAAAACTTTTCTCAAACAGATAGTTCTAAATGTATTAATTTTATAGATAGTCCTGTAAATAAATCTTTATTTTGGAAATTATTTTTTGATGGCTCCAAGTCTAATGATGGAGCAGGAGCAGGATGTGTATTAGTTAGTCCAGAGGGAAACAAAACTAAGCTAACATGTAGACTCGAGTTCGATTGCACAAAAAACACTACAAAATATGAAGCTCTAGGCCAAGGACTGTACAAGGCAATCAGATTAGATATCAAGTATCTATAAGTCTTTGGAGACTCTGAGATTGTTATCAGACAGGTACGAAATAATATACATTGTCTATCAGGTCATTTGAAACATTATCAATCTTTAGTGCAAGATCTGACTGAACATTTTATAGCATTTAATATTTCGCCTATTCCTAGACTCCAAAATGCTAGTGCTGACCTCTTGGCTAATTTAGCCTCCAAGCTCATCCCCTCCGAAGACTATAGCCCAGACAGATTCTCAATCGAATTGATCTTTATGCCTTCTATCCCTGATAATGTTACAAATTGGAGAATTTTCAATGATGATCCTAATATTGTAAGTTTCCTGACATCGAAAGGATGTTATACTAATCAGATAATTGATGAGGACCAATATGACAAATAGTTACAACAAGAAAGCATTAATAATGCTATACCAAAATCTATAGTCAAGTTGGAAGATTTATATGATTTGAAAGACCGATTTAAGAGATCTACCAATTCAAAACTTCAGAGTTCAACTCTAAACTATGAATTAGTAAATCTAGGAACGGATATCAAGCCACATAATATCAACCTAGGTCTTGGCCTGGCCCCAAAAGAAAAATTAGCCTATGTTCGTCTCCTGAAACAGTACAAAAGTGTCTTTGGCTGGAACTACGATGAACTTAAGACTTACGAAACTTCAATTATTCAGCATACTATCCCAATGATAGCTGATGAAAAACCTGTCCAACAAAAGCTGAGGAAGATCCATCCTAATCTGGAAAGTCAGATTAAATTAGAGCTCAATAAATTATTGAAAGCCAAAATTATTTTTCCCATCCGACACTCTAGATGGGTTTCCAATATGGTTCCCGTCAGAAAGAAAAACGAAGAATTAGAATTTGTATTGACTTTCGAAATCTTAACAAAGCTTGCCAAAAGGATAATTTTCCCCTGCCTCCCATGGAACAAATATTGCAAGCCGTTGCAGGATCAGAATTAATGTCCTTTTCAGATGTTTTCTTCAGCTATAACCAGGTTCTAGTCCATCTTAACCATCAGCTAAAAACCACGTTCAGAACCAAATGGGGTACTTACACATATCAAAAGATGTCGTTTGGTATAATTAGCGCTGGCGCTACATTTCAAAGGGCCATGGACATCTCATTTAAGGGATTAGTAAACAAATCAGTGGTGATTTACTTGGATGACATAATAGTATATTCTAAAAAACGCGGTAATCACCTTAGAGACTTAAAACAGATCTTCCAACGTTGCCAAAGGTACAGGATTTCACTTAACCCAAAAAAGTCATTTTTTGCATTAAGTGAAGGAAAACTTCTTGGATTTATAGTGTCAAAATTTGGAATCCATATTGATCCTGATAGAATTAAGGAGATTTCTGAAATATCCTTACCACATAATAAGAAAGCCATGCAATCCTTCCTTGGCCAGATTAATTTTGTCAAAAGATTTGTTCCAGATTTCTCGAGGATTGTGTCACCATTACAAGCAATGATAAAGAAGAATTCACTCTTCAAATGGGGCCAAGAGGAATATGAAGCGTTCAATCTGATCAAGCAAGCGATTATTAATGCCCCATCCTTAGCGACTCCAAATTTTTCCGATCCTTTTATTTTGTATACATTTGCCTCTGATAAATCATATGCTGCGATACTCACTCAAGCCAATCAAGACAAGGCGGAAGCTCCAATTGCCTTTTTTAGTTCAAATCTGCAAGGGGCTGAATTAAATTATTTTGACATTGAGAAACAAGCTTATGCTGTTTTCAAAGTGATCAAATATTTTAGACCCTTTCTTCTTAAAACCCATACAAAGATCATAGTGTCGTTTCCAGCGGTAAGAAATCTCTTAGTACAGAAAGACGTGGGTGAAAAAAGAGAAAATTGGGTTACTGCCCTACAAGAATACGACGCCGAGATCAGACCAACAAATATTGTAAAAGGACAAGGCTTTTGCAAGATGTTGGCTGGAGCATCGCTTATTTCTGAAATATCATCTCCAAATCAAGAGGTACAAATGTATGAGGTAAGCCTAAACGATATTGAATCGAGATATGCTGATATCATATTTTATCTAAAGAACGGATATGCTCCTTCAAATTTGGATTATACAAAGAAAAGAGCTCTAAGATTGAAGGCTAAGCAATATCAACTCGTAAATGACGTACTCTTTAGGATGAATTATGATTCTGTTCTCCTTCGATGTCTTGATAAATCTGAAGCTGAAAAGATGTTACAGAAACTGCATGATGGACCAGCACATGACATTATGTGGGAGATGCTATAGCACATAAAATTTTACGCACAGGATACTATTGGCCTACATTATTTAAAGATGCGCATAGCTATGTAAGGAAATGTCAAATTTGTCAAACTGCTGCCAGGAGACAAAAGAAACCATCATTGCCTTTGCAACCAGTCAATATCGATCAACCTTTTGATCAGTGGGGATTGGATATAATAGGTGAGATCATTCCTCACTCTTCTAAACAGCATAGGTATATCCTTACAGCTATAGATTATTTTACTAAATGGGTAGAAGAAGTTCCTCTCAAGACAACTAATGCTTAACACATCATTGATTTCATAGATCAGTTCATAATCACCAGGTTTGGTTTGCCATCTGCTTTAATGTTTGATAATGCATCATAGTTTTCTGGCAATACTATGACTGAATTTGCACTTAAAAGAGGTTTTAAGCTTAAATACTCTGCCAATTATTACCCACAAGGGAATGGGTTGACCGAATCAACGAATAAAAACTTAATCAGAATCATTAAGTGAACCATCGATCAGAATCATAGAAATTGGCACAAATATTTGATGTATGCTTTGTGGGCAGACCAAATAACCCAAAAGGCTTCCATTGGCACTTCTCCCTTTAATTTAGTTTATGGGAAAGAAGTAGTTCTCCCAACTCATCTGGCAATTCCTTCTTTGGCCTTAGTTCAATTTATTGATGAAACACCAACTTCATCTCTACAACTAAGACAACTGCAGATCCTTAAGCTAGAAGAACAACGAGAATAGGCTAAAATCACACACGCTCATCATCAGGCATTAGTAAAGGCTTCCTTTGATTCAAGTATGGTATCTAAGAAAGATTTTCAAATTGGAGATCTAGTTTTGAAATGGGACAAGGCTCACGAAGAAAAAGGCAAACATTCTAAATTCCAACAAATGTGGCTTGGCCCATTCCAAATCGAAGAAATCATAGATCCATCCACTTTCATTTTGCAAGATTTGGCAGGGAAAAGAGAATCTTTACCTTTTAATGGGCAAATTCTCAAAAAATACTTCCCATAGAAGATAACCTCTTCTATTTTTGTAAATTAGTATTTATAGCTTTATTTTGATAATAAAACAGGTTGTAAATGGTTAAACTTTGGGAATTCATGAAAAAGATTAGTATTTCTTTATAGATTTTATTTTTTCGCTTGTATAAATAGAACTGATTTGGAAAATCGATCATTATTATTAAAACATACAGTCAAATGCTATAAGCCTAAAAATGTTACTAGTTTCAGCCTTACGAATTTTGATGAAAAGCAACCTTTAGTCGGAATTTGTTTTATACCAGTCAATGAAAAGCGTCAATAACAAAACAAAGATTCTCTGTAGAAAAGCTCTTTCCAAAAACTCTACAATTGTCTTCTAGAGCTATTCTTAAGGAACCAATGACTTCCTACCAACCTAGGGAATTATGAGTTTCAAGGAATAATCCAACGATACACTATAAGCTTAAAGAATAAGAGGTCTCATCACGAGCCAACTTATCATGATCATAGATATTATGATTTGCTGACATTTCCAAAACTGCATACGAAAATAGGGCAATGACTCAAGATTGTTACAATTAAAAGACAAGGGGTCTCATCACGAGCCAGCTTGTTCAACAAAGTTATAAATCAAGTGAATGGCACTGTCATAATTTGGATACCAAACCAAGACATTGTTCTTTAAGAAACAAAAAACAACAAGTGTGGATATGGATTTATCTTTGAAAATTGTGTATTTCTCCAAGTAGGATACAGGATCATTGCTGGGTAACAGGTAACCCTGTCGAGGCTATGAACGCCTGTTGGCAACAGAGGCTCTACCTACAACAAATGAGCATACTTAAAACTGATCTACAGAGAAGCTTTTGTTTTTATCTTTATAAACTAAGTAGTGGCTGATGTAAATACGATGACTAGCTTTAGGAAGTAAATAATTAGAGTTAACACAGAAGAAACAAACTACCATTAACGGTTGAAAGCATGATGCACTTTATATTTTGATAATAAAGTTTGTTTTTCTAGAAAACATTTCTGTTTTGGAAGTTCAGAAAATTCAAAAGATAATCAGAGATAACTGGTTCTTCTTAGTGAATCGCCAATTGTTGTGGCCAACAACAACCCTCCTTTTTATTTAGTTCTAGTTATAAAGCTAAATAAATGGGGACCCTTCTAAAAAATAAAAACTAGCACTTATGTTTCCCTTTGAATAAAACATGCTATCATAAACTTAGGAAAACACTTGCAAAACCCAAAAAAACTAAGTTTTATGATAAGTTCTGAATAAAATCGTTCTCTTAACAATAAAGCATCGCATCGCAAAGGGTAATGGGGAACATCATATAAACAAGCTATCTGAAATTGCGAAAATGCGATGCGAGATCACGCACCTTGAAAATCCATCGCGCATCGCAAATTTTATACGCTGCAAGTATCACCTAAGGTAAAACATCCTGATCCGGCGATATGCGATAAGGCATCTCGCAAATCGCATCTCGCAGAATCATAAGGTAATGAATGATTGTTAACAAACGGATTAGTGATATTGTGATCTGCAATATTGCGAAGCAAATCGCAAAATTGCTTTATCGCAGATCTGTAGGGCTTATCGTTCAATAAAGCATTTCTCATAATCGATACCAAGTTATGGACATTAATGTCAATTTAATAGTTAGTTGGTGGTCATTTATGAGATAAGATTTAGATATGATCAAAAGGTTATTTCATGTAGGGTGATATATCATTTCGGCATTAAGAGCTTTCCCGTCACCTTACCTTTTACCATTATTCCTTCCTTGCTTGTAAATTTGCAAGAGCGGCAAGAAGAGTAATATACGTAGCAGTGTGCAAAATGTAATGGAAAAAAGGGAAAAGCTCCGGTTCCAGAAGACAAAGAAATGATGCCCTTATACACAGACACCACCTGTAACAAAGATGCCAGCATAACTACCTGGGAAGGCATATATAGTTTACTCGAAGAAGAAAATCCTAGGGTTATGGAGGTTAAAGTAATAGCAGACTCACGCGGGTCGTCTGAGGCGTCAATTATTGAACTTGCATGTTCATTCTTGCACCGGATAGCGGTAAGACCAAAGATTCTTCCATACACAGACATGGTCAAGTGGGTACTAAATAGTGCTGATATAACAGATAGACAATTCAAGACTTGAGGCCAAGACCTCATTGGGTCATTCACTGCACAAGATTTAAGGGTTCTGTATCATCTACTAGAGCCACAGGCAACCTACAACAAGCAGTTCGTGGAGAAGTTTACCAAGGAAAATGAAGATTTGACAGAGTGTACCAAGAACTGGTTGGCGAGGGAAGAACCATTGAAAAAGGACAAACACGACATGTACAGTACTGGTTCCCTCTCCTCCCCATATTGCTTCGCTGCTGCTAAGCTATGTAGACTATATGGAAAACCCAATGTCAACAAGTTTCCATTTGAGTGGCTACCCATATTAGATGCAGCCACTAATGCCACTGTTATGGATTGGGCTCAGATATTGTCTAATAATTTAGCTTCCGCTATTTGGAACTACCAGTCCAAAAGAACTACCACTCAGAGGATTTATCCTCCTTTCTATTTAGCTTCTTATGTTATGGACACAATTTTTTATGTTTCCAAATTTCCTTTAATGGGTTGGAAATGGACTACTCATCCCTTGCCCATTCACATGTATTATAAGGAATTGTGGGATTCCAAATTTATCTCGTATTTTTATAGAATTTGTCATGGAGTCATGTTACCTCTACACAAAATGTTGTATAATAAGGATGCCCCAATATTTTCCCCGAAGTGGAAGTTGATATTCTCCCTATCACAAGATGGTTTGGAGAAGAGATTTTCACCTATGTCAGAGTATTCAGAAGCATTTCTTCCCCTCATGTCCTACCCTTATATGTCCCTGATAAGTTATTGGCATGAGAGATTGCCTACCAGACCTGCGGGGTGGGAGGTATGAGCAAAGAGATGAAGGACAAGAAGAAGGCCATTTGGCCGCAATTTCCTATGGCCTGTGGGGCCTTTTCACTATTTGATTTAAGTCATGCATTCAAAGAAGTAGACAATATGCTGTGTCTATGACTGTTCAAGTTTCCAGGGAGACAACTTGACCCCTATGATGTCATTAAGAATTTCACTACCGCTGTCAAGATAAAAGTATTTTCCAAAGAAGATGATCTTTTTGACGATACCTTTCAATAGAAAAGCACATTTAAAGAAGTCTTGCATATGGCTCAAATTCAGTTTCCCCCAACAGAATTCCGAGAATTCAAATTGTATAGAGAAAGGAGATTAGCAAATATCCCTTTGGATAAGTTACGCTTGGAACCAATAAGGGAGCCTACTCCCAGTATCAGTTTAAGTGGAAGCTTAGGTACAGATAAGTCCAGATCTAAATCTAGGAAAGAATCACCAGAATGCTCTAAACGGTCAGAGAGTGACCATAATAAAAGTGAAGGGTCAATAAGAGATACTGCCCAGTCTAAAGAGCGCCCAGAACTACAGGTCTTGACTACACCACAGGTACAGGTTCCCCATCCCATCATGCAGCCGCCAAAGCTAGTGAGAACTGAGTTGGATAAGGAGTGGGAAACATTCAATGAATTGATTAATACTGAGGAGTTGAACACAAAGACACTTGAGACTACAACACAGACAGTGACAAATATGATCATGGAAACAGTCAGCAATGCTCCAGAGGTGGAACATATTCTCATTACCCCATCATCTGAAATCATGCTCAAGATAGAGGAGATTCCTCCGCTAGATGTATTCTATAGCCCGCAGCATAAGGCAGTGGTAAGAAAGCAAAGAAAGAAGAGAAAACTCGACAACGTGCTCTCACCTGAGGCAGAGCAGCTAGACGTCCTTTGGCGAGACCCTACCACTGACCCTACTAAAAATCTATCTAAGTTATCTCAGATCGCAGGAGTCTATGCTTCTGCTACAATTGATAAAGCATCCGAGGTACAACAATTACTTAAAGATAGAGAGGAAAAAATTCAAGTTTTGCAGCAACAACTACAACAAACCAGTGCTAACCGAGAAGTAGAGGAGAGGTTGGAAAAGTTACAACAATATTTTCAATAGATGCAGCTGGGATACCAGAACAACTTGGCTGAAAAAGAAAATCAGTTGCAAGCTATGCTAGAGATGCATAGAGATGATCCCAAGCTTACAGAGTTTGTCTCAGAAGCCCTTGCCTTAAATGACTAACTCTTGCAACAAGAAGAGGCATTATGCCAAAGAATATCGCAATGGAGTTCCCATTGCGAGATGAGTGAAAAAATTACCAATCATGTTGTGGACTTGCGACATGATTATGATTTAATTGACAAGAGAATTTCTGATTATTTGGCTTGGTAGGAATCGGAAGAAGGGAAGAAAGCAGGTGCACTTAGAATCAATGAAGCCCACAAAGAAATGCTTTTCAATAAGTGGGGCGCACAGATTAGGAAGGTGGAACTGGAAGCAGAAGAAACCACTACAGCGGCAAACAACGTCATTGAATGTGTCAATGAAAACCTTCACAGAGCAAACCTCATATCAGAGACCGCTCCCGGATTTCTCCCAAAGGCACAACAACTGCAGATGAGCTGGAGACAAAAAGCTGAGGAAAAGGCAGAGTCTATCAAGAAGTTAACCAAGTTAAACTGGGATACTTACTGGTAGTACTTGGTTAAACTTCACAGTCAATGCATGACTCTCAAATGCCTCACGAACTCTGCCGAAAAGATAGAGCCAACACTTGCCGATTCTGTTTTCGTAGGGCAACTAAAATCGGAGGTCGGCTAGCCGACCCTCCTCAAGCCGATGTTGAATGCTTGCAACCACAGATAACAGATACATAGATAGTTAATTTCCAGATTCATTTTTAGTTTTACTTTTGATTTATTTTTGCCTTAGATGAGGACGGTCATTTAAAAATCCTCCTATATTTTTGTAATAAACTATTTTTAGTATTTAGGAAGTAGTATTTTAACCCCTCTCATGTATTTAGAGAGGGGTCCTGAAATTTGTCAAAAACTTTTCCTCAGAAAATGCACTTTTCCACCCTCAGAGGAGGTTTTGATGAATGAATGGAACGGTATTTATTGATATCTGTGTTTAATATCTGCTACTGAAATGCACTTTTGTACTCTTAGTAGATGTTGAATTAGGAAGAGATAAATCTATATTGCTGAAGCTCATGAGTAGAACTTGTTATCAATGGTACTTTTATCTCTTAATGATTTCTGCTTATATGTCAAAGTAATATTTTATGCTCAGTTATTTATATATGAAAGCTTGAATGTTTGAGTTATTAATTGGCACTTTTGTACGGTAATGACTATTCTGTTTATGCTTAATATATGAGTGACTTATTATGAAATATGCTTCTCACAATTGTTTAAGCTAACTGTTTATACGAAACAATTCATTTTTATCGAATTCTTTTCTTGTAACAATTGAATGATCTTTATTACCAATTGCTGTTCGAAATCATTTTAGATTGAATAAGTGAAAAGTTGAATCCCGGGTTAGTTTTAGACTTAAATATTTCTGTTCATTAGAATAAAATTTCATTTTTAGATTAGACTTAGATTAAAAGCATTTTACTTAGAAATCTTTAGAAAATAGAAATATCAATTCTTTTCAACACACACAAATTGGGAAACTGGTCCCATTATCCCCAGTCGGACCCACCATCCCAAACGGAAAAGGAGCTGCTTTCAAGGTCCGGACCGGTTGGGTATCCCCCTTGTTGTAGACCTGATTTTCGGGGCTTCAACAAACTCTCATCATGTTTTTACTTGTAAATGAATGAACAGTGTATCTATGACCTAATAGACGATAATATAACAAATGATATAAGAGAACAATGCTTCATATCAATTCTCAGATAAGTATGAGACCCCTATGCTTAACTTTGTTGTTTACACATGTAGATTACATATTTGTGATATGTTTGACGAAATGCCTGTAATGTTTAATAGGGGTCTATTCAAGGGCTTGTTCAAGTATTTTCATTTGCATCATTATTTCCTTGGTATCTTTTTGTTCTGGAGGTGTCATTCAATTCCGGGCAGTGACCTATGTTCTGGGCCTAAAAACATGGCTCAAATTCCAAGGATACTGACACAACACTGAGAAAAATAGTCCCTAGACGTTGGCAGGCCTTGTCATGAGAGCGTCCAGAGCCTCCTGGACGTTGTCATGCCCATAGCGTGGGAGCGTCTAGAGGTTAAGTGGTCTAAAACCTTAGTGGGTCCCAGGGGCTAGTTACCAAAAATGTTGGGATGGTTCTTAGGAGTCTTATCGCTGATGTGGAAGGCCTGTATGTTGTGTTCTAGTCGATTCCACTTCCTTAAGGTCACATATGAGGTTGAATCCAATCATGGTAGCCTCTCGTCACATGTTTACCTCAGTTGGCTGGTTACTTGGGTAGATGGGGGAGGAGGGTGTTAAAATTTCAGCTATAGAGGTCTCTCATGGAGCACATAATAGGCTTTGGAAACGGTTTTTCCCAATGTTTACAAGCCCTTCAAATTTTGAGACCTCTCTACCCTCATAGTCCTTTAGCCTCCATATAGTGTTGCAAAATTTTCGAACTTTTACATAGGGTTGGAAAAATTTGGTGTTCTCGTCCCCATATTCCAACTAGGTAGCCCTGCTTGTAAGTCTCTATTCAACCTCCTTTTCTTCTAGTAGTTATTTTCTCCTTTTCTCTAATCCAATTAACTCCACCCTAGCTTCATCTGCTTTAAACCCTTCCCCTTCCCGATTGGAAAAAAATTGTAACTAGTTCTCTATACCATCCAGCTTCTGAATATTTTCCAATTTCTTTTTTTGGCCCATTCCTTCAATTTTTGTTTGATGAGCTTTAGGTTGGCCTCAAATTGATCAACAATAGAGGGAACTTCTCGGCCGCTGAAGACCTTCCAATGGGATCTAACAATGTTTATGAATTCTTCTTTTAAACAATTAGAGTTCATTTTAAATGGGCTAGCTGGCTTTAGAGAAGTTCCCTTTATCTCTAGAAATATTGGGGAGTGATCCAAGACAACCTCTAACCCAACCCACTATTTAATGAAATTGAAGTTATCTATTAGGGCTTCGGAAATAAGAAATCTATCAATTCGCTTCACAATTTTGTCTTCCCTTGTACAATGATTTCTCCATGTGGGGACAATTTTAATAAGGTCCACATTCACAAGCATACTCCTGTCAATTTTGTTCTAGAAGAATTCAATGAGCATATCAAGCCCTGTTCGAGGACCCTAGGATTCAACTTCACCCAGAGAGAAGTTGAGATCCCCTCCTAAAATGATATTATTTGATCTTATAAGGGAAGAGACAAAAAATATCATTAGAGAAATTTTGAGGTCTAAAATGGGTCTCCTAAGGAATATTATAAAATAATAGTGGAAATAATAAAATAAGAATATATTACATCATCCAATTTTAGAGGGAAAAAAAAAAAACTACTTTTTCAACTTATCTCCCTATGGTTTTACTCAAATTTTGAGCGAGATCATTCATTGGATGTGGAATTTAATTTCTCATCCAAGGAGTACCCATGTTGGATACATTCGATGGACCCAACTACACGAAAAATGAGAAATACATGGAAAAATGTGATTGCAATCATGTTTTTCATATATTTCTCATTTTTCATGTAGCAGGGTCCATCAAAAGTATGCAACATGGGTACTCCTTGGATGAAGAATCAAATTCTGTATGTAATGAGTGATCCTGCTCAAAATTTGAGGTAAACCGTAGGAAGATAAGTTGAAAATACGAGTTGAAAAAGTAGTTTTTTATATTTTATTTATTTTTTAATATTTTTACTTTTTTACTCCAAAAAAATGTTGAATCATCCCCCATGGTTGATGTCATCATCTTGAATCCTATTGGTTCTTATAAAGTTCTTTTTGGTTGTACATTTTTGTTTTGAGGCCCATTTTTGACCTCAAAATTTCTTTAATGATCCCAAAAATCCTTTCAGTTTGTAGGAGGACCATAATTGTTCAACACATAAATAGAAGTACCAAGTTCCACCAAGAAAAATTCCATCCCAATACTATGATCCACACTCTAAAAATTATTTTCTTAGATGACCCTCCCATTCTAGCCTACAACGAAACCTCCATACCTTCCTCTCGCATCTACTCCTACGAAGGTCCATCCACCTAGAAGAGATTCAAGGAATCTAACAACAGAGTCTTTGTCTCTTAGAGTTTCTTGGAGGAAGATAAAGTCAAGGTAATTGGTATCAACTAGCCTCATTAGAACACATATTTGTGAGAGGCATGCTAACCATCTACAATTTAGAGATAGAACTTTCATTTGGAAACCCTTCTTGGGACTTTCAATGCTCTAAGATCCCCTTAATAGTTTGTTGTTTACCAGCCGCTAGCTCCTCTCGAGCTTGCTATTTTTCTTTCATCTCTAGACACTAATAACTCCCTCAAAAACTTGCTTGCTAAATGTTATGGAGAGGGCTCTTATGGGGGGTCAGAAAATGGCAGAACCTAAAAAAGAAGTAAGCCCTCAGTAAGTCCAAGAATTGCGGGGAGTTTAGTTAGGGTCTGAAATGGCTGGAATTTTTTTCTTGTCACATAGTTGTTTGGAAGGACATAGGTCGGGATAGAGAGAGATTGTCCATGAAATGTTAGGACAATGTTGCAGAAGCCTCAATTTGGACTCTAGACCTAGGATCGATACGCATTGCATGTCGAATCCCGGAATGGACGCATCAGGACGCAACACTTCCAACCCCCCAGTTGGAGCCTCTTGTGTGTCCGAGGCTAGAGTGAAGATATGTTTGGTTTCAGGTTCTATATACTCTTCCATTCTAGCTACCTCCACCTTTGACTTGAAATCACATGTGGTTACCCTGATCTGGACTTCATTGCCATTCTTTGGTCTGAAGTCCACTAGTTCTACTTCATCCATAAAAGAAACTCAGGGTAATGGACCGTCGAATCAACCTGAGGATTGACACTACCTGTAACTTTGTTGGTTGTGGATTCAGAAAACCTGATACCCAGAAGAAAAAGAAAAAAGAAAAAAAACTATTTACAATACCAAAAGTGGGAGAGGCCCTTCAACCAAACACTACCTTGAACTAATGACTTTCCAAACCTCGCTTTAGTAAATTGTGTTGATATATATCATTGGTTGCAACTTCCGATTATTTTGCTTGCGGTCTCTTGGAGGTCGCAGATCATCCACAACCCTAAGTTATTACAACATTCTTCATCTTTTTAATACATAAATTTATTATATTTCGACAATAATAAAAATTGTCACTTTCATTGCACAATCAAATTCATTAATGATATAAACATCAATGCTTCGAAAATAATGTCCCTTAACTTTGGTTAAAAGATTATAGATTAGGTTAACTAGAATTAAAAATCAAATATTTGTTTTTGCAATGCATACATTCATTATATTTCAACAATAATAAAAATGGTGAGTTTCATTCCAGAATCAAATTCATTAATGATATAAACATCAATGCTTGGAAAATAATGTCCCTTAACTTTTGTTAAAATTTTACAAATTGGGTTAACTAGAATTGAAAATCAAATACTTTTTTGCACAAATAACATAAAAGTAATAATAATAATAATTTATAATAAAAATAGCTATATTCATTACATTCTAGCCAACAAATTTTAACATGATAAAATGTTATACAAATATTATGACTATAGAAAAGTATAAATTACAAAGACATATCCAAGAATCATATTTTCATCCGAACATTCTCTTAAATAATTATATAAATGAATAGATATACCCACTTAATGTAATGTAACGAATAAGACAAAAAAAATAAAATGAAGCTCAAATACACTTGTGAGATAATCACATTTTTAGAATAGTTTGGGAGTATGTTCTCATTGTTTATAAAAATTTTACTATCACCTTTAAATGTTCACAATTTTTTTCATAAATAATGATTTTAGTGACACCACATTTTAGGATAGTTTGAGAATATGTACATATTTCTTGCAAATTTTCAATTGTCTTGGTTAAGTGTTTACAATTTTTCAATAATAGTGCTAATAACCTATCACATCTTCCTTGCTCCCTACAAGGAAGGACACTTGAATACTTGAATGACAAATACTCATTAATACTCCTCTCTTAACGTGAAAAGAAGGCAAACCCCATCGATATATCCATCCACTTAAGAAAATGTGTCTTACATATAAATCCTACCTAAATATTTACTTTAGAAATTATTTTTTACCCTATCGCTATTGACTCATAAAAACTTGTCTAATGTGTATAACTTAATTGATGGAATTTTAATTTTAATGCAAATTGTGTAATTAAATATATTTACAAAAGTTAGTATAATCCATATATCTAGTTAAAAAGTTATATAATTTTTTTTTCTCAATTAGTCTACTCCTATTATTTATACAAAAAAGTTACAGCGAGGCAGGCCTCGAGATTTCTTGCCATGAGGTTGGCATATAGCAAAACTTGACATCCTGACTGTGGAACCGTCAAAATGATTTACAACAGTGAGCATAATATCCAGGGACATTGAACATACCAGATAGACACAAAATCTGACCCAAATAGCGTTATCGAACTGAGTGAAGCACTGTTGTTTCGAGGATCGATTTTTACATAGATATAGGCAAAAAGACCCTGACCTGAGACATGAACAAAAGCCTGAGACAGGCATGAGCTTTAACTTCGGAGACAAAACCTTGGAACCAGAGGCGCTGACTGTCAATCTTCATCTGAAGTGGTTGGCTGTTCCTCTATGACCCTGCACCCAAAATGACTGGAGTCCATGGAGTCAGAGGAGCGGATTGCAGAGCTGGAAGGCTCGCCTCTTGTGCTTGGGTCGACATTGGCCTCAAGGTGCGTGGTGGGCAAGCTTCCAGAACCTTGGTGTAGGATGGCAATTTGACTTGCCACCTTCTGCTCCTCCGTAGGCCCCTGATGAACAACACCCGAACCCGAGTTGTGCTCACATCTTTCGATGGTAACAGAAACGATGAAAGAGGCATTCGCTAGCGAATAGGGAATACGATAGCGGGCAGTGGGATGCACATGGTGCTGACAGGCTTCTCCTCTATCCCGTCCTCGACCACGACCTCTGCCGCTTCTTGTTGTTGGGTAGGCCGACGCTTCTTCAGGGGGATCCAGAGAGGACGAGATATGCTGGGTGGAGGCTCGACCACGAGAACCTCCGCGCCGGCTAATCATTCTCATCCTTTCTTTCGGCATGCTTACGGGATGGAGGCAATTAAAGGGAGGAGGGCAAGCAGAGGATCTACCGAGGGACGAAATCAACGAGAGAGCAGGGAACTGAGCTTGTGAGAAGCAGAAGGCTTTAGGAGGAGGAGCTGAATGGAGGCCGAAGCAGTTTAAAGTGTGAAAACCTCTGCAGAGCAGGACCAAACGGGAGGAATTCTCGTCATTCACCAGAGCCACAAGGGAGCCTACAGGCAGTCGCTCGCTAGGAGAGAAGCCCAAGACCGCGACCTGGACTGAGCCGAGAGCATACCAGAGAACCATAACAATGAAAATGAGACGGAGCGCCATCATTCCTATGACCAAATAGAGGGTGGGCAGAGTAAATGCTGCCTTAAATGCGAATGTGCGAAGCCTGTCGTCCTTGCCAAGGGTCATGTGCTTCACGCAGGTGGGCTGCCACCTGCCCATCTCGCGCACCTCCAACAAACCTTTGTGACTAACAAACACTCGCATCTGGGAAAAAAGTTATATAATTAACTAAAAAAGAAATTCTATTTTTTTTATAATAACAACATATTTTAAAAATAAATAAATTCTACGTTATAAACACATCTCACTTAAGTGTCATATCTTACTTAATATCCAGCTACTTATACACTATCCACTTAAAAAAACATCCACGGTATAACTACTAAAACATACATTACTTTCACTATTATTATTATTATTATATGATATATATTTAAATATACTTTTAATAAAATTTATCTTTTGTTTAACCTAATTCATATCTATATCTATATATCTATATATATATATATATATATATATATATATATATATATATATATTATTTCCAGAGTAATAAAAATGTTTATTTGCATTGTATAATTAGATTTCATCAATAATATCATTATAGATTTATCTTAACCACAGATCTAGTAAGTTGAGAGAAAAACTACATCTCTTGATCTTGATGTACAATTTTTTGATAAAAACACTTTTTTTTATAGTGCAAAACCTGAAAATGTTTACACCTCAAGACATATATGTATGTATGTATATTACATGTAATTTTCATTGATTAAATTGCATATTGGAATGCATAAATGAATTAAATGCCTTCAAAACCCTCTGGGATACTTGAATTATGTAGACTATACAACTTAAGCTTATAATTCAAACCTTTTTTTACTAATTTCAATATACTTTAAAAACCAAAATATAATAGTTAAACTACTTGAAATTAATTTTTTCAACTGTTAATATAATTACGCAATAAGTGTGGTTTAAATTGAAATTGAGCTTAAAAACTTTTAATTAAAAAAAAAATATTTAATTTCAAGAAAATATCCATCGTCTAATACATTATCCAATAAATAATATGAAAATTATTTAGTCAATTTTTCCATTACAATTTAAAAAATAAATTTAATTTAAAAATCATTTATTTCTACCTCTCAAATAATTTGTTAGGAATCCATGCCGTCCCGTAATACAAACCTATGCAGACTGTCTGTGCAAATCTGCCGACCATTGTTGAATATATCAGTTTAGAAGCATATGGTAGAGAGATATTACATGTGCTATTTGTCTCACTAATTTTGGTGCCATTGATTGAATTCACCAAGTGGATTTTCATATGTGGGCACGATTATATGGATTTTCAAATTGTGTTTCTGCATAAGCAAAATATATAAATTTGGCATTTTATAATGATATGTATATAGATTCAGTGCGTTCAATTGATTTTGTTCCATAATAATTAAATATTAAAATTTAATTAGTAATTTTCAAAATATCATAAAAATAGGTATTTAATATGTGCAATTTTTAATAAAAAAGATAAGTGAAGGTTTGCATCAATCTGAAAAGGTGGGTAGACAACCTAATTGATTTGAGGAGATTGATTACCTCTGATGTCTAATCAATATAATGAAAAGTTTAAGTGATGTGAAGATTTAGGATTAAGATACCTGGAAAAGTTGAAAATATCTGTAATTTTTTTTACTTCAAAAAAGATATGAATATAAGGCTTGCGTAGCTGCAACTCTATCTATCTCTATCTCACCTTATTGTTTTTTATATATAACTACACTGACTTTATCAGAATTTGGAATGCTGATAAACTTCTCTGCCATTTTCTTTCTGATCCCCTTTGCATAATGTTGTCTGTCGCCCCCTTCCCCGTAATTTCTGAGTACAGAGACTCTGAAGATCACTATATGATTGTCTCTGCTTATTCCACTTTAACAAACTCGACACCAATGGACAACCAATATCGTAAAGCACATTTATGAACTGAAAGGGTTAGGAGTAGTAAAATGAATGGTATGTTCAATACTCTAAAGTCTTCATTCCCTGAGGGTCTCAATTCAAGACACTGAAGTACAATTGTAGACTTTAGATGGATCTACTACATAAATTATTCTCACGGGTTTATTACAATTGCAGACTTTAGATGGATCTACTATATATTATTTTCACGGGTTTTAGTCTGGGGATCAAATTAGAATTGGCATTGATAAGTTCTCAACAAAAACAAAATAGATAAATATCTTAGGATAATCTAAATGCCTAACTCCTATCCCGTTTATCCCATTAATAAACTTGATAAACTCTCTAAAAACCTTATTTTATTATTTTCCAAAACAAAAACAAATACCATAAACAGATCCCAAATACCATCATAAACACCATAAATAAATTCCCTCCACACTTACACATGCTATGAATCATAACACTACACTAAATTGATATATCAACCCATGCACTCACATACTATGAATCATCACACCACAATGAATTAATATGGCAACCCATACCCGCAGCATTTTCCTAACCCATACCTGTAGCATTTTCCTACTCCATTGAGCCTGCTCTGACATTTGCTACCAAATTTTCCTAACCCATACCCGTAGCATTTTCCTACTCCATTGAGCCTGCTCTGACATTTGCTACCAATTATGGATAAGCTAAAGACAAAGAGACATCGCACTCATTTATAGGTTGAGGACAGACGGCGAAGGACTCCAGAGTAACCTCCCCTTAAAAGAACGCCTCCGGCGTAAATATCAAAATTGGAAACCGAGAAATTATAATTGTGCCATGTCGTTTATTACCTTAACATATTTTCTGAATGGGTATCAAATTTCTATTACCGTAACATATTTTCTGAATGCGTATCAAATTTCTAAATAGATGATCCAATGTAGTGTCCATTAAACTGCTTTACCAGCAATCTGGTTTGAGTCTGTGAAGTAGTTATTTTCTATATAATGCTACAGTTGCATGTTGTATTTTGTTCAAATCTTCAGATATTTTTTCACCTCGGTGGGAAAGCACAATGAGGTACACTGATAATTGCTCAATATAAAAATTAACGATTCTCATTTGGAGTGGATTTGCAGTAGCTCTGTGCTTATTAGACTAATAGGCATCTATGCTCTTACAGGGGCTCGAAGTTCCGCACCTGCTAGTTGCTTACCACAAAGTATTATAAAACTGCATTGGATTTTCAGGAAAAACCAATGTCAGAAGTTTGAAGTATGCATCACATCCTTGGAATGGTTATAGTTTATCGATATGCATCCCAGCCACAAACTATCATAAAACTGCAACGAATGTCAGAAGTAGTTTGAAGTATGCATCCCATCTTGGGAATGGATATATTTTGCAGAGAAATTGAACAAGTGAAAGAAAAACAAACAAATTATCGCTCTTAGAGCAGATATCCACTGGTTGGGATATCCACAGAGATTATCCGCTGCCAGCCTTTTGTAAGGTATGTTCTTCAGGACCAGCTGTGGTGGTATTAAGTTCATCTATGGTACAGCTCAAATCATTGGCTGTGACTTTCTGGTTATTGTTTTTTGACTGAAAAAAAATCAAAGCAATCACACTTCAGGAAGTAGTTCTATATATAACAGAAAATCCAATTAGGAATTTCTGGAAAAGAATACTATCAGTGTACATAGCTCCTAGAATGTATCAAATATCGTGGCTGGTAAAAGGACAGTAAAGTATTTCCATGGTTAAGTTCAGAACTGTTACTTACCTTAGCATGAAGGGCATACACAATGTTGGATCCAACAGCGTTTATGGTGCAATTTACAATCTCCAATTGATTGGCATCCATGATAGAAAATAATTTGGGCAGAAAACCAGTCTTCTCAGGGGCCCATATTGTGATGAAAGCTTGGCCACCCAAAAGTTTGGATCCAAGAATCTTTAGACCTGGATGTGATGATGTTACTGGAACTGAAGGAGGGATGTGAAGACCATGAGAATTTTCAGACACTGTGAATGATAATAGCCTTCTGCTGTGATGTGCTTCCAATTCTGATTGTTGGGCTTGCAAATCTTTCAAGGTAGTTTGGAGGGTTTTGATATAATCAATGGCCTTACCAACAATTCTTCCTTTGTCCACCTGAGAAAGAAATACTTCAGCAATTCAGTGTCTAGAACATCAGCTTTGATAAGAATCTAACAACTCTGCATTCTGAATCTAACATGTCTGTACAGTCATGAAAATCTATTTTAAACTCATTTGCTTAGCTCATGGCCTATATTAGTGCCTTGAACGGTTATTCCAGACAACAATTCATCAAGGACTACCTTTGAATTGAGACCCTCAGGTAAGAGAGACTTCAGAGTATTGACCATACAATTCATTTTACTCCTCCTAGCCCTTTCATTCCATACATGTATTTTATCATCATGGCAACTCTTCTTTGTTGAGGATGGACCTTGAACATCCTCTTGCAATGATGGACTTTTTGCACCAGCCCAACTTCTCTTCCCACCACTGGTCATAGATTGCACCATTGATTTCTCTTTTTCTACTGGTCTACAGTTTGTTGAAGTGGAGTAAGCAGAAATAATGGTATAGAGATCTTCGGAGTCTCTGTACTCAGACATCATGGGGAAGGGGTGACAGACAACATTCTGCCAATGTAATCCCAAAGAAAATGGCAGAGAAGTTTATCAGCATTCCAAATTTTGATAAGGTCCTGATTGAAAGGTCTCTGGCTGTTACATGCAAGTATAGCCATATATAAGAAACAATAAGGCCAGATGGAAGGGCTAGCAGGTACGCAGGCTTTCTATTCATATCATTATATGGTGTTTATTTGAACACTTACTGCATCATGGAAATGAAAGACATTTACAGATTTTTTAAACAGAGGTAATCTCTTGAAATCAATTATGTTGTCTGCCTAATTTTTCAGATTGAGTACAAACCTTCACTTATCTTCTTTATTGAAAACGGCACATATTTAGTTTTTCTGGGATGGTGATGGAAAACAACCACTTCTTATCCATATGATAGTAATAATTTTCCAGCTGCTTTTCATAAATTTCTAGATAATAGTTTGGTTGGATTGTGTTTTAGTATTTATAGGCTTTATTGGATTTTCATAGTATTTTTATAATGCTTTAAATTTTTTTATAATTAAAATTATTGAATTTATGTGGATTGCAAATTTTAATATTTAATTAGTTGTTAGTGGTTTATAAAGAATAATTTTTCATTTTTACTCAATGTGTTTGGATTTTGGATTTTATTCTATTATTTATATCCCAGAAGATTTTGGACCGTCAATTTTTTACATTTGAAAAAAAGAACTATCAAACTAAAACAATTGTTTTAGGGATACTCCCCCAATTTAACTGTTATATAAGAAATATAGCATCAATATCTATATAAAAAATGACAAATTTATATATTTTGTTTTGATTATACAAAAACGGATATGTAAATTTTGTTCTTACAGTTGGTACTCCCCCTCCATGAATATTTAGAATCATAATCTTTTGCAAATGAAGATATTTGTCAGATCTCTTTTGATAAAAGCGAACAACGTTCTTTTAAAGCTGTGGGTTAAACGATTGCAATGATAGAATGGTTTGACAATAAGGTGTGATCCAAAGATGCAATGATTATGATGCCCAATATTTTCAAAGTATTATGACTTCATTCTCTTGTCACCATCCATTTCAATAGCTTCACTTTTAAGCCTTTGGTGACTCCATATGGGCAGTTCAATTGCTTACTTGTCCTTTGAATATTGGCAGCTCAATTGCTTACTTGTCCTTTGAAAACTTCTGGTAACAGAAATTCAAACATGGTTAGATGCCTGCACTGATTCAAAAGTTATTTAAAGGTATTGATTTTTTTTTGTCAGATTCGCTAGCCCCTGCTACGATTAAATAATAATGGAATTACACACTGAGAACCATTCTAGATATTGTACTAACCAACCTATTTAAATTCTTAATAAATCTTGTGGGACAGCATTCGGCAATGGTCATTTTTATTAGTCTGGAAATATGTATATATATTGAAAATATAAAAAATATTTAGTAATGAGTTAAAAGTTAAATTTTAGAATATATTAGTAAAATTATATTTTTTTTTGTAGGCTAATGTATGATTCTTTAATATATAAATCGCGAAAACTATGTACAATGAGAAACAGTGACCCCTGCCCCGAAGGGAAACCAGGGAGAAAACACCAAAAAACATCCATGTCCACACCTGCCCCGAAGGGTAACCCAGCAAAAACACCGAAATTCAGCCATGTCCACACCTGCCCCGAAGGGAAACCAGGCAAACTTCAAAGGTAAGTTTGTAAACTACGTGTCTAAGAAAGAAGTAAAATACTACAGTTCAGCCATAGCAAAACGATATTAAAAATATTAATATTGTTGATATAATTGAAGGTTTCATAAATACAACTAAAAAATGCTATTGCAACAAAAAAAATTATTGCAATACAAAGAATGTTTTATTAATGCACACATTTCCCATGTTAACTATGTATAAAAAAGTTATGGATCAACTTTAACTTGAGAAAAAAAAAAGGAATTACACATCTTATTGTAAAATTGATCATTTTGCTAAATAAAATTTGCTTATATATTAATTTCCCCATCTACTTAGAATATGAACATATTAGAATTGGAATAATCTCAAATCCCTACCAAGTTGGTGGACATGGAGCCATGGGCACAATTTTTTTTTTTCTTCTTTTTAAAGGTCAATGCAACACTACAACCATTGATAAGCACTTAGACGAAGCATATGCTGAGCATATTTCCTTGAGAAGCATATTCCTTTGAGAAGCAATCTAGGCGGTCAATTAAAAAATAAATAAAAAGTCAACCGATCCTCATCCACCTTAAGTTGAAATAGGAAGAAATAGGAAGCCTTCAACAATTATGATTATATAGTAAGTTTTTTTTTTTTTTTTTAGGTTAGGTGGATGGTGTATAAGTAGGATTTAGAGAAGATATGTAGTTTTTTTTTCAAATAAATAATCATATAGATAGAGTTTGTCTTTATTTAAAAAAATGAAAATATGTTTGTGTTGTGAAAATGAAAATGATATGGTTTTTAATTATTATTATTATTATTCAATTTTAAGGTCATGGCCAAGCCACACACCAAATTGGTGTATGAGACCCCCTTGTTTGTGGGACAAAGGGACCCACTTCCGTGCAACGATTTCTACGAAGGCATACATACTCTACCCCCCTCTGGTTTTGAACCTGTGACCTCTTAAGAGGAAACACATGTCCTTAACCATTAGGCACACTCATGCTGTATCATTAGGCCCACTCAATGGTTTTTTGTTTGATACCTACAAAGTAAATGAAAACATAAAAAATATTTTATAATAAATTAGAAGTTAAATTTTAAAAATATATTATGACATAATAATAATTAGATAAATAATATTATGTTTTAATAATTATAATTATGTAGACTCTCTAACTAAACTAAAAATGTGGTGGCATTAATACTGTTATGAGAAAAATAAAAATTGTAGACACTTAGCCATGATAATAACAAATTTGTAAACCATGAATACATACTCTTAATTTTTTCTAAAAAAGTGATTATCCAATAAGTATGTTTCAGCCTCAACTTTGCTAACTCGAAATAAAATAAAACAAACAAATAAACATAATTAATTTATCTCAATAACAATGAATATTCACCATTCCTAGGTTTGGGATCACCTACGGTCTCGTCATTTTAAATGCTCGTAGGTGGTAGCATTAGTGATGGAGTACGACATTCTCTTTGGCATCTGGGATCATCACTTAGCAGTTGATATGGTTAGGCTTTCGCAGCACAGGTTGACCATGGTCTTAGGAGATCCCAACATATAATACACAAAGCTCATTCATGAGCGTATGGTTTATGGGAGGTTTGTGGTTTTAAAAGAGTGTGTCAGGTCTTACACATGTCCTTCCCTAGACCTCGCACACTCTGGTAATTACCTTCAAATGTTGGGTCCTCTCATGTTGATGCCCCTTTATAAATGCATGGGAATTTTCATAGGGTGGCAACATTGTTATGTTACCTGGGGTGGTGAAGAGGGTTTCTTCTTGTCGTGCTACTCTTGGTTTCTATCTCTGGTATCCTCAAGATTTGTGGGAGGTTTGTTTCCTTACTGTTATCATCCTTTTCATAGTTTTTGTTCACTATTCAAGAACTCTGCCTTATGGTACTGTCCTTGTTGCTTCAGGAGTCTAAGAAAGGGCCATTTTTTTTCGTCATGTTTCTTCATAATGCATGAACTGTTCCATCCTTTTAACTGGTGCTAGTTCTACCCACCTCGTCTCTTCAAGGTTGCAATTTTGCAGCCATTTCCTTCAATTTCCCATTTTTGGTTTGTGGGGTCTGCTACCCAAGTACTTTTTCCATTTGGTTTTAATGGTGATAATTGTCCTTCTAGTACCATAGTATGCTCAAGATCTTTAGTCTTCCATTTCTTTTGTCTCTCTCAAGTTGGGATATACTTGGTGTTAGGGTTTGTGGGTGTGTTGAAATTCTAGGGAATTCCCTTACTTCCGACTCCTCGAACAACCTCACTTTCCCTTCTCTATTCCTTTGTTGATGATGCCCTTTTGGTTGAGTTGATTATCTCCTATTTGAAAGTCTATCTCCTTCCTTGTTCGCCTCGGTTTTATGCTCATTTGTTGTATCAATCTTTTCCCTTTGTTATAATGGCTCCTCAACGGAGAATGCTTGGTCACTGAGGTGGTGCAACTGGCTCATCTTCTTCTCGTTGGTGGTTGTTTGGATGGGAGTATGTGGCGAACTACTTTGACTCAGTTCCTCCTTAAGTTAGGAAGGAAATTCTCCTCCTAGAGTCAAAGGAGTTTGGTGATCAAACTTATTTCTCTGAGTCTGAGGTTGGAGGAGGCAACCTCAAATGGATACCTAACCCAAGGAGGTTCCAAAAGCGTAGGCTCCATTTCCTTCATTCACTCACAATGCACCAACAGATGGAAACCTTGCTCCACATGGTTCTTCGAGACAAGCAGGTAGATAACTATAAATTATTTGCAAGACAAGAGGACATCAAGTGGATTCTCTGGAACATTCACTTCATCTTGGATGACATTGTGGCTAGATTAGCAAGCGTAGAGAAATTTCTGGTCTTGACTTGGACATTGAATCTGAGGAGATACTTACGCCCTGACAGTCATTAATGCTCTCCCAGTTAATGTTTCTTCTCCCACTGCCACCTCTCCATAGGCAAACTCCTCTCCCCTCTCTCTGGTCATTTTCTCTGACTAATAAGATTAAATGGTTTCTGCACTTGTCTTTATAGGTGGTTATCGGCATGTAACTTTCGGATGCAGCTGGATTTTCGGTCCAGACTCTTACTGATCAACATATTACTGTTTTTTTGTTGTTGCATAAACCTTATTTTTTATTTCGGTAAGATGGAAAAAGCTGCACTTGCAAGTTTGGTTCAGTATGGTTGTTTTTATTGTCATCCTTTTTAGTTTTTTTTTTGTAAAATTTAAGGGCAACAATGGACAAATCTGGTAGACATAATTGGGTCTCTTTAGTTTTGTGACCTTGACAATTTTTGTATCTTAATTTTGAACTAGTAGAAATGGTGTTATTTTGAGTATACCTGGTTGAAGCGATGGCCTCCCAACATAGTCTTTTTGGAGCATGGAATATGTAATGCCCTCAATATAATATCTTATCTTATTAATGGAAACCAATTGCAGCAACTTACCAAAAAAAAGATGATAATGTTGTGTCTATTTCAATTATTATTTAACCCTTTTTTCTTAAGAAATTATTTAAGCCTTTTCTTTTCAACAAAAGAAATCATGTTTGAATGATAATGTTGTGTCTATTTCAATTATTATTTAACCTTTATTTTTTCAACAAAAGAAATCATGTCTGGAGCATCTCTCAGACATATATAGTCTTGTTCAGAATTGGACCATAAGACCTGTGGGGACCAAACCTCCCAACCTAACCATTAGACCAAATTCTTAAGACTAGCAATTATTATTTAACCCTAGCCCGAATTAGCAAATATGACAAAATCATTCACATTTGAATATGTTGAATCGATGCATGCAACCAACCATTTTGAATTTGTGTTACCAGAATTGCACTGTTGAAATGGATGTTGATGAGAGATTGAGGTCACATACTTCGAAAATATTGGCTATGATAATCACTATCTTTGGATGGCACCTTATTATAAAACCATTCTATCATCGTCATCATTTAACCAACATGTTCAAAAAATTTGTGTTCGTTTTTATCGAAAGAGACTCGACTAATATATCCATTAGAAAAAGATTGAGTCTAAATATTTATAAATTGATGAGTACCAAAAGTGATTGGGTGAAATTTCTATCTTTGTTGTTTAATGTGGGTTTTTGACTATATATAGGTTTTGCAAGCTCAATAGGCTGAAAAACCCCTAATACACTTGGATTATGGAGACTTTACATCTCATATTTGTGATTTCAGAAAATCTTGTTAGCTTTTAGACAATTTTGACCCAAAAAAGGTGACCAAATGACCTTCCAAAACTTGTAACAAATACTGAAAATGAAAACAATGTACATATCTATATTTTTATTTTGCATAATCCAAACAAACCATATATTAATTTAACATCTTTATATCAATGTGGATTGATGCCATGCATTTAATTAATTTTATTGGGTAACAATTAAATATTGATTCAAATATACAATTAACATAAACTCATTAATTTTAATTCCAAGTATTTTCAGAACATCATAAAAATACTTTGAAAAAATGAGCTGAAACACAATCCAACCAACCTATTATCTATAAATTTATGAAGAATATAAAAATTTGTTGCAATAATTGATTTATTTCTTCGACTTATTTATGATAAGTTATTTACCAATACTTTAGTAAATAGCAAAATAAATTCAATTGTAGACTTCACAAACTAGAACTGAAAATTAAACGGCAAGTGAAACATCAACATATGAACAATCACATTGACACACTTGTTTTTGGACAATCGTCTCCGAAAAAACCCAATGTGGGAAAACCGGTGCAACAGATCTGAGGATTCTTATTATTGGTAGTAAATATCTGAATACATTCTAGGATGCTCATCTAGAAATCCTTTACAGAGAAAATATTGGCAGAAAATCTGAGTGAGTTTTACCTCACTTCACCTAGCAGAATTCTAGCTGATTCGACACAAGACTGGCTAACCCTGACTATTTCTGCATTGGCTCTGCATCAGCCCTATGTCACCTTCTTTGCCCTCTACGTCAACTCTCCCGGTTGTTCCATCAGTTGCCAGTAGTTTCGGCAGTTCCATCTATTCCAACAGTTCTGGATTCTACGTGACAGGCATATTTTCTGCTCTGCGCTGGCCCTTCTGGCTTTGTGTCAGGATTGCATGGGCCCAGACTGGCCCAACGTTAGCTCTCCCGGTCACTACGCTGCTTCTCTGCAAGCTCTCTCTACCTCTATGTTCTATCTTTTCTAGAAGGTCCTTCTCCCAGATTCTCTCTGCTCCTCAGCTGCAAGATCTCCCCAATTTATTTTCCTCATGAGAACTTCTCACCTCAGAAAATCAACTTCCTTAATCTCTTTGTGTGTTTTCCAAATGAACCCCAAGCCTCCATTTTATACTTTTCACGTTGGGACTTAAACAGTCGAGATTAAGTCTCTAATCAATGACTAAGATTAAAACATGACTTGATATGCCTTCTAGATCATTCTCACCCATATTTTGATTAATACCCATTAATATTTTAATTTCCCTAAGTTTAGACTTAGGAACTCCATTAAAAATATTAATTATTTTAATAAAATACAATTCGGGTCAAATTTCACCAAACGGTTTCTAGGTTCTTTATAACTCATGTTCCTTAGCCTCTCCACCAATTTTCAAGGCTAGAACATTTCTGATGCTACCAAAAACTAACACTCCCTCTTAAGGAGGAAAGTGCTCTAGCAACAATGTCCACCTTCATGCTGCTCTGTTTATGAAGCATCTCCTTTCTGCACTGTTGCTTCCACCAACACTGTGTTACTACTGCTATTGTACTGCTTCCCATGACACTGCCACTGCCACTATTGCATTTGTACTACATTTCCCTCTCAAACGCTACATCATTCTATTGAAAGGTATTTTCCAACATACCCATCTGTTCCCAAAATTGAACAAACTTGGCTCTTCCTAGAGCCTTGGTGAGTATGTCTGCTACCTGATTTCCTGTGGGAGTGTACTCCAATTGTACCTCTCCACACTGAACATAGTCTTTAATAAAATGACACCGAATATCGATGTGTTTGGAGCAATCATGAAATACTGGATTTTCAAAGATCTTGATACAATTCTGATTATCACAGAAGATCCTTGTCGCTTCCATCCTTCTCCTGAATAGATTTAGAAACAATTTCCTTATCCATATAGCTTCACATCTTGTTTTGCTAGCTACCATATACTCAGCTTTAGTAGAACTTAGAGCTATTGACTTCTGCTTCTTACTGCACGAGGAGGTCATCCCAGATCCAATACTGAAGCAATACCCAGTGGTACTTTTCATGTCTACTAAACTTCCTTCCCAATCTGCATCAGTGAATCCAATCAATTCGATATCATTGCCCTTGGTGTACCTTAATCAAAAATTTATTGTTCGAAGCACATACCTGAGAATGTGCTTTGCTGCTGCCTAGTGCACCCTTTTCGGTTCTACCATGAACTGACTAAGGGTGTTGACAACATAACACAAGTCTGGCCTAATGTTAACTAGATACATAAGTGATCCAATGAGCTATCTGTATAAGGTGGGGTCCACTTCCTTGTCTCTCGAAGCACATATTTTCTTCCAATTGGTAGTCATAGGCATAACCATAGGTCGACAATCCTGCATTCTAAATCTTTTTAGAATTTCTGATGCAGATCTTCCTTGGCCAAGGAAGATCTCACCATCCTGCTGCCAAACTTACAATCCCAGAAAATAGTGCATTAGCCACAAATCCTTTATATCAAATTCAGTTTCCATGTTCTTCTTACAATCCTCTATGAGTCTGGTTGATCGTGTAAAAAATAGATCATCCACATACAATACCAGAATCAACAACTCACCTTCTACCAGCAGATAATAAAGATTGGGATCAACAACACTCTTGATGAATCCAAATTGCTGTAAGTATCTGTCAATTCGACCATACCAAGCTCTGGGTGCTTATTTTAGCCCGTACAAGGCTTTCTTCAACCTGCACACATGAGTTCTCTTTTCATGTGTTTTGAAACCTTCTGGCTGTTTGATATATACCTCTTTTTCTATCACCCCATTGAAGAACGTTGTCTTGACATCCATTTGGTGAATCTCCCATCCCATATGTGCTACAAGGGATATAATGGATCTGATAGAGGTATATCGAGCTATTGGGGCAAAGGTTTCCTCATAATCTATTCCTTCCTTTTGCACATATCCTTTTGCGAAAAACCTATCCTTGTACTTATCTACGTTGCCATTTGCATCATACTTGATCTTGTAGATCCATCTCAAACCTACAATTGATCTATTCTCTGGTCTTGGTACAATTTCATAGACATCATTTATCATGATAGAACTGTACTCTTCTACCATGGCATCCACCCATACCTGGTGTTGCACAACTTCTTGAAAACTAGAGGGTTCTTCAACCTGAGCTACCGATGATTGGTACCTGTCAAGTTGTCTATGCTACCTTTTCTTGACTCTAGGAGCTCCAACGAATTCCTTTGCGTCCCTCAAAATCTGTCGTACTTCTCGGTTAGTTCTTCCACTTGTGGTGGGAGGTTCCATCTGTTCCTCTTCTTGTACCTGCTATGACACTCTTGGCTCCTCTTCTCTTGAGGAGATGCTAGTACTGGTTATTGTGCTTGAACCAGATGCTTGTCTTCCTGCCAGTTATGATCCCTATTGCTGGACTAGAGGAACATCCTCATATTGTTCTTCAAATGGGATCTCACGAGATTTCCTGAAGGCTTTATCTTCCATGAGCTTCACATCCCGCCTTACTATAATATTTCTGTTGACTGGATGTAGATCTGATATGCCTTTGAAGTCTCATTGTAACCTACTCCCAACTTCGGCAGTCTTCTCTAACTTTCTCTTCTTCTCTTCTGGAATATGACAATAAGCTACACTTTCGAATATTCTGAGGTGACTTACTCCTGGTTGCTTTCTCGTGAGAACTCTATCTGGTGTCTTCTTTCCTAAATCCCTGTGAGAAGTCTGGTTCTGAATGTGTACAACTGTGCTGCATGCTTCTGCCCATAAAAAATTGCGTAGATTCTGATCATATAACATCACCTTTGCCACTCCAACAATAGTTATGTTCTTCTTTTCTGTGACTCCATTCTATTCTGGATTATAAGGTGTTTTCCATTCTCTTCGGATCCCTTCTCTTGCACAGAAATCAGTGAAGTTATTATCTGTGTATTCTCCACCATTGTCTGAGCGCAATATCTTGATCTTCCTTCCTGTCAAGTTTTCCACTAGAGCCTTAAACTCTTTAAATCGATCAAAGACCTCATCCTTGGTTCTCAAAAAATAGATCCAAGTTTTTCTGGAATGGTTATCTATGAAGGTAGCAAAATACTCAACTCCACTGATGGCCCTTGTAGACATCAGACCGCAAATGTTTGAGTGTATTAACCCCAATACACTCTTAGCTCTATTGTTGCTTCTAGAATACATTGCTTTGGCATACTTACCTAGCACGCAGCCTCTGCATGTATCATCATGCTTGGTAGTAAGCATTGGAACCCCCGTAACAGTTTCCTTGAGCATCTATAACGTCCCATGATGTAAGTGGCCCATCCTCCTATGCCACAACTTATTTAATTCTTTTTCTCCATCGATATTATTGCTTATCAGTGCCATAGGAGACTCGACTTGCAACTTGTATAATCTGTTGCTTTGAGTTCCAATCTGGCCATGTTTTTCCACCTTGGATGCTTGGCATATACTCTATTACCAATGAAGCATACATCACATCCCTTATCTTTTAATTGAGAGACAAAAATCAAATTCATTCCCATACCTGGCACATGTAGGACATTCGTGGCCTGAAGACTATCTCTTGCTGCTGTCTAGAATATAACAATTCCTTTTCCTACTAGGGTGCACTTCGTCTTGTTATCCATTGTGATTTTAAAGTTCATCTGTTCCTCCTGATAGCTCAAGAAATATTCTCGTTCTCCAGTCATATGAGTTGAAGCCCCACTATCAATGTACTAGTCCTCGATTGATGCAGAACTTGATAGGAAACAAACTCCTCTTCCAGCCTGGAATCTAATTCAGAAATATTCTGATCCCTACTGTTCTGCATGCCCTTTTTCATTGCTTCCATCTTGCCTGAACCTTCCTCTGATCCCATGTGAAAATTTGTTGCAATAATTTATTTATTTATCCTACTTATTTATGATAAGTTATTTACCAATACTTCAGTAAATACCATAATAAATTTAGTTGCAGATTTCACAAACTAGAACTGAAAATTAAATGGCAAGAGAAACATTAGCATATGAACAATCACATTGACACACTTTTTTTTGGAAAATCGTCCCAGGAAAAACCCAATGTGGGAAAACCGGTGCAGCAGATCCGAGGATTCTTATTATTGGCAATAAATATCTGAATACAATCTAGGATGCTCATCTAGCAATCCTATACAGAGAATACACTGGCAGAAAATCTGAGTGAGTTTTACCTCACTTCACCCGGCAGAATTCCAGCTGATCCAGCACAAGACTGGCAAACCCCGACTATTTCTACGTTGGATCTACGTGAACCCTGCATCACCTTCTCTGCCCTTTGTGTCAGCTCTCCTGGCTGTTATGACAGTTCTCGCAATTCTGGCAGTTCCCGACAATTCCGGTAGTTCCTGACAGTTTTGGCAGTTCCTGTTGTTTCGTTAGTTCTGGATTTTGCATGACATGTAGTTTTTTTGCTCTGTGTTGGCCCTTTTGGCTTTGCGTCAGGACTGCCTGGGCCCAGACTGGCCCAGCGTTAGCTCTCCCGGCTACTACGCTACTTCTCTACAAGCTCTCTCTGCCTCTGTGTTCTGTGTTTTTCAGAAGTTCCTTCTCTTGGATTTTCTTTGCCCCTCAGCTGCAAGATCTCCCCAATCGATTTTCCTCTTGAGAACTTCTCACCTCAGAAAATCGATTTCCTCAATCTCTCTGTGTGTTTTCCAAATGAACCCCAAGCCTCCATTTTATACTTTTCTTGTTGAGTCTTCAATGGCCAAGATTAAGTCTCTAATCAATGGCTAAGATTAAAACATGACTTGATCTGCCTTCTAGATCATTCTCACCCATGTTTTGATGAATACCCATTAATATTATAATTTCCCTAAGTTTAGACTTAGGAACTCCATTAAAAATATTAATTATTTAATAAAATACAATCCGGGTGGAATTTCACCAAACAGTTTCTGGATTCTTTAGAACTCATGTGCCTTAGCCTCTCCACAGATTTTCAAAGCTAGATTACTTCCGATGCTACCAAAAACTAACAAAGAGTAGCTGGAAAATTAATAGTATCATATTGATGAGAAGTGTTCGTTTCCATCACCATCCCATAAAAACTAAATATGTGCAACTTTCAACAAAGAAGATAAGTGAAGGTTTGTAGCCAATCAAAAAAGGTAAGCAAACAATATAATTTATTTAAGGAGATTACCTCTGATGTCTAATCAATAACAAATACATATATGATCATAATGATGTGAATATTTATCATGTGAATACCTGGGAAAGTTTAAAACATCTATAAATGTCTCGCATTTCCTTGATGCAGTACATGTTCAAATAAACACCACATCATGATATGAATAAAAAGGTCGCCTAACTGCTAGTCCTTGCATCTGGCCTTATTTTTTCTTATATATGCTGATAAACTTCTCTGCCATTTTCTTTTTGATCCCTTTTACAGAATGTTGTTTGTCACACCCTTCATAATGACATATGGGTATAAAGACTCTGAAGATCTCTATACGATTGTTTATGCTTACTCCACTTCAACAAATTCGATACGGTGGAAAAACATCAATCAATAGTGCAATCTAAGACTAGTGGTGGGAACAGAAGTTGGGCTCGTGTAATAAGTTCATCATTGCAAGAGGATGATCAAGGTCCATCCTCAACAAAGAAGAGGCTCCTTGATCATAAAGCACATGAGCATGTGTATGGATTGAAAGGGCGAGGAGGAGTAAAATGAATTGAATGCTCAATACTCTATGTTAGACAGACCCGAAATAACCTCACCAAGATGAATGATGTAAATTTATTAATCAATCACAAGAATTTATACATATGAAAAAATAGAGGGAGACAGTTAGCCTGAATAACTTCTCCATATGGGAAAAAACTGAAAAATAACTAAGCCTAGTAATAAACAAAAATCCTGAAGGATTAGTTTAACTTCCCCCCTTAATTCGAAGGGATATCTGACATGCCAAGTAAATATCTAAACTTTTCAAAATTTTCACGTCCTAATGCTTTGGTAAATATATCTGCAATTTGTTCTGAAGTAGGAAAATGTGTCAGATGAATTGTTTTGGCCTCTACATGATGTCGAACCAAATGATACTTGGTGTTGAAATGTTTGGTTTGATCATGGAACTTAGGATTCTTGGCCAAATGAATTGCAGAAGAGTTATTGACAAATAGAAGAGTTGAGGCTTTTCGTCTCTCTTGCAAATCTTCAAGTATTTTCCGAAGCCAAATGATTTCCTTAGTGGCTTGAGTTGCTGCAACATATTCGGCTTCGATGGTAGAATCAACAGGAACAGATTTCTTGCGTGATCTCCAACTGATGGTTGTTGATCCAAGATTCATCAAATAACCAGAAGTAGAGACTCCATTCTCCTTATCTCCATCAAAATCAGAATCTAAATAACCAACAAGATGGAAGTCTAAAACTTTGGAATATTTGATGTCATAAGTTTGGGTTCCTTTTAAATATTTCAGAACTCTTTTTGCTGCTACCCAATTCCCCTCACAAGGATGATGCATAAATATGGAAAGTATTCCAACAACAAAGGTTATATCAGGACGAGTAATAGATAAATAAATCAAACTTCCAACAAGTTTCCTATATTTTTTTGGATCTTCAAACGGTTTTCCTTCTTTTGAAGTGAGTTTCAAATTCTGCTCCATTGGTGTAGCAACAGGATTACAATCCATCATACTATATATGTTCAATAACTTACAAACATATTTATTCTGAGAGATAAAGATATGTCGTAGTTTTTGGTCAACTTCAATTCCAAGATAATAACGAAGTAAATCTAAATCTGTCATATCAAAAACCTTTTTCAATTCCTTCTTAATAGATGATATATATTCATGATTGTTTCCTGTGATCATTAAGTCATCAACATATACATCTAGATATACAACTAATCTTCCAACTTTCTTAACGAAAAGAGTTGCATCATCTAGGTCAAAATGTTTATAATTTAACTTAAGAAGATGTTTAGTTAGTTTCTCATACCATGCTCCCGACGCTTGTTTCAAGCCATACAAAGAATTCATTAGTTTTCAAACCTTTTGTTCTTTCCATTTAACTGAAAAACCTTATGGCTGAAACATGTAAACATCTTCTTTCAAATCTCCATTTAAAAAATAATTTTTGACATCCATATGATGAATTTTCCATTCTTTCTTAGCTGCAATAGAAAACAGAGATCTAATAGTACCCCATTCAGCTATAGGAGAAAATGTCTCTGTATAGTCAATACCCTCTTTCTGTGCATATCCCTTTGCTACAAGTCTTGCCTTGTGCTTATCAAGTGAACCATAAGCTTTATACTTAGTTTTATAAATCCATTTGCAACCAATAGGTTTGATGCCAATAGGAGGATCCACTAGCCTCCATGTGTCATTTTTTATAAGAGAATCATGTTCCTTTTGCATTGCATCTTTCTACTAACCATAAATAGGAGCTTCTTCAAAACAAGTAGGTTCACAATACATAGAAAAATTAAATTCACAATGAGAATAGTTACTTGAGGAACTTCTTGTCTTAAACTCATCATATTTATTTGGAAATTTTCGAATACGAGTTGATATTCACAAAGGTTGTGTAGAAAGTTGCTCATATTCTTCATATGTCTTAGTTTTGTCCGTCTCTATCCCTGTCATCTCTGTAGAAACACTTTCATCAACGAATTTCTCTCTAGAAGCAAAATCAACCAATTTCTCTTCAGCAACAGAATTATCATTTTTGAGAGAAGGAAAATCCACAAACTGATCTAATATAGGAATCCACCTTTAGGATATGGAAGAATATTATCTTATCATAATAAAACTTTTGATGCACAAACTTTTCTATCTGATTAAGTTGTCTATCAACAATGAAGGAATCTTTATCAAATTCAAGAAAAATTACATCTCTTGACAAAACAAACTTCTTGTTCTCTTCATCATACAATCGGTATGCCTTAGAAGTCATAGAATACCCCAAAAATATACATTTTCTGCTTCTTTCACTCAACTTATTTCTTTGATGTTTAGGAATCAAAGCATAACATTGAGAACCAAAAATTCTGAAATGTTTAACAACAGGAAGATGATTATACCACATTTCATATGGATTTTTGTTGTTGATCACAAAGGAAGGACAATGATTTCTAATATATGTTGCACAAAGCATTGCTTCTCCCCAAAACATCAATTTTACATTCTTAAAAAACATCATTGACCTTACCATATTAAGCAATGTTCTGTTCATTCGTTCTGCAACACCGTTTTGTTGTGGATTATATGGTATTGTGGTTTGGTGTTTGATGCCATTCTCTTGCAAATATTTTTCAAAAACATGTGAAGTATATTCTCCCCCATTATCAATTCTTATAGTACCAATATTAAGTTGAGCCTCATTTGTAATCAAGAGATGAAATTTTTTAAACACATCAAAAACTTGTGATTTTTCTTTAAGCAGATAAACCTAACACATCTTCGAATAATCATCAATAAAAGTCAGTATGTATTTATTTCCATTCACAGTTGGTACAGGCATATGTCCATATAAATCAGAGTGTATGAGACTTAATTTCCTTGTAGCTCTAGAAGTAGAATTCTGAAAACACTGTTTGTGATGCTTGCCCAATATACAAGCATTACATGGGGTCAATTTTCTTGGAACTGTTGGAAGTCCTTTAATCGCGTGCTATCTTATAATTCTAATACTTTCATAATTAATATGACCGAAGTGTGCATGCCACAATAATGCTGACGACAAAGTATCATTTTCCTGAACCAAATAATTAGTGTTCAATGTAACAACCAACATACCTTTCAACTTCAACCATTTATCTTCTTCCAAACCAGTCATTACAGTTTTATTGTTAGATTCTCTTTGAATTTCTACTTTACCATCAAATATGTGAATGAAATGTCCTAGTTGTCTTATTTGTACAAGAGATAGTAAATTCCTTTGGAACTGAGGAATGTAAAGAACATCATTCAAAGTATAATAAAAAATTCCATGAATTTTTAACTGAATAGAACCAATCCCTAATGGTTTGATTTGAGACTTATAACCAATATACACCACCCCATAAATATTATCACTGAATTATTCAAACAAATCTCTTCTAAAGGTCATATGAAAAGTCGTACCTGTGTCTAACATCCAACTATCATGCCATGAAGAAAAAGAGGTACTAAATATATCTTCCATATGAAAATTACAATGAGAAACAACATAATGTGCATTCTCAGAAGATTGTCCTTTTTCTGGAATTAGTTGATCTTTCTTTTCAAGCATTTGTTCTCTTCTTTCATTAATTTTCTCCCAGGGAATTCTACAATTTGCAGCAGTATGTCCAATTTTACCACATCTAAAACATTTTACAACTATTTTATCACAAAAATTTCTTTGTTTATGAATATTCCTGCCCCCCTGCCTCTATAATTCTTCCTACCTCATCCTCTATTACCCTTAGAATTTCTGACAGATTCTTCTTGAGGTTTTTGGTCTTTTTGAGCAAGATATAGGGTTTCAGTATTAGTATTATGTAATGTTTCTTTCTTTCCAAAAGCCTTCTCTCTTTCTGCAATTTTCCCTACTAATTTGTCAAAATCCAAATCTTTTAATTGCCCACTAGCTTGGAGAGATTCCAAGTAGTGTGAATAACTAGGGTAAAGAGATTTTATAAAGGAAATAAGTTGTAGATCAACTTTAACTCTAGTAGATTCATTTTCATGATCGATTATTTTAACGGATCATTATCTTTCATTTCCATATTAAATAACCAGAACAATAACTGTATTATCTCCAATTCAGAATGTGAATCATAAAGCTCTTTTAATTTTGTTATGGCATCATATGTTGTTTTACTTTGAACAATATATCTTCTTACCTCTTCTGAAATTGAAGTGGAAATTAAGGCATAAGCCTTCTTATCCTTACTTTTTCAGATCGCTAATTGTTTCTCCTCATCAGGCTGATCTAGTGCATTCCCTTCTTTTCCTTCATAGACTCCATCCCACAGATCATTAAAAATAAGTGTATTTTTAACCTTCCTGAACCATTCCTGGTAATTTTCCATTCTGGACAGAACTATGCCAATTAAGGATACCAAGGAATTCATCTTTTACAGAACTACTAAAAAACTTCTTTGATCACAGGCAAAAAAAACTCAGTTTCAACCAACAAAATTCACTTATAGATTAATACCTCCAAGAATAAATCAATCCGTTCAAGCACACAATTTCTCAATCTGTCCATTCCAAATTTCGTGTGAACAATGAATGATGGTCTTTGAACAGAATCAACAGGTGTAATGCTGCTAAAAATAAAAAATAGTGGTTGTTGTTGTTAAAAAAATAACAGTGGTTGTGGGTTTCAAAACCCCCACGGTGTTTTTTTTTTAAATATAGGAAAAGAATCAACGGGTCTGCGGGTTTTCAAAAAAACATAGCTTAAAGAAAACTTTTTCGAAGTCTTGATTAACAGTCTCCAAACTCACAGTTTCAAAACCCCTTCGTTCTTGGCTGAAACAGGTCACATGATGTTCATCAACGCCACTGCTTCACCAACTCTACTACGTGTGGATACGGCTCGGACAAGCCACCAACGCTGATGCCAACCACCTCTGATCCAAATCAATCCAGGGATTGGGGTCTCCACTCCATACACAGGCAGTGTTCTAACACAGAACGACTCCAATCCAAAACACTAAACACTGGCAGTCTTTTCGATGCTTTTTCACAGCGATGCCTCTAATCCAGGCTCTGATACCACTATCAGACATGCCAGGAATAACTTCACCAAGATGAATGATGTAAATTTATTGATCAATCATAAGAATTTATACATCTGAAAAAACAGAGGAAGACCGTTAGCTTGAATAACTTCTCCATATGGGAAAAAACTGAAAAATAACTAAACCTAGTAATAAACAGAAATCCTGAAGGATGAGTTTAACACTCTAAAGTCTCTGTTACCTAAGGGTCTGCATTGAAAGGTAGTACTTGATGATTGTTTTCTGGAATAACAGTTCAAGACACTAATATAGGCCATGAGCTAATCAAATGAGTATAAAATATATTTTCATGTCTGTAACTATGTAAACTTTGAAACAGGAACTATAAACTCAAAACGAGAACTCTGGCCAAAAAACCCCGAAAAAACATAAAAAATAGTGCTAAAAATGAAAAGTATATTGGAACGATGATTTTATTTTTTAGGGGTCAATTTTGAACATGTTTTAAAAATGGCAGTGACTACGAAATTTACTACGAAATTTTCATGCAAAATATATCTTCAAAACGAAAGTGATGATACTAGAACAATGATTTTTTTTTTAGGGTCAATTTTCAAACTTTAAAAAAAAATGCTAGTAAAACCAATTTTTTATGTGCCAAACAAAGTTGTTTATGAGGAAAAAAACACATTAATCTTTTTGGTGGAATATCATTTTTCTTTCCTAAGTATAAATTCAACATGTTTTCAACCATAACATGCTAGATACAAAAGAAATTGAATTTTTTTCAACTATAAAATTAAAAAACCATGACATTACGAACGAGCAATTAGGTTATGTGAAAGGCAGGCAAATCATGGACAATGTTTTATTGGCACAGGAACTGATCCACACCCTTCAGTCTCAGAAAAAGGCTGGAATGATCATTCAACTGGACCTCTCAAAAGCATATGATAAGGTCAGTTGGAATTATCTTGAAGCTATTTTGAAAGCTTTTGGTTTTGCCCAGTGTTGAATCAAATGGATTTTGGCCATGGTAAAATCTCTCAGCTTCTCTATTTTGGTCAATGGCGCCCCTTCAGACCCCTTCTTCTCGTCTAGAGGCATTCATCAGGGTGATCCTATCTCCTGATGTAGGAGCATCTAGTTGACGGGTCATCATGACATAAGGCTATCTGGTCTCTGAGAAGACTGGGAAGGAAATTGCTAAGTGAACACTGTAGTTGTTTTTTTTATGTTGTTTTAATTTAGTAAAGGAAAATATTTAGGAAGGTAGAGGATTAATTAGTTAAACTATTGCAAGTAATTTTCATTTTTTTTTTTCATGTCAACTTTTACAAGATGGTAACGTAGGACAATAAACAGTTTTTGGAACTAAAAAAATGTAACCAACAGAATGTAACCAACAACAGTTAGGAGAAAACAGTTTCCAGACAATTATTGAAAAGGAACAGAATGCAATTGTAAGAGGTTCGACTTTTTGGAGAGAGAGAGAGAAATCTAATAAAACATCTCTGAGCACACAGACTATTTTCCAATATCCTGTAACTGTCTATCTATCTTTCTGTTAAATTGCCTGAAAGAGTGAAAGAACATTCTCTGTTTTTATTCCACAAGCATGTATGCATATATGTTTCTATTTATGTTGATTCAAGCAGGCCCATAAATCAAAGCAAGCTCGCAGACATAACTAAAGAGTATGTTGCAGAAACGAAGGCATACAATTCCTGAATTTGTCAACCAAAAGAGCGCAGAGGAATCCTGGACATTTATATATAATTCAAGCATCAAAGGTAGAGACAAGATGCAAGCATTTTCAAACAGTAAGGACAGACAAATCATACAGGTACTTCTGAAGAATAAACCCTTTCTGTTTCATTTATAAGATAAGCATAAAACCTTTGTTCGAATATATACAGTCACAAAACCTCGTTTAAATATACACATAGTCCATGCAATAACACTGTACAAGGTTCAATGGGGTATCATAGCATATGGGTTTAGAAACGTTAACCGCAAATCAAACCTTATAGCAACTACCCACAAGAGGAATAGTGTAAGTCTAACAGCCTATGAATACATACTATCAACGGACTCAAGTCATCGCAACAAGCTGCTGTAACCCTAGCCTACGATGAGAAAGAAACAAGTTACAAGATGACAGGGAACGACCCTACCTGGGTCTAGCCAGTGCACTGAGAAGCCGAGACCAAAACCCTCCAAGACAAACATACCTACAATGAAAGACATCAACCGAAATTTGTGAGCATATTGTGATAGATAAAGAAGAGACCAAAAGAAAATAACAAGACTAGGGTTCAAACTTACCTTATAGAGACAGGGCACTTACATTGCAGTCACCTAGGGTCACTCTGCTCATGAAGGAGCAAGTGCATCAGTTAAACAGCGTGAAAAGGAGAAAGAACTGATAGCAGGGAACAAGAATTTACCTTGACATTACAGAAGAAACTGAAGTGAAGACCCTGAGACTGCAACCTGTCCACGAAATAGAGGAATGTAACTAGAGAATTCAATGAATAGTCACATAGAAGGATTCAAGACAAAAGGAGTCACACAGTCCAGTTAAATAACCGGTATCAACTTGTACATAGAGAAGTTCCAGATTCCAACAAGAAAACTATAATCCATAAGTCGACAGAAAGATTAAGCGCCAAATAGAGAAACAAATAATGGAATAACCAGGATCAAACAAGAGCTCAATACCAGATGGAGAAGCCGGCAAGTTTCTAGGTCAAGAGCCGAGCCAGAGCACCAAAGGAAGCATAATGTTATACAGAGAAACTTGAGCAGAATAACCATATTGTAGAACCCTCAAACCTCAACAGTTCACAAGCAAAATGATTGGGAGATAGGGTTTGAGACCCTCATACGAAAGCGGAAGTGACAATTCCGAGGAGTGGACACTTGTCCAATAGCCATTAGCGTGGGTACAAAACATTAAGTGTGGAATCCAAATCAACTATAAAATCATTGCAATCAACCGCCGAATGAAACAATATCACATGTAATCAAACTGTTCATCATTAATTCTATTCATAGTCATTTTATTAATGTTGGTAAGTGTGACAAGGGGGCTGGACCCATCAAGTGGTATCAGAGCAGGAAATTGAAAGTGTCAGGATATGGAAGTTGGAAGACGAGGACGTGGGAGAGGTGTGCGCAGAGCAGCAGATGAAGGACTGAGGGAAGAAATAAGGATCCTCACTGCTCATTTAGAGGCAGTGGAAGCAGGAAGGAGAAGGGATCCAGAAATAGGAGATGACAGCGAGGAAGAAGCCATAGTTACAACAGACGGATCGGATGAGGAAGGGCCGGAGATGAGGTTGTTGAGGTTGGTTTTGTTGGCCAGCAGCAAGCCCAAATCGGAGATTCCTAACTACGATGGCAGCCTGTCCACAGAAGTTCTGTTGGACTGGGTAAGCGAGTTGGACAAGTATTTTGAAAGTGAAGAGGTTAGCGAGGACCGAAGAGTCAAATTCGCTGCAACCAAATTGAAGGGACATGCAGCCCTATGGTGGGACAGTGTCCAAGCAGAGAGAAGGAGGATGAACAAGTTACCGATAAAGAAGTGGTCAAGGATGGTGGCCAAACTGAAAGGAAGATTTCTGCCTAAGGATTACCAGGTTGCACTTTACCGACAAGTGCAAAATTTAAGACAAAAAGGGATGACAGTAAGGGAGTATATAGAAGAATTCTACCGGGTGAACTTGAGAGTTGGTTATACCAATGACACTCCAGAGAAGACAGCAAGATACATAAACGGTTTGAGACTGGAAATACTAGATGAAATCAACATTCTTTCCCCAAGAAATATAGAAGAAGCCTATCAAAGTGTTGTGAAGGCTGAGGAAAAGATTACTAGAAAACAAAATGCTAGGAGAGGACGGGGAACCAGCAGAGGACGAGGACAGTCCTATGGCAGAGGACGAACTGCCAGTAATAGTGAAGAGGGAAGCAACTCCAAGGCTTCAGGAATAGCAGATAAAGGAGACAACACTAGAGGTGGTAGGTCATATCAGCGAGGAAGGGGGAATGGCCGAGGTAGAGGAGCCAATTATCAGTGCTACAGGTGCCACAAGTGGGGGCACAGATCATTTGAATGCCCTGAAGCAGAACAAGCTGGCCAGAGAGGAACGTTTGTTGCACAGCCTGAGGAAGCTGAGGCACTGCCCCAAGAAGCAGAAAATGTAGCGAAAATGGGGGAGGCCTTAGTTCTAAACAAAGTATTGCTGAAACCAGCCAAAGAAACAGCTGAACAGACCCAATGGAAAGCACTATTCCGGACCATTTGCAAATCACACGGAAAGTGCTGCAAATTGATCATTGACAGTGGGAGTACAGATAATTTGGTTGCCACCGAGATGGTGGAAAAGTTGGGTTTGAAGCGGCTTAAGCACCCCACCCCTTACAAGGTGTCATGGCTGCAGAAAGGTCACCAACTGTTGGTTGATGAATAGTGTGAGGTTGAGTTTCACATTGGCAGGTACAAGGACAAAGTTATCTGTGATATTATGCCAATGGACGTGTGTCACATACTGCTAGGAAGACCATGGCAGTATGATCGGAAGGTAGTACATGATGGGAAAATGAACTGCTACAAGTTTGTTAAGGATGGAATCAAGCATACGCTTGTACCCATCAAGGAAGAGGAGACAACAGAAGCAAGCGGGACGAAAGCATTGTTAATAGGTGGAAAACAGTTTGTGAAACAGATCGAGGAAAGTGAAGTGAACTATGCTATTGTGAGGAGGGCAAAGACAGTGCTGTTGCACACAGAAATGTCTGATTTTCCTGCAGAAATTCAAGAGATGCTGCAGGAATTCAGAGACATTGTGGTTGATGATTTGCCGGACAAGTTGCCTCCCAAAAGAAGCATCAGTCATCATATCGACTTTATACCCAGAGCAAGCCTACCAAATAAGGCAACATATCGGATGAGCCCCAAAGATAATGAGGAGATCAGGAAACAGGTGCAGGAGTTGCTAGATAAAGGGCTGATAAGGGAAAGCTTGAGCCCTTGTGCAGTACCAACAGTTCTCGCTCCCAAGAAAGGAGGAGAATGGCAGATGTGCACGGATTCACGGGCCATCAACAAAATCACCATTAGGTATAGGTTTCCCCTACCACGGATGGACGATATGATGGACTGCCTAAGTGGGGCAACATACTTCATGAAGATTGATCTGAAGAGTGGCTATCATCAGATCCGGATCAAGGAAGGAGATGAGTGGAAGACAACCTTCAAGACTAATGAAGGGTTGTACGAGTGGTTGGTCATGCCGTTCGGTTTGAGTAACGCCCCTAGTACTTTTATGAGATTGATGAACGAAATGCTGAAAGAGTTCATCGACAAGTTTGTGATAGTGTACCTTGATGACATATTAATTTTCAGCAGGACTAAAGAGGAGCACCTTCAACATGTTCGAAGAGTGCTGGAGAAATTGCAGCAGAATAAACTACTGATAAATTTGAAAAAATGTACTTTCCTACAAAGAGAACTGATTTATTTGGGCTTTGTAATTGTAGAAAATGAGTTGAAGATGGACCCAGAAAAGATCGCAACAATCATTAACTAGCCATCTCCGAAAAGCTTATTTGAGGTACGTAGTTTTCATGGGCTGGCGAGTTTCTATCGCAAATTTATAAGAAATTTTAGTGAAATCTGCGCACCTATGTTGGACACTATAAAAAAGGCCAGTCAGCCTTTTTGTTGGACCAAGGCAGCAGAGGAAAGCTTTCAACTCCTAAAGAGGAAAATAATAGAAAGGCCAATTTTAAGGTTACCAGATTTTAATAAGTTTTTCCAGGTTCAATGCGATGCAAGTGGTACAGCTATTGGCACTGTACTCAGCCAAGAAGACAAACCTGTTGCATTTTTCAGCGAGAGGTTGAACGAAAGCAGACATAAGTATTCCTCCTATGACAAGGAATTTATGTTGTCGTCCAAGATCTAAAGCATATGACAAATTCCTTGGATTCCAAATTCACTTAATAACGATTCACCGAACCGCAGCACTGGAAACAGTCCATTTCAGATCCTATACGGCATGCATCCTCATGGAATACATGAGTTGCGGGATCTGGGAAAGTTGGAGCAGAGAAGTGTTGATGGGGAAGATTTTTCCAAAGCGATGAATGAACTACACGAATAGGTGAAATCAAAGTTGCAGGACAACATTCAGAAATACAAACAACAGGCAGATCTAAAGCGACGAGAAGTCCAATTCAATGTAGGTGATGAAGTCCTTGCACACTTACACAAAGAACGGTTTCCTAAGGGTGCATATAACAAGCTGAAATTCAAGAAGATTGGTCCCTGCAAGATTTTGCGTAAATTCTCAGCCAACGCTTATGAGATACAACTGCCACTAGATATAGGCATATCGCCTATTTTCAACATGGCAGACCTGTTCCCATATACTGCCAACCCAGAAGATGACAGTGTGGTACGGCCAGAACGAGACACCCAAGTTGGAGACAGTTCTTGGATGAGGCACATGCCTTCGGCTCAACCCCATGAGATCGAGAAGATTCTCGACACATAGGTGGCCAAGAGGACTCGCAGGAAGGAGTATCTGTGATATCTTGTCAAGTGGAAGAACCGTCCAATCAAGGACAGTTCGTGGCTCGACACGGCACATATATAGAAGGCGGGTTATTCTGTGGAGGAGCTCATGGAACGGAGCCATGACTTTTTCTTACCCCGGGAGCCTGATGTAAGAGCATCTAGTTGACGGGTCATCATGACAGAAGGTTGTTTGGTCTCTGAGAAGACTGAGAAGGAAATTGCTAAGTGAACACTGTAGTTGTTTTTTTTATGTTGTTTTAATTTAGTAAAGGACAATATTTAGGAAGGTAGAGGATTAATTAGTTAAATTTTTGCAAGTAATTTTTATTTTTTTTTAATTTTCATGTCAACTTTTACAAGATGGTAACATAGGACAATAAACAGTTTTTGGAACTAAAAAAAATGTAACCAACAACAGTTAGGAGAAAACAGTTTCCAGACAATTATTGAAAAGGAACAGAATGCAATTGTAAGAGGTTCGACTTTTTTTTTTTCGAGAGAGATCTAATAAAACATCTCTGAGCACACAGACTATTTTCCAATATCCTGTAACTGTCTATCTATCTTTCTGTTAAATTTCCTGAAAGAGTGAAAGCACATTCTCTGTTTTTATTCCACAAGCATGTACGCATATATGTTTCTATTTATGTTGATTCAAGCAGGCCCATAAATCAAAGCAATCTTGCAGACATAACTAAAGAGTACATTGCAGAAACGAAGGCATACAATTCTTGAATTTGTCAACCAAAAGAGCGCAGAGGAATCTTGGACATTTATATATAATTCGAGCATCAAAGGTAGAGACAAGACGCAAGCATTTTCGAACAGTAAGGAGAGACAAATCATATAGGTACTTCTGAAGAATAAACCCTTTCTGTTTCATTTATAAGATAAGCATAGAACCTCTATTCGAATATATACAGTCACAAAACCTCGTTTAAATATACACATAGTCCATGCAATAACGCTGTACAAGGTTCAATGGGGTATCATAGCATACGGGTTTAGAAACCCTAACCGCAAATCAAACCCTACAGCAACTACCCACAAGAGGAATAGTGTAAGTCTAACAGCCTACGAATACATACTGTCGGCGGACTCAAGTCATCGCAACAAGCTGCTGTAACCCTAGCCTATGACGAGAAAGAAACAAGTTACAAGATGACAGGGAACGACCCTACCCGGGTCTAGCTAGCACACTGAGAAGCCGAGACCAAAACCCTCCAGGACGAACATACCTACAACGACAGACATCAACCGAAATTTGTGAGCATACTGTGACAGATAAAGAAGAGACCGAAAGAAAATAATGAGACCAGGGTTCGAACTTACCTTATAGAGACAGGGCACTTACATTGCAGTCACCTAGGGTCACTCTGCTCATGAAGGAGCAAGTGCGTCAGTTAAACAACATGAAAAGGAGAAAGAACTGATAGCAGGGAACAAGAATTTACCTTGACATTGCAGAAGAAACCGAAGTGAAGACCCTGAGACCGCAACCTGTCCACGAAATAGAGGAATGTAACCAAAGAATTCAACGAATAGTCGCATAGAAGGATTCAAGACAAAAGGAGTCGCACAGTCCAGCTAAATAACCAGTATCAACTTGTACACAGAGAAGTTCCAGATTCCAACAAGCAAACTATAATCCATAACTCGACAGAAAGATTAAGCGCCAGACAGAGAAACAAATAACGGAATAACTAGGCTCAAACAAGAGTTCATTACCAGACGGAGAAGCCGACAAGTTTCCAGGTCAAGAGCCGAGCCAGAGCACCAGAGGCAGCATAACGTTATACAGAGAAACCCACGTAGAATAACCATATTGCAGAACCCTCAAACCTCAACAGTTCACGAGCAAAATGACCGGGAGATAGGGTTTGAGACCCTCATACCAAAGTGGAAGTGACAATTCCGAGGAGTGGACACTTGTCCAATAGCCATTAGCATGGGTACAAAACATTAAGTGCAGAATCCAAATCAACTATAAAATCATTGCAATCAACCGCCGAATGAAACAATATCACATGTAATCAAACTGTTCATCATTAATTCTATTCATAGTCATTTTATTAACATTGGTAAGTGTGACAAGGGGGCTGGATCCATCATCTCCCCTTTCCTTTTTGTTATCTTAATGGAAGGACTGAGTCGCATCATTAAATCAGGTAAGGATAGGAATATCATCAAAGGTCTTCAACCCCTGAATCACTCTCCTACAACTACTCATAAACAATTCTTGGATGATACCATGTTGCATGGTACTCCTTCAATTAAGGAAGCCCAAGGTTTCAAAGCCATTTTGAACCTGTTCAACCAAGCATCTGGTATGGATATTAACTTGGATAAATCCTCTGTTTTTTTCTTCCATACGCACTTGGCAGTCCAAAAGCACCTCACTAATATCCTTGGTTTCAAAAGACGCAGCCTCCCATCAAAATATCTTGGCATTCCTCTCACTAGCAAGCCTTGGCAGAAACTCCACTAGGAGCATTTGCTCTCCAGGCTAGAGGACAGGGGAAATTACTGGACAAACAGAGTTTTGAATTTTGTAGGAAGACTTGTAATGACTAAGGCGGTTCTGCAAGCCATTCCTCTCTATATGCTTTCTATCCTCCCAGCTCCAAAAATGGTTATACATAAAATTAGGAATATTCAAAAAACCTTTCTTTGGTCAAGCAAAGCAGATAAACATAAATGGGCTCTGGTAGCATGGACTAAATTATGCAAACCCAAAAACACGGGGGGCTTAGGGCTGCAAGACCCAGACACTATCAACAAAGCTTATGGAGCCAAGCTTTAGGGGCATTGGATCAAGGAACCCCATACACCTTGGGAAAAATTGTGGAAGGCCAAATATGCCGAAACTTGGAAAATTGAGGATCTGATCAGAATGAAAGATGCCCCTGAAGGCTCCCCTATTTGGAATTTGGCCAGAGCTAATAGCCACGTCATTCAGGACCACTTCTTTTGGGAAATTCGCAATGGGAACAATGCTTTATTCTAGGAGGATGCATGGAAACAACTACCTAAACTCGAAAACCCTAATTATCTTGCCCTACAGAGATGGTTTCAGGCAACAGGCAAGACAAAAGTCCATCAATATTTGTATTTCAGCAACGAGAACCCGCACTAGAGGAAATGGAACTTAGAGCCTCTCCCCCTGGAGGACGACATGATAAACCTCCTTGACACCTTAAACTCTGCTCTAAATAAGAGAATGATCCGGTCCACTCAAGAGGAGGACTAACTCAGGTGGGGTAAACTCGATGGGGGAAATTTCAACCTCAAGGAGGCCAGAATGTATCTCGAGCACTAGGACCTCAAAGACAAAGTAGCTTGGTACCCAAATGTCTAGGACAATGCTCTCTGGCCAAAGATAAAGTCTTTTCTTTGGCTTCTCATGCATCACAAAATCCTTGCTTGGGATAATTTAGTTAAAAGAGGTTTTATTGGGCCTTCCAGATGCCCCCTATGTGAAAAGGAGGAGGAAATGATGAACCATCTCCTTAATGACTATAACTAGACCAATAATCTGTGGGAATGGATGAAGGGAATATTCAAACAAACAGACAGACACAGAGATTCTATTCAAGACTGCATTGCAAATTGGCGCACAAAGTATGCCAGTTGTAATACAATTAATGCCCTTTGGAGGCTCTGCCCCGGTTTTATAGTCTGGAACACTTGGAAAGAGAGAAACAGATGAATTTTTCAAAAAGAAGCCAAGGAACTTGAAACCATCAAAACAGTCATCATACACAACTTAAAAGAGACTGCCCTTACCATCTACAAAGCGAAGAAGGACAAGACTCTCACACCCAATGATTCTCGCATCTTACTGTTGTTTGGTATGAATGGTCTGATGAGTCACAAGGCTCAAGTAAACCACCCTTGGCTAGCTCCCGTTCCTTCAACCTGGCTGACCCCCACCCCGAGGTTCTGCAAATTAAATTTTGACGAGGCCTCTAAGGGTAACCCTGGTCCTGCAGGGCTTGGAGGCATCATTCGTAATGACAAAGGTGAAATCCTTCACATTTTCTGCAGAGCGCTTGGGGAGGCCACCAACAATGAAGCAGAATTCGCAACCCTGGAACAGGGGTTGCAAATCCTCATCCATCTGGGTAAAGTCTCTGTAATAGTGGAAGGAGATTCCCTCTTGGCCATCACTGCGGCTAGGAGAATGCAGAATGGGACGCACCTGGAGAAAGTTACGAAGCACTGGAGATTAGCCATGGTTACAATGCTCATTGCAAAACATCTCTCCTCCCTCAGCAGCATTGTTCCACAGGCAGTTAGGCAGAAAGAAAATGTCTTAGCGGACAACCTTGCCAACCACACAGTCGATCATCCTATGGAGATCATTGAAACGTGTTGGCAAGACATCACAGAAGACGAGCTTAGGAATCAATGCACTCTCATCTCGAGGCAAGATCTTACAGGAGAATCGAGAGTGGAAGACAGGCTGTAGGATACGACTCATTAGTAGCTTATGCGATTTAACAATATACTTAACGCCAAACAAAGGTACAAAGGGCGACAGGCCTATGGATTACCTGGGGTCTAGTGGAAAATCATCCACAAGGACGAAGTATATCGAATGGGGAGGACAATCAACAAAAATTATGATCAGCACGGTCAGCAAGAAGCAGGTGAGGAAACTTGTCTTTCAACCAGCCGCCTCAAGCGTGGCAGAGTAATGGCTCTGGATCAGCATCATGAGAAGGAGCTGAGAAACCTAAATGAGAGTTATTATGTCAGGAACAGTGGCTCTCAGAGGGTGAAGTGGGAGGTCTCAATCCAGAACATTCAACCTTCAGCTATAATTAAGGTAATCAACCAGAAAATCAAGACATTGGATTCTCCTGGCTCGATTCTTGACAATCTTACCGCTGTTAGGAAGTTCATTGTCTCCTCTACCCATGCCAACACCTGCAATAACACTATGGCTCGAGAGGGGAGTCGTAATGTGTTTTCTAACCAGGACATGGAAAAAGCCCGTGAGGCTTACGAGACTTGGATCTCTAAGAAAGAAAAACAAAAAATTGAAGAGCTTGAAGCTGCAGTCATCGAGGAAGAAGAACAGGTGGACATTCAGGCTTTGGAGATGGAAATGGATTGGATTTCAGACCCAGGCACAGCGACAACCAGAGCCACGCAATTCATTAGAACCCAAAGTGAAATGTGGTGTGTGAAGAACATGCTGGCCAAAGTGCTTAGCATGCAGGCAGAAGAAATCAAGAAAGCACACCAGGCCACTTCGCTTGGCTCAATTGAGAATTCAACAAAGCTAGATGCTATGGAGTTCAACATCAGTGCATTGACTTAGGAAGTCAGAATCCTGTCGCACAAGATGTAAGCCCTCATCAATCTCTTCAAGCTCTCCATCCAACAGGGAACTAATTTTTTTGTGGACGTCCCAACAAAGGAAACCAATACCAACATGGTGAAGCGCCCCATTCCTCAAAGGATTCTGAAACCCGATATCGAGACTGCTATGGCCGGACCAAGTGCAACCAGCAAAGATTATGTGATTTTGGAGCTATAATGGCTTCATGTTTTCTTGGTTTTTCTATTCTTTTCTCTCTCTCTATCATAGTTATGAGGTCCTCCTGGCCCTCTTTCGTTTATGTCTTTTGTTAATCAACCCTGGATGGTTGGCTCTTCTTGTTTGTGTCCCTTGTTAGACAACCTTGCATGGTTAGTCTCAGTTTCTAAAGTTGCAGGTTCAGATACTGATAGACATTTTGGGCAAAATAGTTGGAATTATTTTCTATGTCTGATCATACAGACGTTTTGTATCCTATGTAATTTTATGATATAATATACAACTGTTGATTTACACAAAAAAATCAATCCCTTCGGTTTATTATTCCCTTTGGTCAATCTTGGTCAACCATGGCCCAATGTCGCATGTGACAAAGAATGTCTCAATATGAAAATCAATCATGGTCAACCATGGTTAACCATGGTCCAACGTCGCATTGTTACAAAGATTGTCTTGATATGTAAATCAACCATGGTCTCGAATGTCACATTGTGACAAAAATTGTCTCGATATGAAAATCAACTATGGTCGTACGTCGCATTCGCATTGTGACCAAAATTGTCTCAATATGTAAATGAACGATGGTCAACCATGGTCTAATGTCACATTGTGACAAAGATTTCCTCGATATGTAAATCAACCATGGTCAACCATGGTCTAACGTCGCATTGTGACAAAGATTGCCTTGATCTGAAAATCAACCATGGTCAACCATGGTCTAACGTCGCACTGTGACAAAGATTATCTTGATATGTAAATCAACCATGGTTAACCATGGTCTAATGTTGCATTATGATAAGGATTGTCCCAATATGAAAATAAACCATGGTCAACCATGTGTTTATAATATTTATCTTAGGGTTTATATGCCTTGGGTTTTTCATATTTGTACCTTAAGTTTAATCTTATTCCCTTTGGGTTTTAGTATTAATCCCTTGTGTTTATAGTATCGATCCCTTGGGTTTATAATATCAATCATGGTTAATCAGTCAATCATAGCCAGCCATGGTCAAATGTCGCATTGTGACGAACATTGTCTCCATATGAAAATCATGGACAATCATGATCAACCATGGTCGGATGTCGCATTGTGACAAAGATTGTCTCGATATGAAAATCAACCATGGTCATCCATGGTCCAATGTCACATTATGAGAAAGATTGTCTTGATCTATAAATCAATCATGGTCAACCATCGTGCAATGTTGCATTCTGATAAGGATTGTCTCAATTTGGAAATCAACCATGTTCAAGCATGTTTATTTTAGTGTTTATGATATTTATCTTAGGGTTTATATACCTTGCGTTTATAATAATTGTCCCTTGGGTTTAATATTATTCCCTTGGGTTCATAATCCCTTGGGGTTTTAGTATTAATCCCTTAGGTTTATAATATCAATCTCTTCGGTTTATTATTCCCTTTGGTTTATAATATTAATCATGGTCAACCATGGTCAACCATATCCAACCATGGTCAACCGTGGTCGAATGTCACATTGTGACAAAGATTGTCTCAATATGAAAATCAACCATGGTCAATCATATTCCAACGTCGCGTTCTGACAAAGATTGTCTCGATATGAAAATCTATCACGGTCAAGCATGGTCTAACGTCACATTGTCAATCATGGTCAATCATGTTCAAGGATTGTCTAATATGGAAATTAACCATGCTCAACCACACTCAACCATGTTTATTTTAGTGTTTATAATATTTATCTTAGGGTTTATATATCTTGGGTTTATAATATTAGTCCCTTGGGTTTATTGATCTAAGGGTTCATATTCCTAGGGTTTAATTTTATTCCATTAGGTTTATAGTCCTTTGGGTTTAAAGTATTGATCCATTGGGTTTATTATTCCCTTTGGTTTATAATATCAACTATGGTCAACTATGGTCAACCATTCTCTACCATGTTTTAATATTAATCCCTAGGGTTTATTGATCTTATGGTTCATATTCCCAGTGTTTAATTTTATTCCCTTAGGTTTATAGTCCTTTGGGTTTTAAATAGTGGTCCCTAGGGTTTATTATCCCTTTTGTTTATAATATCAACCATGGTCAACTATGGTCAACCATTGTCTACCACATTTTAATATTAATTCCATTGTCTCAAAATTGAAAATCAATCATTGTCAACCATGTTTATTTTAGGGTTTATAATACTTTTCTTAGGGCTTATATACCTTGAGTTTATAATATTAATCCCTAGGGTTTAATATTATTCCCTTGGGTTGTTAGTATTAATCCTTTGGGTTTATTATCCTTTGGGTTAATATTATTACCTTTGGTTCATAATCCCTTGGGGTTTTAGTATTAAACCCTAGGAATATGAACCCTTACATTAGTAAACTGAAGGGGTTGATATTATAAACCCAAGGGAATACGAAAACCCAAGGGTTAATACTAAAACCCCAAGGTATTATAAACCCAATGGACTAATATTATTAAACCCAAGGGACTAATATTATAAATCCAAGGTATATAAACCCTTGATTGACCATGATTTATATTGAACCTAAAGGATTAATATTATAAACCTATGAATAATATTATACCCTAGGAATATGAACACTTAGATTAATATACCCAAGGGATTGAAAAAATAAACCCAAGGGATCAATACTATAAACCCAAGGGAATATAAACCCTATGGTTTTTAGTAATAATCCCTTCGGTTAATATTATTCCTTGGGTTTATAATCCCTTAGGGTTTTAGTATTAACCGCTTGCGTTTATTATTCTCTTAGGTTTATAATATCAATTGCTAGATTTTATTAATCTAAGAGTTCATATTCCTAGGGTTCATATTTATATTACATAATTTTAAATTAAATAATAATAAATAACATTTAATATTAAATAATAATTATTAAAAAAATAATTATTATTATTTATAATGATAATAATAATATTTTTATTGCAATAATGTTTTTTTGGTAGATACAAATAGTATATTTATCAACTGTAGATACAAATGAAGCCTTCGACTTATATCAACCATGGTCAACCATGCTTATTTTAGGGTTTATAATATTTTTCTTAGGGTTTATAATATTAATCCCTAGGGCTTAATATTATTCCCTTGGGTTTTTACTATTAATCCCTTGGGTTTATTATCCTTTGGGTTAATATTATTACCTTTGGTTCATAATCCCTTGGGGTTTTAGTATTAAACCCTAGGAGTATGAACCCTTACATTAGTAAACTTAAGGGATTGATATTATAAACCTAAAGGATTAATACTATTAACCTAAGGGAATATGAACCTTGTAGTTTTTAGTAATAATCCATTGGGTTTATTATCCCTTGGGCTAATATTATTCCCTTGGGTATATAATCTCTTGGCGTTTTAGTATTAACCCCTTGAGTTTATTATTCTCTTGGGTTTATAATATCAATCCCTAGAGTTTATTAGTCTAAGGGTTCATATTTATTTTATATAATTTCAAATTAAATAATAATAAATAGCATTTAATAATAAATTATTATTATTATAAAGAAATAATTATTATTAATTATAGTGATAATAATAATATTTTTAATCCAATAGTGTTTTTTTGGTAGAAATACATGAAGGGTGTCTACTTGATCCCTTGTTCATGTGGGACACCTTATATTGGGGAAACATGACACTCCATCCATCAAAGGATCTGCAAACATGCGACCGACCTAAGACATGGGAGATCCAAGTCTTCAGCATTGGCAGAGCATGTGGAAAAGACCAAGCATCAGGTGTGTATCGAGGAGACCAAGGTTGTTGCCAAAGTTGCTCAGTTCCATCATCGTAAATTTAGGGAAGCTATTGAGATTGAAAAGAGGCCGAGCAATCTCAATAGAGATGATGGCTGGAAAATCAGTAGGTGCTGGATTCCAGCACTCTCTTCTTAGTCAGTTTTTCTGCCTCCTCCTTGTTTTTGAACTCTTATTATATATATATATATATATATATATATATATATAGATATAGATATAGATATAGATATAAATATACATATATATAATTTTTATTTTATTATTTATTTATTTATTAATTTTTTTTAAGACTAATTTCTATTAATATATATAATATATTACTAATATTATTAATATCAAGACTATATTATTAATATATATTATATTTAATAAATAATTAAATAAATAAATTACCTATATTAAGACTAGATTATTATTATTGTTTTTTTTTATCGTTAATACTATGCTATTCTATTATATACAAAACAGGAGAACAATTACAGTCGTTGAGTCATACTGTCCAAGGCCATGGATGGCACTGTGGACTGGAGTTTAACAGCAAAAGCAGCCCACGCAGGGGCACCACAACTGAAACAAACCACCCACGCAGGGGTTCTAAACCATGGAAGTGTTTTCTGAACCAGACTTGACAACCCGCGCAGGGGATCAAAAAGGTAAAGGGAGATCTTCATTAGGAACCCGCGCAGGGGCTTCAAAAACCATTTAAAAAAACTACTTTCGACCCAAACGTAAACAGCATAAACAAACAGAAGGCTTAAGCAGACATAACATAACATGGGAGAACCTGAACAACGATTCTGAGCAAGAGGATGGCTAATCTTCCGGTTCCTCCTCGACAATTGGATACCATCCATAATCCTCAGGGAGAGGGTCCTGTTCTTTCTTAGCTTCCGCTGGAGAAGGCACTGCCTGAGACAGAGGTGGACTGGCAACCTGTTCTGGAGCAGCCTCTGGCGGTCCCTCAGCATCCCTCGAGCTTCCTGCCTGGTGCTTCTTCTTGCTGGGTTGATTCTCGCTCTCGTCCTTCGGTTCCTCAAGGAAAAGGACCGAGACATGGGCGTTGATGCGGGAATTCTCTTGAGAACTGCTGAAAGAGAAGACAGTCGTGCCAAACGCTGGTAGAGGTGCCGAGTCCACATCTGGGCTACTCGAGTCCAAGAACTGACTCGCTTAAATGGGGTGTGCTTCTGCAACTTTGTGGCAGAGGCATCTACAGCATCTTGATTGGGATGAAGCCTCGGAGGGGCGTGACGACCCGCCTCGGCTAGTGCCGCGCTGGCTGAGGAGACGCTGTCGTGGCAGAACCATGTTCCCACTGGTACCCGGAGGGAAGAACAGAATCGCAAGGGAGGAATTGAAGCGTTCACCTTTCGTGTTTTCCGCTTGGAGGCCACAATTAGTTGACAGAGGAATGGCGTGAGCAGCAGCTCCGCAAACCATAAACACAACAGGGGCGCTCTTCCTGAACCGTGAGCCAAGCTCCAGTTTCTGAGCTCGAAACAACATAGAACTATCCATCCCCTCATCGTTTTTAATCTCTTCAGCAATTCCTCGTAATCTGCAGGCCATAACTGCGCTCTGAGACCACACTTGAGCTCCGGACTGTGCATTGAAATGCCGTCCCAGTCCCCACACTTAAACTCATCGACGACGGAACGCATTAAAGGCCTGTCTCAGGCATGAGGCCACACATGGCCTCCATGTGTCTCCCCTCCTTCGTCCCTGATGTCACCCACATCCGGGGTATTAAGACTAGATTATTAATATATAATAATAAATAATTTAATTAAATTAAATAAATTACCTTTTCTAACTAACCATTTAAATTATTTTATTTATTTATATATTTTTAATCCTAACTTTATGATTTTAATTTATATATATATATGTGTGTGTGTGTGAGAGAGAGAGAGAGAGAGATTATTAATAAATAAATAAATAAATTACTTTTATTCTCGTCCCTAACAACCTATTATCGAGGATGAAAACCACTTCCTCTTAGAGTTCCCCGCATATAACCACATTAGATCTCAATTTCACAATCTTTGTTACAATACTGACCTTCCTAGCCTTTTACAATGTCAAAATTATAGTGAGCTCGGGAGGCTTCTCTCCAAGCTTTTTGAGCATAGGAATGAAATCTTAAATCAAAATAGATAATTTGTTTCTTTAGGTCCAATAGACCATTATTTGGTCTGAGGGGACGTTAACCATCATCATCATCATCATCATCATCATCATCATCATCATCATCATCATCATCATCATCGTTTTAATTTTATATATATATATATATATAAACAATAATTATTAAACAATTTAAATAAATAAGTAAATTATATTTTTAAACTAATCACTAAAAGTATTTTATTTATTATTTTTTAATCCTAACTTTTATCTTAATAACCTAATATTATAACTTTAAAATATATATATAAATAATTTAAATAAATAAATTAAATTAAAGTTTTTAAAACTAACTATTAAAAATATTTTATTTATCTATATATTTTTACCTAATTTAACTTATTTCCATAAATAATAATAATAATATTAAATTAATAAATAATAATTTGACTACTAATGATGATGATGATGATGATGGTTGTTAACGTCCACTGAGACCAAATAATGATCTATCGGACCTAAAAAAACAAATTATTTATTTTGATTTAAGATTTTATTCCGATGCTCAAAAAGCTTGGAGAGAAGCCTCCCGAGTTCACTATAATTTTGGCATTGTAAAAGGCTAGAAAGGTCAGTATTGTAACAAAGGTTGTGAAATTGAGATCTAATGTGGTTGTATGCAGGGCACTCTAAGAGGAAGTGGTTTTCATCCTCGATGCTCTTATTCTCACAAATATGGCAGATCCTTTCCATCCATGGCGTTTTAGGAACTACCCAGCGGCCAGTCTCACTATGGAGCTCATGAGAATTCGTTCTAATCTTTGCTATATTAATTTTCTTTTTTGAGCTAGTTAGAATAGAGAGATACTTTTGATCTTCAAGGGTGGGGTTGATGACCTTCTTATAATAACTTAATTTTCTTTTAGACGCTAAATCTTTCTCACACCACAATTTTTCTTTGAACTTAGAAGTAACAATATCTTTAATGTTATTTATGTTTTGCAAAGCATCATTCTCATTGATCTCCCAATAGTTTAACCAGGCCCTTGTGTCCTTATGCCATCCTCGGTTAAGCCTTAGGTGGTTTTGGCTGGAATTTAAAGCTAGCTTAGGAAGTCTATGATTGTCTATGTTATTGAGCTTGTGCTTGTACATCAGAAACCTGAGCATAGCTAGGCTCTCAATAGAAGAAATACCCGCTTCTATAAGGAGAATAGGATAGGGTGTATTACTTTTAATTTTCAGGTTATAAGTTATAAAACGCTTCTGGATTTGCTCAATCTTTCTCCATGATTCTCTGGAGATGTTGCAGCCCCAAACTTCACAGCCATATAAGATAACAGGAGTGACTAAAGTTTCAAAGAGGAACTTCTTTTTATCCCACATTACGAGGTTTTCTATTTTACAGTTATTTTCAAGACCAAAATAAGCTTTCCATCCCCCATTGATCCTTTTCTCAATGCTATGGTTCCAGTTGAGCTTGTGATGGATATCAATTCCTAGGTACTTGTAAGAATACACTTCTTCCAATTTATTATTGTCATACGTAAAATTAGCGCAAGTGTCCTTTTTAGATTTGATAATCATAACTTTTGTTTTGTCTGTGTTAACAGTCATACCCATGGTAGAGCAGAAATCCTTAAGAAGCTTGAGTTGCTTATCAAGATCAGAAGGGCACCTTGCCAAAAGAACAATATCGTCAGCATAGAGAAGAAGGATAATGACTATCCCAACTAAGATTGTGCCACCACATCCTGCTTCTTCTAAATAACCTTCGAGCTTATCGATGTAAATGCCAAATAGAGTAGGGGAGAGGGGGCAACCTTGTTTAACTCCGATGTTACACTTAATATCTTTTGACCACCCCTCATTGTTCTTTAGCTTGGCAATTACATTCTCGTATAGCCTTATAGCCGCAGCTCTTAACTCAAGAGGAACCTTTAGCTCTTCTAACCTATTCCAAAGGTTGTATCTAGGAACCGTATCGAAAGCCTTTCTAAAGTCTACAAAGCAGCAGAATAAATTGGATTTATCATTACGACATTCCTCCGCAATGATCCTTAGCGTAACAAGGTGGTCTGTTGTTGAGTGATGCCTTCTGAAACCTGCTTGGCCTTTAGCCCGCTTATCTTCACTTTCAAGCCATATGCTTAACTTTTTTTCCAGAATACTACCATATAATTTGGCTAAGAGAGGGCTGATCATAATTGTTCGATAATTAGAGGGGTTATTTGTATCTCCACTTTTAAAAATAGGGATAATGAGGCTCTCAGTCCAAGGTTTAGGGAACCCTTGCTTAACAGCTTGATTGAAAAGCTTGTGGATGTGGGGGATGAGGACAGGGCCTCCAATTTTTAAGATTTCTGCCTGGTAACCTTCAATGTCCTTAGCTTTCCCATTCGCGAGGCGATTAACTCCAAACTTAATGTCTTCTAAGGAGAAGACTTCTTTCGTTGTGAGCAGGGTTTCCAAATTATCCGTGGCATTAGGAGATTCATAAAGCTTTTTAAGATACGAATTCCAATCGTGAAGAGCAATTTTATTATTATCCTTAGTCTTCCTAGTCAGAATCTGCCTCCAAAATTTTTTAGGAGCTACCTTAGAGAGGTGTAAGAGATTCTCCTGTCTTTGACGGATGTACTGTCTCTTTTTCCTTTTAATTAGGGCTTTGTATATTCTTATCTTGTCAATTTTAAGAGAATCATCAACAGCTTCCTTAATTGCTCTCCTCGCATTCTTACAATCTTTGTCATACCAAGGATTGGTTTTGCTATTTCTTTTATTATTTGAGACTTCAATTGAGAACTTTTTAATAGAATATGAGAGGGTTGTAGTAAAATTATGATATAGGTCTTCTATGTTATCTATACTAGATAAAGGAGGCAAGTTAGTTTTTAATTCATTTAGAAAGAGGTCCTTTTTATTTTTATCAAATATTAAGTTCTTTTGGTTGTAAGTATTATTTTCTATGGGAACTCTATGCATGACAAAATTGAGGGTTATAAGTAAAGGCCTATGATCGGAGTCAGGCTCGTGGTCGTTTAAGATGTCAAAGTTTATCATTTCGTTGTATAAAGGAAGATCGGAAATAACGTAGTCTACTACGCTGCTACCAAGTCCATGGATGCAGGTCATCTTGCTGGAATTGGGCCACTTTTTTAGACCGTTGCAAATTATGAGATCCTGAGCACTACAGAGCTTGACAAGCTCTGACCCAAACAAATTTTCCCCGAGGTCTTCAGAGCTCCTTTTGTACCTACTAGCCAGGGTAGGGTCTTCGTCTAACCAAAGAGGATTAGGGTTGGAACGATTGCTTAAAACAATAGCTTGGTTACTTGAAGTTAGGGCATTGAAGTCACCTATTAAAAGGATATTACCATCATTCCTTAGGTTAGAAATATCGTTCTCTAAACTATTGTAAGGGTTAGTTTTATCTAGATTCTTCTTCTTATAGAAGTTAGAATTAATGGGGAGGAAATAACATATTGCTATGTAGGACTTTTTATTATTAATGTCTCTGATCTCTATCCAACTAAATTGGTTGTAAGGGTCGTTTTTATAAAGCCTAACATAGGGGGAGATGTTTTTCTTAATGTAACAAGCTATTCCCCCAATGCCTCTACAGGAGGATCGCTTGTTCCATGTAGACCATAGCGTAAAGCCATCTATGTTAGGGACCTTAGATTCTTCGTGCTCCCAAGTTTCAACAAGCAAAATAATATCAACATCATTTGAGATCCAACTTAGCTTGGGGCCTTTGTTCCATGGGAAGCCCCGACAGTTCCAAGAAAGGATCCGGAGCATGTTTAATTGCTATTGATTACTATCTTTTTGGTTTTTGTCCCGAATAAAGGCTTTTCTATTTCTAATTATTGCCCATTTTCCTTCCTTTCTAGCTTCTTTTACCTTTTGAACCTCCTTTCTTAATTCTGCTTGATCTTCTGGGATGAGATCTTCATTTATGAATATTCCCGTTCCTTTTAGACTTGAGGTTTTACTAAGTATGTTGTGCTTATGATCAATAGAGCTCACCTTTATGCGGATTAATCTTCCTTTATTCTCGGTTAATTTCCCCAACCTTGTTGCTTCTGTGAGACACGCTGTTTCAATTTGTAATCTATTATGTAATTCTGTCTGGACTAAGGCTAAAGTATCCTCATCTGCTTCCTCTTTTAAACCGAAGATTATAAGGTTTAAGGTCCTTTTGTTACGTTCGTGCTCTAATTCTATTAGTTTTTTCATTTCGTCTTTAATTGGTTTAATATCTAACTTATCTACCACACTATTTACGGTGAGGCGGCTATTAACTTTTTCTTGTAATTCTTTAATCATGTCTTTCATTTTAAGACCCTCTAAGGTATCAACGTCTCCTTGCTGGGATGGTTGGTTAGTATCTTGGTTTTGTTTTTCTATAACATGCAATCTAGTCTCTATTGCCTCCATTTTATTCTCCAGTAGTTCTATTTTATTTTCTATTTGTTTCTGGATAGTGTTTTCAAGAGATGCAAATTTGTTTTCCAGCACGGTTTCTAACTCTTTTTGTAGCTTGGCTTCTCTTTCTTCTCTGCGTTTCTCTAAAGACTCTATATACTCATAGAGGCCTTGTAGAGTAACTGTGCTAGGTCTGCCCTTGGTAATCTTTGGTAACTGTGGTGAAGTATTCATACTTGACATTATATGAGCAAATACGTATTAAAAAGAAAAAGATAAGGAATGTGTGCACCTGATATCCGAACCTGATGTGAGAGCCAAGATCTCCAAGCTTTGGATTGCGAGCTTTAAAACCAAGAGACTGCTTTATATATCCCCGAGACGAGACTGATTATATATCTTCCGAGACGGCTGCGGACCGGAGCAACGATATATACAGCGAGAGTTTATATATGCCAAGATTGTTTTTATCCAACCAAACTGTTTATACAGCGAACCGGAGCTATTATATATGCCAAGACTGAGCCTGTATATATGCCGGAGCTATTATATATGCCGAGACTGAGCCTGTATATATGCCGAGACCTGAGCCTGTATATATGTATCACGCGAGAACCCTTTTATATATGCCAAGACTGTTTGTATGTATCACGCGAGACCTGAGCCTGTATTATACAGCGAACCGGAGCTATTATAAATGCCAAGACTGCAGCGAGAGTTTATATATATATACAGCGAGAGTTTATATCACGCGAGACCTGAGCCTGTATTATACAGCGAACCGGAGCTATTATATATGCCAAGACTGCAGCGAGAGTTTATATATATATATAGCGAACCGGAGCTATTATATATGCCAAGACTGCAGCGAGAGTTTATATCACGCGAGACCTGAGCCTGTATATATATGCCAAGACTGCCAAGAGTTTATATGTGCGAGACTGCCGAGACCTGAGCCTGTATGATATATGCCAAGAGTTTATATCATGCGAGACCGGAGCTATTATATATATACCAAGAGTTTATATCCCGCGAGAGTTTATATGTGCGAGACTGCGTTTAAATATATGCGAGTTCAATCACTGGTCCGGTTCAATAGATTTGGTTCCGAATGCGTTTAAAAACTTAGATTACAGTAGATATATATATACCGAATCCGGTTGTGCGAGGATTATATATATGCGAGACCGAATCACCGATTTCAATTGATCACCGAATACATGCGTTTAAATATATGCGAGTTCAATCACTGATTACAGTAGATATATAGATTAATATTATTATATTAATATCAAGACTATATTACTAATATAATATTAATTATATGTAATAAATAATTTAATTAAACAAATAAATTACCTGTATTAAGACTATATTATTAATATATAATAATAAATAATTTAATTTAATTAAATAAATTAGCTTTTCTAACTAACCATTTAAATTATTTTATTTATTTATATTGTTAACCCTAATTTTATGATTTTAATAATATATATATATATGAGATTATTAATAAATAAATAAATAAATTACTTTTTAAGCTAACCATTGAAATTATTCTCGTCCTTAACCACCTATTATTATATACATATATATGTATTATATTAACAATAATTATTAAATAATTTAAATAAATAAGTAAATTATCTTTTTGAACTAACCACTAAAAGTATTATATTTATTTTTTAATCCTAACTTTTATCTTAATAACCTAATATTATAACTTTAATATATATATATATATATATATATATATATATATATATATATATATATAAATTAATTAATTAATTTTTAAAACTAACCATTAAAAATATTTTATGTATTAATATTAAAAATAATAATAATAATAAATTAATGAATAATAATTTGACCTGGGTCCTAAGGTCAAAATTAGCCGTTGGTCGATTTAGCCGTTGGAGTCTCTGCTCAGATTATTTAACATGCTAAGCTGGATCTGTTTCTTCAACTTGTCCTGATGGTGAACCACACTTGTTGGTTCAAAACGCGTCGACAAATGTCTGTCTACATGTGATTTACGCCGAAGTTATTCTTTCAACTAATAATATATTATTAACAATATTAATAACGGTATTATTGACAATATTTAATTAACTATATTTAATTAACAATATTTTTACTAATGTGGTTGTGCATGTGATTGATATAAACCTTCGACTTATATCAACCACATTTACTATATAGTTGCGCTAGTTTATTTGTTATAAAAGTGAAATACTTTTACCATATCTCTTTTTATAGATTTGTATTATTAATTACCACATCTTCTTTATTATTAATTATGATATTGACAATATTTAATTTTTTTTTCTCGTTAAAACTAATCTATTATTTACAGGAGCAAGAAAACAGTTACATCATTTCAAGACCAAAAGAACCAGAGGCCAGTTGTGGCACTTTGGAACAGCTGAGACCAAAAACGAACAGCCCTCGCAGGGGCGCCAGACCAGAGATAAACAACCCTCGCAGGGGCGCCAGACCAAAAATAAACAGCCCTCGCAGGGGCACCAGACCAAAACATTACATCCCCCACAGGGGCGCCAGCAGAACTTCAGCATAATCCCGCGCGGGGAAGACAGACCCATCCCTGAGCCAACATACCATAAACAGACTATGTGCCAACATAACATGAACAATAAGACCAAAACAAAACCTGAGCAGCGAGGGCGGCCGAGAGTCCAAACAGATGTGCAGTTATTCGTCCGGCTCCTCCTCGACCACCCTACACCATCCATATTTCTCCACCTCCTCTGCAGTGGGAGCAGTGTCTATGTTGACGTCGTCCCCTTTGCTGGTCGTCGCCTCCTGAGCCAGAGGGCGATTAGAGACAATCTCTGGAACATCTGTAGGCTTCTTCATGACATTCTCTGAGCCGCCAACAGGATGCTTCCCCCTACTGTCTTGAGAGTCGCCACCATCCGGAGAGTCTTCGAGGAAGAGAACCGACACATGGGCACTGATTCGGGGTCTATTCAGAGAACTGCTAAAATTGAAAATGGCGGAACCGAAGGCAGGCGTGGAAGCCGAATCAGAATCAGGAGCGCTTGAGTCCAGAAATTGGCTAGACTGAAGGGGGTTGGCTTCAGAGGTTCGATGGCAATAGCAGAGGTAACAATGGGGATAAGGAGCATCGACTGGAGGGCGCGAAGACCCACCACGGGAGGAACCTCGACGGCTGAGCATTCGCTGTCGAGGCCTGACCATATTTGCAGGGTCACCAAGAATATAGTGCAGCTCGAAATTGAGTGACCGACTAGGCTTAGGACTACCCAAAACAATCAGGGAATTGGCCCTGATGGCAAGAACCTTGGACTGAAGAACCATAGACTGAGCATGAACCTGCACACAGAGAACCATGGACTGAGCATGAACCGGCGCACAGAGAGCCAACCCACCGCGGCTTTTAACATCCCTGCCGCCCCCTCGAAACCCGTCCGCCATTACTGCACTCTCCATTCGAACCAAAGAGCCGGACAGAGCATTGAATTGCCTCTGGAAAATACCAATACATTTATTCCTTAGCGGCCGAAGATAGATCTCGCATGCGTTACCCTTGTGACAGCGCATGGCCGACATGTGGCTTCCCTTAAACTCGCGTCCCGTCCACATAATCACCCGCATCCGGGGGGATATTGACAATAAATTGAGAAAACATAGTAAAAATAAAATTATTAGTATATTTTATATATATATATATATTTCTTTCTAATTTTATTTAGAAAATATTTAATTTTAATTTTAAAGATAACCCAACAAAATCCTATATCATTCATAAAATTTAATTTTTTATGTTATTAAATATTTAATTAACGGAATCCTATAAAATTGTTTTGTTTGTTTCTTTTTTAAATTTAAATTTAATTTACACAAATAGTAATGAATGAAAAAATTAGAAAACCAAATGCTTTACGTAATCTATTTAATGTAAAATTAATTAAAGTAAAGGATTGACACAAAATGTAATATATATTATAAATTTCAAAACAAGTTACATCAAAATTTGTGTGAGATATAAAACATATATAATAATAATATACAAGGTAGAGAAATATAATTATGATTCAAAGTGAATTTTATGGCACAATTTTTTAATAAATTAATTCAAGGAGCTATCTTCACTACATATAAAAGTAGGGGTTTTCTTTTAAACTATGCAAACCAAAAAACCTAACGATTAAAAAATCATAATTTATAATTTAGAGTTATCACATTATTATGACATGAAAATAATAAAAGTGGAAGAAAAAGTAAGAAAAACAAAATATTATTGATAATAATGGAAGATAAAGTGAATTTTATGGCACAATTTTTTAATAAATTAATTCGAGCTATCTTCACTACATATAAAAGTAGGGGTTTTCTTTTTAAACTATGCACAACCAAAAAACCTAACGATTAAAAAATCATAATTTATAATTTAGAGTTATCACATTATTATGACATGAAAATAATAAAAGTGGAAGAAAAAGTAAGAAAAACAAAATATCATTAATAATAATGGAAGATAAAGTAAGGAAAATAAAATATTATTATGATATAAAAATAATAAAAATATAATATATATATATATTTTTTGAAAAAGAGATATCTTGTGTACAAATATAATGAAAATAAGCTTAACACAAAGCCTTTTTATTTATAGTAGTTTGGGAAATTTGGTTGGAAATAAAGCAAATTATATTTGACAATAAAAACATATTTACAACGAAAATAGACATATAAAACCTTGCTATTGCTCACAATATCCCCTTAAAAAACTTGTTTCTCATTCACATCATATGTTTGTACATGATATTCAGATGGACTCTCCATGGGATTGTTTGATGGGTAGCTCAAGGGTCCCCTTCGATGGGGAGAATAGGTGGAATTCTAAATGTTTCTTAAAAGAACTTTCATTTCTTTTTTTACAAACATTAAATTGCATTAAACAATTATATTGAACTTTTTACATTAAAATTACTACTTACTACTTCACATTGGTATCTCCAAAAAAAATTCCACACAAATAAGTAAACTAAGTAGAATAAATAAAATTCTTAAAATATTATAAATTAAATTAGATAAATGTAAATAAAAAAATGTGCAATTGAAACAAATAACAAAAATAACAATAAATTTATACACAACCACATTAATTATATGTAATAAAATTAATTATATTAGCTATCTTTAAAACAAATATGTACATAAAAACACTTACTACTTCACATTGGTATCTCCAAAAAAAATTCCACACAAATAAGTAAACTAAGTAGAATAAATAAAATTCTTAAAATATTATAAATTAGATAAATGTAAATAAAAAAATGTGCAATTGAAACAAATAACAAAAATAACAATAAATTTATACACAACCACATTAATTATATGTAATAAAATTAATTATATTAGCTATCTTTAAAACAAATATGTACATAAAAACAATTAAGTAATATGAAACAACAAAAAAAAAATGTTTAATATATATAGTAACAACACATCACAAAACCATATATCCACTTTCACACTTTTAAATAATGGTATAAACTATTATAAATAAAATCATAAAAACACATTTAAAACAACAACTGATACTTGTTTCTATAACCACCCTAAGAAGGAAAAATTATAAACAACTTGAAAACTAGCGACTTGCACTCACTTATCTCCAAATGAAATCAATGTAACATAATTGTATAAACCTATTGTAAAACAAAATAATGAACACCATATCGAATATAAAACTACATTTAGAATAACCACTCTCTAGAAAATAATCAACTTGAAAACTGAAGCTCTACACTCGCGCAATCTAAGCTGCAAATGAAATCAAAGTAGTCCAATAGACAAATAACAAGTTTATACACAAGTATACTTTTTATGGTAAATATATCTTTTTGAAACAATATATGTCCTTTCAGTGAATGGAATAATTAACCTAAAATATTATCTCAAAAGGATATTTAATATTTGGGATATTTTTTTTGTAACAATATGTGTTTTAAGTGAATGAAATACCTAACCTAGTATGTTAAGTTTTTTTAGTGAATTCATTATTTTTATTTAGTAAGGTTTATTTTATTTAATCTGAAAATAAGTACAAAGTTACATTTTATAGATGTTATGGGAATTATAGTTATTCTAACCAAAAAACTTATCAAAAAAGAAGAGTTCAATGTTTATATATGAATATTTTTCAAAAACCAGAGATTCAAAAAACATTTACAAAAAATGGGCACAAGATGTCTAGATAGTCCTAAAAAAACCTCCAATAAACCCTAGAGAAGTCAATAGGATAAAATCTGAGGAAAACCAAGAGGCCAAACATGGCCACCAAAAATCCAGAAAAACGAGTTGCGGGCACAAGAAGAGGCCAGCAAGAACCCTACAAGACCAACAACAAAACTCCTATGTAAAATGTAGAATGAGAGGCATGAAACGGGCCAAAGAAACATGGGAGTCGCTCAAACTTGCCCCTTCAACTCCCAACTCCACATCAACAAAAAAGAGGCACCAAAAATGAAGCCCCAAGGGGCTTTGTCATTCCGTGAGCAAAGGAAAATCAACCCAAATAAGGGCCACAAGCACTAGGCTACAAAGCCCCATAACAACGACTCTAGACCACCACCAGAAGGTGATTGAAAACCCATAACAAGCATGGCCTAGAGACCAAGGGGACGATGACTTCTAAAAATGCCAGAGACGACATGCACAACAATGAACATGGCACTAGCAGTGGCAGTAACAACTGGGAGGCAGACCCGACAGACCCAAACGCACAACAAACTCCACCATTAGAGCACCTGCGATAAGCAACCCCGCACCAACAAATGAAGAGGAAATCACAGATGACGTCGAAGAAAAAACAATGAACAATGAAGGCTTGAACTAGGGAGGGGGTGGCTAGGGTTTCAGTCACCCAATCCCCACTCCCTCCCACCCCTGTGAAAATTGGTAAAGTGAATTCATTATTCTTGGAATGAGTTAATTATGTTTTTCTTAATTTTATTTTGAGTTAATTATGTTTTCTTAATTTTATTTCGAGTTGATATTTTTTTAGCTAAAATGTATATTTTATTATTGAGATGAGCTAATTTTGTTTTTTTTTAATTTTCTTTTTAGTTGATAAAGTAGAAATTCAAACATATTTTTCCACGAGGTCTTGGATAAACGATGCTTGGCTGCATTGTTAAGACACTCCTAGATGTTAAGTCACCAATTCAATTATCTTCTTTATTCGGGTGTTATTCTTGGACATGACCATGATATAGTCTCACCAACCAAACTTTAAAAAAAATAAAAAGAAGAAGATAAAGTAGAGATTCAAACATATTTATTAGATACTTACATTCTTATTATAATTTAAGAATCAATATTTTCATAGTGGAGACTTCTGTGAGAAGAGTAATTTTGTTCTGCGATTTCTAGATTACTCACATCAAAGTTTCTGTGGTTAATGTTTTGAGCCATCAAGTGTGGCTCATCCTCAGGAAAGAGATATGAAATTTGATCAAGTGCTAAGATAGATAGGTGAGAGATGTGGGGAACAAGACATTAGGTTAGTTAAACATTAGGAGGTCAAATATGAAAAAACAAAATTCTAACATTCAAAATATCATAAACGTTAATAAGAAAAAGGGAACGAGAATGACAAAGTTTAATATTAGTGATATGATCTTGAATCCTCTGCTTAATAGATCAACATGTTTCACTCACATAGGGAGCATCACATGAGCACAGAATTAAGTAGATGCCTTTCATGTTAGAAGAGTCAACATTATCCTTAATAGATCTCAGCATACCCCGAATGGTATTTAATGGTTTGAAGGAGGCAAAAACTTTAATTTTTCTTAAGATGTGAGCAATCCTATTAGTGGTTCCTGAATATAGGGAAGTTGAACCATAGGGATATGATCATTATTGTTGCTTTTTATCCTATGACCAAGGTTATCTTTTTGGAAGACCTTGATGCCCTGACATTTCTTATTTATCTATCAACGCTTGATCATATTTCTTATCTCTATCCTGAGGATGAGCCATACTTGATGGCTCGAAATGTTGACCACAAAAACTTCGATGTGAGTAATCCACATGGTAAAACATAATCAATCATTATTATTTATATATTTTTTAATTATATTAATTCATTTGTTTACCCTTTTTTATTGGTGATTTAAATGACCCATCGCCTTTCATAAAAAGAAAATATAGTTGAATGAAAAATACCCATTAATCTAACTCTCAATGTCTTAAAAAACGTCAAATCCTATTTATATGACCATTGTATAAAAATGGAACTTCTTTATTTGTGAATACTACTATGAATATTTTTGCATATTCCATGGAGGTTAAATCTCTACTGTCCACGTACTAATCATTGATAATTTACTGATAATTAAATTAAAATTTTGGAATGCCTATTCTAAAATAAACATGTCCATTGACATTATCATTATTATTATAAAAAGAATTAATATGTAAATTAAACATATAGAAAACATATATACATTTCAAAAAACATAGAACAAGAATTTTAACCATGGAGATTTACCCCTAATTTATCATGGAGATTCTTAATAAATACGTTGTGTTACAATACCATAGGGCAATACCATAGCTTATCAATACCACGTGACCAAATATCGATAACTCACTCCATATGGCACTTGTTCATATCACATTCTTTTTAATTATTCAATTCAATTAAAAGGGAAAACATAATTACTTTGGAGATAAATCTCAACTTTTGATTTGTGTATACTACTATGAATATTCTAGAATATTCCATGTAAGTTAAATCCCTACCATCTATCTAATAATAATTGATATTTAAATTAAAATTCTAGAAACCCAGTTCCAAAATAACATGTGTATACAAAAATGACTATATTCATTACATTTTAGATAACAAATTTTAACATAATAAAACATTATAACAAATATGTCTATTGTTAAAAAATATATAAATTACAAAGATATACCGAAAAACCATATACTCTTCCATATACTCTTTGGAGCAATGAATAGGCAAGCCCACACAATCCAATATAATAAATAAGGCCCCCAAAAAATGCAAATTTATACGAATAATTTCTTTAAAAAAATAATTTTATTGATAGTTGTTTGAAACAATATATATTTCTTGATCACTTGAAACAACTAATATGTTAGTGAAAATTATTAGCTATAGTGTATCCGTTGTTATTAAGATGAGTTAATTATGTGCTATTTTTATTTTTATTTTATTTTGAGTTAGCAAAGTTTAGGTTGAAACACAATTAATGGATAGTCACATTTTCAGAATAGTTTGGGAGTATGCATTCATTGTTTACAAATTTTATATTATCATGATTATGCATTTACAATTTTTTCATAATGATCCTAATGTCACCACATTTTTAGCCTAGTTTGGGAATTTACACTCATTGCATATGAATTTTTAGTTATCATGATTAAGTATTACAATTTTTCTGATAATGGTCCTAATAACCCATCAGCGCTTTCTAAAAAATGATAGTTGAATGACAAATACCTATTAATTGCCTCTCCTACATTAAAAAGAAGGCAAATAATTCATATATATATGCCCATCCATTTAAAGAGACGTTTCTTACTTCTTTTTTTTCCATTTTTTTTTTTCAGTTCTATTTATGAGTGATAAACAAAATTACATAATAAATGCCTCAAGAAGGCATGTCTTATCCCTTTTTGTCCAAGGAAAAAAAAATTCAGTAATCCTCTTTATGAGTGATAATAAAAAATTACGTAGATAAATGAGTTATGACTTATGATTCATCCCCTCTAATCAGCCAAACAAAAAAAATTAGAGGTCTTTTTTTCTTTCCATATCTTATGGTTCATAAGAGGAGATCTCTTCTAATCAGCAAAACAAAAAAACAAAAGAAATTAGAAACCTTTTTTCTTTCCAGATCCTAACTACTTATTATGTTGAATTGTCATTTACCCTTCACAATGAGAATATCAAATATCAATATTTATAAACAACAAAATCAAAATAAAAAATCGCTGAAAGACATGATTTACCTATACACGCTACCTATATAACATTTATTAAAAAAATCATTTCTTAATATTTTTAATTGACAAAAGTGTTCAATACCATTAAATATTATTTGAATATGTTGAATTGGAGCACACACCTAACCATGTTTGAATTTGTGTTAACGACAAGTAAACAAATGAGCTGTAGATATGGAGTCCCCAAAAAGCTTAATAAGTAAAGCACTGAGCTATTGAAATGGAAGCTGACAAGAGATTGAGGTCACACTACTTTGAAAATATTGACCATCATAAAATCACACCTTATTGTCAAACCATTCCATCATTGTTATCGTATAACCGATAGCTTTAAAATAAAGTGGTGCACTTTTATCAAAAAGAAATATGACAAATATCTCCATTTGCAAAACGATTCTGAGTCTAAATATCTATTGATTTGGGGAGTAGTAACAGTCCAAACAAAATGTACATCGGTTTTTGCCTGATCAAAACAAAATATATAAATTTGTCATTTTTAATATAGATATTGATGGTAGAATTCATATATTTAATTCATTTTGTTTCATTAAAATTAAATATAAAATGGACTTGGAGTAGGTTTAAAATTGTTTCTATTTTGCAGTTTATTTGGTTTTTTTAGGATGTAAGGAAATCAGTTAAAGGTTAAAGAGTATTTCATCGGAGTGAAAGCTTGTGTCTTTCATGACAACTCGTATGTAATTCCAAGTCGGGTGGTTTTCTTGAATAATGGTGATGAGTCAACGTGCATTAAGGGATAGCAAACAATGAAGGCTATCCTCACTGCAAGTTTGACAACTAAATTATGATAAATTTTCACACTGTACGAAAAAACAATTAAATATTAAAATCTACAATCCACATAAATTTAGTATTTTAATTACAGAGGTATTAAAAACATTGTAAAAGTACTCGGAAAATCCAATAAACACTGAACGACAATCTAACCAACCTATTATCTAGAAATTTATGAAAAGCAACTGAAAAATTATTAGTGTCACATTGATGATAAGTGTCTATTCCCATCACCATCTCATAAAAACTGGCAACTAATATTCTGAAGCTATACAAAGGGGCAGTTTATACCAACTCTTGAATTTTGTACTTCCCTGAATTTAAAAATTTACATATATTGCCTAATACAATAATGAAACTATAGCTCTAGAAATATTAATACCCATAAAAACTAAATATTTACAGCTTTCAATAAAAAAAATAACTGAATGTTTGCAATCAATCAGAAAAGGTTGCAGTAAATCAGAAAAGGTAGGCAAGCAACATAATTGATTTAAGTACCTCTGACGTTTAAGCAATAAATCAATAACAGATATATAGATATGATCATAATGATGTGAATATTTATGAGTAGGATACCTGGAAAAGTTTTAAAGGTCTATAAATGTCTCATTTCCATGATGCAGTACGTGTTCAAAGAAACACCACATCATGATATGGATGGAAAGCCTGCGTACCTGCTACTCCTTCCATCTGGCTTTATTTTTTCTTATATATGTCTGTATCTGCATGTAAATGTCATAGACCTTTCAATCAGGACCTTATCAGAATTTGGAGTGTTGATAAACTTCTCTGCCATTTTCTTTCTGATCCCCTTTCCAGAATGTTGTCTGCTACCCCCTTCCCCATGTCATCTGAGTACAGAAACTCGGAAGATCTATACACAATTGTTTCTGCTTACTCCACTTCAACCAACTGTAGAGCAGTAGAAAAACAGAAATCAATGGTGCTTTCAGGCCAGGCAGTAACTCCATTAAGCAAAAACTGATTCATATTATCTATTCCATCAGGTAGGTCTGTTATATACATGAGGGAGAGACTGTTCAGTTCATCTCCCGATGATTGTTCACATTTCTCATTTATTTATTTACATATATTTACCCAATCACAAGGATTAGGTGTCAACATTCCCCCCTTAATCTGAAGGGATGTTGGTCAGTCCAAGCATCATTTTGAATCGTTCAAGCTTTTCTCTTCCAAGCGCTTTGGTGAAGATGTCTGCAATTTGCTCATTTGTGGAACAATGACAGAGATGGATTGTTTTGACCTCAACATGATGTCGAATCAGATGATATTTAGTATTGATGTTCTTCGTTCGATCATGGAACTTTGGGTTCTTGGCCAACTTTCTTGCAGAGGTATTGTCAATCACGAGTGGAGTTGATTGTACTTGTTTTACCTGCAAATCTTCAAGAATTTTCCTGAGCCACAAAATTTCTTTTGTTGCTTCAGTTGCTGCCACGTATTCTGCTTCTGTTGTGGAATCTGTTGGAACTGATTGTTTGCATGATCTCCAGGAGATAGCTCCTGATCCGAGACTCATAGCATATCCTGAAGTTGATACCCCGGTTTCTTTGTCTCCATCGAAGTTTGAATCAGAGTATCCAATCAAGCTGAAGTTGTCCGCCTGTGTGATTCCAAAGTCTTGAGTTCCCTTCAAGTACCTTAGAACTCTTTTTGCAACAGACCAATGTCCCTCACAAGGCTTTTGCATAAATCTGGAGGGGATTCCAACAGCAAATGAAATGTCTGGTCTGGTGGTAGTTAGGTAGTTGAGACTTCCTACAAGCTGTCTATACTTTGTTGCATCCTCAAATTCTTTTCCTTGAATAGATGTGAGCTTTGAGTTTTGTTCCATTGGAGTAGTAAGAGGATTGCACTCTGTCATGCCAAACCTGTTCAAAAGATCTCCAATGTATTTCTTTTGAGAAAGAAATATGGACTTTGGATGTTGGGTTACTTCAATGCCAAGATAGTAATGAACATAGCCCAAATCAATCATTTCAAAACTTTTCCCCAATTCCTTCTTTATGGATGCAATGTAACTTTCATTGTTCCCTGTCATCAAAAGATCATCTACATATACCACAAGATATACAACTGTTTTGCCAACTTTCTTGACAAATAAAGTTGTATCATCAAGATCAAAATGTTTGAAATTGAGTTTCAGAAGATGCTCAGTCAGTTTTTCATACCAGGCTCGTGGTGCTTGTTTAAGGCCATACAAGGACTTCACAAGTTTGCATACTTTATGTTCATGTCCTTTCACAGCAAATCCTTCAGGCTGGGACATAAAAACATTCTCTTTTAGATCTCCATTCAAGAAAGCAGTTTTTACATCCATTTGATGGACTTTCCAACCGTTCTGAGCTGCTAGTGCAAAGAGTGTCCGGATGGTAGCCCATTTTGCCGTGGGGGCAAAAGTCTCTTCATAATCGACCTCTTCCTTTTGTGCAAAACCTTTTGCCACAAGCCTAGCTTTGTGCTTGTCAAGTGAGCCATCAACTTTATACTTGTTCTTGTAGACCCACTTGTAGCCAATTGGTTTGGTTCCTAATGGAGGATCAACCAGCTTCCAAGTGCCGTTCTTTATGAGAGCATCATACTCCTTTTGCATCGCTTTTTTCCATTCATCATGAGAAGTAGCTTCTTTGAAGGAAGTTGGTTCAAAATCTGTAGACAAGTTCAATTCACAATCATAAGAAACATCCATATCAACAGGTGAATTAGAGTCATCTACATCACCTCCATTTTGCCAATTTGAATTTCTGGTTCCCGTCTTTCCAACTTCATCAGGATGAACACTTTCAAGTGTCTTTGTCACCCACTTTGGGGGACCTTTCTGAGATGGTCCAGGTTGCTCCGTTGATTGAGTTGGGACTGAATTAAGATTGAGTCTCCCAATTCTATCAATTACATCACTTAAAGAATCATCCATTGATGGAGTTTCATGCGGGGGAGAGTGTTCTTCAGAAGAAGATTCTACATGTTGATCTAGTATAGGAATTCCCCCTTCAAGACGTGGAATCTGATTATCAAATTCTTGAAATGATTTTGCTTTTGCGAATCTATCCAAGTGATCAAGTTGCCGCTCAACAACATTGTCAGTTTTGGATGATTCAAGGAAAATTACATCTCTAGATACAACAAATTTCTTATTTACTTCATCATAGAGGTGGTATGCTTTGGAGGTGTTTGAATATCCCAGGAAGATACACTTACGACTTCTAGCACCAAGTTTGTTTCTATGTACCTTTGGTATCAAAGCATAACAGGTGGAACCAAAGACCCTGAGATGCTTTATTGAAGGAACATGTCCATACCACATTTTATATGGAGTCTTGTTTCTTATAGCATTAGATGGACATCAATTCTTTATATATGCAGCACATAGAACAGCATCAGCCCAAAACATTATCTTTACATTTTTGAAGAAGAGCATGGATCGTACCATATTTAAGATTGTCCTAATCATTCTTTCAGCTACACCATTCTGTTGGGGATTATAAGGCACAATTGTTTGATGTTTGATCCCATGTTGGCGAAGATAGTTTTCAAATTCATTTGATGTGTATTCTTTTCTATTATCAGTGCGAATAGACCCAATATGAGTTTGTGCATCATTTTCAATCCATTTATGAAAATTCTTGAATGTTTGAAAAACATCAGATTTGTTCTTCAATAAACCCAACACATTCTGGTGTAGTCATCAATAAATGTCATGATATTTTTATTTTCATTTGCAGAAGGAACATGCATTGGACCACATAAATATAAATGAATGAGTTCAAGTTTCCTATGTGCTCTTGAATGTGAATAATGAAAAGACTGTTTGCTATGCTTTCCTAGAATGCAAGCATCACATTGCTTAAGTTTCCTAGGAATTGTAGGGAAACCAACAACACCATTTTTCTTCAGCAAGCGGAGACTATCATAGTTCAAATGTTCAAATCTAGCATGCCATATTAAACTTGATGGAAGTGTACCTTCTTCATGATGAGAAATGTTGTGCATGAGCAGAGGTTCCTTGCATTTTGAGAAGCCTTCCTTCTTCTATTCCCCTCATGACAAGTGAGTGGTAAGATGCTTTTCTTACCTCAAGCTTGCCATCAAACATATGAATGGAGTGACCTTGCTGGCGGATGTGGACCAAGGACAACAAGTTTCTCTTGAGCTATGAGAGATATAGAACATGATCCAGTAGAAAGTCTGGAAGACCAGGCAGTTTAAACCTGATTGTGCCAAGCCCTGATGGCTTGATTTTGATTGATCTGCAAAGTATACTGCTCCATCAACATTGTCAGTGAAATCTTCAAAAAATATTTTCTATGAGTCATGTGGCAAGTTGCTCCTGAATCAAGCAACCAATCATTTTTCCAAGAATCAAGTGAAGCATTAAATAGATCTTCATTTACTCCAATGTTACATTGTGCCACAACATAGTGAGAAGATTCAGGTGCTTTACCTTTGTCTGTATCATCAGTTTTACCTTTTTGTTAGTTTCTTTTTTGCTCAATTTTGTCCCATGGTAGCTTGCATGTAGAGGCATCATGTGATCCATTTCTTTTGCAGCGAATACAGTGCAAATCTGTCTTTTCTCCTTGAGAATGTCTGCCCCCCCTGCCTCTGAAATATCTTCCTCTTCCTCTTCGTCCACCTCTTCCTCTTGTAGAATCTTGAGCATGATGCTTTTCTTTATGGACAAGGCACACAGTCTCTTTAGAAGATTCAGGGGTTGTCTTCTTTCCAAAAGCTTTCTCTCTTTCAACAAACTTTTTCACAAGAGAGTCAAAGGTTATATCTTTGAGATTTCCATTTGCTTGCAATGACTCAAGATAATTGGAGTAAGTAGGATAAAGTGCCTTGAGAAAAGCGATAAGAGGAATATCCAATTCAACCTTAGTGGATTTGATATCATGCATTATAGATTTTACTTCAGATGCAAGAGCAAGAGGATCATTATTTTGCAGTTCAAGAGTGATGAGTTTAATCATGAGTTGGACAACTTCAAGTGCAGAATGTGAGTAATAGAGTTCTTTCAGCTTTTGTAAAGCTTCAAAGGTAGTTGAATATGACAAAATATGGCGACTTACCTCTTCATTTACAGATGCTGCGATTAATGCATAAGCTTTGCTGTTCTTGTTTTCCCAAATGACGAGCTCTTTGTCTGAGGTAGGTTGTACTGGGTCATTGTCTCTGTCTCCGACACACACTCCTTTCCACAACTCATTGAAAATGAGGGTGTGTTTTATCATCCGGGACCATTCAAGATAGTTCTCCTTGCCAGTGAGAACTATTCCCACCATGGATATGATTGAATGCATTCTGTAAAAAATTAGTTTTGCTGATAGAAAAAATACTTCTGCCAATATATAGTAAAAATGAATTTGTACTCAAAAGGGCATTCTCAAAAGATTTCAAATCCACCATTATATAAATCCACCTCATATAAATTTTATATAATTCCATATAAATCCACCATTTTATATGCATATGGCATACGTCCCCTTTTAAAAAACTCAATTACCATGGTCATGACCATGTAGGTCAACGCATTCTTCAAGACTGGAGTATGGTGGGAAGTGTTCAGAAAACAACGTATATATGAAATGGATATGACAACCGCTTATATATTATAACAGCAGTGTTTCAGCAATTAACACATAGCATTTCTGTAAACCGTGTATGCAATGGACTCCACGCTCACCGCATCTCCACGATACCCCGCTTCTCCACCAGAGTCCAAACGGGACCACGCTCACCGCAGCTCCTCCATGTGACAACGTTCAATAGAACATGGTACAAAACTTAATTACCATATCAGCGTTCAAATGTCAGCTTTCAAAACTCAATTACAATATCAGCGTTCAAAACTCAATTACCATATCAGCGTTCAAATGTCAGCTTTCAAAACTCATATAAATCCATCATTTAAAACACCATTCGGTCTTCATAAAAAACCATAGACTCCAATGCATTTGTAGTTTTGATCATGCTTAAGAAATTTAAGAAAAAGAAATGCAACTGCTTCCTAGCAAAGTATTTAGTACGCTGAGTCTGGAGAAATTCCTCGGCTCTTTCTTATATATACGATGAAGTTTGCAGGACTATTGTTGTCGGCCCTTGCTTCGTTCAACGCCTTGCCGCAGAAGCCCAGTACGCGTGATTAATTCAGTTCTCGGCTGGTGCTCCATCTCGACTCTGAAAACCCTCGGTCCAAGAGCATTTCCTTTGTCACGGCTTCATATGACACAAGCTCAAGCCTAATTCCTCAGCAAAACAGCGGTCATACGTTCCTTCAGCATGGAGATAGACTGCAGAGCGCTCAGTGGTACATGGCACACTCGCAGAGATGTTTCATGTTATGGCAGAAAACGTTGACAGTCCAGAGGGCGTAGGTAATGCAGGGGTCAGGACTGTAAATATGGAATATGGCAGATAGAGGGCACAGGCAACAGCGTTCAGGTGACAGGGTGGAGCAGACTCAGGCTACCACATTTATGAATAGGCAGCATTTTGAATGGAGAGCAGAGGAGCAGAGGAGCAGAATAGGGAGTTACAAAGTGCATAAAAGCTAAAAAATGAGCTGGCTCTGATACCACTTGTTGGGATCACGATTGCCATTACACCAAAACCCGCAGGTGTTAGTAAATGGACGCATCGCTAGAGTTAACAGATCCTCAAGAGGCGGTTAGTCCATGTCACGAAACACACGGGGAGCGCTGGATTATCCAATGTCCAACAATGTCCCCCCATCGCGAGCCGGGTCTGATTCGAACTCGAGACCTTTGGCTCTGATACCATGTCAGGCCAGGCAGTAACTCCATTAAGCAAAAACTGATTTGTATTATCTATTCCATTAGGTAGGTCTGTTATATAAATGAGGGAGAGACTGTTCAGTTCATCTCCCACTGACTGTTCACATTTCTCATTTATTTATTTACATATATTTACCCAATCACAAGGATTAGGTGTCAACAGGTGCAATCTAAGACCATTGGTGGGAAGAGGAGTTGCATTGGTGCAATACGTCCATCATTGCAAGAGGATGATCAAGGTCCAGCCTCAACAAAGAAGAGTTGCCTTGATCATAAAGCATATGTATGGACTGAAAGGGTTAGGAGGAGTAAAATTAATTGTATACTCAGTACTCTAAAGTCTTTGTTACCTGAGGGGCTCAATTCAAAGGTAGTACTTGTTGTTTGGAATAACAGTTCAAAACACTAATACATGCCATGAGCTAAGAAAATGAGTATATAATAGATTTTCTTGACAGTACAGATTCAGATTGTAGAGTTGTATTTTATGCTGTTCTTATCGAACCTAATTTTCTAGACATTGAAATTACTGAAGTATTTATTTCTCAGGTGGACAAAGGAAGAATTGTTGATAAGGCCATTGATTACATCAAAACCCTCCAAGCTACTTCGAAAGATTTGCAAGCCCAACAATCAGAATTGGAAGCACATCATAGCAGAAGGCCATTATCATTCACAATGCCTGAGTATTCTCATGGTCTTCATATCCCTCATTCAGTTCCAGTAACATCATCATATGCAGGTCTAAAGATTCTTGGATCCAGTGTTCTGGGTGGCCAGGCTTTCATCACAATATTTGCCCCTGAGATGACTGGTTTTTTGCCCAAATTATTTTTCATCATGGAGGCCAATCAATTGCAGATTGCGAATTGCACCATAAACGTTGTTGGATCCAATATTCTGTATGCCCTTCATGTTATGGTAAGTAACAGTCCTGATCTTAACCATGGAAATATTTTATTGTCATTTTATCAGCCGCGAGGTTTGATACATTCTAGGAGCTATATCTGCTGATAGTATTATTTTTCAGAGATTCCTAATTGGATTTTCTCTGTTATATATAGAGGTATCTGCTGAAGTGTGGTTGCTATGATTTTTCAGTCAAAAAACAATAACGAGCAAGTCACAGCCAAGGTCTTGAGCTGTACCACAGATGAACTTAATACCACGATAGCTGGTCCTGAAGAACGTACCTTACAAAAGGCTGGCAATGAATAATCACTGTGGATGTCCCAACCAGATGATTTGGTCCTTTTTTTCTTCTGCACTTGTTTATAGTTCAATTTGGCTGCAAAATATATCCATTCCAAAGCTGGGATTCATACTTAAAACTTCTGATATTGGTTTACCTAAAAATCCGATGCAGTATATAACTAGCGGGTGGAGAACTCCAATCCCCTGTAAGAGCATGAATGCCTATTATTCTAATAGGCACAGAGTTACTGCAAAGCCTTGAGCTTCCCAACTCAAAATTAAAAAATAAAAACAATAATTTCTGTATTAAGGAATTATGAGTGTACATTAAGTGTGATTTTCCAAAATTAGAACATAAATACAACAGTAGCACTAGGTAGAAAAAAACACAGATCGCTGGTAAAGCAGTTTAATGCTTATTATTTCAATTATCTATTGAGTAATTTGATTTCCATCATTGCAGACTGGTTAGAAGATTATGCTATTTAATTAGTATAAATTGAATGGATGATAGAAACAGATATCTATGAAAATGTATTTTTTTCTCAGTTGTCAAAGGTGTTAAATTAACAGTGTGGACAGATTTCTAGTTGTTATCTCCTGATACAAATTGACACAGTTATTGAAAAAACACTATACCACCAAGATGACCTACTAATAATTAAAAAAAAAAAATCACTCCGGTTAATTCTTCTGGTTCTTGGGCTAAGTCGGAGAAGCAGTCCAGCCTAATCAAAATGCTTACTTGTAATTTGTAATGTTAAAATAGAAATAAAGATTAAAAATTAAATAAACAAAAAACAAAATTTAGAAATCGGTCAGTTCAGCTAGTATCTTTAGATGAAGCTAATTTCCTGAGCACATTGATACATTGTGTTCTGTAAAAGCATAATCAACTATAGAAAATCTAAGCCTTTGTTAGTTATGAAAAAATCGAAATTTTCTCTTAAAACCCTTTGTTATTTTATGGAATAACCAAAACTCTCTCGCATAAATCTTTAATATGGAATAGACTCATAAATATATTATTTATGTTGCCCTCCTCTATTAGGATGATGGCTAATCTTACTTGGTATAGGTTACCATTGAGTGTCTTGTTTCTAAATTAAATAATTTATTTTGCTAAAATAAAAAAATTATATAACAATAGGATATATGGTGGGTCGGTGATAGAAAAAGTTGTGGAAAGTGAATATTCATTTGGGAATGAAGAAAGGCAGTAAGAATTGATGGTAAATTGTTTGGGATATATTATTAAGAAGTTTATCATAATATATTGGATAAAGATTTTATTGAAATCTGAAAATATATATTATGAGGGTTAATTTTTTTTAGAATTTGGAGATTTATTAAATAATTATTTTTGTTTATGCATGTAATATATAAATTACAGAAAATTGAGAACAATTAGAATAATCACTCACAAAAATCGCACTAACACAATGCATGACTTGGGAAACTTTTTAGGGAGAAAACTCGATTGGAAGGTAAGGTTGCTCTACTCTATCTCTAAATGGAAATGGTGCAAATAGAAAGGAGTGATACATGTGGCCGGCAGGGTGCTATAGAACACAAAATAGCTTTGTTTCACCCTCTCTCTATCCACTCTTAGCTATTTTGGTCTACTATGGAACAAAATGGACTAGAATAGAATCAAGCCCCTCTTCCTCCTATTGGTATGGTTATAACAAAATTCGATAGTCAACTAGGGGTTAAATTTGACCCATTTAACCTTCAATATGAGTTACAACTTGACTTTTCGAAATTACTCTTCATCATGGTCATGTGGCTAAGCCCTTTCTCATGAATAATGGGGTTAATATGACATCCTCTCGAATCATGGTGGACAAAACATGACGGTCAACTTTTGGGTGGCATAAACTTTTGCATATGGACTCCATTTGAGGTATTTCTTGTGCCAATGGAAAGGTATTTGAGTGTAAAATAACTCCAAAGTATTTCTTGCAAGAGAGAGTTTTGGACCCTAAAAAAATTCATTAAATTCCTCAAACTACCTCTAAAACGTTTTAAACCCTAATTTGCCAAACTAAGACCTGCTAGTAGAAATGGTCCTGTGAGACGATTCCTCCAATTTTCCCACCTTGAAAGCATCAAGATGGATGATAAATAATATGATGATTCAATTTGAATCAATAACAATGATGAGTCAAAGAAACCTCTTTTTTAGTGTTACATCTCTTAACACACATGAAATGATATAGAATGATATGGAATAATATGATAAAGTTGGCATAGGAATCTGCCTTTTATGTAGGAACAATGATGAGTCAATTAAGCATGTTTTCCTATCTTACAACTCTAAACACACATGGAATGATTTAGGTCTATTAAACCTTTGGAATAAGGATTCTTTAGAAGGTTGTTTTTCAACTTGGTCTGGGAAGGAGCTTAAGCTCCATAGGAATATCAGGTATTCAACCCGTTGGGGTGTATGGTTGTCTAGCTACTTGATTCTATTCAAAAGTGAATTTTTCCCTGCTTTTAAGTTTTTTGGTGAAATGGATTGCATCCTTTTTATAAGCCAATTATAAGAACAAATCCTCCAAGGGCTATTGGTGTGCTAGATGTCGGTAGAAATTTTCCTTGCATTTCTTTCATGGGGCTTATAATGATGGCATCTATGGCTATGGAATAGCTCTGCATTTACATAACAATAACTATGGTTATTTAAAATAAAATGTTTGAAGGGTCCAATAACTATAATGAATTCATGGCTTTGTACCTACTCTTAAAGATTGTTATGAAGAAAGATTTAGGTTCATTTTAGGTTTAGACAATAAAGGTAATGTGCACATTATCATATTGCTTCATCTAGTTGAACATATAAATAAAATCTGGAGGTTTACAAAGATTTTGCACATGCACATATGTAAAGAAATGAGCACTACCACAAATAGGCTCTCAAAAGAAGGCATACAAACTAGGTGATTATACAAGAAATTTTAGAAGAGGAGGTTACAACTTGACAATTACAACTACACAACTAATAAACTTATTATATGATATAGGTGTTCTTGTATAAGTTGAAAATGTTTAATAATTTTTGTATAAGTTTTGAGTCTCTTAAACCATTTCAGGATAAAAAAGGATTATGATAAAAATGCTAAAGGACCTATTGAATGTAATAAAGTTCATCCTGAATATTATTTTTGGGAAAAAGGGATATGTTATACTTTCATGTTCATTTAAATTATATTTATAATGCGTGTATGAAAAAAATTAAAAAAAATTATGACATGAAAATATAGATGTATAAAAATGTAATTAAGGTTATCATTAAAATATTTATATTCAAATAATAATAACATTTTAATATAAATATTTCCCAAATGGGTTGGATCCAATGGTGGAAAGCAAGGAGCTTTTCACCATTGGGCAAGATTTAATTCCCATGAGGGCCTAACCTAGATCCATGGGGTTACCTTGAGGTAGTGGTTGAATGTGTGTCATTGCACCTAGAGAGACTATATTAAATGATCTCATGAACATGTACACATAGGTGGCCCAAATCCCATCCCCGTGTCCTCCTTTTCAAATATCCCCCTTGGCATGTGAGTACCCCATAACCCACACACACCACCACCTATCCTAATTTCTCCTCATGATGGTAGGACACTTTGCTAGCATACAACGAAGAGGGGTGATGGTTTTTAGTTTGTGTTTGAGGAAGTTTAGGTATTATTTTCTTCCACTACTATCAATATCCTAGCATGGTTCAAACATGATAGTGATGAATACAACCACATAGCAAGTTGGTTATAAGAGCCTTGGTTGTTCAACTTGCCACTCCACTTTCTTTCTATTCTAGGCAAGTTTACTACTCCAACCTTTCTTGATGCATCTTTTTGTTTACAGTTTCTATGTGGGGACTTATTTGGTTGCAAGGCTAGGGAAGCTCCTCTCTTTTCCCATCTTGGTTTGCCTTCCTTAATTACTCTCCCCTTCAGCCTGTTAATTCTTCTTCTTGTTCATTGACTTTGTCCATTACCTCTGGTCTTCTAGGTGACCTTGGTGGTTTTGTGGCATGTCTGTATCAAACGCCACAACAACCTTTCTTGTATTCCTACCTTGTCATTTAGCATGCCATGCCTTGGCACCAACTTTCATCATAATCACGGTCATCATGGTCATGGTTGTTGTGGGATGCTCGTGTTTAGGGATTAGACAAATGTAGAGGCCCTTGTAGCTCTCTATTATTAGAATACTCCCATAGCCACATGAGATGAAATTAATACTACTAAAGTATAGGTTAAAGTGGAGGGTAACTGTTTCCATGATGATGAGATCAACATGGACATGGGATACTAGGTTTCAGACATGGGAGACTCGCGTAGTCACACCACTAAATACTTCAACATAGTTGACCTTTATTAGAAAATCAAGAACATTATGGGGAAGCTGATCGTGGAATGCAACAAGTCTCAATCGCAGGGGCTTCACTAGGGGAGCAATACCATACCACGTGGGTTCATATTGGAGGATATATATTGAGGAAAAAATGGCATAATATATTAGGGGATATATAGGGGGTAAAGGGCTTTTATATTGGCAAGTATAAAAAATGGAGCTCAAATTTAATGAAAAAATATAAAGGGGTATAAAAAATGTTAATGAAAAAATGGATAGTAACCTACAATATCTAGTGGAAGTAGGTGTTTTTTAAATTGGGAAGGTGTACTGGGTTCATATTGGTAGGGGGTTAAATAATGTGATTTTTAGGGGTATTTTCAAATATGTAGTCAAATTAAGGGTATTGTTTAATATGCCATAGGTCATAGGTTCATTGAGTGAAGTCCCCATGGTCTCAATACTAGAAATCTTGCTATGCATTGATGCCCTATAGCTCCATGTTAAAAATTTGAACAAAAAAATCGCTCTCCTGGTAAAGAAGATAGTAGATCTAGAATTTTCACCTTCAAATGAGGATAATGGAAACCCAAAGGCCATGCCTGTTGACTCCCCCACTCTTTATTTATGTTTAATTTTAGTTTTCTTGTTTATCTATGTATGAGTAACATCTTTTCTCCTTGGTATAGGCATGGTAGTAGGAAAAATAATAGTTTTACAAATAGTGTCCAACTTATAGGCTTTATTATGGTATATTTGGAACTCATATTATAATTTGGAAAAAAGCTCTCTATTTGTACTATTGGTCTGGTTTCTCGAGTGAAAGCTAGCAACCACAAATATGTATGTATTTTTTTTGTCATGATGATTCGAATTTAAACAAGAATGCAAAAAATTACAGATATAACCATAAATACAAAGATGCAGCAAAAATAAAACCTCATTTCATTAATATCAAAGCACTGAAATATGCTTACATATAGAATGGAAATAGACTAGCTCGAGCGATGGTAGCTTATCTCTGAGAAGAGATGTGGCGCCTACATACCTCTGCACTGTGTTACAATGATGCTCGGAGGCCTATTTATAATTGAGAAACAATGGAAAACCCTAAACATCCCAAAAACCTAACCCTAGGACTTAAAGTGTCAAAACTATGGGCCCCATTTGGGTAAATTGGTACATTATCTTCTCCGGGTCGTAACTTTGGCATATGATCTCCGTTTGACGTGCGCAATACCTCTCTAGAAATATCTATCCAAGGAATAAAACTTTCGAGTGGCCAAAATTTATATATGGCCCATGTTGTCCCCAATTTTCCCAAAAAACATTATTTAGGGCCTCAAAATGACTTCGGAAGTTCAGGACCCAAAAAACTGCCAAAAATAGTAAATTGTGCTACAATTAAGGAAACTTAAAAACTAAAAGAGATAGTGGTGGGGGTCCAAGTGGAATAGGTAGGTGGCCACCAACATCCCACTTGGATCATTCCTCCCCCCTTAGAAGCAATGGTCCCCATTGTGTTGAGTGCCTCCATAAGACGGGTAAACTTCTGTTGAACTTGGTCCTTGGTGAACAACTTGCCTTGGTGTAGGAGTTGGCCAACTTTGACAACCCAATATAGTTGGACCTTCTACTAGTGAGCGTTCTTGACCTTTTTGTCCATAATCCAATTAGTTTTGGCTTGATCCATGCAGTCTGGGTTTAACTCTGTTGGTGTGAGTTGTTCTGCAATGTCTGATGTGTCCAACAATGGTGGGAAGAATGGCTGGAGGCGGTCCACATTGAACACTAGGTGCAAGCCAAGGAATGGGGGAATGCTGCATTCCAAAGCATTGTCTCCCACAACCTTGATAATGGTGTAAGGACCATATCGTAGTGGTCTGAGCTTCCAATGGACTCTGGTAAGGCATTCTTTCTACAAATGCAACCAAAATTTATCACCCACCTGAAACTTGTGTGACACCCGATGTTGATCATGTCACTGTTTGTACTTGGAATTTTCCACAATGGAGCAGCGATATATCGGCCCGTTGGGTAGAGGTGATTCAAGAGTCAGATCGAACGAATGCTTGACTTGACAGTGCAACGGTACCCCTGTGGGTGAGGAGAAGATGTCCTTGTATTCTTTCATAACCATATCCATATGCTTCTGCTACGTGGAGGAACCCTTCTCGGGGGCCATGGATGTGGCTACAATCTTCCCCTTACTTTGACAACGAACCAGAAAGAAAATAAATTCGTAGCGTGGGAGATGATCTTACTGCATTTCTTAGTAGAAATCAAAGAGGTGGCGATAGGTGGGGCAACCTCTGGTATCCTATATAATGTATTACGTAAAGAAATAATCACAGAGCGAGGTCTAGACTCATATACAACATGTTGCTTCCACAAGTATGGTTGTCTTAATAATACATCACAAACGTCAAGAGGAGCAACATCACACAATATCTTATATGTGAAGGGCTTGATACTGTAGGGAAGGCGACACTGTTTGCTAACTCAAAGATTTTGTCCTTGGTTAAGCCACCTGATGTTGTACGGCTACAGGTGTGGTGTAGTCGGTAGGCCCAACCGCTTCATGACCTCCACTGAAATGAGGTTCTTTTAGCTCCCACTATCGACAATGAATTGCATCTGCAAATCCTTCACCCACATCTGTGAGTGGAAGAGACGTTCCCCCTCCTTTGGATCTTCACGCTCATTCTTCTGGATCTTGGTGGTGGCAACAATGGCGCTGGGCTCCGCATAAATAACTTTCTTCCCTTTGTCATTCCTCTTGTCGGGTTCTGACTCATGGTCGAAACATGCATCTAATTCTGAAGCCTTCAACTTGGCCACCAGCGACTCCTTAGCCCGACACTCACTTATGTTTTGAGTGGGGCTCTTATCGAACTCACACCACTTTCCTGTGTCCTTCTTTGACTTCGTGGTGTTGTTCTTTTCTTGCAGTTTTGATGGGTTGCCTTGGCTTTGTCCTTTGTTCTCTAGTTTTGGGGCACCTTTCCTTGCTTCGGATTCGCATATCCAAAGTCTCACATCTTTTGTTTAAACTTCTGATCAATCTTGATAGCGTATCGGTATGCCATGTCGAGCGAGGAGATGTCCAAGAACTCCATATCGTCCTGGATGTACTTGTGTAGGTAGCTGCCGTATTTGAGTACCAAATGCTGCTCAAAATCCTTGATACCCAACTTTGTGTGAAGGGTATGAAAAATATTGGTAAACTCTGACACATCTTGGTCCCTTCCCTGCTGCAGCGCGGTCCACTTTATGTATTTATCCTAATAGCTCCAGATAGGGTAGTACTGCTCCTTGATGGCATCACGGAACGAATTCCAAGTGGGTGCGACTGAAAACAGTGAGGTTTCCCTCTCGTCCTTATGCTCACAGTAGGTTTCCCACCAGTCCTTGACGTGGGGGGAGGCTTTAAGAAGTGCAAAATTAATCTTTTCCTAGCTGGAAAAATCATGAAGCATATTTAACCATTTATCTACGGCGTATGCATCTATCTAACCCTCAAATATGGGTATGTCAAAGTTAACTTGTACCTTAAAGAGTGTGGCACTTCCAGAGTAGCTATTGGAAATAGATGCGTCGCCCCTGGGTAGCCACTGAAGGATTTGGGCAAAGTTGTCCATCATCGTGTTCTTTTGTCTCTCGAGGGATTCTTCGAGCAATATTTTGATGTGATCTCCTGCCCTCTCGTCTTTCTTTTCTTTCTCCATGAGAGGCCATCGGGATTTGCGAGGTTGGTCATGTAAAGGTTCGACCAGTTCTAGCCCTAACTCCTTATATCCGACCTCGTTGGGGACATGCAAAGAAAAACAGAGAAAGAGAAAACTGCTCTGATACTACTTATCCAAATTTAAATAGGGACGCAACAAATTACAGATATAACCATAAAGATAGATATGCAACATAAATAAAACTTCATTTCATTAATATCAAACAACTGAAATATGCTTACATACAGAATGGAAATAAAGTTACTAGCTTGAGAGATGGTAGCTTATCTCTAAGAAGAGATGTGGCAACTACGTGCCTTTGAATTGTGTTACAATGAGGCTCGGAGGCTTGAAAAACAATGGAAAACCTAAACATCCCAAAAACTAAACCCTAGGAGATGAAGTACCAAAACTATGGGCCCCATTTGAGTAAATTGGTACATCAACTTCCCGGGGTTGTAACTTTGGCATACGATCTCTGTTTAATGCGCGCAATACCTCGTTAGAAAGACATATACAAGGAATATAGCTTTTGAGTAGCCAACATATAAAACACTACCCATGTTGGCCTCGATTTTACCAAAAAATGTTGTTTAGGGCCTCAAAACGGCTCCAGAAATTCAAGGCCCGAAACACTGCCAAAAATAGTAAATTGTGCTACAATTAAGGAAACTGAAAAAATGAAAGAGACAGTGGTGGGGGTCCAAGTGGAATAGGCAGGTGACCACCAACATCCACCTTGATCATTCCTCCCCCCTTATGAAGCAATGGTCCCCATTGCATTGAGTGCCTCCATAAGATGGGGAAACTTCTACTGAACTTGGTTCCAGGTGAGCCACTTGCCTTGGTGTAGGAGTTGGCCAGCCTTGACAACCTGATATAGTTGGACCTTCTGCTGATGAGTGTTCTTGACATGTGTGTCCATAATCCATTCATTTGTGTTATGTTCCATGCATTCTGGGTTTAACTCTATTGGTGTGAGTTGTTCTGCAATGTCGGATGTGTCCAACAATGGTGGGAAGCATCGCCGAGGTGGTTCACATTGAACATTGGGTGCAAACCAAGGAATGGGGGAGTGTTGCGTTCCAAATAATTGTCTCCCACAACCTTGGTAATGGTGTAAGTACCATATCAAAGAGGTTTGAGCTTTTGATGGGCTCTGGTAAGACGTTCTTTCTACAAATGCAACCAAACTTTATCATCCACCTGAAACTTGTGTGACACCTGATGTTGATCATGTCGTTTCTTGTACTTGGTATTTTCCACAATGGAGTGGCGATATATCGGCCCATTGGATATAAGTGCTCTGAGTGTCAAATCAAATGAATGCATGACTTGACAATGCAACAGTATCCCTGTGGGTGAGGATACGATGTCCCTGTAATCTTTCATGACCATATCCACTTGCTTCTGCTGCATGGAGGAACCCTTCTCGAGGGCCATGGATGTGGCTATGATCTTCCCCTTACTTTGAGAGTGAACTGAAAAGAAAATAAATTTCCTAGTTTGGGAGATGATCTTACTACATTTCTTAACAGAGATCAAAGAGGTGGTGGTAGGTGGGCCTACCTTTAGTATCGTGTATAACGTATTACCCAAAGAAATTATCACATAGCTAGGTCTAGGCTCATATACAGCATGTCGCTTCCACAAGTATGGTTGTTTTAATAATACATCACAAACTTCAAGAGGAGAAACATCACACAATACCTCATATTTGAAGGGCTTGATGTTGTAGGGAAGGCGGCATTGTTGGCCGACTCGGAGATCTCGTCTTTGGTGAAGCCACCCGATGTTGTATGATTGTACATGTGGTGTAGTCAGTAGGCCCAACCGCTTCACGATCTCTAATGAAATGAGGTTCTTTTGGCTCCCACTATCGAAAATGAATTGCAATGGTGAACCCTTCACCCACATCTGTGAGTGGAAGAGAAGCTCCCCCTCCTCTGGATATTCGAGCTCATTCTTTTGGATCTTGGTGGTGGCAACAATGGTGTTGGGCTCTACATCAATAATCTTCTTCCCTTTGTAATTCCTCTTGTCGAATTCTAGCTCAGGGTCGAAACATGCGTTTGATTCTGAAGCCTTCAACTCGACCACCAACGACTGCTTGGCTCGACAATCACTTATGTTGTGAGTGGGGCTCTTATGGAATTCACGCCACTTTCTTGTGTCCTTCTTTGTCTTCATGGTGTTGTTTTTTTCTTACAGCTTCAACGGGTTGTCTTGGGTCACCTCGCCTTGGCTTTGTCCTTTGTTCTCTAGTCTGAGGGCACCTTTCCCTTGCTTCATATTCGCATATCCAAAGTCTCGCTTCTTTTGTTTAAACTTTTGCTCGTTCTTGATAGCATATCGGTACACTGTGCCGAGCGAGGAGATGTATAGGAACTCGATCTCGTCCTAGATGTACTTGTTTAGGTAGCCGTGGTATTTGAGTACCAAATTCCTCTCAGAATCCTTGATACCCAACTTCGTGCGAAGGGTATGAAAATTGGTAACTTTGGCATGTCTTGGACCCTTCCCTATCATAGCATGGTCCACTTTATGTATTTATCCTCATAGCTCCCAACAGGGTAATACTGCTCCTTGATGGCATCCCAAAACAAATTCCAAGTGGGTATCGCTGAAAATAGTGAGGGTTCCCTCTCATCCTTCTGCTCACAGTAGGTTTCCCACTAGTGCTTGACGTGGGGGGCGGCTTTGAGAAGTGAAAAAGTAATCTTTTCCCAGCTGGAAAAAGCAAGAATAGAAAAATATCCGTCTAGTAGATTTAACCATTTATCTACGGCGTCTGTGTCTATCTAACCCTCAAATATTGGAATATCAAAGTTAAATTGTACCTTAAAGGGTGTGTAGTTGCTGGAAGTAGATGTGTCGACCCTGGGTAGTTGCTGGAGGATCTGGGCAAAGTTGTCCATCATCTCATTCCTTTGTCGCTCAAGGGCTTCTTGAGCAAGATTTTGATAGGATCTCCTACCCCTCGTCTTTCTTTTCTTCTGCCATGGGAGGCCGTCGGGATTTGCAAGGCTAGTTTTGTAAAGGTTCGACCAGTTCGAGCCTTAACTCCTTATATCCCGACCTCGTTGGAGACATGCAAAGAAAAACAGAGAAAGAGTAGACCGCTTTGATACCACTGATCCGAATGTAAACAGGAACACAACAAATTACAGATATAACCATAAACAAAGAGATGTAGCAGAAATAAAACTTCATTTCATTAATATCAAAGAACTAAAATATGCTTACATACAGAATGGATATAAACTAGCTTGGGCGATGGTAGCTTATCTTTGAGAAGAGATGTGGTAGTGACATGCCTCTGAAATGTGTTACAATGAGGCTCTAAGGCCTATTTATTATTGAGAAACAATGGAAAACCCTAAACATCCCAAAAACCTTAACCTAGGAGATGATGCGCCAAAACTATGGGCCCCATTTGGGTAAATTGGTACATCAACTTCCCAGGGTCATAACTTTGGCATACGATCTTTGTTTGACGTGCATAATATCTCTCTAGAAATATCTATCCTAAGACTACAACTTTTGAGTGGCCAACATGGGTTAGCAATCTGTGCTGGCCTCGATTTTTCCAAAAATATCATTTAGGGCCTCAAAACGGCTCTGGAAGTTCAGGACCCGAAAAACTGCCAAAAATAGTAAATTGTGTTACAATTAAGAAAACTGAAAAACTAAAAGAGATAGTGGTGGGGGTCCAAATGGAATAGGTGGGTGGCCACCAACATCTACATATATCACATGATTATATATATATATATATATATATATATATATATATATATATATATATATATATATATATATATATATATATATATATATATATATATATGAATAATGAGTTGTCATTGATGTCGAAGCTAGGGAAAGACCCAAGATGGGTGCATAAGACCTGTTATAAGGGCCTCATAATTCGTCATACATAATAAGTAAATGTGAGTAAAAAGGGGTAAATATATGAGGTAAAGTGAATTTTGGGTTGTGTTATATTCTTTCCACATAGTTAACAGGGAGTTTGAAGGGCACCCGTAACCCCACTTTATGGGGCCCGGGGCAACACCTCGATTTTTTTTTGTTTTGGACCCTATGTTAGGTTGGGCGGACCCACCTATGGTTTTGCGCATGATTTTCGCACATGTTTTTTGGAAGCGATGGTTTTCAGTCCATGGTATTGGACGCGATGGTTTTTGGTCCATGGTATTGGACGCAATGGTTTTTGGTCCATGGTATTGGATGCTTCGGCATGTATAAATATGTATTGTAACATTGAAAGGAACATAATGAAAAATCAAGCTGGTAGTCCCGGTTTTGGGATCCAGTGGGAAAATCTCTGTGTATATGTGTTTTATGTGTTATGCTCTCGCATTGTTTATTTTTCTGTGTTTTAGAATTCGTATGCAGGTAATTTCTATATGAGGTTAAATCCTACATTTGGTATCAGAGTTGTTTTTGGCTTCAAGGGGACGCCTTTGTTGCTAAGGGGTTTCACTCAGGCCTGTGGTAGACCCTATTCAGTGGGAGATTTGCGAGATCGATTTTGGTGGTGAAAGAAGATGGTGAGTAGTGAAAAGATAGAGATCGAGAAATCTAATTTTCAAAGTTTTGAGTTGTGGAAACTCAAGATGGAGGATCTGTTGGTGGATAAAGATCAGTGGATCGCGGTAGATCCGGGTACCAAACCAATGGGAGTGTCTAATGAAGAATGGAAGAAGTTGGATCAGAAGGCAAAGAGCATAATACGATTTTGTGTTTCAAATTCAGTATTGCTGAATGTATTAGGGGAACATGGAAAATTTTAGGGGCGAATGTTCGCCCTTTGGCGAAATTAAGGGGTTTTAAAATTTTAGTGGGCAAATATTTTGTATCATAGTACATTTTTACAAATCACCTCAAATAGCCCACCTTATTTTAAGGGAGAGGGTAAAAAGGGTAAATTTAGCCCTTGAAATTAGGAGTTACAACCTTCCGTTCGCCCTAATTTTCAAGAATAGGTTTTATTTAAGTGAATCCTATGGGCCAAATACCATATTTATAAAAGAGGTATGGTAAATTAATCAAAATATATAAAAAAATGAGAGGTATGGTAAATAAATAAAAATATAAATAAACTAGACGTATGGTAAATAAATAAAACCTCTTTTTATATTTAGTCCATAACCCTTGTTCTATTTATGAAGGCTCAAAAAGAGGTTTTATTTAAGTGAATCCTATGGGCCAAATACCATATTTGTAAAGGAGGTATGGTAAATTAATAAAAATATAAATAAATGAGAGGTATGGTAAGCAAATAAATTTTATTTTTTTTTTACTCCATAAGTCACCTTATATTTAAGGACACTCAAAAAATGCATTATATTTAGGTGAAACCTATGGGCAAAATACTATGGGACAAATACCATGGGCTAGATTATTATTAATACCCAAAAAAACATTATTAACCCTAATATTAGTATTAATAAAAATAAAAATGGCACATGGTATTTACCCATGGTATTCACCAACATGGAACATGGTATTGACCCATGGTATTCACCTGGAATGTAGCCTATTTAAATGGGGGAATTAAACCAGCATAGTCCATATTTACTCTAGATCTACTAACCCCCGAGAGGTATCAAATATCGTGATATGCAAACTAGCATAGAGTGAAAAAATATTTGATCCCTCTCGGGGCTTGGTGGATTAAGAGTAAAAATGGATGTTGTAATTTAATGTATGTTAAACATTTTAGCTTGGTTAAAATAAAAAATAAAATAAAAATCAACTATTAATTTTTATAAATTACTAATAGTAATTTTTAAGCTCCAGGTTTATCATAACCCATGGTATTGACCCATGGTAATACCATGGTATTCATGTGAGCATAGACTATTTAAAGGGGAAATTCTATCATCTTAGATCCATCTTAATTCAGGGTCTACCAAGTGCTTAAAGGGATAAATAGATTTCATCCCCCTAAGAGTGGTAGATGTGGAGTTAAGATGGATATAGGTTGGTTTTTATGATAATGAAGATATTAAATAGACTTAGGAAATTATATTGTAAAAACATCTTAAGGTGAATGGTTAAAGCATAGACATTGAACAAGTGTATGTGTATACTTCTGTTTTAAACTGAAACAAATCCAGGGCTAAAAGGAATGGATTGATTACACTAGTCATCCTTCTATAACTTTCTAATATAGGCTGGAGTAAACAGATTGTAATTTGGGTAATTTTTCTAACTGCAAACAGGAACATACTTGTGTATTGGCAGGGTGGTTACGAGGTCCCTAGAAGTGATGAATTTGAATTTTTCTTGGTTTTATATATAGTATTAAGTTTTTTCTCATGCTTTCTGTGAATGACACGGGTGAATTTTATCCTACACCCACTAGGTTATCGATATGTAATTTTGGTAATTTTGATTTCAAAAGATATTTTAAAGAAATGCAATGATTTCATTTGTGTATTCAATAAACACAATATTCTAATGGAATTCTGCATTTTTGGTTTACCTATACATATTCCATGGAGAAGTATTAGTGGTGTGACATCAATTGTCCTCAAGTAGAGGGTTTAGTTTTATTCTTTATGGAAGCAAATACTTTCTTCCAACATTTTTGAGTTCCATAAAAAATTTGAAAGTCCTAATAGTATTCAATTATGGGTTCAAGAGAGACATAGTATTCAGTTATCGGTTAAAGAGATCCACACTGAATGATCTATTGGCCTTATCTTCACTTAGTTTCAGACTATTCACTTGGAGAGGCTACATGTGCCCCCACTTCAAGAGCATAGTCAAGTCATGTAGAACTTAGAGAAGCTATCTTTAAGCTTTTAGTGAAGATTGGAAAAATGTCTGGGTTAAATAACACCCAGTCGAGCATTAAGCTTCCAATAATGTTAGATTTTAACATGGACCACTTTTGTGACTTGGAGGAGATGCCCCCTCGTATTTGTGACACATCTTCAGTTGTGAATTGGACTATTACTAACTGCCATTTCCTTCGAAAGTTACCTGATGACATGGGGAACATCAACTCTTTAAGAATGTTAAGGAAGGAAAGAAAGTACATTATGCTAAGTTCTCTTATGCTTTTCAAGTTTTTCTTGGATATCTACAACGTTTCAGGTAGGAAAGTACATTTTGTTAATGAAAATTTGTCTTGATAGAAAGGCCCAATTTCAAATTCTAATGCTTTCAAAAAACATTGTATAACTGTAATGCTTCTGAAAGGAAAGCATATTTTTTCAATTTAAGTATCATGATCCCATATTCCAACTTATTTTTCAGTAACCCATTAGGCTTTGTAGCTTTGAATAAATCCATGTCTTTTGATAAGATCCTCTTCCAAATTAGAATGCAGTTTACTTTTGGCAATAACCACATACAATGTCTTGATTTTGTTATTGAGAAAATAGAGGTTGTGAAACAAGCCTATGCCATACAAGGACTTGATTCATTGATTATGTATCAATTATGGATCTTGATGTAACAATGTCTTGATTTTGTTGCTTGAAAATAGAGGTTATGCTTTGCTATTTCACATAATTTCTTACAATCTTTCCATAAGTATTGATTTGTAATCTCAGTCACTGAGGGATGACAGTAATGACAAAGGTAATATTCCATGGTTTGAAGTTCCCCTCTTACTAAATATTTAAATATATCACCACAATTTAACTGTTAGTTAAAGGAATTGTATTTGATTTGTAAACAATCCATTGCTTGATTTATAGATTTTGATTTTTTCCCTTTTTTATTTTTTTCTCAGATTTAGTATGAGATATCTTCCAAGATTTGGGTTCCCTAGTTTCCCCACCATAGCTAGGAGGTTCAGATGCTCTCATTAAATATTCTCGGAACGTTACAACTTTTCCAGTAAGTGTGCTTTGAAACATTGTTGTTGCTTTTCCATGGTGTTAATGCAAATAACCACTGCAACTAGTGCCATTATTTAGATTAAGTGCCAAAATCTAGGTGGTCCTGTAATGATGGAGTGATTGTTTTCTAGCTACTAAGGCCATATGCATTTTCATCTCTTATGTTGTCCTGAGATATTCAAATTCATAATAAGAATTGAGGTCTCGTTTCCACTGTAGATTGCAGTTAGTTTCTTGAACATAATATATAGTAGATTATCTTTTACTAATCAACTGTGGATGTGATCCCTCGCAGGAAAGGAAATTCAAAGTGACTTTGATTTCACATTGATTTGTCAAAACATCCACACAGGAAAGGAGATTCAAAGTGACACTGATTTCACACTGATTTGTCAAAATGGAGGCAAGAGAAAAGGAAACTTTGTATTCAACAATGCTCTTAATTTCATATGTACATGCACAGACATATTAATAGAAAATATTGAAGGGTTGCCTAATTAATATTTTCCATTCCACTACATTCTTTACAGCTTGTAAATAAATAACTCGGAACAACTCATTACACTACTTGTTATTCTTTATTAATCAGTGATTAAGATTTTGATATTGAACTGGCTAAGATTTTTCTTCCTTCTATGAAATTGTGGGTTCTATAATGCTTCTTTTCAATTCACTATGTATAGCATATAAAGTGTGTCTAATGGAGTAGGAAGATTGGAAAGTCTTGTGATCCTTGAACTATGTTACAAGGCAGAAACCCAACGGGGTAGGGTAGGTGCATCCCCACAAAGGCGTCACAAATACCAAAGTTGGTATTGGCTAGTGCCTTGAGCTAGAAAATTTCCTTTACCCTTGTATTAACAGTGAATCTGGGGAGGATTCTAATATTATCTTTATAAGATTTATATCAGTTAAGATTGATGAATAAAATTCATGAGACATGAGCTAGGGTGTCCTTGCAAGGTGGTTGTTGATTATTGGAAGTTATGATGGCCATTATGTCAGGCCAGGTGGTCGCACTCCCTTGATTGTGAGCACGATTATGATCAAGATGGAAGACTTCATAGTCTAGATTGATTGTTTAGTAGTGATAGTTAGTGGGCTTATTCACAAAAGCTTCTATTTCACTAATCCTTTTTATAGAGTTGTCAGATTCAATTTCCAAAGGTTTTAATTACACTATAGAGTTGAATTCTGAGAGAATTGTGATTCACAGTGTTAAGCATAGCAGCTATGACACTTGAATGAAGAAAAGCATAGTAGAGGTATCAAACTCTGTTATAAGCTTACTTGCATATTATAAGGGACTTGGTTGACTTTTTTATAATTTTATAAACAAGTTCCATGTCATGGAAATGTGAAAAAAAACAGTGATATTGCCACCATGTGGCTCTTGTCATATATGGTTTTATACTTTTTCAAAAAATTCTCTAAGAGTTCACAATGCTAAGATTCACTAGGACTTTACAAAGTTTTATTATTTAGTGAAATACTCACCAAGATCTTACAAGATTTTATAATTGAGTAAAATATTTGCCATGCCTAGTGAGAGATTCACCAAAAAATTATATATACATATTATATTATTGATAAAATTGCCTTCCATTTTTCCTATATACCATGGAGATTCGCCCATTTATTATACATATAAGTTTGGGGGGGGGGGTTCTTAAAATTTTCCCTGCAGGGGAAGCTACGGCAAAGGCTTTGTGGGAAAAGTTAGGGACTTTGTACCAATCTAAGTCTCTGGTAAATAAACTGTTCCTGCAAAAAAAGCTGTATAACCTGAGGATGAAAGATGGAGACTCGGTGACAGAGCATCTGAATGCGTTTAATACTGTGGTAAGTCAGTTAGCATCTGTTGATATAAAAATTTCAGATGAAGATAAGTGCATCAGTTTGTTGTGCTCTCTACCAGATTCGTGGGATAGTCTGGTTATTGCAATAGGTAGCAATGGAATTGCCTTGCATTTTGATGAAATAGTATCATCCTTGCTGACAGAGGAGATGAGACAGAAAAATATGGAAAGCCAGAATGGTGATGCCTTGTCTGTACGAGAACGGTCCTAGAACAGAAACAAAAATAATTCATCGAGTGGGAGATCTAAATCTAGAGAGACATCTAAATCTCTAGGAAAACCTATAAAGGTGGTGTGCTAGAAATGTGGAAAGGAAGGGCACTTCAAAAGGGACTGTAAATCTAAAGCTCTTGATAAAGGAAAGGGATCTGATGATGCTCCTTCTACAGAGGCGGAAACCACCTCAGATGAAGGTGGGGATGTGTACTTGGCTTCTTCAAGTACACATGTAGATCATGAGGCATGGTTGATTGACTCAGGTGCATCCCTTCACTTCACTCCCCATTGAGAGTGGTTCTACGAGTATGAGAAATATGATGGTGGTGATGTCTTCTTGGGGGATGACAGGAAGGCTAGAATCATTGGTCACGGAAAAGTAAAGTTGAAGTTGCAAGGCGGTAGGGTTAGAATGCTTCCAGGTGTTCTACATATTCTTGCATTAGCCAGAAATCTTATTTCTGTTAGCAAGCTGGATGATGCAGGTGTAAAAACAGTGTTCGAGAAGGATACCTGCAAGATGGTTCGGGGAGCACTGGTATTGATGCGGGGAGTTCGGATTGGAACTCTGTACAAGCAGCAAGGTAGCACTGTTATTGGTGGGTGCAATAGTTATATGGTTCCTGAAAGTGGAGCAGAAAATCTAGTGGTCTATGGAGAGAAGACCATGCTGTGGCATCAAAGGCTTGGACATATTGGAGAAAAGGACCTTCAGATACTTCATGGTAAAGGTATGGTAGAAGGTATGAGTAATAGCTCTCTGGATTTTGATTTCTGTCAAAATTGTGTATATGGCAAGCAGAATCGGGTGAGTTTCCCCTTCGGTAGTAAGAGGGCGAAACAAATATTAGAACTTGTGCACAGTGATGTGTTTGGACATGTGAAGGTTCCATCACTGGGTAAGTCTGTGTACTATGTATCATTTATAGATGACTTCTCAAGGAATACATGGATATATTTCCTTAAGAAGAAATTTGAAGTCTTTGACAGGTTTAAAGAATTTAAGGCTTTGGTGGAAAACCAGACAGAGAAGAAGATAAAGGTGCTGAGGACAGATAATAGTGGAGAGTTTTGCAGTAAGGAATTTGAAGAATTCTGTAAGAAGTGTGGTATAGCACGGCATAAGACTACTCCATATACACCTTAGCAAAATGGAGTTGTAGAAAGAATGAATAAGACGTTGATGAAAAGGGCAAGAAGCATGCTCAGTGGTGTCGCGTTAGGATAGGAATTCTAGGCAAAGGTGGTGGATACTGCATGTTACCTGGTCAACAGGTCACCTTCATCAACGTTGGAGGATAAGACTCCACAAGAGGTATGGACTGGTAAGAAACCCTCTCTTTCACATCTGAGGGTATTTGGATGTGATGCATATGTACATGTTCCAAAGGAGAAATGGACCAAGTTGGATAGTAAATCTGAAAAGTGCATCTTTATTGGGTATAAGGATGGTTTAAAGGGTTATAAGCTTTGGAACCCAGTCACACGAAAGGTTATGTATAGTCGAGATGTGGTGTTCAGAGAGGTGAAAGATGTTATTAAACATGAAGTCCAACGAAAGGAACCTGAGAAGATAGAGTTTGAGCTAAAGGAGGAAGAATCATACTCTACAGCAAAGAAGGAATCAGAAGATTAAGAGCCACAAACTTCGGCTGTGAGAAGATCAATTCGAGAAAGAAGGCAGCCTGAAAGATATAGTCCATCTGCTTTCTGTTCAAATTTTGCTTTATCTATTACTGACGATGATCCCAGAACTGTGAAGGAAGCAATAGATCCAAAGGATGGAAAACTCTGGAAAGAGGCCATGGTTGATGAAATGGCATCTTTACACAAAAATGAGGCTTGGGATCTGGTGGAGTTGCCAGCTAGAAGGAAACCCATTGGCAGCAAATGGGTGTTCAAAAAGAAGAAAAATGCAGAAGGAAAAGTGGAGAAATACAAAGCTCGGTTGGTAGCAAAAGGTTATTCCCAGGTGCCGGGAATTGATTTTGGTGATATTTGTTCTCCTGTTGCCAAGGTAACTTCCATTAGATTACTTTTATCTGTTGTTGATGCTTTTGATTTTGAGGTAGAACAGATGGATGTGAAGACAACATTTCTTCACAGGGATCTGGAAGAGGAAATCTACATGAAACAACCTGAAGGCTTTGTAGCAAAGGGTAAGAAAGAACTGGTATGTAAGTTAAAGAAGTCTCTATATGGGTTAAAATAATCACCAAGGATGTGGTATCATAAATTTGATACATTTATACGAGGACTTGGCTTCACCAGAAGCAAAGCAGATCACTGTGCGTATTTTAAATTAATTGGTGACCATGTTATTTATCTGGTCTTGTATGTGGATGGTATGTTGCTGGTTGGAAATGACAAAGAAATTATCCAGGATTTGAAGACCCAATTGTCCTCAAAATTTGACATGAAAGATCTTGGTGCTGCAAAATATATTTTGGGCATGGAAATTAAAAGAGATCGGGCAAAGAGGAAGCTATGGTTAAACCAAAGGAAGTATGTTGAGACAATACTGCAAAGGTTTAATATGTAGGATAGTAAACCGGTGAAGGTTCCTATTCCTCTAGGTGTGAGGTTATCTGTTGAACAATGTCCCAAGACACAAGAAGAGGAAGACGACATGTCCCGTGTTCCATATGCAAGTGCAGTTGGTAGCTTGATGTATGCAATGGTCTGTACTAGACCAAACATTGCACATGCAGTGGGAGTATTGAGCAAGTTTATGTCAAAACCAGGAAAGGAGCATTGGACAACAGTGAAGTGGATTTTCAGGTATTTGTGTGGCACTAGTGATTATGGTCTGTGCTACCAAGGAAGACCAGGATTGGATAGTGTGTTGGATATTCGTGGCTTTGTTGATGCAGACTGGGCTGGAGAGCTGGATCAAAGAATATCTACAAGTGGGTATGTGTTTAACCTATTTGGAGGTGCAGTCAGTTGGATGAGTAAGAAACAATCTGTAGTGGCACTATCAACTACAAAGGCAGAACACATGGCAGCCACTCATGCAAGCAAGGAAGCAATTTGTTTGCAGAGATTGTGTTCAAGTATGGGGTTAGTACAAGAAGCTATAAGGATAGACTATGACAGCCAAAGTGCAATTTTCTTGGCAAAGAACCTTGCATATCATTCAAAGTCAAAGCACATTGATGTTTAATATCACTTTGTGAAGGATATGATAGAAGACAAAAAGATGTTACTGGTAAAGGTGGACACTTTGAAGAATACTACAGATGCATTGACAAAATCTGTGAGCTCTGAGAAGTTCTCCTGGTGTAGAGAAACAATGGGCATTTCAGGGTTGGAAAAATGACTAAGCTCTCCTGTGGCCCCCTGTGGAAAGAAAACAACAAGTGGGAGAATGTTGGGTTGTGTTATATTCTTTCCACGTAGTTAACAGGGGGGTTGAAGGGCACCCGTAACCCCACTTTATGGGGTCCGGGGCAGCGCCCTGAAAATTTTTGGTTTTGGACCCTATGTTAGGTTGGGCGGACCGACCTATGGTTTTGTGCATGATTTTCGCACATTTTTTTGGACGCAATGGTTTTCGGTCCATGGTATTGGACGCGATGGTTTTTGGTCCATGGTATTGGATACGATGGTTTTTGGTCCATGGTATTGGATGCTTCGGCATGTATCAATATGTATTGTAACATTGAAAGGAACATAATGAAAAATCAAGTTGGTAGTCCCGGTTTTGGGATCCAGTGAGAAAATATCTATGTATATGTGTTTTATGTGTTATGCTCTTGCATTGTTTATTTTTCTGTGTTTTAGAATTTGTATGTAGGTAATTTTTGTATGTGGTTAAAACCTACAGTGAATGGTTGGAGCGAATGCATCTGCCAGTGTATGTGGGGCGCACATTGTTCTATAGGACCACATTAATCTATTTTTACACTGGTCCTGGGGCCCCGGCTCAAACACTTGGAAAGAGGTCACCGCTTTGTGGGGTTTATTACATTGTGCCAGAAATATTGGGCTAAAATCATTGGTAGTATTTGGAGACTCCAAGGTTTTGATTGAATGGATTAATGACCAATCCATCTTTTGATTGAATGGATACGTTGAGTTAACGAATTGAAGTTTGGATTTGATGGGACTAGCTTCTTTCATATATACATGTCTCAAAAAACTGTGGTTGATGACCTCTCTAGGAAAGGTTTAATTTGCTTAGTTGGTGTCATGTATTTTTGAGTAATTTTTCACGACATGCTTCATAACTCTGGTATCTTCTCTATCTTTTGATCACAGTGGAATATTTTGGTCCTTTTTGTTTTATTTGCACAATTAATTTTTAGTCTATTTGACTTTTACTATATTGTATGTGAAATGTTCCTATTACCAAGCCACATATATTAGTTTTATATAGTCTGTGAATTACAATGTGAATCATCGACATCTTACAACAATTTTTGGGCAAAATATTAGATGATATCATGCACATGTAATCAATTTTTTCTTCATAGAATGATGATACTGATTGTTTTACTGCTCCAACCACATCTCTCTTGTATAAACACACATTAAGAATAATAGAAACTTAGTTGAAATTGTGTGTTCTTATGATGTATTCCATTTGGCTACAACACAGCTCTATCTTCAACATTGGGAACCATTACCATTGCTATTGAGTTTGGGACTATAGCAATATTGAATGAGGATGGTAGTAACCCACACAAAGAAAAGATCTAGAGGATTAATCTGTGAATTGAAGCATATAAAAAATGATGCTATAGAAATTTTAATGAGAAAATCTTCAGCCTGTACGAAAAAAATCAATTGCTCGTGGTTTGAATTTGAAAAAGATGTTTTTGGAATATTTGTAAATTTAAAACACTTCTACTGGATGTTGCACGTTGAATATTCTTGACAAACCTACACAAAAGATAGAAAAAAACATCAAACGAAATGAAATTTTGTAAGGAAAAAATTAATATGGTAAAAAAATTGAGTTGTGTGGGGATCAAATTCAATGTAATTCCATTAAGAATTTTTGTTGCAAGATTGCTACCCAATGAAGACATCATAGAAAACTCGACTGAAGCAATAATTGACTATAGTCGAAAACCCTTGTGGACCTCTCAAGTCATCCTAGAATATTGTTTAGACTCTTCTAGTCTAAACTAGTCTAGTCAATTTCAACCAATTAGTTGACATTGGCTCTATGGGTGGGAAACCAACACAAAATTTGACTTAGGTCTGGCATGGTGCACAACAAATTGAATCAGATTGATGTGACCAAAATTTGAAGTTGTAGATGATGGATTTGCTTGTCGATAGTGACATTGATGTTTAGTATGGGACTATTATAGATTTGATCTTGTTTATTTTCTACTCTTATTTTAGTATACAACACATTGCAATTTTAATAAATTAATGACTTTTACATGAAGGATATTTAAGTGGAGTCAAGTCATAGTTATGTTGTGGATTAAGTTTTTTTAGTTAGTTATTGGAGTCATAAGTTAGGAGAGCGTGAAACTTGAATCTTGAATGATTAAGTTTTTAAGTTAGTTATTGGAGTCATAAGTTAGGAGAGGGTGAAACTTGAACCTTGTTCAAGGTTGGTGATTTTATTTGCCTTTGTAACTGAAATCAATGCCTAGTTGATGAAATCAACCTCTTGCTGAAAATTGTTGATATCAAATTGACACTTATTATAAAAAGTCTTGCCAACAACAAAAATTAGTGTGTCTAGCTATTAAAGTTGTCCTTCATAAATTTAATTGCAGATTTTGTAGTAAGCAACAAGCAATCAACAAAACCATTCTTTATGCAACACATTTGATAATGCAACATCACATTAGCATTAATTAGTAGCCATAAAAAAAAACACCAATAAGAATCGTACATAATGTTGTAACACAATTGACAGAGAAACAACAAAAATAATTCTTTGACATAAATATTTGCAATGGGTGAGAAGCAAAATGATGTGGTCAAGAACGAGACTAGATAAGCAAAACATGCCTATAAATCAATGAAGGATCTTGGAGCTACAAAACATATCTTGGGAATGGAGATACATAGAGACAGGAAAAATGGAAAGCTATGGTTATCATAGTAGAAGTATGTGGAGAAAGTACTTGCAAAGTTCGGTATGGACAATGTGAAACCTATTATTGTTCCTTTAGGTTCCCATTTTAAGCTTTCTTCGAGTTTGAGTATTAGAACTGAGGAAGAAAGGAAGTATATGTCCCGTGTACCATAGGCAAATGTGGTAGGAAACTTAATGTATATGTTGGTATCTACAAGACCTGACATTTCACATGCAATTGGATTTGTTAGCAGGTTCATGGCAAATCCAAGAGAAGAACATTGGCGAGAAGTCAAAACTTCAAGAAATAGTTGCTTTGTCTACTACAGGATATGTATTTACTTTGGTAGGTAGAGAAATTAGCTAGATGTCAAAACTTCAAGAAATAGTTGCTTTGTCCACTACTAAAGCAGAATATATAGCTGCTTCAGATGCTTGTAAAGAGGCAATCTAGTTGAAAGGTCTACTTGATGAGCTTGGAAGGACACAAGAGAAAGAGAATGTATTCTGTGAAAGTCAGAGTGCTATTCTTTTGGCTACAAATCCAACTTATCACAGAAGGACCAAACACATTGATGTTAGATACCATTTTGCAAGACATGTGATCAATGGTGGCAAAGTAGCTCTAAAAAAAGTCCACACATAAGGGAATTATGCAAACATGCTCACAAAGCCAGTTTTAGTAGGGAAGTTACGATGATGTTTGGCTTCTCTTGACTTGCAGAAAATATGATTGATGAGCATGGGCAAGGGATTAGGAAAATTGTTGTCAATGTGGATATTGTTAAAGAATGGCAATAATTAATGATGTAATTATCTGAGTAAATCTAGTTTTACCGTTAAGACAATTGTGCAACTATAGGGATTTATGTAATAGAGTCTTTGTATTAAAATGTTGATTGCCCAAAAGGCTTGATGTAATGTTTTGGAGAGTCATTTTGACCTAGACCAATAAGAATTCCAAACCCTTGCCCCATGGAGGTTTCTTTGACACACTGTCAGGGTTTTACCACATAAATTTTTTGTGTTTCTTGTTGTGTGATTCAGTATCTATTTATTGTGCATTTCTTTCATATTTAAATGTTAACGAGCTCAAAATACCAGCATGAGAGTGAGATTATTGATCTTTTGTAATGCTTTTAACTAAAATAGACATCCACTTGTTATAGCTCCAAATCTCACTCTTATGGTTTGTGATGCTGCACTCATGGCCTAGGGCAACCCCTCCTTCCAGACCTGGTCCAAAAATTTAAAAAACAGTGTTTTATTCCCTATATGCGACATTGCCATGAGTTAAACGCGTGTACACGTGGGTCTGTTATACCCAACCCGTGTGTATCTATTAAAACACTTAAAAAAATAATAAATTCCTCTTTTTCGGGCGGAGATCGCGGGTTTTACCTGCTGGATCACCTGTTATTGCCCATGGCCCAACTGTTCCCAACTAACTCCTAACTAAAAAACTACTTTGGAGAGGGTATAAAAAGACATCAAAGGGAAGGCCAAGGAGAGAAGAGAGCAAGATTATTATGCTGAGATTTTTCCCTTAGACCAGGTCTGAAGTCCTTGGTGCTTTCTGCACTTCCCCCATTTTGCATAGGAAACCCTTGTTTCCATGTGTCTTGGTGATCATTCATCCTTGATATCATCATTTGAGTAGGACTTGGAAGGAGCTCTTGTTGGAGGCTTGAGGCTGGAACGAATCCGGGAGGAAGCTTTGCTTGGAGCCTGCTGAAGGTGTTCAGGTGATATCTTTCCGATATATGTACTTTATTTGCCTTTATATATAAAGAAACACGTCTTTGTTCCCGAAACAATCTTTCTTTATGCTTATGAGATTCTTGTCTTCAATTCTTATGCAAGTGGTTACTTAAAGATTTTTATAACTAACTTTATAGCATAAAGATGGTTTATACATAAATATCTGTACATGTACTGTTGTGTTCCTTGATTTGTTTGACTTGCAGATCGAAGGAAGAAGAAGGGAACTCCAAGAAGGGTTTGGACCCTAAAGGCCTTCTCGAACGTTGGACCTTAGGTACGTACCCTAAACATTAGAATTTGCTTAAAAGTAAAAATGATGGCTGTGTGTGTTTCTTTGAATAAGCAATTTTCAGTCTGGTAGAGTCTTAGCCCAAAGGACCCTAGGGGTACTTTCCCTTCAACCAGAATTGGCGACTCCGCTGGGGACAACATTCTTGTTGTTCCTAGTTTGGGTAGTCTTCAAGCCAATCAAGGCTCAGCCCCTCTTTTTGTTGGCTCTGACTGTCTGATCTTTTCTTGAACTCCAAGTTTGTCCAGTTTTTCAGTCTGTTATTTTTTATTTTTCTTGAAAGACTTCAGATACGCTCTTTTTCTGGATTACAGAAGCGTATATATGCAAGTTGCACTAAGTGAACCCGCGTATACGCAGGTTTCCTTAGTTTCAGTCGTGTATACACGCATTCTGCACTTAATTGCAGGCGTGTATATTACATAAATTTCAAGATTTATAAATTTTCTTTTTGCTGAATGTTTGTCTGGTGGTTTGGGTCAGTGTCAAGCAGTTATTTCTCCAGTAACAGTTCTCTGTTTGACAGGGGGCATCTTGTTTTGAACTCTCTCTAGTCATAAGGAGTATTAGTCTTGTTTTCGTTGATTGCAAGCGTCATTGATTTTTGACACACAAGATTTCTGTTTAAGAATCTTGATTGCTCTGTTTCGGCAGAGTGGGAAGATTAGGTTCAATCTTTGTGTCCATTTTTGCTTTCATGACACTTTTTGTTTGCTTAACGAAATAATTTTTATGACCATTTGCTCCTTCGTTTCGGGAAGTTTGTTTGTTACCAGTTTCTTGAAACTTGTCTTTTGATATTTAGGAATTTCATTGTTGCTTTTGATTGTCAAAAGTGATTTCAAACACATTTTATTTTTGTTGAGTTTTCATCATTTGAAAGGTGTCAATTCACAAAAGTGTTTGGTTGCTTGTTTATCAATCATTGGTGTCAGTTTTTGAGAGCTTTCCTTTGAAAAAGACTTTTTTTGGTTTGATTGAAAGAAAATATTTTGAAAGTTTTTGAGTTTCGCTTTCTTAAACTTGCTTCTCATTTGATTTCCTTTTTTTGCGAAGTGAAAGTGCTTTGTTTTTTATCTTAGAACTTGTTTTTATTGTTTGGACGAAATGATTGGTAACACATCATCTTCTATCTAAGCATTTTAGTGGCAAGACAAAATTTGGTAAAGCAACAACTTTCCTTCTTTGTTTTTAGAGTAGTCTTTGAATCTTGCATCCACATATAGTTCTTGCATTAGGGTAAGATTTGCATCTCTTTTTAGGCATATTTAGTTTTGTTAGTTTTTGTGAGTGTGGAGTCTGAAAAGAAAAAGAATTTTTTTTTTTTATATTAGAAGTACCTCTGAACCTCATAGAAATTTCTTTTCATCGAAAACAAAAGTGCATGTGCATGTAGCTAAGTTTTATTAATTTCTTTTGCGTCCATAAAAACACCACAAGTTTCATCTCCATAACCCTGTGACTTAAAGAATAGCCTAATAAAATCAAGCGCTTAATTAAAATCCACTAGAACTTTTTGTTTTAGTTATTACACCAACAAGTTTAGGATTTTAGGGCCTTGGAATAGGCGAGTGGAGAGTTAACTCTCCAAGGCCACATAAAACGTCAAACATAAGAGTCTGATTAACGAGAGTAAATCCAATAGCGTTAGGAAGACCAGGAAAGCTCCGGATCTGGGAGTTAAGCACGAGGGTCTGTGAAGACAGGGAAGAGAGATACCCCCTCTCCTACTTGTCCGAACTTACCTCACGACTGTTCCGCCTGGCTTCTGAGACGAGTTGGTACCCATAGTTGCCTCTCCTAGGGATCTGCATAGGTGGCTGCGGAGGGAATCCCGTGGCACCTGAGGTCAACGTTGTATCACTCTCGACAGTACTACTGGAGGGCACCCTTGCGAAGCTTGGGGGCTTGCACCGGCGCAGGCTGTTGTTAGGAGGTCAGCGTAACTTCCTCTAATACCTTCGCTGATAGGACTGGGCCCTCATCATCCCAAACTATCTTCGGAAGGCCCTTTGATTCACTTTCTTGTATTTTGGTGTCCGGTCCTAATCACCCGGAGCGGAGATACTTGAAAGTTGTTTGACTGGCTGTTTCTTTAGGAACTTTATAGTGTGTGCTCTGTGCTCCTAGTTGGCTTAGCTTTTAATTTTTTGAGTCTTTAGTTAGATCATAACAAAAAATTCAAAGTGGCTGACCGGTCTCGAAGACTTTGTGGTCTCTCGCCACCTAGTTTAGAGCCTTCTCCTAGAAGGCGCAGAGGGGATACTACCGGTAGGGCCCGTCCCACGCCGGTTGACGCATCGAGGATTGATCCTCCTCTTGGGGATATTAGCGGCCAAGCAAGGCCTGGTACTTCTGAGCAAGAGAGGGACACTCCAGTCCCTTCTCGAGTTCGCTTTCAAGCGGAGAATAACGTAGAGGTAGAAGAACTTTCAGAATCATTGGTGATTCCAAATTCTCCACTACCATCTAGTTATCCGGACGTATTGCAATACGTTGGGACTCCGTCACATAGACCAGCGAGTCCAGGTTACGCTACGCGCTTACCATTTATGATCACTACTGGAAGCATGGCTTCTACGAGTGCTGCAACTATGCAAACCCCAACATCGGTGCAAGGGGGAGGAACCATTTCCATCCCCTCCGCTTCCTTGTTCGGATCATTTGCTAGCACATCTTTGGTGGGGTCTACCTCCATTCCGTCCACGAGTGGAAATGCCCAAACCAATGCTTTTAGTACTGGTTCCTTCCTTTTTGGCACCCAATCACAGGGTATTCCATCGGTTCTGTTCAGTGCCGCTACGTCCATGATGGGCGAATCGGCTTCATTCCAGGGTTTTCCTTTTGGAAGTGGTCATATCCCACATTCCAACCCAACGGTAGTATCCATGCCTTTTTCTTCAATAGGACAAAGCAGCAATCCTTTCCAAGGTTGGAATAACCTTGGGGTTAGCAACGCAGGAACTGCGAATCCATTTATCGGCCAACAAGGAAGTAGGCCATATTCCACGGTTAGCATGTTTCAAGGTATTCCTCCCCTTGCTTCGGCTTGGAACCCATATCAGGGGTTATCAACTCCTTACCATTCTTTAGGAGGCAACTTTGCAGGCTATGGAGGTTATACGGCAGGAGTTGGTCAAACTCCGAATTTTGCTGGACCACAAGGTTTGCCTTTTGGTCCAGCCGGTTCTAATGGTCACTTCGGGCAGCCTGGTGCCTCCCAAATCCCAGGACAATCTTTTCAGAACTTTGGGAGTTCTACCCAGTCTGGGTGGAATCCCCTAGGTCCTCCTAGGCTTCCGTTTCTGGCAACGTTAAACTTGCCAGATCTCACTAAGCTAACGAACGACCCTATCAGATACAATCTGGCCTGGCCTCCGGTCCCAACCAAACTCCCTTCAGACATTCCAAAATTCGAAGGGAAGAGTGGTGAATATCCGGGCGATCATGTAACCACATTCCATTTGTGGTGCTCATCCAACTCCCTCATCGAAGATTCGATTAGGTTGAGACTCTTTCAGCGCACCTTGACTGGTAATGCGGCTAAATGGTATATAGAGTTGCCAGGGGGCAACTTTACATCGTTCGCAGACTTAGCTAATATCTTCTTGAATCACTTCCAGTTGCCTGTCCGCTATGATGCCGGAACTGAACTTCTGGCTACCTTTCATCAAGATAAGGCAACCCACATTTCTGATCACATTCAGGAATGGAGACGGAGAAAGAGGCTCATCAAAGCCGAAATCCCTCGGAGTACCGTCTAGAGTGGTTTTTGAAGTCTTTGCAACCCGAGATCTCCAAGGATGTCTCCATGTCTGGGGTCTATTTTGAGGAGCAAGCCATTTTCAGGGCCCAGGAGTTAGAACTAATTTACTCTCAGTCTGGGATCCTCCAAAAGTACTTGCCAGATGCTCCTGGATCTAAGGTTGATTTAGCTAAGCCGAAGCCAGGTCCGCACGCGGATGGCATTGTGGGGTCAGTAGACTCGACTACAGTGAACTTGTTGAATCAATTGCAGCAGTTGTCATTACAAACTGCTCCTAACAACCAAGTCACAATGTCTAATCCTCAAGCTTCCCAAAATTCTTCCATTAACGCCGTCCAATCCGATAACCCCAAAGGAAATCAAAATTCCAATGGGAAAAAGAAAGGACGTGGTAAGAAGAAGAATTCGGAGGGGAAGCCCGATGCAAATAAATCCGGCAACAACGCTGGTGGTGGTAAAGGTGAGTCGAGAAAGAAAGTTAAGTTCCCTTGCAAGTTATGCAGTGGGGACCATCTAACTCATCTTTACCCTAGAATTGAAGACGCTCAGCGCTCGTTAGGACAGCAAGGGACTTCTAGTTCGCAAGCTGTGTTAACTAACCCGTTTCCCCAAGGGCAGCAACTTCTTGCTGGCGCGAATTCGAATCCTGGGACCTCCTCAGGGGGCAACCAGGAAGGGGAAAAAGCATCAAATGTTTTTATGATGGGTTCAAACGTTAACGTGACTACTCGGTCACGTGATTATGGTGAAGCCGAAACATCTAAGGATAAAACGGTTCCCGGAAGTAATGACCTTCATATTGAGCGACCTCTTGTTGAGACTATGCCTAGGATACCGAAAGGTTCCGCCAAAAGCGCGACGATTAACCCTAATGCTAGGGCCGCCCAAAATTACTCCATTGTGGAGGATTTGGCTCAAAGCCCGTGTGCTATGTCCGCTTTGGAAGTTCTCCAATCGTGTCCGTCTCAGAGAAGTGCTTTACTCTCCGCCATTGGAGCAGTCGATCCAGCTAACTCGTTAGTGCTCTCTTTTGACATGTCAAATGTAAAAAAGAGACTCCCTTATCATATGGCTTTTCAGGTAAAGTCAACATACCGGAAAATCAATATTTTTCGCACCGTTATAGATGAAGGAGCTTCCACATGTGTCATGTCCATGTCATGTTGGAAGGCTATTGGTTCACCTTCGGCCGTTCCTTCACCAACCGTCTTAACTGCATTTGATGGCCATTCTCACAAGCCGCATGGGATTATCCCGGCCTTTCCTGTATGTGTTGGAGGGAAGGTCGTTAATATCGAAGTGGAAGTCGTAGATGCTAACCTAGATTATAATCTCCTATTAGGAAGGAACTGGGTGTACGAGATGGAAGCCGTTGTATCGACTCTGTTTCGTGTCATTTTCTTTCCTCATGAGGGGAAAATCTTTAAGGTTGATCAATTGGACTATGCTCCAATCGATCCTCAAGCAACCTCCGACTCTACTGTTCCTTTGGTGGATAACCCTCGCCCGCCGACTGAGAATTTAGGAGTAGGGATGTATTCCTCATTGATGGGTACGTTTGATCTTCCCTCTCCTTTTGCAAGAATCAATGCTATTTCATCATCCAAGGAGTATTCTCGAGAAGAGTTCTTCCGAACTCATTATTTTTCTGACCCTTGGACCTTGCCTTCACCTACCACCACATTAGTTGAAGGACAAGTGAATGGAATGGCGTTCCCTATATCTGCAGCCGAGCTTAGATATCAGTCTATCGTAGACTCTGCAGATAACCATTCTACTCCTTTTTCCGAAGAGGAATTAGATGGTCATGTGGCCCCCGCTTGGAGCTTTGATTCTAACTCTGCCTTGGACTGCTTAGATTCGGTTCTACCTTCTGAAGAAGCAATCCTCGAAGTAATGATGGGTATAGATCGACCTTGGGAAGACTTACACCATCGTTCATATTTTCTTCCTCCATTGCAGGAAGTGGAATCTAAATTCTCCGAGCTCGTTGATAGTGATGTTTGTATGGTGTCGAACCCTTTGGCTCCAACACACGTACGTGCCGAAGGTAATATGTCGGTAATCTCAAAAACGATACCTATAAACATCTCTAAGAATCCTAACATCGTCGAGAATATCTTCATCGGAATTGAGTGTTCCCCTGAAGAAATTCAAATTTATACCGACCTATTCAAGGAATATCGGGATGTATTTGCTTGGTCTTATGAGGAAATGTCCGGCATTGATCCTTCTATCGTCCAACATGAGATCAAGATGTATGAAAACGCAAAACCGATTCGTCAAAGGCTTCGGCTGGTTAACCCTAGGAAATCAGCGGCTATCAAAGCTGAGGTTGAGAAGCTGCTAAGGGCGGGTTTTATATACCCTGTTCCTCTTACGAATTGGGTTTCAAATCCAGTCCCTGTGGACAAAAAGCAAGGAACAATCCGCGTATGCATCGATTTTAGGGACTTAAACAAGGCTTGTCCAAAAGACAATTACCCCACGCCATTCATTGATCAGATTATCGACGAGTGTGCGGGTAATGAGATTTTCTCCTTTATGGATGGTTTCTCAGGTTATAATCAAATTTCTATTCGTCCTGAGGATCAGCATAAAACTACCTTCATATGTCCCTAGGGTACCTTTGCATATCGAAAGATGCCCTTTGGTCTTAAAAACGTTAGAGCCACGTTTCAGCGGGCCATGTCCTACGCTTTCCACGACATCAAACATGTCATCGAAGCATACTTAGATGATCTCGCTGCTCGTTCTCGAAAGAGAACAGATCACCCTAGTCATCTTCGATTGGTCTTTGAGCGATGTCGTTTCTATAAAATCCGGTTGAATCCCAATAAGTGCGTTTTCGCGGTTACATCCGGTCGGTTGTTAGGGTTTATAGTGTCCAATGAAGGGATTCAGGTTGATCCCTTCAAGGTTGAGGCAATAGTTCAGTTACCTCCCCCGTCCTCAATCCGTCAACTTCAAAGTCTTCAAGGGAAGGCCAATTTCTTGAGACGGTTTATAGCAAACTACGCCGAGATCACTAAAGGGTTCATGCGTCTGCTACGGAAAGGAGTTCCATTTGTATGGGACGACTTTGCGCAGCGGTCATTTGATGCTTTGAAAAAGGCATTAGTCTCTGCCCCGCTTTTGATTCCACCGGATTATGGTAGAGACTTCCTTTTATACCTCGCTGCAGCAGAATCTACCATTGGTATGGTTCTAGTTCAGGAAGACGATACTCTTGTCGAGCACGTAATTTATTATTTGAGTCGAGGCTTAATAGGCCCTGAACTTCGCTATTCTCCGGTTGAGAAGTTGGCCTTGGCAGCTGTCCATGCTGTCCAGAGGCTCCGTCATTATATTTTGCTACGCAAAACTTTTGTCCTAGCGGCGGTCAATCCATTCCAATTTGTCCTCAGTAGGCGAGTGATTGGGGGCAAATATAATAGATGGATAGTTATTTTACAAGAATTCGATCTCGAGTTCTTGTCCACCAAGTCTAAGAAATCTATGGTTTTTGCGGAGCTAATTTCTGAGCTTCCTTGTGGAGAAGATATTGTTTATGAGGAAAATCTACCCGACGAGCATATATTCCTCATCTCTTCACAAGACCCTTGGTATGGAGATATCATTGTTTATCTCCAGACTTCGAAGTTTCCCTCTGCTTTCTCCAAGGATGAACGTCGTAAGTTACGTCACCTGGCTAAAAACTATGTTATCATTGGTGACACATTGTACCGTCGAGGGGTTGATTCAATTCTTCGACGTTGTTTAACCTTAGAGGAAGCGGAGTCTGTTCTTAATGATTGCCACAGTGGAGCTTGTGGTGGTCATCTATCCGGGCTTGCTACAGCCCAGCGCATCTTACGTGCCGGCTACTTTTGGCCTTCACTCTTTAAGGACTGTGTGGAAGCGGTCAAACGCTGTCACCCGTGTCAAATTTTTACTCGTAAGATGCACGCGCATCCAGCTCCCCTTTTTCCCGTTGTCACCGTCGGTCCCTTCACTAAGTGGGGTATTGATTTTACGACTTGTAATCCGCCTTCAGCGGCGAATCACAAGTACATTATCGTGGCCGTAGACTACTTCACGAAGTGGGCGGAGGCCATGCCTACTTATAAGAACAACACTGACACGGCAGCTTTGTTTCTTTTCAATCAAGTTATCTCAAGATTCGGTATCCCAAGAGATATTGTCACCGACCATGGCAGTCATTTCCAAAATCAGCTAATGTCTGAATTGTCTTTTAAATTAGGTTTCCGTCAGGAGCATTCGTCCCCTTACTATCCTCAGGCCAATGGATAGGTCGAGGCGGTCAATAAAACTCTTAAGACGATACTCCAACAGACAATCGATAAGAATCGGTCCAATTGGCACATTATGTTGTATCCGGCTCTTTGGGCATACCGAACCTCCGTCAAAACGGCTACTGGTTTTACTCATTTTCAGTTAGTTTACGGGATGGAATCTATCTTTCCGGTCGAATGTGAAATTCCATCTCTGAAATTGGTTGTAGAGCTTCTTCCTGAGACTTCGAGTCTCGAGGAGCGCCTAGTTCACCTGGAACATCTCGATGAGCAGCGTCGAGATGCCACCACGATGAATGAGGCCCATAAGAAAAGGGTCAAAACTCAGTATGATAAGTATGTCCGTCCTTGTGTCTTTGCTGAAGGTGACCTTGTCTTGGTCTATGACCAAGATAAGGATGCCTTGGGGGCAGGCAAATTCAAGCCCATGTGGTACGGTCCTTTCATTATCAAACGAGTCTTAGAAAAAGGATCGTATGAGTTAATTGATTTCAAAGGAAACAAGCTGGCGGAGCCCCGAAATGGGCTCTATTTAAAGAAGTATTTTGCTTAGTTTTACCAGGCAATGGCTTCTTTGTATTTTATGTGTATTTGTACATATATTATCGAGCGTTTTCTGATATCAGCACTTTTTGGTCTGCCTTGGAAGGTGCTGATGGATGGTTTGATTTATTTTGGATTCGCCGATGGTGCTAGTCGGCACGCTCGGAATCTTGCTTCCGCAGCTTGGGTACTTTATTACCCAACTGGTCAGTTGATGATATCGAGAGGCGTGTGTATCGGTCCTGCTTCAAATAATATGGCCGAGTATACAGTTGTTATCAATTTATTATCCGAGGCAATCTCTTATGGGATCGACTCGTTAGTAGTATACCTTGATTCTCAATTGATAGTGTCTCAGTTAAATAACATTTATCGGGTTAGAGATCCATTATTATATCGCCAATATTTAAGGGTGAGGTTGTTGCAAAGATCATTTATTTACATTAATTATTTGCACATTCCAAGATCTCAAAATTGGTTAGCTGATTCTATCGCTAATCAAGCATTAGACTGGCATATCAATCATTCATCGTCATAAAATCATGCATCAAAGAGTCAAACTGTATATATATATATCGCAAAGCGTCTCGAGTGTACATATGTGTGTCCAAAAATATACAAAATTAGGACTCAAATGCCCATAATCATGTCAGGCATATCTAACACCTCGGCTCTAGATGAGCAGCTAAATAAGTAACTATAGCATTGGCCACGCGCCGAAAGACGCGAACCCAGTCACGTGGCATCCCAACCACATGACGTTGCATATCTGGAGGAAGGTCCTCCACCTCGGCCATTGGTACTTGGCAGCTCAGTCTCGTCAAGTGTCGTTGGACGTTGTTGAGGGTCCTTTCCGCATCCGCAGCCGTCTCTTCGGCTCCTCGGCCACGCCGTCCATGCCGCGGGAATCCATCTGGTCGCACAGGCCCAATGTCTAAAACATGATCATCATATTAGCCATTTGAATCTCATCAAAAAATATTTTTCAAAATTTATTATTATATTTGAAAAATCCAAAAAAATCATAAAATCATAAAAATCAAAAATCTTACCAATCTCGCCCCATGCTGCATCCGGTGGTAACATTAGATCAGGATCTCCTCGGAAATCCAGTCCAGCATAGGGGTAGTCATCTATGGCGATGATATGTTGCTCCCACCAAGCAAAAAAGTCATCGTCGAATGCATTCCTAGGCACTTCCCCACCCCCCAGACGTTTCATCAAGTCAGCCCACCGGCCCATGCGTGGATCACGTGGACTACTGATGGGAACTGCTACCCTGGGGCGGAGTGCGGGAACCTTCTCGAAGAAGAAAGTGCATAAAATAGTTCCGTACCCAAAGTTCTTGGTCCGTCCCCTCCTGATAGAAGCAAGTTGTTCCTTCATGTTGGCGAGTAGAGGAGTACACCAGTCAAACACCGTGGTGAGACAGTCCACTGCTACGCTCATGTTTACCCGTGATGCCTGATGTAGCGAGGATGATCCGTTCACTCGAGCTATGGTGAACAAGATTATCCGCAGTGACAAGCTCGCCACGTCTGGGATAGAGATCTGGCTCCCGACCTTCCGATGACCTGGGCAGTAAATTTGAACATAGTCGTCTACACTGAGGCTATTCCGGGTCCTGCCCCGGGAGTGTACTACCTCTCCCCTTCGGGAAAGGCCCGTGATGAAATATATATCTTCCACTTCTATCCTGAGTGGCATCTGATCAATCACAAAAGCTTCTTCCTCGACATCCCAATAATCAATGAGTCTCTCGAGCAGACGCACGTTTGCTTTCATATTTGGCAACTTGAAGAATTTTAACAATCCGCATCCCCGCAGGGCGTCTAATGCCTCATCATTGTTCATAACTTCATTATCTACAACTTAGTGCTCTCTTTCACGCCATGTGATAGTCATCCTGGAAGAAAAAATCATTTTCATCCATTAGTTTTATGTATAAAAAAATTTCGTTGCGCACATGCGGGTTACCCTATACACAGTCGCGTGTAGGTCTGTCGTATACGCGAGTTCTATACATCCAACCCGCGTGTACGCCGCAGAGCAATTTTTTGAAAAAGTCTAACGGTGAAACATTAAACTTCCTAAAAACTATCACAATCAATTGCAAGACAAGTTTAGTGCTTACCTGGAAGTTTTCGGCAAGTTTGAACGGTTGAATAAGTCACGGGGAAGTTTGCTCCTTTTGCTCCACAATTTTTGCTCTCCAAGTCAAACGGTGAAAATGGTAAGTCCAAAATTTCTTTTTATAAGTTTTGAAAATGTAAAATTTTTTCAAAATTTTATTTTGTTTGGTTTCATGTCACTTTTAACTTGGGAGCTTGGAATGTCGAGATTGGGTTGTTTTTCAGGACATTTTGGACATTTTTCGACGGTTCGAGACAGTTCCATGACTGCTGACCCGTCATGGCAGGTATCGTGTTCTCACTGGCATATAGGTTAGGGACACCATTTTTCCGTTGCATTATGCATACTAGCCTCCATTTGACCGATACATTTGCCGTAGGGTCGACCCCATCATGTTATGGTTCGTAAGCCATTTTCACTCGCCGATTCTTTAAATCATGACATGATGGTAGAGCCATCCTTTTACATGGGCATCCTAGTTAGCACCTCACTGACATTTGTTGCCCATGCTGCTTCGTTTTGAGTAGGCTCGGGATTCCTCTGTAGTCCCGCCATGACTTATGCATTGAAGACTCATTCCTCTGTGCTTCTTCGTTTCGTTCTGGCCTTATACCCTAGAGGCTCCTATGTGTGTTGAGTTGTACTTCTGTATTGCATGTTGACCATTTGCACCTTTTGGCCTATAGCCGGCTTCACTTGGACTCGTGTTTAAGCCTACTTTTGACCATGACGTCTGCAAAATCAACCTTGCATACCCTTGACTTCTGCAGCTTGACATACCCAGATCCGTGGAAGGAACCTACCTCTGAGTGTCACTGACCAGTTTTTCACCTCCCTGCATTGAGCATAGGAACATTCCTTTCCCAGGAACTAGATCATTTGTTTCACCGACACTCGTTCTTTCCACTGTACCATAGCATTCTTTTATTCTTTTTCCGGCTTATCAGAAAAAGACAAAAAAATTAAAAATTCCAAAAAGAGCGGGAACAGGGACATTATTTCCATTTATTGTTGGTAGCTAGAGTCAGTCGTGTCGCCCTTGAACAAAGCACTCAAAACAAAGTCTCCTCTGCATGGGTGGGATTTAGTTTGACTTAGGTATGCCATAACCTTGTTATCGAGTCAGTTCTCCCCCGATTGGTTATCTCTTCCAATCATATGGAGGGTTCGTCCGTGCCTCCTGCATGACGAACTTATACAGATTCATCATATGTTGCCACATAGTCACATTGAGTCATGCTTTTGTTCAAGGGAAGTTAGCCTGAGTCGGCCTTTCTGTGGTGTCTCTTGACTCATTTTTCAGTCGGCCATCCCTGGTTGTCAGTGTCATGTCTATCATCACATCAGTTATATTGGTCCTTTACTCGTGCCGGTTTGAGAAGGTCCCCATTGACTTCTTGCTGGCGGGTCTTGTCCTTATCGACGACGACACATTGCTCTGAGGACAGGCCTAGAGCCGCACCCTGGCCCTATTTTCATTATTGATAGGTTACCTTGTGCTCAGCATCGATCAGTATCATGGGTCTTTGACTGAGTGGTTTCCCTTGTGTTCGACATCAGCATACATTATCACACATTGGGATTCGTGCAGTACCTTGGTTTCCATTTGACCCTATTGGTGGATACCTCGCCTCTGTGTCGGCTTTCATTATTGGTTGGTTCAGAGGGTTTCTGCCGTGCGCTAGCCACATCTTGTGTACGCCGGAAACGTACTTCGGTTGGGTTACTACATCTTTTTCGTCCGATTCCTTCCACATTATTGGCCTATGGGTTACACTCGCGCTAGATTGATGAAGGATGCCTTAATGCCTTCCTTCTAGCGGATCTTTCCCTATCGACTCTGACTCATTGCTCTGGGGCAAAGATCTAGAGTCCATTTGGCAGTACCTTGGGGTTTGCAGTCATTAGTGGCAGATTCCTCGCTATCGACAGTGGGAAACCATCATTGTCTCCTGATTGATAGATTCTTACAGGTGTTCGACTTCAGCTCATCTATTCACACTTGTTAGATTGTACTGGGTACCTTGACGCTCATTATCATTATCGGTGAGTAGTCTCGCGTTTGTTAACGGTATACATCAATGACCGGTAATCAAACGATTTCTCACATGGTCGACTTCAGATCATTTATTCCCATGATGTAGAAATGTACCACGGCGGCCGGTGAAGACCTCAGGTTGTATCAGCATTCATTGGTTCACTTGACACTTGCTCTTGTTGCTGCTAGTTGATACCACTCCACCTTATATGTTGCAGCCAGTCATGGCGACATTCTATATGCTGGCACCTGAGTTTGCAGTGTAGTACCATCCTATTCCATCATGTTCAGTTGGTACCTTATGGGATCAGTCTTTGATTTCAGTGATCCATTGCATCTTTCAGCATCATTGACAGTCTTATATGTGATATTCAGACATGTACTTTCTCATTATGATCAGATGATCCATTATGTATTTTCCAGTCAGTTATACTTGTATACTTAGTGGATCCGCTTGTACTTGATATGCGAACATGCTTTACTTTTCCTGAGCATGGGTATGCCCGCCTCAGACAGTGTTTCTTTCTGATCTCCTTTCGGTGGCTTGGCAGGCTAAATTCTGGTGAAGTCCTCCTCGGTTTTTCGACAGAGTTCCTTTCCTTGTACTTACTTAATATATTTCGGCCATCATGTTCCCCTTCTGACCTCATACATTAGGGGGCATCTGTTATAGCTCCAAATCTCACTCTTATGGTTTGTGATGCTGCACTCATGGCCTAGGGCAACCCCTCCTTCCAGACCTGGTCCAAAAATTTAAAAAACAGTGTTTTATTCCCTATACGCGACATTGCCCTGAGTTAAACGCGTGTACACGCGGGTCTGTTATACCCAACCCGTGTGTATCTATTAAAACACTTAAAAAAATAATAAATTCCTCTTTTTCGGGCGGAGATCGCGGGTTTTACCTGCTGGATCACCTGTTATTGCCCGTGGCCCAACTGTTCCCAACTAACTCCTAACTAAAAAACTACTTTGGAGAGGGTATAAAAAGACATCAAAGGGAAGGCCAAGGAGAGAAGAGAGCAAGATTATTATGCTGAGATTTTTCCCTTAGACCAGGTCTGAAGTCCTTGGTGCTTTCTGCACTTCCCCCATTTTGCATAGGAAACCCTTGTTTCCATGTGTCTTGGTGATCATTCATCCTTGATATCATCATTTGAGTAGGACTTGGAAGGAGCTCTTGGTAGAGGCTTGAGGCTGGAACGAATCCGGGAGGAAGCTTTGCTTGGAGCCTGTTGAAGGTGTTCAGGTGATATCTTTCCGATATATGTACTTTATTTGCCTTTATATATAAAGAAACACGTCTTTGTTCCCGAAACAATCTTTCTTTATGCTTATGAGATTCTTGTCTTCAATTCTTATGCAAGTGGTTACTTAAAGATTTTTATAACTAACTTTATAGGATAAAGATAGTTTATACATAAATATCTGTACATGTACTGTTGTGTTCCTTGATTTGTTTGACTTGCAGATCGAAGGAAGAAGAAGGGAACTCCAAGAAGGGTTTGGACCCTAAAGGCCTTCTCGAACGTTGGACCTTAGGTACGTACCCTAAACATTAGAATTTGCTTAAAAGTAAAAATGATGGTTGTGTGTGTGTTTCTTTGAATAAGCAATTTTCAGTCTGGTAGAGTCTTAGCCCAAAGGACCCTAGGGGTACTTTCCCTTCAACCACCACTTTTATTTATTTTTAAATATGTGCATTGATAGAATCACACATCACCCTTATACTCAGTTGTAGTCTAAACATCAAAGCTGACTTCTTAAATTATTCCAATTTTCAAAAATAGAACTATATGTCTATTTCAAATATTATTTAACTCTAGAAATATGAAAAAATGTTCAATACTTTTAATTCACATTTGAATATGCCATGTTTGAATTTGTGTTACGAGCACTGAGCTATTGAAAATATTGACAATATATTGAGGTCACAATACTTTGAAAATAATGGGCATGATAATCATTGAATCTTCGAGTCACACCTTATTGTCAAACCATTCTATTCATTGTCATCGTTTATCTGAAAACTTTAGAATCTTAGTGTTCGCTTCTATCAAAAGGGATCCGACGAGTGTCTCCATTTGCAAAAGATTATGAGTCTAAATATTTATGGAGTGGGAAGTACCAACAGTGAAAATGAAATGTACATATATCTCTTTCTGCATAATCACAACAAAATATATGAATTTGGCATTTTATAATGATATGTATTATAGATTCAGTTCATTCAATTGATAAGGCCTGCATAGCTGCTACTCTTTCAATCTCCATCTGGCATTATTATTTCTTATTTATGTCTACATTTCCATGTAACAGTCAGAGAGCTTTCAATCACGACTTTATCAAAATTTGGAATGTGGATAAACTTCTCTGTCATTTTCTTTTTTATCCCCTTTGAAAAATGTTGTCTGTAGGCCCCTTCCCCATGATGTTTGGGTACAGAGACTCTGAATATCTCTATACAATTGTTTTTGCTTATTCCACTTCAACAAACTCTAACACCAATGGACAAACAACAATCAATAGTTCAATTTAAGACTAGTGGGGGAAGAGGAGTTGGACTGGTGCAATAAATCCAATATTGCAAGAGGATGATCAAGGTCCAACCTCAACAAAGAAGAGTTGCCTTGATCATAAATCACATGTATGGACTGAAAGGGCTAGGAGGAGTAAAATGAATTGTATGATCAATACTCTAGAGTCTCTATTACCTGAGGGTCTCAATCCAAAGGTAGTACTTGATAATTTATATCTGGAATAAAAGTTCGAGACACTAATACAGACCATGAGCTAATAAAATGAGTATACAATAGATTTTTATGTCTATACAGACATGTTATATTTTGATTGCAGAGTTGTGTTTTCTGTTGTTCTTATCAAACCTAATTTTCTAGACACTGAATTGTTGAAGTATTTGTTTCTCAATTGGACAAAGGAAAAATTGTTGATGAGGCCATAGATTACATCAAGACCCAGCCCAACAATCAGAATTGGAAGCACATCATAGTAGAAGGCCATTATCATTCATAATCTTTGAAAATTCTCATGATCCTCACATATTTCCTCAAATTAGAAAGCATGTGGTATTTAAATGTGAGTATATTTCTATACTGAAAATGAGAATTGCTTTCTTTGTTAGATACATGTTTTTCTAATTAATTATATGATCAAACATATTCAAATATTGAATGTGTTGAAAAAAAATTACAAACTAAATCTTGCAAATACATTTAATTTCACAATTTGCATTATAATTAAAAATACATCCATACTCGGATGGGATGTCAGAAACTAAGTCAATGGAAAGAAAAGAAAAGGATCACCACCCTGTCACCTCTCAAAGCATTAAAAAGAATGATAGTATGCCCAATTGCCTCATGCACTCACACATGCTATGAATCATGACTCCACAAAAAATTAATATGGCAACCCCATGCCCTCAACATTTTCCTACTTCGACTGAGCCTGCTTTGTCATTCGGGCATTTTCCTACTTCAACTAAGCATGCTCTATCATTCGCTACCAATTATTGATAAGCTAAAGACAAACAAACTTGGCACTCATTTATAAGTGATGAATGGCTCCAGAGTAACATATTTTCTGAATGGGTATCCAATTACTAAATAGATGATCCAAAGTAGCATCCATTAAACAGCTTTACCAGCAATCTGGTTTGATTCTGTGAAGTCGTTTTTTTATATAATGTTATGGTCGTATGTTGTATTTATGTCCAAATATTCAGATATTTTCTCACCTTAGTGGAAAAGCACACTGAGGTACACAGATAATTTCTCAATAAAAAAATTAATGATTCTCATGTATATTTGCAGTAACTCTCTGCTTATTAGACTAATATGCATCCATGCTCTTATAGGGGCTTGAAGTTCCGCACCCACTAGTTGCTTACCACAAAGTATTATAAAACTGCATTGGATTTTCAGGAAAACCAATGTCAGAAGTTTGAAGTATGCATCACATCCTTGGAATGGTTATAGTTTATCGATATGCATCCCAGCTACAAAGTGTCATGAAACTGCAACTAATGTCATAAGTAGTTTGAAGTATGCATCCCAGCCTGGGAATGGATATATTTCACAGAGGAATTTAACAAGTGAAAGAAAAAAACAAATCATCTCTCTTAGAGTAGAAATCCACTGGTTGGGATATCCACAGAGATTATCCATTGCCAGTCGTTTGTAAGGTATGTTATTCAAGACCAACTATGGTCGTATTAAGTTCATCTATGGTACAACTCAATTCCTTGGCTGTGACTTGATGGTTATTGTTTTTTGACTGCAAAAATAAATAAATCAAAGCAAGCACACTTCAGGAAGTAGTTCTATATATAACAGAGAAAATCCAATTAGGAATTTCTGGAAAATAATGCTATCAATATACATAGCTCCTAGAATGTATCAAATATTGTGGCTGGTAAAAGGAAAGTAAGGTATTTCCATGGTTAAGTTCAGAACTGTTACTTACCTTAACATGAAGGGCATACACAATGTTGGATCCAACATCATTTATGGTGAAATTTAAAATCTCCAACTGATTGGCATCCATGATAAAAATTGATAATGTCTATATATTCATTAATCAAATGTAATTACATATATACATGCACACACAATTTGTTGGTTGAGAGGATATCTCAACCACATTACTAGGAACAGACTCCTTTACTTAGTAAGAATCACGACTAGAGACAAGTAGGAATTAGATATTCCAACACTCCCCCTTAATGAGTACTTGTCTCCATATCAATTTGCAAAATCTAGTTGTGGTCAAATGTACCAAAAATAATATGTTTACGTCCATATAAAGGAGCAACCATCCACCGGAATGCATGGGTACTAACCATTGCAACCACCAGTCTTGTAGGATGTCCTTCGCATACATGGTTCTTCCAACCATTATAACTGCACCCCTGTACTTGTACCTATAAATCCCCCTCCAATATCATCATGGGTTTTATCGGATCACCCTCAACCATGCCACCAAGGGCTCTTAGCCACCAAGGCTCAACTCAGCCATGAATGCTCAACACAGCCACGAAGGCTCAACTCAACCACGAAGGCACTCCAGCCACTCTGGGCCACAACCCTGCCGCTATGGCACTCCAGCCACTAAGGCTCACCAAAGACTTGACTCAACCAGGCCAAGGGTTTTCTCAGCTAACCCTAAACCTCGCCAACAAGAATCTCTGTCTCACTTCACTCTTACATGTGGTTTCCGGCTTACCACAAACCAAAACTGTAAATATAAAGTGGTTTTTAGATTACCCCGAACTGTATGGGGATACACATGCCTTACAAGACCTACATTTCACACTCCAACTCTGGAGTTACTAGGTACATAGTTTACAAAGACCACTATAAAACACCCTAGACTTGCTTACTAATAAAATGTGACTCATCAAATAACATGCTAGTGAGTCTATTCCACAAACTCACACAAAATTTAACTTAGTTGTCCATCATCCTCCAATCTCTGATGCTGCTCGTGCACTTCATCTTTTGATCACATCCTAGTCATCTTTGTCTTTTCTTTCTATTTCTGATTTAATTGTCTTGGATTTACCTACATGATTTGTTAGAGTAGCTAATTCTAAGAAAACCAATCCATTGAGTTAGCTAAGCTCAATGCTTCTAATCCCAAAATATTTATAAATACTGTTCTCACTTAAGAATTCTAATGCCAAAAAATTTCTCTATCAGATTGATGATAAAGGTCAGGGTTAGTCTAAACTTGTTTTTCCTTAGAGTCTCAGTTTAGGAGGTCTTGAGTCAAACATGCATTCTTATCTATTATTGGTCACCCTCATTCATCATCCATCTCATAGCCATGTGTCAATTTGATTTCAAAATCATTATGTACCAAACAACCTTTTTAGGTGATTGCGTAGCGCATGTAACCACTCTGAAGCATTTGCACAGCGCATTAATCCTTTTAACAGTTTCACAGTGCAAAAGCCTTTTAAGTGTTTTCGCAGCGCAAAGGTCCTTTAGGTGATTGTGCAGCGCGATAGGTTTTAGGTGATTTCGTAGTGCATTATTCAAAATTTACACTGCACGCTGCGAAATTGGAGATTCGTGCATTCCACAGCGAATCTTTCCCCAACTGTCAAATTAACCTATGGCTACGTCACTCATTGTCAGTTTATGCACCTCATACATCATCTCCAATCGCTTATCTCCATCATTGCAATCAATAGGGGCATTGATACACACGAAATACAAGTTCCAAGAAAGGCCAAGTATGCTCGGTTTTAATGATGTTTGTAGGCCTTGCATGCAAAACAAATCTACTAGATTTCAATTTGAAAACATCGTCATCAAGCGAGGCAGAGTTTGGAGTTTGAGCAACACTATCATTTCTAGCTTACAGGTCACTGAATCTCCATGGAGGAATCGGTGGAAAGGAAGGACCACCGAGCAGGGAAATGTCTCAAAAACAAACCTGTAGGCTTGGATATAACCTTGAAGAATAAAGAGGTCGAACAAGCATTCAAACAAGCTGGATGTTGGAATTTTTGCAAGAAGCTCCAGGGAGGTCATGCACAGGTGACTAAAGAATTTTCACTGAATTTCACAAAGCTAAATTCAAAGGTTGGCATGTTGGAATTGCAGGTCTCACCAGACATGATATCCACAGTGACAGAGATTCCAAGGGGGCAAGAAAATTGGTTCAAAAATTTCAAATTTGACATGAACCCATGCAAAGAGTTTCTAAAGCAGAAATTTGTCAATTCAGATCTAAGTAAATCCATTCCTAGAAGTTATGTCAAAGAATCTTATGCCCATTTACTCACCTGTATACAGAAGTATCTGACCTGTGAAGGGAGATATAACAAAGTGTACTCATACCATTTTAAACTGTTGCTGCATTTCACAGGGAAAACATCTATTGATCTACCTTTTTACTTGTTCCGCAATTTATGTAAAATGTGTGATAAGGTACAACCGAGAAAAGAAGCCTGTGAGACTTCACTTTTCCATCATGGCTTGGTTAAGTTAATGGTTTTGCATGAACTCCAGAGGGTAGGCAGAGACTGGGACACATTCATATTCATGTCCGGTTTCAAGAGTAGGACCGGTCTCAGCCCTCTAGTGGCAAAAGAACCTTTAACAACAACTAGTCCTCAAGCAGAAACAAAGGCCAAAGGGGTTTCAAAGTTAAAAGCAAGGAAACAAGTTGGAGAGTCTGCAAAGTCACTGACTATTCAGGATACACCTCAGCAGTCAATTAAAGAAAAAGCTCAGGTCAGGGAGACTACACATGAATCAAGCACTGGTGGAGAAGTTCAAAGAAGAAGAACGAGGAGCCATGTGGCTAAAGGAAAGGGTAAGTCAGTAGCTATTGAAGAAAGTCCTGTTTCGAAGGGAGATTTAAATGATTTATTGCAGGCAATTGACATTGAAGAGTCTCCACTAGTTCAGGCTGATTTGATGCAGTCAGGAAAAGAGAAGACAAAGAAATTTAAAGCCTCAAAGAAACTCAAGTTTGATGAGCAAGTTGAACAATTTGTGTTCAAGCCCAGGAGACCCATAACAAGGAAGTTCAAGCAAGTACAGGAGGTACTACCAAGGGCAGAGGAAGAAAGGGAAGAGACTCAGCCTCATGAAAGAAAGGATAAAGGCAAAGCAGTTTCCACCCAAGAAGAAGACAATATGGAAGACTTGAAAAAGAAATTGGGATTGGCCAGCCTTGAAATCGCTATATTAAAGAAGGCTGCCAGAAAATTTGCACTTAAAGAAGCCTATTTCAATCAGATGCAAGCTCGGTGGGAGGATCAAAATTTTCAAATTCCTGAAGTGGTTGATTTTAGTGTTCAATTTCGTAGCTGGACTACTCCTGCAATAAAGGAAGCTCAGTTCATTAGAAAAGTCAATACAAACCTCAGGTCTGGGATCAAAGTCATGAAGAAACAAGTTGAAGACTTAAAGATACAGTTGAGCCAGCTACAAGAATCTCCATGAAGAAGTCTCATTACAAGTAAGGCTATATCTCAAAGTTTTGATGATTTTGCTTGGTATAATCCTTTTTGAAGAACCAAACATCCCTTTCAGTTTTGAAAAAACTTGAAATAGTTAAAGGAAGATTTTAACAGCAAAGTGCTCAAATAAGTAAAGTTTTGGGTTGAAACTGTGATTTTTGAAGCAACTCAGCAGTTTCGTAGCGCGCTACGAAACCGCTGAAAGCGATGATTAAAGCTCAGCAGTTTCGTAGCGCGCTACGAAACTGCTGAAGCTAAACAGTCCAATTTCAATTAACCGGTTTTGAATATGAGCGGGAATTTTGAAAGGTGAATATCTACAAGGTATGCGAGGTATCAGCTGAAGCTATTAAGATTCAACCAGGTCAAGACAGGTGGAGATAATATGCATACGAATCTTACTTTAGATTTTTATCATAAAGTGAGCATATTTACCACACTTCAGGATATCTGGAACAGTTTGCAAGAATTTTGGCTTCCACGCATGAAAACGGTGGACAGCACATCAAGGACGTGGCAGTCAGCTCCATTTTGGGTAATTAAAGGATAAAGGATGTACTTCGTTGGATCCGAACATCTTGAGGCAAACTAAAGACCAGTACATAAGGGGTAGTTTCCTATGTTTCAGGGCATTGGAAAACATGTGACATTGAAGAACAACATGAAGCCTTGAAGGTCCATCACAGCCACCACCAGAAGGGAACCAGATGTCAGAGAACGAGGATGATTGTAGACCAAGGTTGTTATGGAATTAGAGTCCTATTTGATTTAGATGTCTAGAAGGTCTAGTGGAAGTTTGTTATATTTAATAGGCAGTTAAAAGCTAAATAGGTGTCATTAGAAGTAGTTCTCGAGTTCCTTTAATGTAGAAGGAAGAACTCTATATATAGAAGGATGTGAAATGTAATAAGGGTTGGAAGTTTATGTAAAAAAGCCTGTTGTGAAGCTTATGTAAACACTCTGTTCCTTTAGTAATACAGTGATGGTTTTTGCTGCTCAAGAATCATAGTGACTTCAGTATATGCATTTCTCTTGTTGTCTTTTATGTTATTTATAGTTTGATGAGTACTTGATTACTTGGAAATCACATACTGTGTTCTAACTTCTTTCATGTACTCATATACTGTCCTTGTTATGTCTGTTGTACCTTATGTGTATTGAAGTCTGAATGCCTTGATTTCATTGTAAAACCAATTCACTGTTGATACTAAATGATATATGACTCCATGAGCCCAATGGATGCTTGCTAATTTAGATTTTACCAGCCTCATTTCTATTTGTTTCATAAAAGAGTTAGCCATCTCAATCACAATCACAAATCTTAAACCTTTTGAGAGAGCCCTCTCAGGCTAAGGAGGCTAAGCCTTAGCTAAAAGATTGGTCTGAAACAGTTACTTGAAATCTTCCTGGACTGCAGCCTTCCAGGGTCTGATTTTGAGATAACAAATACCACATTACCTTAATTTTTAAATATGAAATTCTAACAAATTTCACGTTTACATTGAGTTGATCAGGCTCAATGCATTTACCTTACCAAACTCCAATTCTGTCAGGTTGACCTGAAAAGAAAGAAGAGGTTGCCTGAGCAAGACACTGTCTAGATCAGAGACTCTGATCTCCGCAGCAAATTTCCCCCACGACCTTTTCATCATGCCTAAGAAATGTGTTTCCTTCACAATTGACGAAGGCTCTTGCTCACAGGCTCCTATTTCCCACTTCATTTCCAGTGGATTCTTCTTCCCTGGGGACAGCTGGCCTCTTCCGCAAACATCCTGCAAAAATCCAGTGCCAGCAGTGGCTATTAGCAGAAGCGTGAAAAAAAACCTTGAGTTTTCCCATCGGGCCACAACCAGGGAGAGGTTCCATTCTTTCTAATCTTGGTGAGCTTCACTCCCAGCTTGGTAGCCAGCACATGGGTCAGGGGCATCAGCTCAGGGGTCTCATCAGTTGCATATCCAAACCTTAAAGTTTCAGGCAACACAGCTGGGTCTCCACACGGAGAACAAATCGCTTACCTGCCGATACATTTCACGCAAAATACTGTCAACAACTCTCACGCAGCTAGCACTCCTCACGTAGTCATCATCTCTCTCACGTAGGTGGAGCTCATCACACTTCAGATGTGCACGAACATGCACCAACAGGCACCACCGCCATTGAGCTATGGGCAGATCCGAGATGAGACACGACCACCACCGCACGAATAGATGAGCTACACCACCGCCGCTAGCGTGTACATAGCAGATATGATCCCCTCCACGATCCATCATAAAGCATATTGCCTCCGTGGGCACCCAGATTCAAAAAAATAAAAGCATCCGGTCTCGAATTTAAACCCCAAATTCCAAAAAAAAATAGCAAACCTGAAACCCGGATTAAACGAAATCTCGCCAAAATCAAATATCTTTATGCCAAAAAATTGGGCTTCTGTCCTCGCGCATAGCAACCCCAGACGAGCTCGAACTGCACAGCTCCTTGTTAGATCGAATCCTCCGATCTGCTATAATTTTGGTCAGCCACTGTGATTTGCAGACTTCTCCATGCCCGATCCTTGATTACTGCCAGAGGTAGGTTGTCGGTTCTGGAAAAAAGAGCAACCCTTGTTCCAAAACTATCTTCTCACTAGTTGGAAGGGAGCATGTTTTGGAGGAACCGGATCGCCACAAAGTAAAGAACTATGGGAGGCACGACATGCGCCACCGTGACCTTGAACCTCTGCACCAGATCCAACAAGCTCTTGATCTTGAACTTGTGCATGAGAAAAATAGCACAAAATTCAGCGAGAAGATATGAAACAGAGGGAACATGCACAACCAAGCTGGTTTTTTTAGAATGCACAAAACAACAAACTGTCACAAAACCCAATCATACTGAATAGCACGCTGTCATATTTGATCAGTCTGGTGAAGGGAAAACAAATAGAAAAAAAATGATGGACAAACACAAAAAAATGGATTGGAAAACCAAGATGTTTATTTCCTCGGCCCAAGAGGTGCCAAGCCCACAAGGGGTGAGGCCCTTAGAGCTTTGATACCATGATAAAAACCGATAATTTCTATATATTCATTAATCAAATGTAATTACATATACATGCACACACAATATGTTGGTTGAGAGAATATATCAACCACACACCAATGTAGGAAATATATCCTAACTACTAGGAATAGACTCCTTAGTAAGAATCACAACTAGAGACAAGTAGGAATCAGATATTCCAACAGTCCATGATAGAAAATAATATGGGCAGAAAACCAGTGTTCTCAGGGGCCCATATTGTTATGAAAGCCTGGCCACCCAAAAGTTTGGATCGAGGAATCTTTAGACCTGGATGTGATGATGTTACTAGAACTGAAGGAGGGATGTGAAGACCATGAGAATTTTCAGCATTTGTGAATGATAATGGCCTTCTGCTATGATGTGCTTCCAATTCTGATTATTGGGCTTGTAAATCTTTCAAGGTAGTTTGGAGCTATGTTACCAGAAATGGAACGGAAGTCTTGTTTCCCAAAAAAAGTATAAAAAATGGAACGGTACGCAAAATGGCATTTTGTACAATCGTTTTCGTTTTTAATGCACGAGACTGGTTTTTTCATAAATTGTTTGTTTGTTGAAACGATTTTATGGAAAACATTAATCTAGGTCATTAAAAGAAACTATATAAGGAAACCTTCCAGCAATACAAGGCTAACCAAGGACAAAGACAAGTCGACATAGTAGAGCAGCTTGGCATGCAACAAGAAAATTCCCAGGAACAACATAGCAAAAGTAAAGGAGGAAAGAAAAGAGGGAGAAGAAATCTACAGGAGTCAATTCAAATAATGGGAGAGATGTTGGTGAACACGGGAAGGGTAGTACCGCTATCAGCGGTATTCCAACAACTTAATAAAGTTAACCAATGATAGTGATCTCATGGAATATAAGGGGCCTTAACAGCCGCGGAAAACAGAGGTACCTACAAGATCGTTTAAGAAAGGAAAAGCCTCAAATAGTTCTCCTACAGGAAACAAAGGTAACAGGAGAAAAATTAGAGGAGATCCTACGGAAAATGAAACCAAGATACAAAGTAGTAGCACTAGATGAAAAAGGAAGCACAGGGGGAATCACCATATTATGGAATCCTGCAGAGGTAATGGTAGATTATTGGATAGGAATGTCGCGAATCCTAACTGGACGTTTTCACAATATAGGGACTAAAGAATGGATCATAATCTCAGCAGTGTATGGGTCAAATAATCTTGGAGAAAAAGAAAAGTTTATAAAGATCATTAGGAAACTAAGCCAAATGCATTCAGAAAAACGATGGTTAATAGTAGGGGATTTTAATTTGATAACCTCACTTGGAGGAAAAAAGGAGGGATAAAAAGAGAAGAACCAAAAATGGAGCAGTTCAAGGACATGCAAGAAGAGCTACATCTAGTATATATTCCCACCAACAATGGAACTTATACCTGGAACAATCGAAGAGGAGGAACCCGCCAAATCTCATCAAGGTTAGATTGGTTCTTGGCAACAAATAATTTAATAAGTAGAGATGTATATTATGAAGCATCAATCTTGCCATGCATGGGATCTGACCACTGGCCAATTAGGGTGGAAGTAGACATGAAACAAGAGCAGAACATGAGGCCATTCTAATTCGAAGCCTTCTGGCTTCGCGACCCTACCTTCTTAGAAAAAAATGAAGGAATGGTGGAGATCAAGTACAAAACAAGGGAGGAATAAAATGCATACATTCCAGATACACCTAAAAGAACTAAAGGGCAAAATCAAGGAATGGAATAAAGAATAATTTGGCAATATTTAGCAAGATCAGGAACTGCTACAGGCTAAGATGAAAAGAGTACAACAACAGGTGATAACAAAGGGCTGCTCAGAACCCCTAGTGGAGGAAGAAGGAAAACTACTAACTAGGATTGAGGAAAGGAGGAAGAAAGAAGAGATCTTGTGGAAACAAAAATCGAGAGTCCAGTGGCTCCAAGAGGGAGAAAGGAACACTATATTATTCCACAAATCACTGATTCAACATAGACAGTATAACAGAATATTCTCATTACTAGATCAGGGAGGAAACCGGCTAGTGCAAAATGATGAGATGGAAAATTTGTTGGTGAATCATTTCCAAAATATAATGACAGAAACAAATCTTGACAGGGCAGAAGCAATAAACAGGATAACTAGGCATATCCCCCAGTTGGTCAGCAGGGACCAGAACTTAGCACTAATGAGGGCTATTACCTTGGAAGAAGTGGAGGAGGTAGTCAAAGGACTAGTAAATAATAAAGCGTCGGGCCCGGATGGCTTCACGGCAGAATTTTTTCAGGCAACATGGCCGATTCTAGGAAAAGACATCCTAGAAGTAGTGGAAGAGTCCAGAAGAACAAAAAAGGTACATCCTACCCTAAATTCAACTTTCATAGCTCTTATTCAAAAAAATGACCACTCTGAAGAGCCCTAGGGGTTTAGACCTATAGCATTATGCAATGTAATTTATAAAATCCTCTCAACCATAATGGTAAATCGACTCAAACTGATCCTCCCAACACTAATCTCCCAAGAGCAAACTGGTTTTGTCAAAGGAAGGAAAATTTTGGATGGTATAGTAACTGCTCAAGAGGAAATCCACTCCCTTAAGAACCTCAAAGCCAAAGGAATGATGATCAAGCTAGACTTGTCAAAAGCATACAATCGTTTAAGTTAGACCTACCTTCAAAGTATCCTGAAAGCCTTTGGCTTTGACCCCCAATGGATAAATTGGATCTCTTCCTTCATATCGACCCCTGTGTTCTCAATCCTTCTAAATGGAGCACCGTCCGAGGCCTTCAATGCAACAAGGGGGCTAAGACAAGGAGACCCGATCTCCCCCTTTTTGTTCATTTTAGCAGCTGAAGGGCTAGGAAGATATGTCAAAGCAAAGGTACAAGCAGGACAATTTAAAGTTCTATGCATGTGGGGAAATGACCTTCCTTTAACTCATCAATAGTTTGTTGATAACATCATGATGTTCTGTCAAGCTACTCTCAAGGAAGCAAGTTCCCTCTTGGCCATTTTGCAACATTTCATGAATGCCTCAGGAACTCAGATCAACAAAGATAAGTCAGATATCTTTTTCTTTAACACAGCAGCTCAATCTCAAACCTTCTTGGCAAGAATAATGGGATTTGGAATAGGAACCCTACCATCAAAATATCTGGGGATTCCATTAAGTCTTAACCCGCTCAAAGTGGCAAACTGGAAGGTTCTTTTGGATAAGATGCAAAGTCGACTTCAAAACTGGACCCTTCAAGCACTTAACATGGCTAGTAGAGTCATTATGCTAAAGGTGGTGCTACAATTAACTCCTATCTACCAACTCTCAAACTTAGCAGTACCCAAAACTATTTGTAATTATATGACAAAAATCTTCAAGAAATTCCTATGGAAAGGGCCACAAACAACAAAGAAATGGCTCTACTATCCTGGAACTAGTTAACTAAGCCAAGAAAAGAAGGGGGGCTGGGCCTTCGCAACCCATACACTCTGAACCAGGTTATGGGAGCCAAGCTATGGTGGAGATGGATACAGGGATGAACAAACTTATGGAAAGAAATATGGGGAAGAAAATATGGGATGCCTAGGACGACATAAGGAAGACTATGAACCCAGGAAAATATAAAGGGATCGACTATATGAAACCTAACAGCAAAAAATAGAGAATTGATAAGAAACCACAGTGTCTGGGAGATTAGTGGAGGAGATAAGGCTAGGTTCTGGCAAGATGCTTGGCAGCAGAGGGAAAAATTATTCAGCATACATGATCTAGCGGAAGTATTCTTAAATACAAATCGCCCAACAAATCAGAGAGTGAATAACTTCTGGGAAGTGGAGACAAGATTAATATGGATAAAATGGAAGAGGAGACAACACTAGCTAGATGCACCAGATTCTCTCCAATGGGTAGCCTACGATAAATAGGTGGACTTTAGAAGAATAGCGATAACAGAAGGAATAGATATTATAAGGTGGGAATATAGAATCAAAGGAATGTTCACTGTTCAAGAAGGATACTACCTGAAAGCAGATCACCAACAACAACAAGGGTTACCCATATGGGAACGAATATGGAAAGATCAACTATGGCCGAAAGTAGCTTTCTTTCAATGGGTAGTCCTCCATGGTCACACCCTAACATGGGATCAATTACAGATAAGAGGGATGCATGGACCATCAGTTTGTTGCACCTGTGAAGGACAAATGGAAACGATGGAACATCTACTGAATGCCTGGAGATATAGCAATGCCCTATGGCAAAATCATGAAATTATCTTTGGACATACGGACAAAGATTACTCAAGCACAAAAAAAACAATGGAAAAATGGAGAAAGAAAATCTACCAAAGCCCCATCCTAAACAGAGCCTGGAACATCTCCTTAGGATTTCTCCAGTGGGTGCTGTGGAAAGAGAGAAATCAGAGAATCTTTAAAGATGAAAAAAGACAGCAACGGAGGTGTGGAAGCTGATAGTACAGAATATCCACAAAACAGCTAAGAAATGGCACCCAGAAGATTGGAAAACAACACCACAGGAGAGCCGAATAATGGAAATGCTAAATTTGAATCCACGAATGTTGATGCCTAACTCCTGGAAGCTGAAACCTACACCCCGACAATCCCTAGCTTACTTTATGTTTCATTAGGGGATTTTTGAGGTCTAAAATGGGCCTAGTAAGGAAATTATAAACTAATATTCGAAATAATAAAATAAGATTAGATTACATCATCAAATTTTAGAAGGAAAAAAGACAAAACTATTTTTTTCAACTTGTATTTTCAACTTATCTCCGTATGGGTTTACTCAAATTTTGAGCGAAAAGACTTGTTGGATGCAGAATTTGATTCCTCATTCAAGGAGTATCCATGTTGCATACTTCCGATGGTCCCTGCTACATGAAAAACATGATTGAAATCATGTTTTTTCGTGTAGTAGCATCCATCGAAAGTACACAAGCTCGGTAGTCCTTGGATGAGGAATTAAATTTTGCATCCAACGAGTACTCCCGCTCAAAATTTGAGTAAAAACTTAGGGAAATAAGTTGAAAATACGAGTTGAAAAAATAGTTTTATTATTTTATTATTTTTTAATCTTTTATTTTTTTACACTAAAAATGGTGAATCATCCCCCATGGTTGACATCATCATCTTGAATCCTATTGGTTCTTATAAAGTTTATTTTGGTTGTACATTTTTCTTAGGAGGCCCATTTTAGACCTCAAAAATCCCCTAATGCCATTAGAGAATTTTATAAAACTAAACTTTGACGGTGCAGCCAAAGGAAATCTTGGGGAAGAAGGTCTAGGAGGAGTGTTCAAAGACCACTAGGGCCAAACAATCTAGTTGTTTGCAATGGATTGTGGAATAGCGAGCAACAACGAAGCGGAACTCAATGCGCTCAAACAAGGACTAGGAATTGCTCGAAGGGAAAAAATTCAAAAGATGGTGGTGGAAGGGGATTCCACATTGGTGATTGACACAGTGAAAAAACTCCAGCAGGGAACCCAATGGGAAAAAATAAGCAAGAGCTGGAGAACAGAAAGAATAGTTCAGGAAATAGGAATCCTGGTACAAGGGATAGAATACCTCATCCCAACACATGTTCGCCGATCAGGGAACATGGCAATGGACTTCTTAGCAAATTGGGGATGTGGAAAACTAGGAAGCAACCTGGACATCCTGGGTGATGAGATAAATCAAACAGAAGGAATGAACAGCCTTAAGGAAATTCTGGGAAAAGAGAAGGAAGCAGGACAAAAACCCGATCGAGGTGTGCAGGGACACTGGAGCAGGACGGAATATGGCCGGACATCCGGATGGTGGTCAGGAAAGCCAGATTATGGACAACACAGACGGGTTGTGATCATGGTAGCCAAAAAAATCCTGGTCGTGACATATGGCATAAAGAAAAAGGGAAGTGGGCAGCCCATTCGAGGACCCCACACGAAGGAAGGGGAAGAGGATAGGAAAAGGCAACAAGTGGAGGATGCCTCGGGAATGAAAATGGGTAGGTGGGTGAGCAACCGAGAAAGAAAGGTGGCGAGAGAGCGGGGGGAATGCATGCAAAGTGTAGAAGGAGAAAAAGCGACATGAGTTGCGGGAGAGATTCGAGAGGAGAGTGGGAGAAGGGGCGACGATTGGTATCTAGACTCTGCCAGCAACAACCTAGATTGAAACTAGTATGTAAACCAAGCTCCCCTCAGTGTAAATTTGGCACAATGTCGCGAAATTGGAGGAGAGACTGGCAAACAAGGAGAGAGGTGTTGAAAGTAATAGGAAAATGCTAGTTCTATTTTAAGAAGATAATGTCTCGTTTCTTAATTGTGAAAATAAATGAAAAATTTCGTGAATTCGAGTTCAATTGTCTATTGATAATGTCTGGGTACGAATTGACTATATTCTATGAAGGGTGGGGGTGGAAAGAGACCTAGGAAGGGTTTGGAGGGCAGCAAGAACCTGGGGGAAAGAAACTGATGCCTATCATAGGGAAATGTTGCAGGTCGAGGCCGAGAAAATGTTGTGACGCCTCTGATAGCCTTCAGGGGCCATGTCAACTCCAGAATCTGTGAGGGGTGAGGGGGGAATGTGAAATGGCAAGTAGGCCTTGTTAGGCTAGTTTGGGTTCTAGGGGGAAGCTTACACCAACAAGGAAGAAAAAAGGTGCAGGGGACGAGAAAGGGGAGAATTCCATACCAATGGGGCTTTGCTTGGCTGGGGGGAAATCATTTCCCTATAATCCTGTGTAGTGATGGACTACAAAGAAATGCTAAGTCTAGAAAATCCATGTGGGGAGGGGTGTGGTGAGCATCAACCTGAGAGGGTCTGCCCTGGTGGCGAAATTGGAGCCAAAACCTTGCTCTCCCGTAGTTGGAATTCCATCTCCTTGCCGGCCAGATCACATGAGCGGCGGGGGACCTCTATGGGGACCCCAGGGGATGGGTACCAGGGAGGGATTAGAGCTGAGGAGAGAAGCGATAACTGGGTGGCTACGAATTGGGGGTAATTAGGTTTCCGAGAAGCAAACTGGAAGTTTTAATGCTGAAAAATAGATTAAAAAGGAATGGCAGAATGTTATGGAAAAACTTAAAATTGGTTTTAATGAATGTTCTCATGTTAACATTATAGGTAGAATTAATTTCTATTCTCTTTAGTCTCCGAAGCTCCGTCATCAAAAACAGGTGAGAACGCGTGAGGGGAGGGGACAAAAGAAATTGTTGCAGGAAAAGATGGTGAAAGCAGAAGGGAAACATGGAAGAAAAGGAGGACGACAAGCAGGCAAAGCAGAAAATGAAGGGCTCGGAGGCATCAACGAGAAAAACACGGAGAAAAAGGGGAAGAAGAACAGGTGAGGAAAGCATGCAGAACCTTTTGAATGCTTACCATGCAGACACCTCATCCCAAGTAAAAGTCGTAATTGCAACGTGGGAAGCAGAGTTAAATGCCAATGTGGCAAACGAAGAACTCCCAATGGAAGACTGGGATCCATTACTTAATGACCCGGGGCATACTAGAGACCACCAAACTCTATTCAGGCAGACCATATAGCAGTAATAGGTAATGAAAAATCTATTGGTCGGGGCAATGATAACATACAGGGACAGAGAAGAACTAAAGCGAGATAGGCCAGAGGAACCAAGTTTAAAGGATATCCAGAAGGAAATCCAGGCAGTGCAAGTGCAACAATATCACCAGAACCTTCGTTTTGGGAGAATGGAGAAGCATATCCAAACCTTGCTACAGAGCGAAGTGCCCGGGTCAAGTGCTAAGGACCCAGCCCCAATTGAATCATCTGATGACTGAAGCAGAGAGACAAAAAGTTAATTTTTGTTATTATGACGAATAGCATTTATTTTACAAGTCAAAGCATTAAGTATATAGTAGATATAGTTGCAAACTTGGCATGGATGATAAGGATTAAAATGTTTAAATTTTGGGCAGCTTTGATGTTGATCGGTGGCCAACAAACCTGGTTTCCTTCAGGTAGGTTGAGGCTACCAGAGATATTTTGTTACATGCATATAGATAAGTAATAGAAAAGGGAAGTACTACTAAGCTTACACAAAAAAAAAAATCTAACAAGTAGGATAAATATCATCAGTTCAGTGCAGTAGGGATTCCCGGGTTTAAGGAATTTTCACAACCACAATAGCGACAAGTGTTGAATGTTGAACATTCCAAAGATACTAGATCGAGATAGAATTGAATTCCTTTCTTGTTGAGAGGGATTGTTGAAAATAGCAACAAAAAATGTTAAAAATGGCATCAATAAAAAAATCCTAATTAGTTTGTCCTTGAATTAAATTGTAATTCCACATCTCATGACAACTTGTAATAGTTAACTAAGTTAATTTGAATTATTCGGCTCATTTAATTCGAGTTGGGAGTCTATCTAGAGTCATGTAGATTGGTTCCTAAAATTTAGGGGCCCGTGTTGAGTTCATTTGAGTTGCAATTATTTAATTCAGTACAACTGAGTTAAATTCAGTTAAACTAGTTCCAACTAGTGGGGGAATTAGTGGGAGGTCCAGTACTGAGCTGTAACTCACAGTAGTGGGGTGTAACCTGTCGAAAAATAGGGTTCTACCTGCAGTGATCAACCAATAAACTGAAGAATCACTCATAATTAACTCATGCATGTCAAATAAGAGAAAGACCCAGTTGAGATTGGAGTTCAAGGACAGTGTATTATTAGTTGTAAAATCAACTTGAGACTATATGAGCCTTCATTGATTGAAGATCCCGAAGAGCAAAGTCAGATGCCTTCTATTGATGATCTCTTGCTTGAATATCTCAATGAGTTGCAGGAAGATATAGTTCTGGACAGGAAGATGAGAACTACGCAGAGGGGATGGTGAGTACCTTAGAATCGGACTCAAAGGTTCAAAACCAAGCAGTGCAAGATGGATAGAGATTGGACAAGTGAGGAAGTTGTATCCTCACTTGATTGATGCTTGAAAAACCAAGTTTTGGTGGTCCAAAATCTTTTTCAATGGGAAGGCATGATCCAAATGGATCCTAAAAACTTCTAAGTCTTCACATAGTTAAAAACTATAGCATAAAGAAAACCTTAAAAAAAGGTGGATTACACTATCGGGAGTGAAAAACATGAAGAAAATAGTGAAATAAGGCCTATCGGAGGCTTCAAACAACTTTGCACAAGAGCTGTCGGATCTGGCCAATCAACGGTCCAGATCCGATCGGCATAGCGCAATCGGCGAAGGCAAACAGAGCTTATCAGAGGTGACCATATAAATGTTGCGATAGCGATCAGTGGGGTCAACAAGGACCGTCGATCAAGCACACAGATCAACAGCCCGGGTTAACCCGCCATATCGCATCGGTAGATTACAACGGAGCGCTTACAATGGCCCGAGGGCTTATGCAATATGCGATTGTGACAAGTCGCATCACAATATCACATCGAAACAACACAAAGGAGCAAGGCCGATGCATGCGACTGCCATAGCCAGACCCGACGGGATTATAAATGAAAACACATATATTTTGAGTTCTGTAAAACAGGGTTTTCATTTGTAAATTACATTTTCGTTAAATAAACGAAAAATGAATGAAATGCGAATAAAGCGATGAAACCGGACCCGAAAGGGTTTATACATGCAGGTGTATATGTTTTGAGATCTGAAACAAGCGTGATTTTGGGCAAGCCGTAGGTAGTAAGTGGTTTTGGCCAGGCTCCCCCCGAGCCCGTACACTGGCTGCCACGTAGCCAGGCCCTAGAGAGAGAAAACCAACCTTTTCGGGCAGTTAACTCTCGTACGCATGAGCCGCCCAAAATGAACCTCAGCAGTTGGATTTAGATCTCTCAGATCAATGGTGGAGATGCGACAAGCGATATAAAGGTGGATCTGATAGGAGTTATAAGGCGGAATTTATAGTATTTCAAATCCGATAAATGGAAAATTGGCAGATTTTCACAGTTTTACGTGTATTTCTCTGTGTAAACAGAGAACAACCATTTTTGGATTTCAAAGGCATCGATGGTCCATTCCGTTACAGAACAGGTGGCCACCATCCCTGAAGGCGTTTAGCAATGATTGTTAACGCTCAGAGGGGGATTCGAGCGGACAAAGGCCGGGGGCCAGTGAGCCCGAGAAGGGGAAACGAACAGACAGCGCTGATTCGCTTTAAAGTCACAGAAAACAGAAGACAGATACAAGCAATGCTGAGACAGAGAGTTAGTGAGGAGAGTCTGTGTACTCAGAAAGACTTGGGGGATCCAAGTAAAGCCTTGTTGTTTTGTATCTGTTGTGTGAGACTCAAATTGAGCTCACTTTTGCAAAAACTTTGCTTTTGAAGACATAATAGAGAGATCACCACTGAAGGCTGGACCAAGAGACGTAGCCCAGGAGCGTTGGGTGAACTCCTTATTAAACTTGATGTGTTTATGTGTGTTTGTCTATTATGTTTTTTAACTGCTTCATTGTCTATGTATTTCGCAATCTTGTCGATCCATTGCACAAAGTAACATAGGGAAATCCATGCACATGAGTCTGTAATACCTTAAAATTAATCTAAGATCTTTATTTTCAGATCAAGTGGTATCAGAGCTTTTGGTTTTTGGTTTGTTAAGGTTAGACAAGCTTGTGTTGGATTGTTGAATGCTAACTAGGTCAAACCTCAAACTAGGGAAAAGGAGAACTGGTTGAGGCTAACCCGGAAATTGGAAGAGTCTATCCTAGGAGGAAAATGGCAGAACAAGTCCCATTGGAATCAGAATCTCATTTCATGGACAGTTTCATGACCATGAGAGTCATGGTAGAAGAGATGTATCGGGAATTTAAGAAGGGTCGAGGTGAAAGCACCTCAACACATGAACAAGGCAAGGAAATAGAGGAACCTCTTCTAGTTGCCCATTTATAAGGCAAAGGGAAAGGGGAAGAGCCTCCTCCATCAACACCTCCTTCTAGCCCTGAAAATAAAAAGAAGACTTCTATGATTAAATTAGATGTAAAATTTGTTTTGCCAATATATGATGGAGAATTAAATGCAGAAAAGCTAGATAACTGGATTAGACGGATTGATGTATATTGCAGGGTGCAGAACATCGATTCAGAAAGGAGAAAGATTCAGCTGGCCAGCCTTCGCCTTGGAGGAACTGCCCTAGTATGTTGGGAAGGCAGGACACAAGCTGATTTGAAGAAGCATGGTAAGATTCTTTCTACCTAGAGTGAATTTGTTTCTACCATTAAAAAACAATTCTATCCACTAGCTTATATGTAGCAAGCGATGATGAGTTGGCAAACTCTTCACCAATTAAAGGGGCAAAGTGTACAAAGCTATACCCAGGAATTTACGAAAAGAGCTTTAATTCTAGGCATTTCTCTAGACTATTCACCTGAAACTTTGTTGAAGTATATAGGTGGTCTGCATAGCTATTTGAGGCACACCATTCTCATGTTTAACCCTACTAGCATAGAGGAGGTGTCAATTCAGGCTACACATCTAGAGGCTAGAGGCAAGAATGTGAACCCAGAGATTGGGGGATAATCAAAACCCATTGCAAGCAAGAACAAGGAAAAGAGGAAGCTTAAATGGAAAGAGAGGAAGGCAAACGTTGTACAGAAAGGCAAACCTTCATGCACTCACTGCAAGAAGGATGGACACGATGATGAACATTGTTGGTCTTTGCATCCGGAGCTGAAACCCAAGAAGTTTGATGGCAAGAAGAAGAAGACTGCTGCTACTATTCAGAAAGACCTGGGGTCAGACTCAAGTGATGAAACCACATTCAACCACAGGTATAAAAGGTAACAATTCTGAAGCATCTACAAGTAATTCTGCACAATCTATTGATAATGAAGATAATGATAGAAAAATACATGAGATTTTTCATATTATAGTTATTTCCAAGCATCAAAAGATTGATAATTTATTTGATAGTGGTTCACAGGTAAACTTGATTTCTGAAACAATTGTAAAGAAGTTGGGCTTACTAACAACACCTCACAAGAAGCCATATCCATTAGGTTGGGTATGTGATAAAGCAAAGCTACAAGTGACTAGACAATGTAAACTTAGGTTTGCTATTGGGTCAACTTTTGTAGATGAGGTTGAGTTAGATATAGTTCCCTTGGATATATGTGGTATTGTTTTAGGAAGTCCTTACTTGTATGATAGAAAAGCCATTTTCTATAGAACTAAAAATAAGTATCAACTCACAAAAGATGGAATAGAATATATTGTAAGAGCTCATCAACTCAAAAATAACTACACTCTCATAAACTCAGGGCAAATGAAAAGAATTGTAAATTCATGCAAGCAATTTTTACTAATGGTTGTAAAGGAAAAGACCCCTGATAAAACCAATGCATTTGAACATTGTGATGCTAAACAGAAAGCTGATTTACAAAAAGTTGTTTTAGAATATGATATCATATTTCAAGAACCTAAAGGTTTGCCACCCAAAAGGGAAATAGTATTTGATATTCATTTGCAGCAAGATGCTCCATTGCCTAACATCGGAATGTACAGGTTATCCGCTTTAGATAATGCAGAGATCAAGAAGCAGGTATAGGAGCTTCTCGATAAAGGGTTCATAAGGCCAAGCACATCACCATGTGGATCTCCAATTATGTTGGTGAGAAAAAAGATGGTCGTGGAGGATGTGCATTGATTACATAGCACTGAATAAAATAACGATCAAGAATCGTTATCCCCTTCCTCACATTGATGATCTATTAGATCAGCTAAAAGAAGCAGTTTACTTTTCCAAGTTGGACTTGTGTAGTGGCTATCATCAGGTCAGAGTAGCAGAACAAGATGCATGGAAGACTGCTTTCAAAACAAAGCAAGGGTTGTATGAATGGCTTGTTATGCATTTTGACTTAACTAATGCTCCTGCCACTTTCATGAGAGTTATGAATGATGTACTCGGGCCTTTTATTGACGATTTTGTAATTGTATAGTTAGATGACATTCTTATTTTCAGTAAAACATGGGAAGAACATTTGAAGCATGTAAAGCAGACTCTAGATGTTTTGAAAAGAGAAAATCTCTATGTTAAGTTATCAAAATGTGAATTTGGAAAAACTTCTTTAAATTATTTGGGTCATATTGTAGGGGGTGGTGAATTGAAGATAGATCCCTCTAAGGTTGAAGTCATTGTGAACTGGCCTAAACCCAAATCTTCTACAGAAGTTAGGAGCTTCCTAGGAGCAGCACAATATTGGAGAAATTTTATTGCTAACTTTTCCTTAATTGCAGCTCCCTTACATGCCTTAACAGGTTGGAACAAGGTGTTTCAGTGGGGAGGCAAACAATAGAAAGCCTTCGACACCTTGAAAGAAAAAATTAGTACAACACCAGTACTAGCATTCCCAGATCTTCAAAGACCATTTGAGATTGAAACAGAGGCCAGTGACTATTCCATGGGAGCAGTGTTGATACAACATGGTAAACCCATATGTTATCATTCTGAGACATTTAATTCTGCAGTAATTAATTATGCCACATATGATAAAGAATTGTGTGCATTAGTATAGAGTGTGAAAAGTGGAAACATTACCTATTGGGCAAAGAAACAATTATACATACAGAGCTTCAACCACTTCAATATTTGCACTCACAAACTAAATTGCAGCAATCAAAACATTATATGTTGATGGAGTTTCTACAATAGTTTCATATTGTCATCAGATATAAGAAAGGCATACACAATAAAGTTGCAGATATGTTATCCAAACCAATCATAAATGCATCTACTATACTTAAGCATAAATCAGTGTTGCCTGAAAGCTACATTGAACAATATGCTCAAGATGTAGATTTTAAAGATGTATATGCAACTTTAAGTCATGGCAAACAAGTAGAAAAATTGGATTATCATGTTAAGGACCAACTCTTATATCATTTGGGAAAGTTATGCATTCCTCAAACTGAAAGAGTTAACATAATCCGAGAAGCACATACTTCTCTAATATCAGGTCATTTTGGTGTAAGCAGTTGCACAGCTGCAAAGGTTCTATTATTGGCCAAGAATGCATGAAACAGTGTCTAGATATATTAAAGGGTATACCATGTGTGCTAAAAGCAAGCCCAGCGATAGAAAACTACGCTTGTACACTCCACTTCTAGTTCCTTCTCATCCTTGGGAAAGTGTTTCCATGGAGTTTGTTGGGGGATTGCCAAAATCTAGAAAAGATCATGATTATTTATATGTTCTTGTGGACAGGTTCAGCAAAATGTGTATTTTAATACCTTGTAACAAGCAGATTATAGCTGAACAAATAGCAAAGTTGTTCTTTTAGCATGTATGTGTTCATTTTGGTTTACCCACTTCTATTGTCTCTGATCGAGATTCCTGATTTGTTGGGAAGTTTTGGTCAAGTCTATGGGAGTTGATGGACACCAGATTGAAGAAGAGCACAACGTTTCATCCAAAAACATATGGCCAAACAAAAGTGGTCAATAGGATAGTGATCCAGTTGCTCAGGGGTTATTGTAGCAAGCATCCCAAGCTTTGGGATGAACATTTGTGTTATGTGCAACATGCTTACAACCGTGCTTTTCTACACAAATATCTCATTTTGAAACTTGTTTTGGTTTTACACCAAGGTCTCCCTTGGATTTTGTCTTTAGTAAAGACATAGCAGTTGATGGACACGGTGATGTGGACAAAGCAACCAAGTTCATTGAACAGATCCAAAAAAATCACTAGGCAGTGCAGGAACAACTGGAGAGAAGCCAGGCCAAGTACAAGGCAAGGCATGATAAGCATCGAATTGAGCATAGCTTCCAAGTTGGTGATCAAGTCTCACTGTATATAAACAAAGACAGAATGCAAGGTGAAGGTAAGATTCTGAAGCCAATATGGTATGGGCCTTTCAAGATACTTGAGAAAATTGGTGAGAACGTTTTTCGCCTTGATTTGCCAGCTTATATGCATATCTATTCAGTCATTAATGTAGAGAACTTGAGACTATATGAGCCTTCATTGATTGAAGATCCCGAAGAGAAAATTCATTTGCCTTCTATTGATGATCTGTTCCCTGAATATCTCAATGAGTTGCAAGAAGACATAGTTTTAGACAAGAATGTGAGAACTACGTGCAGAAGGGATGTTGAGTACCTTAGAATCAGACTCGAAGGTTCAAAACCAAGCAGTGCAAGATGGATAGAGATTGGACAAGTGAGGAAGTTGTATCCTCACTTGATTGATGTTTAAAAAACCAACTTTTGGTGATCCAAAAGCTTTTTCAGTGGGAAGGTGTGATCCAAATGGATCCTAAAAACCTCTAAGTCTTCACATAGTTAAAAACTATCGCATAAATAAAACCTTAAAAAAGGCGGATTACACTATCGGGAGTGAAAAACATGAAAAAACAGTGAAATAAGGCCTATCGGAGGCTTAAAACAACTTTGCACAGGAGCCGTCGGATCTGGCCAATCAACAGTCCAGATTTGATCGACATGTCGCAATCGGCGAAGGCAAACGGAGCTTATCGGAGGCGACCATAAAAATGTTGTGATAGCGATCAGCGGGGTCAATGAGGATCGTTGATCAAGCGTGCAAATCAAAGGCCCAAGTTAACCCGCCATATCACATCAGCAGATTACAACGAAGCGCTTACAACGGCCCGGGGGCTTATGAAATATGTGATTGCGACAAGTCCCATCACAATATCGCATCGGAGCAACACAAAGGAGCGGGGCCGATGCATGCGACTAGATAGCCGAACCCGCCGAGATTATAAATAAAAACACATATATTTTGAGTTTCGGAAAACAGGGTTTTCCTTTGTAAATCGCATTTTCGTTAAATAAACGAAAAACGAAAGAAATGTGAATAAAGCGATGAAACCGAACCTGAAAGGGTTTATACATGCAGGTGTATATGTTTTGAGATCCAAAACAAGCAGGATTTCGAGTGGGTCGTAGGCGATAAGTGGTTTTGGTCGAGCTCCTCCCGAGCCCATACACTGGCTGCCACATGGCCAGGCCCCGGAGAGAGAAAACCAACCTTTTCGAGCGGTTAAATCCCGTATGCATGAGCCGCCCAAAATGAACCTCAGCAGTTGGATTTAGATCTCTTAGATCAACGGTGGAGATGCGATAAGCAATATAAAGGCGAACCCAATAGGAGTTATAAGGCGGAATTTATAGTATTTCAAGTCCAATAAATGGCAGATTGGCGGATTTTCACAGTTTTACGTGTATTTCTCTGTGTAAACAGAGAATGACCATTTTGGGATTTCAAAGGCATCGATGGTCCATTACGTTACAGAACATGTGGCCACCATCCCTGAAGGCGTTTAGCAATGGTTGCTAATGCTCAGAGGGGGATTCAAGTGGACAGAGGCCAAGACCCAAAGAGCCCGAGAAGGGGAAACGAACAGACATCGTCGATTGGCTTTAAAGCCACAGAAGACAGAAGACAAAGACAAGTAGCGCTAAGACAGAGAGTAAACAGAGACAGAGATTCAGTGAAGAGAGTCTGTGTACTCAGAAAGACTTGGGGGATCCAAGTAAAGCCTTGTTGTTTTGTATTTGTTGTGTGAGACTCAAATTGAGCTCACTTTTGCAAAAACTTTGCTTTTGAAGACATAATAGAGAGATCACCACTGAAGGCTTGACCAGGAGACGTAGCCCAGGAGCGTTGGGTGAACTCCCTATTAAACTTGATGTGTTTATGCGTGTTTGTCTATTATGTTTTTTAACTGCTTCATTGTCTATGTATTTCGCAATCTTGTCAATCCATTGCACAAAGTAACATAGGGAAATCCATGCACATGAGTCTGTAATACCTTAAAATTAATCTAAGATCTTCATTTTCAGATCACTTGTTGCTGGACACCTGAATTTATGTTGCTCAGATGGAGATTTTGACTGCATGGTTGGATTCTTGGCGAGAAAACAAGCAAAAATGACTATAAGCATGACAAATTATTTCACTGGCATCTCTGGCCTTCCAAGGGAATCTTTTCAGCATCTTAAGATTCTCCATGTTCAAGGTTCCGCTGTCTCTGCAACTCATGGTTGCGCTCTAGTCTGGCTCGGCACTCCTCCGTTGGTCTGTTGGGCAAAGTGTACGAGTTTAAATATAAGACCGTGGGCGAACATAACAAGGCTAGACCCCATGGTCTGTTGGTCGGAGTCAAAATTAGTTGGGCAGAGGTTCCAAGATCGAACCCCTAGCCCACACACAAAACAAAATTTTGTCATTTAATTCTCAAGCGGATCGACGGTTATAACAAATATGCGCAACTTTGATAATTGGAATGTGGAGCAATTGCATATAATTTTTGACAAACGGTTATGTTATTTTTAAGTGTCGAACAAGGTTTCTTTGTGGAGGCACTCAGGTAGCAGGTCAGCCAGGCTGGCCAGGGGGTTCAAACCCCGCCACCTCCAGTTATAATGACATATGGCATATTGGAGAGTGGCGGGTCTGCCTCCCACCAAACACAACATTATTATGTTATATGGTAGTGGGGTTTTGGCGGGGGTGGTGACCCGCCAACCCGTTTTTGGGTTTTGTTTTATTATAATTAATCCAATGTTGACAGGTGGGGTGGGCAGGTCCGGCAAGACCAACCCGCCCATTTTTTAATATACTTTTTTGGTTTTTATAACCAACTTGGCTTTTAAATAAGGGTCATTAGAAAAATTAACGGTTCGACAAATTCGTCTGTTCTAATGACCAGATTTCGTGCATTGGGTTTCTGCGATTTTGTTGCCTCTTTAATCTTGCCACTTGGCCAAGTTTGACCAAAACTTTGATCGTGAATATCTAGTGCATACAAACTCGGCTTTGAGCGTCGTTTGCACCGTTGGAATCAAGATTACGAGCACTACGATCTGGTCATGGTTGCACTTCAATCTGAGGATTTTTATTTTTAATTTTTTCCATAGCCACTGTTGAATTCTAAGCATGTCTAGAACCACCTGGATCATAAGAAATTCTTTGTTCCATTCAATCTTATTGTGCATCATCTTCTCACCCATGAAGCTAACAAGATTCAACGGGACTATGGCAAGATTTTTCATCTATCCAAACTTCTTGAGCTTAACCTTTTAAAAAAAGAATTTTGATCCATCAACAACCTTAATGATAAACCCAATATTATTATTTTAAAATCCAATAAAAGCAACAATACAATAGTCATGAATACCTTAGACAATGACTCTAAGACCTCACATCTTTTATTTGTATAAACCTCTCTCCAAGAATCCAATTAATATCATAATTAACGTAATCACTAAATACATAAAATCTTCTTCTTTAGACCTTTTGGTTCAAAAATTTATTATTTCTCATAACCCTCAATCCTCAAGAATCTATAGGAAATCCACAATTCATTTACAAGACATCCATCTTAGACCTATAGTAAGCACCATAGGAACACACACTTACACCGTAGCTTGTGTTCTCTCTGATAAAATTCAACTATTTATTGGACAAACTCCCTTATTATTAAAAAAATCCTCAAATTTTATTAAAAAAACTTGGCATCTTCACCTTGATGAATCATGGTTAGTTTCAATGTTGTTTTCTTACTTGCCAAAACCCTAAAACCCTTCATCTTATTGAAGTATGCATTAAATTCACTTTCTTTACCTTTAAAAGAATATCCATTTTCTTTATCTTCAAAAGCAATATGCTATGAACAAATAGAAGGTACAACTATGGGGTCATCCTTATCCTTTGTGGTTACCAATATATTTATGGAAATTTTGGGGCATTAGCCTTTAAATATTTTTCCTCTAAAGCCCAAATGTTCATTTGATTTTTTTGATGATACTTTCACCATTTGGTCTCATGACTTCCTCATTGAATTATTTTTGTAATCATGTTAATAGTATTTCCTCTCACATCTAATTTACTATGGAAATCCAAAATGGTAATTATCTTCCCTTTATTGATGTTTTTATCTCTCGTCACCATAATGGTACTCGACCCACCAAGTCTATAGAAAAGATACTCATACAAATTGGTTCTTTCATGTCCATTCTCACCACCACCCAACTCAAAAATCGATCATTCTTAAAAAAAGTTGGTGATTCAAGCTATTTGAATCTCTACTTCTCATCTCTTTGAAAAAGAAAAAGCCAACCTCACTAAGGTCGTTTTTACCATGGATACTCAATCATCCAAATCAATAAAGCTTCCCACTCGATCATCCATTCTAAATCCAAAATCCCATATTCCTCTTCCTCGCCTCTAGCTCCCATTTCTCTTCCCTACATCCAAGACATGAATGATCATATTCCTAACATCCTAGCTAAGAAGAATGTCAAAAGCCTTTTTAAACCGTGTAAAACCCGTAACTGATTATTCAGAATTGTTACTTATCAATATAATCTCGTGCTTAGCCAAGGAGTTCACTAAAATCTATGCTATTATGGCCAAATTAGAAGAACCTTCCAAGACCATCTTAAGGAACATATAACTAACACATTCCACCATTGTATGTCTAAGCCATTTATCACCCAACATTCAGGTCAGTCTAAACACCTTATTTTCTTTGACCAAACCAAAACTCTTGCCTAAGTAAACCTATGACTCCTTCCGTATTATTTGCGAAGAGATAAATTAAAAAGGATTTGAAAATTAAATAAGAATAAAAATGTTGAAAGAGGTTTATTGAGCTAGATGATAGATGGTGGATTTTTCAAAATGATTAAATTTGTACTTAATTTATTATGTACAAACTTAATCATTTATTAAGCTAGATGATAAATGATAGGTTTTTCAAAATAATTAAGTTTATACTTAATTTATTAAATACAAACTTAATCATTTTCAAAAACCCACCATTTATCATCAAGCTCAATAAATCTCCTTCTACATTTTTACTCTTATTTTATTTCCGAACCTTTTTTTAATTCTTATCTTAAACTATTTTTCATCTTTACTCTTCTTAAATTTAAGATACATCCTTTTTATTTTATAATTTATAATTTATATTTTAATTTTATCATTTCACTTCACAATTACTTTATTATTTTAATAACTTTCCTATCACATTTCTTTCTTTATTTTATTTTACTTATTCAAAATTTTCTAAAATCATTCAATAGTTTAATATTATTTTATAAAAAATTATCTAATAAATATTTTTATTTAAATTCTAGCTTTAACTTCTTCTCTATTTTATTTTACTTATTCAAAATCTTCTAAAATCATTCAATTATTTAATATTATTTTATAAAAAATTATCTAATAAATATTTTTATTTAAATTTTAGCTTTAACTTCTTCTTTTATGATCATAATTGATAATAAGTAAAACTTTAACTAAACATTTTTTTTTACTTTATTTTACTTTTACATTTAGATAATTATGTAAGAGTAAAATATCTTAATTTTCAAAAATCATTCAATAAATTAATGTTATTTAAAAAAAAGTTATCTAATAAATATTTTTATTAAATTTTATTTTTATTTTTTTTTTCCTATTATAATATTTAAATATGTAAAAAAGGATAGTGTTGAGAGCTCAAATCTACAATGGCACCTCTCGCTAGGGTTTTCAACGCGGCCGCATACGCAGGGGCTGGATCACCCCAGAATCCGCTGGAAGCTGAGGCTCCACGTTTCCAAAACGAGCATGCGCAGACTTTCTATGGAATTTATCAGCAATGCGGCACACGGAAGGTTTTCTTCGCTGCGGAATCCGCTTTTGCTCCCGCGACTGACCTCCTGGACAGGGCAGCGGCACTCTGTACGCCGATCCCCCTGAGCAAGATCCATGGCAAGAATGAAAACCCCTGCCACTGTTCGGCGGGTTGGATGCAAAGTGCCCAGAGCAGGGATCTCGCAGTAGGTCCAAAATATGACCGCATGGGCATATGGGAAGATGAGAACTACCAAGCGGATGGCCAGATCTGGGGCCTCCCCACGGATACCAGACATACCATTTTGGTCGTCTGCGAGTACCGAAAGATAGTTGAGGAAAACTGTCAAGACCCGATTCTTCAGATCTTCAGGGCGGTTGGGCAACAGAAGGGGCAACGGTGTGTTACTGGGTCTGGATCAAACGGATCGCACGACATCACTGTTGAATGCTTTGGATCTGTCGGATTACACATCGGATCTGCCAAGGCAGCACCTGGAAAATTGCTGGTTGGAGGCGGACATTTCTCTTCCACAGTGGGAAGATATATGAACCCTAGATCTGCCATCTTTTCACCAGATCTGGCTTACAAACCAGTGAATCATGGCCTACTCCGCATGGGCGCAAGATCTAATCCAGATTTTCATCAAATCAATTGGGAGCAAATACTCTTGCATGTTGCTTAGTAAGGGTCACCTTGGAACCCCAGCGCAATATCAAAACCTTATATATTCTGGATACAGTATGCAGGACAACCAAACACTCCATGTAGGTTTTAACCCTGTACAGAAATTACCTGCATACGAATTCTTAAACAAAGAAAATAAACAATGCGAGAGCATAACCCATAAAACACATATGCACAGAGATTTTTCCCTGGATCCCAAAACCGGGACTACCAGCTTGATTTTTCATTATGTTCCTTTCAATGTTACAATACATATTTATACATGCCGAAGCATCCAATACCATGGATCGAAAACCATCGCGTCCAATACCATGGACCGAAAAACATCGCGTCCAAAAAACATGTGCGAAAATCATGCACAAAACCATAGGTGGGTCCGCCCAACCTAACATATGGTCCAAAACCAAAATTTTCCGGGGCGCTGCCCCGGACCCGATAAAGTGGGATTACGGGTGCCCTTCAAACCCCCTATTAACTACGTGGAAAGAATATAACACAACCCAACACTCCAGCGCTACAGCATTGCCAACGATTCAACCATTATTCTTAATCTCCGACTGCGTGGCGGAAACACTGGTACTAGCTCTAAAAATACAGGTTCCTTTCGAGATGCAGTGAAAGGAAAGGAAAAAATGAAAAATAAAGCAGCACCATCACCAGAGCTACCGAGACCCTACATTGTTGAACAAAAGCCAGAATCACCAATGCTACTAGTATCTGAGCCAGAGGTAACTAGTCTACACACAGATCTATCCAAAAATGCAGTTATTTGTAGATTTAATGGTTTCTGGCCAAAATCAGATGCCCTGCACCAATGGATATTTTCAACATGGACAACTAACTGTGAAATTTACCTATGCCCTAAAGGATTTTTCATAGTTAGATTTAACACAGAACAAGAACGTGACAGCATTATCAATCAGGGGCCTTGGTTCTGGGGCAGTGCTGGCCTCTTCATTATCCCCTGGTATTCTGATTTCGACGCCAATACTATGAAAGTCTCAACTATGCCGGTATGGGTAAGGCTACATGGTCTCCCTCTACATTTTTGGCATCACAAAGTACTAATTGCCATTGGGAACTCTCTGGGGAAATTCCTAAAAATGGACGAAGACAGAGCTATCAGGGGAATATTTACATTTGCCAGAATATGTGTAGAAGTGGATCTGAGTCAGGGGCTACCTGATCATATCACTCTAAACTTCAATAATTCTCAATGGATACAACCGCTCGACTATGAGAACACAGAGTTCCGGTGCAGGGGCTGCATGCAAACAGGGCACCTACAATATGACTGCCCATTTACTCGAAAGGACCCCAGGAAAACCAAGAAACAACCAAAAAAGGCCAGAGGGTGGTAGCGTTCAGACCCTTTGGAAGAAGACATAAACATGAATCCTACAGAGAATCAAACAGAACCTAATACTCAAATGACACATAAATACAAACAGGAAGAGAACGCCCCAATTACTCACTTGGGTCCACACATTTCAGATCTGCAACAAGAGCCACAAATGGAAGTAAGTGGCATCAAACAAACTCATGGATTAGAGGGCTCAGAATCCGACAAAGAACTTCCATTGATCCCAATGGAAAATCAGCTAGCTATTATTACACCCACTCCTGATACTGGCGGTTGGCGACGCGTGGAGAAAAAGAAGGGCACAAAATTTTAGGCTTGCTGGAACTTATTTTTTTCTATATTGTTATTTTTGTTGCTTTCCTATCATTACAGGAACAACCATCTGCTATTTTGTGTTTTTCTTTCTGTTTGTTGCCTGTCATTACAGGAACAGCCATCTGCATATGCTTCAAGCATCTACAAAATGTAATTTTATCAATATGAATAAAATTACGACTTTTTTTTACAGCCAAAAAAATAATAATAATAATAAATAAATTTAAATATGTAAATTTTAATTTTAACTTTTTCTCCTATTATTAAATATATTTAATAATAAATAGAGTTCTCAAAATATAAACCTTCTATAAATTTTTACAAAATATATATGCAAAAATTCAAACTACCCGAGATGTTTTATAATCAATTAAATAATCATTTTATAAAATAAATGATAAAAATGAATTTTATTTTATTAAAAAAAAAAATACTCTTTATTACAAAGTAAATCCCAATAAAATCCAACCTACAATATGGAGACCTTCTGGAAATTAAATTGACTACCAATAAAAGCCAATATACTACACATTGAGATGATATTTTACCAACAAAAGCCAATATTCAATATTGAGATGACATACCACCCTCAATAAACAATAAAACGGCTAAACACTTGGTACCTAGCGTGACTATTACTCATATTTAAAAAATAAATAAACAGCCGAAGTTGCTTTTGCTTTATTTGACCACTTCATTGTTAAAAAAACAAATGCCTAAGTTACTTTTGCTTATTTAACCACTTTATTGTTAAAGTATACGTTCATATCCGATAACATTAGATTTTCTTCATCTTTAGATAAGATGGATATTAATTATTTTTATTAAAAATAAAGGCGGCCCCTTAAGTTGCTTTTGGTTATTTGGCCAATTTTATTGTTAAAGCATAAGTTCATATCAGATAACATTATATTTTCTTTATTTTTAAATATGATATTAATTATGGAATTTGCTACATGGTAAATATTTTATTTTAAAATTTCAGTGATACACTGTTTTAAGAAACTTTCATACAAATTCAAATTCAAATTCAACCATTGAATAAGATTGAATGGGATTGGTGTGGTCCAAATCAAGTGAGATTTTTGGGTGATTTGGCCAATTTTATTGTTAAAGCATAAGTTCATATCAGATAACATTATATTTTCTTTATTTTTAAATATGATATTAATTATGGAATTTGCTACATGGTAAATATTTTATTTTAAAATTTCAGTGATACACTGTTTTAAGAAACTTTCATACAAATTCAAATTCAAATTCAACCATTGAATAAGATTGAATGGGATTGGTGTGGTCCAAATCAAGTGAGATTTTTGGGTGATTTTGATAACCTAGAAACTCTTGTACTTGAGCCCTAAGTTAATCCCCAATTTATATATAAAGTAAGAAAAAAAATTAATAATTTCTCCAGGAAAAAAAAGGTAAGAAATTTTAGAAAAAAAATGTGCAACAGATTCAACAATTCAGTAGTAAAAAAGGCAGTGCTTCGGTTCACACCAAAGTTCAATTTTCTCTCAGGCAAAAGCAAGCAATTGGGGCCTTTGTTGAATCAAAAATGTTTCCTAGAAAGAAAACTAAGACATAAGTCAGAACACAGGACACACAAAATTGAACATTTATTGCATTGATATAAAAAAATATTAAAATTCTGCCACCACTGAAGCAATAACAAGAAACTCTAAGGAGCAAAAGCAAGCTTAATATACAAGTTAGTTCCAAGTATCCAAGATCCCTTCTTTGTTTCTGGGAAGTTTACATCTATGAGCTCGAATCAGTCCAACAGTGAATCTATCACAGCCTGTACAAGGGAATGGTCTTATCAACAGCAACTGATGATATGGAGCATTTTCTATATAAATAGTTGTGCCATACTCTGTCCATGGTTTTACAGATTATCATGCAGTAGAGCTGCATCATTTCACTGAGGTAGAGAATTTTGTTCATTGCAGGTCATTGGAGAGTATCCCAAAGAGCAACACCTCTCTGGATAGATGCATGATGCTTCTGCCTTTATCATCTGATGAGTATATACATAGGCATTCATACAGCATATTCGCAGGCTTGTAAAGTGGCTACCAGACTGGCTTTGTAGCAGTAAATCATTCTTTAGAGTTCATATATCATAGCCCTGCCAAAAGGATTGCGACTACTGATTTTGAAACCTGAAACTCGAGCAATCATTTCGTTGTCAGCAGCTATGATGCAGTCTCTATATACCTTTTTGTCAGAGAAGCCAGTAATGGTGTATGTAATTGTTCTTAGCATCTATTCGGCTATTCCTACCTTTGCATCAGTTGCCGGGCATGTTTTGCTCTGTATAGGTTCCCAGTCTCTCTGTACTGGTAGTTATACAGATAACAGCATCATATCAAGTGAACTGATGGAGAAACAAAGAGATCTTCAACCTGCAACAGCAGGCTTACAAGATGTGCCAAAAAAACCAAGGAAGGCTTCACTTTGTACTGTGAAGAAAACCTGGCAAGCATCAAAAGAATCTTCATCAACATAGCCGCAACAAATAAAGAATTCGGTGGTGAGTAGAATAAAAAAGGCAAGTTTGACAAATCCACTAACTGGACGTCAAGTGATCTTTCCATTGTCAGAGCAGAAAACCACTTCTATGCAAGCCATATACATGAGAAGCTAGTCAGCCTCTGCAGCATTGAGGATCCCTTACAGACACTCTCTGTCAAGTGAAATTTTGCAGATGAGACCTTTTACTGTTACCAATACTTTCATAGGAAGGAGAAAGATGGATAAAGTGAGGTACTGACTTCCCTAGAAATAAGAATAGTGCATCAATAATTCCCTCTCACTGATAAAGGATCATAATCATATGCTTCTCCAGCTTTAACAAAACGACCTTTCTCACGTTTTCTTACATCGGCCCTGGCTTTGCGAGAGGCATACCGTATCCGCTTTTCAAACCTGTTTTTCAAAGAATGACACCATGACAGTTAAGTATTTATGGAAGCAAGACGCAGTATCAAGAAATCAAGAGTAGAAAACTACCAATGAATTAGTCTTACTGAACTATGAACTAGTGAAATTCAGAAATATGCAAATAATGTGACCAAAAATTACATACATGCGTAATTTTTTCTTCTCCTTGTAACGCAACATTGCATTGTCTCTAGCCTGAGAAAACGCACTCTCAGGGCTTGTAGGGCACCATGGAGGATCACCCTTCAGACAAGTTGTTGATACACCGCAGTCCTGATAATCAGCAGCACTGCTTTCTCCACTGTGGCCTGACAGAGAAAGTGACAAGCTGGAACGTGGCTTCCGTCCAGAAACATCCATGATAATGTCGCCAACTCTACTTGGACCAGGCATACCTTGAACAGATGTACCAGATACAGGATAAGCAGTTGCTACTGGTCCAGCAAAGTGAGAAGATGGAAGCAAGCAGCCAACTGGTGAGACTGAGGATGCCTGTTGAAAGAACAATACAATTTTAGATACTGAACTTCTTCCATGTTTAAAGTAGAGTCAAAACTCCAACCAGCCCAAGTTTTAATGTCCAAATACATGAGATACCATATTGAATTGCACTGAAGGAAAGTTAACACCATAAGCTACTAAAGTGAGCTTAAAGTTGATTTTCAAACAAACAAATTTGACAGCAACGTACTATGGTACACATACATCAGAAATCACAAAAATCTAAAAGCAATAACTGGCTCTGAATCTACCACAGGACCCTTCACTTTTATACAAACATCTACAAATTCACTCTAAGAGAAATAGGTAAAAATCCATGGGCATGAGCCTTTTCCTACAGACAGATGGGCATGAAGCTGCTGAAGATGAGATGACAACCTAGCCTATTCCTCTCTCTTCTCTGTGACATTAAGAGGAGATGACAACCTGGGCCGGCAGTCAAAATGAATGAACGCTAAATCTCTGAAGCTCAAACCCCGTGCATCATTCAACAACCAAATGGGTCTAATTGAACCATTATTGCTGCATCCTCTTGTACCAAAATTGACCCAAACTCAATCCTCAACAAAGCAAAAGAAGGAAACTGTGTGACTTCTAGCAAGACTGGCCTATTTTGGAGGATATAATTTTGACAAAGTTTCAACGGATGCTCCCTTTATCTCTGCATCATATAAAGCTCGGACGCTACTAGACCTGTGTTCGTGTAATTTATAATTCAAAGCATAGGCTGTCACACGCAAAGGAGAGTTAAGTTTATACCACCTCTTGCGAAGAATACTAAATAGTAATGATATTTCCATAAAGTTTTCCACGTAGATCTTTAGGCCCCTCTATTGCATTTCTATTTCTCTCTATTGTGTTGCACATTGTTTCAACCTTCATGTGCCTCCTCCTCTAAAGCAGGCAAATATGTCTGAATCTCCAATGGCCTTCAATACAAGCTACATGAAGGCCATCATATATTCTAGGCGCTCCCACTATAAGCGCATGTTGTTGGATTATTTTGTCCTCTTTTATTTCAGATTCGCTCCATGTCTTCCAAACATTATAAATAACCTTAGTTTGATGGAGACAGATACAGGTGCCCTGACTTTTTTTTGAAAGAGACGTTATGTCTTGGAAATGACGCAAACACGTGTGTCTGTAAAAGAAACTATGAAACAGGAATGGTTGAATGATCTCAAGCTGACAGATATTTGTGTTAGAATATGGGAGGGGACGAGTTGCTTTTTAGTTAAGATGACAGTTTTATCTTTACTCTCAAGTATTTTAAATATTTCTTTACAAAAAAATCAGCTACATTTTTGGAGTTTTTGGCCAGATCTTAATTTCTTTTGTTGTTTAAAATGAGTTTTTGATTGCATATATGGATTCAGCACCCTGAAAAACATCTAGAAAACTCGGATTGTGGGCAGTTTATAACTCAAACTTGTGATTCTAAGAAATCTCTGTCGGAATTTTGGGCAAATGAGACTGAAAAATATGCTGGAAAACTTTCCAAAATGTATAACAGATAGACTATGGCTAAAAAATCACCCTTTTGCAGGAAATGACATGAAAAAAGTGGATCCAGAAATTTAGATAAATTTCAGGAGAGTTTCCTGGAGCAGAACCAAGAACCAAGCTAGATCAGAATCCTGACAAGATTCGGATCTGACCCGGGGATCTGGAGATAGTGGCATCAAGACAATCAGATCTAGTAACATAGTAAATAATCATAGGTATTTTCTAAACATTTTAAGTTTTAGAGTTTTACGTCGGAATCTGACAAAAAAAAATTTGGTCTAAATCTTGATATTTGTGGTTTAAAATAAGTTTTTGACTGCATATATGGATTCAGCACCCTCAATAACCATTGGAGCACTCGTATTGTGGATAGTTCACAACTCAAACTTGTGACTCCAAAAAATCCCTGCTGGATTCTGGTCAAATTATACCAGATAATATGCCAGGAAACGCTCCACAACATATAACATACAGACCATGGCATAACCATATAGCTTCTTTACATAGGATTATGTGTTCAATTAAAACAAATAAAAAGCATATTGGTTTGAAAAGGATCCAGGACAGATCAGAATTCTGACAAGATTCAGATCTGACCTGGGGATCTGGACACACTGACTGCAGGACAAGTGGATCTGGTAACATAGTAAATAACCGTATAGCTTCTTTAAACGGAATCATGTGTTCCACTAGAACAAAATAAGAAGAAAATTGGTTTTACCGACTCCCGACTATTAGGGGTTTAGTTTTGTTATGTTGAGCTGCCAAAGGTTTTTAGGGTTAGTTTAGGTCTTTCGTTTGCTTTTAACTTTTGTAAGTTAAAGAAGAAAATTAAAAAATTGTCAGAAACAACCAAGTCATTGCCAAGGCAAGAATATCATTTAGATGAGCAAACACAAGAGAATCAGAGGGGCCATTAGATTCATCGTTATCAACCTTAGACGAATTGGATTAAGAGAGCATATAAAAGAGGGAAAAAATAATAAGAGGTAACCCACAAAATGCTTTTGAATAGTTATGTTTTGATTTAAAATTATCTAGGTGCGATGTCACCATTTTGGTGTATATGTGGCCTACTGTTTTGGGGGCATCATCACTCATACTAATCGAAGTATCATAAATAATTTTAGAGTATTGATATAATCAGCAAAACTACTAGAACAACATTGATATAATCTACAGAACTTTTTAGAGAAGCATTTTACACTAAATTGTTTTTGGAACTTTCAGGTAGCCTTAGACAACATCCATCATCGCCATTATGGCATTTTCGCTAATTACAATTATAATAGGTTACAAGGTTACACAGATTTGGACAAGGAAGTAAAATATATTTTTCCGATCCATAGCTACAGATGACAAGAATGTCCCTTTCATGTACAATTACAGCCTACAGGGTATAGGCATGCACCAGAAACTAATACCAGCGGAATAATGTTTATCAATCACACAATATGTGGTTATAAGTAAACAAACCTTAGGGGCACTCTCAATGTGGTCACTTGAATCAGCAAAAGAAACATTCATCTCCGTGGAAGAACAATCTGCTCCTACATCCCCGAACAAGGATACAGACTGATCTTCAGAACCAGCAAATATGTCTTCATAGTTTTCAAATGTGAGATCAACATCAGACATGTTAAAATCATTGCAACGATCACCATCTTCACAAAGGCCAAGGTCTTCCATGTGTGGATCCCATAGCTGCAGATTAAAAGAAAAAGGTTCAATAAACACATATAGAATAACAAATCCTCTTTTAAATGCACATTCACAAGCATGTTACCGTGTTAATCTATCAATGAGAGACGTCGAATATAACCAGAGCTGAAAATATTAAATTCCTGTTGTACACTGTTATGATGTTAGACCCTACATCCATATGACTCCACTAGGCATAGTTTTAAGTTTTAGCTCTTTTAACATTCACAGGCAGTGCAAGTAAGAGGCACAAAATACCTTTAAAGAAAAATCAAGACAATGTAAGCACAAGCAGTCAATTGGGTTTATCTCGGGTGGTTGGGAGTCAGGACGAGTGATTGTAATCCTCCCAACCTAGGTTCAATTCCCACACGTGACATAATGAGCTTTGCTGCAATGGCTTCAAGCCTTACAGTTGAGTCTGAGTAGTCCCTCAAAGACCAAAACATGTAAATTGCTCATATGGAATATAAAGATATAAAGATATTTCTCATGGAGAAAAAAATGTAAGCAAAAGCAACATAACTAAACATTCAAAAAAGTTTTCCTATTCCCTTAATTTTTCCAATAAGAAAATTGGCTGACTTTACAAGTTATGTTGAGTTGGTTCCCTGATATTGTTGTGAAACTGTTCCCACAATGAATTGTGATGCTAGATGGAAGCAAGGGCATTAATCACAAATCTCAACTATAAGAAAACCTGAAATCACCAAAAATCACAAACAACATGATGATTTCCACCTTTTTACACAACATTTTTATAACACATAAATATTTTCATATATGTCCATATGCATATATCCATATCAACTAATGAGAAACAGTTTAGACAAGTATCCATTTAATAGAAACACACCTGGCTAATTTCACTGGCAGTATTACAGTGCCAGAAAGAGTCCCCTTGCATGAATCGTTCAATATTAGCATAGGACTTGAGCTGCTGTTCCTCTGGTTGAAGTGGAGAAACAGATGGCATTTGTCGTTCCTGGTTGTTCTGCTGCTGCAATTGCTGCTGTCCTTGAATCTGATCCTTCTGCTGCCTCTCTTGGTGTTGATTTTGTGCTTGAGAATCTTGCTCCATTTGTTTAATGGGTGGAGGTTCCATGAGTTTAGACTCCATTTGAACCTGTGTCCAATTTCGAGGCTGCACTTCTGGGTACTTCTGATGTTGAGATGAACTATGAGGAGGCATCTTTTGTAAATCAAGCAACTGCTGAACCACCACAGGATTTTGTTTTGACTGCTGTCCCAGGGGACCAGAGGTCTGCATAATAACAATTTAGCATTACAAACTGGCATTTTCTATTTGGCCAAGAAGAAAATGAATTTCAAACAAAAGCAACAATTCCAACCATGGCAATTTACAAATCTCAATTTTGGACACACTACATGTAACACAGGAGCCTTAAAAAAACTAACTAAACTAGCCTACATGTAAAAATCACGAACCTAAGGCAAATAGCAATAAAACAGAATCAAACTAGTGAAAAAATAGCAAAAGTATGCATGAGATTGAACAGGAAAGAGATCATTTAATTTTAAGCATATATATAGTCAGGATCACGGGCAATGGAACGAATAGTTTTTTCAAATGCCTTTGCTAAGATAATATGCATGCCATGCGGTATGGACCATGGCCCCTGACGTGTTCATCCATTCACCTCAATTAAGCAATTCATTTATTAAAATGAGGACCCTCGACTACCATCATATATGTGTATTTCCGTTTAGACTCTCAAGCATACAGAATGGCAAGAGGTGTTTGCACCAGTTTAACTGAATGCGGTTATTGTCCACTGTCAAGGCATGGTACAGGTAGCAAGTATATGATGTTTCAGCAGCTTCAAGGGTACAACATGTAAATACGTGAGCACTTGCACCATATAAATATGTGAGGACTTCTTATACCTGTCCCAAAAGGGCTGCAAGACTCTTCCCTTGAAATGAAACTCAGGAAATGCTATGTATCATCTAAGGGAAAGAATGGAAGATCCTTAATGTATCGAATCAGCAGCGTAAGAACACGGCATGTGTCTTGAACTACAGAATAATGAAGAAGCCCTTCAGGTGAGGCCTGCTTATCAAAAAATGCCCTTCCCGGTCGCTCATCATTCATTCATGTTCAATCTATTGGCAAAAACTAAGAAACTCTGAAAAACCAGTATCCATTAGAGGTTATCTGCATAAACTTTGCAGATTTCTTGAAGATGAAGCTAAATCTTTGGGACTTTCTCATACATTCACAAACATCTATTTGATCCCCACAACAAAGGTTGATAATGATCTAGAACAGTCAACTATCACATAAACTAAACTAGTGAAGACCACCATTTGAGTCAGACAAAAGATCTGGTTAGCTTTTCTAACGGGCTGAGCTCTGACTGAGAAAATTTGAAAATATATAATACACAAAAATAATATTCTAAGCTACATGGATAGATAAATAATCTCTGATTCACACTGAGAAATTGGATTGTAAAGCAGAATGCCATACATCCTTGAAATTTCTAACAGGATGATGCGATCCCTCTAGACAATACAAGGTCCCCTTAGAAGCGAGAATGCTTTCAGGGTTTTTTCCTGGTTTCAGTTTAATTTAAAAAAATGGAAACACACCTCAGCTGCTAATGTAGATCCATCCAGTCCGTCTGCAGCATATAGCATCGAACATGCACTGGGTGCTGATGGAGAGGTCTCCGCCATAATATCGAATTTTTGTGCAATCCGTGTGTAATCCGTACGGCCAGCAACCACACAACCCAAAGAACTAGCATTTCTTGAAGCAGCCCAGCGACTACTGCTATTAGCAATATTCTCATTAATTGCAAGCAAACCTGAAACATTCGTAGAAGATTTTCCATAAGAATCAGAAACAGTCGTGTTAGGAAAATCATCCAAACCCCACATTGCCGAAAGCTCTGCAGCAGAAGGGCACCCTGTGTAGCCATTGATTGCACGCCTCTTATGTTGTGATCCCGTCGGTGAGCTTCCGTGAATGTTCCAATCACAATCTTGACAGAGTGAAATATTTTCTGCGTGGCATCGAACTGCAGAGGGCTGTAAATTGCATCCATCGCAGAGAAGAGTACGAAGATGCCGACCCGAGAGGGCATTTGCATTGTGAACATGGCGATCGCACGATAGACAGAGACGAGCTAAATCTGATCTACAGTATACCGTCGGACATACCTCCTGGCAAAAGTCGCAAATATTATCCATTTTGAACTTCTCTTGCGAAATTGTCTGTCCAGACAATTTCAAAACTTTAACCTCTTTCACGAATCCTCGCAAAAATAGCAGAACTTATACAGCAAAAACAAAATTTTAACTTTATACTGAAAAGTCTACTTACTTCTGTTCTTCACAGCTTAATCTTAAATACTCAACCTTTAGGCGGAATCGAGGTATTTGAAGCCTATACAAGCTATTGACTCTGGTAAACACAAACTCACAAAATCCTTTCCCAGATCCCTTAACTTTCTCTTACACAGATTTCCAAGTGAGTCTGAATCTCTGCTGCTCACTTCTGAAAACTTTTTCATAACAAGAACTCAGAATCCCGCTTAATGCAAAAGACTACAGATTACATCCATAAATCTTCACTTCCTTTGACCACAACTTACAGTAAATCTGACATCCACAACTGATATCCAAAGGACATACTTCTCATTTTACAAGACTAGCTTTCCTTGCAAAGAAATCTGACTAAATTCGACCTGGAACTGTGAAGATCTCAGCTTCATTTACACAAAATCCAGAGAAAACTCAAGTCTTGCACGGCTTAGCAGACACAAACCGTGACTGCTTTTCCATAAAAGAACTTTCTTCTGCTCAAATTCGGAGTATTTCTAACCGTTAAGCTCTCTGTGCTAACAAATTCATAAAAAATCCGAGCCTTTACAGCCGAATCCTTACAAATTCATATCGGCACTTAAACTAGCTCGCACATGACCAGCTATATTACAGAATTCCGTCACTTGACAGAAATTTTTTAATCTCCGACAAGGAAACCAAAATTGCAGAACCTTCGCCTCACTTAGGCACTTAATACTTCAAAATACACAGAAAATACCTTAATCTTCACAGCTTTCTACAGCGTTCCCACCAAGCTAAAACCCTGCGTTCCAGATAAAATGAAACTTCACTCAGCGCGACCAGAGCTTTCATTCATACATCTTAAAGCCGAAACCATGGGAAAACTGCTCTAAATTCAACCAAGAAAAAGAAACCTACCGTCTTCGAGAGATCCTCTGCTATATTTCCTCATAAATACACCAAAAGACCCCAATTTTTTCGCAGATTTTATCTTCCCTGACTAGATCAAGAGTCACGTAAACGATTCAGACAGAAGCAGCAGCTTCTGACGCAAACTTTAACGAGCTTCAAAGAAACTCCAAGCTTTCTTGAACTTCGCCGACATGGCTCAGGGGTTGTGAGAGGGGGAATGAGAATTATATAGACACAGTAAACACTGTGCCCGGAAAAAGATATTAACAGTGGGAACTTTTACCTGTCGATTTTAACCCGTAAAAGTGCCAAAAAGAGTCGGCCTTTTGCTATCCGGAATTGTGAGGCAGGGACCTTTTCAGGGAGAAGGCACGCCTCCGTTCATTCATGATAAGCTCCGTTAGATTCCGGCAGCCACCCGTGCGGCCGGGTCCTCCTAAACTAACGGAGAGATTTCGTCTGACCTAACGGAGACGGCAGTAACGTGGCAAAGATTTTATTGTGTTTGCTTGACGTCATCAATGACGATATCGGGACATTTCACAGACAGGCTAAAAGCGTATATATACCGATGACGTGGCAATTTGTGGGGTAGCCATGTGAGATAAGGCTCGAATGGCTTGGATGTACGTGGCGGCCAATCAGACGGCTATACCGAACACACTTACTATTATAATAATAATGGCTTGGATGTACGTGGCGGCCAATCAGACGGCTATACCGAACACACTTATTATTATTATTATTATTATAATAATAATAATATCGAGTAAGCATTTTTGAAATATCTTTCGTTCACGTGTATCGACAACTAATATATATATATATAAAAGCGTATTTATATCGATGACGTGGCAATTTGTGGGGGACATGTGAGATAGGGCTCGAATGGCTTGGATGTACGTGGCGGCCAATCAGACGGCTATACCGACCGCACTTATATCGAGTAAGCGTTTTAGAAATACCTTTCGTTCACGTGGATTGATAACTAATATATATATATATATTTCTTATTAAAATATTAAAAAGTATTATTATTTAAATATTATAAGATTTGATGAAATATATATATATATATATATTATTAAACATATAATATAATATTAGTTGTTTGATTAAAAATCATATATATATTTAGTAGTGGAGGATGACATAAAAGTGTCTACGGACTAGGTTAATCGCCAAAAATAGAATTGAGAAACATGTTAATTGCTTAAAATAGAGGTAGAGGTATTTAGCATGAGTGGAAGTCTACTCTTTTATAAATGATGAATCTATAGTGTGGTTTTTTTTAAATAATTTAATGAATGAATTTAAATTAATTAATAACAATGAGTTGTCATCAACACTAATAATTTATCAAGTAAGTTCTTTTTTTTTTTCTAACTATACTAATATATTATATACAGAAGTCAAAAATTTACATCAAATCAAAACAGAAAGAACCAGGCACCTGAGGTGTCAACCTGGAACAGTTGAGACTGCAAGGTCCAAAGGACTAGACCATTCAAAAGAGCTAGCCCACGCAGGGGCCTCAACCAAAAGTCCAATTGATCCCGTGCAGGGGAGACAGATATAACCCAGACCATTAACAAAGGTTCTTGAACATATACAAAATGCATACATGACGAAACTAAGCTAACACAGACAACAATAGAAACCAAAAGACCAGACAGAAGAGCCATGTAGACCTTGAGCGAGGGCGTCTCTATTCTTCCAGTTTCTCCTCTACTACCCGGCACAATCCGTAAGCCTCCACCTCCGCAGCAGTGGGGGCAGTGTCCATATGGATGTCTTCTATTTCGCTGGTCCTCGCCTTCTGATCCAGAAGGCTTTTCGAGACATTCTCCAGGTCTGTAGCAGGATCCTTTGTTTCTTTCTCCAGGTCTGTAGCAGGATCCTTTGTTTCTTTCTCCGGGCTATCAGCATGCACCTGCCCACAATTGTCCAGAGAGTCATTGTCTTCCTGGGAAGTTTCAATGAACAGAACCGATACATGCGCACTGATCTGGGGGCTGTTCATAGAACTGCTGAAGTTAAAAATAGCAGAGCCGAAGGCGGGCAAGGAAGCTGAGTTTGAAGCACCAGCATCCATGAACTGACTAGATTGAAGGGGGTTAGCTCCAGTAGAGCGAATGCCATGGCAATGACAGCAGTGGGCAGAAGTATCAGCAACGGGAGTGCATGAAGTTCCTCCCTTGGAGGTGCCTCGACGGCTGAGCATGCGCTGTCGAGGCCTTACCATCCTTGCAGGGACCGAAGGGATGAGACCCAGCTCCCGAGTGTGATACAAATCCTTCCTGTGAGGAATGCGAACAGACAGCGGAATAACCCAGACAGACAGCGTAATGACCCAGACGGAGAGGCAGTTGCATGGAGCTGCGCAGAGCATCTGAGGTTGCATAGACCTGCCTGAAGGAAAAACCAGAAACATACCCTGACCCGACGCAGTGACATGGTTTTTAATCGCAACGACCTCACCTTGGAACGCGTCCGCCATAACTGCAACCTCCAAGCGAGCCGAATAGCCGTGCAGGGCATTAACTCTGCTCTGTTGAATGACCTTATACCTGCTTCCACTTACACATATACAGGCTTGAGCCCAAACGTCTGCCACGTGATGGCACATGGCTGGCATGTGGGCAGCGTTAAACTCCCGTCCCATCCTCACTATCACCCGCATCCGAGGAATTTATCAAGTAAGTTATACATTATAGTAGATTTTTTTATTATAATTTAGAAAAATTATACATATATAATAAATTTATGAGATTATTTATTATGTTTATTGATTCATAAAAAGTAGGTGGTTGTAAATTTATTTTTATTTTTAATATTTAAAAAATATTATAATTAGGTGTAATTTAATTTATAAATGAAATGGTTTTTTTTTAACTATTTTTTTTTTTTTGTTAATTTTAATAAAAAACTCTCACTGAAATTTTAAAAAAGTTGAGTTTAAGTAGTTTAATTTATAGAATTTGAGTGCCTTAGGATATTTCCGGAGTTAAATCCATTTATCCATTGGAAATAAGTCTTATAATAATTTTTTTTATATTTAAAAGTTAAAAGATTTAAATGAAATAATAATTTTTTATATGAAAATTTTTAATATTTTTATTATATTAGAATTTTTTTTTCATTTTATTTAGTTACATATATAGAATACTTGTATCAAGCAAATCCACCCTAAGAGAACCACGGAGCCTAATCTAGAGAGTGTCAAGAGAATTCAATCCAAGTTTTTTAACAATAGGGGCTCCACAAATTGAGCTAACCCTAAGGCTAAGTAGATTATCTAGTTGTTAAAACAGCCCTTGTAATTTTGTTGATTCAAAACTCTATACGTTATAATGTTAGGTTGATAAAAATAATGAATCTAGTTATTGAATTATTTACACTCCTAAAAAAATTTACTTTTTTCACTTTCATATTATTGTGTCGATTTCCAATTCAATATGGTAGAGATGTTCTAATGTAATATCCTGTAAGCATTTTAATTTGGTCAAAATAAAAATAAAAATAAAAATAAATTATTGTTTTTATTAATTTTTATAAATTATTACTAATGGTTTTTGATATTATGAGAACCTATGGTATTCACATGGAATATAGTTTATGTAAAAGAAGGAATTAAGCGAACCTAGATCCAAATTAATTTTGGATCCACAAGTATCTAAAAAAATTAAATTCCTTGAAATACATTTTTTTTAAATAAAATATAATTTGATATAATAAATTAAAATTTAAAATAAATTTATAATAACAAATACAAACTTTATTTTATTCTTATTATTTATATATGTTAAATTAACTTGAAACTAAAAATATAAATTTTGCCAAAAAAAATAAAAATAAAATATTCAAATGTTTTTCTTATTAATGTATTAAAATTCAATTCAATGATATTTGATTCAAAATTAATGATCTGATAAAATATATTCTTTACACAACATTTTCAATATCATATTATGTTATTTAATGATGAGAAATTAAATTTGGCTATCCCATTTCCACTAAATTGTAAAACACGCCTCATTTTTCTTTGAAGAATATTTTTTTTTAATTTGTGTAGATGTTTACATTGTTTAGGACTATAAAAATGTTTTTGGTTTTTAAACTATTGCTTAATATAAGCTAAACATTATAAGAATAATGCTCGGGTAGCCAACAAGTCTAAACTAATAAAGTTTATAAACTATTGCTTAATATAAGCTAAACATTATAAGAAAAATGCTCAGGTAGCCAACAAGTCTAAACTAATAAGGTTTATAAACTATTGCTTAATATAAGCTAAACATTATAAGAATAATGCTGGGTAGCCAACAAGTCTAAACTAATAAAGATTGGGGTCCCATATCGACATTTTTATAGGGGATGTTCTTTAATTGTTGGGGAGTTTGATTTTAAAAGTGATGGATTGTGGGATGGCAAAGTTATACTTGTGATTTTTTCTTCTATGTAGTTATTTTTTCCTCTACCTAAAAAGGTGTAAGTAACTTTAAAAAAAATTATAAGCAGTAGAACTTTCATTATACTATGCAAACCACTATACTATGTAAAGACTAGGAAGCATTATCTTCACTCATTTCAATGTGAATTAGTGAAAAGTGAATGGTAACCCCAATGATTATAGTTATATAATGTGGTGTAAGTTATAAAATGTGTATTCTAATTTTGGTGAATTTTCATTTTTCATTTTGAAGTTTTATTTAGGTTTATTTTAAAATATATATATTATTAGTAATTGTATTACATGTTGTAAAGGGAATATCACAAGTCGTCGGTATATGGAAGAATAGTATAGATGAAAAATATATGATATGTTATGTGATTTAGTCGTTGCTTAGCTTGTAATTGTTTCTTTTGCAACATAAATTATTGCCTTTAACCATAGGTAATAAATTAATTTAACTTTACAACAGGTTTACTTGGGCATACATGAATGGAGGCCCCTAATTCCATGAGGTATGTGTCATCTGAGCCTGTTATATGATAGTCTAGTTGGTATAATATACCTTTCAATATAAGCAAATTTAAATAAATTTATATTGAGAATTTGTAACATTTTAATTGCCCTAAAAAATAACATTATTGCTAATAGTTGGTTTAGTTGTGATATTCAACTTTGATTCAATCGTGTCCCACTGGTTGGGTTTATGTTGATTTGCACAGTTTGCAAAGATAAAGTGGAGGACTTCAACTGAGACTGATTGGCTGGTTTGTGGGTTAATTTTGTGGGACTTCAACACTGTCGAAGGTAGGGCTCATAATTGTAACTGAGAAAGCCACAATAAGAACATGTTGTAACATTGCATCCACCACTTGTAGGTTGTGTGTTGGTGTTTCCAATCATGAGATTGCCCTTTTTACATTGCATACTAGAGCAAGATGTTGCTAGAGGTAGTGGAGCACTATACAGGCTACCATTTTTGCAAGCAGGTGAACTCAAAAGCCTAATTTCTAAAACAAATATATCTATATTGAAGATTCTATGCAAGTTGTTAGAAAACTGGCATCTGCAAAGATGTTCAAAACATACAAGAATATGACAAATGCAAAGAGGATTCATTGACTTCTGTGTTACTCTATGAAACCAAAGGAACGACAACTGATGCAAACTTCTGGTCATGCTTAGGAAGGACAGTAGTTTGAGGAATATCATCAATATATGCTTCTTCATAAGTATGTTCACTGATATTATCTGCTTCTTCATAATGAACCATAGGCAGAGATTCCTCAGAGCCAATGTCACTTTAGACAAAAGGAACTTTTGAACACAAGAAACAATTAGTTTTAAGCTTTGTTGGCCTTGTGAAAAGATTGGCCCTAACCTCACTAGCATCACTTGTAGATACAGAATCAGTCTTGGAGAAACAAAAGCAATGCCATATCTAGCATCAAGATGTTGTAGAATACATATCAAATACTTTGTTTCTTGAAATAAAAGCAGTTAGTTAAGTGATAAGAACGAACTCGAAAGTTTAAAAAACTGAGATGGTTGAGATAATTAACATGAAAAATAAAGAAAGACTTCAAAATTATAAGTTCCAAATATTTAAAACTTACATAGCTCATGCCCATCCATAACAGACATATCTTTGTCCATTAACACAAGATCATATGTTCTGCCTTGCTTGAAGTAGTCCACTGCAACCTTTCCATTCTCAGCTTCTTCACAGTGAAGGTTAAGGCTTTGAAGCACTCACCTGAAAATTAAATGAGGTTGATTGAGTCAAAATTAATGAATGAGATCTTAGCAACATGCTTTAAGAAAATTAACCTTATATGGCCACATGTGCTACCTTAAAACCAACCAATAGATTAGTCCTTATATAACTTGCCTTATTGATTGTTGTCACTCTTCCATGAGCGAGATTCATCAAGGGAAGCTACAAAAATGCCAAGAAATCATGGAAAATTTTGACTTGACATTTCTAACTCTATGACTTATGGTTTTAGTCTAAGATTAAGTGTGGTGATAATCCCATATAATGTGTGTTGAGTTGCAATCTATTGTTTGAAAAAACTGTTGGCATTATGTTACAGGTGTTGTCCTTGATGGAAACTCACTCAGATGACAATTCACAGTACAACAACAAAGGATTACAGATCAAACTCCAAAGAATGAAGAAAGAGAGGTATATGCAGGTTAACTTTGTCCAAGGAGCGTATACACACGGGTTAACAGAACAAAAGGAGCATATAATGTATGCACGCACTTTCACAAAGGGAAAAGTGCGTACATGTTGGAAAACTAAGTTTTTGGTCCGAGGTATTTTGTCCAAGGTATTTTGATCCAAGGTATTGATCCAAGGTATTGGTCCAAGGTATTTGGCCCGAGGTATTGAGCCGAGGTATTTGGTCCAAGGTATTGGTCCTAAGTAGTTTTAGTCCATGGTATTGAGAAAGGCATAAAACTATATAAGGAGGAGAATATCATTAGGCCAAGTGTACAAGTATTGAATATCCAATGAAGTGTGAGATCTAGTATGCAGCTTATCGGCTTATGGTGCTTTCCTTGATCTGAACCAAGGATGAACCTTAGTGGTTGATGAGGGATAAGATCTAATGATGGATCGGGATCTTAAGGCTTGAAATGAATTATCATTATGTGGTTTGATCATGTATAGTCTAGATCTGAATACTGACGCATGTGTTATTCTGTAAATGTTATGATCTGGGTATGACTGAAGTCTGGAATAGCTGCAAAATTATGAATTAATATTTGCAAATATGTACACTGGTTGGCTTTGATAAAAGCGCGTATACACGCTCGTTCGACACATCCAAGTAGAAAATACAGTATGAAATATGATATTTGAAGTTGCAGTTGGATCTGACTGTTGTTGCCAAATTCTAGGTTCTGCTTTGTGTTCTGGTGACTGTGTTTTGATGACAGTATTCTAAATGTTCAGATTGGTTGATTGTGATTTGATTCAGTGATGATGGGCCTTCAGTGATTCAGTTGTGGGTGATTCAGAGATTGATGATTGAGTTTCAATGATTGGTTAATGCAGATGTATTTGATGGTTGTATTGTAGTTGTGATTGATTTTGAGCTTCAATGTTGTTGATGGGTCCAGTATGAAAATTGGATGAAACGTGGCCTTCAGATTGTGGTGTTGTGTTCTAGGAGTATCCAGTATGAAAATTTATGAAACGTGGTCCCTGGAGGAAGAAAGAAGGTCGTAGCCTTCTGTAGGTCGGTGCCTACGTACTAGTAAACATATCGGCTAGTACAAGAGCTAGGGGGTTGTAGCTCCCTTCCAGTAGAAGCTAGAGAACGAGAGAAGGTTGTAACCTTCTGCAGGTGGGTGCCTGCGTACTGGCATGAGTCTGCACCAATACAAGATTTTAAACAGGTTTTTCTTATATTAAAAGAAGATAGCAGCAGGTGGTTTTTGTCCCGCATTGGGTTTCCACCTTAAATCTTGGTGTTCATGTGTGTTTCTTATGTGTGATGGTTTGTTCTGATATTACTGCACATGGTTACTATTTATATGGTTAATGAAGTACTGATGCATTGATTAAAGATCAACATATGATGAATTAATTGAATCATAAGTTTGCTGGATATACGCTGGTTGCCTTAAATACAGTTGCGTGTACATGTGAGTTACCTTCATTGAAGTAGCGTATATAAATTAAAGTATGAAAAGAAAAAGTTATTGATTTGACTAATACTGATTCACCCCCCCTCTCAGTTTTATTTCCAACAAAAACAAATGAAACCCATCTCAATGGAGGGAAAACCATTTGAATGTTATCCAAATAAATGGAAACCCATTTCAATTAAGTTAAAACAAATGACACCAATTTCAATAAAACAAAATGGATATTTAGTGCAATCCAAAGAAATGAAGGAATATCATTGAAGTTACCTCTCTTATTGTTTACAGTATAAGCCTTAACTCTCTAGGTTGCCTCCTCTTTCCGCATAGCCCCACAATAAGACCATTCTTCTTATGCTTTCAAGCCATTAGGACCCGATGACAACCTATGGTATCATATGGTCACTGAAATACACATTGGTTAAAGTTTATACAACCATAAATTAATTAATTAATTAATTAAATAAATAGATCCATTGAAATATATTATTATTTTTATAAATTCGTAATGTAATTATTGCATCATCAATCCATGGTAGTAATTGCACCACTTCCTGTGGATGAAGTTGAAAAAATCAAAAACCATATTACAATTTCCTAAATATAATAATAACAACCTAATCTTACAATGGCGAGAATTTACAGCATTTGAAGTTGCAAATCTTACCATTATGACCACCAGGTGAAAAAATATAGCAACAAAGTCAATGAAGAGGTCCAGTGATTGTTTTAAATAATCAGTCTCCATGGTTCACTTTCTCAATGATCATTTATGTGTCAAATATAATATACCCAAGGAAAACTAGAAGACTGAAGTAGATTTGCAAGAAAGTAAGCTTCAGTAATTATTCCAAGCCTTTGGGAAATTTAATTCATTTGTAATATGATATACAATGCTATATTTTGTAATCCCACCAACCCTTTGTAACATGCATATTTTATCTTCTGCAATCCTAAAAACATTTCTGCAAAAATGATTTGATTTGTAATACAATATGTGCATTTTATTACTTACAACACTACTGAAACCTTTCAAAATATGACTTGATTTGTCCTACTACGAACAAATCATCTTTTGTAATTTTACATATCCTTGTGCAAATATGATTAAATTTGTAATTCAATGTGTCCTAGCTTATCTCAGCAAATTAGACTACGTGTGCAAGTTCCTTTTACATTTCTACGAACCCATGGACCCTGACACAAATATCATTTCATTTTTATTAATGTATGTTCTAGCAGAGGCAAAGAACTTTAAATTTTTCTACCTCAAATGTGTAAATTGTCGAAGGACCACCAAAGATCGAAGACGTGAGTTGTGGGCATATCAATATATTGATACCCAAGCCCAATAATCCTCCTAGAAATGGGTACTTATGTCTCTTGGCTGTGATTGTTGCTGTCGAAAAGAGAGTGAAGGCCAAAGAGGTCTCAACAAATGCACTCACCAGTATACTGCCAAAAATTTTGAAATGAAACAAACAATTTCAACAAGATCCATCCCAGTAATCAGTGTTGAGATTATTATAATATTACTAAAAACATCAATAAATATTTTATTAAAATAATTTAAACAAAAAATTAAAACCGTTCTTCACTTATCATAAATATAAATAAGGCACAAGTCCAAGTTGTTGAGAGGAGTGTTATACTCACTCAACCTAAAATCAATTCCAATTCACTTTTAACACAGATATAATCATGGTATCCAATCCACTGAGAGGAGAGTTATGCTCTCCAACTAAAATCAAATTCAGTTCCTTATGATCCAATTCCATTGAGAGGAGAGTTATGCTCTCCAACTAAAATCAAATTCAGTTCCTTATGATCCAATTCCAATTCACTATGGCCGAAATCTCTTTGGCTGTGAATGTGTTAAACTCTTGATCAAGAGTATATCATCGTATCATCCTAAAATCAATTTCAATTCCCACTGGTCCAATTCCCTTAGAGATAATGTGTTAAATTATCATATTAACCTTATATCATGGAAAATTTTATATACTTTAATACCATCCAATTCCCTTGTTGTAAATGTGTTAAACTCTTCATGGGCATATATATAAATCAACCTTGTGTCATGGAAAATCCTATTTACCCTACTACCATCTTAAAAGAGAGGGACAATAAATGTTTTAAATTTTTCATGATGTTATTATCGTATAACCTTTGAGTATAGTATCATATCAACCTTACATCATGGAAAATCCAATTTACCCTGATGTCAACCTAAAAGTGAGGAACAATAACCAGTGAATTTCCTAGATATGTATTTTAGAGACAACATATGACTATAGAATAATAACCTTGATAAATAGCATGGTGTGGATTAATTAATGATTTAGGGACTTGAATGGATCTTAGCTTACTAAAGCGTAAATAATGTCGAATATCATGCATAGTAGAGGAGATTTGTTTCTTATCTAGGAACCCTCTTAGATATATATTTATAGTATGCATTTCAGAGGAGGATTATTTCTTATTCTGAAAATTTTTGTATCATTTGACAATTGCATTGTCATTTTTTTTAATAGCAGAGGAAGGTTATTTATCCTAGAATCCTAAGTTATGTTGTCATCTACAATTTCATTTCTTCTTCTTGATTATGTAACAATGCTTTGATCCAAGACAAGACAAGGAAATGGGAGCATTGAATATGGACATTAATACAAATCGTTTTACTGACTCAAATACATGCACTTCACAGTTGCAAAACATGAGGAATGCATATCCTAAATTCGCACACATGGATGAGATATTAGATATGGAAACTCATGGTACATAATCTTGAATTTCACAACATCAAAGTGGAACTTCTACTAGGATTAGATAGATCTTGAAATAGATGACACTAATCTAAGTGGCAGGAAGGTGAGGTCCATTCTACAGTATCGTTTAGGTAGAGGTATTCCATGTATATCATATCCATTCTAAAACATTGGTTGCTAGAGGTGATACATCATTCCTATGTGCATATGTACTGGTGTATTGAATTTAAACAATGCATTAGATGAACTGAATCTGAACACTAACATAAAAACCCCTGGTTAATTTTCTATGTAAATAAAATAAGACCAAGGTCATGGGACACGTATTCCAAGTTGAATGCTGGGCAAAACATAGTGATGGGTATCAATGGTGATTAATTTATGGCTATGGAAATTAGCAAAGGCATTGGCAAAGGAAAAGTGCAATTAATTGGCATTTTATTTATGAAATAAACAAAAATAGGAGAAAAGGGAGATGAAAGGTCATATATTTGCATGAGGAGGAAATTGAAGGAAAAATAGAGAAAAATGAAGAAAATAGAGGCCTCAATGATAAAAAGGCATATGAGATCATTTCACAACATTTTTTCAATTTAGTTTTGGAGCTCTCTTCTATTCTCTCATTCACTGATTCTCTTGCACTCTTAGAGTATTCTTGGAGCATTTTTGGATCACTTTGGCATATGTTGGATTTGGAGAAAGAAGGCAAGAGAAATTTGGAAAACACAAGGGGACAACGGGATCAAGAACTACAAGTGGATTGCTTTGCAGATAGCAGGTTGTATGTATGATCTCCTTGTTGATTTATGGATGCATGGTATACACATGTGGTTATTTGGTTATGTGTTGTCATTGGCATGGAGGATTTCCTGGTTTGATAGTGGTTTTTTAGCCTTGAATTTCCGTTTCCTAGATAACCATGGTGTTGTGGGTTTTTTTCCATTTGATTGTTTATGATTGGTGCTCATAATTCCTTATGGTTGTGGGTTGGAACAAACGCTCTGGAAGCCCTGGAACAACTTGGGTTGAGTTACTAGTCCTAGAGCCTAGGTTGGGACAAATTTTTTGGAGCCCTTGGTGGGTTGAATTACTAGTCCCTGGAGCCAGGTTTGACAAATGCTCTGGAGCCCTGGAAGGTTGTGGGTTGAGTTACTAGTTCCTGGAGCCCTGGACAACTTGGGTAGAGACCGATCTAGTTGGTGTTAGTGATGTCCGACCGTGAGGTGGAATCACTAGTCGAGGGTTTAGGTGGTTTGGCCTCTGGTTTGGTTTGTCTTGGTTTATTCCATGAGATTCCACATTCATGCTTTGAATATGGCATAGGGGTGATTGGTTGAAAGTGATATTTGGCTCAACCTAATCTATGGTCAGGTGGTACGTGGAAGTCCCTGACTTGGTTGGTATCTTCATATGTTAATAAGAGCTATTCTTCTATTGTTATTCATGTATATTTGTTGGAAATATGTTGGTGATATTATGGTTGGGTTGTCATGGTTTATATGTTGGTTATTTTATGGTTATATGTTGTTTATATGATGTGTATCTTCTATGGATCTTGTCATGAATTGTTTATATATTGATTAATTGATGAATGTATGGACTAATAAGTGTTGTTGCAACTATGTGGAGAGGGCATAGGGCCTTCTCAGTGATTCACAGATGAATCTCAGAATTTTATGATCAAATATGCATTCATGACTTGTAGCTTACATGTTTGCCATGTGTTTGATGAAATATTTGTTATGTTCTAAGAAGTCTAGGTCAAGTTCTTCCTTCAAGTTTGTATGTTTATCCTTGTTGTCATGTCATTAATGCTTCTGAGAAGTTTCAGGAAGCTCTAGGAAGTGGTCTGGAGGCTGACCTGGAAATGAGGCTTAGATCTCGAGATCGCACCCTCTGAAATGGACAATTTGGGTCACAACTACACCCATGCATGCTTGTGAGTGCGGTTGGAGACCTTCAACTGCATGGATTCCTTGTTATGCATGCAGTTGGGGGTTAAGTTGTGTGGAAGGGAGCCCCAACTCAAGGTTTGGTCACCCAGGGTGGTTCTTTGGCCCCTGGGTGTCCTTGTAGCCCTGTGGAATGTTGTGAGTTGTCGGTCGGTGGTCAATTATAGGCCCCACTTTCTTAACTAGAGCTAGGAGGTCGGGTCATGTCATAGTAACTATTCGTCTCATGTTTATCCTGACAGACCAATGAAACCGGGTAAATGTGCGAGGGGTGGTTACAACTAATATAGACACTATAATAGATCCCCTCTAAGCCTCCCCTATCACCTAAAAGTAGCATGCATGTGGAAATCAAAACAACCTTTACACTAGATTCCCTTTAAACCAACCTTTGCATTATCAAGAAAGAGAGGAACAAAATTCGACGAATTGACTTGTTATCTAAAAAAACCCCTATAAACTTGAGGTAGGAAACTAAAGGATCTAAGTCATTTTTACCTGGGGTCAATATCAATGACTGTATCAATGAGCGGTCCCAGGGTATCTCCCTTGAACGCGGCAACTTCTAGGAGTAGTGCTTCCCTCTCACCCTACAAGAAACCCCAATCATACACCATTGGAGAAGATTCACTTAAAAAATCACAACAGAATGACCTACATAATCAAAGAATTAAAGAATTAAAGAACTTACCTCATTGCTCGAGTAAGTAGGAATGGATAAGAGCCAGATTATAGAACCAATGCACGCAAGCCACATGAGGATCTCATCGATATTCAACAGAAGATGTAAATAAACCTCGATTGTTGTTATTATGAGGGCACAACTAAGCGACAAATAAACCCTTTTTAGATGACTCTGCACGACAAGGTTGATCTTTTACATGTTCTTTAAAACATTGTAATTCCATGAAGAGTAACCCAAAACTTAGTTAGGAAATCCTCCGCCATAATAAGAAGTGTAGAAGCCAGTTAAACACTCATAACATTTACACTAAATTCCCTTTAAACCAACCTTTGCATTATCAAGAAAGAGAGGAACAAAATTTGACGGGTTGACCTATTATCTAAAAAATCCCTCTAAACTAGAGATACGAAACTAATGGATCTAAGCTATTTTTACCTGGGATCAATATCAATAACCGCATTGATGAGCGGTCCCAAGGTAGCTCCCTTGAACACGACAACTTCCAAGTGCAATGCAACCCTCTTAACCTACAAAAAACCTGATCATTCACCATTGGAGAAGATTCACATAAAGAATCAACAGAAAGGCCTACATAATCAAAGAATTAAATAATTAAAGAACTTAACCCATTGCGTAAGTAGGAACAGATAAGAGTCAGATTACATAACCAATGCAAGCAAGCCTCGTGAGGAGACTGCCAATATTCAACAAAAGATGTAAATAAACCTCGATCACTGATATTATAAGGGCACAACTAAGCGACAAATAAACCCTTTTCATATGACTTTGCATGACAGGCTGATCTTTTACATGTTGTTCAAAACATTTTAATCCCACGAAGAATGATCGAAAACCTAGTTAGGAATCTTTTTCCATAATAAGAAGTGTATGAATCCATTTAAATGCTCATGATTCAATAGAAACAAACCAAATACATAGAACTCAAAAACCTAAAGAAAGAGCAAGTGAAATGATTGCAAGAACTGTGAATTGGAGATGATACTTGTTGTTATGAGCCAATACAACCTTTGAATATACCCACCCAATCAATTATGGTAAAACAAGACCACCAAACCTCGAAAATCGGGATATGCCGGATATGGAGGCACACTGCAATTTTCTCACAAATCAATTCGATGACAGATGATACTTCTATCATCTAACACCAAATCAATGGTGTGGGATGGTACAAAGTGGCATGGGAGGGGAGTTCTTGCCAAAGGAACACCTTACGGCGTAACAAGTTAAGTTGGGTGAGTTTGTATGTTGAAGTAGATTTTGCAATTTGCTTGTATGAAAAGAATTGGATTAAGGTGATAGATTATGTTTTCTCAACGAATATTTGTCAATTTCTACCTCAGATGTTGATCCAAATTGGATTCAAACAAGATAAATGGTTGTAACACTAAATAACTAGGTGCAAATTTTACAATTAATGAAGTTAAGTGAAAAAAGGGAAAATGCGACAATAAAAAATATAAATGAAATAAGATGGAAAAAAGAATTAGATGTAATGGAAATGAAGAAAATAGAAGGGACAAAAAAGAGAGAGATGAAAGGGAAACGAAAGGATAATCCCTTGGCCTTGCAATTAACATGTCAAATCTCTTGTGTCTTCTTGTAACTTGACTCTTAAAGGATTTTTTCTTTTCTTAGTTGGCCAAGAGAGGAGGATGCATAAGAGCCATAAACTATGTTGTAGCCTAAGATTGTCAAAATAAGACTAAGTAACCATTTGAATGTCAATTTTCTCGTTTGGGTTTCCAAGGTAGATATCGTGTCTTTATGTGATAAAATTTCTCAATGGTTGTGTTAAAATTATTTGTGTGTGTCATGTAAGCTCTTCCTTACATTTAAATTATTGTTTATAATTCTATTAATGGTCTTGAGAGAAATTCATGTAAACTTTCATTAAATTATGTATCCATATATCCTTTATGAATGCAATAGTCATGAATTTATCTTTGTCAACCATGTGGAGATCAATGACTGTCATGAGATAGTTGTTTCAAGTAACTAGTTGAGATTCTAATTTTAATTATAAGCAACAACAAAAATATAACCTAGGACTACTAGTGCTTATAAGGCCATCCTGCACACAAGAGCTTAGGGTCAACTTGAAGGCAATGTGAAAATCATAAAAATAAATATGCATCACTATGGGTTTTCACATCCTTTGGGTGAGCTCTTACTGCTTGGTAGTGCATTGTAACCTCTCCCTTAACTCTACATTGGAGGATTTCTTGTAAACCTAAATTGAAGTATTAAATTAATAATAATTGAAAAAAATCCCAACAAATTGTGTGTAGCTAGTACTAATAACCCATCCCACAAGCCAATAATAGTAGGATACTATGACTTGGAAAGGGTTAAGATGTCTGGAAACACTCCCTATGGCTGTCCCACCCTAGGGGAGATGCCTAGCCCTTGATCCTCATTATAATGGGCCGATATAACTTTATAGGCAATTATTAGCACTCACCACAATTAGGATGATGTACCATTATAATAATCATGGGCACTTTGTTTATTATCATATTCCCTCATTAATTGTTGAGGTGTACACAAACACACACCCACCCACCATGTCATTGGTTATATTGTGTTCACAAGCATCATTGGTTGATGTGAGTCCAATCCAAGAACTATCCAATAGTTCCCACTCCATTGTAATGTTGCTTAGTCAAATCTTGTAGGTTCCAAATGTGAAATGGAAGACACATTCTCTATAAATGCTCTTTCTTTCAATATTTTGGCATATGTGGTTCAAGTAAATTCAACATATCTTGCCTTCAATATGTATGGCTTGGTGTGGTTTCATCTTATTTCCCACTCTTATGCGAAGCTAATTCTTGCATTTACTGATAAATTCCCTTTTCATCTATTCTTTGGATAATTGACATCTCATATATGTCCAATTAATGGAGTATAAGTTGGATTGGAGTTCAATTAAAAGCATAGGAAACTTGATAAATTGCATTCTAATTATCAATAGAACTAAAGCCCTATACATGTCAATGACAAGAACATGTATTGGTAGCTTTATGATAAAGATCATTGGATTGAATTAAGATGGAGCCATATGTGTTTAATGATGGGAGTACAGACATTGAGTAGAGCCTAAATGTCCTAGTATATATAGATACTTTTATTTGTTGGAGTAGTTTATTTTATTTGTCATTGGACTAACATTTCTTACGTTGGAACACCTCATTAATTCTTGATGCTAGAGCCTTGTATATTTTATTATTGGGGTGTTGATGACATGTGTATTGTTAGGTATAACAAGTTTTTTTAATAGAGCTACACATACCTAGACAAATGAATGAGCATAGAATTATTAAGCTACAACCATTATCACATAATACAATATTAGCATTTTTTTACTCCATTTAACCTCTTGCTTTATTTTTCTATTTAGCTTAATGTGCTTTATTTTCAAAGGAAAAGGTGAATGAAGTAGGTGGCAATGAGATTGAATCCATGAGGGGTCTTTTCCCAAACAAGAGTAGGTGTGTTTGTGTGAGTGATCCATTTGGATCTTGACAACATACCATTGCAAACATGAAAAAATTATATCCTAGAAACCAATAAATATACCACCCACACATGCATACTAAAGGATAGTGATCAAATAGGTTTGCAATTGGTTGTTTGTGTGTAGATTACAATAAGAACGTAGGCCTTTTATCCGTTCATAGAACATATATCTTTACATAAGATAGAGAAATGTAGATCATTTTATAATTCTACAATGTATCCATGTTGATTAAGTTAGTGGACTTAAAAGTCCCTCATTTATGGATCATAAGTTATCACAGTGTTGAAATATGGCAACAAGAATATTCCAATTTAATTTGTTATTGAATTAAATTGTGAATTAAAATCGAATTTAGTCTTAACAACTACTTGGAAATAATTAATTAATTTATTTTAAATTAATTAGTTGGAGAAATTCAAGTTAGAAGTATTTCTGAAGTCATGCAAGAGTTATCCCTTAAATTAAGGAGATAAGATTGAGTTATATTTGAGTTGTAATTAGTTAACTCAGTTTACTGAGTTAAGTCCAGTTAAATTAGTTCTGAACTATTTTAGGAACTAATAGAGAGTTAACAGTCAGTTGATGCATGCATGCACTCAACTAGTGCTACTCCAGTTAACTGAAGATTCCCTCATCATAAACTCATGCATGTCTATTCTGAGAAAGACCCAGTTGAGATTAAAGTCAAGGACAATGTACTATCAATTGCATGTGTTTTCTCATGGAGAAAACTCATGCATGCAGTCAAGGATTTAAGCCTTGAGAATTGCGCAGTTTTGGATGGATAATCATCCACTGGGTAGGAGATCATCCACTTGGTAGAGAGGTTTTCCACTTGGTAACAGGAGAATCATCCACAAGGAACAACGCAAGGAAATAGGAGCTTGGAGGGCAAAGAGGAAGGCTGAAGAGAAGCCAAGATTGCCTATGAGCATTTGTGAGGATTGTACTGAGAGCTGGCTAGCTATGAGAGCTAAGGTTTTTTATAATTCCTATGTATTTCCACCTGTATGATAATACAATAGTGTGGGGTTTTTAGCTGAGGCTTTCCCCAAAGTATTTTCATGTGTATTGTGCGATTGATTCTTCTTCTTCTGGTTATATTGTTCAGCTTGATCTTTAAGCTTCCGCAAATTGATAGTAGAAGTAGGTTATAATATTCTGCTTTGATTTATATTGCATTATTAGGTTAACCTACCATCAGATTTTCTACATGGTATCGGAGTTGGATTTGTAGAAATTTTCTACATGGTATCGGAGTTGTGAATAGTATACTCAGAAGAGAATTCAAAGTTTGAAGTTCGGGGTTGCAGGTGAAAATCGAATTCATATCATACTTCAAGGTTGGCCAATGGCGTTCTATGGCTTGAGACTTGAGAATGCCTTGGAAGGTAACTCGAATTACATAGTATGGAAAGATAGAATGGAGGATGTATTAGAAGACAATGGCTTGAAGGAATTCATTGCTTAAGAAATCCCAAAGCCAGCTTCAACTAATGCACAAGAGTTGGCTGAGTGGAAGAAGTGTGTGGCAAAGGCGAGATGGATCATCCTTAAGGGAGTTCGAGACCATATTGTCTTGAGTCTCCATGGGAAGGATACTCCATTTTCAATGTGGAAGACATTGAAGGACCTCTACCAGAATAGTAGCAACCAAAGGAAATTGGTGCTCAAGGATAAGCTTCGAAGAATCGAGATGGAGAAGGGTGATACTATTTCCACATATCTGAACAAGCTCACCACCTGCAGAGATGAGCTTGCCAGCGTGGGAATAAATACTGCCAATGATGATATGGTGAGCCTCACTCTCCTTGGCCTTCCAAAGAGTTGGAATAACTACCAGGACTCTGTGAATGGAAGGGAGAAACTGCCGGATTGGGAACGACTGTGGTCAAATCTTATGCAGGAGGAGATTAGGAGGAGCACACGAGATGGTTCTTCATCCAAGAATGATGATGAAGAAAATCTGGCCTTATCAAGTAAGGTAAGGAAAGGGAAGGAGAAGGCTTCCCAATTCAAATCGAATTTTTCTCATGGAGGGAAGAAGGGTGACATGTCTAAAGTAATATGCTTTAATTGTCACAAGATGGGACATTATGCGACTAATTTCCCATCGAAGAAGTCCAAGAAGGGATCCTCGGAAGGATCGAAAGGTGAGGCATTAGCCTCTCAGTTCAAAATGGACTTTACCCTAATTGCATGCATGGTGTCATCGATGATGGGTTGTGTTTGGTATCTTGACAGTGGAGCCTCATTCCACATGACTCGTGATAAAAATTTATTCAGTGCCTTGGAGGAGAAAAACCTCAAGATGCACATAGAGATGGGTGACAATGGAAGGTATAGTGTTTCAGGAGTGGGCACGGTTGCTTTTCAGAGGGAGCATGGATGTAATGAAACTAGCTCAAGAAAAGATAGAAAAGATAGATCAACGCCTTATAATTCAGCCTCTTCGAGGGGGAAACCTCCTTTACATTACATAAATGAGCAATTCTTGGATGATTCAAATGACAAAACCTCCTTTCTATATATAGGAGTCTATGGAGTCACAATATAATCCAGCCGACCTAACAATAATAATATAAAGCCACAAAAATAACAATAGAGGGATTCTATGGGCACATTAATAACAATATGGGGGTAATGGGGCACAACAATATAAATAAGGGGTATAACTACAATAGTAATGGGGTAATCACTAGTATTATAGGGACCCAACATGCCCCTCTCCTTCAAAAAAGTGTTGTCCTCAACGCTTGAGTAGTTCAGGATACTTCTACATAAAATTCTCATCCTCCCATGTGGAATCTTCAGCGGATAAGTTCTTCCACTTGATAAGGTACTCTGAAATTGATCGATTTCGTAGCTGTCGAGTTCTTGTTTCTATAACTGCTTCCGGTTCCAATATAATTTTTCCTTCCTCGTCAAGTTCTGGCAATATTGTTTGAACTGGGAGCTTGTCGCCTATAACCTTCTTTAAGCATGAAACATGGAAAACTGGGTGCAATCGAGAAGCTGCAGGAAGCTCCAATTTGTATGCCATAGTACCAATCTTTTGCAACACCTTGTACGGACCATAATACTTTGGTGATAATTTATTATCCTTCTTAGCTTGCTTGAGGGACATTTGCTTATATGGTTGTAGCCATAGGAATACCCAATCACCTACATCAAAACTTCTTTCACTGCGATGTTGATCTGCCTGTTGTTTCATTCTATTCTGTGCCAACACGAGGTTATCCTTTAAGAGTTGGAGGACTTGTTGTTGATGTTCGATGTGATGTTCCACTGCCTGAACCTTAGAATTTTCTCTTAAATATGATGTGATGGATGGTGGTTGATACCCATAAAGTGCCATAAATGGGGTCATTTTTGTTGCTGTATGAAAGGAAGTGTTATACCACCATTCAGCCAGAGGCAACCATTTGACCCATTGTGTCTGTTTATCAGATACAAAGCAACAAAGATATCCTTCCAAACATTTGTTTACTATCTCAGTTTGCCCATCAGATTGAGGATGATAAGATGAGCTATGAGCTAACTGAGTACCAAGACAAGAAAATAATTCTGTCCAAAAATTTCCAGTGAAAATGGGATCTCTGTCACTTACAATAATCTTTGGGTTTCCATGTAGCTTTTGAATTGTTTCCATAAATGCAGTAGAAACTGTACTGGCTTTAAATGGATGTGATAATGCACAAAAGTGTGCATACTTGGTAAGTCTGTCAACTACCACCATGATGACACTCTTTCCCTCAGACTTGGGTAAACCTGTGATAAAATCCATTGAAACCTCCTCCCAACGTTGGCTTGGAATGGATAAAGGTTGTAATAGACCCGGTGTCTTAATTGTTTCAACTTTATTTTGTTGGCAAACCAAACATTCTGCCACAAACTTTTGAATATCTGATTTAAGGCCATCCCAAAAAAATTCCTTCTTAACCCTGTGGTAAGTTTTTAAAAATCCTGAGTGCCCTCCTAAGGGAGAAGTGTGCAATTCCATAAGAATCTTTTGTTTTAGCTGGGAATTCTTACAGAGGTATAAGCGATCTTTGTACCATAACGAATCATTTTTCCAGCTAAATGTATCAGACGTACTGGAATCTTGTTGTAGCTTTCGAATAAGTGCCCACACTTCTTCGTCATTCTTCCATTCCTCCCTTGCTTCATTTATCCAATCTGGTTGGATAATAGAAATGCGCACAACAATGCTTCCACATCCTCATCCTTCTTGAGAGTGCATCTGCCACCACATTTTGCTTCCCTTTTTTGTAGATGATTTCAAAGTCATAACCCAACATCTTTGTGACCCACTTTTGTTGCTCTTCAGAGGATAATCTTTGTTCTAAAAAGTATTTAAGGCTATCATGATCCGTTTTTACCTTGAAGTGTCTTCCCATTAGGTAGGGTCGCCATTTCTTAAGTGCATGGAGTATTGCCAACATTTCCTTCTCATAAATAGCTTTGCTTAAAAACTTTCCCTTGATTGGACGACTTTCAAAAGCAATGGGTCTTTCATCTTGCATTAGAACAACACCAATTCCATTTCCTGAAGCATCACATTCCACAATAAAGGTTTTTGTGAAGTCTGGTGTAGCTAAGACCGGTGCTTGGCACATTGCCTCTTTAAGATGTTCAAAGGCCTTTGTTGCTTCCGGAGTCCATGAAAATGCATCTTTCTTCAATAATGTTGTTAGAGGTGCTGCTATTCTCCCATAATTCTTAACAAACTTGCGATAATACCCTGTCAACCCAAGAAATCCTCGCAGATGCTTTATGGATGTGGGGATTTTCCATTCCTTAATGGCTTTAATTTTGCTAGGGTCTACCTTAACTCCTTCATGAGATACAATATGACCCAAATATTCCACCTCCTGGACTCCAAAGAAACATTTGGATCTTTTTGCATATAATTGTTTCTCCTCCAATAGTTGTAGCACCCTGTCAACATGTTCAACATGATCCTTCCAAGACTTGTTGTAGATTAGTATATCATCAAAAAATACTAACACAAATTTTCTAAGGAATGGTTTGAAAATTGAATTCATCAAACCTTGAAATGTTGAAGGTGCATTGGTAAGGCCAAAAGGCATGACCAAAAATTCATAATGACCCTCATGAGTTCTAAATGTCGTTTTCGGAATGTCTTCAATCTTCATTCTGATTTGATGATATCCTGAACGAAGATCCAACTTGGTGAAGTAAATTGATCCATGCAATTCATCCAGTAATTCATCAATGACAGGAATGGGGAACTTATCTTTAATAGTGAGCTTGTTGAGCTCCCTATAATCCGGACACATGCGCCATGATCCATCCTTCTTGTGCACCAATACTACTGGAGCAGAGAAAGAACTTTGACTCGGTTGAATTATACCAGCCTCTAGCATTTCTGCAACCATACGTTCAATTTCACTTTTTTGGACATAGGGATATCTGTACGGCCTGATGTTTGGAGGAACACTTCCTGGAATCAGATGAATAGCATGATCATGATCACGCATAGGTGGGAGACCTTTGGGAGTCTCAAATACCTTGGAATGATTGTCCAGGACTTTTTGGAGATCTGGAGAAATAGATGATTCTAATGTGGAAACATCTAGCGAACATAATTGTGCAATTACACCCCTTTGCTCCTTTTTTAGAAGCTTTGTCATACCATTAGAGCTGATTATCTTTCCTGGTTTCCCTGCAATACCCCTTAATTCAACTTCCTTTCCTTCCATAGAAAATTTGATGAAAAGTTCTTGAAAATTAAAAGCTATTGTACCCAAGGATTGTAGCCATTGGACTCCTAGTACAACATCAGCACCTCCCATTGGAATGGAAAGCATTGGGCTAGTCAATACATATTCTCCCATGGATAGCTTGATATTATGGCACTTTCCAGAGCAATTTATTGTTCCTCCATTTGCAATCATCACTTGACACTCTGGTGCTGGATATAGGAAGCAATTCAATTCTTTTGCTACCCTACAATGAATAAAATTGTGGGTGCTTCCTGAATCAATCAACACTATTACCTTTTTCTTCTTGATTTGTCCTTCTATCTTGATGGTTTGAGGAGTGGTAATTCCCGCCAATGCATTACAAGATATGGTCGGATTTATTTGTTCTTCATCTAGGCTTTGTTCCTGGAGTATATCCTCTTCTTTTGACCTTTCTTGCTCCTTTTCTTCTTCCTCTTCACAATCTATGTAGAATAATTTCTTCTCAGCACACTTATGACCTTTAGTGTATTTGCTATCACAACTGTAACAAAGCCCTTTTGCTCTTTTTTCTTCCAATTGTTGTGGTGTCAACCTTATAGGTTGTGGAAGACTAGGGGCAACTGCACTTCCGTCTTTATAGTTGTGAGTGGTATGCTTCCTGGTTGCCATAATTTTGCTTTCCATTTTTCTTGCTAACCTGAATGCCTTCTCTAATGAATCAGGTTCCCAAAGGCGAACATCATGTTGGATATTATCCTTTAAAGACCCTATGAACACATCAATCCTATGCTCCTCTGGAATATCTTTTACCCTTATGTTCAATTTTTGGAACTCCTCAATGTGCTCCATTATTGAACCCTTTTGTTTGAGACTTATCAATTGGCTAAAAAAAGTGTTGCTTTTTGTATCCTCATAATGTGCTATCAATTCTTCCGTAAAAATTGCCCAAGTGATAAATTGTTTACGAGAGCAAAGCCATTGATACCATACAAACTGATTTGGTTCCAAATATAAAGTTGTCATACGTACCTTTTGTGTGTTTTGCACATTATTGAGATCGAAGAACTGCTCCATCTGTAATATCCATGTGGCGGGATCCTTGCCATCAAACTTCCTCATATCGATTTTTGGAATATGGTGGGTCTTCGATCCAACATTAGAGTCTATGGAATCATGATTAACATTTCTTTTGTTCACATCATGAGTTTCCTTTACAACCTTTTCACCATTAGTAAGTATTTCTTGTAGAAAATTTGTCAAATCTGTCTTCAAATCTGCCATGTCTGTCTTCAAATCTGTCCTCAAATCTGTCTTCAGATCATCCATCTTAGCTTCCATGCCCTTTATCTTATATTCCACGCCATTTATCTTAGCATCTGTTAGCTTTTGTGAGCGTGACATTTGTTGCACTTGTTCTTGTAATTTTGATATATCATGTAGCATTTCTTCCTCTTCTTCATGAGTCATGCTAGAGCTTTCAGGTTCCTTACTAGGTGTTTGCATTTTCTTTCCTCGGGGCATCAGTTACCGATAATAATGCTTTACTATGCCCTTTGAATTCCTTCAAACCAAGCTTATGTAAAAATAAAAAATAAAAACTACACACCTTTTTTTACTTTGTAGAAGCCTGATATTGAATCTGATGTATCTCTGTAATTTCGCATCATCCAGTTCTAAAATTGTGACCTGTAGTAGCCTTCTATGTTCTCTTTCCAATGCCACTAGTCTGAACCAAATTGGATTCTCCAAGAAAGAGTTATGCACAATCTCCCGCAGTGACCTGATTATAGACTAGTTCAGTAGAGCGAACTTGTATGAAGTGCCACGTGTCACTATTTCAACCTTTGACTCTGAAAATATATAAAAGAAAACTACAGTCTGTCCTCTTTCTGTACCTTCTTACGAAATTTCAATCCGATGCTCAGAAAGAAAGTTATGACGATTTTCCCCAGGTCACCTGTTTTGAGTGTAATTCAGGAGTCTGCAAAAAGACCAACTTCCTGAGATAATATCTCCGAAAATATCGCGCGAAAAGCTCTTAAATTCGGACCCAAGGTTCAGCGCGATTTCTTCTCAAATGGGTTTTTTTTGCAACTTCTGAAACGTCACAGAAAAAAAGTTATAGCGAAAATGCCACGATGACCTGTTTGGAGCAGCGAAACCCTAGAATCCAAAGCTCTGATACCAAATGTTATGAAACCAGCTCAAGAAAAGATAGAAAAGATAGATCAACGCCTTAGAATTCAGCCTCTTCGAGGGAGAAACCTCCTTTACATTACATAAATGAACAATTCTTGGATGATTCAAATGACAAAACCTCCTTTCTATATATAGGAGTCTATGGAGTCACAATATAATCCAGCCGACCTAACAATAATAATATAAAGCCACCAAAATAACAATAGAGGGATTCTATGGGCACATTAATAACAATATGGGGGTAATGGGGGCACAACAATATAAATAAGGGGTATAACTACAATAGTAATGGGGTAATCACTAGTATTATAGGGACCCAACAATGGAGCTCCTCTCACCTTGACAGATGTGATGTATGTGCCTGGACTAAAGAAGAACTTGGTATCGGTCACGATGTTGGAGGACAAAGGCTATGATGTTCTCTTCAGTAAAGGAAAGACATTCTTAAGACACATAGCCACGGGTCAGACCAAGAGGATAGGGATTTGGGTGAAGAATCTCTATAAACTAGAGGTAGATGATTGTGCAGCATTGAGTATGAAAGCAGAATTGGTGCAAAGCCAAGACATTGGTGAGTTTTTGCACAAGCGGTTGGGCCATTTGCATCATGGGGCTTTGAAGATAATGCAGTAGATATCTACAGGACTTCCCAAAGGTAAACTTGAGCAAGTTGACACATGCAAAGGTTGTACCTTGGGAAAGTACACAAAGTCTTCCTTTCATGATTGAGACAGTCGAGCAGAGGTTATCTTAGAGCGAGTCCATACTGATTTGTGTGGACCATTCTCAATGACATCCATAATGAAGCAAAGGTATTATGTTATTTTCATTGATGAGTATTATCGTAAATGCTGGATTTATTTCATGCAAAAGAAGGACCAAACTTTCACAAAGTTTTGTGAGTTCAAAGCTTTGGTCGAGAAAGAGTCAGGGAAGAAGATCAAGGCCTTGAGAATCGACAACAGTGGAGAATATGTCTCTCAAGAGTTTAAGGAAGGAATTAAACGAGAGCTGACAACACCTCATAACCCACAGCATAATGGGGAGGCTGAGAGGAAGAACAGAACTATTGTAGGGGAAACACAGGAAATGCCGCATGACCAAGGCCTACCACTTCACTTGTGGGCTGAGGCATGCAACACATCGGTCTATTTGCATAATAGAAGCCCTCATCACATACTTGGGATGAAGACACTAGAGAAAGCTTTCTTTGATAAGAGACCAAATGTTATGAAACCAGCTCAAGAAAAAGATAGAAAATATAGATCAACGCCTTAAAATTCAGCCTCTTCGAGGGGGCAACCTCCTTTACATTACATAAATGAAAAATTCTTGGATGATACAAATGAAAATACCTCCTTTCTATATATAGGAGTCTAAGGGGTCATAACATAATCAAAGCCAACTTTACAATAATAATATAAGGGCACAATAATAACAATAGTGGGCTTCTATGTGGCACAATAGCAACAATATGGGCACTACATGGGTACATCAATATAATAAGTGGGTTGTACTAATAACAATAACGGGTTACACTAGTAGTATAGGGGCCTAACACCAGATGTGGGTCACTTCGGGATCTTTGGCTCATCGACATATTGCCATGTGACAAAGGATGCATGGAAGAAGCTTAGGCCGACAATAGAGTTGGGGATATTTGTGGGGTACACTGATACACCTCACAACTATCAGGTGTACTTGCCTACCAGTCGGAGGACAGTGGTTCGCAGAGATCTCAAGTTTGATGAGCAGAAGGCCATGTGAGTTTCCCTTGAGAGGGAGCTCCAACTACAGGCTGTGGAGGAACTATTGGTTCCTAAGGAGGAGGAGCCTTAGACTGATGCAAAGCAACCGCATGCAGAGGTTCCAGGAGTGGAGACATCCACTCAAGCAGAGTCTTCCAGAGATGGACGAAAGTGCACAAGAGAAGCTAACAGATTGTTGGAGGATGTGAGAGAGAATGTGGGAGCACCATCTTCTCAGCGCAAACAGAGGAGGTCACCTGAGAGGTACACTGGATACATGGCCCTTGCTGGGGAATGTGTTGAGACCGAGCCATCTTCCTTTGAGGAAGCAGTGTAGCAGCCGATTTGGGTTGATGCTATGGTGGAGGAGTATGACTCCATAGTTCGTAACAGTGTTTGGGACGTGGTTCCGAGACCGGAGAACAAGTCATTTGTGAGTTCCCATTGGCTTTACAAGGTAAATCAAGCTACTAATGGTAGTGTGGAGAAGCATAAGGTAAGATTTGTTGCCCGTGGCTTTTCACAGGCAGCGAGGAGGATCATGTTACTACAATATATTTCGACATAGGAGCAAGATGCTGACATTTTGACAAAGGCATTGTCAAAGTGTAAATTTGAGTTCCATAGAAACAGGATCGGGGTGGCAGATAATCCCTTTCTTGTTGAGAGGGAGTGTTGAAATATGGCAACAAGAATATTCCAATTTAATTTGTCCTTGAATTAAATTGTGAATTAAAATCGAATTTAGTCTTAATAGCTACTTGGAAATAATTAATTAATTTATTTTAAATTAATTAGTTGGAGAAATTCAAGTTAGAAGTCTTTCTGAAGTCATGCAAGAGTTATCCCTTAAATTAAGGAGATAAGATTGAGTTATATTTGAGTTGTAATTAGTTAAATCAGTTTACTGAGTTAAGTCCAGTTAAATTAGTTCCAAACTGTTTGGGGAACTAATAGAGAGTTAACAGTCAATTGATGCATGCATGCACTCAACTAGTGCTACTCCAGTTAACTGAATATTCCCTCATCAGAAACTCATGCATGTCTATTCTGAGAAGGACCCAGTTGAGATTAAAGTCAAGGACAATGTACTATCAGTTGCATGTGTTTTCTCATGGAGAAAACTCATGCGTGCAGCCAAGGATTTAATCCTCGAGGATTGCGCAATTTTGGAAGGATAACCATCCACTGGGTAGGAGATCATCCACTTGGTAGAGAGGTTTTCCACTTCGTAACAGGAGAATCATCCACAAGGAATAGCGCAAGGAAATAGGAGCTTGGAGGGCAGAGAGGAAGGTTGAAGAGAAGCCAAGATTGCCTATGAGCATCTGCGAGGATTGTACTGAGAGATGGCTAGCTGTGGGAGCTAAGGCTTTGTATAATTCCTATGTATTTCCACCTGTATGATAATACAATAGTGTGGGATTTTTAGTTGATGCTTTCCCCAAAGTATTTTCATATGTATTGTGCGATTGATTCTTCTTCTTATGGTTATATTGTTTAGCTCGATCTTTAAGCTTCCGCAAATTGATAGTAGAAGTAGGTTATAGTATTCTGCTTTGATTTATATTGCATTATCAGGTTAACCTACCATCAGATTTTCTACACATAGTAGTTGAATCCTTAACCATGCAATAGTTTCCAATACTTTAAAAAGAAAGGAGACTTGGCATGGGTAAAGTGAAAAGAGAAAAGTTGGAATACTTGCATGCCAACAATTTCAACTTTGATAAGATAAAAAGAAATTGAAGGAGAAGATCTAGATGTTTAAGCAAAGAATAAAAGGGATTGAGAAGAACCTTGAGACCTCGACAAGTGTATTTCATTTCTAAATAATAATTTGATGAACACCGAGAGTCCCTCACTATATTTATGGAAAATTAGGAGAAGAGCTAGGTTTAGCTTGTGCAATTGGGAGAAAATTTCATCTGAATCGATAGTTGGTATGAGGATAGGCTCACTCAGAGAATGATTTAGTTGCACTAGGAGTTGTCAAAGAAGTGAGAATCATTGGAAAATATATAAGAAAACATCTAAGATACCAACGAACCAAAGCCAACATCCATTACCATGGCAAAAACCAACACCATAACTAAGACAACTTTAGTAAACTCGCCTTCTTTAAACATTTCTCAAGAGCATTATGGTGAATTTAAAATCATACCAAGTTCATAGATTTGAAATTGTTATGGTGAATGAACTATAATGGAAAAGGTCTAGGGAAGAGAGAAAAGGAATCCTAAGTGTCATTGTGATTGAACTTAAGGTCAAGCATGAAGTTCTAGGTTTTGATATCTGAGAGGAAAAGGCCACTAACAACAAGATCATTTTTGTGAAGGTAAAATACATGGTAGAATTGACTTGCTCATCATAAGAAAGAGTTGCAACAGTAGATGACGGTGGAAACAAATTATCACTCTATCCTTGTTGTGGCAAATTGTAGAAGGGTAGCAAAGAAGATGATGCCAAGAGTTAGCCTGCACCAACACTTAAAAGCAAGCCACATGCCACAATCTAGATTGTTTTTGGAAGAGGAATGGCCACATGCCACAATCTATGAGAAGCAGGCCACATGCCACAATCTAGATTGTTTTTGGAAGAGGAATGGCCACAATCTATATTATTTTGGAAGAGAAACGGAAATAAGGCGTCCCCAAACTAATAACAAATTTAGAGGCATGGGAAGAAAAGCACTATGTTAAGTAGTCAATATAGTAACACCAAGAATTTTTAACACCATTGCAACTTGAGCAACCATTGGGAAGCAAAGTGACTTCAACTAAAACTTCACCCTAGAAACTACATAGGAAAGAGAAGAGTGTGGAGAGTGAAGAGAAAATAGGATGAAGAGGTGCTTGCATCTCTAACCTAAGGAGTAGAAGTTATCTAAGGAGTTGTAACAACACAAGATGTTAGGCTTACCAATGAAACAAGTACGACAATGGTTTTAGGTATGATAGTTGTCTATAATTAAGTTCTTTTCATGTACAATAATTTATCCATGAATAATAGGCCTATGACCTCTTTGCCTTACCAACACAAATACTAAAATGTGGAAATTAATTTGTATATATTTGTTTGCTATTTTGTTGTATTAAATAAATATAAACATAGCTTGCACATCAAACTTAAATGCATAAATAATAGCAATGTAAACAATTACCAACACAACAATAGCTTTCATTTTGGGAAAACCAACAAAATATGATGTCTTTGATTCATTGATAAATATTGTAAGAGAAAAAAAACATACGTGGACTACAAGCCATACTCTCTCTATTTGAGAATTTGACTATTCTTACTCTTTTTTTGCACATACAAAATTTTACAACTTTGGAGAAATTCTACTTACAACTCCAAATGAATATTCTATCCTCTTTATATTCTACAAAAAAATATTAAAACACTAGATAATTTTGAACGCTTCTTCAACGAAAAATAGTAGCATTGTGACAAAACAATTTATCCACATCTTTAATGACAAGCACCACATATCATGTCTTTTGCTTAATGGCACTTCCCCTATCTCATTTATTCTTTTCCAATCCTCTTCAAGTAAATTAACATTTCATTTAATTGGTTGTGCTCATGACCATCCTCGTTAATCCATATGTCACTTTCTCATTTGATCTCATTGAATTTAAACATTAGGGGGCTTCCATAGTCCAACATATGCAATATTATATTCGAGATTATCTCTATAGAGTAATTCATTAATATATGACTCATATCCATGAGTAGTATTCTTAATTGTCCAATTGCTCATGGTTTTGAATATTCCACTTATCACTTATTGCATCAAGTGATGATCATAAGGGTGAAAAAGGATTGATACTAGAAAAGTGAATCACATAACATCAATTATCACCTTTGAGGCCTACACCTAGTAACTAATATTTCTCAAGAGGTCACCCATCCCAAGGTTCCTCTTGCTCAAGTGTGCTTAACAATGCAATTTTCCTCATAATCAAGCTCACATAGCTTGTTACCTTATTTTCAAAACCATAGTAAGTATTTTTCCTTATGGACTATTCATTTATATCTCCCTTAACTCTTTTATTTTATGCATTGAGGGGCTTCCACAATCCAAGACATGGGATATCATTTCCAGTATTATCTATGTAGAGTAGGTCATTAATTTATAACCTATATTTATGAGTATTTATCTAAGCTAATCAATTTCTCACGATTTTGAATATTAGCATGTATTTCATCAATTGATGCTCATTGGGGTGAAGAAGTGGGATTGAAACTAATGAACTGAATCACCTCACATTAGTTATCACCTTTCGGGCTTGCACTTGGTAACCAAAACTTCCTAGGATTTCACCCATGCTAAGGCTCCTCTGGCTTAAGCACACTTAATCCTGGAGTTTTCCCCAAAATTAAGCCCACTTAGCTTTTTACTCCATTTGGGAAACCTTATCAAGTATTGTTCCTTATGAAGCATTCATTTATAGCTCACTTTACTCTTTTATTTTAAGCATTGAGGGGATTCTATAGTCCAACATAGTTTCAATCCCACTTCTTCACCCTTGTGGCCATCTCCCGATACAATGAGTGTTAAGCGGACTATTCAAATCATGAGAAATTGGTCACTTTAGATTAATGATCATGTATGTGGGTCACATATTAGTGGCTTAATCTATGCAAATAATCTTAAAGAAAAAATATTATATGTTGGATTGCAAAAGAACCTTAATACTTAAAATAAAGGTGTTAAGGGATCTCTAAATGAATACTTCATAAGGCACAATACTTGATAATTTTTTGCAAATGGGGTATAAATCTAAGTGGGATTGATTGTGGGGAAGAATTCATAGTTAAGCATGCTTAATCTAGAGGAGCCTTGGGATGGGTGACCTCTCAAGAAGTCTTGGTTATTGGTTGCAATCCCTAGAGGTAATAATTGATGCTATGCAATTCACTTTACTAGTTTCAATCCCACTTGTCCTCCCTCATGAGCATCATGCAATGTAGTGAGTGTTAAGTGGAGTATTCAAAATCATGAGCTATTGGTCAGCTAAGAATAATACTCATGGATATGAGTCATAGATTAATGACTTAATCTACATATATAATCCTAAAGATATATCTCATGGAATTTGTTCCTATAAAGACAACCCTAGGTCTTAATCCTTTATCTTAGAGTAGTGTTCATGTTGTTACCATTACATGTGTCTTCTTAGAAACTATAGCTCCACCATGAACATGGATTCTTCTTTTTGTCCACTTGACCTTTGGATCCATCTTCCTAGATCAAAGTCCCTTCTATAGCTTTTGTAATCACATTAAGTAGCTTTGTGTTCCCTTATCGATATTACTTAGTTCTCTTCTCCTTCTACCATGAAGACTAGGAATGAACTACCAAGAGGATGACCTCCCTTGTGATTTTTCTATGACCCTCTATTAATTATCTTTTACAACAATGTGGTATTCAAGACAATCATTTCCTTTCCTAAGTTTTGATGTTCACATTCCTTTCGCAATTCATTTTTTTTTTTCCTTTGGGAAAGATGAAAAATAAATTCCTCCAAAAATGCCAAGAGGTTCCCATCTATTCTCTAGCCAACAAACCTGAATGTATTTTTGACTTGGGGGGAACAAATGGACAAATATGATATTGAATTTTGGTGGACATGTGTAGATGGTTGTTAGCTTAAGGTTGTTAAAATTTCATTACCAAGAGACTATGTGAATGAGTTGTGGCAACATTACATCTACAACCAATCCACATTTTTAAGGGGTAAACAAATACATTTGAGTCTGATTTTTGGTGGGACACATGTATATGTACCATTTCACCATAGTTGAAATTTCATCTTCATTCGACTTCATTGCTCCATTATGTGAAAAATATAAAACCATTTTTGTAACTTGTCCACTTTCATAACAACTTGTGTTTTGGTATTTTATGCAATGGACTCAAGTCTTGTAATCTTCTATAAATCATTGTTCAAAGGAGACTTTTGTAGCAAGTTTCCATCTTTTGAAATAATATGATTTAAAGTCTTGCTCACCAACTCAATTTTTATGCCTTGTACAACCACTTGTAACATGGCCACTTCACTCTTCTATAACAATAATGAGCATTTTGTTTTCATGATACATGAAACAATAAGGCTCCATTTTTTATTGTGTCCCATGCACTTTTAGTGACTTCTACATATTTACCTTAGTGCAGAGTTTTGACATAAAAACTGGATCCAAGCACTACACACACACACATTAAAACTACCACTTATTTTTTTGTTAATTAGGAAGGATTTGTATCACTGGGTAATTGTTTTACATGCAAAAATAGATGTTGTTATTGGTATTCCATTAGGGAAACCAAACCAATAATATAGCAAGAGAGCTTATGGCATAATATACTATCTGAACATAAAAATAAAATTGTCTTGACAATATAACATATATATATCTACTTTCTTAATAGCATTAATAGTAACATACATATCTAGGTTGGCATCCTTGATACTGATAAAAAACATCTCCAAGATAGAGTGAAAGCTCATATATCTGGATGGAGATTCCACCTAAATTATATCTGGATAGTCCTCCTCTTCTTCTAAAGTGGCTAACTGCAAGTCAACAATCCTCTTTTCCATAGAGGAAAGTTTTCCATTAAGCTTGTTGGTCTATTTTTACAGCTCATCATTGCTAACCGAATTACGTATTGAGTCTTTGAGCACTCCAACAAGACTTTTCCCATAATCATTTATAATTTCAAATAAATTTTGATAATCTAAATGTATCTAAAGTTTCAGGTTGTGGTGTTATTATTGTCTGGGATCCATCCATCTACCTCAACCTCCATATTAGTATTAGTAATAAATCTACATTCTAGCATAACCTCACATTTTTCTTGTTGAATCTCGATTCTAGTTGTTGGAGTAATAGAGTGAACATAAACAGTTGTCAAACACTCTACTTCATTATGAGACTTGGAGTTGGAGGGGACATAGTTTCATCTCCCTCCCCTATATGTAGCAAGACACCTTGGCATAGACATGTTATGGGGTAACAAAGAGACCATAAGAGAACCAAGGCCAAATAAATTCATAGTAGGAAATAGGATAGGGTTGGCTTAACATGGGGAGAGATCAAGAGACCAAAACCAAGGATGTTGGGATCAATAACAATTACACCAAGGAGGATCAAGAACAAAGGTGCTAACCCACTCAAGAGAGGAGAGAACTATCACTAATAAACTGAATTTCTCAGCTAAACCAGAGCAAATAGAGATCATCCAAAGAGACTAGGGAATATTGGAAGAAAAATAAAGAAAAGTTGAACACTGAAGGACAATACAAAAGAAAAAAGAAACAGTTGCAGGGAATAAGTTCCCCTACCCAATAAACTAGGTTAAGACCTTAAAAATTAAATGACAAGACATGGAAGAAAGCCACATGAAAGGAGAAAAGGAAGGATATTGCACCTACTTTTCAATTCAATGAAACCAAGCCACTTTGTAGAATTGTGATCCCACAAAGATATAAACAAGCGAGTGGAATTGCACCTAGAGCTCCCAATTCAAAAATCTTTCTCCAAAGGAAACTCATGCCTAGAGAGGAGAATTGTACTATGGAATCGGAGGGAGAAGATATGCTAAACTTGCTTAAAAGATTATGGAATTTGCTATTAAAACTAATGTGTTTTTTGTTAGATAATTGTATTAGCTAGTAAATTTTCTAGGTTAATATTTAGTATTAGTTATATATATTAGGGGAAATTTTATTTTAAAATTATAATTTGAAATATTATATATAATAATATTTGAAATTATAATTTAAATAAACATTAAATAACTTTTTCATTTGTGAAAGAAAATAATTTTCTTTTATAGGGGCTTGATCATTTAATTTATTTAACATTTATAATCAAAATTATAATTTTAACTTTAATTCAAGGAATTTTCTTTCTCTCCTTAATCTTGTCCCTTCTTTATATATTTTTCTTAACACTCTCACAATTATTTAAAATACTTTATTTGTCCCGAGAATGGGTAGAGTGTCTACTCAAAATGTCTAACATTTCACCTTACTTACATAGTTTAGCTCCAAAAATCTATTTACACAAATGGATATATATTATTAATCATTAAACTTAAACTACATAATAAGAAGTCGAGTAAAAAATCCACTATAAAGTATTACAACCATTTACTATAAAGTGTTACAAGCATCCAAAACATAGTAAAAGAAATCTAGCATAGAGTATTACGAGCATCTAAATGATATATTTCAATCCATTGTAGAGTAAAAGAAATCCCTTAAGAAAATTATGAACATTCGCCATAGAGTAAAAGAAATTCACCACTCAATGTTAATAAGGTAAAAGATATATATCTCAATCAACCACAAAGTAAAAAAAAATCCATTTACTCAAAATAAAACAAATCCACTACATAATATTAAGAGTATCCACCACAACTTAAAAGAAATCCACTTTATCAATTTATTACAAAAATTAATATTCAAAAAATAAATTAGACTATAATATTAATAATATTTAAAAATTAAATTTTAAAATAAGTTAGACTATAATATTAATTAATAAGTTTATTTTTCTCCAGGGGTTGGTTTGTTGGCCAACGAACATTTTATTAAGCCATTTGCGTACAACCCCTGTGCAAGTCACAAGTTCAATCCTCACTTTACATGTGCTTCATTCTTAAGAGTGGACGGATACACCTAGGAATTATAGTGATAGTCCACGAGTATTAACTTTGTGTTTACCAATTATTCCAAGAACAAAAAAATAATAAACATATTTTTTTTGAAATATAAAATATAATCATTAATGTTAATAAATTCAAATATTAAATTATTACTAAAATCCAAATGTTAATAAATTCAAATATTAAATTATTACTAAAATCCAAATGTTAATAAATTCAAACATTAAATTATTACTAAAATCTAGTTCAAAGTTTATTTGATGCATCATTTTAGATTCAGTGGTTCAATTTCAACCATTTTTAAGTATGGAAGAACAACAATCTTCCTAATCATAAAGTCGTGTAATTTAATAAAAATATTTGTAATATTTGCTTTTGGTTTTTCTTTATTTTAATGTAATTGTTTCATAAACTATGTAAAAAGATGATTCTTCCAACATTAACAAGATTCTCAACAAGCTTGATTACCATCAACCATTCAAATTCTCATAAAAGAGCACTTCCTTTGATCCATCACCTCCTCTTACTATATAATAGCACGGGGACCAACTAATCTTAATTTGCGGATCTAATAATAAATTTTTCCTCCATGATAATTTATCCGATCACAAGGTCTTCATCTTTAATGGTGGCCACAACCTCCACCAAATGTGCCTCGCCACAAAGTGGGTCTTTAATCATTCTTTTTTTTATTCTTCCCTCCCTTTCCATGAAGGGACATGGTATTTATTAGTTTGTTAAGTAGGTATTGTGATATTTTTTTTTTGTTATTAATAGAAATTTATTGAAGAATTTGAATAACTTAAGAAAGTTATAAATTCATTTAAAAAATAATGGAAAATTTGGCATGATTTTTCTTAAAATTTGGCAGTAATTTTAGAAAATTTGGGGTACAACTATCAAACTTCAAGGTTTTTGGTGCCTAGGGGGTTTTTGATGGTGCTCAATCCATTTCCACCATGAAAAAATCGATTCAAATAATCCTATCATTACATTTTTTGAAAAAAAATGATTGGATTACAGTGAAAAATAATTTTCTAGACGAATTTGTGGCGTCAATAGACAATGCCTACAAAAAAATAAATATTATTATATAACCCCACAATCCTCAAATAATTTGTCATAAAATTATCATGGTTGTTACGTTGCTCTAGTTATAGCTAGAGCTATATAGTGTGACATTTCATCTTATCTCTTATCATCTTATCACATATGTAATCTTGATGATGAACCACGGAGGATGGTTCGAAACGTCGATACGTAAAACAGTAAAATGCGATGAATCCGGAAGAGAGAACCACACAATTAAATTTAAGAGAAAATTTCACGACACTTTCTTTAATCTAGTCTCTAAAATGTTTATGAAAAGCTTTAGTAATCTTGCATGAAGACTGAGAAAAATATTTGGAAAAAGTGGTTTCCATGTGCCTATAAGGAAACCTTACCTATATATCAAATTTAAGGAAAATTTTCACGACACTTTCTTTAATCTAGTCTCTAAAATGTTTATGAAAAGCTTGAGTAGTCTTCATATCTAGTCTCTAAAATGTTTATGAAAAGCTTTAGTAGTAATCTTGCATGAAGACTGAGAAAAATATTTGAAAAAAGTGGTTGCCATGTGCCTATAAGGAAACCTTACCTATATATCTAAAGTCAACATGTTTGCATTTTAAATATTGATTCCAAACCTTATTATCCACCATAACCGATAGTTCTTTAAGCGAATAATTTTCTAAGAAAAATTTAAAATTTAAATACAAAATCTAATATAAGATGTGATATGCCTACTAAGTGTTTTAGGAGAGTGAAATGAAACTTTCTTACAGCATGCGAATGGAAGCTAAAGTTATAAGAACAAATAACTGCAAAGGTAAGTTAAGAAGCCTAATCCATGTTAAGGATGATGTTAAAGTATGTTTCATGAGATCAAAGGTATAATGCCAACGTTTCATGCATAAGTAACAAACCAAGCTATAAAATGAAGAATGCACTTTATCCCTAGCAAAATAAAACTCTATAAGTAGAACTCATGAGAAACATAAATCAAAGTAGCATTTTCATGAGAATGTATGATGCAAAAAATTGAAAAATATAATGATAAACAATGGATGCCAAAACTTTTTTTAAAAATATTTTCTATAAAAAGCTTTCCATGTTTACGATAGAAGAAGCTTCCAAAAGATCCCACAAATAATTTGTTATAGCAAAATAACAACACCCACACAAACAAATTTATACACATTTTTAAGAGATAGATTAATCACCCCTTAGAGTCATGAAAGTTTTTAATGTGAAGGACCAATAAGGGCTATTCCCTTCTGTGCTTGATTGCTAAATTTTGAATGGATTACAAATTTTGTCTCTTTGTGTTAAATAAAACTAACAACAAGGCCCTATTATAGCATGTAATGGTTAATTATTATCTTCCAAATAGTCAAAAGAAGATAAAGATTGAAGTATACCATTTTATGTAACAACAAAGCCCTATAGTGGCATGTAATTGTTAACTACTACCTTCCAAATAGTCAAGAGGAGATAAAGATTGAATTTCAACTTTATGTGTTAATGGTGTTGATTACTTTGATGTGATATCACTAAATATTATTTAGATATTTAAATTATGCTAAATAACTTGTTTACTCATATACAACTAACAACTCTAATAATCACCATGATCAATTCTTACTATTATCTAAAATAATTTATTTAAATATGCCCTAATGAGTTCATTTTGTTACTTTCAAGAATTAAATTTATGTGGGAATAATAACAATCATTCCTCCTAACCACTCAAAATAAACTCAATTAACATAAATAATGATTTTAAATTTGTTTCATTGGTCAAGTAAGAGTGATGATATCTTGAAGACGGAAATCCATATTCGGGAGCTCCGCGGCTGCTGCTAGGGTTTATTCGGCTCTGGTCTGCTGCCTTCGCGCCTGCGGCGGCAGGGCTTGCCTCGGTTGAGGCTTCCGGACCGCCCTCCTAACACCTTCGCTTGGTGCTTCATCTCTTCGTCGTGCGGCAAAGTTCTGTGCCGGGGGTTGTTGCGTTTGGTGGGGTTTTGCTGTTTCGGTTCCGGTAGTCGGTGGAGCGGTTTCGACTTCGGCCTCTGTTCCCTTCTCTCCGGCGGTTCTCTTCCCTTGCGACGTGCTTTCCTCTGCGCGGCTCTGATACATCATCTTTCGTCTGCCGTCCCCGGGTTGGTGTGCCTGCTCTGCTTATTTCATAGGCAGAGTTCCGTCGCATTGTGCTCTGTCTTGGGCGGCGGCGGAGTGCGTCCATTCTCCTCTGGTTTTCGGCGGACTTCGGCTCAACCCCGGATACTCTGTTTTGGCGGTCCTTCCTTGTTAAGTGCTGAGCCGTGGTGAGTGGGCCGGGGCTTTGTTAGGCCTCATGGGGGCGAGGTGGCTGCCCTAGCCGCCTCTGCCCCCGGACCCGAAACGCCTCTGCTCTGGTTGAGCCCTGATGGGTTCCCTTGCTGAGGTGTGGTTTTCTTTTTTTGGTTTTTTGCTGGCTTACCTCGGCAGTTATTGGATGCGTTGAGGGATCTGTGGTGTGGAGTCTGTCTCTGCACCGATTCGTGCCGTCTCTTCAATGGTTGTTCCTGGTTGGTTTTTTATGGCTTCTTTGGATATATGGGCGGTATCTTCCTCTGGCTTCTTCGTTTCACAGAAGGAGAGTTGAGGGGGTGAGGGGTGTGGCTACCTTGGCTGCTCCTTTCCATTTCGTGCCTCTCCTCCTTGTCTTGGCGGCCATTTCGAACTTTCTGCACTTTCCCCAGGAGCTATTGTTTTTTTCTGTTTATTTTAGCTTGAGATGGGTAGGGGTATCCTCCTGTTGGGGTTTACAGATCCATTCTTATTGCTGCCCTGTTTGAGGGCTTTTCTGCATACTTCTCTTGAAGTATTGTTTTGTAAGTGGTTTATCCACACTACAGCATATGCGTTTCAGCATCTACAGCATGTAATTTTCTGAAATTAATGGAAATTACGAATTCTCTTCTTCGGAAAAAAAAGAGTGATGATATCTCTTCATAAAAGTTGTAATTTGAATTTATTTCATTGGTAAATAAAAGTAATAATATCTCTTCATCAAAATTCTAATTTCAACCATTACAAAAATATAATTAAATATTTTTTTAAATATTTTATAAAAAAATATTTAACATACTCAATAGTATAATTAATAATTAATAAAAATCTTATTTTCCAATTTCATCAACATTTTTTCTATTTAAAATATTAATGAAATTATAATATAATTATAATATTAATAGAATTATAATAGTTAATTTACAATTATATTATATTTGTTATTAAAATTTAATTTATTAATTAAATAAAAATAATAGTATATTTTTATCAAAATATTAATTTTGACAAATTTAGTAACCTATTTCAATATATCACTAAAAAGCATCTACCATAATCAATGGAAACCAATTATGGATGTTAATGGATAAAGACCATAATCAATACAAACAGATATGGATGTTAATGGATAAAGACCCCAACCTTGTTGTCCAACATTCTATAAGTATAAAGTCATTTTCACCATTATCTCTAGATAGATACATTAATGAAAGAAGACTTTGGCTACTTACAAGGCTTTATGAATTGTACTAAGCATTTGCTAAAAGAGTCAAGTCATATAAAGAGAAAACTGCAATAATTAGTTAATGATGATCCACCACAAGCAACTAATTAACATCCGTGAAAGCTTAATGATAACCTACAATCTGAAACTCCTAATTTAACGCTGAATATACTTTTTCACTATGTTTCATGAAAGCAAATATTAGTGATCTTCACCGTTAACGAATTCCTAATCTTCCCATTACTTTGATGGTTCATGTAAAATTATATGACAAACAAATATTCAGTTATTCTTGTAAAGTGAAAGTTTTGTTTAAATATATTTTAAGATAGGATTATAAGAAAAGATTAATCGCTGCAACGTACTATAGTTTTTTCTTCTATTATTAATTAATTGATTAAGGTTATGTGGAGTGCGGAAGAAGCACAATGAAAATTTCTTTCACATTTCTGTACTTTGCGCAATAACATATCGTCCAAAGCAACGCCTAAAAACTAATTACATTTTAAAACAAATGCAAAAAGATATATGTTTCTTCTACACTCAATGAAAACGAATGAGAAAAGGCAAAAGTGTGGAAGCTTTCATTGTGCAGAAGCTTTCTCATTGTGGCCTGAATGAAGCAAGGCTCGAAGAGCATTGTGCCAAAGTTAAGTTAAATTAAATTGTATATGAAAAAACTTTGATTTGCGAAAGTGCAGAGGTGCTTCTTTTCACTTCCGCACCTCCACACTTTCGCAAATCATTGCAAATCACATGCAAGGGAAAGTGATGTTAATGCATCAGGTTGGAGGAATTGATTAGTTGAAGTTGGAGGAAGTGATCTAGATGGATGTGCCCACGTTGGCTTATTATGAATGCCCATGAGCTTTAGAATTTGCAATAGCTACCACGAGTATTGATCAACAAGAAAATATATTTCCTGTAAGTGACTCTATGCATATATCAGAGAAAATATATGAATGACGTAAATAAACTAGTTGCGTAAATTAAAAGGCTTTGATTTGGAGAAGGTAGATGTGCTTCTCCACACCTTTGCACTTCTGCAAATCAAAGTCCTTTATTATATAATTTATTTTAACTTACACATAACGACTACTTTGAACGAATACACCATGAGTGGTTGGTTGCTATAAAAAACACAAACGACGTAGTTGCACACATATGAGTTTGTTGGGTAATCAATTTCACTCCCCCTAAATAACTAGTTTGGTGGGCAAAATAAGCAAGGCCTTGATCACTTAAAGGACATTGATTCGTGGAAGTGTGGAAGTGTTTCTTCATAGCGATTGGATTTGCAGAAGGTGGGACTTATCATTATAAGCTTTATTATTATCATTAAATTGATGGCAATGTCTTATGAACAAGTTTTACAATTAATATAATATAAATTGTTAAAACACTAGTTTCAATTAGATTAGATGGTAAAAGTTTTAAACAATATTTAAAATTAATATAATGTTGTTGGGAACGGGTCCCCTAGGGTCAATTTTGGGGTTAAAAGCCCAAGTTTTGGGGCCAAAGGCCCAAGTTTCATTGAAAGATAACTATCCACTGCCCAAAATGGATCATATACTTCAGCGAGTAGTTGGAGCATCTCGTATGTCACTACTCGATGGTTATTCTGGATATAACCAAATTTCTGTCCATGAAGATGACCGAGACAAGACAGCGTTCACCACTCCGTGGGGAACTTTTCATTACGCTAAAATGCCTTTTGGTTTGAAGAACGTGGGTGCCACCTTTCAGCGGGCAATGGACTTGGCTTTTGCAAATGAGAAGGATGTCTTTTTGGTTGTATACCTTGATGATCTGACGGTGTTTTCCAAATTAGATGAAGAACACATGTATCATCTGAAAACTGTCTTTCAAAAGTGCAGAAAATATGGTCTATCGCTGAATCCGAAAAAGAGCTTGTTTGCCATGGAGGAGGGAAAACTACTTGGGCACATTATCTCAAAAGATGGCATTCGTATTGATCCAGCACGTGTACAAGCTATTCAGCAAATCGATCTACCCCAGAATAAGAAGGAGATTCAATCTTTCAATGGTAAAATGAATTTTTTACGCCACTTTGTACCTAATCTTGTTGAACACCTAAGAGAGATTACAAACATGCTTAAGAAGGACAACCAAGTGAAGTGGACGGAAGAGGCTGTAAAATCATTCAATTTAGTCAAATTGGCTCTTTCTTCAGCCCCAGTTCTAATTAGCCCGGAATACACTCAGGATTTTATATTGTTTTCATTTGCTTCGGAGCATACTATGGCAGTCGTGTTGATGCAGAAAAGAGATGATCACGAGAGACCAATTGCTTTCTTCAACGAACTATAAGAGATGCAGCCTTAAAGTACAACATCATTGAGAAGCAAGCCCTCGCACTTGTGAAAGCATTGAAAGATTTTCGGGTATACATTCTGCATTCTCATATTTTGGCTTATGTTCCTAACGCTGCTGTCAAAGATGTTTTAGTGCAGACAGATCCGGAAGGAAGACGAGGCAAGTGGATTGTAGCTTTGTTGGAGTATGATGTGGAAATAAAGCCCACAAAGCTTGTTAAAGGACAGGGATTGGCAAAGTTAATGGCCGAATCAAACTTGCACGCCTTAGACATAAATCTGATTGCTGCTATGTCCGACGAGAATGAGGAAGGTTCGTCAGTTCAGGTATCTAAAATGTTTGCTCTTTCTCCGTGGTATTCAGATGTCATATATGTGCTTCAAAATTTATCACCACCACCTGGCATGACTAGAAACAAAGCTAGAACTCTCAAATTAAAGGCTGCCAAGTTTTGCATTCTAAATTCTGCACTTTATTGGAAAGATCCCGGTGGCGTTCTTTTGAATTGTTTGGTGGAAGAAGAAGCAAAGCAGGTCATGAAGGATTTCCACGAAGGAGATTGTGGTGGTCACCTTTTTTGGAAAACAACAGCAAATAAAGTTCTGAGAGTGGGATACTATTGGCCGACATTGACCGACATTGTTTTCTGATGTATATAAGGTTGTCAAGAGCTGTCATAAATGCCAAATTTCTGAAGGAAGGCAGAAATTACAGCCTTTGCCACTTAAGCCCATTGAGATGAGTGCCCCTTTTCAGCAATGGGGGTTGGATTTCTTTGGTGAAATTCATCCGCTTCTTCTGGTCAGCATCGATGGATTCTCACGGCAACAGATTACGTCACGAAATGGATCGAAGCAATTCCCACTAGACAAGCTATAGATGCGGTAATTATTTCATTCCTTGAAAATAACATCTTATCTCGCTTTGGTTGCCTGACTAAGTTAATCACTGATAATGTAGCAGCTTTCAAATAAAAAAGGATGGTAGAGTTTTTTCATAAATATCACATCATTCTGGGTCACTCAACTGCCTATCATCCGCAAGGCAATGGGTTGGCGGAGTCTTCTAACAAATCTTTGGTCAACATCATTAAGAAGCTGCTAGAAATCAACAAGAAGAGCTGGCATAAGAAGTTGGTCAATGCACTTTTGGCAGATTGGGTCAGTCAAAAGAAATCCATTGGTATGTCCCCCTTTGAGCTTGTGTATGGAGTTGAGACATTGTTTCCTACCTCTCTCACAGCCCCGGTAGTCAAACTTCTTCAGGAAGCCGTCAGTGAAGACGATCCTATGCAAAGAATATTGAATCAAATGATTCATTTGCAGCAGACCAGAGAAGAAGTTTTCCAAAACACATCCAAGTTGCAAGATAAGATTAAGAAAATTTATGACAGAAAAGCCAAGGCGGACAAATTTCAGTTGGATGATGTGGTGCTGAAGTGGGATGCAAGGAATGAGGAAAAGGGTAAGCACGGTAAATTTGAGAATCTCTGGAAGGGTCCCTTCAAGATTGCAGCATATCGGGGTCAGAATGCCTTTCTTCTGAAGGAAATGAACGGAGAAGATTGTCCAAGAGGGCCGATCAATGGTCGGCTGCTCAAGCGGTACCATTTCTGAGTTGTTTATGCTGCTTCCATTGTCACTATAAATACCATTTTATTTCAGTTTTGGTTTGAGTTTGTCTAGTCAGTTTAAGTCCAAATTTGAGTCAGTTCGAGTCAAGTTTCAGTCAATAAATGAGTCAAGAGTTTTGTGTTGTTTGTCGAAATAATGACTCCATAGCCCAATGGACGAAGGCACTGTCTGCTCTCCCAAAGATTTGTTGTTCTTGGCACCTTTGAGGAGCTACCATCCCCCATCGGAGCCAATGTTAGATTCGGTCTTGTAAGTCCTCTGTCGGAGATCAAAACTCTTTCTGCATTTCATTTTTAGGTGTCTCACTCCATTCACTCAACTGCATTCCACTAGGGGCATGCCATAATCTGACGGAAGGGTCTTGTCAGTCATTACCCCTCATGCTTTGTACCTGTTGGCTCAGGTCTGTTCATCAAAGTTCATTAAATGACAGTCAATATTTGGTATTTTGATGGGCAAAAAATCATGTCAGTCATAGGTCTAGGGTTTCATAAGTCGTGTTTTCAGAGTACCCAAATATGCCAGCAGGCCAGAGGGAGGTTCAACAAGTTTCATCTCCAGATTTTCATCATCCATAATGCTCAAGGGTGATTCCTCTTTCAAAAATCTGTTTTGAAGAGGAAATCGTTAAATTAATGTTTATGATAAATATGTAAAGTTCTCCACCATGAAGTACTTCGAAGCAGATTCTGATCATCCTTTGCCAAATGCCATGTCAGCTACCCCTGCAAAAAATTGCCAAAAATTTCATCATTTTAGTCAAAAATCCAAAAAGGAAATGTGAAATACAGAGTTGCATTAAATTGTGGAAAAAGTGCCAAAACAAAACATTGCAAAAGTGGGTTTTGAAGAAACACTGAGCAAAACCATGACTCCATGTCTTTATATAGATTTTCCCATAAGGATCAAGGTCATTTTAAAAGCCAAGGTCGGAGAGAAGCATTTCAAAGGAATTGGGTGAGCCAGCATGCGTTTTGGGTGAGGTTGGAGGTGTCTTGACAAGCGCGGCGCATACAGTAGGTGGCGCGGCGCACTAGGCCAACGCGGCGCATTGGGCGCGTTCCTCCAGTGCAAATTTTAATGGGCGCGGTGCACCGGTAGCGCGCGGCGCATAGAAAGGGCGGCGCGGCGCATTCAATCTAACTCCCAAAAAACGCTCGAAAATCCTCCAAATCGCCATTGAATTGCTTGGACGTGCTAGGTAAGGTCAACATCTCGGTGGTTCATACATTTTTGTGTGTTGTGTGATGGTGGTTTATGGTTCCAAATGTTTGAAACAAAATTTCCAAATCCTACCTCTAAAAATCCTTATGTCAATTGGTGTTAAGGGTTGCAAATTCATCATTTGGTTACCGAGGTTCCCCTTCCATCCCATCTGTCCGTTTGTCCTCCATTCCCTTTTTCCTTATACCATATCCATTTGAATGTCATTGCCCCCCCATCCCCTAAATTTACTAAACCCTTATCCCCAATTCCCTTTCACCCATTGCCCAATGTAAAAACCCCAAACCCTACCCTATGCAAAGTTCCCAAACCCTCCTACACTGCCCTAAATAAAATCTATCCTAATACTCCTAATCCCTTCATATTTTCCCTCCCTAACAGTCCCTTGTTACATTTCTCCCTTGGTGACAGATTTCAAACATATCACAACAGTAGTCCAACACAGTCTTGCGACCAACATTCATTTCTCCAAGCAGTTTTCATAGCATCAATTATGTCATCTGATCATTCATTCGACTATGAGGTGGAAACTCATAGTGACTCACCCACGGAAGAACGTGCACCCCAGAGGCCTCACAAAAGTGGTAGACATGTTAGAGAAGAACCGACTACCCTCACCGAATTGCAGGCCTGCCCTTTTGTCGTCTCTTGTTTTCGGTTTCAATCATGCTATGAGTTTTGTGAAAAGGTGGCAAATGTTCAATTCCACCATGAGTTGGCTCGCCTATTTGTTCTACATTTACATGGTGCTCAAGTTACTTTGGCCGGTGTTACTTTCACACTTACACCGGACTCTATCTCATTAGCTACTGGCATGCCTAATATTGGAGAGCCATGGAACAAGGGACAAAAAGTTGACCGACAGCATTATCAGCCATATGTTAAACCTAGTTTCTTGAGGTAGCTTATGAGGGTGTTTCCATTCCGATATCTTAAAGATGAATATGCCCCTCTAATGAAGTTAATTATGAAGTATTTCAGTTGTGAAGGCCGTTTCTCCCGGTTATATGCTTATCACATCAGGTTGCTCATGCATTTCACCCGGGTACACATGATGAACATCCCATATTTCATATGCCGAAACATAGAGAGGATGACTGCCCTTGTGCAACACAAGACCCCTGAGCAACAGTTCAACAGCATTTGTCATTTTGCTCTCATCAAGATTTTGGTGGTGCATCAGCTTGATTTACAGGGTATCACTTGGGATGATTTCATCTCTCGTGACTTCTTCCGAGCTTCATAGGGACCTTCAGAGACTAGATTTGAGACAGGGGGACCTTCTCATCAGTATGAGCGCCATGAGACCGCTAGTGTGCCGATATTTATCACATATCAGAGGGGAGCTAGGCATTTGTTTGTAGCAGCAAAGCGAGTGTTATCTCCACCCGGGGTGGAAGGGGCCTCGCTTCCGACATCAACACTACAGGTACAGGACAGAGGTAAGGAGCCAATGCATGATGAGGGGCCATTAGGTGAACGAGAGACCGACTTCATTCTCCTTCATGATGATGATACAGATACAGATCCGCAAAGTGCACAACTTAAAGAGATCATCCAGGAGCAGCAAACAGAGATTCAAGCCTTGTCCCTTGACTTGGAGAGAGCCAAATGGAATATGAAATATCTGGAGCAGAGGAAGATACACAGCTGTTGGAGAAGGCTAATAGGGAAAAATCAATGCTGAGGCGCATGACTCACCATTACATGGCCCGAAACATGAGCTCCAAAGCGAGAATCAGGAGCCTAAAGGCGAAATTGAGGAAGGTGACAAAAAGACAAAAGAGGCAAAAAGAGCAAGATAGGCTTCGAATCTTGGCCGAGGCTTCTTTGGTCCAACATGACATGTAATAGAGAAGGTACAACCCAAATTTCAAGAAATTTGGAGCACATTTTGAAATTTTGAAATTTTTTGCACAAAAAACAGGTTTTTTCTCCCTGTGCGTTGCGCCACCTGGCGCGCGCTTTCGCTAGGGATCTCCAAATGACAAAAAGTTTATATTTTTGGATTTTCCATGGAAAATTACAACTACTGGTGCATGGCCAAGAAGTTTGGGCAAGTTTTGAGTCCTCAGGAGGTCAAAAACACCCAAAAAATGACCTCTCTGCCCCTATTTTGACACACAGGAAGCAATCTTGGGAGATTGCAGTTTTGGAGGGGCAAATGACATCCAAATTGAAAAATTTCACTTGGGTTGGAAAGTAGACAGGCAAGGCTTTCCAACAAGCACACTTGGGCTCAATTTGGACTTCAGGAAGTGCCTCAAAACCACCTCCAAAGTGGCGCGATGCATACATCTTTTGGGCGTGGCGCACAGAGATCCAAAGGCCAAAATCACTTCCGCTCTGCAAGAATTCGATTTGTTTCAGTGCGATTTGCTCCAAGTAAGTTTGTCAAAGCCTGTTCAATGATTTTTGGCTATGGTACTGTGGTTCAGAAGCGAAGACAGTTGAAAGTGAATATTGGCGCATGGGTGAGTTAAACGTAAATTGCAGGTGGGCCCGTTCAGTAACAATATATGTTTTCTCTTCATTAGAAGCACATCTTATTTAAAATGCCATGTTATTAAACTGATAGTTGTGATTCAAATGGTCAAAAGGAAGGCAAACAGTCGCCCCAGAAGATCTACGCTCCATTTTTGTTTTTTTTTATTGGTCATCAGAGAAATGAAATGTAACGCTGCTCCCGTTACTGATGGTTGGCTTTTCATTTCCGCTTGTAATGATTAAACAATCCCTCAACTTTGGGTCGATCCACTTTCTGATAGCAAAGCTTATTTATTGTATTGAAAGTCATTTGTAAGGGGTTGGAATTTCTGGGAATAGCGTGGAGAAAAACTTAGCATTTTCATTGTACAGTTTTGGCTTGGAGATTAATAGAATGATGCAGCTCTGATTCATGAGATCCCTGTGGTGTGAGTTTAGCAATTTGTTTCTTCTCTGTTTCATATGTATCTTGTTATGTTTACAGTTCATTCATGATCATTTCCAGTTGAATGTTTTTAGTGAGAAAGGTAGAATCCATTTTATTGCTCTGCCTTGGAAAAGCGTTCATGTGCTGTGTATCTTCCTCTGTCTGAAAAGGATTCATCACATATGCCCTTTTCAGCTCCCTCAACAAACTTCCCACTCCGTAATATTTAAATCTGATAGCTAAGCTTCCTGCCTATCTTGCCTCACGAACTATTCTGTGTTTTCGATTTAATTTCCCAGCTCATGCGGTCCTTTGGTCCCACGCAGCCCGGAAAATTTCAAAAATTGCCCCTTTTCCATATCTATTTACTAGCCTAAAACCAGTATCCATTTTAAGTCATTCTCAGACCCTATTTGTTTATTCTTCACTGAGCGTGACCCGGAGAGAGCCCTCTCTTGTTCTGGTAGGGCTCGCTGCCAGACTGAGCGTGGTTTGTGGTTACCCTGAATTTTGCCTTCCTTCAACCTAAGGCAGATTTAGGCCCTAACATATATTTCAAAATATTATGTACAAATCCTCATTCTAAACTTAAATACATATGTTTATTTTAATTGTTTATTTATTCTCATATTTAAAGTGGGTTTTTTGCTCTTTTAAAATTTCTCTATAACATGAATATGATGCTACACTTATGATCTTCCTAATAATTATGCCAACATTGATAAATTAGAATTATGCCAACATTGATAAATTAGTTGAGGGTGATTTGTAATTTCCATGGTGATTTATCATTTAGTCAAGATAATTGGTTAACATTGATTTAAATATAAAATTGTTTTAAATAACACAAATTGGTTATTGGTACACCTAATAAAGTCATAAAATCATGTTGTTATGCTGTGGCCCCATGAGAGTACTATGAGACATTTAAAAGGATTTGGTTTTTGCCCACCAACAACGTACAAGTTGTTTTTTGGATCGTATATTGTTAGTAGTATCAAACTGAATAATGGACCTGCAACTTTCCACTTTTAGACTCCAAATTGCCTTGTTGCCTAGAAAGTGGAGAACGTACTACTTGCTTTTATTTTCCTTATCCACACTCCTCTAATAATTTAATATTGTTGTTTACTCCACTTGCGTTTATTCTGGTTTAGTAATCTAATTTTTAACATTGTTATGCAACGAAGGTTATCATAAAAACCAAACCATGGCTAAGGTGATGACCTTCTTTCTTATTTAAATTGTTTATTTAATATGCTTAAGTCATTGTATAATGTTATTGAAATCATTAAATGTACATGTTAATCATATGTTTATTTGTAATGGAAGTGTATGCTAATGTTATCATGAGTTAGTGGAGATTGAGGATTTTAGCGAGATTAGAAGATTAATGTAAAAGGACAATTAAATGTTTATATATGTATATAATTACATGTTTTTTTTTAAATTTATTTCAGTATAATTTTTCAAATGAGAATAGGCAACTAGAATAATATTATATAAATATAATATTTGAATCTTTAAAAAATATTTTATTAATGAGATTTATATTAATGAGGTGAGAGAGATCATGACACTCATAGAAGTAACAAGATAGCGGAAGAGGATTATAAGAGATAAAGATGGGGTGAGGTGGGCATTGAGGGGCTAGAGGGCTCGACAACTGGAACCCTAGCCTCCTTTACCCTTTAGTTCGTGCTACCTACCCTTTTCTATGGGGTTTGAGTGTGTGTGGTCATCCTCTGTCCCTAGGTGTCGTGGTTCCTTTAGCATGTTCATGACTCTTTCTCAAGGGTTTCATCGATGTCAATGTTGCCTCTCTTCGTTGTTGCTTTCGTCTTTTTTGTTTTGGGCATTGGTTCGATGTCATAGTTTCGTTGCTTGTCGGTTCTTGGCCTCTCATCTTCTATTGTCTTTCATCGGAGCCGCTTGCATTGTTGGATCCTCTGGTTGATTGCATTGTATCGTGGTTGTTTATGGTTGTGGATTGGGGCATATGTCGACGCCTAGATGGTGTCATGGGCCCTCTTCTTTTGGGTTCGACCCAAGAATTATTTGGTCCTATTTGGGTTTATTGTATGCGAGCCTTTGTGCCCTAATTGTATTTTTCTAGGGGGTTTCGACCTTGGTGCATGGTTTTTTGTGTGGACCTCCGAGGTTTCTTTGTTGGGGGACTATATTTGGTGTTTTGTGCACAGTTTTTTGTAGGTCGTTTGACTATCTCCTAAATGTGTTTCAACATTTACAAAATGTAATTTTGTTTTCAATAGTAAAGTTAGAGGGTTTTTTTCTCAAAAAAATAGTATAAGGGAGGAAGGTGGTAATTTTGAATAACATGGAGAAAGTGAAGTTGGAATAATATGATGAGGAGTAATGCCTTTCAAATCACAATTAATTGTACTTATTGTAGAGATTTTTTGCATTGGCTTGAAACTCTTCAACACAAGGAAGTATGATTGTCTTATGGTGGATTTATTGGCAAACTAGAACCATAACATGTGGGTTTATATTGGGGATTTAAATATTGATAAAATTTAACTCAATATTTTAAAAGGTATTAGGAGAGTGAGAGTGAGAGTGAGGTATTTTTAAGCTATACAAAGGGTATACATATTTTTGGGGTTCAACCAGTCAACTTTTTATGGGGGAATGAGTGGGACTATAGTTAGCAATGCAAGGAGATATGTGTTTGTGAGTTTTTTTATAGTAGCAAAGGATCTCATGGAGGACCAAGATGATTTATTTATAATCATTATTCCTTAGAGAAATTCTCAATAAACTATAAAATTCTCTAGACATGCAATGGAAATAACCATAAATTCATAATAGACAGATTCAAAGATGAAATGAACTTGTGATTTCGAAGGAATATGTTTGATGTTTAAGACTAAAAGCTCATGTAATATATGATAAATGAGATTTTTCTAAAGTGAATGTCATATGTGTACATAAAGTACTATGACTAATACAATGGGGGTAGAAATAATACGGAGTATAAAAATTGTTGTGGGAAAACATGTACTTACAATATTTGGTGAAAATAATGGGTTATTTTATTTGAAAACATAAATTGGGGTGGTGGAAAGGTTGGATGGGGTACATATAAATTTTAGGATATGGAAATAAAATCAAAGGCTTTCTTTAATACGGCTTTCTTTAATACCCCATGAACACAAGTTCTATGCCACAGGCTTACAAAGAGATTTTCTTATGGATTGTCTAATATAAAATGATAATAACATGGAGGAAAAAATCTCAAATTTGTAGATCCTTATTGAAAATGTCTTATAAAGAGATGTAAATCACCACAATGGCTTAAGACTTACACCCCTTTACTCTTTATATTAATCATTTTCCTCTTACAATGCTTCCTAATGTACTTAAACAAATATAGGTGGCACTCAATATATGCAAACTTGACCCCTTTCACTTTTTTAGAACTAACCAACCTAAAATACAAGGGTTGAAAAGGCGCTTATGGAAGTAAGATCATCATCCCACGTAGTCTCTCTAGGAAGGAAGGTAGTGTAATGCAAATGTAAAGTATTAGACAATATGGATTTAAAGGAGAGAGTGGCTTTTCAATCTTCCTCCAACTATTGAGGAAAGAAGCAAAAGAAGGAGGCAAGGGTAAGCCACGATAGAGGTTACCCCATGAGCCTCTTAACTTAGAGACTCTAACAATCCAAAGACAATCTTACTAAAAGGAAAGTAATCTAAGGTTGAGAAAGGTAGTGCAATGGCCCCATTTCATTCATTATCTATGAAACACTATTAAACATTGGCACTTCAAATTATGGACATGTGGACCTACACATATGTGAACATTATGAATATATATTGTTTATGTGATTAATTTTGAATGTAGTGTGATTTAATTATGACATGAAAGTTTAAATGAAATATTTTGGTACATTAATACTAAGTTTGAATGATATGTTTAATAAAATTAGCACCATGCATGTGATAAATAAATAGCTAGCTTAAATGATTCATCAATGCGTAACATGGCCATCACATGTCAATAGTTTATGTTTATGCATAATCTTGTATTGTAAACTAAACTACAGGATGAATGGGTTATGTGATAGTCAAAGAAGTGTGATATTAAAGTGGTCAATGTTGTGTACAATTAATGAGGAATTATATGATAAGAAGCACCATTCTACTATTTTTACATTAGTTCAAATGCATTGCTAAGATATGTGGGAAAGTGTAGGTTTCCTAGTAACATGACTATCCAAACTCAATATATGATGATAGAGTTCTCATAACAATAATAGTACCATAATATAGTTAGTAATAGGGTGTTGAATCTAGTTCTATCAAGAGGGGTGGAGATATTCCCCATCACTAATCCTTTGAAACCTTGAGTTGTGAGAGAGTTGTGTTAAACTAATGCTCCCATAGATATGTGATAGTGACTACTAGTTGCCTTGCTAGGAAGCTTGGTGAAGGTCATTTACACTTCCACTTATTGGTTCTATCTGGAGTTAGGTCAATATAATTGATGCTTCAGTATAGTCCAACAAAGGAAGGAGATGATCTGAACGATGGAAGTAGGTTAGGGAGGAAGGATGCTTTACTGTAGTTGAGGGTGGTGTTTGACTTTAGCCATGTAAACTTAGTTCTTGACTTATTCCATTTTTTGTGTTACATGCCTAATTTGGTTGTAATGGTCTAGGTGTATTATTTAATTCATGGTCTTTTTATGAATGATAATTGATTTGTTATTATGTTATCATAGGTTATTGATTAATGCCTTGTGAAATTATTGTACTGCTTATTTTTTGTGAACATATGCTATCACTAGTGCACACATGAGCTATGCATGCACTAACTACACATACATACCTTGCACATGTATACTTGTATTTTTTTTTCAAAAGAAAAGACACCCGTAATTTTATTCATCATAAAAGAGAGAACAAAATTTCATTTTGCATATATTGTAAGAATTCCATAAATATGCCTCACAACATTAAGCTAAAAAGAATAATCAAAAAATAAAACTTAGAAAAAGAAACAAACGAAGCTAAGTGTGAAAATAATCACTTCTCTTTTTTTCCTTTATTTTTTTACACTTTATGCCATCCTCCTGTGTTTAGTTCAACAAGAACCATTGACAGGTCTCTTCCTGTTTCCTTTAGTGTAATTTCTTTGTCTAAGTCTAAAATTAGATGTACACTCGTATTATTATAATATATATATTGGTTATTATAATATTATTTTGTATGGTTGTGTATGATGTTTAAGAGAAATTTGTATATTAATGTCAATTTATTGGATTATTAGTCTTCATTCAAGGATTTATTATATTTAGTAAAAAGAAGAAGAAGAAGAAGAGAAATCTATTTCATTGAGTTGATTACATTTAGTGAAACTTAGATTTGGTACCTAACCAAAGTTATTTTGTAAGTTATTTATTTAATTATTTAAGGGAATTGATAGCATGTCAAAGTAATGTGGGTAAGTAGCATGAGAGTATTTGATCATAATTTGGTTTTTGTAGGACCTTTTTCAAGAGAGGCTTTGAAGGTGGTGGAGAAGGCAACAAAGAGGGAATTTTGGACATGTAAGGGAGGCCAATTTTGGGAGAAGAAAACTTTGTGGTTTTGGGAGGGAGGAAAAACCAAGATCATCCAACTTCTCTCTTTAAAAAGAGTAAAACATCATAGGTCAGTATTCTACCATTCAACCACAAATATGCTAAATTAGATGGTAATTTTATTGAGGAATAGTCCCATTAGATTTTAGGGCTTTTAATTTTTGAGAGAGTAATTATATTTTTTATAAGCTACTTGCAATGGAAATTTGTATATTTTAATATGGTGTTACGTAGAAATGAAGAGAATTGAGGTAAGTAACATGGATACTCTAATATGAAAAAAAGCGATACAAATAATAAAATAAAATAAATCAAATCAACATAAATTTTAATTTAGGGATTTTTTAAAAATATTTTATTAAAATAAGATTAATAAAAATAAAATAAAATAATATTATATATATATATATATATATGATGATGATGATGATGATGATGGTTAACGTCCGTTGAGACCAAACAATGTTCTATCGGACCTAAAGAAACAAATTATTTATTTTGATTTAAGATTTTATTCCTATGCTCAAAAAGCTTGGAGAGAAGCCTCCCGAGCTCACTATAATTTTGACATTGTAAAAGACTGGGAAGGTCAGTATTGTTACAAAGATTGTGAAACTGAGATCTAATGTGGTTGTACGCGGGGCACTCTAAGAGGAAGTGGTTTTCATCCTTGATGTTCCTATTCTCACATATATGGCAGATCCTTTCCATCCATGGCGTTTTAGGAACTGCCCAATGACCTGTTTCACTATGGAGCTCATGAGAATTCGTTCTAATCTTTGCTATATTAATTTTCTTCTTTGAGCTAGTTAAAATAGAGAGATACTTTTGATCTTCTAGGGTGGGGTTGATGACCTTCTTATAGAGAATAACCAGGCCTTTTCTTTATAGAGAATGGCCACTATCATCATTTCTACAATTTAGACTAGATATGACTACATCATCAAAACTAATTTTCCAAAACGCTTAAGGACATTCCAAAACATTTAGTTCTTCAACATTATTAAATAATATTCAATTACAAACCATAATACTAAAAACAAAGATTTAAAAGTTCTAAAAATAGTTTTGGCATCAAGCTACAACTCTTCCTCCATCATATTCCAGTAACGTGTAAGCAAAATCCATCCTCTGATAATTTATCTACTATATGTTTTATTTCATAGTAAACATGGGAAAATTCAATGTTATATAATAGAATGGACGCATCCTTAACAAGAACAGCCAGTGGCATTGAGTTGATGTTGAGTAATTGGCTAGTTCCTTGAATTAATTTTATTACCAAAGTGGAGTCTCCACATACTTGCAAATAATTCACTTCTTTCCCCTCAACAAATTTTAATAGGAAAAGCAAATCCATAAATTCACTATAGTTATTTGTGCCAACCCCAATATTTTCCAGGAATGTAAAGTATTATTTTTTGACGGGTATGAGGAAAAACCACATCCACACTTTAAATATTTACTAGCACCATGTCAAAAAAGGCCCACGACCTAGTCTTATCAATCACCAAGAATCCCATTGAACTAGGTGTCTTTTAGAATACAAGAAGCTTGTAAAAAAAGAAAATGGACTTAATATCTAAGCCACTATTTGGAATATAAGAATGCGTTTCTCACTAAACACAACTAAATTTCTCACTAAACCATCTCAAATAAATATATTCCGATCACAACCCATTATAGCATTTGACCAAACTCTAACATGTAAACCATTCCCTACTATCCATGCCAGATATTTTCCCATGGCAAAAAAATCCAAGGTCATTGATTTCCATTAATCAGAGATGCTCTGAATGGATTTTCTTTTAGTCCTATCCAACATAGGATGGAACCTAGAGCTATGTATTTTTGTATCAGAATTATTCTCCATAAGTGTTGGTTATTTGTCATGTTTTGGAGGGAAGTAACATCAAGATAAATTACAAATAAATGTATGTCCTTCAATCCCCATCTTCCAAATGCCTCTAGGCCTAAAATCCTTCATTAATTGACCCAATGAGTGCCTTTGTACTCGTTGCTACCCTACCATAGAAAGTTAAAGTAAATTTTTCTTATCTTTTCTATGGTATCTTTTGGGATGTGGTCCAATGTGGACTAGCACACTATAATAGATTCTAGTATAGATTTAACTAGTACTAGTTTCCCAGCTCTCGACAATTTTAATACACCATAAGGAGATTCACTTCTCCACATCTCTAGTTAGCCAATTCAAGTCAAATATTATGGAGTTGTTGGGTTTCAACATAAATACGGGGCATTTTATCCCAACATTGATATGAAGAGTTTAGAAAGAAAAATCCTTTTAACAACCATGACCATCTCATCTTACACACAATGTACATTCCATTGACATGCTTACATTAGACTCCATTCCAATTCATTTTGATATAGAAGTAGGGTATCATTGAATTCCTCTAGTTATCTCTTTGATCCAAAGAAAAATAAGATGATGTCATCTACAAATAACAATTTTGATAGAAGATCTCACCTTCCAACCTTGATCCCTCTTACCATGTGCTTGTGTTTTTCATCATCCAAAGCCTTGCTCAAACCATTATTCAACAAGAGAAATAGACATGGTGAAATAGGACAACTATGTCTCAGGCCCCTAGAAGGCTTAAAGAAATTTAATGCTATGTCATTTATTAGTACATCAAAAGAAACAATTGTCACAAAAACCATGATCCACTTGAACATAAGCGAGGAGAACCCAATATGCAGTAAAACTAATCTCATATAAAGCCAAGAGACCCTATCATTCACCTTTAACAAGTTGAGTTTAACCATTGTTGCAGGGTCCTTTGAGTTCTTGATAGAATGAATTCCTTCCTAAGAAGAGCCTATGGCTTCATGTATTCTCCTAATCTCTAAAAAACGAAATTGCTTGGTAAATATAAAATTTGACGAAAAATATTTAATTTTACAACAAATCATTTTTAAAATAATTTTATATAAACAATTACATAATGGGATAGGTTGGAAACTCTCAAAATACACAAGGTTATCATCCTTTCGGATCAATGCAATGAAAGTGGTATTAATATTGGTCAGTAACTTGCCCGAAACTCTCACCTCCTCAACAACATGAAATAATAATTTCTAAGAAGATAAATGAAATGTAAGAGAAAATTAGTTGTCCACCCTTTTGGCCTAGGACTTCTATCCTTCTTAAGAGTAGTGAGTAAGTAAAATGCCTCCTTTGTAATGTGTCTAAACAATTGTTCATTATCATCATCATGAAATAAGTGTGGGAAAAAGGAAATTACCTTAAGTCGTTCCACTAAATTTGAATCCTTGGGCTCTTTAAAATGGATTTAAATTATTGAATGCTAAGAGATGCCAAGTCTATAAAACCCATTATCTTAAACCATCATAATTTTCTAGTTACCAAATAATGTTGATGTTCCTTTAATGATTTGCGTAATTTTGAAAAAAAAAAATTGTATTTGAATCACCCATTTCATCCAAGTTGCCTCAGATTTTCATTTTCCATTCCTCCTCTCTATACCACAATAACTTTGTACACTTTGCTTCCAACTACTAGATTTTCACCAGATCTTGATTGGTGAAGACTCCTTGTTCATTTATTTGTATTAATCTTACTGCCACATTTTCAATTTTCATAAGATGAATATTTCTAGATCTATGTCTCTCACTCATCCATAAAACCACTTGTCTTTTACATATTTCAAACAATGTGAAAAATGCTTATAGGTTGTAGCTTGCTAATCAAGATTGTAATGCTATATCATTTATTTTTCAATATTTTCAAACTCTTCTTCATCCACCCAAACCGATTTAAATTTAAAAGGTGCTCCAAACTTACATTCTAAATTATCAAGTTCCAACCAAACAGGATGATGATCTAAAATCCTGATATTACCAACCTAATATTTATAGTTAGAAACCTTCCATTGGAGTGTATCCTAGATTAAGAGCCAATGTAAATGTCTAACAATCACTTCTTATCCCACCCTATTATTTGACTAGGTGGGATGAAGCTTGATATGCTCAACACCTACCTAAAGTAGTGCAAACAAATCACTATGCACGAGCTGTAAAGGGGCTGAGGTGTGCCAAGAGGCACGTTTTTCAAAACTGTCTCGATGATGTTTTCTGAGTACACATCCGGAACAAACACCATCTCTGCAAGATACCATTAGAAGACCTGTCACCATATTTTCTTTACATAGATTCTGAAGAGAGCGATAGTTTAAGTGACCAAATCACTCATGCCAAAGTTTGCTCACTTCATCATTATGAGCAACAAATACTGAGGGAATATTTGATGACCCAAAGTTGTGAAACTTATACAACCTTGTAGAATCATCAGCAATGCCAGTAGCTAAAATCTGTCGAGGATCTCTTAGGTCCTTGATTACAACATCGTGATGTGAAAATTCAACGATTTTACCTTCACCTGAATGGGTTATCTGATATACAGATAGAAGGTTGCAGGATAAGGTTGGAACACATAATACATCATTAAACTGACCATTGTCTAGATGAACAGTTCTAGTCCCTACAACACTAAGAGATCTATCATCACCAACATATATATTTTTGGTGTTACAATCATTTAAAGAAGAAAACATGGCTTTGTTTTTGGCCATGTGATAAGAAGCTCCAGAATCAATGAGCCACTTATGAGAATGAGAAGAAGAAGATACATTTAGTGCATAGCCAGACTGAGATGCTTGACAACCACATGCAGAAAGTGCCATTCCTGAAGATGAAGTTGAAGCTGAAGAGTGCTCCAAATGGATGTTATGCTTCTTCATTGTTGCTTCCAAGGCTTCCATCTTCTTAAAGCATTTGGATTCTAAGTGGCCATCTCGATTACAAAAGTTGCAATGTCTATCAGTCTTCTTCCCTTTGTTTTTATTTGTCTTATCATTTTGTTGAAATGATTTTTCATTTTGAGGCTGAAATTGCTTAGGACCCTTGTTTGGTTTAGGACCATTCTTTTTAGGATACAACTTCTTAGGATTCTTTGGATTTGGTTGCTGCTGGGTGGCTAACGCTTTCTTAGAAGAGTTTCCAAGATGAAGAAGACCAAGGTGTAAGAGTTTTTCTTGTTCTATTATTAAAGAATCACAAAAGGAATCAAAGGAAGGGGACTTGTAGGTTTGTCCTTGAGAAATGAAGGCTTCTCTTATAGAATGGAAGGTGGAAACAAACACAGAATAGGCTGGTCCCAACTTAGTAAGAATGGAGTAGATAAGGCTACTATCTTCTTTCTTAACCTTAACACCTTCCAAGAGAAGTCTAAGGGTCTTGAACTTGGACAAAAAATCTTCAATGCAAGAAAAATTATTGGGGTCCAATGTAAGCAATTCATTTTCAAGTTGATGGGCTTTAAGTTCATTTTTAATTCCAAAGACTTTAGTAATCTGTTTCATTACTTCATCAGGAGTATCAAGTTCTGCAATATGGAATCTAAGATCTGGAGAAATAGACATCCCTATCAACCCACGTGCTTGGTCTTGTCTATTTTCCCATTTAGTTGCCTTGTCTTCATCTTTCGGTTTGGTCTCTTAGCCTGTGGCTATTTTGTAAAGACCTTTACTTCTAAGTAAATCCACAATGTAGGACCACCATTGGAAGTAGTTGGTGCTGTCAAGAATAACTTGGCATGGAATTTCCATTTTAAAAAAAAATGAAGCTATATATGCTGAAACTAAGTGTTGCAATGGAAATATCTTGAAAAATTAGGCTGTTTAAAAAAAAACGGTTCTGAAAACGGCTTCCGGATGAAGAAGTTATGGCTTTTTGAAGAAAATTTGATGAAGTCAGTGATGAAGTGCGGGAATGTGCGGAAATGAAAAATCCGCCCCCACAAAATGGAGACTTGAACCCAAGACCTCTACTCTCATAAATTAGCTTTGCACCAAGTGAGCTATACAAAAAGTTTGAGAGAGAGAGAGAGAGCGGGGGGGTTGATGCTTTGGGTTGCGTGCTTGCTTTGAGAAAGCTCTTTTTCCCTACAAAACAAAAAACACAAAACCCAACACGGACATACAAAAAAAAACGAACCTTGCGGCTCGAAGTTAGCTTTAGCCGAAAACTAAATATTTTAAAAAACGAACCTTGCGGCTCGAAGTTAGCTTTAGCCAGAAACTAAATATTTTCCTCAATGTTTCTGATTTTCCGAGATCACACTAAGGCACAATGGAAAAGAGCATACGCATGAGAAAAATCCTTCCTTTCTGTTTCTGATTTGCCCAGATCGCACAGAGTCGCAGGGCAAAGAGCATACGCATAAATGAAAGGTATAGATCCGGTAATAAAAAAGCTAAATAAACCGAAAACCGAAATAAACAGAGAGAAAATAACTGTAAACTGCAAATAAACACTATATACCTCTAGATCTTAAAAATGACACAGCTAGGGCTACCGGAAACCTTTTCGCGTGAAACGAAAGGGTTCCTCACTGGAACAGATGCTCCCAACACAACAGAGCAGTCCTCTCGGCCCGAAAGCAGTCAGAAACAGTAAATCTAGGAAACGGTAGTCAGATTCAGTTCTACCGGCTTCAGATTTGGATCACCAAAGGACGCGGCCCTAAAATAGCTCTGATACCATGTAGGAATTTACAGGGTAAGTTCCTCAGACAGAACACCAAAGGACACCGCTCACAAATAGATCGCAGATCAATACACCAGTACTTTTGACGTGGTTAAAACCCTCAAAAAGGGAAACAGTCCACGGCCTGAGCCAACGTGGCCACTTCAGGCAATTTATTAATAAAAGAATGAAAATTTACATATGCTTCTCTCATAGACGAATTACCCTACAAATGACCCTCCATGCTCTTTAAATAGAGATCATGGACCAATCGGGTGTTAAGCCACGGATCAAGTGTCGGTAATACCGAGGAGAGAATGAACCGTCGGATCACTACATATCGTGACCGTCGGATTGTAATTTACAAAATGTAGATAGTAAAGAAACACACTTTACTTAACTCTATACTAGACCAAGTTGTACTTAATTATTTCCTATGTGTCGGAATATCCTAACAGACATCTTGACCAAACCAAATAAGCTCCTTCAACTTCTTTCAAGAATGATTGGTCTTGTCTCTTGTCCCCCTGGGCTTTGCTCTTCACCTTAGCTTTAATACCATGTTAAACTTTCCATTATTCTATGTTGTTACAATCACTTTAGCCAAATTCTTATCTTCAATTAGCAATCTTTAAGCACAATTCGATGTTTCAATTTTCAAAAGCAATTGTAGATAGAATAGTAAATACAATGAACAATAAGAGACAAATAAGAGACACTAGATTTGGTCAAAGACTAGGGAAAAACCCCACAAGGGGGAAACCCCTTCGAATTATTCCTCTTATTAGATTTGCATAAAATGTTCAGAAAAGATAGAGTACAATGTTCCACAATATTATCAACAAAACCAACCAAACAATATCTCAATAGACATGTATGCTTCAAATCATCCCGCGGTCAACGATCAGGATGTCAAATGTCATCAAAACCCTACTTCACAACCACATGGATATAGTGACCATGCATGCAGTTCTAGCTCTCTAGTTGTACAAAGAACCCTATATGTGTGTGACTACAATGGAGATTTCCCTGTTCCAACCCTATGATCCCATACCAAAAACCATAATTCACACGTGCGAGCTTAGACCCTTAAATTTTGGACCTGTACAAACCAATTCCTTGAACCAACCTCAAACTTGTGTGAGCCAATCCAAAGAAGAGAGAAGAAGAAGATGCTTGATGATGATTTCTAAATGAGGTCCACTTATAAGCTTCTAAGGGTGTCTAATTTCTCTTTTGGGCCGACCTGCACTTTTGTGTTCATGTGGGTTTCCATATTAAAAATATGTTTTTTCTCAACCAAATTAAATTCTTCCAAGGGCTAGGAGGAGTCTTTCTTGATGAGGAATGTTGTCCAAAGGAGATAATTTATCCCTAAGCTACCAAATTAACATTTCAAACATTTGATTGGACCATAACTTGAAGGTCTTATTGTATCCTTTACACAATATAATGCAATGTGGATAACTGTATCACATATTTTATGACATAATTTATGGATATGGTTCCATTTTCATGCAATATTTTTAGATATTTGTGTAGTGATTTTTTAATCTAAAAATAAAATCCTTGAAAATAGCTCATATTTACATAAATAACATATTTATCATTAGTTACTTCCCGCTATAATTTAAGTAATTATTTACATGAAAATAACTCATATTCACATAAATAACATATTTACCATTAGTTTCTTCCCGCCATAATTTAAGCAAGTATTTACATAAAATATGGATTGAAATAACATGTACATAAACATAAATTCAACATATCAAGCTGGCATTTGAAAATATTGACATACATACATCCATACTTATGTTACACCTACACATCTCCCTATACTAAGCTACAGAAAGTCTCTCGACATAATTAGCTCATTAAATCATGTGCCTAACTAAAATCACTCTAACCAATTATAGATTCCCACATTTTATATATTATATATATTTCAAAATATTATGTACAAATCCTCATTCTAAACTTAAATACATGTGTTTCTTTTAATTGTTTATTTATTCTCATATTTAAAGTGGGTTTTTTCCTCTTTTAAAATTTCTCTATAACATGAATATGATGCTACACTTATGATATATAGTTTTCCTAATAATTATGCCAACATTGATAAATTAGTTGAGGGCGATTTGTAATTTCCATAGTGATTTATCATTTAGTCAAGATAATTGGTTAACATTGATTTAAATATAAAATTGTTTTAAATAACACAAATTGGTTATTGGTACAACTAATAAAGTCATAAAATCATGTTGTTATATTGTGGCCCCATGAGAGTACTATGAGACATTCAAAAGGATTTGGTTCTTGCCCACCAACAACGTACAAGTTGTTTTTTGTATCGTATATTGTTAGTAGTATCAAACTGAATCATTGACTTGCAACTATAAAATTCTCAATAAACTATAAAATTCTCTAGACATGCAATGGAAATAACCACAAATTCATAATAGAGAGATTCAAAGATGAAATGAACTTGTGATTTCGAAGGAATATGTTTGATGTTTAAGACTAAAAGCTCATGTAATATATGATAAATGAGCTTTTCTTAAGTGAATGTCATATGTGTATATAAAGTACTAGGAGTAATACACCGGGGGTAGAAATAATATGGAGTATAAAAATTGTTGTGGGAAAACATGTTACTTACAATATTTGGTGAAAATAATGGGTTATTTTATTTGAAAACATAAATTGGGGTGGTGGAAAGGTTGGATGAGGTACATATAAATTTTAGGATATGGAAATAAAATCAAAGGCTTGCTTTAATACCCCATGAACACAAGTTCTATGCCATAGGCTTACAAAGAGATTTTCTTATGGATTGTCTAATATAAAATGATAATAACATGGAGGAAAAAATCTCAAATTTGTAGACCCTTATTGAAAATGTCTTATGAAGAGATATGAATCACCACAATGGCGTAAGACTTACACCCCTTTACTCGTTATCTTCATTTTCCTCTTACAATGCTTCCTAATGTACTTAAAAAAATATAGGTGGCACTCAATATATGCAAACTTGACCCCTTTCATTTTTTTAAACTAACCAACCTAAAATACATGGGTTGAAAAGGCGCTTATGCAAGTAAGGTCATCATTCCACGTAGTCTCTCTAGGAAGGAAGGTAGTGTAATTCAAATGTAAAGTATTAGACACTATGGGATTTAAAGGAGAGAGTGGCTTTTTCAATATTCCTCCAACTATTGAGGAAAGAAGCAAAAGAAGGAGGCAAGGGTAAGCCACGATAGAGGTTACCCCATGAGCCACTTAACTTAGAGACTCTAACAATCCAAAGACGCTCTTACTAAAAGGAAAGTAATCTAAGGTTGAGAAAGGTAGTTCATTGGCCTCTTTTCATTCATTATCTACTAAACACTATTAAACATTGGCACTTCAAATTATCGATATGTGGACCTACACATATGTGAACATTATGAATAAATATTGTTTATGTGATTAATTTTGAATGTAGTGTGATTTAATTATGACATGAAAGTTTAAATGAAATATTTTGGTACATTAATACTAAGTTTGAATGATATGTTTAATAAAATTAGCACCATGCACGTGATAAATAACTAGCTAGCTTAAATGATTCATCAATGCGTAACATGGCTATCACATGTCAATAGTTTTATGTTTATGCATAATCTTGTATTGTAAACTAACCTACAGGATGAATGGGTTATGTGATAGTCAAAGAAGTGTGATATTAAAGTGGTCGATGTTGTGTATAATTAATGAGGAATTATATGATAAGAAGCACCATTCTACTATTTTCACATTAGTTCAAATGCATTGCTAAGATACATGGGAAAGTGTAGGTTTCCTGGTAACATGACTATCCAAACTCAATATATGATTATAGAGTTCTCATAACAACAATAATACCATAATATAGTTAGTAATAGGGTGTTGACCCTAGTTCTATCAAGAGGGGTGGAGATATTCCCCATCACTAATCCTTTGAAACCTTGAGTTGTGAGAGAGTTGTGTTAAACTAATGCTCCCATAAATATGTGATAGTGACTACTAGTTTCCTTGCTAGGAAGCTTGGTGAAGGTCATTTACACTTCCACTTATTGGTTCTATCTGGAGTTAGGTCAAATATAATTGATGCTTCAGTATAGTCCAACAAAGGAAGGAGATGATCTGGAAGATGGAAGTAGGTTAGGGAGGAAGGATGCTTTACTGTAGTTGAGGGTGGTGTTTGACTTTAGCCATGTAAACTTAGTTCTTGACTTATTCCATTTTTGTGTGTTACATGCCTAATTTGGTTGTAATGGTCTAGGTGTATTATTGAATTCATGGCCTTTTTATGAACAATAATTGATTTGTTATTATGTTATCATAGGTTATTGATTAATGCCTTGTGAAATTTATTGTACTGCCTATTTTTTGTGAACATATGCTATCACTAGTGCACACATGAGCTATGCATGCACTAACTACACATGCATACCTTGCACATGTATACTTGTATTTTTTTTTCAAAAGAAAAGGCACCCTTAATTTTATTCATCATAAAAGAGAGAACACAATTTCATTTTGCATATATTGTAAGAATTCCGGAAATATGCCTCACAACATTAAGCTAAAAAGAATAAACAAAAAATAAAACTTACAAAAAGAAACAAACGAAGCTAAGTGTGAAAATAATCACTTAACTTCTCTTTTTTTCCTTTATCTTTTTGCACTTTATGCCATCCTCCTATGTTTAGTTCAACAAGAACCATTGCCAGGTCTCTTCCTGTTTCCTTTAGTGCAATTTCTTTGTCTAAGTCAAACTTGGATGTACACTCATATTATTATAATATATATATTGGTTATTATAATATTATTTTGTATGGTTGTGTCTGATGTTTGAGAGAAATTTATATATTAATGTCAATTTATTGGATTATTAGTCTTCATTCAAGGATTTATTATATTTAGTAAAAAGAAGAAGAAGAAGAGAAATCTATTTTCATTGAGTTGATTACATTTAATGAAACTTAGATTTGGTAGCTAACCAAAGTTATTTTATAAGTTATTTATTTAATTATTTAAGGGAATTGATAGCATGTCAAATTAATGCGGGTAAGTAGCATGAGAGTATTTGATCATAATTTGGTTTTTCTAGGACATTTTCGAAGAGAGGCTTTGAAGGTGGTGGAGAAGGCAACAAAGAGGGAATTTTGGACATGTAAGGGAGGCCATTTTTGGGAGAAGAAAACTTTGTGGTTTTGGGAAGGAGGAAAAACCAAGATCATCCAACTTCTCTCTTTAAAAAGAGTAAAACATCATAGGTCATTATTCTACCATTTGACCACAAATATGCTAAATCAGATGGTAATTTTATTGAGGAATAGTCCCGTTAGATTTTAGGGCTTTTAATTTTTGAGAGAGTAATTATATTTTTTATAAGCTACTTGCAATGGCAATTTGTATATTTTAATATGGTGTTACGTAGAAATGAAGAGAATTGATGTAAGTAACATGGATACTCTAATATGAAAAAAAATGATACAAATAATAAAATAAATCAAATCAAATCAACATAAATTTTAATTTAGGGATTTTTTTTTATATTTTATTAAAATAAGATTAATAAAAATAAAATAAAATAATATTATATATATATAGCGAGAGAGAGAGAGAGAGAGAGAGAGAGAATTACACAGATTGTCATGTTATTTCAAATATAATGAAAAAAAATCAATATATTAAAAACATATTATACATAGGATATAAGTTTAATATCCATTTCATGAATTTTGTTTAGAATTTTTTTAATATTAGTTGTGGTTTTGGATCATTTTGATAGAACAAAGATTACTTATTCCAGAAGCTCTTCGATGGAGGAGTATTTGTTTAATTGATTAAGATGATTCATAAGAATTAGTGAAGGAACATCTCATTATGGATAACATTGTAAAGGAGCATCTCATTGTGGATAATTAGTGAATTAGTCCAATGTTTTCATAGTTACTATGGTTGAAGTGTTTTTTTTTTTTCAAGGTTTTCCACCATACATGTGTTTCACCTTTGACATAATTGTGTTGATATGTTTATGCACTTTTGATTTATAATTGGCTTGATAATTATTTTGCCCCAAAGAAAAAAATGTATTTATATTTGAGGTGAAGATAAATGTAATTCTCAGGTGTTGTTCCACCCTAAACATAAATATTTTCTTTATAGAGAATGGCCACTATCATCATTTCTACAATTTAGACTAGATATGATTACATCATCAAAACTATTTTTCCAAAATACTTAAGGACATTCCAAAACATTTAGTTCTTCGACATTGTTAAACAATATTCAATTACAAACCATAATCCTAAAGACAGATTTAAAAGTTCTAAAAATAGTTTTGGCATCAAGCTACAACTCTCCTCCATCATATTCCAGTAATGTGTAAGCAAAATCCATCCTCTGATAATTCATCTACTATATGTTTTAATTCATAGTAAACATGGGAAAATTCAATGTTGTAGAATAGAATGGAAGCATCCTTAACAAGATCAACCAGTGGCACTGAGTTGATGTTGAGTAATTGGCTAGTTCCTTGAATTAATTTTATGACCAAAGTGGAGTCTCCATATACTTGCAAATGATTCACTTCTTTCCCCTCAACAAATTTTAAGAGGAAAAGCAAATCCATAAATTCACTATAGTTATTTGTGCCAACCCCAATATTTTCCAAGAATGTAAAGTATTATTTTTTGACAGGTATGAGGAAAAACCACATCCACACTTTAAATATTTACTAGCACCATGTCAAAAAAGGCCCACGACCTAGTCTTATCAATCACCAGGAATCCCATTGATCTAAGTGTCTTTTAGAATACAAGAAGCTTGTAAAAAAGAAAATGGACTTAATATCTAAGCCACTATTTGGAATATAAGAACGCGTTTCTCACTAAACACAACTAAATTTCTCACTAAACCATCTCAAATAAATATATTTTGATCACAACCCATTATAGCATTTGACCCAACTCTAACATGTAAACCATTCCCTACTATTCATGCGAGATATTTTCCCATGGCCAAAAAATCCAAGGTCATTGATTTCCATTAATCAGAGATGCTCTGAATGGATTTTCTTTTAGTCCTATCCAACATAGGATGGAACCTAGAGCTATGTATTTTTGTATCAAAATTATTCTCCATAAGTGCTGGTTATTTGTCATGTTTTGGAGGGATGTAACATCAAGATAAATTACAAATAAATGTATGTCCTTCAATCCCCATCTTCCAAATGCCTCTAGGCCTAAAATCCTTCATCAATTGACCCAATGAGTGCCTTTGTACTCGCTTCTACCCTACCATAGAAAGTTAAAGTAAATTTTTCTTATCTTTTCTATGATATCTTTTGGGATGTGGTCCAATGTGGACTAGCACACTATAATGGATTCTGGTATAGATTTAACTAGTACTAGTTTCCCAGCTCTCGACAATTTTTAATACACCATAAGGAGATTCACTTATCCACATCTCTAGTTAGCCAATTCAAGTCAACTATTATGGAGTTGTTGGGTTTCAACATAAATACGAGGCATTTTATCCCAAAAATGATATGAAGAGTTTAGAAAGAAAAATCCTTTTAACAACCATGACCATGTCATATTACACACAATGTACATTCCATTGACATGCTTACATTAGACTCCATTCCAATTCCTTTTTGATATAGAAGCAGGGTATCATTGAATGCCTTTAGTTATCTCTTTGATCCAAAGAAAAATAAAACGATGTCATCTACAAATAACAATTTTGATAGAAGATCTCACCTTCCAACCTTGATCCCTCTTACCATGTGCTTGTGTTTTTCATCATCCAAATCCTTGCTCAAACCATTATTCAACAAGAGAAATAGACATGGTGAAATAGGACAACTATGTCTCAGGCCCCTAGAAGGCTTAAAGAAATTTAATGCTACGTCATCTATTAGTACATCAAAAGAAACAATTGTCACAAAAACCATGATCCATTTGAACATAAGCGAGGAGAAACCAATATGAATTAAAATTAATCTCATATAAAGCCAAGAGACCCTATCATTCACCTTTAACAAGTCAAGTTTAACCATTGTTGCAGGGTCCTTTGAGTTCTTTATAGAATGAATTCCTTCCTAAGAAGAGCATATGGCTTCATGTATTCTCCTACTCTCTAAAAAACTAAATTGCTTGGTAAATATAAATTTTGACGAAAAATATTTAATTTTACAACAAATAATTTTAAAAATAATTTTATATAAACAATTACATAATGGGATAGGTTGGAAACTCTCAAAATACACAAGGTTATCATCCTTTCAGATCAATGCAATGAAAGTGATATTAATGTTGGTCAATAACTTGCCCGACACTCTCACCTCCTCAACAACATGAAACAATCATTTCTAAGAAGATAAATGAAATGTAAGAAAAAATTAGTTGTCCACCCTTTTGGCCTAGGACTTCTATCCTTCTTAAGAGTAGTGAGTAAGTAAAGTAATGCCTCCTTTGTAATGTGTCTAAACAATTGCTCATTATCATCATCATGAAATAAGTGTGGGAAAAAGGAAATTACCTTAAGTCGTTCCACTAAATTTGAATCCTTGGGCTCTTTAAAATGAATTTAAATTATTGAATGCTAAGAGATGCCAAGTCTATAAAACCCATTATCTTAAACCATCATAATTTTCTATTTACCAAAATGTTGATGTTCCTTCAATGATTTGCGTAATTTTGAAAAAAAAAATGTATTTGAATCACCCATTTCATCCAAGTTGCTTCGGATTTTCATTTTCCATTCCTCCTCTCTATACCACAATAACTTTGTACACTTTACTTCCAACTATTAGTTTTTCCCCAGATTTGGATTGGTGAAGACTCCTTGTTCATTTATTTGTATTAATCTTACCGCCACATTTTCAATTTTCATAAGACAAATATTTCTAGATCTATGTCTCTCACTCATCCATACAACCACTTGTCTTTTACATATTTCAAGCAATGCGAAAAATGCTTATAGGTTGTAGCTTGCTAATCAAGATTGTAATGCTATATAATTTAATTTTGAATATTTTGAAACTCTTCTTCATCCACTCAAACCGATTTAAATTTAAAAGGTGCTCCAAACTTACATTCTAAATTATCAAGTTCCAACCAAACTGGATAATGATCTAAAATCCCGACATTACGAACCTAAGATTTATAATTAGACACCTTCAATTGGAGTGTATCCTAGATCAAGAGCCAATGTAAATGTCTAACAATCACTTCTTATCCCACCCTATTATTTGACTAGGTGGGATGAAGCTTGATATGCTCAAAATCTACCTAAAGTAGTGCAAACAAAATCTGACAATCTATCAATCTTAACACTTTCCCACTAAATTTCCCTATAACTAACTAACTTATATTTAATTTGATAATTTAAATCTACATTTGTAAAAAATAATTTAAATAATGCAAAAAAACTCTGAAAATCTATCGATCTTAACACTTTCCCATTAAACTTCCCTATAATTAACTAACTTGATATTTAATTTAATAATTTAAATTTACACTTATAAAAAAATTTAAATATTCATTTAGTTAAAATGTTTACATTACCTAAAATTTAAGTAATACACGTTAAGGTTAGATAATATTCAGGTGATACAAATGAACTTATATAATACAAATTGGTTAGGTAATATTAATACTAATTAGTACATTGTATTGATATTAATTGATATGATTAAATCAATATCACATGGTGATTAGGTTATTTAAGTGATACAAACTCAATACAATAAAATCAATAACTGACATTAAAATAGATCATAATCCCCTTCACAATAATGGTTACTACCACAAAGAGTTAGTTGGCATGACCATGGGGAAGGATTTGATTCTTCCCAATCAAATATGCCTTTATTGCTTTCTCGATTTGGTAAATATTATTATAGTGGGAATCAAATAAAATTAGTGACATGTAACTTCACACTTTTACATTCCCTATTTCCTTTCCACTGAACTTAGTCTTATCTTAGCTAATTCCTAATTCCGTTGGGTATTATATTGAGAAAACATTCAAATCTATACTTGAATATTGTGGTTTACTTCCAACTTCAATTGGACTACCCTTTTAAATAACTCAACTGCATGTGCCATGTCTTTATATGTCTTTATCTCTAATAACTATGGTTGGGGAGGTTACCTTCTTGGGCACTTAAATGTTTAGTTACCATGTTTAAGTCAATGTCAAGGTTGATTGAGAAACAAAGGTTTATCATAATGACCAAATCTACCCTTTTAAATAACTCAACTCGTATGTTTTTTCTCTAATAACCATGGTTGAGGTGGTTATCTTTTTTTTCTTAAATGTTACTTAGCATGAAGTAGAAATTTATTAAGGTGGATGGAAAAGTAGAAATTTGTTAATGTTTCGGAATGAGTTGGTTGGGTGAGGATTTCAATGAGATAATAAGAATCATTATATGAGAAGAATTATTGAAAATATTTTAATAACATATTACCATTATATTATTAATGATTTAGGTGAGATAAAGACTCATGAAATTTATGGAGAAAGTTAAGTTGATAATGTATATTGAGAAGTAACACCTTTTTAATGGCATGGATAAGATATACAACAATTAAAGACAATCAATATAAATGTTCACTTCATGAGTCTGTGAATTATTAATACAAGTAGGCTTGTTCATAATTCAACCATAATAATTTAGAAAGAAAAATATCCAATTTGTAAACATTTATAAAAGTTTTTTTGTGAAGGCATACAAATCACCATGATGACTTACATCCTAACAATGGTTATCTCCATTTTCTGCCTCTTACATAACCTCCTAACATGTTTAGGAATCATAGATGACATTAATTATGAAAAATTGATTCCAAGTACAACTTTGATTTTTTTGGATAGACCCAACCCAAAAACTATACAAGGGAGCATAACACTAGAAAATGTGGGACTTACACTACAAGAAGATCAATAAGAAGTGTTTTCAATCTCCCCCTAATTATTTTATAAAAAATCCAAGGAATAAAGCAGTGTTTTTCAATCTCCTCTTCAACTTTGACTTCCTTTTTTCTTCAAACTTTCAGCCTCCTTGAATTAGGTCTACAATCCTAATTCTGAAACCCTAACATATGCATAATACCCTCTTATTATGACTTGATTCTATTCTCTTTAGTGGTACATCTTCTCCTTGTAAACTTGGCTAGAGATATACCCTTATCTCCTCTTTCTTTGACCTTCTTGCAATACTTCAGCCTCTTCTACAATAGAAACATTCCCATTTTCTTACACATGTGAGTGATGGATAACCCTAAAACAGACCCAAACAATCCTCTCTCTTCCTTCCTTCCTTTCACTAGCTATACAACTTCCTTCCAAGTGATCCTCACACTTTTTACTGCATTTCTATACTTGTCCGAAATTCTATTATGAAATTAATATGTTTTGGCCTATTTATAGTTTTTGTAGCATCATAATAAGCCGAATTGAGAGAGGGTGAGTCGACATGTCCTCTACTGAAGATATTTTTATTCCTTTTGAGGTTGATTTGAAGGGAGATGCTTGTTCTTATCTTGGAGGTTTATTTAATCTTATCGAATGACTCATACAAAATGTAATATGCCCAATACGGGTCCTTCATACATGACATAAACTCAAATTGACTTTTATGACTAGATGACAAATCCTAAATGCTCACAGTGGGAGCCATCACTAAAATAAAATTCCCCGCTCATGAGACCCATGATATAAGAATTACAATAATAATTTTATTTTAACTTCTTTTCATCAATTGCATAAAATCACAATTACACATGTCATTATAAAGACCGAACCTAGTTACACTTTTCAACACTCCCTCTTAACTAGGGAGGTATTCATAATGGTATTTGGTCATTCTCAATCTGAATAATTTCTCATAAGAAGAGTCGGATTGGTAACCCATCTATATAGAATCATATAAACTAACATTGTCACATAGAAATGCCTTGATTAACAACTCTGTCTCTCCATGAGATCTGAGCACAATGTTGGCAAGACTAATGATGTATAGACACCCTCATCATTGTCTCTCTTAGAACATACCCCACCTGGGTTCTCAAGGCGTGTTCCATTAGGACTATTCTTATCTTGGATTCCCTGTCCTCAAATAATATCGGTCCTCTATGACTACGCTTAACTTGGATGCCCTAACACACACTCAAAGAGCATCTAATGCCAGATGTTTACTCAATCCTCAATTTTTTCTTCCCAAGAGAAGACAAGAATGATGTGTCTATCTCTCCCTCTTAATTAGGGAGGATATATCTATTCCAATAAAGGAATGTACTCATTCCTATGGAAGGAATGTACCTAAGCTCCCTCTTGGATTATAAATTTTGCTTCCAAGTTTCTACCAAGTAAGAAAATTGTTTCCAAGATCCCTCTTAATTAGGGAACTACAACAACTCCTCAGGTGGAGATAATGGGACAACCAGCTGCTTGAAGAACTCCTCCTCAAAATGTCATGAAATTATTTTCGTTATCTAGGAGTCTTCATGTTTGGTACTTATTCATAGGGCAAAAACCATCCATCATTTTCATCCATAAGTTAGTCATGTCATCATTGGAAAGGGATCCATTTGTTCATATCTGGCCTTCCTTCATGCCATGTTTCCTTCTTCATGCCATGTTTCCATGAGGATCTGTCATCCTACTACATCGACATCGATGGTGGAATATATCCATAAATATTCCCTTAGAATCCTTGCATAAGCCCATCCAGAAATTTGTTCAAAATAAGAAATGAACGCTTAAATAAAAAATTACCTTTGTGATGGTTTATAATCATGACATCTTCTAGTTTAAATCATATTTGTTCAAAAATAAGAAATGAGCACTTAAATAAAAAATTACCTTTGTGATGGTTTATCATCTTGACATCTTCTAGTTTAAATCAACATCCTGCATATTTATCGACACATCTCCCAAAGATATATATTGTCAAGGGTCTCTTTCTTTTTCAGACTCCATCAGAGTCTTCATATATTTCATGGAGATATCCTAGTCAAATATTCTTGGTCTTTGGATGTTGATTTCCTTTATCCATGGTTGCATATCTATAATCTCTTCCTTCCTTTCTTCACATATTTCATTCTCATAAACTTCCAATCAAAGTTCCTCCAATTAATGTCAACTACCTCATACTTCATATGAGGACATATTATGTTGATTTCATCTAGTGCATGTGTGACGCATGCATTCTTGCATTCCTTAGAAGGATGATATTCTTCCCTTGATTATGCTCTCAAGATAGAGCATTGATCCATGTTACTTGCAACCATATGACATGACTCTTCAATATAGATTGTGAGCATACATACCTCATTTTCCTTTGGGTCATGTAGACTTTCTGAAACAACTTCCTTGATTGAAATAACTTCAATCCCTTGATTTGCTTATCCTTTTATGTCATCATACCATCATCCCATGAATTCCACAAGTTTTGAATTCTTGATGAAACACTTGCTTCCTCTCTTGATCGGTGAACCTGATGAAGATTCCATCAGAGAATCTTGAGGATCTAGAGTATCCCCATCCATTTTTTTTTTCCTTTTGAAAAATGTATGATGATCCTTGTATTAGATGACTCTTTTCTTTCTTTCCCATAAGTCCCACCTATGTTACAAATGAGGTTTCCAAGAGCTATATCTTTCCATAGTTGTATCTCATGCTTTTCTATGTTGATGTCACGAGTTATTGTTTTCAATGCTTCTATGATGCCATGATGCATCTCATCATTTTTCTTACTGAATCATGATAGCCATATCTTACAACAGAAGACCTAGAAACTTGAGAAGAATTTAGGTGAGGAAGACTATCTCAGTCATAGTAGAGATCTCTTACTTCCTCTTTCTTAGACTTCTTCTTTTCAACTTCCTCCAATTTTTTGGTGATATGAGCTTCTTCTCTTCCTCTTTTGTTATTATACTTGTTGATCTTAGGACAATATATTGTTTAGTGCCCATAGTCTTGACACCCAGAGCATTGGATCTTAGACATATCCCTTTTCTTTTTTTGAGAACTAGACTTTCCAAAATTTCCCTTTCTTCTTTTGATTGTAGCATAAGCTTGATTTTGCTCACCTTCTCCCACATCAGATTTGGCCTTTAGCCTAGATTCTTCAATCTTGCATATGGCCATAGATCCTAGAATGGGGCAGCTTCTTTCTTACCATAAATACTTGAAGTAAAGTTACCCCACTCCTCCAGTAGTGCATTTAATACAACTTTAGTCATTTCTCTATCAGACATGACATCTCCTAGATCTTGTAGTTGATCCCAGATTTTAGATATCCTCATAAAATATGAGGCTATTCCATATTTCCTTGAAATATTCAGCTTGTATAATTCTTGCCTTAATGAGATGAATTCTCCAGTAATTCTTACGGAATACAACTCTACCAGTTTTTCGTAGATTTATTTTGAAGTTTCAAGTTTAGATACATATGGGACGAGGGGATCCTTGATGGATTCTATGAGAATCCTTTGAGGCCTAAATTCCCCTTTCATATACTTGGAAAGAGCTTGAGAATCCTCCTTTGTTGGTTTGATGATAGATCCTTTGACATGTTCCATAACCTAATTTTCAATGAGATTCAGATCTATCCTTTTCATCCATGCAAGATAGTTTGAAGCCCTAATCAATTTGTTGCTTTCATTGGAAAAAGACATTTTGATAGATTCAGATGTGTATATACTTACTTGATAGGATGCTCCTTCTCCTTGCTTCTTCCTTGATGTTGATGATGATATAGAGAATATAAAACTTCTCTTTGATGAAGATAATTTTTTTCAATAATGATCCTTGATCTCAGAGAGAGAGAGATCCCTTTTGATGGTGAAGTCCTGTCAATGAATATCAATGATGACTTCTTGATGTTGTCTTCAGTGGTAGGAATATAAGGTTTTGATGCTTTCTTTGTAGGTCTTTACTTCAAGATGATATTCACTTTGATTCATTTCTTGAGATTTGATCCTTGAGTGTCCCTTGATAAGATGCCCTTCCTTGATTTAGTCACCTTAGCTATGATACCAAGTTGAGAATTCTATGGCATTAAGGTTAAGTGATTTCTCTTCTATTAGTAACTGCTTGTGAATGCTTTTTACTTCTTAGATTAGGATTTTCCTTTACTTATGTTAGTATATTATTATTCTTCATCAAACAACTACCAATGCATGAGCCATAAAGAGACAAGAGACACTGAATATAGGCTATAAGTCAGGGCCAAAACCTCTCCTACTTGAGAGAAAAACCTGAACAAATTCTTCTTCTTATAGAGATTCCAATTGACAAATTCCAAGACCAAGAACCTTGACTTATTTTCCACTCCAAGACCAAGACACAAGCTCCCTTGATGAGATCCTTAGTCAACGATAGTCAACCTTATGCACCTTTCTTCTATTCCAGTCCTCTTCAACCCCGAATTCCTTTTTTATTCAGAATTTTGACCTCCTTGAATTAGGTTTGTAATCCTAATTTAAAAACCCTAACATATGCACAAGACCTCTTATTATGACTTGATTCCCTTCTCTTTAGTGGGAGATCTTCTCCTTGGCAACTCGGCTAGAGATATACCCTTATCTCCTCTTGCTTTGACCTTCTTGCAATACTTCAGCCTATTCTAGAACAGAAACAGTCCCCTTTCCTTGCACGTGTGAGTGATGGATAACCCTAAAATAGACCCAAACAATACTTACTCTTCCTTATTTCCTTTCGTTGGCTATACAACTTCCTTCCAAGTGATCCTCACAGTTTTTACTACAATTATGTACTTTTTCGATATTCTATTATGAAATGAAGGCGTGCTGCCTTTTTTATAGTTGTTGTAGCCTCATAATAAGCTGAATTGAGAGAGGGTGAGCCAACATGCCCTCTAGTGAATATTTTTTTATTCCCTTTGAAGCTGACTTGAAGGGAGATTCTTACGCTTGTCTTGGATGGCTATTTATACTTATCTAATGACTCATACAAAATGTAATATGCCTAAGAAGGGTCCTTCATACATGACATAGACTCAAATTGACTTTTATGACTAGATGACACATCCTAAAGGCTCACAATGGGATCCATCACTAAAATAAAATTCCTTTTCCATGAAACCCATGAGACAAGCATTACAATAATAATTTTATTTTTCTTCTTTTCATCAATTACATAAAATCACAATTACACATGTCATTATGAAGACGAAACCTAGTTACACTTTTCAACATATTGAAGGGTCCATACTTGACTAGCACCAATGGAAACAAATGATCTAATAGTGGTGTAGTGGGAAACTAGTGCAAATATGTAATCATAATCTTCTCCCTCTATCTAGGGGAATCCTCTAGCCATGAACCTTGCCTTGTAATTTTCAATGTTTCCATCAACTCCATGTTTGATCGTCTACAACCATTTTGAGGTCATGTCGGACTTTCCTTTAGGTCTCAGAACAATATTCCATACATCATTCTCCATAATTGATTCATATTCTTCGACCATAGCATCCTTCCATACATATTATTTCACTGCTTCTTCAAATGTGGAGGGCTTAGCCGCTCATCACTACAACATATCCTTGATATCAACACAACCTTTTGCTTTCTATAAAGGTTCCTTTGGCAGTAAAAAACCTCTCAGCATCCTATAAAGTATCACAAAGCCATAATGGTCTATTCCTAGTAGGGGGATCACTTGGAGGAAAATCTATGAGGTCCATAGGTTCCATGAGATCATCAACAATGTCCTTCTCTAATTTAAGAACTGAAATACCTTCTCATATATCCATATCATCATATTTCTTCAAAGGAGGAGGAGGAAAGTCTTTTGCTTTTCCAAGAGAAACATCTTCATCAAAGGTCACATCCCTACTAAACTTGATCTTCCTTTGGCTAGATATATATATTCTAAATGTTTTAGAATTTTCACAATACCCAAAAAATGTACCTTTCTTTCTGGTGGCTTCCAACTTGTTCCTCTTATCCTTCGGCACATGAAAGTATATAGGGCAACCAAATACCTTGAGATGACCAAATTTGTCACGATTTACACTGGTGAACATTTCTTTGGGAGTCTTGTTGTCCAAGGCTTGATGAGTAACCCTGTTTTGTATATAGACCGATGTATTAATACTTCTCCCCAAAGGAACTTTGGTAACTTTTAATCATGCAACATGGTTCGAGAAGTTTACACAATTGACCTATTGTTTCTTGTAGCCACTCCATTTTTCTCAACATTGTAGGGTACAATTATATCCTTCTTAATACCTTCCTTCTTGCAAAAGTCAATGAACTCATTTGAAATATAATCTCCACCACTGTCGGACCTGAAGACCTTAATGTTCTTCCCTATTTGATTTTCTATCAACACCTTGAATTCTTTGAACATATCAAAAGCCTCGTCGTTATGCTTCAACTAGTAAATTCATGTTTTCATTGAGAATTCATCAATGAATACGATGTAATAGAGATGGCTACTAAGGGAATGCACTGACATGGGTCCACAAAGATCATCATGAATGAGTTGAAGAATAACATTCATCTTATTCCTACTAGAGGGGAATGGTCCCCTTGTCTTCTTTCCACTAGCATATCTTATACAAATTCCATCATGACTTGCTTGAGCATCAAGTATACCAGAGACTAGCTTCTTCAACTTTGGTAGGGAATCATAATGTATATGACCTAACCTGTGGAGCCATAACTGACTTTGGTGATTGGTGTTGTGGACCATTTCCAGTAGAGTTCTACAATTAACTCGATAGAGTCCTTCAACTTTAGATCCCAATGTGAAATCATTCCTCATGCAAGATTCCTTAGGCCAAGTGAGGACTTTTCCCTTTATGAAAACTACTCTCATGCCCTTGTCTTCTAAAGAAGAAATAGATACTGGGTTCTTCTTGCGTTCCAGAACATACATTACATCATGAAGAAGGATGGATTCCCTAGAGTAAAAATCAAATTTGACAGAACCAAATCCCTTTACTAGATATGTAGAGTTATCCCCACAAATGATCTTCAAACTTGTCTCCCTCTCATCTAGATTTGATAGGACTTACTTGTATCCAGAGAAGTGTTTATAAGACCCACTATCTAACAACCAACTATCATGCGAATTCAGAGGAGAAGAAATTGAAGGAGTGGAAATAGGAATATATTTGGATTGACTTGTAGCTATATTATTTTCATACTTGGAATTTCTTGCTCTCTTTTGAGGACGATAGCTCCCTTCTCGATCATCATGTGTATCTCTTTTTCTTGTATCATCTTGCCTTCTTCTGTCATCACCTCTTATTTTATCATCATTTCTTCTTCTATTATTGAACTTGTTATTGTTGAAGCCATGATTGTTGTTGTACCTTGATCTTGGATCATTCCTCTTTTCTCAACAATCTTGAGCATAGTGGCCAAACTTGTGACAATTGTAACATTCAATCTTTGACATATATTTATCTCTCCTCATTCTCCTATTGGAATCCCTAGGTGTTGGTGCAAACTTCCTTTTATTAGATGGACCTCCTTTACCTTTCCTTTTCTTATCTTGAGTGGCAAATGCAGAAGGCTCTCCAACTTCATGCTTTTGAATTTTTCCTCTATCAATCATCCTAGTCTCCTCTTGAGTGCATTTACCAACGAGCTCATCAAATGATGATAATACATTATTTTTGCTTAGAGTAGTAATGAAGGTCTCCCAAACAGGAGGAAGACCTCAAAGAGTGATCAATACGAACTGCCTATCAGATACTTGTTCATCCACAGCTTACAATTGATCCCTTAAACGAGATACCCTCATGATACATGATTGCAAATATTCTCCCTTGTTCATCTTTATCTCTTTGAGTTGATATTTCAAAGAGAGGATGTGATTCAAGCTGTTGACATCATACATCTCGACCAACTTGTCATACATATCCTTAGATTCCTTCAAGTTACCAACATAAACAAGCAAATGATCTTGTAAACCATCAATGATAATTTTCTTAGATTTGAGATCACCTTTCTTGTACCTAGATTTTATAGCAGCAGAAGCATTCAATGGAGGCTTAGGTACATTTCCTTGGACAACATCATTGTCATCTAGTATAACTTCCAATATGATATTTCAAGCAACAGAGTTAGATGAGTCACCCAATTTCTCATTCTCCTTGAAGTAAGAGGTAGACATCTTGACCAAACCAAATAAGCTCCTTCAACTTCTTTCAAGAATGATTGCTCTTGTCTCTTGTCTCCTTGGGCTTTGCTCTTCACCTTAGCTCTAATACCATGTTAAACTTTCCATTATTCTATGTTGTTACAATCACTTTAGCCAAATTCTTATCTTCAATTAGCAATCTTTAAGCACAATTCGATGTTTCAATTTTCAAAAGCACTTGTAGATAGAATAGTAAATACAATGAACAATAAGAGACAAATAAGAGACACTAGCTTTGGTCAAAGACTAGGGAAAAACCCCACAAGGGGGAAACCCCTTCGAATTATTCCTCTTATTAGATTTCCATAAAATGTTCAGCAAAGATAGAGTACAATGTTCCAATTCACCAAGCACAATATTATCAACAAAACCAACCAAACAATATCTCAATAGACATGTATGCTTCAAATCATCCCACGGTCAGCGATCAGGATGTCAAATGTCATCAAAACCCTACTTCACAACCACATGGATATAGTGACCATGCATGTAGTTGTAGCTCTCTAGTTGTACAAAGAACCCTATATGTGTGTGACTACAGTGGAGATTTCCCTGTTCCAACCCTATGACCCCATACCAAAAACCATAATTCACATGTGCGAGCTTAGACCCTTAAATTTTGGACCTGTACAAACCAATTCCTTGAAACAACCTCAAACTTGTGTGAGCCAATCCAAAGAAGAGAGAAGAAGAAGATGCTTGATGATGATGTCTAAATGAGGTCCACTTATAAGCTTCTAAGGGTGTCTAATTTCTCTTTTGGGCCGACCTGCACTTCTGTGCTCATGTGGGTTTCCATATTAAAAATATGTTTTTTCTCAACCAAATTAAATTCTTCCAAGGGCTAGGAGGAGTCTTTCTTGATGAGGAATGTTTTCCAAAGGAGAGAATTTATCCCTAAGCTACCAAATTAACATTTCAAACATTTGATTGGACCATAACTTGAAGGTCTTATTGTATCCTTTACACAATATAATGCAATGTGGATAACTGTATCACATATTTTATGACATAATTTATGGATATGGTTCCATATTCATGCAAGATTTTTAGATATTTTTGTAGTGATTTTTTAATCTAAAAATAAAATCCTTGAAAATAGCTCATATTTACATAAATAACATATTTATCATTAGTTACTTCCCGCTATAATTTAAGTAATTATTTACATGAAAATAACTCATATTCACATAAATAACATATTTGCCATTAGTTTCTTCCCGCCATAATTTAAGCAAGTATTTACATAAAATATGGATTGAAATAACATGTACATAAATATAAATTCAACATATCAAGCTGGCATTTGAAAATATTGACATACATACATCCATACTTACGTTACACCTACACATCTCCCTATACTAAGCTACAAAAAGTCTCTTGATGTAATTAGCTCATTAAATCATGTGCCTAACTAAAATCACTCTAACCAATTATAGATTCCCACATTTTATATATTATATATATTTCAAAATATTATGTACAAATCCTCATTCTAAACTTAAATACATGTGTTTCTTTTAATTGTTTATGTATTCTCATATTTAAAGTGGGTTTTTTCCTCTTTTAAAATTTCTCTATAACATGAATATGATGCTACACTTATGATATATAGTTTTCCTAATAATTATGCCAACATTGATAAATTAGTTGAGGGTGATTTGTAATTTCCATAGTGATTTATCATTTAGTCAAGATAATTGGTTAACATTGATTTAAATATAAAATTGTTTTAAATAACACAAATTGGTTATTGGTGCAACTAATAAAGTCATAAAATCATGTTGTTATATTGTGGCCCCATGAGAGTACTATGAGACATTCAAAAGGATTTGGTTCTTGCCCACCAACAACGTACAAGTTGTTTTTTGTATCGTATATTGTTAGTAGTATCAAACTGAATCATTGACCTGCAACTTTCCACTTTTAGACTCCAAATTGCCTTGTTGCCTAGAAAGTGGAGAACGTACTACTTGCTTTTATTTTCCTTATCCACACTCCTCTAATAATTTAATATTGTTGTTTACTCAACTTGCGTTTATGCTGGTTTAGTAATCTAATTTTTAACATTGTTATGCAACAAAGGTTATCATAAGAACCAAACCATGGCTAAGGTGATGAACTTCTTGCTTATTTAAATGTACATGTTAATGATATGTTTGTTTATTTGTAATGGAAGTGTATGCTAATGTTATCATGAGTTAGTGGAGATTGAGGATTTTAGCGAGATTAGAAGATTAATGTAAAAAGGACAGTTAAACGTTTATATATATATATAATTACAATTTTTTGGTTTTTTTTTGTTTTTTTTTTTAAATTAATTAATTAATTTAAATTTTATAAGTAAAATTTTTCAAATGAGAATAGGCAACTAGAATAATGTTATATAAATATAATATTTGAATCTTTAAAAAAACCTTATTAATGAGATTTATTATTAATGAGGTGAGAGAGTTCATGACGCTCATACAAGTAACAAGATAGGGGAAGAGGATTATAAGAGATAAAGATGGGATGAGGTGGGCATAAAGGCGTTGGAAGGCTTGACAACTGGAACCCTAGCCTCCTTTACCCTCTAGTTCGTGCTACCTACCCTTTTCTATGGGGTTTGAGTGTGTGTGGTCATCCTCTGTCCCCAGGTGTTGTGGTTCCTTTAGCGTGTTCATGACTCATTCTCAAGGGTTTCATCGATGTCAGTGTTGCCTCTCTCCATTGTTGCTTTCGTCTTTTGTGTTTTTGGCATTGGTTCAATGTCGTAGTTTCACTGCTCGTCGGTTCTTGGCCTCTCATCTTCTATTGTCTTTCATCGGTGCTGCTTGCATTGTTGGATCCTCTGGTCGATTGCATTGTATCGTGGTTGTTCATGGTTGTGGATTGGGGTATATGTCGATGCCTAGATGGTGTCATGGGTCCTCTTCTTTTGGGTTCGACCCAAGAATTATTTGGTCCTCTTTGGGTTTATTGTATGTGAGCCTTTGTGCCCTTATTGCATTTTTCTAGGGGGTTTCGACCTTGGTGCATGGTTTTTTGTGTGGACCTTCGAGGTTTCTTTGTTGGGGGACTGTATTTGGTGTTTTGTGCACAGTTTTTTGTAGGTTGTTCGACTATCTCCTAAATGTGTTTGAACATTTACAAAATGTAATTTTGTTTTCAATAGTAAAGTTAGAAGGTTTTTTTCTCAGAAAAATAATATAAAGGAGGAAGGTGGTAATTTTGAATAACATGGAGAAAGTGAAGTTGGGATAATATGATGAGGAATAATGCCTTTCAAATCACAATTAATTGTACTTATTGTAGAGATTTTTTGCATTGGCTTGAGACTCTTCAACACAAGGAAATATGATTGTCTTATGGTGGATTTATTGGCAAACTAGAACCATAACATGTGGGTTTATATTGGGGATTTAAAACTCTATAAAATTTAACTCAATATTTTAAAAGGTATTAGGAGAGTGAGAGTGGTAGTGAGGTATTTTTAAGCTATACAAAGGGTATACATATTGTGGGGGTTCAACTAGTCAACTTTTTATGGGGGAATGAGTGGGAGTATAGTTAGCAATGCAAGGAGATATGTGTTTGTGAGTTTTTTCATAGTAGCAAAGGATCTCATGGAGGACCAAGATGATTTATTTATAATCATTATGCCTTATAGAAATTCTCAATAAACTATAAAATTCTCTAGACATGCAATGGAAATAACCACAAATTCATAATAGAGAGATTCAAAGATGAAATGAACTTGTGATTTCGAAGGAATATGTTTGATGTTTAAGACTAAAATCTCATGTAATATATGGTAAATGAGATTTTCTAAAGTGAATGCCATATGTGTACATAAAGTACTAGGACTAATACACTGGGGGTAGACATAATACGAAGTATAAAAATTGTTGTGGGAAAACATGTTACTTACAATATTTGGTGAAAATAATGGGTTATTTTATTTGAAAACATAAATTGGGGTGGTGGAAAGGTTGGATGGGGTACATATAAATTTTAGGATATGGAAATAAAATCAAAGGCTTTCTTTAATACCCCATGAACATAAGTTCTATGCCATAGGCTTACAAAGAGATTTTCTTATGGATTGTCTAATATAAAATGATAATAACATGGAGGAAAAAATCTCAAATTTGTAGACCCTTATTGAAAATGTCTTATGAAGAGATAGAAATCACCACAATGGCTTAAGACTTACACCCCTTTACTCTTTATCTTAATCATTTTCCTCTTACAATGCTTCCTAATGTACTTAAACAAATATAGGTGGCACTCAATATATGCAAACTTGACCCCTTTCACTTTTTTAGAACTAACCAACCTAAAATACAAGGGTTGAAAAGGCGCTTATGGAAGTAAGGTCATCATTCCACGTAGTCTCTCTAGGAAGGAAGGTAGTCTAATGCAAATGTAAAGTATTAGACAATATGGGATTTAAAGGAGAGAGTGGCTTTTTCAATCTTCCTCCAACTATTGAGGAAAGAAGCGAAAGAAGGAGGCAAGGGTAAGCCACGATAGAGGTTACCCCATGAGCCACTTAACTTAGAGACTCTAACAATCCAAATACACTCTTACTAAAAGGAAAGTAATCTAAGGTTGAGAAAGGTAGTGCAATGGCCCCTTTTCATTCATTATCTACGAAACACTATTAAACATTGGTACTTCAAATTATGGACATGTAGACCTACACCTATGTGAACATTATGAATATATATTGTTTATGTGATTAATTTTGAATGTAGTGTGATTTAATTATGACATGAAAGTTTAAATTAAATCTTTTGGTACATTAATACTAAGTTTGAACGATATGTTTAATAAAATTAGCACCGTGCACGTGATAAATAACTAGCTAGCTTAAATGATTCATCAATGCGTAACATGGCCATCACATGTCAATAGTTTTATGTTTATGCATAATCTTGTATTGTAAACTAACCTACAGGATGAATGGGTTATGTGATAGTCAAAGAAGTGTGATATTAAAGTAGTCGATGTTGTGTACAATTAATGAGGAATTATATGATAAGAAGCACCTTTCTACTATTTTTGCATTAGTTCAAATGCATTGCTAAGATATGTGGGAAAGTGTAGGTTTCCTGGTAACATGACTATCCAAACTCAATATATGATGATAGAGTTCTCATAACAACAATAGTACCATAATATAGTTAGTAATAGGGTGTTGACCCTAGTTCTATCAAGAGGGGTGGAGATATTCCCCATCACTAATCCTTTGAAACCTTGAGTTGTGAGAGAGTTGTGTTAAACTAATGCTCCCATAGATATGTGAAAGTGACTACTAGTTGCCTTGCTAGGAAGCTTGGTGAAGGTCATTTACACTTCCACTTATTGGCTCTATCTGGAGTTAGGTCAATATAATTGATGCTTCAGTATAGTCCAACAAAGGAAGGAGATGATCTGGAAGATGGAAGTAGGTTAGGGAGGAAGGATGCTTTACTGTAGTTGAGGGTGGTGTTTGACTTTAGCCATGTAAACTTAGTTCTTGACTTATTCCATTTTTGTGTGTTACATGCCTAATTTGGTTGTAATAGTCTAGATGTATTATTTAATTCATGGTCTTTTTATGAATGATAATTGATTTGTTATTATGTTATCATAGGTTATTGATTAATGCCTTGTGAAATTTATTGCACTGCCTATTTTTTGTGAACATTTGCTATCACTAGTGCACACATGAGCTATGCATGCACTAACTACACATACATACCTTGCACATGTATACTTGTATTTTTTTTTCAAAAGAAAAGACACCCGTAATTTTATTCATCATAAAAGAGAGAACAAAATTTCATTTTGCATATATTGTAAGAATTCCGGAAATATGCCTCACAACATTAAGCTAAAAAGAATAATCAAAAAATAAAACTTAGAAAAAGAAACAAACGAAGCTAAGTGGGAAAATAATCACTTAACTCTCTTTTTTTCCTTTATTTTTTTGCACTTTATGCCATCCTCCTATGTTTAGTTCAACAAGAACCATTGCCAGGTCTCTTCTTGTTTCCTTTAGTGTAGTTTCTTTGTCTAAGTCTAAACTTGGATGTACACTCGTATTATTATAATATATATATTGGTTATTATAATATTATTTTGTATGGTTGTGTCTGATGTTTGAGGGGAATTTATATATTAATATCAATTTATTGGATTATTAGTCTTCATTCAAGGATTTATTATATTTAGTAAAAAGAAGAAGAAGAATAAGAGAAATCTATTTTCATTGAGTTGATTACATTTAATGAAACTTAGATTTGGTACCTAACCAAAGTTATTTTATAAGTTATTTATTTAATTATTTAAGGGAATTGATAGCATGTCAAATTAATGTGGGTAAGTAGCATGAGAGTATTTGATCATAATTTGGTTTTTCTAGGACCTTTTTCAAGAGAGGCTTTGAAGGTGGTGGAGAAGGCAACAAAGAGGGAATTTTGGACATGTAAGGGAGGCCAATTTTGGGAGAAGAAAACTTTGTGGTTTTGGGAGGGAGGAAAAACCAAGATCATCCAACTTCTCTCTTTAAAAAGAGTAAAACATCATAGGTCATTATTCTACCATTCCACCACAAATATGCTAAATTAGACGGTAATTTTATTGAGGAATAGTCCCATTAGATTTTAGGGCTTTTAATTTTTGAGAGAGTAATTATATTTTTTATAAGCTACTTGCAATGGCAATTTGTATATTTAATGTGGTGTTACGTAGAAATGAAGAGAATTGAGGTAAGTAACATGGATACTCTAATATGAAAAAATAATAAAATAAAATAAATCAAACCAACATAGATTTTAATTTAGGGATTTTTTAAAATATTTTATTAAAATAAGATTAATAAAAATAAAATAAAATAATATTATACATATATATATATATATATATATATATATATATATATATATATATATATATATATATATAGATAGAGAGAGAGAGAGAGAGAGAGAGAGAGAGAGAATTACACATATTGTCATGTTATTTCAAATATAATGAAAAAAATCAATATATTAAAAACATATTATACATAGGATATAAGTTTAATATCCATTTCATGAATTTTGTTTAGAATTTTTTGAATATTAGTTGTGGTTTTGGATCATTTTGATAGAACAGAGACTACTTGTTCTAGAAGCTCTTCGATGGAGGAGTATTTATTTAATTGATTAAGATGATTCATAAGAATTAGTGAAGGAACATCTCATTATGGATAACATCGTAAAGGAGCATCTCATTGTGGATAATTAGTGAATTAGTCCAATGTTTTCATAGTTACTATGGTTGAAGTGTTCTTTTTCCAAGGTTTTCCACTAGACATGTGTTTCACCTTTGACATAATTGTGTTGATATGTTTATGCACTTATGATTTATAATTGGCTTGATAATTTTTTTACCTCAAAGAAAAAAATGTATTTATATTTGAGGTGAAGATAAATATAATTCTCAGGTGTTGTTCCACCCTAAACATAAATATTTTCTTTATAGAGAATGGTCAGTATCATCATTTCTACAATTTAGACTAGATATGACTACATCATCAAAACTAATTTTCCAAAACGCTTAAGGACATTCCAAAACATTTAGTTCTTCGACATTGTTAAACAATATTCAATTACAAACCATAATACTAAAAACAAAGATTTAAAAGTTCTAAAAATAGTTTTGGCATCAAGCTACAACTCTTCCTCCATCATATTCCAGTAATGTGTAAGCAAAATCCATCCTCTGATAATTTATCTACTGTATGTTTTAATTCATAGTAAACATGGGAAAATTCAATGTTGTAGAATAGAATGGAAGCATCCTTAACAAGATCAGCCAGTGGCATTGAGTTGATGTTGAGTAATTGGCTAGTTCCTTGAATTAATTTTATGACCAAATTGGAGTCTCCATATACTTGTAAATAATTCACTTCTTTCCCCTCAACAAATTTTAAGAGGAAAAGCAAATCCATAAATTCACTATAGTTATTTGTGCCAACCCCAATATTTTCCAGGAATGTAAAGTATTATTTTTTGACAGGTATGAGGAAAAACCACATCCACACTTTAAATATTTACTAGCACCATGTCAGAAAAGGCCCACGACCTAGTCTTATCAATCACCGGGAATCCCATTGATCTAGGTGTCTTTTGGAATACAAGAAGCTTGTAAAAAAAGAAAATGGACTTAATATCTAAGCCACTATTTGGAATATAAGAATGCGTTTCTCACTAAACATAACTAAATTTCTCACTAAACCATCTCAAATAAATATATTCCGATCACAACCCATTATAGCATTTGACCCAACTCTAACATGTAAACCATTCCCTACTATCCATGCCAGATATTTTCCCATGGCCAAAAAATCCAAGGTCATTGATTTCCATTAATTAGAGATGCTCTAAATGGATTTTCTTTTAGTCCTATCCAACATAGGATGGAACCTAGAGCTATGTATTTTTGTACCAAAATTATTCTCCATAAGCATTGGTTATTTGTCATGTTTTGGAGGGAAGTAACATCAAGATATACAAATAAATGTATGTCCTTCAATCCCCATCATCCAAATGCCTCTAGGCCTAAAATCCTTCATCAATTGACCCAATGAGTGCCATTGTACTTGCTGCTACCCTACCATAGAAAGTTAAAGTAAAATTTTCTTATCTTTTCTATGGTATCTTTTGGGATGTGGTCCAATGTGGACTAGCACACTATAATGGATTCTGGTATAGATTTAACTAGTACTAGTTTCCCAGCTCTCGACAATTTTTAATACACCATAAGGAGATTCACTTCTCCACATCTCTAGTTAGCCAATTCAAGTCAACTATATGGAGTTGTTGGGTTTCAACATAAATACGGGGCATTTTATCCCAACATTGATATGAAGAGTTTAAAAAGAAAAATCCTTTTAACAACCATGGCCATCTCATCTTACACACAATGTACATTCCATTGACATGCTTACATTAGACTCCATTCCAATTCCTTTTTGATATAGAAGCAGGGTATCATTGAATTCCTTTAGTTATCTCTTTGATCCAAAGAAAAATAAAATGATGTCATCTACAAATAACAATTTTGATAGAAGATTTCACCTTCCAACCTTGATCCCTCTTACCATGTGCTTGTGTTTTCCATCATCCAAAGCCTTGCTCAAACCATTATTCAACAAGAGAAATAGACATGGTGAAATAGGAAAACTATGTCTCAGGCCCCTAGAAGGCTTAAAGAAATTTAATGCTACGTCATTTATTAGTACATCAAAAGAAACAATTGTCACAAAAACCATGATCCATTTGAACATAAGCGAGGAGAACCCAATATGCAGTAAAACTAATCTCATATAAATCCAAGAGACCCTATCATTCACCTTTAATAAGTCGAGTTTAACCATTGTTGCAGGGTCCTTTGAGTTCTTGATAGAATGAATTCCATCCTGAGAAGAGCCTATGGCTTCATGTATTCTCCTACTCTCTAAAAAACCAAATTTCTTGGTAAATATAAAATTTGACGAAAAATATTTAATTTTACAGCAAATCATATTTAAAATAATTTTATATAAACAATTACATAATGGGATAGGTTGGAAACTCTCAAAATACACAAGGTTATCATCCTTTCGGACCAATGCAATGAAAGTGGTATTAATGTTGGTCAGTAACTTGCCTGACACTCTCACCTCTTCAACAACATGAAACAATCATTTATAAGAAGATAAATGAAATGTAAGAAAAAATTAGTTGTCCACCCTTTTGGCCTAGGACTTCTATCCTTCTTAAGAGTAGTGAGTAAGTAAATTAATGCCTCCTTTGCAATGTGTCTAAACAATTGTTCATTATCATCATCATCAAATAAGTGTGGGAAAAAGGAAATTACCTTAAGTCGTTCCACTAAATTTGAATCCTTGGGCTCTTTAAAATGGATTTAAATTATTGAATGCTAAGAGATGCCAAGTCTATAAAACCCATTATCTTAAACCATCATAATTTTCTAGATACCAAATAATGTTGATGTTCCTTTCATGATTTGCGTAATTTTGAAAAAAAAAATTGTATTTGAATCACCCATTTCATCCAAGTTGCCTCGGAATTTCATTTTCCATTCCTCCTCTCTATACCACAATAACTTTGTACACTTTTCTTCCAACTACTAGATTTTCACCAGAGCTTGATTGGTGAAGACTCCTTGTTCATTTATTTGTGTTAATCTTACCGCCACATTTTCAATTCTCATAAGATGAATATTTCTAGATCTATGTCTCTCACTCATCCATACAACCACTTTTCTTTTACATATTTCAAAATATGTGAAAAATGCTTATAGGTTGTAGCTTGCTAATCAAGATTGTAATGCTATATAATTTATTTTTCAATATTTTGAAACTCTTCTTCATCCACCCAATCTGATTTAAATTTAAAAGGTGCTCCAAACTTACATTCTAAATTATTAAGTTCCAACCAAACAGGATAATGATCTAAAATCCTGACATTACCAACCTAAGATTTATAATTAGAAACCTTCAATTGGAGTGTATCCTAGATCAAGAGCCAATGTAAATGTCTAACAATCACTTCTTATCCCACCCTATTATTTGACTACGTAGGATGAAGCTTGATATGCTTAACACCTACCTAAAGTAGTGCAAACAAAATCTGACAATCTATCAATCTTAACACTTTCCCACTAAATTTCCCTATAACTAACTAACTTAATATTTAAGACCTCAGACTGGCTGGTCATAAAGCGAACTTTGGTCTAGTTTTGAGAAGGTCTTTATTGCTTGTCCACTGGGAGCAAGGGTGAACACTTGCTTGACCAAAGGGAGGGCAAGGAGGTGCGTCAATCAAAGAAAATCCTTTAAGTGCGGAAATCCAAAATCATAGTACGCCCACCCATTCAAACCCTATTTTATAATTTAAATCTACACTTATAAAAAATAATTTAAATAGTGCAAAAAAAACTCTGACAATCTATCCATCTTAACACTTTCCCACTAAACTTCCCTATAATTAACTAACTTGATATCTAATTTAATAATTTAAATCTACACTCATAATTTTTTTTAAATATTCATTTAGTTAAAATGTTTACCTACCTAAAATTTAAGTAATACACGTTCATTTACACAATACAATTTGGTTAGATAATATTCAGGTGATACAAATGAACTTATATAATACAAATTGGTTAGGTAATATTAATACTAATTAGTACATTGTATTGATATCATTTGATATGATTAAATTAATATCACATGGTGATTAGGTTATGTAAGTGATACAAACTCAAGACAATAAAATCAATAACTGACATTACAATATATTATAATCCCCCTCACAATAATGGTTACTACCACAAAGAGTTAGTTGGCATGACCATGGGGAAGGATTTGATTCTTCCCAATCAAATATGCCTTTATTGCTTTCTCGATTTGGTAAATATTATTATAGTGGGAATCAAATAAAATTAGTGACATGTAACTTCACACTTTTACATTCCCTATTGCCTTTCCACTGAACTTAGTCTTATCTTAGCTCTATGTATTCGTCATAGAAATTCCTAATTCCGTTGGGTATTATAGTGAGAAAACATTCAAATCTATACTTGAATATTGTGGTTTACTTCCAACTTCAATTGGACTACCCTTTTAAATAACTCAACTGCATGTGCCATGTCTTTATATGTCTTTATCTCTAATAACTATGGTGGGGGAGGTTACCTTCTTGGGCACTTAAATGTTTACTTACCATGTTTAAGTCAATGTCAAGGTTGATTGAGAAACAAAGGTTTATCATAATGACCAAATCTACCCTTTTAAATAACTCAACTCGTATATTTTTCTCTAATAACCATGGTTGAGGAGGTTATCCTTTTTTTCTTAAATGTTACTTAGCATGAAGTATTTTTCTCTAATAACCATGGTTGAGGAGGTTATCCTTTTTTCTTAAATGTTACTTAGCATGAAGTAGAAATTTATTAAGGTGGATGGAGAAGTAGAAATTTGTTAATGTTTCGGAATGAGTGGGTTGGGTGAGGATTTAATGAGATAATAAGAATCCTTATATGAGAAGAATTATTGAAAATATTTTAGTAACATATTACTATTATATTATTAATGACTTAGGTGAGATAAAGACTCATGAAATTTATAGAGAAAGTTAAGTTGATAATGTATATTGAGAAGTAACACCTTTTAAATGGCATGGATAAGATATACAACAATTAAAGACAATCAATATAAATGTTCACTTCATGAGTCTGTGAATCATTAATACAAATAGGCTTGTTTATAATTCAACCATAATAATTTGGAAAGAAAAATATCTAATTTGTAAACATTTATAAAAGTTTTTTTGTGAAGGCATACAAATCACCATGATGACTTAACACCTACATCCTAACAATGGTTATCTCCATTTTCTGCCTCTTACATAACCTCCTAACATGTTTAGGAATCATAGATGACATTCAATATATGAAAAATTGATTCCAAGTACAACTTTGATTTTTTTGGATAGACCCAACCCAAAAACTATACAAGGGAGCATAACACTAGAAAATGTGGGACTTACACTACAAGAAGATCAATAAGAAGTGTTTTCAATGTCCCCCTAATTATTATATAAAAAATCCAAGGAATAAAGCAAGGGTTATGCTAAAGTAAAAGCACTCTCACAAACCTCTCAACCTATAGACTCTAAGAATCCAAGAACCTATTGATTGAAATGGAAATATTTAAATATTTGTGAAAAATAAAAAATACATAATTCAATTCAAATAAAACTTTATATAATCAAAGTACATTAAACCTATTACAAACTATTTAAAACCCATCATTAATAAAAGATATATCAATCTATCCAAATAAAATTTTCCATAAACAAAACACATTAAACCTCCTATTACAAATATTTCAAAAACTTATTATAAATAAATAAATAAAATAATTAAATCTAAGTGTATTTCTTCTTTAATTATCAAAATACATTAAAACTCATTATAAATTATTAAAAATCTTATTATTAACCAAAAAAACCATGAAAGTAAATTTAAATTAGACTTTTTTATAATTAAAAAACACTAAGACCCATTACAAGCCATTACAAACTAACTGTTCAAGATCATCATTTACCAATGATAAAAAAGAAGGTTAACATTTACCAATGATAAAAGAGAGGAAAGTATTAAAAGAGAGGAAAAGTATCAATAGTATTATGCCATTATCAATCCCTATCAATGTGACCTAAGTCTAAGAGAAAAGGGACAAATTTTAAATCTTTTGAAATTTTTTATATAGCAAAACATAATTTATTATTTTATTTGCCTTTTTCAGACTTAAGAGTGCAACTTTTCCATGTGAATGACTAAATACTAGTAACCCATCATTTTCCCACCTTGACAAAACATCTAATGCATGTCGACTAAGCCAAAAGAAATTAATACAGGTAAACCTATGGAAAATTGTGAGTCTGGTTTACCTCACCATAAGCAATCCTGAATGTACAAGTGGCCACCCTAAGTTTCTTATCTAAAAATAAGATAAGGTGATGGGACCTCAAGTAGGCCAAGATTGTTTCATATGAGAATCAAATTGGATTGTTGACATCTAAGTTTACATTTTAGGCTCCCATGTATCTTCTTGTCCAAAAAGTGGAGGACAATGGGGTTCATCATTCCATTCAAAATATGTATAACTCTTGGTTATTATGTGAAGAAAACACACAATTCTATACTTAATATATGTTGGTAATAATAGTTTGTGTAATGTGCTGATGTCATTTTCCAATGCCAGTCAAGTCATTAAATGTAGACTTTAATGATAGGTAAAACTTTAAAAAATGGGAAGTTGATTGGGAAGTGGAACTTTTATTTAAGTTTTAGAGAGAGTTAGTGGGGTTGAAGATTTTAGTAAGTTAAGAAGATTTATCATTGAAAATCATGCATATCAAAGTTATTGATGATAAAGGCATGAGAGACCTATAAGAGGAGGAAAGTGGAATCCATATAGAGATGAGGTGGCTATTTTGAATAATATAAATAATTTTAGGTTGATGTTAATGTTAAATACCGACTATCACTTTTCAAATGTTTTGGTTGTGGTGTTGATTATTTAAGTGTGATTATGTGGAGATTATCTAATTTGTTTTAAGAATGAGTAGATAAAGCTGAGTAAGATTATTCATGATTTGGCATATTTAGAGATGAAACTGAACTTTTAAATTAGATATATGGATTTTATTTTTTTTTAAATAGATTGCGTCGAAGATTGACCAATAATTGGGATTCTTTTAATTATTATGGCATTTATTGGTGGAAAATATATTTTTTAATAGGTTTGTTTTCATTATTTTAATGTTAGATGTTGTTAGTAGAATTTTGGTAAGGTAATATTATTTTCTTTTAAAATATGTTTAAAGTTACTGGCAAATTTAAGAAGTGGAAAAATTACCACTAGAGTTACTGGCAAATTTAAGAAGTGGAAAAATTACCACTAGATATTTATTCAAAATTACCACCAGATATTTATTTATGTATGAATAGGACATTATATTTTAAAGTTACTTGCAAATTTAAGAAGTGGAAAAATTACCACTAGATATTTATTCAAAATTACCACCAGATATTTATTTATGTATGAATAGGACATATTTGTCGAGAAACTGCTTCTCAATCATGCTCCAACTTTAAATTGTACATATTTATCGACATCAATAAACCCAAGTGCAATTCTTGTTTGTCGATTCCATTGACTTCAACATCAACAATACAATTGTCCATGACTTCATTGTCTATGACCCTGCTTTTTTAAGGTAATCATTCTATAGATATGGTAAATACTACTTGAGTGATTACATGAAATACTACTTGAGTGAATACATGAAGGTATTTATTTTTTTAAATATATATTTTGATATAATGGTACAAAAAACAGAGTAGGGAACTTTAAAATTATATGAGATAGGAAAATTTTAATTGTTATACCAATTTTTAAGAATAAATAATGAATTAAAATAATTAAAAATGATATATTATAGGGAGTTAGAGATATGAGATAAAGATATAATAAATTGGAAAAATATCGGTAATTCTAATAAGTCTATTAATTTGTTTTTTTGTTTTTTGTTTTTTGTTTTTGTTTTTGTTTTTTTATGATTTTCTAATCAGTGATTTCATTATGCCTATCTATTAATGAATCTTGTTGTTTATTGTGGATGAACTTGTTGTTTATTGGTGAACTTGCTATTTGTTGTCAACAATGTGTGTTGTTGGTAAGGGCATTGATATTGCAATATATTGTTTATAATAATATCTTATTGGTATGCTTCCTCATCAACAAATTTCTTATCAACCATACTATATGGTTGTTTTGTCAATGATAGGCTTGTTGATGGTTATTTTGTCAATAAGTCTCTTGCATGATTTCTCTATTGATGATAGTTCAACTCGACTTTCTAAGCCATTTTTTGGACTAGCCATAAGGACATGAATTGATGCTAAAAATAAATGACATGGACAAATCATCATAGGACACTATAAAAAATGGCTTGTTTATGGTCCCAAACATTTAATGTCAAGTATTATCTTCCACATAGTCACACATCTTTGTAGATATAGAGACAATAATTGGATGACTATTGATGCAACTAACATCTTCAAAGTGTAGATTGTATCTCATGAAGCCATTGCACTGAGAGGCACTCTACAAACTAGTATGAGGGAGATGTTGTCATGTAACGTTACATTTAAAAATTATAAAATAATACTTACATTAACAAATTAAAAAATAGTAATAACAAAAAATTCAATGTTGGCCATAATTTTTAGCTTAATTTTAAATGAAATTTATAGAAAAATAAAGTTTTTTTTGTTCACGGACCCCAGAGATCGGGGATCACTACGTCCGCGGAATATTTGTACTAGGTAGATCCACCTGAAGGGATCACTTCATGTTGGCTCAACCATGGAGCCTGACCCTAAGGGTGTCGAGAGAATTGAACCCGCGACCTTTCAATAACAAAGGTGCTTTAACGATAGGGACTCCCCCAATTAAGCTAACCCTCGAGACTTGTACTACCTAAATCCATTACAATACTATTTATCAAGGAATTATAGCTCATCATGTCACTAGTGGGGATTTGAACCATGGTGGGCAAGATAACAACCATTTCTTCCAACCATCAAGATAACCCCAATCAACATAAAAAAATAAAGTATTCGAAAGTAAAAAAAATAAAAATAAAAATATTTTTAGTATGAGGGAAATGCGTAATTTATTCACTACTTAATATGGAGTTGATTGAAAGTAAAAATAAATAATTTACTTTGTAGTATGAAATAAATATGTAATTGTGATCCAGATTAATGAAGGATTGAGATGAAATAAATATTTAAGCAGAAAAAAATAGATACAACAACACATAACTTCAATTAATAAATAGCAATTGCTGAAAACTATTTACATGTAGGAAGGAAGCAAAATAACTTAGGTGATGGTAACTTATCTATGAGAAGAGATGTGACAACTACATGTCTTCTGACTGAGGCTCTTAGTCCTTTATATCATTAAGAAATAACCCCAAACATCCAAAAACCCAACCCTAGGAGATGAAGCACCAAAGGTTTGTGGGCCATACTAGGGTTAGTTGTAACGTCAAATTCCCGAGGTTGTAACTTTGGCATATGATCTTCGTTTGGCATACACGATAGCCCGTTAGAAAGGTTTATCCGAGACAACAAATTTCGACTACAAACTTTGTCATGGGCTACAAGTTTTCTCATTTCCCCAAAAAATGTTGTTTAGGGCCCTAAAACAACTTTGAAAGTTCAAGACTTGAAAAATGACCAAAAATAGAAGATTGTTGAAATAGGAAACTATGCTGGAAATTAAAAAACTGAAAGGAAGCAATGTTGGGGGTCCAAGTGCAATAGGTGGGTGGCCACCAATATCCACCCGGATCAGTGCTCCCCCCTTAAGAAGCAATGTCCCCATTACGTTGAGTGCCTCCATGAGATGAGTAAACTTCTGTTGAATTTGGTCCATAGTGAGCCACTTGCCTTGGTGTGGAAACTAGCTAGCTTTGACAACCCGATACAACTGGATCCTCTATTGGCGAGTGTTTTTAACCTGTATGTCTATGATCCGATCAGTTGTGGCATGTTTGTTGCAATGTGGATTGAGATTTGCTGGTGTCAGTTGCTCAACAATGTCTAATGTGTCCAAAAATGGTGGGAAGTATGGTTGAAGACGGTCCATGTCGTAGGTTTTAACCCTATAAAAAAATGACCTATAGATGAATTCTAAAAACAAAAAATAAACAATGACAAGAATATAAAATAAATACATAGATATTTCCTATGGATCCCAAAATCAAGACTACCAGATTGATTTTTCATTATGTTCCTTTCAATGTTATAATACATATATATACATGCCGAAGCATTCATAAACCCCAATCCATTAACCTTGGATTAGAACATAACCATAGTTCCCTTGACTGGATCTACAAAATACCATGGGCAAAAAACCATCATGCCCAGAACCATGTGCAAAACCCATGCACAAAATGATAAGTAGGTCCGCCCACGTAATATAGGGTTCAATTTTTTTTTCCTGGGGCACTGCCCCAGACTTCGTGCAAGGGGGTTGCAACCCCCCCTTTGACCCCCCTGTTGCACCCAGCGCAACGAACAAGGGGGGCTATCGCCCCCCCGCGCATGCGACTAGTTGTGGAAAGAATATAACACATTGAATACGAGGTGCAAACCAAGGAATGGAGGGATGCTTAAAACTTGAAAGCATTATTACCCACACCCTTAGTGATGGTGTAAGGCCAGTACTGAAGATGTCGAAGCTTTTGATGGGTCCAGTAAGGCATTCCTTTTGTAGATGTAACCACACCTTGTCACCCACTTGAAACTTATGTGGCACCCAATTATGATCATGATGTTGTTTATACTTGGCATTGGATTTATCTAGGATATCATGAACTTACTGATGGATGTGTTAGATGAATTCAATAAACCTCGTGGCTTAACCAACTTCAGACTGTACATGTGCAGATTATGCTTGTGTAGTTGCAAGAGGCATGACAACATCAATCGAGCACAATGGTTGAAATCCCAGGCCCACTTGAAAGGGGATATGGCCAATCGAGCTATGGAGAGCTCAATTATAGTTGTGTTGCACATAAGGAGACTCTCATCCCATGTTCGTGGATGCTTGGAGTTATACATGCATATTATGTGCACTATCATCTTGTTTATGATCTCTATATGGACATTAGCCTAGGGGTGGAATGTCGTCAACTTGGTAAGCTTGGTGTCCAGAATGACTGGAGGGTCGACCAAAATGTGCTCAGGAACCTGTTGTCCTGATATGATAGAATGGTCAGTGGGATCCAGAAATGCACCCACACTCGTTCGAAGAAGAGTTCGACAGTGTCTTCTGTTATGATATTATTCTGGCAAGTAGCTAATATAGCCATCTTAGAAAATCTATGAATGACCACATATACAAAGTCATTACCATGCTTGGTAGAAGGAAGGCCAGACATATAATCCATGGAGATGGATTCCAAAGGTTGGCTAGGAGTCAACAAAGGAGTGTACATGCCTTGCTTCTTAATGGTTGACTTGGCAATGGCATAAGCAATGTAAGATTTGATATATTTTCCAACATCTTATTGGAGTTTTCACCAACAAAAATATTTCTGCTGTACTACCACTATTTTGTCTAAACCAAAATGTCTTGCGACCTGATTGTAGTGTGCTTCTCAATAAGCTTGGCACACTCACTTGAAGGAACATAAAGGTGCCCAAAGTAGCATAAAAGTGTGTCCTGGAGGTGGAAGTGTGGTGCTTTCTTACCATCAATCAACATCTGGTATGTGGTGGTGAATGCTGGATCATTTTGGACCTAGCTCATGCCAAAGGTGCATTTATCCAAGTTGGCACATAGTTTAAGCTTCTGCATGGTTTGAAGGACATATCGAATATATTGCAACTTCTCTTCCCAACTCTTATTGAATATGAGGATGTCATCCATATATAAAACCAAAAACAAGTTGGTGCAAGGATGCTATATGTCATCCATCAGCCTCATAAACGTTGCAGGTGCATTTTTCGACCTGAAGGGCATGACCAACCACTCAAAAAGGCCCTCCTTGGATTTGAAGGCAGTCTTACATACATCTGTGGGTTCTATTGGAACTTGGTGATAGCTAGACTTCAAATCAATCTTGTTGAAGTACTTGGCCCCCTTGAGCTGGTCAAGAAGGTCATTAATCTGTGAGATTGGATACCTGTTCCTGAGAGTGATTTTATTTAGTTCCCGATAATCAATGCAGAGTCTTCAGGTCCCATCCTTATTCTGTACAAGTACTATTGGGCTCCCACAAGGTGAGGACCTTGGTTGGATGTGCCCTTTTTGTAGCAACTCCTAGATCTACCACTTGATTTCCTTGTTTTCCAGAAGAGAGAGACAATATATAGACCCATTGGGTAGAGGTGCTCTGGGAGTCGAATCAATCCAATGCTTGACTTGACAGTGCAAAGGTATCCCTGTGGTTGAGGAGAAGATGTCCCTATACCCTTCCATGACCTTATCCACTTGATTTTGATGCAAAGAGGAACCCTTTTTTGGGGCCATGGATGTGGTCATGATCTTCCCCTTACTTTGAGAGTGAATTAGAAAGAAAACAAATTTCCTAAACTGGGAGATTGTTGGCATTATGACTCAAGTGTTTTCCTTGATGGCAACTCACTCAGAGGTTGGTACAGTTGCTCAGAGGTTGGTACAGGTGATGGCACTTAATCAGAAGACAGATCTTAGTACAGCAGGCCAAGAAAGTTCATACACGCAGGTTCATTAAGCCCAAGTCGCGTGTACACGCAGGTTGGCTTCAGTAAAAGCGCGTGTATGTGAAAACGTACCTTTGGTCCATGGCGGTTAGTCCTTGGAAGTTGTGCCTATGGTTTTGGACCATGGCGTCTCGACGGACGTGTTGATCCCTAGTTTTGAAGTTGATGGTATTGTGTTACTATGGTTTTGGACCGTGGTATTGTAAAGGGCCTAAGGCTATATAAGGAGAAGATCATTAGGCAAATAGAGCAAGCAAGGTGCAAGAGTGTGTGAGTGATGAAGATCTGAGGAAGTGTGAGATCCAAGTGCTGGTTATGGGTTGGTGATCTGAACCAAGGTTTCACTCATGTGGAGGATGATGAATGATGGAACGAGATCTCAAGGCTTGGAATGATTATCTTCATATGGTTTGACTGTGGATAGATCAGATCTACTGACGCATGTTTATTATTATGATCTGGGTATGTTTTATATAGCTGCAGAGTTATAAGTTAGAATTTGCAGATCTGTACGCGGGTTGGCTTTGGTAAAAGAGCGTATACACGCAGGTTGGGTTCATCCAAGTAGCGTATACAATGTGAAGTATGATATTTGAAGATGAAGTTGGATCTGGTTGTTGTTGACAGGGTTACAGTGATTCAGAATTGGGTGTTTCAGTGATTGATGATGCAGGTTGTTCTACAATGGTGATTGTTTCATGGATCCAGTATGAAAATGTATGAAACGTGGTCCCGGGAAGATCGTAGGCCGGCACCTACGTACTGGTAAACATATCAGCCAGTACAAGAGCCAAGGGGGTTGTTGCTCCCTTCCAGGAGCAGCTGGAAAACAAGTGAAGGTTGGAGCCTTCTGTAGGGTTGGCACCTACGTACTAGTAAATGGATCGGCTAGTACAAGAGCTATGAGGGTTGTAGCCCTCTGCAGGTTGCAGCCTGCGTGCTGGTAAATGACTGCACCAGTGCATTGTAAAAGAAGTTTCTTATTAAAGAAGAAAGAGATGAATTGCAGCAGGTGGTTTTCACCCACATTGGGTTTCCACCTTATATCATGGTGTTCATGTGTGTGGCTCTTGTGTGATGTTCTGTTCTGTTATTCTGCACCTGTTTACTGTTAATATGCTTAATAATGATCTGATGCATTTACTGAAGATTAAGATAATTGAATTATAAGATCTCTGGATATACGCGAGTTTCATTAGACACAGTAGCGTGTACACGCGGGTTCACTTAATTGAAGTAGCGTATATGTTTCTGAGTATGAAATTGAAAAAGTTTGATTGATCTGATAATACTGATTCACCCCCCCTCTCAGTATTATTTCCAACAGAGATGATATTACTTCATTTCTTAGTAGATATCAAAGAAATGGCAGTAGGAAGGACTACCTTTGGTATCCTGCATATTTTTCATCCCAAAATAATAATAATAGTTGGAGGTATAGACTCGTACACAATATGATGCTTCCATAATTATGGTTGGCCTAATAAAACATCACAAAATTCAAGAGGAGGAACATCACACAATACCTCGTCTGTGAAGGGCTTGATACTGTAGGGAAGGAGAAACTACTGCTTGATGCAGAGATCTCGTCTTTGGTGGAGCCACCCGATGGAGTATGGTTGAGGGTTTGGTGTGGTCAAAAGGCCCAACTTCTTAACAACCTCTAATGAGATGAGTTTCTTTTGGTTCTTACTGTTGACAATGAACTATAGCAAAGAACCCTTTACTCACATATTTGAGTGGAAGAGAATGTGCCCCTCTTCTGGATCTTTAGGCTTAGCCTTCTGGACCTTGGTTGCAGCAATGGCAACATTGAATTTTGCATCAATAATCTACTCCTCCTTGTCGTTCCCCTTTTCGGGTTATGTCTCAAATTCGAAACATGCATCTCACTCTGAGCTTTTAGCTCGACCACTAGTGACTGCTTGGCACGACACTCATTTGTTTTGTGGGTGGGGCTCTTGTGGATCACACACCACATTCGTGTGTCCTTCTTCATCTTTGTGGTGTTATTATTTACCTATGGCTTCGATGGGTTGTCCTGGGTCACTCCACCTTAGATTTGTCCTTTGTTATGTAGTTTGGAGGTCCCTTTTCCCTGCTTCAGATTCATGGATCCAAAGTCTTGCTTCTTCTATTTAATTTTATGCTCAATCTTGACAACATATCGGTATTGTGCACTAAGTGAAGAGATGTACATGAACTCTATCTCCTCCTGGATATATTTATGCAGACAACCACGATACTCAAGTACCAAATTCCACTTAGAATCCTTGATACCCAACTTCGTGCATAGGGTATAAAAAATATTCGTGAACTCTGACATGTCTTGGTCCCATTCCTGTCGTAGTGTGGTCCATTTTATGTACTTATCTTTATAGCTCCCGGTAAGGTAATATTATTCCTTAACGACATATTGGAAATAATTCCAAGTGGGTGTAGCTAAAAGTAGTGAGGGTTCCTCCTTGTCCCTCTGCTCATTGTAAGTTTCCCAGTAGTCCTTGACACGGGGGGCGACTTTGAATATTGCAAACGTAATCTTTTCCCTATTGGAGAAATTATGGACCGAAAACTATCCTTCCAGTAGATTTAACCATTTATCTATAGCATCTGTGTCTATATAGCCTTCAAATATAGGAATGTCAAAGTTAACTTGTACCTTAAAGGGGGCGATGCCTCCGAAGTGACTACTGGATGAAAATGCTTCACCTGCCGATACCTACTGAAAGATATGAGAAAAATTATCCATCATCTCATTCATTTGTTGCTCGAGGGCCTCTTTGCACAACAATTTGAAAGGATCCCATGCTCCCTCATCTTTATTTTCTTCTGTCACAGGAGGTCATCGGGGTCGGAAAGACCAGTCTTGCAAGGGTTCAACCAGTTCAAGTCCTAACTCCTTATACCCCAACCTCATTGGGGACATGCACAAAAAAATAGAGAAAGAGTTGATCGCTTTGATATCATTAATCCAAATTTATGAACTAACAAAATGAAATACAAATTTAAGTAGAAACACAAATATACAACAAAACAAAATTTCAATTAATAAATAGTAATGGTTGAAAATTGTTTACATGTAGAAAGAAAACAAACTAGCTCGAACGATGGTAGCTTATCTCTGAGAAGAGATGTGAAGGCTATACGCCTTTTGAAGAGTTTCAATGAGGCTCTCAGGCCTTTTTATCATCAAGAAACAACCCTAAACATCCAAAAACCTAACCCTAGGAGATGAAGCGCCAAAAGCTTGTTGGCCTCGCTGGGGTTAATTGGACCGTCAACTTCCCAGGGTTGTATTTTTGGCATACGATCTCTGTTTGGCAATCATGATAGCCCATTAGATAGGTCTATCCGAGGAAAACAACTTTTGGCTACAAACCTTTCCATAGACTGCAAGTTTTCTCATTTACCCAAAAAAACGTTGTTTAGGGCCTCAAAACAACTTCGAAAGTCCAAGACCCAAAAAACTGCCAAAAATAAAAAACTGCCAAAATAGGACACTGTGCTAGAAATTTGGAAACTAAAAGGAAACACTATTGGTGGTCCAAGTGAAATAGGAGGGTGACCACCAATATCCACTTGGATAAAATTGATATGACATGTAAAAATAATATTATTGATATTACATGATGTGTAATTAATTCTATATTCACTTGACATGTAATATCTAAAAGAAAAACATATTAATAACAAACAAACATTTTAGTTTCAGCTATAAATAAAATATTTTAATGTCTATATTAAATAACATAATATAGAGAAAAATAAAGTAATATAAATAAAAACAAAAATCTTATTCATTGAATAAAAGAATCTATCAAATTTGTGTTTGTGTGTATAGAGAAAAATAAAGTAATTTAAATTAAGAAATTCCTATGTGTTGAGTAAAAGATTATAACATCAAATATATGTGTATGTAGATAGATAGAGAGAGAATTAATGTGTGCTTTCTAATTCAAGATATGAGGAAAATTTGTAATTCGTTCAATGTTTAATATGAAGTTGACATGTAGTATGTAAAATGTTAGAGAGAGAGAGAGTTTTATATATCCGAATATAAAGAATATGTATTAACATTTTAATGTGGAGAGTGCAAATCATAAATAAAATGTTTCATTGTTTCATTGTCAACTATATATATTATATAAAAAGTGAAAATAAAAAAATTATAGTTAAAACATTTTATTAATGTGTTTTTCAAAACAAGTATAGATCTGTCCTAACTCTAGATATACCAAACATCTAAAGGATCAAATCTCTCAAGGGGTGCTAACCATTCTTAAGTTTTACACTAAAAAAAAAATTGCGTCTTAAAAGATTTGTTCCCTCTTTAATAAATTCAGAATTAAGATAAATCTATATAATATAATTTCATTAAAAAAAAATATAAAAATTATAGAATATTAATTCAAATATTGTTCACAAATTAATGGATCTTTATTACACTCTTTATCTTCTTAAATCACCTAAAGTAGTTTTGAGAGATTCTATTTATACCAAAAAAAAAAAACAAAAAACATTAAAAAAACATCAAGATTTTTTCATATCAACAATACTATTGACTTGTGAAAAACTATTAACAATCCAAGTCAATCTTAGTTATTTCTCTTTTTTCTGAATTATTTCCAAAATATGTAATGAGAATAAGTTAAAATAATGTGCTTTCAAATTTCTTAACTTTCTTTTTAAAATAGAAGCATGGTAACTAATTATTCATATTTAGATAAATTTGAATACTAAAATATTAATTAATTTATTTTCTTAATCTAATAATTATTAACAAGTTTTTAAACATTATCAAATTTTCTAATATTATCTTATAACATAAATTTTAGATATTTAATTTAATAAAATGCTTTAAAAACCAATTTGTAAAATTGATAATTATGATAATAACAGATAACACTTTTATATAAATTATTTGATTCCATAATCTAATGATTACTATTTTATTTGTTTTTAAAATTCTTTATTATTATTTTTTTTTGACTTTATTTTTTGTAGTTCACGATCATACAAATAATGATATTTTTATTGTGTGATTTTTTGGAAGTTTTTCAGGTGGTTTTTTTTTCTTTAATTTTTTTTAAATTTGATAGAAATTTATTGAAATCACAAGTTTGATGGGTAATCCTTGCACAATCGAAGTGCCCTAAAATTTTAACACAAATCAAAATTTCACCTCGAAATTTTCCACCAAATTCTAACACCAAAAAATTTAAAAAATCAAACTAAAAACAACTCATATAACTATATCTAAAATTAAAATGTTCCAAAACCACAAATTAAATTAACAACAATTTTAAATTACATGAATTATGTTTTATTAACGACCGCTAAGAGGACTCCTTATAAGGAATATTTTTCAAGGAAGATAAATGTCAATTTCTAATGAAGTAATACTCCCATTGTTCCTCCACGTGGACATAAAGGTTTCAAAAGTGTAAAGTTAAATATTAATGATTTTATCTGATTCTAAGGTCTCAAAAGTGCAAAGTTAGATATTAATAATTTGATCTGATTCTAAGGTTTCAAAAGTATAAAGTTAGATATTAATAATAATATAGGGATCAAGAAAACAATGATGCTTCCTTTCTCCAACCAAATCCCTTCCTAGTGCCTATCACAGCTATCAATTTAGGTTGGTAACAATTCCTATCCAAGGAGGGCTGGGATTAGATTAGATTGTTTTTTGCGATTTCATTTTTAACATCTCATATATATATATTATTTTAAATATTTTATATCATTTAAGTAATTGATTGAATATGTTGTATTGAAAAAATATTTAGTTTATAATAGATCATGAATAATTTAGATTAAAAAAATAAAAGGGTTAATTATTATTAATTAAAAAATGAATTTTTTGGTTTTAATATAAATATAAATATTTTATAAATAAATAGATAAAATAGTAATAATTATTGGCTCTGATGATGAACCACACTAGTTAATTCGAACTAGCTAGTGTGATTCATCATCTAATCTTGATGATCAACCATACTAATTGGTTCAAAAACATAAACAAAATTTTCTCTTATATAATTTTTACTAAACAAACTCTTTTTAATATAATATAAATCACATAAAACTAAATTCAAAAACTATTATAACAATACTTTATCATTCATTAATATATACCTAAAAACAACCATAATAATAAATTATATTTTAATTAAAAAACAAATTATTATTTTAAATTAAAAAATTATATAATAAACTAAAAAGTCTAATGAAATATTTTAAAAATAAATATGAGCACTGAGAAGAAGCTCACTCCTTGACTTTATGTAAAGCTGACATACATATTTATCTTTACACCTCAACGAAATCTCAACTTCGCAAAAGAATTTGCTCTCAAATCCCTATCCTTCGCCATCTTAATATTGTCTTCAAGGCATTAACCATGCCATCCCATTATATTTTATAATGGAATGCTTTAAAATGAATCTTAATTTGTCCATTTGTCCATTTTCATATAATGGAATGCTTTAATATGAATTTTAATTTGTCCATTTGTCCATGTTCTTCTTTATATTTAATATGAATTTTAATTTGTCCATTTGTCCATGTTCTTCTTTATATTTATTGTTGTGTTATTTTCCTCTTCAGCATTATTAGTGAGTTCTTGAATCACTATTGATATTGAAAATAATAATGTGATAAATTTATTTTTTATTATATTAAACTATATTTTATGATTATATTTTAATTTATATATGTGGGGATAATTCAATCAGTTTAGAAAAATAAAAATACAAAATCTCTAATGTTGTTGGTTTATTATTAGGAAAACTACACTAATAATATTAAAATAAGTTATTCGTCTAAAAAGTATAGAATAATAACCAAAATTAACACACATAGAAAATTACGAGAGACATAGAAATGGCGGAAAAGGCCCCAGCCTTACTCTATTCCTCTCATAATACAATGTACAAATAATGATAATAGTACAAATAAATACATGAGGAAGTTTGTCTCAAGATAGTATGTTTATCTTGGACACTATGGTTGAGCAAATCTCTCAACCAAACACTAATCTAGGAGCCTAACTAGTTGGAGAGAATATCTCAACCAACTGGGCCTAAATTGACTCCTAACCACGAGGAACAAACTCAATCTAGAAAGGTAGGATTAAATCCAACTTTCTTGCTTTTAATTAATTTAATTATTTTGGACTTGTAATTGTTTTAAACACACGAGAGTGAGGCTAACATTCCCCTCCTCAATCATAAGTCCAAAATAAGAACTAGGAACCATCTTCCAAGTTCTCATGCTGAAATTGTTGATCCTAAAAAAACACTGCCTGAAAAACTGCCAAACCTGGATGCTGAAAAAAATCCAATCTGAAGAGAACATGAATCAACTGCAAGTTTGATTCATCTCTGAATTTTGCTTGACGACTCCATCACGTGCCAAGCTGCAAAAGGATCCATCTGTCCTTTTCTTTCAATCAACATCCTTTGTCCACTGATAAAATGTTGATGACGCCCACTGGCGAATTTGCTTTGTCCACTGACAAATATTGAGAATGCCCACTGGCGAATTTGCTGATGTCAAAACTGCTCACTGTGGTTTGTTGAAAATTGCTCATTGTTGCTTTTTTTGTTGAACGCCCACTGGCGAATTTGTTGATGCGAAACTGCCCACTGGCTACTTGATGTTGATGATGGCAAAAATTGTTGATCGCCCACTAGCGAATTTCTTAATGATGCCCACTGGATGCTTTGTCGATGCCCACTGGCTGATGAGGATGAAGACTTCCCACTGGCTGTGTTTTCTAATGTTGTCGAGACTTTCAGTTTGACAACCACCTTCAATTCCATTATCATTTCCCCCCTTTGTCAGTTGAAAGGAGAGACAATCATTTGCACTTGATTTCTGAACTCCCCCCCTTCAGGTGTAGGAGAGTTTCACCATCTTCATTTTACTGTAGAATTGGTCTTCATGTGAGACTGAATCCTTTGGTAACACATAGACAATTGTTTGACTGTAGATGACCACTTCCAAGGATCAATCCATGCGTAATTGATCTTCACTCTAGGTGGTTGATTTTGCTTGTAGCATCTTTCAGATGAATGATTTTTCTTGCCACAATGGTGACAAGGATGGAGGTCAAAGCATTTACTCTCCATATGGCCATTTCGTTTACAATGGTTACACTTAACCATATTCTGATCACTGTCTAGAAAACCAGCACTTACAAATTGAACTGGATTTGAGAAATATGGAACAAACAAAGTGTTTTCTTTGTTGTATCCTAGGCCATGTCGATCTTTGTTGAAGGAGATTTCTTCCCAAGGTCTAATCACCTTCTTGGAAATACTATCTTGTTGTTGTTATTCATACTTGCTGCTGTTGCTAACATCTTGTCCTTGATTTATTAAACCTTTTGTGTCACACTGGGCATCAAGCATTAAAAATTCATCTGTTTGACATGCTGCATCAAACTAATCAATTTGATCTTTGGTACTACTTGTTGCATCATTAAGTAGTACAACTAGTTGGATAAGATCACTTGTGTCACAACTAAGATCAACCTATTTGATTAGTTCATCTGTGTCGTAACTTATATCAACTTGCTTGATTAGATCATCTATGTTGCAACCTTCATTAATATGCTAAATAATATCACTTGTATCACAAATTTCATTTGTTGTTGTGATGAGGTCTTTTGTGTCACAACTTGCATTTGTCTTCTCTACACATTGTGCTTCAAGTAAATCTTGTTTTTCACTTAACTTAATTTGGATTGCATGAATGAGTTTTTCTTTCATTTCGAGCTCAATTTGAAAGTCATCTACTGCTTCTAATGTACTGGTAATTTGATTGATTAAGGTTTGAATTTGCTTCAACTTCCATTCTAGTATTTCAACTTTGTTCTGTAATTCATGATTGCAAGATTGCAAATCTTTAATCTCCAGTTCTGATCTTTGAAGACGTTTTCCTCCTTTACCCATTATGAGTTTTGACACGCTCGCTTGTATTGGCTCGCTTGCTTGCTTGAGTTTTCTTGATGCTTGCTTGTAACACTTGCGGGATTTGAAGATCTCGCTCGCTTGAATTCTTGAACTTGTGTGCTTGATTTAGTTTATCACTGGAATGGTTGAACTCACGTTTGCTTGAATTTTGTACTAGGATGAGGGTGTCAGATACCACCGAAAATGTACCGAATGTTTACAATGACAAGATCAAATGATATTGACTCACTTGAAGAGAATTGATTCACTTAATTGACTCAGTTGAGGAGAATTCACTCACTTTACCTCCTATAAATTCACAATTTGGGTGTCGGTTTCGACCGAGAATGCACCTTTACAAATCAACTCAACTTGATTTGAATTTGTTTACAAGTTAACTTACAAATTATGATTTTTCAAGTTACAAAATGACCAATTGTCGTTGAATGTTGATGTAGTCTTTTGAAATGCATAAGTTTGCAGTTGCATTAACTTGATTCTCTTGCGTGAATTTGCTTGTTGATGTAGAATGCTGATGTTTCCAACTTTGATTATGTGTTGTAGTTGCGGAAATGCATGTGATTGATTGTGCTGGATTGAATGCTCGTTGTAGCTTCTTGATTGCTTGTACTTTGCTTATTTTAGCTTGATTACATGAAGAGAATTTATTATGTGCATGCAACTTGTTGTGTACTCCATGTGTATCTTTTTACAAAAGATAGTGTCAAAACTAGACACAAAAAATAAGCAACATCAAGAATCATGCACTACACAAGGTGTTCCTAAGATCCCCTTATTCAATTTCGGGCAGATCTAGGAAACTTCAACACCACAAAAAAATATGTATTTATTAAGTATTTAAGTACATCAACCTTTCATCTTTACAACATCTTCATTGAAACTTCTTAAGCACAAAGTTTGAGAACTCCTTGGAGGCAAATTGTCTTCAAAAACTGGATGTTCACTGATTTAATCTCTCAAAGTAAAACATTACTTTGAATTACAACAATGACTTTCTCTAAAAAAAAATTCACTTATCACTCCAAATACAAAACACTTATCGCTCCAAAATTACAAAAAATAATTTCACCTTATCACTCCATAATAAATTTTTTTACCTTTTATCACTCCTCACCATAGATCTCCGCATCTTATTTCTCCATTAACAAATTTCATTGAATCTTCCATGCCTCCAAACATAAAATTTATACACCTTATCTCTCCAAAAACACTTTAACTAATTTATGCCCACTTAAAACTCAAACATATTAAAATTTTTACATACATCCCTTTTAAAACAATTAATACAATTTGTATGTCCCTCTTTTTCCTTATTCCTCCAAAGGCTTAATATCACTTTATATAAAAAATCACTTTATGATGTAACTTAAAAAAGTGAAATAACGTTTACTAAGTCACTGAAATGATTTCAAAAATTAAAATTTTGTGCACTTTCCCTTTTTAAAAAAATCAACGCACACCTTATAAAGTGATTTTGTTGGAGAGACTAACACACTTCTGATATACGCATAGTTTTCTATGCAGATTCTAGTGTTGTTCTTTTTTTTAAACGATGTTGGCTCCACACCCTGTCAGCCTAGAAATCGATCATAGACCTTGAATTCAGCCTCGAAGAAACCAACGTGGGCAACAATGTTCAGGAAGCAGGAATGTTCTCCAGGCAGCAACGTTTTCATCGCTTTTACCTCTTTAAGCACGAAGTTGTTAAACCAGTGGTCAAAAAGCGGATTGAGGATGTTGTCAGGGATAAGCAAGAAGTTGTTGCTATCACCACTGAGATATAAGAGGAGCTTCACTTGAATATTGGCATTGATCCACACATTTTGTTGAAAATGGCAACAAGAAATGCTAAAAATAGAAATGCTATAAATAGCATTTTAGGTACCAGTGTTGGAGATAGCAACAAGGAATGATAAAATAGAAATGCTAAAAATAGCACTGCTATTAATAACATTTCGAGATACATTCCAATTTTAGTTAGTCCTTGAACTAAAATTGAGAATTAAAAAAAAATCAACGCACAACTTATAAAGTGATTTTGTTGGAGAGACTAACGCACTTCCCGTCTACGCATAGTTTTCTATGCAGATTCTAGTGTTGGTTCTTTTTTTTTAAACGATGTTGGCTCCACACCCTGTTAGCCTAGAAATCGATCGTAGACCCCGAATTCAGCCTTGAAGACACCAACGTGGGCAGCAATGTTCAGGAAGCAGGAATGTTCTCCAGGCAACAACGTTTTCATCACTTTCACCTCTTTAAGCACGAAGTTGTTAAACCAGTGGTCAAAAAGCGGATTGAGGATGTTGTCAGGGGTAAGCAAGAAGTTGTTGTTGTCACCAACAAGGTATAAGAGGAGCTTCACTTGAAGATGGGCATTGATCCACACATTGTGTTGAAAATGGCAACAAGAAATGCTAAGAATAGAAATGCTATAAATTGCATTTTAGGTACCAGTGTTGGAGATAGCAACAAGGAATGATAAAATAGAAATGCTAAAAACAACACTGCTATTAATAACATTTCGAGATACATTCCAATTTTAGTTAGTCCCTGAACTAAAATTGAGAATTAAAATTCGAATTTGATCTTAGCATCTATTTGTAAAATAATTAATTAATTCATCTTGAGTTAATTAGTTGTAGGAAATCAAACATGAAGTCTATGTGAAGACATGCAATAGTTTCTCCATTGATTGAGGAAGTTATCCCTTGATTAAGGAGATCAGGATGAGTTGTACTTTGAGTTGTAATTAGTTAGCTCAGTTATCTGAGTTAAGTCCAGTTAGATTAGTTCCAACAGTTTGTGGAACTAATTGTGAGTTCAGTTAGTTAGTGCATGCATGCATGTGACTGTTACACTTCAGATAACTGAATATTCTCTCATAAATAACTCATGCATGTAAGTTTAGTCAGAGACCCAGTTGAGATCAGAGGAAGGTACATTGTACTATTAGTTGGAGGATTTTTCCTATGTAGGAAACTCATCAATGCAGAAGGAATTATCTCCTTCAGGATTGCACATTTATTTCAGAGGTCAGTGTTGTGTGTGAGGTGAGAATCACACAAGTTGTAGTTGGAGGACCCAGGAGAAACTGTGCAAGGAAATAGGAGGCTTGGAGGACTGAAGGAAGGGATATGTGTTGTCTATTCTGTCTATGAGGAGCAGTGAGGGATTGTACTAAGAGCTGGATAGCTTGAGAGCTAAAGCTTTGTGTAATCCTGAGATATTTCCACTTGTATGATAATATAGATAGCGGGGTTTTTAGTTGAGGCTTTCCCTAGAGTATTCTTCTGTGTTTCATGTGTGATTGAATATTCTTCTCTATTATATGTGTTCTATTTGATCTTGCTCAAAATCGATTAAGCTTTCGCAAGTTTGATTGTAGAAGTAGATTAAGTATTTTGCTTTAGTACATTGCATAATCAGTTTAATCTACGGTGAGAATTTCTACATGGTATCAGAGCAAAGGTGATCAAAGCGAAGAACAATATACAAAGAAGGGAGAAGTTTGAAGTTTGAAGTTCCTGATTATAGAATTCGAATTCTTATCACATCTCAAATTTCACCAATGGCATTCAATGGTTTAAGACTCGAGTATGCCCTTGATGGCAGCTCAAATTATATAGCCTAGAAGGATCGCATGGAAGTAGTATTAGAGGACAACAGTTTGAAGGACTTCATTAATCAAGAAGTCCCCAAGCCAGCATCATCTAATGCTACAGAATTGGCGGAACGGAAGAAATGTGTGGCTAGAGTGAGGAGAATCCTTCTGCAAGGAGTTCGAGACCACATAGTCTCGAGTCTCCATGGGAAGGAGACACTATTTTCAATGTGGAAAACATTGAAGGATCTATATCAGAACAACAGGTATCAGAGGAAGCTGGTGCTGAAAGACAAGCTTTGGAAAATCAAGTGTGAAAAGGGCGACACGATCTCTACATATCTGAACAAGCTCACTACCTACAGTAATGAGCTTGGAAGTGTAGGGATCACGACAACTGATGATGATATGGTGAGTCTTGCTCTCCTCGATCTTCCTAAGAGCTGGCATAACTACCAAGAAGCGGTAAATGGAAGAGAGAAACTACCAGATTGGGAACGACTTTGGTCGGATCTGATGCAAGAGGAGATAAGGAGAAGCACCAGAGATGGTTCTTCATCCAAGGAGGATGAAGAAAATTGCGCCTTAGTGAGTAAGGCGAAGAAAGGGAAGGAGAAGGATTCTCATCCCAAATCGAGTTCTTCCCATGGTGGGAAGAAGTTTGACAAATCAAAAGTGCGATGCTTTCATTGTCATGAGGTGGGCCATTATGCAACAAATTGTCCACAAAAGAAATCCAAGAAGGGATCCTTGGAAGGATCAGAAGGTGAGGCACTGGCCTCACAGTTCAAATTGGATTTCACCCTCATCGCATGCATGGTTTCATCGATGATGGGTTGCGGTTGGTTTCTTGACAGTGGAGCTTCATTCCACATGACCGATGATAAGAGTTTGTTCAGTACCTTGGAGGAGAAAGACCTCCAGATACTCATAGCGATGGGTAATGATGAAAAGTATAGTGTTTCAGGTGTGGGCACGGTTACTTTTTAGAGGGAGCATGGAGCTCGCATTACCTTGACAGATGTGAAGTATGTGCTAGGGCTGAAGAAGAACTTGGTATCGATCGCGATGCTGGAAGATAAAGGATATGATGTAGTCTTCAGTAAGGGAAAGGTTTTCCTTAGACACATCACCACGAGACAGGTGAAGCAGATCGGTTCACGAGTCAAGAACCTGTATGCTCTTGAGGTTCAGCATGCATGCAAAGCCTTGAGGAGCAAGGCAACTGTTGGAGACTTGGTGGTTGAGAGGGAGAGTATATTACCTCTCAACATGCAGCACCAGAAGAAGTTTCAGACAATTATGGAGGATCCACAATTGGTGAAGCAGCTTCAGGAGGTTGTGGAGGAGCCACAACTAGAGAAGCCAAGAGGAGACCGAGTGGAGGCATCCACTCATGCATAGACCTCTAGTAGGGGGAAATTTCGAGCCAAGTGGGTAGAGGGATCACATGCATCCATATCTCCAGGTAGGAGGTGGGGCGATGTGGAGTGACAGTTCTAAGAAGGCTGAAATAGGGGCAGGATCATTGAGGTACCCAACCTCTTTGATTAGACCTTGCTATGGGAGCCCCGACAAGGAGTAGCGGGACTGGTTGAGTGGGTAGAGACAGATGCAGATGGAGTGGTAGAGGAAGCTTTAGCATCAGAGGATGTTTCTAGCCCAACATAGAGGTCAGTTGGGAGATCGGTTACTTACTTCTCAGTAACTGAGTTGTAGTGCAACAATGGGTAGCACGATGCAACATGATGAGAGGAGATGCAGTGCGGATGCAGTGCTAGGAGATAGGACTAGCAGCAGCACAGACATAGCAGTAGGAATCAGTGTGATTGATGCAGTCAGAGATCAAAGTGACAGAGGCTAGAGCAGTCAGATACTGAAGAGCTTAGAGGTGCAGAGTTTTTCAGTTGACAGAGGTAATCACAGTCAGAGACTTTGATGACAGAGGCATCATTCTGATTCAGGTTGGATATTTTTTGTTTCTAGAGTTGCTGGAGCAACAACACTAGTGAAAAGTGTTGCATGTAGAACATTCCAAAGGTTCAGGATCGGGTTCGAGTTGAATGCCTTTCTTGTTGAGAGGGAGTGTTGAAAATGGTAAAAAGAAATGCAAGAAATAGAAATGCTATAAATAGAATTTCAGGTACTAGTGTTGGAGATAGCAACAAGGAATGATAAAATATAAATGCTAAAAATAGCATTGCTATAAATAGCATTTCGGGATACATTCCAATTTTAGTTAGTCCCTGAACTAAAATTAAGAATTAAAATTCGAATTTGATCTTAGCAGCTGTTTGTAAAATAATTAATTAATTCATCTTGAGTTAATTAGTTGTAGGAAATCAAACATGAAGTCTATGTGAAGACATGCAACAATTTCTCCATTGATTGAGGAAGTTATCCCTTGATTAAGGAGATCAGGATGAGTTTTACTTTGAGTTGTAATTAGTTAGCTCAGTTATCTGTGTTAAGTCCAGTTAGATTAGTTCCGACAGTTTGTGGAACTAATTGTGAGTTCAGTTAGTTAATGCATGCATGCATGTAACTGTTGCACTTCAGATAACTGAATATTTTCTCATAGATAACTCATGCATGTCAATTTAGTCAGAGACACAGTTGAGATCAGAGGAAGGGACAATGTACTATCAGTTGGAGGAATTTTCCTATAGAGGAAAATCATCCATGTAGAAGGAATTATCTCCTTCAGGATTGCACAGTTATTTCAGAGGTCAGTGTTGTGTGTGAGGTGAGAATCGCACAGGTTGCAATTGGAGGACCCAAGAGAAACTGCGCAAGGAAATTGGAGGCTTGGAGGACTGAAGGAAGGCATATGTGTTGTCTATTCTGTCTATGAGCAGCAGTGAGGGATTGTACTGAAAGCTGGATAGCTTGAGAGCTAAATCTTTGTGTAATCCTGAGATATTTCCACTTGTATGATAATACAGATAGCGGGGTTTTTAGCTGAGGCTTTCCCTAGAGTATTCTTCTGTGTTTCATTTGTGATTGAATCTTCTTCTATATTATATGTGTTCTATTTGATCTTGCTCAAAATCAATTAAGCTTCTGAAAGTTTGATTGTATAAGTAGATTAAGGATTTTACTTTAGTACATTCCATAATCAGTTTAATCTATGGTGAGAATTTCTACACATTGGCATTGCTTGCTTGGGAAAGGTTAACACTGTTTATGAAAATGATCGGGAGCTGATGGTCCAATTTTATGACTTTATAAACCAAGAAGAGATGGCTTGTGATGAAGCAGAGTTAGGACCAGATGCCTACTCAGAAAAAATCCAGTATCAACAATGATTACGACAGCAGCAACAACAAAGTTTTGTTCATGATCAGGCAGGAATTACGCTGATGCAGTGCGTTGAGCAAGCGTATAAAATATCGTGGCAAATAGATTCAAACGACAATAGTTCAGGTTGCCGATCATTCATGCATATTTCACATTGATCTGATCCACACTCAGTGGATTCCTCGCAGGCTCCTTCACACGGCTTCTTCATCCAAACGCTCCATGAGTCTCTTCAAAGCTTTGTTTTCATTATAATTCTGCTCCACGATAAGATTTTCCACGTTGACAGCAGTTAACAATCAAAATATCACAATCAAATGACCAATTAAAAATTTCCATAACAATCAGCATTCCACAGAAGCCAAAAGCCAAATAATTATCAGTGCCCAAGAGAGTAGAAAATTGACAAATGTCAAACAACCACGCAACATCCTTTTCTATAAACACAGTGAACACCGTTGCGCACAACATAGTCCATTGCACGCAGAATCCTCTGGACAGATACCGATTCTTCTCTTTCGCTTCACCAAATAGCTGTGTGTCTCTGATTTTCATTATGGACTCACAAATACTGCCAAATGTTACTTTCTCAGCGATCAGAATGAGAATAATCCTTGCAGTATGGTGCCTTTCCTTCTGATGCAAACCCACGAGAAATTAATGGCCCCATGGCACTATTTTCATGAGTATGTGCTCGAAGGCGAAGGCTGGGAGGGAACTTTCATGAAGGCCCATGGGAAAGATGTATGGGCTTATTGCATGGACGATTCAAATCTTCTCCCTCATCAATCAACGCTACCAATTGACTGCTCTTCTCAGGTGGCGTAATTGATAGACAGTGCTTCATTTCTCCATCGTTGGTAGCTGCATCATGGATTCAAGTCCTTTCTAGTAGTGTATTTCAACAACAATAGCAGTCTCACGGCTCTCATTCTGCAGCGTCCATACTGAGTAGCTTGCAGTTCAGTTTCAACTACAACAGATAGCTCACAACCTTGCTTCGATACCACATGTAGAATAATAAAAAAATACCAGAGACATAGAAATGGCGGAAAAGGCCTCAACCTTACTCTATTCCTCTCATAATACAATGCACAAATAATGATAATAGTACAAATAAATACATGAGGAAGTTTGTCTCGAGATAGTACGTCTATCTTGGACTGTATGGTTGAGAAAATCTCTCAACCAAACACTAATCTAGAAGCCTAACTAGTTGGAGAGAATCTCTCAACCAATTGGGCCTAAAATGACTCCCAACCATGGGGAACAAACTCAATCTAGAAAGGTAGGATTAAATCCAACTTTCTTGATTTTAATTAATTTAATTATTTTGGACTTGTAATTGTTTTAAACACATGAGAGTGAGGCTAACAAAAAGTTTGAATTAAATTTTATATTAGAAAATAACTGAAAGATTTTTTTAATATATGGAAATGTTCGAAACCATGAACTAAAAAAACTAAGATATCTATGTCAAAGAAACATAATATCTAAAAACCTAGTCATGCAAAATATTAGTCTAGGGTACAAAAATCAACACCAAGGAAAGGCACGTGGTATTTTTGTTGAGTAACATAAGGGTGATGAGCATGAACCTGTTGAGTTGAAACCGATAACCTTGAATAAATGTCTTTGAATTATAGGTAGACTTCAAGTTATAAGAAGAACTCTTTGGCTTCATCACGAACCATCAAAATCTTTCCAACGACCATTTTAAGATGCCAATAAAGATTGAATTTTTGACAATATTTCATTTCCCTAGCCCTAGATATCCTTGTGTCTCAGATCCAATTGCCCAACTCTACATCAATATCCAAATAGAGAATGTGTTAGATTTTAGGTAGCTTGGATGGTACTTTTGAAAGAGGACCACCCATCAATAAGTTGTTTTTTGGGCGATTTACCCAAAAGTGGGGTTTTGGACCCAAGCAATGTGTTTAGGACCAAAAGAGAAATAATTAAATATTCTAAGGGTCTAAGAGGCTAAAACCATAGATCTAGAAGGTTTCCTATGTGACCCAAGGAAAAGTATATAAGGAGCCTAAGGTGAGGTTCATAAGAGATATCGAGTGCAAGAGAGATGTATCCCTATTGTGTTAAGCATGCCCTAGGAGGGCCAAGTTCTTCTCATAAGGCTGAGATACTCTTGTTCTATGAAGGTCGAGTAGGGCTGAAAGGTGTTGAGTTATGCTACAACCAAGTGAGGAAGCTACAATGTGGAATAAAGCCCTAGATCTGAGGGTCGAGGTAAGGAGAAGGAAGCCTAGGGCCTCTAGGAGGGCTTGGTTGTGATCCTTGCCATGAAACTAGGTTGAAAATGGAGGCCAAGGCCTGAATGATGAAGGTCAAGGACTTTAAGTTACCAGGCTGAGTGAATATAGGTAAGGATAAGGGCCAAGGGTAGAGCCTAAACACCATAGTGACTGTTAGCTCTGCTACATACTTCGGCATTTTTTGGGTCAAAGACAGCTTGGCCGTGTTGTTTGTGCTTAAAGAAAGCTCACATCAGTCGCCTACTCCCTTTCACCGCATTGCCTCTGTTTTTCCCTTCACTCCACCTATGCTCTCATAGCCCTCATTATCCCCATTTCCCTTTGTAACCATGTATAAATCCATATTCTCTTTAAACAGTCCGGGCACTGAGTTTAAACTATTATGTAACCACGATCACATGACCCCGTGTTTCTGTAACCCGTCGCCATCCTTCGTTTGCAGCCGTTGATCACCCCGATCCAACGGTCCTCGCCGCCAAAACCTTCCCCCCCGACGCGCTAAACCCCATTTATTTCCCATTTTCCGATCATTTGCCGTGCGATCCGACGGCATTCGCACCTCCCACACCCGTAAGATGCCCACACGTTAACTCGGGGGGAAAGGGGTTTTCCGTCGGTCCCATCTGCCATGTGTCGAGCGCTGATTATGATCAGGCGGCTGTGTATGGTTACTGTTCGCCTCCGAACGCAGTGCGATATATACCGCTTATCGCCCATCGTACCATCCCCGCTCGTTATCGCCCGTGCTACTCTTCTGCCCGATAGTCGTCGGATCTGTCTACTCGCGATCCGACGGCTCACGGTTGTCCATTCCTGTTTTCGCCCGATACCCTCTGCAAAACGATCTCCGCCGTTCATCTACTAGATCCAACGGCTGATATTTGTTCCCGTCTTGCCCATGCCTCCGCCATACTGTCTGTGCCACCCTTGACTGTTCTGTGCTGCCGAAGGATGAAGGCGATCATCTACCAGCACTCTACGCAGTTAATCTTCAACCACCACATTCAACAAACAGCATGGCCGAGAAGGAAAGGACAACCTCGAGCAGATAAACGCATTTATCATTTATGGAGTTTCATTCATATTACATGCCGCCTTCTTAGAGAAGGACCGCCGAACAGCAGAAAGGATCGAATTCATTCATTAAAGCAAGCAGATTGTAACAGAGACCCATATCAGACAGTTAAAGTGGTTGGTGGTCCATTATGACCCCTCCACGCAAAGAACAACAGAGCATTTTGTAAAGAAACTCTATATATACCCAGAACACAGATGGGATGAAGGTTGATGGTTGTAGTTTTGATGTAAGGTTCAACTTCTGGAGACTGTAACTACTTTGATACTTGTAGTATCTGGTCTTCATTTTCAGCTAATACAAGCTTCTTTTGCTGTTAATTGCTCGCTTTCCATTTCTACTCTGTTCCAGGCTGTGCTTGTTATGCATTTGTTCATGTGCTCTTGATATTTAGCATTAGAGGGGTTGTCATCCCACCTCTGTGTTGAAGTCTAATATGTATCATTAAATGCGTTATGCAGGTTTCTGTTTACTTAGTGCCAGAGAGCTGTCATCCTGTCTGTGCATTAGGAAATAGATTTGCAGACCTTTTTACTGGTTGCAGCCGGCCATCACATGGTCTTGTGCATCTGCTGGTGTGGTCAGTATTCTCCATGTTCACCTAATCCCAAAACTGTGAGTAATTGGTGGTCTAAAGCCTTGTAGTCTGGGGGTGTTCACCCATGTCTGGAGTTAAGCATAGTAGAAGTGGTTATCTAGCTTGAATATGCATCATTCCTTCCATTCATCCATTTCCAACATTTTGTTGAGTTTGTAATGTTCCTGAGCATCTCTGAGATACAACCTAGGAGAGTTTCTTGGGGCGATAACATTAATTGGTGCCATTGTCGGGGAGAGGAGATTGAAGCTCAGCTTCCCTGGGAGACAACACAGTTCCAGATTTTGATGATAGACAAAGTCTAGGCACATTTCTGGTTGTAATCATCTATCTGGTGACTCCACTGGAGGAAGACCAACCTTTGGCGACTCCACATTGCAGTTTTGGCTCAGTTTGTGAGACATGCTTGAAGAAATCTTCAAAAATCACCAGCTGTTCCAGTGCTTGACCCTGAGAAGATCGTTAAGCAGAAGAAAACTTCACAGAAAGGAGCATCAGGATCAGGTAAGCCCAAAAAATCCCACGTATCTCTGCTAGTGAATAAATCACCTTTAGAGATGCATAAAGCTCTTGTTCATTCATTTCCCTTTCAGATTTCAGCCCAAAGAAAGCATCCCATGCTGTCCATCATATTCCTGTATCTATGTTATCCATTTCATTGATCCATACTACTTGATCTACCAGTATCCTTCCACCCACCTTAGTCATGGCACGCCAGCAAGCTCCCTCAAAGATAGAAAGAATCGTTGCTGCTAGTTACAGACCTTTGGTCTTGCCTGTCCCTTTAAATGCCATGCTCGCAGGAGATTATTGGGAATATATGCCTAAGTTTATTGGTACAAAAGGAGTAACAGTTGAAGAGCACCTTGAGTCCTTTTATAGCTATGCTGATAGCCTGGATATCAATGAAGAGGATATGTGGATGAGGGTTTTTGTCCAAAGCCTAGATGGGGAGGCTAGAAAATGGTTCAGAGAATTACCCCCTAGGTCTATAGCAGACATTGAGGCCCTAGATGATGTGTTTTTAAAGCAGCGGGGGGATAAGAAAGATCTGCTCTACTATCATGCTGAATTTGGGAACTTGCAGAGGGAGAATGGTGAGTTGTTGTTCGATTTCAACAAGAGATTCAACCATATGTACAACAGAATACCATATGAAGTGAAACCCACCCCTACTTCTGCTATGATCACTTATGCCAATGCCTTTGATTCTCAGTTCTGCCTACTGTTAAGAGAAAGAAGATGTGATTCTTTGGCTGATATGCAAGATGCAGCCTTTGAAGTAGAATCAAACATCATAGCTGCAGAGAGGCTCGGAGGTAATGCTGATAGGAGAAGACAGGGAGGAGAGCTCTCATCATCCTCTGATCCTGAGATCGATAAATTAGCCAGGATGATAGAGTTATTAGCCTATGAAGTTTCCAGATTAGAGGGCGAGTAGCACTCTGAAGAAGCAGGAGCTCCTTGTGACTTTTCTCTTCCAACTCCAAATCCATATAGAGGAGCAAAGGAGCAGTTACAGATTTTACAGAGAAGAAAAGATTCTAACGAAGCCAAAAGGGTGAAGACACTTTTTCAGAGAATAGTCATGGAGGAAGAGCACTTTGAAGAAGAGGATGAGGTCCATGGTTTGGAAGATAAGGGCAGTGCACCTTTCTTAACTCGAGTTGCTTATGAAAGGTCATTATCCAAAGGAACTGCTCATGAATTTGTTGTACCTGCAGAACAACAAGCTTATCAGCAGAACCAACAGGCAGCAGGTCCTACCAACCTCGAAGAAGCTGAGCCTAAAGTCAGCCCATCTTCTTATGACTATGCAGATCTGCAAATTGGCTAGCTTGCTATTATTCCTAACACAGTGACCAAAAAGGGAGAGGAAAGCTCCCCATCATCTTTTGTCCCTCTGTCTTCTCAAGTGACTATCCCTCACAGTTGCCCACTAGGCACTGAGGCAGGCCATAACTCAATGCCCAAGGCTGATACTGATCATCTCAGTCTTGATATTTTGATGCCTGCCCAAGTGGCCTCCACACAGCTTGCCAGATGACAGAGGAAGAGGGTGCACAGTTTTGGGACTCCTCCTTGGATGTGGACTGTTCTAAGAAAAATGAAGGAGCAGATTATGTCTCTATGTCCCCTACATAAGAATACATTGGTTTACCATTCATATTAGTTGTGCAGACCACAAATGACACAGAGAAGTACACAACCACCATGGTTATTCAGTAGGTGTACAAAGGCTCCCATGAAGAACATCCGAGGATGAGAGTATACAGAGAGGGGATGAAATTTGATCCATATCTATCAGATAAGGTCAAATGCCCTAAACTCTTTGAGGTAGAGGATCAAATCAACCCAATTTTGCAGATCTATGATGAATGGGTCGAGAGCCAAAGAAACAGTTCTGATGGTCTTGCAGACGACCAGTTTTGAATATTTATGTTGTTTAAGGTTTTCGAGCCTTAATGATTGTAAGCATTTTCTTTTACAGGTTTTAGCATAGACTTAATTAGATTCCATGCCCAATGGAATACTAGGCAATATTTTTAAGATTGTTTTGTATGAAGGCATTGGTCTGCAGTTCTTGAGACCTCACAGGGAGGATCTCATCCCCAGAAGGAGCCAGTGTTAGCTCTGCTCCATACTTCGGCATTTGTTGGGTCAAAGAGAGCTTGGAAATGTTGTTTGTGCTTAAAGAAAGCTCACATCAGTCGCCTACTCCCTTTCACCCCAATGCCTTCGTTTTTCCCTTCACTCCACCTATGCTCTCATAGCCCTCACTATCCCTGTTTTCCTCTGTAACACTGTATAAATCCATATTCCCTTTAAACAGTCTGGGCACCGAGTTTAAACTATTATGTAACCATGATCACGTGACCCCTTGTTTCTGTAACCTGTCGCCATCCTTCGTTCGTAGCCGTTGATCGCCCTGATCCAACAGTCCCCACCGCCAAAACCTTCCCCCCCCGCGCACTAAACCCCGTTTATTTCCCCGTCGTCTGATCATTTTCCGAATGATCCGAGGACATTTGCACCTCCCGCGCCTGTAAGATGCCCACACGTTAACCCACAGGGAAAGCAGTTTTCCGCTGGTCCCATCTGCCACATGTTCAGCGCTAATTGTGATCGCGCGCCCGCGTACGATTACCGCTCGCCTCCGAAAGCGGTGCAATATATACCACTTACCGCCCATTGTACCATCCCCGCTCGTTATCGCCCGTGCTACTCTTCCGCCCGATAGCCGTCGGATCTGTCTGCCCATGATCCGATGGCTCACAGTTGTCCATTCCCGTTTCCGCCCGATACCCTCTGCAAAACGATCTCCGCCGTTCATTTGCTAGATCCAACTGCTAATATTTTTTCCCATCTTGCCCATGTCTTCGTTGTACTATCCATGCCACCCTTGACTGTTCTGTGCTGCCGAAGGACGAAGGCGATCATCTACCAGCACTCTGCGTAGTTAATCTTCAACCACCGCATTCAACAAACAAAATGGCCGAGAAGGAAAGGACAGCCTCAAGCAGATAAACGCATTTATCAGTTATGGAGTTTCATTCATATTACACGCCACCTGCTCAGAGAAGGACCACCGAACAACAGAAAGGATCGAATTCATTCATTAAAGCAAGCAGATTGTAACAGAGACCCATATCAGATAGTTAAAGCGGTTGGTGGTCCATTATGACCCCTCCACGCAAAGAACAGTAGAGCATTTTTGTAAAGAAACTCTATATATACCTAAAACACAGATGGGACGAGGGTTGATGGTTGTAGTTTTGATGTAAGGTTCAACTTCCTGGAGACTGTAACTACTTTGATACTTGCAGCGTCTGGTCTTCATTTTCAGCTAATACAAGCTTCTTTTGCTGTTAATTGCTCACTTTCCATTTCGACTCTGTTCCAGGTTGTGCCTATTATGCATTTATTCATGTGCTCTTGATATTTAGCATTAGAGGGGCTGTCGTCCCACCTCTGTGTTGAATTCTAGTATGTATCATTAAATATGTTATGCAGGTTTCTATTTACTTAGTGCCAGAGAACTATCATCCTGTCTGTGCATTAGGAAATAGATTTGCAGACCTTTTTACTGGTTGCAGCCGACCATCACATGGTCTTGTGCATCTGCTGGTGTGTTCAGTATTCTCCACGTTCACCTAATCCCCAAACTGTGAGTAATTGGTGGTCTAAAGCCTTGTAGTCTGGGGGTGTTCACCCATGTCTGGAGTTGAGCATAGTAGAAGTGGTTATCTGGCTTGAATATGCATCATTCCTTCCATTCATCCATTTCCAACATTTTGTTGAGTTTGTAATGTTCCCCAGCATCTCCGAGATACAACCTAGGAGAGTTTCTTGGGGCGATAACAGTGACCTATCCCATGAAGAAATCAAGGCCAAGAAGAAGACGCCAGAGAATCCATAGGGAGAAAATAAAGCTATAATGGTCTAATTTATTATGAAAGAAGACCAAATCGGTCTGTGAAAGAAGGTTGTGATTTCTCTATTTTTTTGTGCCATAAGAGGGATTAGGCCATGCTTAGGAGGAGTATCCAACGAAATTGTCTGAGATCCATGCTCTAACAAAGGTCTTCATAGGTCAAGAAATTTTGCCAAAGTTCTATTGGAGATTCGCATTCAATTTTGAGCAAAAGGGAGGAGGGTTGAGAATCTGAAAGAGGCCTAACGTGCCTTTGTTTGGCTAAATGTGGAGGGCCACAAGGCTAGAAGGTGTACATTGGTTTTATGTAAGTAGGACAAGCCTTAAGGGAGGTCAAATTAGTCTCAAAATCTTGGTTGAGGTTAACAAGTGATCTCAGTTGTAGAGAGATGGAAGTAAGAGTAGTGAAGGGGCTGATGCATTGGAGTCTTGGGTTGCTGAGCATTGTATTCAGAAGTATTTTCACAAACATAGTTATGAATAGAGTACATTTTGATGGTTTGTAAGTAGTAGGTTGATGGAAAAACCTGTTGTGGGTAAACTGATTGTTGGAGAGCTGATTGCACAATGATTTGATGGGAAAATCCACTGTGAGAAGCATATCTACTAGGGCTAAGTATACAATGTATTTTGGAGCAAAAATACACTTGTGAACAACTGATCTAAGGAGGAAAAAAGACATGCTAGGTGTCAAGGAAAACAAGTGCAAAAATGGATGATCCAGATGGGATACTTCAACAAGTAAGCTATGTTTTTGTTCTTGTCTATTTCTCATTAGATAGATTGCAGATTTGATGTTGTAAACTACAAGCCTTGGTTTGTATAGTAGGTATACTACTTGTACTAGTGATCGAGGGCCATGATCCCTAGTACAAGAGCTCCATGATTCTTTAATTAATGAAATAATAAAACAATTGAGCTTTGGGATCAAATCTCTGTGTAGATTGATTTCGTTGCTGAAGTTTTTTGTTGTGCAAAGTGTTAGTAAGTTGGGGGTTTCTAGTGTATTTATGTGTGTGATTAAACTCAGACTAGATATAGGACCCAAAGGAAAAATCAACATGATATCAGACCTACTTTGAAGGTAGATGGATCATAGTGTGCATAGGAAGTAGAGTGAGCCAGTGGAGGTTGTGTAGGCTCAGAGGGAGTCTAGATTCAGAAAGAGACTACAAAGGATTATTAGCTGCCCCATGGAAGTTTGAATCTTTAGGTTCTATCGAGATGAAGGATTTTTCAACCCCATGTAAGGACAATCATGGACCATGTGAGAATATTCATGGTGGTGCAAGGAAAGTCATAGATCCTGCGAGGACATGCATGAATCACGTTGGAAAGTCATGTTGCATGTGAGTATATTCATTCACTATGAAGACAAAGCTAAGCCTAGTATAAAGAAGTCATAGCACATGAGAGGATGGATATGGATATGCAAGGAAATTCATGACTCATGTGAAGACATTAAGGGCATGTGTGGAAAGTCATGGAGCTAGAAGAGTGAAGGAAATACCTTCCTTACTAAGTGGGAGTGTTAGATTTTGGGTAGCTTAGAAGGTATTTATGAAAGAGGACAACCCATTAATAAGTTGTTTATTAGGTGATTTACCAAAAGTGGGGTTCTGGACCCAAGCAAAGGGTCTAAGGCCAAAGGAGTACTAATTAAATATTCTAAGGGTCAAAGAGGCTAAAACCATAGATCTAGAAGGTTTCCTTTGTGACCCAAGGAAAAGTATATAAGCAACCTAAGGTGAGGTTCATAAGAGATATTGAGTGTAAGAGAGATGTAGCCCTCTTATGCTAAGCATGCCCTAAGAGGGCCAAGTTCTGCTCATAAGTGTAGGTTTTAACCCTCTACATAAATTACTTGCATACGAATTCTAAAAACAGAAAATAAACAATTGTGAGAGAATAAAACATAAAACATATATACACAAAGATTTTCCCTTGAATCCCAAAATCAGTACTACCAGATTGATTTTTCATTATATTCCTTTCAATGTTACAATACATATATATACATGTCGAAGCATCCATAAACCCCAATCCATTAACCCTGGATTAGAACATAACCATAGTTCCCTTGACCGGATCTACAAAATACCATGGGCAGAAAACCATCATGCCCAAAACCATGCGCGAAAACCACACACAAAACCATAGGTAGGTCCTTCCACCTAATATAGTGTCTGTTGGCTTAGTGGGCCCTGACCCAGGTTCAGTGTTAATTAGCCAAACAAATCCCTACACTACTAGCCCTTTCGGCATCAACCCCCGGAGCGCGGATTGAAGTCTCACTCGAAGCAGTATGGGGGGATGCAGGAACCAAGTTTCCACACCTAGAGATGGTGTTGATGTCGTTTTGGTGCCTTAACTCTGCCTTCACACAGGTCGATAAATGTTTTAGGGCTTATCGATATACTTCCCTTAATTAGCCTCTAGACCTTCGCAAAGGTCTACGACTACTATTCGCGGACCCTAAACAAGTGATTTATCTACTTACGCGCTTCTGTAATTACCCTCTCCTCTGTATTTACCCAGATCGACTTAGTATCTGATAACTTCAACATGCATTAAGATATTCTTCGCTTAAAAAGATATTATTATTTGTAGACAGATAACAACGTAAACATATAGATTCGCGCATCAATATAACATTAAATCATAAACCTATTATTCAGCATCAAATAATTGCATTCATTCATTGTAGAAGTAAATAGATCAAAACACAGATAATTCCAGAATAATCTTCTTTATTAATGCTTTATATCTTCTAACAGACTCTAACTGCCCTGCGCAATCTGCTGCAGGGGTCCGCGCACTCAGCTGCGGACTTCTACCCTAGGCCTCTGTGCACACAGCTGTAGAGCCTCTTTCCTATGCTAAGACTCTTCACTATTAGCCCTTACTGACCCATTACATCAACATCAATTACCAAATTGAATATGCCTTAGACTCTTCTAAGATTTCCCTTTTTATACAATCCCATGGTCCACAGACCATGGGTAGATCTCCTAAAGCCGACATGACTTACATAAACGAAGGGCGAAAACCCTTTATGACACTTTACATCTTCGCGCTCCGCAACCACAAAATGCGGAGACTTTACACTTTTCTATACGAAAACTTGGGCTTTTAACCCCAAAAATGACCCTAGGGGACCCTGTCCCAACGGGCCCCCAACACAGATATGGTGACTCGCCCTTGAGTCACTTTTCTAATGCAAATATCTTGTTGCGAAGACCTCCCAGCTCCACTTGCACCACTGCAACTTCAATGGTACATTGCATCACCGCCTGCTTGACCTGCTCTACCGGCAGCTTCGTCGCTCATCCTACGCTATCTGCCTAGATCTTCTGTTGTACCGCTTGTAGGCTAGCCAACTTTCCTTCAATGCTGGTGGTGAGCGCATAGGCCTCATCCAGCCAAGGCCCCAATCTGGCCTTGAGTACTACCTCTTTGCGCTGTGCTGCTTCCACCTGTTCCTTCAGTTCCTTTGCTTACTGTAGTTTTTCCAATCTTTGCATGATGACGACGGTGTGTGCCGTCGCTCTTGCTTCGTCATACCGCTGCTGTAATTCCCTCGCCTCGGTATTTAACCTCTGCAGGTTAGGATCTTCTTGCAGACTGGTAAGTACCTCCAGCGACTGCTCAAAGAGCACAGTGCAATCTGCAACCACGTTATCTACTACAACAACTGCATCCTTGACAACTACCTCACATTGTTCTTTGACCTCTGGTGGAGTCGAAGGCTGGGCCTTCAACTCAAGCTCTGTAATCTTAAGGTTCAGCTCAAACTAAACCTTGGCCAGCTCGGTCTTGGCATCGCGCACACCTGTAGCCAACTTTCGAATCTTGGCTTCCACCGACGCTTCTTCTGGGATATGCAGCTCCGGAATGGTTCTGCATGCTTCAACGACCACTGCTGCAGTACGCTCATTCTTCTCCTGAATATTTTTCCAGGTGTCAATTGTTGAAGTCTTCTCTACGAACATTTGTGCATTGTTAACCTTCTGCTCACTGATCACACTCAGCGTGCGCTGCTCTCGGGCCCTAAGTTCTGCAATCACACCTGCTTGCAGCGTGTGAAGGGCTTCACTTGGGAGCATGTCCAAGTTCAAACCAATGTTTCTTAGAGCGTTGACAGTAGCCTTGTCAACTTCTGCCTCCATGGTTAGAGCACCATCTGGTAGCATGACGACCCAAGGATCCAAAGAGAAAACCATCTCCGCTACTTCAATGGTTCTTGGCACCAAACTAGTCGACAACGCAATGCTTTTTCCTACATTGGTTTGCAGTTGAGTAGTTTGGATCTACAACTCACACAAACCTTTCAGAATGAAGACTAGAGCTTTCTTCTGCTACTGCTCAAACTGTTGCAGCAGTTCTGCGATTGCATCCCTTACTTTCCCCAATTTCACCAAGTTACCTTCTGTCAAGGTGATCAGGTCGAGCGGTGACTTACTGGCCTTGGACTTCTTCCATGACCCTTCTCTTTCCTGCTCCCGATTCCACTTCACCCGAAAGGGAGTGCTTTCCTAGTCTCCACCACCCTGTCCATATTGTTGCTCATCCTCTGTCTGTAGCGAAGGAGACTTCTGACTTTTGTCAGAGTTGCGCTCTTCCTCCTCTTCCTTCTCTTTTGCATGCTCCTTAGTGGTGTGCTTTGCTTCAGCTCTAGCTTTTTCCTCTGCTTCCTTTTTCTGTCTTTCAACCATCTGCTACATTTTCAACCGAGCCTCTTCCTTCTTTTGCTTTCCCGTAGAATTACTGGATCTAGCGGAAAAATCTGAGGCTGTGTGCCACTACTGGCCAATGATCAAGGATCGTTGCTATCATATTATCCATCGCAAGGTATGGGAGATCATACCATTTTTGTTCTGGGTCCTTCCATGCCCGGATGGAGATACAGTGGAAGTCTGCCTTGAACTCCGCGTATCTCGACAACTGCTCATAAATAGTTGGTGACAGTCTTGGCTTGCGGTTGATGGCCGTGCGGATGCTTGCCTCCATGAGTACCCAAAATATTTTACTCTCCTTGACCCGCTCAGCATCCTTTGTGGCCCATAGTGAAGCGAACTTCGCTGCTTCTGGTAAATCTGACGCGATCAGAGGAAACTGGCTGTCCTCTGGTAATTCCCACACGACTAACACAATGGATAACAACAACCAAGAGTAATGGAACGTCTTGCTGTGGTCATGTGATTCTATGCAGTTCACAAGAAACTCGCTGCAGAGGTAGTGCACCCAGTTAAATTGTATGCTCTACGCACACCGGGCTACTAATGAAACCACTAGTGCTGACAACTCGTCTGCGCGACACTTCCTCATTACCTTCCCAACCAAGATCTGGGTGGCTACCTTCACCACTGGGTTAGTTATGCTTGAAATTGAATATCCGCGCAGATTCTTGACAAGCTTAAACTTTTCCTTCATTCTCTCGGTGAGGTCGTGCTCGCCCACCTTTTCGCAAAATGCCTTGGCCAGATTCAACCTTGAATGTGGTAGCAATGTGATCCTATGGATCAGCATATCTGTGATTGGTATCGGCTCTCCCAACCACAGGCACCCGTCATGCACCAAACACAACAATTGTTTGATCACGATCAAATTTATGGGAGCGCGGTTGTAATGCAGCACCCAGAGAAGATTCAACAATCTTGCCTTCTCCACCCCTCTAATCCACTTCACCAGCTCCAACGCGGTGACACCAGAATCTTTATAGAATATGCGCGTCATAAATGTATCAGTCGCCAGGTGGGGGAATCGCTCAGTATCTGCCAAGTCCCAATCCTCTAACTTCAGATGTGGGACACGCGCTAAGCACGAACCTTCAAATGTGATCTGATCGGGTAGCTGAGGTATATTGAGGAGAAGTTTTCTCTCATCTGGGTCCTTAGAGACCTTCACCTTACCCCAACGCGGAGGGATGTATTCAGGTAGCTTTGAGATAGGGTCTAGTCATTTGATATCAATATCCTCTGTGCCTTCATCTATTGCCTCATCGGGTTCTATGTTTACCACCTTGCCTTTCTCTTGTGCAGTGGGCTTCTCTTTCTTCTGGTGCTTCCTTGGCGACTCGCACACTGGCTGTGTCGTTTTTTGTTTTTCCTTCTTTATCTTGGAAGCCTCTCCTACCGGTGTAGGCTTTGACCTACGTGACCTCGGTGATTTTGGCACCGTGGCGGGCGCCGACATTAGGTGATCCTTGGTTTCCTTAGGTAACCTGTCAAACACTGAACTGACCACCAAAGCCTCAAAACTTGTAGGGTTCATGTGAAACCGATAGCTCGACACCTCAACTCTCAGAGTGTAAAGTGTTTTTCATAGGGTGTCCATATTTAATTTATAGGCAAATTTGAATTCAAATCCGATCGTTCCCCCCAAAATTCATTCATAAAAGCTAGATTGGTAGCAGATGTTCAAAGATCTTGCATTTAAATTTTGTCTTAAATGTCACCCCCCACTCCTCTTAGCTATTTTCTCACAGTCAAATCATGAACAGTGACTGTAACGATCACTTTCTAGCTACCCTACATGGTCTCTCCTCCTATAGCGCAACTCCCTTCACGCTTCTGTTGATGTTGTGACATTCTTCCATTCCGTGCAGTTCCCTAGTCATGTAGCCCTACCACCCAAGTAGTGTATTTTATAGTCCCGCACCTCCTTTCAGTTGCTTGGAGTGCTAAGATTGTGCTTCCATCATATAGTCATCTGGCCGGATCCCCGATGTATGGCTTCAATCGACTTCCATTTACCTTTCTGGGAAATGGATCTCCATTCAATTTCACTAGTTGAACTGGTCCACCATCGGTAATCTCTTTGACGACATATGGTCCCAGCCAATGCATCTGAAAATTTCCTGGAAATTTATCAAACTTGCTGTAATATAATAAAACCAAATTGTTTACCTTGAAGGTGCGCAGTTTGATGTGCCGATTGTGCCATGCCTTTTCGCGCTCCTTCTGTACTTGCTGATGGAATCCAGCCAAGAACTATCTTCTTAAAGCTTTATTAGCTACATGAGCCTTTCTTCCAGGGCTCCACGATCCTCCATTCCTGTGAACGCCGCTACGCATAGACTAGGTACAATATACTCCATTGGCATCACAACTTCTATGCCATAAACTACCCTGAAGAGTGTCTGTCTAGTCAGTTTCTTACAAGTAGTTCTGTAAGCCTATAGCATGGCGGGTACACGCATGTCCCAATCATTCCTTTGTGCATTGAAAACCTTCATCAGTTCGTTCTCCAATATCTTATTAAATGCTTTGACCATCCCATTGGCCTACGGGTGATATGGTGTGCTCTTTTGATGATAAACTTGGAATTCGTCTATTAGCGCATTGATCGTTTCATTAAGGAAATGTGTACCACGATCACTCATCAAAATATTCGGGAAACCAAACCTAGTCAACACATATTCAAAGAGGAACTTCACTAATGTTGCCCCTGTACAGTCCTTCACGGGCTGTGCCTCTGCCCATCTAGTCAAATACTCTGTCGCGGTGATGATATACCGTGCACCCGTCTTCTTTCTTGGAGGCTGAATTGGGCCTAGAAAATCAATGGCCCATTTCTCGAATGACTGTAAAGACACTTGTAGATTCAGAGGCAGATTATCCCTCCGCAATGGCCTACCCGTCCTCTGACATGCATCACATGCCTTACAGTAACCCTTGGAATCCTTATGCAGTGTCAGCCTCCACAATCCAACGTGTAAAATCTTCGGCGCTATTGGTTTTCCTGCATAATGTCCTCCCATAGCTCCTCCATGAGCTTCAGTGAGGATGCTGTTCCGTTCAAACTCAGGTACATAATGTCACAAAATTTCATCTGAGCCCATTTTATATAAATTTCCTACAATGATAGAAAAGTCTACCGCGCACACCACCATCTCCTTCTTTTGTTGACTAGTATACCCTTCTGGAGCCATCCCCGTCATCAGGAAGTGTATGATATCTGCAAAGTGATTATCAGCTACACTCCCCGCAAAGAGATGTGCGTCAGGTAAGCCGTCCTCCAAATTATTAGGCTCCTCTCTTGTTTTAATGTGGTAGATGATTTGGTCCTGCATTTAATCGTCCTGGCTTCATAATTACTTCGAAATCATATTCCTGAAACAACAATAGCCATATGCATATCTTCCTTGTTACAAAAATAGCTCACAAAAAGATAAAAAAGAGAGATAAATGCCTTAGAATTCAGCCTCTTCGAGGGAGCAACCTCCTTTACATTACACAAATGAACAATTCTTGGATGATACAGATGACAAGACCTCCTTTCTGTTTATAGGAGTCTAAGGGGTCATAATATAATGAGAGCCAACATAACAATAATAATGTAAGGGCACAATAATAATAATATGGGGACTACATGGGCACAACAATATAATAAGGGGGATGAACTAATAACAATAAGGGGTTACACTAGTTGTATAGGGACCTAACATACCCCTCTCCTTCAAAAAGTGTTGTCCTCAACGCTTGAGTAGTTATGGATGCCTCTGTATAAAATTCTTGTCCTTCCATGTGGAATATTTAGTAGGTAAGTTCTTCCACTTGATGAGATACTCTGAAATTGATCGATTTTGTAGCTGTCGGGTTCTTTTTTTCGTGACTACTCCAAGTTCCAATATGATTTTTCCTTCCTCGTCAAGTTTTGGCAATATTGTTTGAATGGGATCTTCTCATTATGTAAGGTCGCCATTTCTTAAGTGCATGTAGTTTTGCCAACATTTCCTTCTCATAAATAGCTTTGTGTAAATACTTTCCTTTGATTGGATGACTTTCGAAAGCAATGGGTATTTCTTCTTGCATTAAAACATCACCAATTCTATTTCCAGATGCATCATATTACACAATAAAGGTTTTTGTGAAGTCTGGCGTAGCTAAGACCGGTGCTTGGCACATTACCTCTTTAAGATGTTCAAAGGCCTTCGTTGCTTATGAAGTCCATGAAAATGCAACTTTCTTCCATAATGTTGTTTTTGTAATGTCTTCAGTTTTCATTCTTATTTGATGATATCCTGAATGAAGATCCAACGTGGTGAAGTAAATTAATCCATGCAATTCATCTAATACTTCATCAATGACAGGAATGGGAAATTTATCTTTAATAGTGAGTTTATTGAGCTCTCTATAATCTAGACACACGTGCCATGACCCATCCTTCTTGTGCATCAATACTACTAGAGCAGAGAAAGAACTTTGACTAGGTTGAATTATACCATCCTCTAGCATCTTTGCAACCATCTGTAAGGCTTGATGTTTGGAGGAACACTTCCTGGAATCAAATGAATAGAATGATCATGATCATGAATAGGTGGGAGGCCTTTGGGAGTCTCCAATACCTTGGAATGACTGTCCAAGAATTTTTGTTGATATGGAGAAATAGATGATTTCGATGTGGGAATCTCTAGCGAACATAATTGTGTAATTACACCTTGTTTTTCTTTCTTTAGAAGCTTTGTCAGCAAGTTAGAGCTGATTATCTTTCCCGATTTCCCCGTGATACCCATTAATTCAACTTCCTTTCCCTCCGAAGAAAAGTTCATGAGAAGTTCTTGAAAATTAAAAGCTATTGTACCTAAGGATTGTAGCCATTGGACACCTAGTACAACATCAACACCACACATTGGAATGGAAAGCATTGGGCTATTCAATACATATTCTCCCATGGATAGCTTGATATTATGGCACTTTCGAGAGAAATTTAGGGTTCCTCCACTTGCAACCATCACTTGACACTTTGGTGCTGGATATAGGAAGCAATTCAATTCTTTGGCTATCTTACAATGAATAAAATTATGGGTATTGCTCGAATCAATCAACACTATTACCATTTTCTTCTTGATATGTCCTTCTATCTTGATAGTTTGAGGAGTGGTAATTTTGGCCAATGCACTACAAGATATGGTCGGATTCATTTCTTATTTCTTGATGTGATATTTCACTTCTTGAATCGTTTTCTTCTTGATATGTCCTTCTATCTTGAGAGTTTGAGGAGTGGTAATTCTTTCCAATGCTTTACAAGATATGGTCGGATTCATTTCTTCTTTCTCCGGGGTTTGTTCCTGGTGTATATCCTCTTCTTTTGATGTTTCTTGATCATTTTCTTCCTCCTCTTCACAATCTATGCAAAATAATTTATTCTCAGCACGTTTATGGCCTTTAATGTATTTGTTATCACAATTGTAACAAAGCCCTTTTGCTCTTTTTTCTTCCAATTTTTGTGGTGTCAAACTTGTTGGTTGTGGAAGGCTAGGAGAAACAAAACTTCCATCTTTAATGTTGTGAGGGGTAGACTTCCTTGTTTCCATAATTTTGCTTTCCACTTTTCTTTCCAACCTAAATGCCTTCTCCAATGAATCAGGTTCCTAGAGATGAACCTCATGTTGAATGTTATCCTTTAAAGTCCCTATGGAGACATCAATCCTTTGCTTCTCTGGAATATCATTTTCCCTTATATTCAATTTTTGAAAGTCCTCAATGTGCTTTGCCATTGAACACTTTTGTTTGAGATTTAGCAATTGGCCAAATAAGGTGTTGCTCTTTGTATCCTCATAATGTACTATCATTTCCTTCGTGAAAATTGACCACGTAACAAGTGGTTTACGAGAACAAAGCCATTTATACCATAAAAAATGATCCGGTTCTAAATATGAAGATGCAATACGTACCTTTTGTAACGGTTGCACCTCATGTAGATCAAAATATTGCTCCATCTGTAGTATCCAATTTACTGGATCCTTGCCATCAAACTTCCTCATATCGCATTTTCTTGATTTTAGGAGCTTGATCTTGAAACAACTGTAACTCTATAATTTCAGATCTCCAAGTTCTATAATTACATTGTGTAGTAGCCCTATGAGTGCTCTTTCTAACCATGCAAGTCTGATTAAGATTGGAATCTGCAAGGAAGAGTTATGTCAAATCTCCCACGATGACCTGATTATAAACTGGTTTAGTAGAGTGAACTTGTACAAAGTTACATGTGTCACTATTTCAACCTTAGGACCTGAACCAATACAAAGAAAAATATAGTCCGTCCTCTTTTTGAAACTTCTTACGAAATTTCAATCTGATGCTCAGAGAGAAAGTTAAGACGATTTTCCCAATGTCACCTGTTTAGGATGTAATTCGGGAGCCTGCAGAAACCCTAAATGTCTTGGACTGTATCTCCTAACATATAGAGAAACAAGATCTAAAATTTGGACCTGAGCTTCACCAAGATTTTTGTTCAAATGGGTTTTAATTTCAGAGTCTGAAACTTCATAGAAAAACAATTATAGCGAAACTTCAACGATGACCTGTTTGAGATGAAATTCTAGAGCTTGCAAAAATCCTAACTTCCTCAGATCATATCTCCGAAAATATAGTGAGAAAAGATCTAAAATTCGGTCTTGAGGTTCAGACTGATTTCCTCTTAAATGGGTTTTTTTTTTACCTTCTGAAACTTCGTAGAGAAAAATTATAGTGAAAATTCCATGATGACCTGTTTGGAGAAGCGAAACCCTAAAATCCAAAGCTTTGATACCAAATGTTATGAAACTAGCTGACAAAAAGATAGAAAAGAGAGATAAACGCCTTAGAATTTAGCCTCTTGAGGGGAAAACCTCGTTTACATTACACAAATGAACAATTATTGGATGATACAAATGACAAGACCTCCTTTCTATATATAGGAGTCTAAGGGGTCATAATATAATCAGAGCCGACGTAACAATAATAATGTAAGGGCACAATAATAACAATATGGGGACTACATGGACACAACAATATAATAAGGGGGATGCACTAACAACGATAAGGGGTTACACTAGTAGTATAAGGACCTAATTCCCTCCCAACACACGCTTGTTAACCAAGTACTTCAATGCAAAATGGTCTGTATACATCTTAAAGTGTCTACCTAGCAAGTAGTATCTGAACTTCTGGAGCACATACACCATAGCCAAACATTCATGCTCTGTTATTGAATAGTTCTTCTCAACTTTAGACAAATTTCTACTTTCAAACTTTATAGGGTGATCCAAATCTCCCTAACCGATTTGTGTTAGTACTGCCCAACGCAATACATGACGTGTCCACATGCACATGAAATATTTTCCTTTAACACATTTGGGAAGACTAGGATCGACGCGATGACCATATTTTCCTTTAACACATCTAATCTTCGCTGACATTCTTCAATACAACATAATGTAGCATTCTTCTTTAGAAACTTCTCCATCAACGCGATAATCTGGGCATAAATCTTGATGAACTTTCTATAGTATCCCGTATGCCCCAACGTTGCGCGTAGCTATTTCACACTTCTTGACGCCTCCAAATTAATTATAACTGCTATCTTAGCAGGGTCCACCATTAATCCTTGTCTGCACCAACATGGCCCAACAAGATTCCAAAAGGAACACAGAACAAACATTTCTTCAGATTAAGCGCAATCTGATACCTTCGGCATGTATCCAGCATCAAGCGTAGGCTAGCTACATGGCGTTTCACCAACCCAAACACCGTCCAATTGTCAAAGTATACCTCCAGAAACTTGTGAATGAAATCCTTGAACACCGGGATGACTATGCGTGAAAAGATCGCCGACGCGTTCTTCAGTCCAAAAGGCATTATAGTACACTGGAAGCATCCCCTTTCGGTTGCAAAGGTCGTCTTACTTCTATCCTCCGGCGTGATCTTAATTTGAAGGTACCCTGAGAACCCATCAGTGAAAGAATATGATTCCTATCCTCCTACATTATCCAACACTTCATCGGTGAACGGAGTCAGAAAATGATCACGCACACAAGCATCATTTAGCTTCCTAAGATCTACACATATCCTTATTTCATCCTTCTTCTTCTTTCTGTGAACTACTATTGGGCTCACCCAACCAGACTCTTCCATTGGTTCAATAATACTTTCCGCAAGCATTTCATCCAACTCTAAGTGGATCCTATTCTTTATAATTTGGATTGAGGTAGTAAGGTCTTTGCTTGATCGGCTTCGCGTCCGGTTTCAATGTAATTTTCATAACTCCCAGGTCCCCTATTATCCGTTTCAAATTTGAAAACTTCGTAGGGAACAAGTCCTGATATTCGTGGAGTAATTCAATGACCTTATCTACTGTTGCATCATCCCATTAGTCCCTAATCTTTGCAAATTTTGGCTCCGCCTCTATCCCAATGTTCACTTGTCTTGTTTTTAGCAGCGCAGTGATATCTGGATTTTCAATTGGTGGTCCCTCAAATTCGCAGTGTCCTTCTATTTTTGGGATATTAATGTTCCTCGGATCCTCATCTTCTTCTTCAGCAGTCACATTGTAGCACTCCAGCACATGGCGCAGTTGGGTGGTCCAATTCGGTTGAATCAAATCCAAGGGATCCTATGGTATTCTGAAGATCTCTGCTTTAACCTCCTGCAACGGTTCATCAATGCACTCAAATCTATCTTCAAAGCTGAATGTCATCAAGAATCACTGTCTCAAAATATCCCATTCGTCCATGCCATGGTGAAGCTCTGTCTCCAAGTACCAATTCATAGGTATCACATCCAAGGTGTGACAGAACAGATGCACCCACTCTGGTTGTAGTTTTGCTCTGCAAGCATCGGTCCATTTGGCTAAGTGATTACGCGGATCACTCCTTCCATCATATTTCTCTGTCAATCATACCTTTGGGTGACCAAACCGCACCCTCATCATTCTTCTATATTCGCGCCATCCATTGAAGTTGTCTTTATGTGTACCCCACCATCTTGCAGGCATAGCGCGCAGTGCCAAGTCCAAGGCTTGGAAGCGATGCTTCTCTGACACTTCCCTTTCAAATGCATCTAGAAATTTATCAATGTCAATTAAACCATCATAGTAAGGCAGACTTCTTACCTCCGATGATATGCAGCGCAATGATTTGGTCATCATGTTACATCGTAGCGTAGATACTTTGTGCAATCTATTCTGCCAGTGTTCCAATTCCTCGTCTGAGTCTGATGTGCAAGAGCTTTCACGGTCCCATGCAAGACATCCATTAACTATCAGATTCACCCAATCTTGATCTTGCACCGTTATCTTATAAATCTGGTCCAAATCGTCATCACTTTCATAATCACAGACTGGTTCAGTGTAGCCAGTCCTTCTGTAGGGTCCAATGGTACTACTACGCAGAGCAATTTTCTTTCAAATGACATTGTCCGCTTCTTCAAATTAATCATACCGTTCATGTCGATAGTCTAGTCGATCCCAAGGAGCGTAGGGTAGGGATTGTTGTCATCTGCAATCTCTATCACTTCAAAATCAGCCAATGTGCTCAAGCCTTCGATATCGACCATCACTCCCTATAATCTTCCCATGGGGATAATCTTTTGCTGATTCACCATCCTCAATTGAATAGGAGACCACTGCAACATAGGTCTCCCCATTCTCTCCCATATGTGTTTAGGCAAAACATTCGCGTCGGACCCTAGATCCATAATAACTTGGTCCATTTCATATTCTCCTATCTGCATGGCGAGTCTCATCTCCCGCCTTGTTCTTGCCTTATTCTTACCAATCTTCCTGACCACGCAAGGGCCATCAAGAGTATTACCAGAAAATTTATTGATCAACTCCTGTAATCCCTTGACGACCTTGCTATCTCGAAGTAGCTTCATACAGGTTTCCAAAAATGTGGTAAGCATGGATGTGTCCATTTCTCCAGACTGCTTATCCTGACTTCTTGAGGTAGAAGCCTCACCCAAGCTTTTCTTTGCTTCCAAGAAGGTTTCCTTTGCACACTCCAAATCAAAGCCAATCTCCTTTTCTGGAGCTTTGTGGACCCATTCACCTTCTTCAGGCTTATTTCCCTTATCTTCTCTAGTCATCACTCCACTTCGCAGCACGATGTTCACATTAGGATCCTATTTGCGGGGTTCAGCCCTCATCATCTGCAGATTATGGGTAGGCTACTAAGTCTGTGCCCCTTTGTTGCATATCTTAGTTAATAATACATGTAAATATTTTGTGGCATGGTCAAACTGAGTGCAATATCTGCACGACAGGTGCGTCGGGTTCGTGCATTCTCGCATGTAGTGTACTGGTCCCTCACAGTTGTAGAAAATCACATGTCCTCGACCTCTACCAGGTCCTCCTCCACCTCGGCCTTGCCTGCGCCCCTGTAATCCTCCTCGCGCTCCCCTAGTGCCTTGATCTGGAGGCTGAGTCTCTACCTGCACCCTATATGTGGGTGTTCTATCCATCATTAGCTCATAGATACGACAATTATGCTCATCATAAGACACCAATTGACAAAAGTTGCAAAAGAGTTGTTGCGGTGTCTATACAAATTTCTGCAGTAGGTGACAATTGTCAGTCACATGTTTTCTAGCCACCTGACATATAACACACCATAGCGTGGGCCCTGTACTTGGCCTTGCTTGAGCTTCCGGACTTAAAGGCATCGACCCTTCTTCTGCCACATAATTTGTGCAGACAGAGCAATGATCTTTGTCATGCCCCTAGCTTTTGCATTTCAGGCACCAAACTTCTTCGTGAACCTCTGGCCGAACTTCTCTATCCTTCTTCAGACTTTAGAACTCTAGGAAAAGGTTCTGCAACTGCACGTGAATTTGCTGAACTCCCAAATTAGCATCCTGCATCAGCGTCTCATGCAATCTCATTGTAATCTCCAGGGCTTTCGTCTAGGTCCTAATCTTTTGCTGCGATAAAGAAACCCTCAGATGAGGCAAGAGCGAAGCCACAAACCATTCATGGTGTTGCCCATCCATAAGATTCATGTTGGCTTCGCGGATCATGCACTTCAACCTATGATCCAAATCTGATCCAGGTGGATATTGGTGGCCACCCGCTAATTCTACTTGGATCCCCTCTAATGCTTCTTACAGTTTTTTTCATTTTCCTTAATTATAGCACAATGTACTATTTTTAGCAGTTTTTCGGGTCCTAAACTTTCGGAGCCGTTTTGAGGCCCTAAACGACGTTTTTTGGGAAATCCACCAGCCAGCGATTTTTCTGATAAAAATCGTCTTTTTTGTCGTAGTCCTCGGAGAGATCTTTCCAACGGGCTATCATGCACGTCAAACGGAGATAGTACGACCAATTCGCGACCCCGAGAAGTTGATGTACCAACTTACCCAAAAACGGGGCCCACAATTTGGCGTTTCATCTTCTAGGGTTAGGTTTTGGAATGTGAAGGGTTTTCCATTGTTTCTCAACAATAAATAGGCCTTCGAGCCTCATTGTAAGACAGTTCAGAGGCATGTAGCCACCACATCTCTTCTCAGAGATAAGCTACCATCGCCCTAGCTGGTTTATTTCCATTTCTGTTTGTAAGCATATTTCAGTATTTTACAGTAATGAATTGAGGTATTATTTCCGCTGCATATCTGTCTTTATGGTTATCTCTGTATTTTATTGTGTTCCTGTTTAAATCCGGATCAAAATCCCAAGGTGTCTCTCCAGGTTTCATCATGATCTCCTTGAATCCCACAATTGATTGAGCTTCAAATTTAGGCCTACTGAACTCCTTATTTAGTGCGGTTTGAATATCTGCTAATGAAGCCATCGGGTTATCGGGTTATCAGTGCAGTACTTAATGTACCATGTCAGCGCCTATTCCTATAAAGTAGTGACCAACGTTTCTTTCTTCATCTAATCATTCGTCATACCTTGAGCCTCCCATACAGACTTTGTGAGAAACCAAAACTAGTCTGTGTCCTCAGTTCCCGACCCCTTAAACACATATAATTTACTAAATCCTCCATATTGAATGGTGGCAGTGGTGTGGGCAAAGGTGTATGCGGTGGATGTGAATATGGAGGTGGTGTGGGTGGATGGGGTATTCGCGGGAACCCCTGTCTTATCAACTAAACGATACTATGCGGAGAAGCCTGTGCTGCTTCCTCGTCATCACTTAGAGGAGGTCCAATCAGCGGGCTATATTCAGGGCCTGTTTTCCCTCTATCCCTGAAGATCTTTCCACTTCGCGTAACTCCAAACATCAAGGTAACATCATAACTTGCCTTTCACACAAGAGCATCTTAATCAAAGTATTTAAAGACCTTAAATACTTACCTCGCGGTCCCTTGAAGAAGCGACACTCCGCTACGTTGTAACTGACTAAAGTATTGACCGCGAACTCTGTCACGAATCCTCGTAGGATACGATCAAGCCAGTGATCGACAACGCGTGCGATCAAGCCTCCACCTTCCTTGGTTGTCTGCCAATTTAGCGATCCACTCGTATAATTCAATCGGGAATGAACATAAGAATATTTAGTGTATCTCTGTGTATATATATCTCTCCAACCATTGTTCTTACATTAACCTCTGATTCTTGTTCTCTTGTGTCACGAATTCGTGGATCTTTATATCCAACCAGTCTTCAATTTCCTTCTTAGTTGGATTCTAATGATGCAACATCACACATCTCTTTATGCAGATCCCGGTCCCAACAACGAAACCATTTGTTGGCTTAGTGGGCCCTGACCCAATTTCAATGTTAATTAACCTAACAAATCCCTACACTGTTGGCCCTTTTGGCATCAACCCATGAAGCGCGGACTGAAATCTCACCTGAAGCAGTATGGGGGGATGCAGGAAACAAGTTTCTACACCTAGATATGATTGTGATGTTGTTTTGGTGCCTTAACTCTTCTTTCCCACTGGTTGATAAGACTTTTAGGTCTTATCAATATACTTCCCTTAATCTTCCTCTAGACCTTCGCAAAGGTCTACGACCACTGCTTGTGGACCCTAAACAGGTGATTTATCTACTTACGCGATTCTATCTGTATTTACCCAGATCGGCTTAGTATCTGATAACTTCAACATGCATTAAGATATTCTTCGGGTAAACAGATATTATTATTTGCAGACAGATAACAACGTAAACATATAGATTCGTGCATCAATATAGAATTAAATCATAAACCCATTATTCAACATCAAATTATCGCATTCAGTCATAAGATAAGTAAATAGATCAAAACACAGATAATTCCAGAATAATATTCTTTATTAATGCTTCAGATCTTCTTATAGACTCTAAATTCCCTATGCACTCAGCTGCAGGGGTCCACGCACTCAGTTGTAGACTTCTACCCTAGGCCTCTGTGCACGCAGTTGCAGAGCCGCTTTCCTACGCTAAGGCTCTTTGCTATTATCCCTTACTGACCAATTACATAAACATCAATTACCAAATCGAATCTACCTTAGACTCTTCTAAGACTTCCCTTTTTATACAATCCCATGGTCCGCACCATGGGTAGATCTCCTAAAGCCGACATGACTTACATAAACGAAGGGCGGAAACCCTTTATGACACTTTACATATTCGCGCTCTGCGACCACAAAATGTGGAGACTTTACACTTTTTATACAAAAACGTGGACTTTCTGCCCCAAAACTTGGGCTTTGAACCCCAAAAATGACCCTAGGGGACCCTGTCCCAACGTCGTCCAATTTATTTTCCTCAGGGCGCTGCCCCAGACCCCGTAGAGGGGGGCTACCACCCCTTGACAAGGGGGAATTCCACCCCCTTGTGACCCCCCTGCTGCACCCAATGCAACAAAGGGGGAGCTGGCTGCCCCCCCTCTAACCCCCCGACTAGTCATGGAAAGATTATAACACACACACAATATTCTCGCACATGTTGTTTCTTTCCACAAGAGGCCACAAGAGAGCTTAGTCACTGGTCCACTCCTGCAATGCCCATTGTTTCTCTACACCAAGAGAACTTCTCAGTGCTCACAGACTTTGTCAATTCATCTGCAATATTCTTCAAAGTGTCCACCTTTACCAACAACACCTTTTTGTTTGCAACCATATCTCTTACAAAGTGATATTGAACATCAATATACTTTGTCTTTGAATGATAAGTAGGGTTCTTTGCAAAGAAAATTGCACTTTGGTTGTCACATCTGTCCTTATAGCTCAATGTACTAACCCCATACTTGAACACAATCTCTGCAACCAATCTGCTTCCTTGCTTGCATGAGTGGCTAACCATGTATTCTTCCTCTGTAGTTGAAAGTGCCACTACAGACTATCTCTTACTCATCTAACTGATTGCACCTCCAAATAGGTTAAACACATACCCACTTGTACATCTTCTCTGATCTAGATCTCTAGCCCAGTCTGCATCAACAAAGCCACAGATGTCCAAAGCTCTGTCCAATCTTGGTCTTCCTTGGTAGCACATACCATAATCACTAGTGCCACGTAAATATCTAAAAACTCGCTTCATTGTTGTCCAATGCTCCTTCCCTAGTTTTGACATAAACCTGATCAATACTCCCACTTCATTTTCAATGTCTGGTCTAGTACAGACCATTGTATACATTAGGCTACCGAATGGACTTGCATATGGAACACAGGACATGTCCTCTTCCTCTTCTTGAGTCTTGAGACACTGTTTAACAGATAACTTTACACCTACAGGAATATGAACCTTCACTGATTTACTATCCTACATATTAAACCTCTGTAGTATTGTCTTGACATACTTCCTTTGGTTTAACCAGAGGTTCCTCTTTGCCCGATCTCGTTTACTTTCCATGCCCAAAACATTGTTTGCAACACCAAGATATTTCATGCCGAATTTGGAGGACAATTGGGTCTTGAATTCGTGGATAATTTCTTTGTTATTTTCAATCAGCAAAATATCATCCACATACAAGACCAATAAATACCATGGTCACCAATTAAAAAAAAATACACACAATGATCTGCTTTTCTTATGGTGAAGCCAAGTCCTTGTATATATGTATCAAATTTTTGATACCATGTCCTTGGTGACTGTTTTAACCCATACAGAGAGCTTTTTAACTTGCATACCAGTTCTTTCTTACCATTCACCACAAAGCCTTCAGGTTGCTTGATGTAGATCTCTTCTTCCAGATCCCTGTGAAGAAGTGTTGTCTTCACATCCATATGTTCTACCTCAAAATCAAAAGAAACAACAACAAAAACAAATAAAAGTAATATAATGGAAGCTACCTTGGAAACAGGAGAAAAAATATCACCAAAATCAATTCCCGTCACCTGGGAGTAACCTTTTGCTACCAACTGATATTTGTATTTTTCCACCTTGCCTTCTGCATTCATCTTATTCTTAAACACCCATTTACTTCAAATGGGTTTCCTTCTAGCTGCCAGCTCCACTAGATCCCAAGCCTCATTTTTGTGCAAAGATGCCATTTCATCAGCCATGGCCTCTTTCCACAGTTTTCCATCCTTTGAATCTACTACTTCCCTAAGAGTTATGGGATCATCATTAGTAATAGATAAGGAAAAATTTGAACAGAAAGCAGTTGTACTATAACTTTCTTTCCGCCTTCTTTCTCGAATTGGTCTCCTAACAACTAGAGTTTATGGCCCTTCATCTTTTGATTCCTCTTATGTTGTATAGTGTGATTCCTCCTTCTTTAGCCCAAAATCTATCTTCTTAGGTTCCTTTGGTAGGAATTTATGTTTAATAACATATTTCACCTCTCTAAACACCACATTGCGAATGTACACAACCTTCCTTATTTCTGGGTTCCAAAGCTTATAACCTTTTAAACCATCCTTATACCCAATAAAGATGCACCTTTCATATTTAATATCCAACTTAGTTCTTTTCTCCTTTGGACCATGTACATATGAATCACATCCAAATACCCCTATATGTGAAACAGAGGTTTTCTTACCAGTCCATACCTCTTGTGGAGTCTTATCCTCCAATGATAATGAAGGTGATCTATTGACTAGGTAACATGTAGTATCCACTGCATCTACCTAGAATTCCTATCCTTACCCGGCACCACTAAGCATGCTTCTTTCCTTTCCATCAACATCCTATTCATTCTTTTTGGAACTCAATTTTGCTGAGGTGTGTATGGAGTAGTCTTATGCCGTGCTATACCACACTTCCTACAAAACCCTCCATCGTTATTTGTCCCAAGCACCTTTATCTTCTTCTCTGTCTGGTTTTTCAACAGAGCCTTAAATTCTTTAAACTTGTCAAAGTCTTCAGATTTTTCCTGAGGAAATATATCCATGTATTCCTTGAGAAGTCATCTATAAATTATACATAGTACACAGACTTACCCAGTGATGGAACCAACACAGGTCCAAACACATCACTGTGCACAAGCTCTAATATATGTTTTTACCTCTTAGAACCAAAGGGGAAACTCCACGATTCTGCTTTCCATATTCACAATTTTCACAGAAATCAAAATCCAGAGAGAAATTAGACATACCTTCTACCATACCATTACCAAGAAGTATTCGAAGGCCCTTCTCTCCAATATGTCTAAGCCTTTGATTCCAAAGCATGGTCTTTTCTCTAGAGACCACTAGATTTTCGGCTCCTCTTTCAAGAACCACAAAATTGTTGCACCCATCAATAACAGTGCTACACTGAGGCTTGTATAGAGTTCCAATCCGAACTCTCCGCATCAATACCAATTCTCCTTGAACCATCTCTCAGGTATCTTTCTCGAACACTATTTTTACACCTCTATCATCTAGCTTGCTTAAAGAAATCATATTTCTGGCCAATGCAGGAATATGCAGAACACGCGAAAGTGTTCTAATCGTTCTACCTTGCAGCTTCAACTATACTTTTTTGCGACCAACGATTCTAGCCTTCTTTTCATCCCCTAAGAAGAAATCATCACCATCATATTTATCATACTCGCAGAACCACTCCCTGTGGGGAGTGAAGTGAAAGGATGCACCTGAGTCAATCAACCATGCCTCATGATCTACATGTGTACTTGAAGAAGAAGCCAAGTACACATCCCCACCTTCATCTGAGGTGGTTTTCACCTCTGCAGAAGGATCATCATCAGACCCCTTTCCTTTCCCAGGAGCTTTAGATCTACAGTCCTTCTTGAAGTTCCCTTCCTTTCCGCATTTCCAGCACACCTTTACTGGTTTTCCTGGAGATTTAAATCTCCCACTCGAGGATTTATTTTTGTTTCTGTTTTGGAACTTCCCTCGTACATACAAGGCATCACCATTCTGGCCTTTGTATTTTTCCGTCTGATCTCCTTCGATAGCAAGGATGAGACTATTTCATCAAACTCCAAGGCAGTCACATTGCTAGCTATTGCAACAACCAGATTAACCCACGAATACGGTAGAGAACACAACAAACTAATGTACTTATCTTCATATGAAATTTTTATATCAGTAGATAAAACCTGGCTTACCATAGTATTAAAGGCGTTCAGATGCTCTGTCACCGAGTCTCCATCCTTCATCCTCAGTTTATACGGTTTTTTCTATAGGAACAGTTTATTCACTAGAGACTTAGATTGGTACAAAGTCCCTAACTTGTCCCACAAATTCGCCAAATCTTCCCCTGATACATTCAAAAATACTGTATCTCAGATACACAACTGTATTGTGCTCTTTGCCTTTCGATCCAACTTCGCCCAGTCTTTAGCTGATATTTCAGTTGGTTTAGTATGCGAATATTCCGTGATCCACTGATATTTATCCACCAACATATCCTCCATTTTAAGTTTCCACAACTCAAAACTCTGACCATTAAATTTCTTGATCTCTATATTTCCACTGCTCACCATCTTCTTTCACCACAAGAATCGATCTCGCAGATCTCCCATTGAACATGGTCTACCACAGGCCCGAGCGAAACCCCTCAGCAACAAATGCGTCCCCTTGAAGCCAAAAGAACTCTGATACCAAATGTAGGTTTTAACCCCGTACAAAAATTACCTGCATACGAATTCTAAAAACAAAAAATAAACAATGGAAAGATCATAAAAAAAAAACAAATATACATAGAGATTTTCCCTGGATCCCAAAACCGAGACTATCAGATTTATTTTTCATTATATTCCTTTCAATGTTAAAATACATATATATATAAGTATCCATAAACCCCAATCCATTAACCCTGGATTAGAACACAGTTGTAGTTCCCTTGACCAGATCTACAAAATACCATGGGTAGAAAAACATCATGCCCAAATCCATGTGCGGAAAGCACGCACAAAACCATAGGTAGGCCTGCCCACCTAATATAAGTCCAAATTTGTTTTCCACGGGGAGCTACCTCGGACCCCGTAGAGGGGGGATACCTCCCCCGTCAAACCCCTCGAAAGGAGGGGCTTCCCCCCCTGCTGCGCCCGACGCAACGAAGGAGTATATGCACACCCCCCTCCCCCCCCCCCCCCCCCCCACAAAACCCCCCAGCTAGTCATGAAAAGAATATAACACACACCCAACAATAAGGTCAATATATTCTTGTTCTATGAAGGTCGAGTAGGGATGAAAGGTGTTGTGTTATGCTATAACCAAGTGAGGAAGCTACAATGTGTAGTAAAGCCCTAGATTTGAAGGATGAGGTAAGGATAAGGAATCCTAGGGCCTCTAAGAGGGTTTGGTCGTGATCATTGCTATGAAATAAGGATGGAAACAGAGGATGCATCCTAATGGATGAAGGCCAAGGACTTCAAGATACTAAGCTGAGTGAAAAGAGGTAAGGAGAAGGGATGAGGGAAGAGCCTGAACACCATAGTGACCTATCTCATGAAGCAATCAAGCCCAAGAAGAAGAGACAAGAGGAGTCATAGGAAGAAGAGTAAGTTATAATGTTCTTATCTATTGTGAAAGAAGGTCATGATTTCTTTATGTTTTATGTGCCTTAAGAGGGCTTTGTCCAGGTCGTGGTTTGGAAGAGATGCCAATGAAATTTTTTGAGATCCATGCTCTAATAGAGGTCTGCACAGGCCAAGATAATTTTCCAAAAATATTTTGGATATCAGGGTTGAGTTTTAAGAAAAAGGGAGGAGGTCTGAGACCCTAAGAGAGGCATAGCATGCCTCTATCTAGTTGAATGTGGAGGGCCACAAGGCCAAAATAATTACACTGGTTTTCTATGGATAGGTTGAGCACTAAGGGAGGCCAAAATAGTTTCAGAATCTTGGATTAGATTGACAAGTGACCTTAGTGTTGAGTTACGAAATGGGTATGTATTTACTCTTAATTCCATCACCATTTTCCTCTTTTCTTATCTCTTTCATATCTCGATACACTAACATATTGATGGATTATGATAAGAAATGGATGAACTACTCCCAGTTAAGATTTAACTATCATAACTAACTTTTACTCCTTTTTATGCAGAGAAATGACGAAAGGAACAGTTGTTGTTCCCTAGCGACGGAACAACATAGACCAACAAAGGATGAACGGGGCACGTCGGTTGTGGTTAGATCGGAGGACGAATCAGGAGGATCAACGCCAAATATGAAGGGTGTCTGAAGATAGCATTTAGTTGTGAATCCATCAGGATCAGAAGATCCTGAGGGATCGCATATATCTTTTACCCCTTTCTGACTATAAAAGCAAAAGATTGTAGGAGGAAAGGGGATCGATCTTTGTTATTCCAAATTGTAATTGTAATTTACAAACTCGTGCTATTGGAGACCATGACCGTATTGTAATGCTACTTGAGTTCAATGATTAATATATAATTGACGTTGCTGTTCATTCGTATTCTCTAAAGTAGCTCAACAATATTCGCTGGTGGCTAAGGGCCTGATCTCTGGTGGATTAAGTTGCTATCCCTCGTGTTATATATTTCTAGTTCCCGCAAGTTTGATTGGTTTGATAATTTTCCCATTTTCTGTGAGTTTATCTTATTTGCTATTTACCACTTTCCTATATTGAAGTCAATACATTTTCTTTACATATTTTACAGCACTGTCATTTGATTCTATTTACGCTTATTGTAGATTAAATTATTTAGCCGTTAAGACAGTGAATCTTATTGATTTAATTAGCTGTAAGAGTTTGGTTATCGCTATTGAACTCTTGGTTGACATCATTTCCATTTGGATTGCTTCGTAGAGATTGAGTGTGATTTAGATTGAATCAACTAAGAAGAGATTGGTTATTGCTACTATGCTCTCGGCTGATGCTATTGTTAATTGAATTGCTTGTGTGAGATTTGATTACGATTTCAGCAAAGGATTAAGTCTTGATGTCTAGATGAAATATTTCCTTTAGAAGTTGCAATTTGAGTTTTATAAATGCATCCGTTTACTATTGTATCAAAGGTTTATACTTCATTTTAAGAAACATTACTCTCTAGATTCATAGCATACACATATTGTGTACACTCTTGGAATAAAAGGACTTGCCTGGGTTGATGATTAATGTGGGGTAATTAGGATTTTTAAAAGACACCTTTTATTAGCCAACATTTTGGTGCCATTGCCAGGGAGAGTGTCGCCATTTTATTAAGAGTGATGTATATCTAATAATTGCTGTTGGGAAAGAATTGGGTATTGAAAATGGAAGGTAAGAACCTACATAACGAGCAAGTAAAGTGCTTGCTTCTCCACCCGCTTTTCAGCACAATTACAGAAAAGTAAAGTAGGTGTTTAATGTTTGTCTGCTGAGAGAGAACTGGGTATTAAAAATGGAAGGTAAGAACATGCATATGGAGCACGTAAAATGCCTGCTCCCCCGCCCGCTTTCGAGCAGAATTGCTAGGAATTTAAGGTAGAAATAAAATTTGAATTTTTTTCGTTAATGACTAAGAAGAAAAGACCAGAAAACAATACAATCCCACACCCCAAACCTAAAAAATCTAAGGGACCGGTGACCCTTGGACGATCAACTTTTATCGACGACATCTTAAGAAAAGTTGAATCTCAGCCATCAGTAGGTCCCCGAACCGTTGCTTCTAGACAACCTACTGTCTCCCTTCGAGCCACAGGCTCACCATCTGTAGCCTACGCTAAGGTCCATAGTAAAACTGAAGGGACTGAGCAGAGTTTTCAAGATATTGAAAATTCACGACCAATTCCCTCACAAGAAGGGAATTATTGCAACATCCGTGAAGGAGAAGGAGAAACAGGGGAATTTGAGGAACCAAGATCCCCTGAGGTAGTAATTGAGCAGAGGACACTTAGTGTCCCAGATCAAGGGAGTGCTGTTAGGATCATTTCTGCCTCTTCTGGACATCCTAGGGATAGCTCTCTAGCTCCAGAGATCCCAGAATGGTACTGGCATATCTTTGATCAAATGTCCAATAATCCACAAACACCCCAGACCTTTACATTACAATATCGATCCGGATTTAAACAGGAACGCAACCAATTACAAAGATAACCATAAATACAGAGATGAGATAACCATAAATACTGAGATGCAGCGGAAATAATACTTCATTTCATTACTATAAAATACTGAAATGTGCTTACAAACAGAAATAGAAATAAATCAGCTAGGGCGATGGTAGCTTATGTCTGAGAAGAGATGTGGCGGCTACATGCCTCTAAACTGTTCTGAACTACGTTACAATGAGGCTCGAAGGCCTATTTATTGTTGATAAACAATGGAAAACCCTTAACATTCCGAAATCTAACCCTAGAAGATGAAACACCAAATTGTGGGCCCCGTTTGGGTAAATTGGTACATTAATTTCCTGGGGTCGTAACTTTGGCATACGATCTCCGTTTGACGCGTACGATAGCTCGTTAGAAAGATCTATCCAAGTACTACCACTTTGGGAGGCAACATGGGTCCATGGACCCATGTTGCCCCAGATTCCCAAAAAACGTCGTTTAGGGCCTCAAAACGGCTCCGGAAGTTCAGGACCCGAAAAACTACTAAAAATAGTAAACTGTGCTGCAGTTTAGGAAACTGAAAAGACTGAAAGAGACAGTTGTGGGTGTCCAAATGGGATAGGTGGGTGGCCACCAACATCCACCTGGATCATTCCTCCCCCCTTAGGAAGCAATGGTCCCCATTGCGTTGAGTTCCTCTCTGAGATGAGGAATCTTCTGCTGAGCTGTTCTGCAATCTCTGATGTGTCCAGAAATGGTGGGAAGCATGGTCGATGATGGTCCACATTGAACACTCGGTGCAAGCGAAGGAATGGAGGAATGCTGTGCTTGAAAGCATTGTTTCCCGTAGCCTTGGTACCGGTGTAAGGACCATGTCGGAGTGGTCTGAGTTTCTGATGGGTTCTGGTAAGGCGTTCTCTCTGCATATGCAACCAGACTTTGTCGCCCACTTGAAGCTTGTGGGGTACCCCTGTGCGTGAGAAGTTGTTCCTGTGCTCTGTCATGACTGTATTCCTTTGCTGCTGTTGCTGCGTAGAGGAACCCTTTGCAGGGGTCATGGATGTAGCAACAATCTTCCCCTTACTTTGGGAGTGGACCAGACAGATGAATTTCCTGGTCTGTGATATGAGCTTGCTGCCTTTCTTGGTAGTGATCAAAGATGTGGCGGTAGGTGGTGCTACCTCCGATATCCTGTATAATGAATTATTCAAAGAAATAATGATAGCACGAGGCCTGGACTCATACACAACATGTCGCCTCCACAAGTATGGCTAGCCTAATAATACATCACAAACATCCAGAGGTGTAACATCACAAAATACCTCGTCTGTGAAGGGCTTGATGCTGTAGGGAAGGCGGCACTGCTGGCAAACTTTTAGATCTCGTCCTTCATGAAGCCACCCGATACTGTACAGCTGTGGGTGCGGTGTAGTCGGTAGGCCCAACCGCTTCACGACCTCTGCTGAAATGAGGTTCTTTTGGCTGCCACTGTCGACAATGAATTGTAGCGGCGAACCCTTCACCCACATCTGTGAGTGGAAAAGACGCTCCCCTTCCTCTGGATTTTCGGGCTCATCTTTGTGGATCTTGGCGGTGGCAACAGTGGCGCTGGGATCCGCATCAATGATCTGCTTCCCTTTGCCATTCCCCTTGTCGGGTTCTGGCTCAGGGTCGGAACATGCATCTGATTCAGAAGCCTTCAACTCAGCCACCAGCAACTGCTTGGTCCGACACTCACTTGTGTTATGAGTGGGACTCTTGTGGAACTCACACCACTTCCCTGTGTCCTTCTTCGGCTTCATGGTGTTATTCTTTTCTTGCGGCTTAGACGGGTTGTCTTGGGTCACCCCGCCTTGGCTTTGTCCTTTGGGTTTTGGATTTGCAGATCCAAAGTCTCGCTTCTTCTGTTTGAACTTTTGCTCGACCTCGACAGCATATCGGTATGCTGCGCCGAGCGAGGAGATGTTCAAGAACACCATCTCTTCCTGGATGTATTTGTGCAGGCAGCCACGGTATTTGAGTACCAGATGCAGCTCAGAATCTTTGATACCCAACTGTGTGCGAAGGGTATGAAAAATGTTTGTGAACTCCGGCACATCTTGGTCTCGTCCCTGTCGCAGTGTGGTCCATTTGATGTATTTGTCCTCATAGCTTCCGACAGGGTAGTACTGCTCCTTGATGGCATCCCGGAGGTCATTCCAAGTGGGTGCGGCTGAAAATAGTGAGCCTGTACTTTCATCCTTTTGCTCGCAGTAGGTTTCCCACCAGTCCTTGACGTGGGGGGCTGCTTTGAGAAGAGCGAAAACAATCTTTTCCTGATTTGAAAATTCATGAACAGAAAAATACCCATCTAGCAGATTTAACCATTTATCTACGACATCTGTGTCTATTTGACCCTCGAAGATGGGGATTTCAAAATTAACTTGTACCTTAAACGGTGTGGCGTTTCCAGAGTCGCTGTTGGAAGCCGATGCGTCGCCTCTGGGTAGCCGCTGAAGGATCTACGCAAAGCTATCCATCATCGCGTTCCTTTGCCGCTCGAGGGCTTCTTCGAGCAAGATTTTGATAGGATCTCCTGCCCCCTCGTCTTTCTTCTCATCCGCCATGGGAGGCCGTCAGGATTTGCGAGGCTGGTCTTGCGATGGTTCGACTAGTTCAAGCCCTAACTCCTTATATCCCGACCTCGTTGGGGACATGCAAAGAAAAACAGAGAAAAAGCAGACCGCTCTGATACCACTGATCCGGATTTAAACAGGAATGCAACCAATTACAAAGATAACCATAAATACAGAGATGAGATAACCATAAATACTGAGATGCAGTGGAAATAATACTTCATTTCATTAGTGTAAAATACTGAAATGTGCTTACAAACAGAAATAGAAATAAATCAGCTAGGGCGATGGTAGCTTATCTCTGAGAAGAGATGTGGCGGCTACATGCCTCTGAACTGTTCTGAACTGTGTTACAATGAGGCTTGAAGGCCTATTTATTGTTGATAAACAATGGAAAACCCTTAACATTCTGAAATCTAACCCTAGAAGATGAAACACCAAATTGTGGGCCCCGTTTCGGTAAATTGGTACATCAATTTCCCGGGGTCGTAACTTTGGCATACGATCTCCGTTTGATGCGTACGATAGCTCGTTAGAAAGATCTATCCGAGTACTACCACTTTGGGAGGCAACATGGGTCCATGGACCCATGTTGCCCCAGATTCCCAAAAAAACATCGTTTAGGGCCTCAAAACGGCTCCGGAAGTTCAGGACCTGAAAAACTGCTAAAAATAGTAAACTGTGCTGCAATTTAGGAAACTGAAAAGACTGAAAGAGACAGTTGTGGGTGTCCAAATGGGATAGGTGGGTGGCCACCAACATCCACCTGGATCAAGTATCCTATTGTTGACATAGCTGTCAATGCCCTCATGAAAGCTATCCCTCTACAAAATATTCCCTCCTTTCATGGACTCACTTTAGAATATCCGAATGCATTCTTGTTTGAATTTGATGTCCTATGTCGGGGCTATGATTACACCATCGACCCCCAGAAACTGAAGTTGTTTCCCTCCACTTTAAAGGGAGCAGCCTTGCGTTGGTTTATGGGACTGGGTGGGGGCACCATAATGATGGGACCAAATGAAACTGCTTTCCTTAAAAAATATTAAGATTATTGCAGATGTAGAGAACTAAAAGGTCAGATATTCCAAATGGTAGCAAGGCCTAGTGAAACTTTGGAAGAGTATGTGGAGTGTTTCTAATATAACCTCCAAAGATCTCCCTAGGAAAATATACCTGATAATGTGCTAAAAACCACGATGATTAAGGGGATGAAAGACCAGTGGATAGAGACATCAAATATTATGGGTAAAGGTGATATCTATCATGAAGACTATGCTAACATTATTGATTTGTGTATCAGGTGCTCAAGGGGCAGTACAAGATTGAAACCAGTTGAATGGACAAAAAAATATCTGGTGGAAGCATTACTCGTATTGAAATCGGAAACCTGCTGGAAGATTTCAAAATGGATATCCTGGGAACCTTGACGACACAATTAGATATCATGCAGGCCAAGTGGAAGCAAGTCGAAGTGGAACAAAACATGGTTATGTTTTTCCCTCGATGCAGGAAGAAACATAGTCATAAAGAATTCCCACTGGATATAGTATAGACCTCTGCCATATGCACTAAAGAACATGCAACAAAAAATTGCCCATCTCTCCCACGATTAAAAGCAGTCTTCAAAGAGGCAGAGGAAGAAGCGGAACCAGTCTACCTGTTAAATCAACGTCGCCAATGGCAAGCAAGACAAACATGTATGCCTACCGACCCATCTTCATTCTTTCAGCCTTCACAATATAATTCTTAGCAATACACAGGGGCTACATGGCAGAACCAACCACCTTTTCATAATTGGTCACCTCAATAAAATTCTATGCTACCTTGGTCCAATCAGTCAAATCCAAACAATAGTTGGCCAAATTCCTCTTACTTTCGATCATTCTGGTAGAAAAAATCCATATCCATCTCAATGGTCCCCCTCCATTTCACAAAACCAAAACTGGCAATCAAGTTGGAAAAGACCTACGAACCAGCCAGCAGGAACAATCCCCTTGCCTCAACCTACGCTACCAACACCTTACACGTTGCAGCAAAATCCTCAACCCAATCTACGATGTTGGGTCCCTATAATACTAGTGATTACCCCATTACTATTGTAGTTATACCCCTTATTTATATTGTTGTGCCCCCATTTCCCCCATATTGTTATTAATGTGCCCATAGAATCCCTCTATTGTTATTTTTGTGGCTTTATATTATTATTGTTAGGTCGGCTGGATTATATTGTGACTCCTTAGACTCTTATATATAGAAAGGAGGTTTTGTCATTTGAATCATCAAAGAATTGTTCATTTATGTAATGTAAAGGAGGTTGCCCCCTCGAAGAGGCTGAATTCTAAGGCGTTGATCTATCTTTTCTATCTTTTCTTGAGCTGGTTTCATAACATTTGGTATCAGAGCTTTGGATTCTAGGGTTTCGCTGCTCCAAACAGGTCATTGTGGCATTTTCGCTATAACTTTTTTCTGTGACGTTTCAAAAGTCGCAAAAAAAACCCATTTGAGAAGAAATCGCGCTAAACCTTGGGTCCAAATTTCAGAGCTTTTTGTGCGATATTTTCGGAGATATGATCTGAGGAAGTTGGTCTTTTTGCAGACTCCTGAATTACACTCAAAACAGGTGACCTGGGGAAAATCGTCATAACTTTCTTTCTGAGCATCAGATTGAAATTTTGTAAGAAGGTACAGAAAGAGGACGGACTGTAGTTTTCTTTTATATATTTTTCAGAGTCAAAGGTTGAAACAGTGACACGTGGCACTTCATACAAGTTCGCTCTACTGAACTAGTCTATAATCAGGTCACTGTGGGAGATTGTGCATAACTCTTTCTTGGAGAATCCAATTTGGATCAGACTAGTGGCATTGGAAAGAGGACATAGAAGGCTACTACAGGTCACAATTTCAGAACTGGATGATTCGAAATTACAGAGATACATCAGATTCAATATCAGGCTTCTACAAAGTAAAAAAAGGTGTGTAGTTTTTTTTTTTTAATTTTTGCATAAGCTTGTTTTGAAGGAATTCAAAGGGCATAGTAAAGCATTATTATCGGTAACTGATGCCCCGAGGAAAGAAAATGCAAACACCTAGTAAGGAACCTGAAAGCTCTAGCATGACTCATGAAGAAGAGGAAGAAATGCTACATGATATATCAAAATTACAAGAACAAGTGCAACAAATGTCACGCTCACAAAAGCTAACAGATGCTAAGATAAATGGCGTGGAATCTAAGATAAAGGGCATGAAAGCTAAGATGGATGATCTGAAGGCAGACTTGAGGACAGATTTGAAGACAGACATGGCAGATTTGAAGACAGATTTGACAAATTTTCTACAAGAAATACTTACTAATGGTGAAAAGGTAGTAAAGGAAACTCATGATGTGAACAAAAGAAATGTTAATCATGATTCCATAGACTCTAATGTTGGATCGAAGACCCACCATATTCCAAAAATCGATATGAGGAAGTTTGATGGCAAGGATCCCGCCACATGGATATTACAGATGGAGCAATTCTTCGATCTCAATAATGTGCAAAACACACAAAAGGTACGTATGGAAACTTTATATTTGGAACCAAATCAGTTTGTATGGTATCAATGGCTTTGCTCTCGTAAACAATTTATCACTTGGGCAATTTTTACGGAAGAATTGATAGCACATTATGAGGATACAAAAAGCAACACTTTTTTTAGCCAATTGATAAGTCTCAAACAAAAGGGTTCAATAATGGAGCACATTGAGGAGTTCCAAAAATTGAACATAAGGGTAAAAGATATTCCAGAGGAGCATAGGATTGATGTGTTCATAGGGTCTTTAAAGGATAATATCCAACATGATGTTCGCCTTTGGGAACCTGATTCATTAGAGAAGGCATTCAGGTTAGCAAGAAAAATGGAAAGCAAAATTATGGCAACCAGGAAGCATACCACTCACAACTATAAAGACGGAAGTGTTGTTGCCCCTAGTCTTCCACAACCTATAAGGTTGACACCACAACAATTGGAAGAAAAAAGAGCAAAAGGGCTTTGTTACAGTTGTGATAGCAAATACACTAAAGGTCATAAGTGTGCTGAGAAGAAATTATTCTACATAGATTGTGAAGAGGAAGAAGAAAAGGAGCAAGAAAGGTCAAAAGAAGAGGATATACTCCAGGAACAAAGCCTAGATGAAGAACAAATAAATCCGACCATATCTTGTAATGCATTGGCGGGAATTACCACTCCTCAAACCATCAAGATAGAAGGACAAATCAAGAAGAAAAAGGTAATAGTGTTGATTGATTCAGGAAGCACCCACAATTTTATTCATTGTAGGGTAGCAAAAGAATTGAATTGCTTCCTATATCCAGCACCAGAGTGTCAAGTGATGATTGCAAATGGAGGAACAATAAATTGCTCTGGAAAGTGCCATAATATCAAGCTATCCATGGGAGAATATGTATTGACTAGCCCAATGCTTTCCATTCCAATGGGAGGTGCTGATGTTGTACTAGGAGTCCAATGGCTACAATCCTTGGGTACAATAGCTTTTAATTTTCAAGAACTTTTCATCAAATTTTCTACGGAAGGAAAGGAAGTTGAATTAAGGGGTATTGCAGGGAAACCAGGAAAGATAATCAGCTCTAATGGTATGACAAAGCTTCTAAAAAAGGAGCAAAGGGTGTAATTGCACAATTATGTTCGCTAGATGTTTCCACATTGGAATCATCTATTTCTCCAGATCTCCAAAAAGTCCTGGACAATCATTCCAAGGTATTTGAGACTCCCAAAGGTCTCCCACCTATGCGTGATCATGATCATGCTATTCATCTGATTCCAGGAAGTGTTCCTCCAAACATCAGGCCGTACAGATATCCCTATGTCCAAAAAAGTGAAATTGAACGTATGGTTGCAGAAATGCTAGAGGCTGGTATAATTCAACCGAGTCAAAGTTCTTTCTCTGCTCCAGTAGTATTGGTGCACAAGAAGGATGGATCATGGCGCATGTGTCCAGATTATAGGGAGCTCAACAAGCTCACTATTAAAGATAAGTTCCCCATTCCTGTCATTGATGAATTACTGGATGAATTGCATGGATCAATTTACTTCACCAAGTTGGATCTTCGTTCAGGATATCATCAAATCAGAATGAAGATTGAAGACATTCCGAAAACGGCATTTAGAACTCATGAGGGTCATTATGAATTTTTGGTCATGCCTTTTGGCCTTACCAATGCACCTTCAACATTTCAAGGTTTGATGAATTCAATTTTCAAACCATTCCTTAGAAAATTTGTGTTAGTATTTTTTGATGATATACTAATCTACAACAAGTCTTGGAAGGATCATGTTGAACATGTTGACAGGGTGCTACAACTATTGGAGGAGAAACAATTATATGCAAAAAGATCCAAATGTTTCTTTGGAGTCCAGGAGGTGGAATATTTGGGTCATATTGTATCTCATGAAGGAGTTAAGGTAGACCCTAGCAAAATTAAAGCCATTAAGGAATGGAAAATCCCCACATCCATAAAGCATCTGCGAGGATTTCTTGGGTTGACAGGGTATTATCGCAAGTTTGTTAAGAATTATGGGAGAATAGCAGCACCTCTAACAACATTATTGAAGAAAGATGCATTTTCATGGACTCCGGAAGCAACAAAGGCCTTTGAACATCTTAAAGAGGCAATGTGCCAAGCACCGGTCTTAGCTACACCGGACTTCACAAAAACCTTTATTGTGGAATGTGATGCTTCAGGAAATGGAATTGGTGCTGTTCTAATGCAAGATGAAAGACCCATTGCTTTTGAAAGTCGTCCAATCAAGGGAAAGTTTTTAAGCAAAGCTATTTATGAGAAGGAAATGTTGGCAATACTCCATGCACTTAAGAAATGGCGACCCTACCTAATGGGAAGACACTTCAAGGTAAAAACGGATCATGATAGCCTTAAATACTTTTTAGAACAAAGATTATCCTCTGAAGAGCAACAAAAGTGGGTCACAAAGATGTTGGGTTATGACTTTGAAATCATCTACAAAAAAGGGAAGCAAAATGTGGTGGCAGATGCACTCTCAAGAAAGGATGAGGATGTGGAAGCATTGTTGTGCGCCATTTCTATTATCCAACCAGATTGGATAAATGAAGCAAGGGAGGAATGGAAGAATGACGAAGAAGTGTGGGCACTTATTCGAAAGCTACAACAAGATTCCAGTACGTCTGATACATTTAGCTGGAAAAATGATTCGTTATGGTACAAAGATCGCTTATACCTCTGTAAGAATTCCCAGCTAAAACAAAAGATTCTTATGGAATTGCACACTTCTCCCTTAGGAGGGCACTCAGGATTTTTAAAAACTTACCACAGGGTTAAGAAGGAATTTTTTGGGATGGCCTTAAATCAGATATTCAAAAGTTTGTGGCAGAATGTTTGGTTTGCCAACAAAATAAAGTTGAAACAATTAAGACACCGGGTCTATTACAACCTTTATCCATTCCAAGCCAACGTTGGGAGGAGGTTTCAATGGATTTTATCACAGGTTTACCCAAGTCTGAGGGAAAGAGTGTCATCATGGTGGTAGTTGACAGACTTACCAAGTATGCACACTTTTGTGCATTATCACATCCATTTAAAGCCAGTACAGTTTCTACTGCATTTATGGAAACAATTCAAAAGCTACATGGAAACCCAAAGATTATTGTAAGTGACAGAGATCCCATTTTCACTGGAAATTTTTGGACAAAATTATTTTCTTGTCTTGGTACTCAGTTAGCTCATAGCTCATCTTATCATCCTCAATCTGATGGGCAAACTGAGATAGTAAACAAATGTTTGGAAGGATATCTTCGTTGCTTTGTATCTGATAAACAGACACAATGGGTCAAATGGTTGCCTCTGGCTGAATGGTGGTATAACACTTCCTTTCATACAACAACAAAAATGACCCCATTTATGGCACTTTATGGGTATCAACCACCATCCATCACATCATATTTAAGAGAAAATTCTAAGGTTCAGGCAGTGGAACATCACATCGAACATCAACAACAAGTCCTCCAACTCTTAAAGGATAACCTCGTGTTGGCACAGAATAGAATGAAACAACAGGCAGATCAACATCGCAGTGAAAGAAGTTTTGATGTAGGTGATTGGGTATTCCTACGGCTACAACCATATAAGCAAATGTCCCTCAAGCAAGCTAAGAAGGATAATAAATTATCACCAAAGTATTATGGTCCGTACAAGGTGTTGCAAAAGATTGGTACTATGGCATACAAATTGGAGCTTCCTGCAGCTTCTCGATTGCACCCAGTTTTCCATGTTTCATGTTTAAAGAAGGTTATAGGCGACAAGCTCCCAGTTCAAACAATATTGCCAGAACTTGACGAGGAAGGAAAAATTATATTGGAACCGGAAGCAGTTATAGAAACAAGAACTCGACAGCTACGAAATCGATCAATTTCAGAGTACCTTATCAAGTGGAAGAACTTATCCGCTGAAGATTCCACATGGGAGGATGAGAATTTTATGCAGAAGTATCCAGAACTACTCAAGCGTTGAGGACAACACTTTTTTGAAGGAGAGGGGCATGTTGGGTCCCTATAATACTAGTGATTACCCCATTACTATTGTAGTTATACCCCTTATTTATATTGTTGTGCCCCCATTGCCCCCATATTGTTATTAATGTGCCCATAGAATCCCTCTATTGTTATTTTTGTGGCTTTATATTATTATTGTTAGGTCGGCTGGATTATATTGTGACTCCTTAGACTCCTATATATAGAAAGGAGGTTTTGTCATTTGAATCATCAAAGAATTGTTCATTTATGTAATGTAAAGGGGGTTTCCCCCTCGAAGAGGCTGAATTCTAAGGCGTTGATCTATCTTTTCTATCTTTTCTTGAGCTGGTTTCATAACATACGACCACAACTCCCAGCCCAGCCCAACAATCCCAATAATAGACCAGTCTAGTCAGTACAAATTATTGAAGGTCTCGATCTAGAAACTGAGTTGAGAGAGTGTAATGAACTCAAATTGAGGTCTGGATGAATAATCGAGTCAGAGGATGATAAAAATATACAATTGGAAGAATCATTACCTATAGAACAAACACCTCAAAGGGAGAATACAGTCAAACAGAAAAGCCACGAACAAACTATTACCTCTTCTCCACCATTCCCAAAAAGATTGATTATACCTCACCCAATCGAATATCCCGATTTCAATCTCCTGGGAGAATTAAAAAAACTTTGTGTAAAAATACCCCTCCCCCAGGCTATCCAGGACATTCCAATCTATGTAAAAAAAATTAAGGAAATGTGTACCAAAAATCCTACGAGGAAAATAAAAGTAACACCAACTGTCCACGTAGTCGGAACTTTGTCTGACTTATTATTAGGCAAAGAGATACCGGTGAAATATGAGGACCCAGGAAACCCTATTTTCATAGTGCAAATAAATGGATGTTTCTTCCCCAATGCATTAGTTGATCTAGGGGTAGCCATTAATATTCTCACAACAACAACCTGTCAGAGACTTAGCATCACAACCTTAGATCCAACTATGACCTTGCTGGAACTTGTTGACTGATCAGTTATCAAACCAGAAGGGACATTACAGGACGTAATGGTGTCTGTAGATTCTTGGGAGTACCCAGCAGATTTCTTGATTATTAATCTTAGAAATCGGCTAGATGGAAATCCTCTGATATTAGGAAGACCTTGGCTAGCGACTGAAGATGCTTATATAAGTTGTCGGATAGGCAGTATGACTATAGCAAGAGGAAATAATGTGAAGAACCTAGCTTTATATCCTCTAGCTCAGCCAAGCCTAACTATAATAAAAACTAGGAAGCAACCTGTAACATATTTAACCGAAAATATTCGATCACCACTAACTGTAGCAGATTCTCTTGAATTTAAGAATCAAACAGAAGATGACATTATTAACACTTACATTAACCACCCAGCTGCCATATCTAATCTAAAATGTCACATCATTGAAGCAGCCCTGAATAACGAAATTGAAGAAGATCCTTTAAAAGATATTAATGACCAAACAATACTAACAAAAACTGTTTATAACAACAAACCCATTGAAATTGAGCCAGGGAAAGTCATAAACATTAACAAAAACTTGATTGATGACCAACAGTAGAGGCTTATCCAACTCTTTAGGAAATATAAAGGGGCTTTCACTTGGGATTACCCAGATATGAAAGGGATTGACCCCCAATTATGTATGCACCACATCTACACTGAAAAATATGTGAGACCCATTCGATAACCTCAACGAAGATTAAACCCTCACCTAAAGGATGTTGTTAAAGACGAACTACAGAAAGTGTTAGATGTAAATTTTATCTATCCTATATCTGATAGCAAATGGGTTTCTCCATTAGTTGTGGTTCCTAAAAAGAATGGGAAATGGCATATATGTGTCGATTATAGAGAGCTTAACAAAGAAACATAAAAAGATCATTTTCCCCTTCCGTTTATCGACCAAGTTCTAGACACATTGGTAGGTAAAAAATTCTTCTCTTTCCTGGATGGCTTCAGTGGCTACAACCAAATCCAAATTGCCCCTAAAGACCAAGATAAGACTACCTTCACCTGCCCTTGGGGAATGTTTGCTTACAAGGTATTACCTTTCGGACTGTGCAATGCACCTGCTACATTCCAGAGAGCCATACTCAGTATTTTTGCAGACTTGATAAACAAAGGATTAGAGGTGTACATGGACGATTTTACACCCTATGGAGATGACTTCGAGCTAGCATTACAGACATTGGAGAAAGTCCTGGAAAGATGCATTGCTACTAGGCTCTGCTTAAGCCACGAGAAATGCCACATGATGATGACCGAAGGCCTGATCCTGGGTCATTACATCTCAGCAGCTGGAATTCAGGTAGATCCAACAAAAATTCAGGTAATCCTCTTACTACCTACCCCTTGCACTCAAACTGAGGTACGCATTTTTTTGGTATTTTCTGGATATTATCGAAGATTTATAAAAACGTTCTCCCAAATTGATACACCATTATATGCTTTAATAGGAAATATCGATTTTATATGGACTGACAAATGTGACATTGCCTTTGTAGAATTAAAACGACTAGTATCAACAGCCCCAATACTACGGGGCCCGAACTAGGATTTACCATTCCAGATTTCATCCGATGCATCAGATATGGCCATTGGAGCAGTTCTCAGCCAAGAGGAAGACAAGAAACCCTATGCAATATACTACATCAGCAAAAATTTAACTCCTACTGAGTTGAATTACATAGTGACTGAGAAGGAGTTTCTAGCTGTAATCTATGCTATTAACAAATTCAGACACTATATAACAAGATACCCTATAGTTTTATATATTGATCACTCTGCTATTGAATATTTAGCTAATAAACCTATTACGAATGGAAGAGTGACACGATATTTAATCCTTTTGCAGGAATTTGACATAACGATCAGGGATTAACCAGGAAAGGAAAATCTAGTGGTAGACTTCCTCTCACGTGTGCTAAGAACAAATGACGTAGTGGCAATAAAAGACTAGTTCCCCGATGAGCACCTATTTGTTGTGATCGTGAAAACACCATGGTACACAGATGTCGCGAATTACCTAGTAGTGGGAAAACTACCCAAACACTTGATGCCCAGAGAAAGAAAATTAATAGTGCAACGCAACACTCGGTTCCCCTGGATCAGAGGATACCTCTTTCACACAGGAGCCGATATGCATATCCACAGGTGTGTTAGGGAAGAAGAAATCTACAATATCCTAAAGGCTTGCCACGATGGACCTTGCGATGGACACTTTTCAGACCGTAGGACTGGACATAAAGTCTTACAGATGGGCTATTATTGGCCCACCATTTTTAAGGATGCCAAGAAATTTGTTCAGGCATGCGATAGCTGCCAAAGAATGGGCCGCCCTAGCTAGTCTGATGAGATGCCCCTACATCCACAGTTAGTCATCGAACCTTTTGAATTTTGGGCATTAGATTTCATTGGCCCAATGAATCCATCATGTATGCAACAGAATATGTGACTAAATGGGTGGAGGTAGAAGCATTACCAAGGGCAACAGAGGACACAATAATCCACTTTCTTTTCCAAATTTTCGTGCAGTATGGCTTGCCCAAAGAAATAATTACAGATGGAGGGCCACAATTTGTAGGCCATAAGATTGCTGCTACACTAAAAAATCATCAAATTTTTCACAGAATCACGTCTCCATACCACCTACAGGCAAACGGCCAGGTAGAAAGTACCAACAAAGTAATCGAGGCCATTCTAACAAACACGGTCGCCTCACATAGATGTGACTGGACTACCCGATTACTAGAAGCCTTGTGGGCATATTGCACGACCTGGAGGAATTCCATAGGATACTCCCCATATCAGCTAGTGTTTGGCAAGGAACCTATCTTCCCCATAGAATTTGAAATTCAGACATTGAGGATAGCCCGAGAAGTAGGGCTGGATTTGAATGAAGCACAAATTAACAGACTACATCAGATCAATGAATTGGATGAAATCCGGCTATTAGCTCTTCAGCATACTGCAGTGATCCAACAAAAAAGATCAAAATGGCATGATGCCCTCATCAAGAAAAAGATATTCTATGAAGGTGATTGGGCACTTCTGTATGATTCTAGGTTCTAGGATTTCCCAGGAAAACTCTAGACTAGATGGTTAGGTCCCTACAAGATAAAAGAGGTGCACGATAATGGCACCCTTACATTAGCCACCATTGATGGATTTGGCTACTCTTTTAATGAAAATGGACATCGAGTACGCCTCTACCACAACCGCTTACAAGGGAATCCTTTTGCCAACAGTGAAGATTCATGATACAGATTCTCGCTGAAGAGGGCAACTCTTCGACAACACCAGTCCAGTAAAGAATTTATTTTTGAAACCTGTACATAAAATTGCTTTTCTTCTTTCTTTCTATTTGATTGTATTTGCTTAGAATAGTAGAGATGATTGTTTGTCAATTTTTTTTTCCTATTTTCCTTTGTTGTTCCCTACAGGGAACAACTGTTGTTCCCTACAGGGAACAACTGTTGTTCCCTACAGGGAACAACTGTTGTTCCCTACAGGGAACAACACTTTTTGTGTGCATTTTTCCTTTGTTGTTCCCTACAGGGAACAACAGCTGCTTCCTATAGGGAACAACAATTTTTGTGTGTATTTTCTTTGCTGTTCCCTACAAGGAACAACTGTTGTTCCCTATAGGGAACAACACTTTCGTGTGTATTTTTTCTTTGCTGTTCCCTATAGGGAACAACACTTTTTTTGTGTTATTTTTTCTTTGTTGTTCCCTACAGGGAATAGCTACTGTTCCCTATAGGGAAAAACAATTTCTGCGTGTATTTTTTCCTTGTTGTTCCCTACGGGGAACAACAGCTGTTCCCTATAGGGAACACCACTTTTTGCGTGTATTTTTTCTTTTCTCTTCCCTATAGGGAACACCTGCTGTTCCCTATAAGGAACATCACTTTTTTGTGTGTATTTTCTCTTTGTTGTTCCCTACAGGGAATAACTGTTGTTCCCTATAGGGAACAACACTTTTTGCGTGTTTTTTCTTGTTGTTCCCTACAGGGAACAACTATTGTTCCCTATAGGGAACAACACTTTTCATGTGTGTTTTTATTTGCTATTCCCTACAGGGAACAACTGATGTCCCCTACAGGGAACAGATATTATTCCCTATAGGGAACAACACTTTTTGTGTGTGTTTTCTTTTGTTGTTCCCCTCAGGGAACAACACCTTGTGAGTATTTTTGAGAACACCCTTTCTCCCCCTTGCATGATCATTCCTAGGCCATCATAGTTCACTCTTTATGATCCTCTTTATGGCATAAAAGTACAATACATATTTAAGGACAACAAGTATGGAGTCTACTGAAACAGTCAAATATCTTGAATATTATCATCTTTAACAAGATTGCTTTGTGATGATCAAAAAAGAAAGGACACAATTATCTATATCACTTCACTGTCCTCATTTCCACTACAAATCAAACTGATTGATTATCTGTACCATGTTGGTTCTCCCCCATCCTGTATAACTTTCTCTGTTTATTATCAATAAGAATATGGGTATATTTTTTTCTATTGATATGTTCAAAATTCTTCCACCATCCCTACTCTTAAGGAGTACTGAGCCACCCTCTATATATAAAATGGGGAGTGTTTAAAAATAAAAATAAAAATAATATATATATATATATATATATATATATTCACTAACAAATTTATGATTTTTCCACAGATGGAGGATAGGAGGTCTCATCACGAGTCAGCCTACCATGATCATAAGGAAGGAGCGAAGTGGAATTCTCGCTATGGCCACCACACCAGGGATATGATCCAACGGATGCATCAAGAAACAAAGTCCTTGGAACATGAGGTCTCATCACGATCCGGACTGACCACTTTCGCTACTTCCCAGTGAATGGCAATGTGTTCATCTGGTTACCATGCCAGCACATTGGTCTCTACTATGGACATCATAATGCACTTCCCCAATTATACATAGAGGACCATGGTTCCCAAGGGTTAGAAAGAAACTCTGTCAAGGCTATGGATGCCTGCAGACAACAAAAGCTTTGCTTATGGTATTGAAGTTTTATTTTCTACATCAATAATTATTATAATGCTCTCTTCTTATGTTTCTATTTTTTCTACGGAGAGATTATGTCCCTAACTTACCTTGAACCTTTATGCATGAGTTAGTCTTTTAAAAATCAATCACAACAGTTTTAAGTGGAATAACAGCAGTAAAGTATTATTTCCTGCATATGCTGTCCCTTTTCTTTATCGCATCACCTCACGACATCTTACCATTTATTGATAATTCTCGTTACATGCCTTGTTTTCATTACTCCAATATCCTTTATGATCCTTTCATTAATATACGTACCTTGCCACTTTCATTACCCAATCCATCACCCCTATACTTCGCTTCCAGTGCATCATCTTTTCATCCATTCGGTCGTAGGAAACTTATCATTTCGAGAGGGGGCGAGGACCTCCAGTATACTTATGCATGCACTGTCATCTTTTCATTTTATTTTGTAGAACAATACGACATCCCATGATCACGAAGCGTGTGGCATCATAACAATCCTCGATAATGGTATTTATGTTATAAAGCATCACTTACAACCATTTTTTGTTCCATCTCTCGGCTCTGTTCATTGCTGTGCTTTCTCCACTACACTAATCGTTTGCAGAAGTCAAGCATCATGGGAGGAAGAATAGTGCGCTGAGAACCTTTAACACTGGCTGTCTCCGATGAAGCCAGGGAAATTCTAGCTCGCGCAGGATGGACAACATATTTTACAAGATTTCAACCCCCCAATGAGGAAATCACCATCGAATTTTTACGACATCTACAGAATGGAAAATCCTTGGTAAGAGGCAGAAAAATCACTGTAACAGATGTTGTGATAGCAGAAGTGTCTGGATTGCCGGCAAAAGGACTAGTATGGGCTAGCAAGTGATTAAAGTTGCATGATGCTATGGAGGCTTTTAGGGACGAAGGATAGGAGCTAATCAAGAAGGGTAAAGGCATTCAACCATCTTCTCTCGGAGAGCCATGGGGAGAATTGGCATGAATTTTCTAGAACTATATTACCTGCGATGGGCGTAAAGACGTGGTAAGGCCGCAACAACTCAAACTTTTAGCAGTTTTAAAACAAAAATGTTCTGTTAATTTGCCTGCATTGTTGAATTCATTATTGCATGACACTTCCAAGAGGCTGAGACAGTCTCAACACACAGAAACAACAATTATCCACCATTGTCTGATGAGGTTAATACTTAGTCACAACCTTGCCCAACAATAATCAATCTGGGATGATCTCATATTGGCCCTCGAAAGAGGTGAAAACCTGCCAGCACCTACCCCTGTTCCAAAAAGAAAAAGGATTGCCATTTTAGGAAGCATACCTCACAAACGCAAATGATCTACAAGGTTGAAGTCAAAACATGGAGCGTCTGAAAATCCTCAAGGTAGTGCTAGCCAACCCATAGAATTATCCAGCCTAGTAAATGAGCAAGACTTGCAACTAGAGTCAGGAGGACAAGATAACCCTAAAACAAAACCTAAGGAAGGAGCAGGGCATTCTGACGATGAACGAAGAAACAAAGTGGGACCCCCTTCAACACCAAATATGAGTTCTCAAGACGATCTGTTGCACGATTTTGAGACAGGGATGGCCCAGGTCCTGGCCAACATGAATGTCTACATGCAGCTTGAAGGACTACTCAATCTTAACGTAGGAGAAACCCAATCTCCTGGGAATTCTGGCTATACAAGAATTCTATCTTCCTCAAAAGATACAAAACACGAAGCAGAAACATATACATAAGCTATTCAAGAATTAGAAAACTAATCTGGAGACACGCTACCAGTGGAAAACAACCATGAAGGTCTAGACCTAGAAAACATAGGCCAAGAAGAAGAAGCAGAGACAAAGATTATTAGGGAGTCTGATAATCAATCCGGAGACACGGTCTTATTGCAACAAGGCCAGGGTGAACAACCGAGCTCCTTAAAGACAAAATCTATTAACGAGACTATCAGCAGACCAGTTACTCCTCCAAAAAGGTATAGAGCCAAATTGGAATTGAAGAAGCTAAGAAAAGAACACCAGAAGCTTCAAAAGATGATTAAGAGGCTCCAAAGAAAAATAAAAGAAATCACAATGGGAAAGGTTCCAAACAATACCCCCAAGGTAGTAAATGTGGCCGTGCAAATGGAATTATATAAAGATAGGGCTACAGGAACTCAAACTGAGCCCATACCTACTCAAACAGTCATCACTCAAGAGGAACTGCATGCAGATTTAGTAGACGTAGCTACTCAGATGGAGGTTTGGACCTCCCACAATAAAGAAATATAGACATAAGATATCCCTTCTTATAGCATAAGCACTCAGACGGGCATACAAGCCAAAGACATCATGACACACCATGACCCCATTCTACTGAATCTTCAGGAAGAATTGGCACAAGCTCGGCTCGCGTTGGAACGACTTGAACAAGAAACCATTTCCCAGCAGAAATATCAAGAGCTGCAGAAACAACTTCGGGAAATGAATACAACAGAGAGCGAGACTTTTGACAGATGCAGAAAGGCGGAAGAAAAAATGGAGAAGATCAAGCTCAAACTAGACAAAGTCATAAGTCAGACAAACACCATCTTCTCACTGTATACGAATGTCCTGGCATGCGGTCTCCCGCTACAAATTATGCCTTGTTTTTGTTAGAACAATACCTGTTATTGAAAATTAAAGCTGTGAGAGTTGGTAAACCAATTGAACTAAGAACAATTGAAGATTTTATAAATTGCTGCAAGCAACATGGTGTGAAGGTCCAAAGGCTTCTTTGTGAGTTTTATCTGCACAATTTTATATTAGAGAACGAGGTGGAAAAGAACCCTAACCCTTTTGTAGGAGATGTTCAATTCCAAGCTTTTATTTCATTTGCAGTTAACCAACTCAAATGGTTTAAAGATTATAATGCATTTCAAAGACAGGAACATGGATTGGATCTTTGGGTGAGAAGTGAACCTAAGCACCCCTTACAAATGTTTTCCAACCATAAGAGTCTGATGACATGAGAAGGGGTGATTAAAACTTTAGGGCCCATTCACAAGGAGATTGTATAGAAAGGAGTATCATATTTCCTCTCCATTCAAGAAAGATCTCTGACTGCATCTAAGCTCAGATGGACGATCTCCACTAGTAGTGTGAAAGATAGGGAACCATTTAATTATAGAAATTTTAAAGCAGCTGCGGCCCGTTTGGTCACCTATAGCAATCTTATTTTGAGAGAAGGACCTTATTGGTTAGGATGTCAGTTTGGAGCCCCATTATTTGGTATCCCCCTGAAGGTTATCGGGCTAACTACAAATTTCCTGAAGGAAAGGAAGGGCTTTCCTTTGTGCTTCTGGCTTAACATCATGGTTTTAGACCAATTTTTGATTCTTTCTCTCCGGCCTACTCTTTAACTGCATTGCATAAGAACTACTTACTTTACATGAGGACATGAAACAGAGTAAGCAGGGGAGTATGTTGAGTTACAAAATGGGTATGTATTTAATCTTAATATCTCGATACACTAACATATTGATGGATTATGATAAGAAACGGATGAACTACTCTCAGTTAATATTTAGCTATCATAACTAACTTTTACTCCTTTTTATGCAGAGAAACGACAAAAGGAACAGTTGCTGTTCCCTAGCGATGGAACCACATAAACCAACAAAGGATGAATGGGGTGTGTCAGTTGCAGTAAGATTGGAGGATGAATCAGGAGGATCAATGCCAAATATGAAGGGTGTCTGAAGATAGCATTCAATTGCAAATCCCTCAGGATCGGGGGATCTTGAGGGACTGCATTTATCTTTTACCTCTTTCTAACTATAAAAGCAAAAGATTGTAGGAGGAAAGGGGATCGATCTCTGTTATTTCAAATTGTAATTTTAATTTACAGACTCGTGCTGTTGGAGAACATGACCGTATTGTAATGCTACTTGAGTTCAATGATTAATATATAATTGACGTTGTTGTTCATTCGTATTCTCTGAAGTAGCTCAACAGTATTCGCTGGTGGCTAAGGGCTTGGCCTCTGGTGGATTAAGTTGCTATCCCTTGTGTTATATATTTCTGATTCTCGCAAGTTTGATTGGTTTGATAGTTTTCCCATTTTCTGTGAGTTTATCTTATTTGCTATTTACCACTTTCCTATATTGAAGTCAATACATTTTCTTTACATGTTTTACAACACTGTCATTTGATTCTATTTACGCTTATTGTAGATTAAATTATTTAGTCGTTAAGACAGTGAATCTTATTGATTTAATCAGCTGTAAGAGTTTGGTTATCGCTATTGAACTCTCAGTTGACATCATTTCCATTTGGATTGCTTCGTAGAGATTGAGTGTGATTTAGATTGAATCAACTAAGAAGAGATTGGTTATTGCTACTATGCTCTCGGTTGATGCTATTGTTAATTGAATTGCTTGTGTGAGATTTGATTACGATTTCAACAGAGGATTAAGTCTTGATGTTTAGATGCAATATTTCCTTTAGAAGTTGCAATTTGAGTTTTATAAATGCATCCGTTTACTCTTGTATTAAAGGTTTATACTTCATTTTAAGAAACATTACTCTCTGGATTCATAGCATGCACATATTATGTACACTCTTGGAATAAAAGGACTTGCCTGGGTTGATGATTAATGTGGGGTAATTAGGAGTTTTAAAAGACACCTTTTATCAGCCAACACTTAGTCGCAGAGAGATGGCAGTAAGGGAAGTGAAGGGGTTGAAGCATTAGTCTTGGGTTGTTGAACATCATATTCAGAAGTATGTTCACAAACGTAGTTGTGAACAAAGTGCATTTTGCGAATTTGTATGTAGTAGGTTTATGGACTGGCATGAGTAAACTAATTGTTGGAGAGTTGATTGTACAATGATTTGATGGGAAAATCCATTGTGAGAAGTAGATCTACTAGGGACGAGTATACAATGTATTTTGGAGTATTAAATACACTTGTGAGTAGTTGATCTAAGGAGGAAATAGGACCTGCCAAGTGTCAAGGAAAACACATGTAGAAATGGATGATCTAGATGGGCTACTTCAACAAGTAAGCTATGTGTTTGTTCTTGTTTATTTCTCATTATGCAGAATACATATCTGATGTTGTAGCCTGCAAGACCTAGTTTATATACTAGTTGTACTAGTGATCGAGGGCCATTATCCCTAATACAAGAGCCTCATGATTATTTTATTGATGAACTAATAAAATAATTGAGCTTTTGGCTGAAATATCTATGTATTTAATTGATTTCACTACTAAATATTTCTTCTGTGCAAAGTGATAGTAAGTTGTGGGTTTCTAGTGTGTATGTGTGTGTGGTTAACCTCACACAAGATCTAGGACCTAAGGGAAAAATCAAGACAATGACGACCCTCTCCTATTGAACCTGGTCATCCACATTATCAATTTCCTCACAAATGTGAGGTGGATTTAGTTCCCAATATTTGTTTGTAATAACTTGAGCTTGGTTCTGAAACCTCGTGCTGGAGGTACCATCTTGAGCACTATAAGAGTGAGACAGGCTAGGCCCACCCCTTCATCCAAGGTGAGAATATTTGTTGTGTGACATACCAAGTATTGTAATATCAAGTCTTAAATTTCACAGAAAATCACACATGGGAAGAAGCACAAGCTACAAAGGCTAAATAAATGCTTAAACCTTGTAGATGCCAGCCTCCTACAATATGGATAGCCCACAACATTGTTGAGAGAAAATGATTTTTTTAATCCAATTTCCACAAGTTGCCTGTGCAATGTCACGAGGTCAAGAACCCATGTAGGGCACCCATATATCTATTCCATGAAGTGAATGATGGTGGAAAACATTGTGAGAAGAAAACATTGTACCAACCTGATCCGACATAGGATACAACAATTTGTTTTGAACAATTGGATCATTAAGTGATATTTTCCCCAAACCACACATCAAAACCTATCGTAGAGACAACATTTGTTGAAGGATTCCATCTATCTAGTACACCAAATTCGAAGGTGGAAACCATTAACGATGATCATGGTCGAGGATATATGTCCCTTCTCACCTCATATGGGGAAAATAATAGCCACATTTATAAATAGCATTTTTAATACATTTATTGATATATAACTTAATGTGCTCCACTTATTAACATAAAATTAACAAAATTCGTCATACTTTGATAACAATTAATTAAATTATAATAAATATAAATAATTGGAAGAAATATAACAATGAAGATCAATAATTTTAAAATACTCTTCATTAATCTAAACATGGAAAAATTTGCTAACTTATACAGTAAGACAAATTTAAAAGTAATGAGGTTATAGGATCTCAATTTTTTTTTGGCACCATCATAATTCAATTAGGAAATCTTCCAAAGTGAAATTTTAAATTAATGAGATTTTTGTTCTTATTACCAACATGGATTTAATACCTTTGGAAATATTTATTATAATGATATTATGTAATATTAACATTTTGTTTTCACAATTTTATCAATTCAAATTTATTCTTGCAAAAATTTAAGACAAAAGATTTATTATCATTTTTATTATTTTAAATAGCTTAAAATATATTTCATAAAATATTTAATTATAACATTAGTTATTCACAGGGTGGAAGGAGGGGGAGGGATCCTTTATGGCCCTAGAGAAATCAAAGTTTTAGAGTATTCATGGGGCTTGATGAAGATGACAAATAATCAGGATGAAGCTTATGGTTTACTCCAAGGCATTTTTCTTGCCAAAGAATTCCAGTTCTTTTCTCTCATTGTGTTTGGTGAATCTCTTTTAATAATTTAGTATCTGGTCAAATTATCATCCCCTAGAGACAAAATTTTGGATAATCCCCCGCATCAGATTAAGAAGGTGTCAAAATATATCCCAAAGATGAGTTTCAAGCATATTCTAATAGATAAAAACTAGGAACAAAATTAATGTGCCAACTAAGGTTGCAATCTAAAGTTTGGAGAGTTGATGACTAATGGCCAATTAAGACCATCCTTCATCCCTTAGTGGATTAAATGTCAATCCTATTATCAAGTATCAATCTAGTATCTCTAATGTCAAGTATCCATAAATGATCCATTGGATCTAGGGAAATATGTGGTAATCAAGGATGATATTTTGAAGTAGGTTATATGTACTACAAGTTTGTCTATTTTTGGGGCTCTATTGGAAGGTTAATATCAGTTTTATTCCTCTCTAGAGGGTAATTTTGGTTTAGTATTTTGTTATTCATACTGAAGATGGAAGAAAATAATAATGTAACTCCCAATGTGATAAATTTTGTAGCTATGGTTGATTTTCATAATTAATGTTTTATCCCTTGATGTATTTGCAATAATAAATATAAAGCATGTTCTTCATGCTAAGTGTCAAAATAAAAATGATAAAGCATGTTCTTCATGTTCTTTTCAAAAGGGAAATTTTAAATTTTATTATTTGAATTTTTGGCTCCAAAACAAGCCAAGTCGACCCTCCCCCTAATCAAGTCAGCCCCAGTCAAACAGGCACCCATTCAACTAACCAAACTTTTATATATAAGGCTATTTACCTCCCATCTTGGACACAATTTAGATCACACACTGACTTTTCACATGTGAACGAATGAATTCTCTAAATTATTACAGAGTTGTAGGACCAAAATTTGTAAGTGTAAATGAAGGACAAAATTCTTCCCTAGATGACCTAGCCAGACTGAGTCCAATGGGAAAACTTATGACTTGAGTAGGACGTATTTGGACCAATTTTGACCAAGTCTATTTTTCTATTCAGTTTGTCCTTGTAGTTGACTAGATGATCTAGGTGTCTCTTGTTGAACCAAATAATTTCTCTAAAGAAAAGGTTGTTGGGTTTCCCCCATGTCGGGTTTCCTAGGGGAAATTCTTGTGTTCTTGATTTGGCTATCTCTTTATGATCCTAATGTCTATTGTTGAAGATCTTCTGTTTAATTGATTAATGATTAATGTGAATATAAATAATATAAAGTGAATGTCATTAGAAGCAATTATCAGACAGATTACTTGCGAAAAATCAACATGGAATCAGAGCTATGGTATAAGAATAACCTTCAAGCTATCCTCTTCATTAAGATCTGTTTGTAAGAGGAACAAGTATATACCATAGTTGGGTTTATACCTTTGGTAAATATTATAAGTTTAAAAGCCTATGCCTCAGTGCATATTTTAAGAGTTGAAAAGCCAGTGGTGAGGTTGAGATTATTTGAGGTTCAACCTCAATTCAAAGTGCCTAAGAAGTTCAAACTCCATAGAGGCCATATATGGTTACAGGAAGGCCTCATAATTTGTCTCAGTCTGAGAAGCCTCAGATTTTATGACAGAAGGTTGAAAAGGCCTTACGATCTATTGCAGGAAGTCAAAATCTTTAGATGAAATATTTAGAGGCCAAAAAATGTCTTCGTCCTATCTCAAGTTGACTAAGAAATCTCAGGAGATTCGAGGAACTTTAGACATTGTCAAGAATTGTCTCAGCTAATGGAAAATCCAACTTATAATTTGGTTTGACCCTGACTTGGATTATTGATGCATCCCATGTTCATCAAATATAAGTCATGGAGCATAGTCTTATGATGAAATATGTATTGATTAGATCATGAGTATAATGTAAATCTATGCTAAGTATGAAGAGTCTTAGGAATCATCCAAAAGAAGTTTGAAATTTCCTCTGATTAAGGTAAAATCATCCAAGTGTATGAGATCTAATTTTTAATCTCGAAAAAATGGAACATTCTTTACTCAAAATAAGGGATTCAACTGATGACAAGTTTGAGAAGGGGGACTGATGCCTTAAGTGGAAAGGCTAAAGTGTTGAATATCTAAGCAAACATCACTCTATTTCCATGCAAAAGCACATCATGTTCTATGATGAGTATGAATCTTGAAAATATAAGTCTATGAAATAAAATGTATGTATCATCACTCAATTTGGTAATAGTGATATTGTTTGAGATCAAGTTCCTTTGACAACATTCTTGAAGACTATGTCTGTTAACATATCTGTCAATGAGGAACAATTATAGGTATAGTTAAAAGTTTGTAGCAAGACTTATATCAAATCTTTCTTTGGAACTATTGATCTCTAGTTCAATAATGTAAGGCTTAATCCTTGTGTACCTTGAAAATTGAAATATTGAACTAGTTATAGAACTATAAGGGATCCTTGAAGAAACCTTTAAGGTCAACTATGATAATTGAAGGAGTCCCTTCACCCACACTGAAACACACTTATGATCTTCAAGCATATAAAAATATTCTTGATATTTCTATTTGAGTTATGGCTCAAAGCAAGATAAGGCTAGTACTAAAGATTGGTATAACAATCCTATGTGTTTTTCTTGAAATATGTTGCATTGTATTAGAATCAGGATGTTGAAGCTACAACCCCTTAAATTTGTATCATGGACCTTGCACTGTTAAGTAAAATTTCTGGAAAATGCATTGCATATGCTATGGTATGTTATAAGGCAAAAAGGAAAAGGATCATTGTCATACCTTTGAAGAATTCACACTTTGATGAAGGAAGTTCACTCATAGCGAAAAAGAGGTCGATCCTCTTCAAATTTAGAGATCAGAGGCTCTCTTGATATGTACTGCCCTATCTCTAAAATAGTATACCAAGGATATAAATAACTGAAAACATATTGGATTGAAGTCTTTGATCGAACCTATTGTTGAAAAGAAAGTATTGATGCCATATGTCCTACCATGGAAAATCTTGCATCTACTGCTATGCGTATTTGGGCACTGAAATCTATATAATGCTCAACCCAGAATGATGAATTCAATTTATTGCACATTGAAATGGGGATCAAGTCTCTAAAGACAAAATATTGTTGGTGTTACAATGTTTTTGAGGAAGCTAAATAAAACAAGGATAATCATTAGACGAAACATCCTTGATTGAATGATGAAAATAGTGGATTTCATCACATGTGTAAAGGGAATATCAATTATAGGGTTTTGACATTTGGATATGAATTTTCATAATTGGAAATCTAGGGTTTGTAAAGCCTAACAGGAAAAAAAGACTTGGATAAGAAATCCCTAGGGTTTATGGACGAAACCCTAGAATTTGACCTAAATCAATGTTTTCACTGAAAGAAGAAACCCTTGTTCTGTTGGAATTATGATACAAGTGTTGTCCTTGATGGCAACTCACAGTACAACAAGAAAATTCAGAGGTAACAGGGTAGTGATACAGAAGAACATGAAGATGGAACTAAGGTCTACTGATCAGAATAAAGAAGGTGAAGGAAAAGGTTGATGTAAAGCAGTTTAAGAAGTATACGCAGGTCCACTTAGTCAAAACAATGTATACATGTTGGTACATAGAACAAAAAGAGCGTATACGTATACACACACTCTCACAAGAGGAAAAGTGCATATAGGTTGGAAAATAAAGGTTTTGGTCCAGGGTATTTGGTCCGAGGTATTTGGTTCGAAGTATTTGATCCGAGGTATTGGTCCGAGGTATTTGGTCCAAGGTATTGGTCCTAAGTGGTTTTAGTCCGAGGTATTGAGAAAGGCCTAAAACTATATAAGGAGGAGAAGATCATTAGGCCAGGGTGTGCAAGTGAATTGGTTTCTAAGGAATACTTCTATCTAAAGTATATTGCAGGGGTTATGTTGGTGATTTGATCTGAAATATTTATGTGCACCTTGAATTCAATGTTGGATTAGGATCATGAGATCTAAAATGACTTATCATTGAATGATTTGATATCGGTTGGGCTAGATCTAATTATTTTCACCTGTTTTATTCTTTAAATGTCATGATTTGGGTTTGTCTAAAGTCCGGAATTGTAGCAAAGTTATGAGCCAATATTTGTAGATTTGTATGCTGGTTCGTCTTGGTAAAAGAGTGTGTACATGTAGGTTCTACTCTTCCAAGTAGCGTATACAAAAGCAATTCCTTTTTCTTCAGATCTGACTAATCTATCTGATCAGTTCTATTTTTTTACTATTGTTTGTTAATGAAGTCTTCTTAGATATGAATGTAAAACTGAATGCATAAGGAGTTCGGTATCTGATTGATTGATTATATAAGTGAGAAGGGTGATCTCTGGTACTGCCTGCGTAAAGCTCTGTAAATAGACAGTAGATGGTCAATATATTGCTGGTTGGTATAGAATTGATTCAAAAGTTTTATGTTTTAGTAGTTTTAAAGGTATACATAGGTTAGATTATAGGAAGTAGCGTATACATGAAGGTTGGGTTCAATAAAGTAGCGTGTACATTCCGATGCATGATTTTTGATATTACAGCTAGTTCTGAATGATGATGCAGGTTTCCGGGTTCAAAATAGTGTTATGGTGATAGTGATCTGATTTTTCAGATTAACTAAATGTTGGTTGATGCAAATTAAGTTTCAAAGTCTGATGGGTCCAGTATGAAAATTTGATGAAATGAGGCCTTCATGTGTATTGTTGTGTACCAGGAGCATCCAGTTTGAAATTTTATGAAACGTGGTCCCTGGAGGAAGAGAGAAGGTTGTTGCCTTCTATAGGTTAGCACCTACATACTAGTAATCACATTGGTTTGTACAAGAGCTAGGGGGTTGCAACTCCCTTCCAATAGAAGCTGGAAAATGAGAGAAGGTTGTAGCCTTCTGCAGGTGAGTGCCTGTGTATTGGTATGAGTCTACACTAGTACAATATTGTAAACATATTTTCTTATTATTAAAAGAGGACAGAGACAACAACAGGTGGTTTTCACCCACTTTAGGTTTCCACCTTAAATCTTGGTGTTCATGTGTGATGGTTTATTCTGTTTTTACTGCTCTGTTTAATAAGTTATTGATGCACTGGTTAAAGATCAACACATGATAAATTGTCTAAATCACAAGTTTTCTAGGTGTACACTGGTTTCTCTAATCATAGTTGCGTGTACATGCTAGTTCAATTCACAAAAGTAGCATATATAAATTTGTTTGAGAAAAGAAATTTTTTTGATCAAATAATACTGAGTCACTCCCCTCTCAGTATTATTTCCAACAATTGGGATCAGAGCCAATCCTTCTGAAGAAGCTTGATCGCCTGAAGGATGATCTTTCAAGATGAATAATCACGAAGGCATGGGATCCATCAGACCAGCAATCTTCAATGGGGGCAACCTAGTATATTGGAAAATAAGAACCAGAGCCTATCTACAATTACTTGGAGCAGATGTTTGGGAAATTGTAGAAGGAGGATATCAATTTCCAGCAGCAATTCCTACAGACTCTGCAGGTAAGAAGTTATATGAAACCAATGCCAAAGCTGTCAATACATTATTGGGAAGCTTGTCAGAATCAGAATTTGTCAAAGTCATGCAGCTCAAGACAGCCAAAGAAATATGGGACAAAATCATTCAAAGCTACGAAGGAGACTCTTAGGTAAAACGTGCTAAGCTTCAAACTCTCAGAATTCAGTATGAAACTCTTATGATGTGTAGTGATGAGAGTGTTGCTAGTTACTTATTACGTATAGATGATATTTTTAATTGTATGAAGAATCTGGGTGAAGAGATAAAGGAATTTACATTAGTGGAGAAAATTTTGAGATCTTTATCTTCTAAATTTGAGTCAAAAGTGTCTTCCATAGAGGAAAAACAAGATCTTCAAACTATTACAGTGACTCAACTCCATGGAATCCTAACTGCCTTTGAAATGAGAAAAGGAGGTCCATCAAATATGAGAGAAGTTGATTTTAAAGCATCAACAAGGGGAAAAGAAAAGGAGGAGCACAATGAATCAAGACACATTTCAGAAGAAGAGGATGAGGTAAATTTTGTCAAGAAGCTTCAACGGGGTTCTGGAAGATTCAAAGGTAAGCTACCTTTCAAATGCTTTTCTTGTGGTAGAGTCGGCCACTATGCTGCCAAATGTCCTCATAAAGATAAATATGAAAAGGGAAAGGAATATGCTAAAGGCAATAGAAAACAGGTTGTGAATAAAAGGAGTTACTATACACATGAAGATAGTGATGGTTTATCTAATAGTGATGAAGATGAAACTGAACAAGATTATAGACTACTCATGGCCTATGACAATGATGATTTTTTGGATGCATTAGAAGAGGAAGATTTTCTTGAAGAAATCACTAAACTTAAATATATTTAGAAGAAAAGAATATGATCATAGATACTTTGACACACCAACTTGCTGAAAGAGAAAAACACAATGAAAATCTAGAATGTGAAATTGTGAGTCTAAGAAAAGATCTTGAGAAAACAAAATCTCTTAATCTTAGATTTGCTAAAGGATCAGAAAATTTAAATGAAATCATCAAATTTCAACGTTCTCCTCTGATAAAAGCAGGTCTTGGATATACTGAAGAATCATCTCAATCACAAAAGTCGTCAACCTCCACCAAAAGCTATCTTGATGCAGCAAAGACCAGTGAACAGTATGTCAATCGTCAGCAAAGGCCTAAAATTACTCATCAGGTAAATCATACTCAATTTACTCCAAGGATGAATATCGGTAGAAACCACAACCAACAGGTAAACAATGACAAAATATTCTATGATTGCATAAACTTCTTTAATGGGCAATGTTTTTCATGTCATAACTTTGGGCACAAGGCTGCTCAATGTGTTGCTTACAAAACCATCATGACTAGAGAAGCACGAAATCAAAGGGATGTAACAAGAATCAAGAAAAGTTCCTATAATAAATTTTCTCCTCTTGAAAATGAAATAGAATGCTCGATTTGTAACAACTTTGGTCATGAAGAATCTGAATGCAGGAGCAAATTTCAGCCAACACTTCAAAAGGAGCAAACACCATTAAATCCCAAGATATGGAGAAGGAAGGAATCTCAATCAGAAAGATGTGGTATAGATTTGTATGCAGAAGGACAAGAAAATCAGTGGTACATCGACAGTGGATGCTCCAAACACATGATAGGTGATAAAGAGAAACTTCATTCATATAATTCTTTAGAAAAAGAAAAGAATGTCTCATTTGGAATTGACACTCCAACTGTCATTAAAGATAAAGGTTTTGTTTTCTTGAAAGAAAAGGTTAAAGCTGGAAATATCATTTATGTAGATGGTTTAAAGCACAACCTGTTGAGTGTCAGTCAAATGTGTGATGAAGGAAATGAAGTGGTGTTTCGATCAAACGGATGTGTCGTTCATGAGATTGATATAGGAAAAACCCTGATCAAAGGTACAAGAACTCCAAACAAATTATACATGGAGGACAACGACAATGCTATATGAGAAAAACAAATGAAAACTGGTTGTGGCATAGAAGATTGGGAAATCTAAAATTTTCTCAAATAAGAAAAGCATCCAGGCTTAAGGCAGTTCGTGATCTTCCGAATATCAGTATCCAAAAAAATACCATATGCAAACCATATCAAATCAGTAAGCAAACTAGAGTTCACTTCATCGAAAAGGAAGGGTCAATAAGTAAGCATTTTGAACTCATCCATACTGATTTATGTGGACCAACAAGGAAAAAGTCTCCTCGAGGAGAAGAATAGTTTATTTTGTTTATTATTGCATTTTCCAGGATGTGTTGGATAGGTCTTCTAAGGCATAAAATGAAGCATTTGAAAAGTTTAAAGCCTTCAAAGCTTTAGTATAAAATGAATTAGATCGAAAAATCAAATGTCTCAGCTCTGATCGAGGGGAAGAATTCATATCAGATGAATTCTTTGACTTTTGTGAAAACATGGAATAAAAAGGGAATTTTCCACCGCAAGAAATCCTCAACAAAATGGTGTGGTAGAAAGGATGAACATAATAGTTCAACAAATGGCTCGGGCTATGCTAGATGAATTTGGAACTCCTGCAACCTTCTAGGGTGGAGCTACATTTTCTGCCGTGACTATTCTCAACAAAGCGAATGTCTAGGTAAATAGCAATCAAACTCCATGTTAACTTTGGTATGGTAAGCCTCCTACTTTAAAACACTTTAGAGTTTTTGGAAGCAAATGTTTTATCCAAAGGACTGATGAAAAACTTGGTAAGTTTGAACCCATAGCAGACGAAGGTATTCTTCTTGGTTATTCATCTAGGATACAAATGTTATAATAAAAGACTTCAAAAAATTGTTGAAAGCATTGATGTTGTAGTTAATGAATCATGTAGAAATATGGAACAAATGAAATCAATAGAGGAACATGACAATGAGGAAGATGGGGAATGATTTCCCGCATCAAATCAAAATGATATTGAAGAAGAAACCAATGAAGCACTAGAAGAAGATACAACAGACAAGGAAAAGACTCCATCCAGGTATGTTCAGAAGAATCATCCAGAATCTCAAATTCTAGGAGAAAAGGGGTCTGGAGTACAGGAAAGAAGAACTCTTATAGGGACCTCAAGTTATCTAGCATTACTATCCTCCACAGAACCTTAGAATGTAAATGAAGCCTGCAAAGATGAATGTTGGGTCAAGGCCATGGATGAAGAATTAGACCAAATTGAAAAGAATGATACTTGGGAATTAGTTCCTAGACCTTATGATAAAAATGTTATATGAACAAAATGGATATTTAGAATAAACTAAATGAAAATGGAGAAGTTATTAGAAACAAGGCAAGACTTGTTTGTAAAGGGTATGCTCAACAAGAAGGTATAGATTTTGAAGAAATCTTTGCACCTGTTGCTAGACTTGAAGCTATAAGGATGTTTCTTGCCCTTTTTAGTTTTCAAAAATTCAAAGGATATCAAATGGATGTAAAATCAACTTTCCTTAATGGAGATTTAGAAGAAGAAGTGTATATTGAATAACCAGAAGGATTCATTCTTGGAAATGATGCAAAACTTGTATGCAAGCTCAAAAAGGCTATCTATGGTCTGAAATGGGCTCCAAGGGCTTGGTATTACTGCCTTGAAAAATATCTACAACAACAAGGTTTCACAAAAGGTTCTGCAGATAGCAATTTATACACAAAGATTAAAAATGATAAACTGCTAATTATTGTTGTTTATGTTGATGATATCATCTTTGGTAGCAATGAAGAATCCATGAGCCAGAAGTTTGCTTCAGTAATGAAGCAAGAATTTGAAATGTCCTTACTTGGTGAACTTACTTCTTTTCTTGGTCTACAAGTACAACAAACAAAATATGGTATATTTCTTTCAAAAACCAAATATCTCAAGCAGATCTTGAAGAAGTACGGGATAGAAGATCCTAAACCAGTATGTACTCCAATGGTAATGGGATGCAGTCTCAGCTCTAACGATGAGTCTACAACAGTAAACCAACCAACTTATAGATTTATGATTGGAAGTTTACTTTATCTAATAGGTACCAGACTTGACATCATGCATACAGTAGGAATTGTTGGAAGGTTCCAAGTAAATCCAAAGGAATCACAGCTCCAAGCAGTCAAAAGAATCTTTAAATATCTTCAAGGAACTTAGGACTTTAGACTATGGTATCCTAAAGATATAGACCTTACTCTTCATGCATATACAGATTCAGATTGGGTAGGAAGTGTTGATGATCGAAAGAGCACGAATGGGGGTGAATTCTATATGGGTTCTTGGTTAGTGTCATGGTTCAACAAGAAACAAAGTTCGATTGCCTTATCTACAGCTGAAGCAAAATATGTGGCTACTGCATCTTGCTGCACACAACTACTTTGGATGATGTAAAAATTGAAAGACATTCAGATCACATGTACTCCACCCATCTCCATTCTATGTGATAATACAAGTGTCGTCAGTATTTCAAAAAAATCTAGTCATGCACTCCAAGACCAAGCACATACCCATTAAGTACCATTTTCTACGAGAACAAGTGCTTGAACAAAAGGTTAAATTGGAATATGTTCCCTCCAAAGAACAGGTTGCTGATATATTCACTAAACCACTTCCCAAAGGAACATTTGAATATCTCAGACAAAATTTGGGAGTAGTTGCTGCATCATCCTACACTTAAATCCAGTTTTCAGAGGAAGGTTATTATACACGGGTTTCATGAAGTATAATCGCGTATACATGCAGGTTTCTGTGGCCGAAGGAGCGTATATGATTTTATGACATAAAAACAATGGGTTAGACTCTGATATGGGTTCTCTATTTGATATTGATGATTACAACATGACGATATTCTTTGTTCATTGATTTTTATCTGACTGACAAACATGCCTTAATGAATGACTTGTTGACAATGAACAGGTAGCACAGGTTCAGGGGGAGCATTAGCCTTCACACACATTCTGCATTGTTGGAATTTTGGTTGCTAAATTCAGCTATGATTTGTTGTTTAAGACATAGGGTGTAATTTAAGTCTATATTTGAATGAGTCCTATTGGACAAATGATGTAATTTGTATCCCCACTTTGCATGGGATGGATGATGTAATATTTGTTGTATTTCTATCATGTATAAACAATTGGTATATCCCCACTTGGTTGGGTGGATGAGTCAAATGTGGTGTATCCCCACTTGGTTGGGTGATTGATGTATGTATGAGTCATTGGTCATAAGGAGGTCATACTCACTTAGTTGAGTTATAGAGTCATGTTATTCCTTTGAATCATATCTCTGCAGACTCGGCATGTACTCAGAGGGAGTATGGACAACATAATGTATATCAAAGGAGGAAAGTTGCTAGGTCCTCCTTTTTCCCTTGATGTCAAAGGGGGAGAGTATTTTGGTGTTGCATGTTATCTCTAACAGTTTCTACAACTTGCAGTAATCAACACCATCATGGTTGCCATCAAGTCCAAAGGGGAAGATTGTTGGCATTATGATACAAGTGTTTTCCTTGATGGCAACTCACGATACAATAGGAATATTCAGAGGTAACAGGGCAGTGATACAGAAGAACATGAAGATGGAACTAAGGTCTACTAATCAGAATAAATAAGGTGAAGGAAAAGGTCGATGTAAAGTAGTTTAAGAAGTATATGTAGGTCCACTTAGTCAAAACGGTGTATACACGTTGGTACACAAAACAAAAAGAGTGTGTATGTATACACGCACTCTCACAATAGGAAAAGCGCATACAGATTGGAAAATCAAGGTTTTGGTCCAAGGTATTTGGTCCGAGGTATTTGGTCCGAGGTATTTGATTTGAGGTATTGGTCCGAGGTATTGGTTCGAGGTATTTGGTCCAAGGTATTGGTCCTAAGTGGTTTTGGTCCAAGGTATTTAGAAAGGCCTAAAACTATATAAGGAGGAGAAGATAATTAGGCCAGGGTGTTCAAGTGAATAGGTTTCTAAGGAATACTTCTATTTGGAGTATATTGCAAGGGCTATGTTGGTGATTTGATCTGAAATATTTATGTGCACCTTGAATTCAATGTTGGATTAGGATCATGAGACCTGAAATGACTTATCATTGAATGATATGATATCGATTGGGCTAGATCTGATTATGTACACCTGTTTTATTCTTTAAATGTCATGATCTGGGTTTGTCTGAAGTCCGGAATTGTAGCAAAGTTATGAGCCAATATTTGCAGATCTGTACGTTGGTTCGTCTCGGTAAAAGCACATGTACATGCAGGTTCTACTCTTCCAAGTAGCGTATACAAAAGAAAAGCATTTTTCTTCAGATCTGACTGATCAGTTTTGTTGTTTTACTGTTGTCTGTCAATGAAGTCTTCTTAGATCTGAATGTAAAACTGAATGCATAAGGAGTTTGGTATCTGATTGATTGATTGTATAAGTGAGAAGGGTGATCTCTACTGCTACCTGTGTAAAGCTCTGTAAATAGACAGTAGATGGTCAATATATTGCTGGTTGGTACAGACTTGATTAAGAAGTTTTATGTTTCAGTAGTTTTGAAGGTATACATAGGTTTGATTACAGGAAGTAGCGTATACACGTAGGTTGGGTTTAGTAAAGTAGCATGTACATTCTGATGCATGATTTTTGAGATTACAGCTGGTTCTGAATGATGATGCATGTTTCTGGGTTCAACATAGTGTTCTGGTGACAGTGATCTGATTTTTCAGATTAACTGAATGTTGGTTGATGCAGATTAAGTTTCAAAGTTTGATGGGTCCAGTATGAAAATTTGATGAAACGAGGCCCTTCATGTATATTATTGTGTACCAGGAGCATTCAGTTTGAAATTTTATGAAACGTGGTCCCTGAAGGAAGAGAGAAAGTTGTTTCCTTCTGTAGGCTGGTGCCTACATACTAGTAATCGCATTGGCTAGTACAAGAGCTAGGGGGTTGCAGCTCCCTTCCAGTAGAAGCTAGAAAATGAGAGAAGGTTGTAGCCTTCTGTAGGTGGGTGCCTGCGTACTGGTATGAGTCTACACTAGTACAATATTGTATAAATATTTTCTTATTATTAAAAGAGGACAACGATGACAACAGTAGGTGGTTTTCACCCACAGTGGGTTTCCACCTTAAATCTTGGTGTTCATGTGTGATGATTTATTCTGTTTTTACTGCTCTGTTTAATAAGTTACTAATGCACTGGTTAAAGATCAACACATGATAAATTGTCTAAATCACAAGTTTTCTAGGTGTACATTGGTTTCTCTAATCATAGTTGCATGTACATGCTAGTTCACTTCACAAAAGTAGCATATATAAATCTATTTGAGAAAAGAAATTTTTTTGATTAGATAATACTGATTCACCCCCCTCTCAGTATTATTTCCAACATGCTCATGAAAGGAAGAAATGATGTCATACTAAGGATGAGGATGAGGTTAAGAAATTTGCAAAACAGATGCTAGAAGGCTAAGATCAACAGGGATATGACATCTTCATAAAATACTCAAAAGATAAGTACCCTATATCCCTCTTCCTTGATTATTATTGTTATTATTTTCACTATTAGTTAGTCTCTTGTCTTTGTATCCTTTGCTTAGTTATAAGTGTTCTTCCATGGCCTCACAGTGAGGATTGTAGGTACATATTAAAGGTTTCCTAGACTCTGGAAGTAGATGGAAGTAGTGCAAGAATGAAGAAAAGCATGTGACAAGAGGACTTTCCCATAATTAGATATTTGTGTTGAGAGATATTGTACTAGATGAGATCCGAGCTCAGAGGGAGTAGGCATATAATCAATTTTTTAAGTATACCTTGATTGAACTGAAGGGAAGTTAGTGGTGGTTTCCAAATATATCTACAACATATAACATGTAGCAAATGGAAACATAAAGCAAGATTTGAGAAGTTCTCCTAGAAAGAGGAAGATAATCATGAAAAGATATTTGATCTAGTTGACAGGTACACTTCTATTAGAATTATTGTTGCTTCTATTATGGACTTACATCAGATGGATGTAGAGGATTTTTTTGAGAAATAAGTGTACATGGGACCACCTTAAGGCTTCGAGGGTCATAAAATAATATCTTGATTGCAAAAAGAATAATGTACCTCAAATGGTTCAAGATTGATCTTATATGTTTAGTTTCTGATGAAAGCAAAAGGACTCATGTGTGAGAGGGAGTTGTTTTGGTAGAAATATTTGATTACATAATGAAGGGAGTAGTTAAAAATATTTATTAGCTCCAGAGGGAGTTGACCCGTGAGTTCGAAATGATGGACAGTTAGGCTAAAGAGAGTAACCATGATTGACATTGAAAAATTTGTTTTAGAAAGGGCACCCAATTAGGGTAACCATAACGTAGCCATGATGATGGACCCAGTGAAGGAAGTCAATTGGTTTATGTTTGAGCCAAGGCATGTGGCTCAACATGTGTTGAAGAACCAACATGGTACAATTGGTCATGGCACAATCATTCATGGCTTGAGATATGTCTCAAAAAGTGAAGTATAGCTACAGGGATTTATAGATTTAGATTGGGAAGAGAGTATAGAAAACATAAAGAGTTCATCAAGATATTTATTTAGTTTTGGCTTAGTTATGATTTCTTAGATGAGCAGGAAGCAAAAATCTATCACACTCAATATTACAAAGGTTGAGTATATTTCAACTTGGTTGGAAATTTGAGAAGCAGTATGACTTCAAAGGCTACTTGTAAGATTTCCTTGATCAAGTGCAGGTAATGACCACGATCATAGGTAGAAGCATAGTGAGATATAGTACCAAGACATGGTACAAAAGGAAGAATGTGGCTTTAGTACTATTCTACAACCAAGCAAAATGTTGATAAAGCCTCTGTCCTGGGATGAAGTTTGAATACTTCGAGGACAAGCTTGAAGTGATTGAGCATGTATCTCTCAACTAGAGGGAATGATGAAATTGCAACATCCATGATAATCATACTCCTTGGGTTATGTTGACCAGGATCAAGATTGTCCAGAGTGATAACATTAGCAACAAACATTCCTTGTGTCAACTATATTGACCAAATTAAGAAAAATGGCCCAACAAAGGAAAATAATTATTCCCGTGTCAAGTATATTGACAAGACTATGAAGAATGGTACTCGATGACCAGGATCACTCAATTTAGTGGGTGCCTTTTATCTTTAGGGTCAGATTATTCTCCATATAGGTTGAGTGAGCCCTTTTAACAACATGGCCTAGAGTGAGGCATTTCGATTTGGTATTAGATTACTCAAATGAATTGAGTGTGTCCCTAGGGTCTAACCACAAGTCAAAGAGATTGACCAGGATGATGGTGAACTACGACCAGTCAGTATACCATGGGTCAAACGCATCAACCAGAATCACGGTGACTAGTTGATGCTAAATATGTATCATGTGTTAGGAGTATTGACTAGGATTATGGCGAGGATACACCATAGGTTAGAGGTATCGATAAGAATTATGGTAACTTGTTGATGTTTTTGATTTACCATGTGTCATATTTGTTGACCAAATTATAGCAATTGGATGATGCTGATGTTGATGATGAATTTTATAATCTTTTCTTTGAGAAATTTGTCAACATGAGAACATGTATATAGTCATTATGAATACCTCCCAAACTAAGAGGGAGAGTTGAATTTTGTATCTATGGTTGGTCTTCATAATTAATATTTTATCCCTTATGCATTTGTAATAATAAATATAAAGCATGTGCTTCATGTTAATTGTCAAAATAGAATTTATAAGGCATGTTCTTCATGTCCTTTTCAAAAGAGAAATTTTAAATTTTAATATTTGAATTTTTGGTTCTAAAACAAGCCATGTTTGGCCTCCTCCTAGTCAAGTCGGCCCTAGTTAAAGAGACACCCATTTGGCTAGCTAGACTTATATATATAAGGAACTTGACCTCCTCTCTTGGACACAATTCATATCACACATAGTACCAAGTATATTCTATGATGGAGGAAAGAAATAAAAGGTTGATTTTTTCTAGAAGAAGAAGAAGAAGATGAAGACCAAACTATCTCTTTCTCTTGTGTCATTATTGACTACAACTAACTTCACACATGTGAAAGGACGAATTCTTTGAGGCATTACATAGTTGCAAGACTAAAATTCTTAGGTGTAGATGAAGGACAAAACACTACCCTAGCAGACCTAACTAGAGTGAGTTCTGTGGGCAGAGTTATCACTTGACTAGGAGGCAATTGGACTAGGTTTGACCAAGTCTACTTTGATGTTTAGATTGACCTTGTAGTTGACAAGATGATATAGGTGTGTCTCTTGTTGAATTGAAGAATTGATCTAAAGAAAAAGTTGTTGGGTTTTCCCCCATGTGGGTTTTCCTAGGGTAAATTCTTGTGTTCTTGATTTGGTTGTCTCTTTATCATCCTAATGTCTATTGTTCAATATATTCTATGTAATTAGTTAATGATTAATGTGAATATGAAAGAGTATAAAGTAAATGTCATTAGAATTAAATATCAGATAAAATGCCTATGAAAAATCAACACGATTTACACATGTAATTCGGGCATAGATTTTCCAATTTATACAAATATGTTCATTACTGAAAGTAAAAAGAAAATAAACAAATATTAGTTATTCACTAATATCATTATAATATTAATTATTCATTTATATTATTGTTTAAATTAATAAAATAACATTTACTATATTGTATTATATATAACTAAATAATTTTGAAAGGCAGAATATTTCTGAATACAAATAATTAATATAATGAACTAAATTTGTTTCTTCCCTATAGAAAAATTGTCCAATGCCAATGTGTAGATGAAATATTATAACCATTATTTATCCTTGCCTTGCCAAGGACTATATCACTCGCTTTGTGGTCAAAATGTGTTGATTTTCCTTTATTTTGCATAGTTTTTGCAATTTTATCCAATTCTTTGAGAAAATGTTGAATATTTCTATTTTTGCACAAATTCAAAAATCATTTTCCAATTTTTTGAAATCTTATTTCTAATTTTCCACTGCTGAGTGTGTCTTTATGTGACATAATTCCCTTGGTGGAGGGAGTTTTATTTTCAGTATTTGTCAGTGCCTAACAAATAATAAAAAAAAAGGTTAATTTTGTGAGTGGCCATTCTATTGGTGAGTGCTCTTACACTAACTCCACTACTATTCCATAATTGATAGGGTTCCAGGTCCATTACGCAAGTAAGGGAGGTTGATGAAAAAATAACCATAACTATGAAGAGTGCAGAGGAAAAAACGAGGGGGTGGAGGTTGAACAAATATCCATTTAAAACATTGTGCGCAGTGCAAAGGTGTGGAGGAAGAAGAAAAAATCTTCCTTTCATACTCTGCACCAGTAACCATTCCTTGTTTAGTTTGATTAAATTATGCTTAAACGTGTTTTGTTGATTATTTCATCATCTTTAGCATCTCTTCCACTCATTGTTGGTCAAAGGAAGGGAAGCTATTCTTCATGGCCTCCATCAACATTTAGAAATTCAGTTTCATAAATGATCAGGAAGTCTAGATACATAGAAATTCCATTGTAAAACCTCAAGTAATCTAGTTACAATTGCTGAAAAAACACCAACAACAATAGGATAGCTAGGAGAGATTGAACCTTTGAGTTGGATATGTTCTCAACACACAATTTCATGCAACAAAATGTGTAGATAGCATGTTTCATAAGTTTTCAAGAAGTCTAGACACATAGAACATTGACAGGTGATTCGATTATACTTGATCACATTTTGCTGATTATTTCATCATCTTCAGAATATCTTTCACACATTGTTTTTCGAAGGAAGGGAAGCTCTTGTTCATGGTGTCCATCAACATTTATAAAGTCGGTTTCATAAATTATGAGGAAGTCTAAATACATAGAAATTCCTTTGTAATCTAGTTACAATGCTTGAAAAAACACCAACACGAGGAGAGCTTGAACCTTTGAGTTGCATAAGTTCTCAACACACACAATTTCATGTAGCCAAATGTGTAGAAAGCATGTTTCATAAATTATCATTGCATTTGTTTATTTTCTCTTCATCGTGTTGGTTTCACAATGGAAATGTTTGTGTTTTCCGAATAACTTATCTTATCTCACTCTGCTAGGATACCTTGGTGGGAATCATTTCAAGAATCACAATATGTTTGTTTGGCAGTGTTTATCACTAGGGAAGACCATAATTTATTCATGTGGTATTGAGTCATACAATGTTACTCTTGGTGCTTTCCAAAGTTTAACTGGTCAAATTGTTAGAAGCCAATTTCTTTTAGAGCTTCTTAGCGACACAAAAGCTACTCCATAGATTGTACATTAAGTTTATGTCGCAAGTGCCTCAGCTTTAGTTAATTTTTATTTTCAATAATGTAAGATATGTGCGTTGTCACTTTAGTTAATAATAATATTATAAAGCAATAACAAAATTTATAGTTGTTGTGATGGATAAGTTTGTTTTTTTTCCTTATGTTCTAAAAGCAAAAAATATAAAATAAAAACTAGTTTACTAATAGTATCATTTTTTTCATAATAATTCGAATATGTTGAGTGATTGTTATGAAAAAATTGTAATCTAAAATAACATCGTTTATACATCTACATAATTGTTGAGACACATCATTTAGTGTGAAAATGGATAAATGTTACTATTTATTATTATAATATTTTTAAGGTTAAATATTTGGGGTTTGTGTGAAAACGAAGATAAATGTTACTATCACTTTATCTCATGAATGAGGAATGCGGCCAATTTGAACAGAAACAAGAACATTGTTTTTATTTTTCAGCGGAAATTTGAGTGCTTAGGCAACATGATTTCACCTTTTAACCCCGCCTGACCCTGTTGTCATGTGTCGGTATATATGTATACAAAATTAAGATGAATAAAGAAAACGATGTCTAACCTGATCCCTATTATGAAAAAGCAAGGTACTATTAGAGTCAGTACCAACTTCCCACGAGGTTCTCCCTTCCCCTACCCCTCTACTACTATAACCTTGTGGAATCACTCGAACCTAAGCTTTCCTATAGTACAAGAAGAAATTGACCCAAATCAACAGTAGTAGAAAAAGTCAAGTGTGGTGTTCTCTATTACGACCTTCCTTGGACCCCTTTACTTTATATATAGGGGCTTGCCACATGCATTAGAGGCGTAAACTCTAAACTAGCCATTAGGCAAAGTGTTTTGTATTGAAGAGTAATATTGTGGATTTCACCAAGTGCCATTGATTTTTCATCTCGTACAATAAGAGTGGTTTAAAGGGTTGATGAGTCAAAAGGTTTGATGAGGCATGTTAGGACTACAGTGAGGTAATGAGTAGTAGGGAGGGAGAGCGACTCCTCTGTTGTGGTTAAACGACCCAACTCTACGAAACTTCTAGCAATAGTAAAGCTTAAAAGTTGTTTACCAAAGTTAGAGGTGAAAAATATAAATAATCTTGACTAATGGTAAATCTTTAACTATGACTAGAAAAAAATTGGTTATCTTCTTGAAATGGTAGAATACTACGAGTATTGAGTCATTTTTCCTGGATTCTTTATATTAATGTATAGGTTGTAGGAATGGCGACTGGAATGAATCCTTAACACAAGAAAGAATAAATGGAAAAAGACTAGAAATTCTTTAAAAATGGTTTCAAAACCGGGAAAAGCCCCAAAAGGTTGGGGGAGTTGAGTGAAATGGATCTCCTTGGAGGGGTATTTCGAAGGTGTAACTAGGGCAAGACAATGACAGGTGCAAAAATAAGTGAGTTCCTGTTGCACTCTTTCCAAATACATAAAGGATTGATCTATCAACCTACTTACTTACCTTGACCAACAAACTATTGACCTGTCTCCTATCCAGAGACTATGTCTGTGGTTTAATGGTTTTCACTTATAGAAACTACCCTGTAGATTGTACATTAAGCTTATGTGACAGGTGCCTCATCTTTAGTTAATTTTTATTTTCAATAAATTAATTTAAAGTAAATGTTTTATAATTCCCCTATGTATTTTATATATAGTTTTTAAAAAATTATTAGCTTCATCTCTGACTTCTAGAAATTTCTTCGAATCTAGAGGAGCACCTCCAAATTTAGTCGCATTTTTGGGAGCATTTTCTGTACCTCCGTTGGCAACATCGCAACTAGTTAATCCCCCTTGCCTATCTTTGGGAATGTTCACATTAGACAAATCCAATGATGATTAAAGCATCAGAGATGAAGCTAAATATTTCTCTATGAAAATGGAAGAACATTAAGAAACTGGACAATACTCTAACTCTACTAGTCACTATTCATTCACTGCCATTTTTTCCAGAATTAGACACAAAGACTTCCAAAATTATTAAACCAAGTCGGCCAAATTAGCCTTCGATGGAGGAAAGTAATCAATAGAAAACTATTTTCTTTAATAACATCAATAACAAAAGAGAATAGGGGGGAGGAAGGCAACATCAATGACGATTCACTATTTTAATATATTTAAGTAAAATACTTGTGCGGGGGAATGCGTGCAAAGCGTGGAGGTAGATTTTCACTCCACACAATGAAATCACCTCCGCACTCTGCACAACATCAGTGAATGATCCTACAGGGGAAAAAATGAGGGGTGTAGAACAAATGATTTCTATTTATTTGAAGTGCGGAATCACTAGTTTTTTGCCTTTGAGAATGAGACCATCCATATTTTGAAGTGCAAAATCACTAGTTTTTGGCCTTCCAGAATGGGACCTTCCATATAGGGATTAGTTAGTCTTGACCCTTGTCCTACGAGGTTCAAATATGGGCTATTCAATGCTGGTGCTAGGTGGTTCTATTTTCTGCGGCAAAAGGAACATTTGTAAAGTTAATATGCTGAACCAAGATCCATAGAGTCTTAAATTTCCTAATCCATTTTCTCGATTATGTAGTAGAATTGACCTAATATAAGGCTAGGTTAGTTAATATAGTCACATTTATCAAATAAGAAAAATACACATAATATCTTTGAAAAAATCCATTTCCAATAGAGAAAGAAATAGGTTCCCAACAATTCCTTCATTAATACAGTCTAAAAATTCAAGCACAACGCATCGTAATATAACATCACATGTACTTTATGTTGGTCACATTGTGTAGAGTGCGAAGCAAATGAAATCCATTTCCACACTCCACATAAATATCCTCGGAGTGTAAAGGTGGCTTCCATTATGTGGAGTATGAAGCCACCTCCATACTCCGCACAACCACATTGCATTTCAACTAAGGAGAACATAATTTTAATTATCAGATTTAATGAACTTCAACGTTGAAATCAAAATTTATGTTTTCGCACACAAATCTATATTATAACTTAGTTGTTGCTACATTCAAGTCCATAAAAACATCCTCATGCATTGATTAACTTTGCAACTTGTGATCTCTTAAGAAAATTCAATTCATTCATACATCAAAATGTTGAAAGAAATATATGTTGGAAATAATACTGAGAGGTGGGGTGAATCAATATTATCAATTTAATAATATTTCATTTTCATAAACAGATTCATATATGCTACTTCGGTTAATGAAACTTGTGTATGTATGCAACTATGTTTAGAGCAACCAACGTATACCTTGTCAAATTATAATTTAGTTAGTTGATATTTAATCTGTGTATTAGAACCATATAAGCAGTAACAGGTACAGAAAAAAAGCAGAGCAGACAGTCACACACAAGATCACAAGATATAAGGTGGAAACCCAATGTGGGTGAAAACCACCTACTGCAATTCGTCTCTATCTTCTTTTAATAAGAAACTTATTTTTACAATATTTCTGTACTGGTGCAGTCTTATTCTAGTACGCAGGCTTCTACCCGCAGAAGGCTACAAACTTCTCTCGTTCTCTAGCTTTTTCTGGAAGCGAGCTACAAACCCCTTAGCTCTTGTACTAGCTGATGTACTAATACGTAGGTGCTAACCTACAGAAGGCTACAACCTTGTCTTTTCTTCCAGGGACCGTGTTTCATAAATTTTCAGACTAGATCCATTAATAACATAAATCAAACATCAAAATATATCTACATCAATCAATCTCCCTTGCACTGACCAAAACTGAATAAAACAATCACTTCTCTGAACGCTGTAACCAGAATACAGTAACAGTACCAAAACCCAACCAGAACCCATAACACTGAAACAGTAAACAGAAGTAGCTAAAACGTATTTTATGAGACGTGCACTACTTCAATATGTAGAACTTGCATGCATACGCTGCTATATGAAGGCAAAACTAGGTATACATTGTTTTGAATTGCCGAACCAGCGTGTATATGCGCCTTTGCTATACTGAACCTGCGTACAGATTTGTAAAAGATGATTTACCCTTTTCAACTATTCAAACATCAATTATACCTAGATCATTAGATTTACAGATCAAGACATGCGCCAAATATAAAAGATCAAAATCACACAAAGATACTTCTCTTCAAGCCTTAAGATCTTGACCCATCAATAGAACTTATCCTTCTTCTAGCGCTCAGGTTCCTCCTTGATTCAGATCTAGCTATGCAACATAATCCAATCACCAGTATTCTAGATCTTACTCTTCATTAGATATTCAATGCTTGAGTGCCATTGCCAAATGATCTCCTCCTCCTTTTATAGTCGTAGGCCTTACTCAATACCATGGTCCAAAACCACTTAGAAGCAATACCTTGGACCAAATACCTGGGGTTAATACTTTGGTCAAGATACCTTGGATCAATACCACGGGTCAAAATACTAGGGACCAAATACCACAGACCAAAACCAAGTTTTCAACATGTACGTGCTTTTCCTTGAGTGAAAGTGTGTGTATACGTATACGCATCTTCTGGATTTATAACCCGCATGTATACGTGGCTTGGTCAAGGGGAACTTGCGTATATCTCTTCTCCTTCATTCTAAGAGCCTGAACTATGATCTATCATCTGAGTGAGTTGCGATCGAGGACAACACCTGTGTCATAGCGCCAAACTTGTGTCATAATGCCAACAATCTCCCCCTTTGGACTTGATGGCAACCCCAAGTCACTCAAAGTCATTCTCCCCCTTTGTCATCAAGGGCAAAGGGTTATGCTCCCCCTGAGTACATGCTGAAATTTTCGGGGATGCTGAAGTGTACTGTTCATGCTCCCCCTGACTGAAGGCAAGGTCTATAAAAAGATGTTCTATAAGAAGAACATGACTCTATACATCATAAATGACCTTTCTATCACCAACGACTCATACATATATCCATCTCCCAACCAAGTGGGGATATTCCAAGATTGAGTCATCCACCCAACCAAGTGGGGATACACCAAAAGTTTATACATGATAAAACAAGAACCTTACATCATCCATCCCAGGCATAGTGGGGAAACAAAATAGGTCGTTACATGACCTTGATAACAAAATATATACATGACATAGAGACAAAACATCTAAAACAAGACTAAGATAGTCATTAGCAACTATCATCAGCAGCATCTATCAATCACCATCCAGACCAGCAACCATGATCTCCCTTTGCACCTATTCCACCTGAATAAAAAAACAACTGTGAAATTGTACCAAGATCTTCTAAGGTAATGCCAACAATCATAATGCGTTATTAGAAGTATATTCTCCCCCTGAACCTGTGTCAGATGATCACTGATAGACCCATATCAGACTCTTTTCATCCTGATTCTGGCCCAATGATATTATTCAAACCAACATATACACGGTTGTATCCACAAAAACAGGCGTATGTACCCGGATACGCTTCATGAAACTCGTGTACAACCACTGTTCTCTGAAATAGATAAGTGTCAACAGCAAGATGATGCATCAACTACTCCCAGCTTTTGTCTGAGGTATTCAAATGTCTCTTTGGGCAGTGGTTTGGTGAATATACCAACAACTTGTTCCTTGGAGGGAACATACTCTAATTTGACCCTTTTTTCAAGCACTTGTTCCTGAAGAAAATGATATTTGATAGGTATGTGATTGGTCTTGGAATGCATGACCAGATTCTTTGAAACACTGATTGCACTTGTATTATCACATAGAATGGAGATGGGTGGAGTACATGTGATCTGAATGTCTTGTAATGTTTGCATCATCCAAAGGAGTTGTGTGCAACAAGATGCAATAGCCACATATTTTGCTTTAGCTGTAGATAATGCAATTGAACTTTATTTCTTGCTGAACCAAGACACTAATCTGGAACCCATATAGAATGCACCACCACTAGTGCTTTTTCTATCATCCACGCTTCCTACCCAATCTGCATCTGTGTATGCATGAAGTGTAAGATCTGTGTCCCTAGGATACCATAAGCCAAAATTCTGAGTTCCTTGAAGATATTTGAAGATCCTTTTGACTGCCTGTAGGTGTGATTCCTTTGGATTTGCTTGGAATCTTCCAACTATTCCCATTGCATGCATGATGTCTGGTCAGGTACCTGTTAGATAGAGTAGACTACCAATCATGGATCTGTAGGTTGGTTGATGTACTGTTGCTGATCAATCATTTGCACTGAGGCTGCATCCTGTTACGATAGGGGTACATACTGGTTTAGAATCTTCCATGCCATATTTCTTCAAGATCTGCTTGAGGTACTTGGTTTGTGATAGAAAGATATCATCTTTATTTTGTTGAACTTGTAAACCAAGAAAATATGTGAGCTCACCACACAGGGACATTTCAAATTCTTTCTGCATTACCAAAGAAAAGTTGTGACTCATGGCTTCTTCTTTGCTACCAAAAATGATATCATCAACATACACAACAAGTATTAGCAATTTATCATTGTCAATTTTTATATATAAATTGCTATCACCTGATCCTTTTGAAAATCCTTGTTGATGAAGGTATTTGTCAAGACGATAATACCAGGCCCTTGGAGCTTGTTTTAGACCATAGAGAGCTTTTTTGAGTCTGCATACAAGTTTTGGATCATTTCCAAGGATGAATCCATCTGGTTGCTCAATATATACTTCTTCTTCTAGATCTCCATTAAGGAAGGTAGATTTCACATCCATTTGATATACTTTGAACTTCTAAAGGCTAGAAAGAGCAAGGAACATTCTTATGGCTTCAAGTCTAACAACAGGTGCAAAAGTTTCTTCAAAGTCTATACCTTCTTGTTGAGAATACCATTTACAAACAAGTATGGCCTTGTTTCCAATAACTTCTCCATTTTCATTCAGCTTATTTTTGAATATCCATTTGGTTCGTATGCCATTATTATCATGAGGTCTAGGAAATATTCCCAAGTATTATTCTTTTCACTTTTCTCAAGCTCTTCATTCATAGCCTTGACCCAACATTCATCTTTGCATGCTTCATGTACATTTTGTGGTTCGATGGAGGAAAGAAATGCTAGATAGATTGAAGCTTCTGTAATAGCTCTTCTTGTCTGCACACCTGCCTCTTTCTGTCCCAAAATTTGAGTCTCTGGATGATTTTTTTGAACAGATCTGGGTGGAGTCTTTTCTTCTGCAGTTATCTGCTCTTTTGGTGCTTCATTGGTTTCTTCTTCTTCAACATTAGTCTGATTTGATGTGGAAGGATAATCCCCATCTTCTTCCCACTCTTTAGTTTTTACCTGCTTTGGATTTTCACCTGCTTCATCAACCACATCATCAATACTTTCAACAACTTTCCCAAGTTTTTTATTATAACACTTGTATCCTTTACTCCGGGAAGAGTAACCAAGGAGAATTCCTTCATCTGCTCTAGGTTCAAACTTGCCAAGTTTTTCTTCAGTACTTTTGATATAAAATTTTCTTCCAAAAATTTTGAAGTATTTTACAATAGGAGTCTTACCATACCAAAGTTCATGAGGAGTTTGAGTGCTGTTTACCCGAACATTCATTTTGTTGAGAATAGTGACGACAACAAATGCAACTTCACCCCAGAAGGTTGAAGGAGTTCCAGACTCATCTAGCATAGCACAAGCCATTTGTTGAACAGTTCTGTTCATCCTTTCTACTACTCCATTTTGTTGAGGATTCCTTGTGGTAGAGAATCCCTTCTTATTCCATCTTCTTCACAGAAGTTGAAGAATTCATCCGAGGTAAATTCCCCTCCTCGATCAGATCTGAGACATCTGATTTTGCGAACTAATTCATTTTCAACCAAAGCTTTTAAGGCTTTGAACTTTTCAAATTCTTCGTCTTTATGCTTTATAAGTCTTATCCAACACATTCTGGAAAAGTCTTCAATGAACAATATAAAGTATTCTTCTCCACAAGGTGACTTTTTCCTTGATGGACCACATAAATAAGCATAGACAAGTTCAAGCGACTTACTAGCAGATCCTTCTTTCTCAGGGAAATGTGTTCTGGTTTGCTTACCAAATTGACATGATTTGCATATTGTATTTTCTGGAATTCTAATGTCAGGAAGATCGCGTAGAACTTGGAAGTTGCATGCTTTCCTTATTTGATGGAAGCTTAGATGCCCCAATCTTCTGTGCCATAGCCAGTGTTCATCATTTTGCTTAGAATAGCATTGTTGTTGTCCTTCCTTGAGTATGTATAAATTATTTGGAGTTCTTATGCCTTTGATCATTGTTTCTCCTGTATCGAGCTCACGAACAACACATCCATTTGATCGAAATACTACCTCATTTCCTTGATCACACATTTGACTAACACTCAATAGATTATGCTTTAAACCATCAACATACATAACATTCCCAGCTTTGACCTTTTCTTTTAAGAGAACAGAGCATTTACCTTTTATGACTGCAGGGGTGTCATTTCCAAATGAGACCTTCCTTTCCTTTTCTAAGGCACTATATGACTGAAGTTTTTCTTTATCACCTGTCATGTGTTTCGAGCATCCACTGTCGATGTACCATTGATTTTCTTGTCCTTTTGCATATAAGGCTATACCACATATTTCGGTTTGTGGTTCTTTCTTTTTCCAAGTTTTGGGACCCAATGAATCTTGCTCCTTCTGAGATGTTTGTCGAAATTTACTCCTACATTCAGAGTCTTCATGACCGAAGTTGTTCCAGATAGAGCATTCTATTTCATTTTCAAGAACAAAAAAGTTATTGTAGGTCCTTTTTATGATCCCCGTCACATTCCTTTGATTTCATGCTTCTCTAGTCATGATGGTCTTGTAAGAAACACATTGAGCAGCTTTGTGTCCAAAGTTATGACATGAAAAACATTGGCCATTAAAGAAATTCCTGCGATTATCGAATCTACTGACCCGATGATTGTAGTTTCCATTGAAATGCATTCTTGAAGCAAATTGAGAATGATTTACCTGTGGTTTGTTATAGCTTCTATTCATCCTTGAAGTGGATTGAACCCAATTTACCTGGTGATCTGCTTTAAGCCTCTGCTAACGATTTTCAACTTGTTCATTTCTCCTTGCTACATCAAGATAACTTTTGGAGGTTGATGGCTTCTGTGCTTGAGATGGTTCTTCAGTATATCCAAGACCTGTCTTTAACAGAGGAGAACACTGCACTTTGATAATTTCATCTAAAGTTTCTGATCCTTTAGAAAACTTGAGATTGAGAGCTTTTGTTTTCTCAATTTCTTTTCTTAGACCCACAATTTCACATTCTAACTTTTCATTGTGTTTTTCCCTTTTAGTAAGTTGGAATGTAAGAGTATCTATAATCATACTCTTTTCTTCTAAACAGATTTTAAGTTTAGAAATTTCTTCATAGAGACCATATTCATCTAAAGCATCCAAGAAATCATCATCTTCAAAAGCCATCAAAAGTCTATAATAATTACTATTTTCATCTTCATCACTATTTGATAAACCATCACTATCTTCATGCGTATAGTAGCTATTCTGATTTACACTTTGTTTTTTGTTCCATTTCACTGATTCCTTACCTTTATCAAGGTTATCTTTGTGAGGACATTTCGCAGCATAATGACCTACTCTTCCACAAGAAAAACATTTGAAAGGTAGTTTACATCTGAATCATCCAAAACCTCGTTGAAGGTTCTTCACAAAGTTTGATTCTTCCTCTCCTTCTGATGTATGTCCTGACTCATTGAGTTCTCCTTTTCTTAAATCTTTGAATGCAACTTCTCCCATATTTGATGAACCCCCTTTTCTCATTTTGAAAGCAGTTAGGATTCCGTGCAGCTCTGACATAGTAATACTCTAAAGATTCTGCTTTTCTTCTATGGCAGAAACTTTTGATTCAAACTTAGAAGACAAACATCTTAAAACCTTTTCAACTAAAGTAACTTCTTTTATCTCTTCACCCATGTTTTTCATGCGATTAAAAATCTCATCTATACGTAGGAAATAATTAGCTACACTTTCATCATTTTGCATTCTGAGAGTTTCATATTGAATTTTGAGAGATTGTAGTTTTGCACATTTTACCTGATCGTCTCCTTCATAGTTTAGAATGATCTTGTCCCATATTTCTTTGGCGGTTTTGAGCTGCATAACCTTGACGAATTTTGATTGTGATAGACTCCCCAATAGAGTATTGACAGCCTTTGCATTTGTTTCATACTGCTTTTTACTTGTCGTATTTGTAGGAGTTGCTAATGGAAATGTGTATCCTCCTTCCACGATATCCCAAACTTCTGTTCCAAGAGATTGAAGATAGGTTGTGGTTCTTACCTTCCAATAGACGAAGTTGCTCCCATAAAAAATTGGTGGCTTGATGGATGCCTCTTTTTCATATTTGCTCATGATGATAGATCTTCCTTCAAGCGATCAAGCTTCTTTTGAAGGGCCTGCTCTGATACCAATTGTTGGAAATAATACTGAGAGGGGGGGTGAATCAGTATTATCAATTTAATAATATTTCATTTTAATAAACAGATTCATATATGCTACTTTGGTTAATGAAACTTGCGTATATACACAACTATGTTTAGAGCAAACAACGTACACCTTGTAAACTTATAGTTTAGTCAATTGATCTTTAATTTGTGTATCAGAACCATATAAGCAGTAACAGTTACAGTAAAAAAAACAGAGCAAAAAATCACACACAAGAACACAAGATATAAGGTGTAAACCCAATGTGGGTGAAAACCACCTACTGCAATTCGTCTCTATCTTCTTTTAATAAGAAACTTCTTTTTACAATATTTCTGTACTGGTGTAGTCTTATACCAGTACGCAGGCTTCTACCTGCAAAAGGCTACAACCTTCTTTCGTTCTCCAGCTTCTCCTGGAAGGGAGCTACAACCCCCTTAGCTCTTGTACTAGCTGATGTACTAGTACATAGGTGCTAACCTACAGAAGGCTACAACCTTCTCTTTTCTTCCAGGGACCACGTTTCATAAATTTTCAGATTGGATCCATCAATAGCATCAATCAAACATAAAAATATAGCTGCATCAATCAATCTCCCTTGAACTAACCAAAATTGAATCAAACAATCACTTCTCTAAATGTTGTAACCAGAATACAGCAACAGTACCAGAACCTAACCAGAACCCAGAACATTGCAACAATAAACAAAAGTAGCTAAAACATATTTTATGAGATGTACGCTACTTCAATATGTAGAACCTGCATGCATACATTGCTATATGAAGGAAAAACTATGTATACGCTGTTTCGAATTGCCGAACCAGCGTGTATACGCGCCTTTGCTATACTGAACCTGCGTACAGATTGTAAAGATGATCTACCCTTTTCAACTATTCAGACATCAGTTATACCCAAATCATCAGATTTACAAATCAAGACATGCACCTAATATAAAAGATCAAAATCACACAAAGATGCTTCTCTTCAAGCCTTAAGATCTTGACCCATCAATAGAACTTATCCTTCTTCTAGCGCTCAGGTTCCTCCTTGATTCAGATCCAGCTATGCAACATAACCCAATCACCAGTATTCTAGATCTTACTCTTCATTAGATATTCAATGCTTGAGTGCCATTGCCTAATGATATCCTCCTCCTTTTATAGTCTTAGGCCTTACTCAATACCATGGTCGAAAACCACTTAGAAGCAATACCTTGGACCAAATACCTGGGGTCAATACTTCGGTTAAGATACCTTGGATCAATACTACTGGTCAAAATACCAGGGACCAAATACCATGGACCAAAACCAAGTTTTCAACATGTACGCGCTTTTCCTTGTGTGAAAGTGCGTGTATACGCATACGCGTCTTCTGGACTGCTAACCGACATGTATACGCGGCTTGGTCAAGGGGAACCTATGTATATCTCTTCTCCTTCATTCTGAGAGCCTGAACTGTGATTTGTCATCTGAGTGAGTTGCCATCAAGGACAAAACCTGTGTCATAGCGCCAAACCTATGTCATAATGCCAACAATCTCTCCCTTTTGGACTTAATGGCAACCCCAAGTCACTCAAAGTCATTCTCCCCCTTTGTCATCAAGGGCAAAGGGTTATGCTCCCCCTGAGTACATGCTGAACTTTTCGGGTATGTTGAAGTGTACTGTTCATGCTCCCCCTGAATGAAGGCGAGGTTTGCAAAAAGATGTTCTATAAGAAGAACATGACTCTATACATCATAAATGACCTTCCTATCACCAAAGACTCATACATATATCCATCTCCCAACCAAGTGGGGATATACCAAGATTGACTCATCCACCCAACCAAGTGGGGATACACCAAAAGTTTACACATGATAAAACAAGAACCTTACATTATCCATCGCAGGCATAGTGGGGAAACAAAATAGGTTGTTACTTGACCTTGATAATAAAAGATATACATGACATAGAGACGAAATATCTAAAACAAGACTATGATAGTCATCAACAACTATCATCAGCAGCATCTGTCAATCACCATCCAGACCAGCAACCATGATCTCCCTCTGCACCTGTTCCACCTGAATAAAAAAACAACTGTGAAATTGTACCAAGATCTTCTAAGGTAATGCCAACAATGATAATGCATTATTAGAAGTATATGCTCCCCCTGAACCTGTGCCAGATGATCACTGATAGACCCATATCAGACTCTTTTCATCCTGAGTCTGGCCCACTGATATTCTTCAAACCAACATATACGCGGTTGTATCCACAAAAATCGACGTATGTACGCGGATACACTTCATGAAACTCACGTACAACCACTGTTCTTTGAAACAGATAAGTGTCAACAACAAGATGATGCATCAACTACTCCCAGCTTCTATCTGAGGTATTCAAATGTCTCTCTGGGCAGTGGTTTGGTGAATATATCAACAACTTGTTCCTTGGAGGGAACATACTCCAATTTGACCCTTTGTTCAAGCACTTGTTCCTGAAGAAAATGATATTTGATAGGTATGTGCTTGGTTTTGGAATGCATGACTGGATTTTTTGAAATACTAATTGCACTTGTATTATCACATTGAATGGATATGGGTGGAGTACATGTGATCTGAATGTCTTATAATGTTTGCATCATCCAAAGGAGTTGTGTGCAACAAAATGCAACAACCAAATATTCTGCTTTAGCTATATATAAGGCAATTGAACTTTGTTTCTTGTTGAACCAAGACACTAATCTGGAACCCATATAGAATGAACCACCACTAGTGCTTTTTCTATCATCCACGCTTCCTGCCCAATCTGCATCTTTGTATGCATGAAGTGTAAGATCTGTGTCCCTAGGATACCATAAGCCAAAATTCTGAGTTCCTTGAAGATATTTGAAGATCCTTTTGATTGCCTGCAGGTGTGATTCCTTTGGATTTTCTTGGAATCTTCCAACTATTCCCACCGCATGCATGATGTCTGGTCAGATACCTGTTAGATAGAGCAGACTACCAATCATGGATTTGTAGGTTGGTTGATGTACTGCTGCTGATTCATCATTTGTGCTGAGGCTGCATCCTGTTACCATAGGGGTACATACTGGTTTAGAATCTTCCATGCCATATTTCTTCAAGTTTTGCTTGAGGTACTTGGTTTGTGATAGAAAGATACCATCTTTATTTTGTTGAACTTGTAAACCAAGAAAATATATGAGCTCACCAAGCAGGGACATTTCAAATTCTTTCTGCATTACCAAAGCAAAGTTGTGACTCTTGGCTTCTTCGTTGCTACCAAAAATGATATCATCAACATACACAACAAGTATTAGCAATTTATCATTGTCAATTTATATATATAAATTGCTATCAGCTAATCCTTTTGAAAAACCTTGTTGAAGAAGGTATTTGTCAAGATGATAATACCAAGCCCTTGGAGCTCGTTTTAGACCATAGAGAGCCTTTTTGAGTCTGCATACAAGTTTTGGATCATTTCCAAGGATGAATCCATTTGGTTGCTCAATATATACTTCTTCTTCTAGATCTCCATTAAGAAAGGTAGATTTCACATCCATTTGATATGCTTTGAACTTCTGAAAGCTAGAAAGAGCAAGGAACATTCTTATGGCTTAAAGTCTAGCAACAGGTACAAAAGTTTCTTCAAAGTCTATGCCTTCTTGTTGAGCATACCCTTTACAAATAAGTCTGGCCTTGTTTCTAATAACTTCTCCATTTTCATTCAGCTTATTTTTGAATATCCATTTGGTTCCTATGCCATTCTTATCATGAGGTCTAGGAACTAATTCCCAAGTATTATTCTTTTCAATTTGCTCAATCTCTTTAATCATAGCCATGACCCAACATTCATCTTTGCATGCTTCATGTACATTTTGCAGTTCGATGGAGGAAAGCAATGCTAGATAGCTTGAAGCTTCTGTAATAGTTCTTCTTGTTTTCACACCTGTCTCTTTCTGTCTAAAAATTTGATTCTCTGGATGATTTTTCTGAACATATTTGGATGGAGTCTCTTCTAGTGCTTCATTGGTTTCTTCTACTTTAGCATTAGTCTGATTTGATGTGGAAGGATAATCCCCATCTTCTTCCCACTCTTCAGTTTTTACCTGCTTTGGCTTTTCGCCTGCTTCATCAACCACAACATCAATACTTTCAACAATTTTCCCAAGTCTTTTATTATAGCAGTTGTATCCTTTATGTGAAGAGTAACCAAGGAGAATGCCTTCATCTGCTTTAGGTTCAAAATTGCCAAGTTTTTCATCAATCCTTTTGATATAACATTTGCTTCCAAAAATTTTGAAGTATTTTACAGTAGGAGTCTTACCATACCAAAGTTCATGAGAAGTTTGAGTGTTGTTTACCCGAACATTCGTTTTGTTGAGAATAGTGACGCTAGCAAATGCAAGTTCACCCCAGAAGGTTGCAGGAGTTCCAGACTCATCTAGCATAGCACGAGCCATTTTTTGAACATTTTTGTTCATCCTTTCTACCACTCCATTTTGCTGAGGAGTCCTTGCAGTAGAGAATTCCCTTCTTATTCCATCTTCTTCACAGAAGTTTGAGAATTCATCCGAGGTAAATTCCCCTCCTCGATCAGATTTGAGACATTTGATTTTGTGATTTGATTCATTTTCAACCAAAGCTTTGAAGGCTTTGAACTTTTCAAATTCTTCATCTTTATGCTTTAGAAGTCCTATCCAGCACATTCTGGAAAAGTTGTCAATAAAAAATATAAAGTATTCTTCTTCACAAGGTGACTTTTTCCTTGATGGACCACATAAATCAGTATGGACAAGTTCAAGCGGCTTACTAGCTGATCATTCTTTCTTAGGGAAATGTGTTCTGGTTTTCTTACCAAATTGACATGATTTTCATATTGTATTTTTTGGAATTCTGATGTCAGGAAGATCGCGTACAACCTGGAATTTGCATGCTTTCCTTATATGAGGGAAGCTTAGATGCCCCAATATTCTATGCCATAGCCAGTGTTCATCATTTTTGCTTAGATAGCATTGTTGCTGTCCTCCCTTTAGTATGTATAAATTATTTGGAGTTCTTATTCCTTTGATCACTGTTTCTCTTGTATCGAGCTCACGAACAACACATCCATTTGATCAAAATACTACCTCATTTCCTTGATCACACATTTGACCAACACTCAATAGATTATGATTTAAACCATCAACATACATAACATTCCCAACTTTGACCTTTTCTTTTAAGAGAACAGAGCCTTTACCTTTTATGACTACAGGGGTGTCATTTCCAAATGAGACCTTCCTTTCCTTTTCTAAGGCACTATATGACTAAATTTTTTCTTTATCACCTATCATGTGTTTCGAGCATCCACTGTCGATGTACCATTGGTTTTCTTGTCCTTCTGCATATAAGGCTATACCACATGTTTCGGTTTGTGGTTCTTTCTTTTTCCAAGTTTTGGGACCCAATGAATCTTGCTCCTTCTGTGATGTTTGCCGAAATTTACTCCTGCATTCAGAGCCTTCATGACTGAAGTTGTTAGAGATAGAGCATTCTATTTCATTTTCAAAAACAGAGACGTTATTGTAGGTCCTTTTTATGATCCTAGTCACATTCCCTTGATTTCGTGCTTCTCTAGTCATGATGGTCTTGTAAGCAACACATTGAGAAACTTTGTGTCCAAAGTTATGACATGAAAAACATTGGCCATTAAAGAAATTCCCGCGATTATCGAATCTACTGACCTGATGATTGTAGTTTCCATTGAAATTCATTCTTGAAGAAAATTGAGAATGATTTACATGTGGTTGGTTATAGCTTCTATTCATCCTTGAAGTAGATTGAACCCAATTTACCTGGTGATCTGCTTTAAGCCTCTGCTGACATTTCTCAACCTGTTCATTTCTCCTTGCTGCATCAAGATAGCTTTTGGAGGTTGATGGTTTCTGTGCTTGAGATGGTTCTTCAGTATATCCAAGACCTGTCTTTATCAGAGGAGAACGTTGCACTTTGATAATTTCATCTAAAGTTTCTGATCCTTTAGAAAACTTAAGATTGAGAGCTTTGTTTTCTCATTTTCTTTTCTTAGACCCACAATTTCACATTCTAACTTTTCATTGTGTTTTTCCCTTTCAGCAAGTTGGAATGTAAGAGTATCTATAATCATACTCTTTTCTTCTAAACAGATTTTAAGTTTAGAAATTTCTTCATAGAGACCATATTCATCTAAAGCATCCAAGAAATCATCATCTTCAAAAGCCATCAAAAGTCTATAATCATTGCTATTTTCATCTTCATCACTATTTGATAAACCATCACTATCTTCATGCGTATAGTAGATCTTCTTATTTACACTTTGTTTTCTGTTCCATTTTGCTGATTCCTTACCTTTATCAAGCTTATCTTTGTGAGGACATTTGGTAGTGTAATGACCTACTCTTCCACAATCAAAACATTTGAAAGGTAGTTTACCTCTGAATCTTCTAGAACCCCTATGAAGTTTCTTGACAAAGTTTGATTCTTCTTCTCCTTCTGACGTATGTCCTGACTCATTGAGTTCTCCATTTCTTTAAGCTTTTAATGCGGCTTTTCCCATATTTGATGGACCCCTTTTTCTCATTTCCAAAGCAGTTAGGATTCCATGCAGCTGTGACATAGTAATACTCTAAAGATTCTGCTTTTCTTCTATGGCAAAAACTTTTGATTCAAACTTAGAAGACAAGGATCTTAAAACCTTTTCAACTAAAGTAACTTCTTTTATCTCTTCACCCAAGTTTTTTATGTGATTAACAATCTCATCTATACGTAGGAAATAATTAGCTACACTTTCATCATTGTGCATTCTGAGAGTTTCATATTGAATTCTGAGAGATTGCAGTTTTGCACATTTTACCTTATCGTCTCCTTCATAGCTTAGAATGATCTTGTACCATATTTCTTTGGCGGTTTTGAGCTGCATAACCTTGACAAATTCTGATTGTGATAGACTCCCCAATAGAGTATTGACAACCTTTGCATTTGTTTCATACTTTTTACTTGTAGTATCTGTAGGAGTTGCTGATGGAAATGTGTATCCTCCTTCCACGCTATCCCAAACTTCTGTTCCAAGAGATTGAAGATAGGTTGTGGTTCTTACCTTCCAATAAACAAAGTTGCTCCCATCAAAATTTGGTGGCCTGATGGATGCCTCTTTTTCATAGTTGCTCATGATGATAGATCTTCCTTCAAGAGATCAAGCTTCTTCTGAAGGACCTGCTCTAATACCAATTGTTGGAAATAATACTGGGGGGGGGGGGGGTGAATCAATTTTATCAATTTAATAATATTTCACTTTCATAAACAGATTCATATATGCTACTTCGGTTAATGAAACTTGTGTATATATGCAACTATGTTTAGAGCAACCAATGTACACTTTGTAAACTTATAATTTAGTCAGTTGATTTTTAATTTGTGTATCAGAACCATATAAGCAGTAACAGGTACAGTAAAACAAACAGAGCAGAAAATCACACACAAGAACACAAGATATAAGGTGGAAACCCAATGTGGGTGAAAACCACCTGCTGCAATTTGTCTCTATCTTCTTTTAATAAGAAACTTCTTTTTACAATATTTCTGTACTGGTGCAGTCTTATACTAGTACGCAGGCTTCTACCTGCAGAAGGCTCCAACCTTTTCTCGTTCTCGAGGTTCTCCTGGAAGGGAGCTACAACTCCCTTAGCTCTTGTACTAGTTGATGTACTAGTACATAGGTGCTGACCTACAGAAGGCTACAACCTTCTCTTTTCTTCTAGGGAACACGTTCCATAAATTTTCAGACTAGATCCATCAATAGCATCAATAAAACATCGAAATATATCTGCATCAATCAATCTCCCTTGAACTAACCAAAAATGAATCAAACAATCACTTCTCTGAATGCTGTAACCAGAATATAGTAATAGTACCAGAACCCAACCAGAACCCAGAACACTACAACATTAAACAGAAGTAGCTAAAACATATTTTTTGAGATGTACGCTACTTCAATATGTAGAACCTGTGTGCATATGTTGCTATATGAAGGCAAAATTGTGTGTACACTGTTTTGAATTGCCGAACCAGGGTGTATATGCGCCTTTGCTATACTGAACCTGCGTACAAATCTGTAAAAGTGATTTACCATTTTCAACTATTCAGACATCAGTTATACCAAGATCATTAGATTTATAGATCAAGACATGCGCCAAATATATAAGATCAAAACCACATAAAGATACTTCTCTTCAAGCCTTAAGATCTTGACCCATCAATAGAACTTATCCTTCTTCTAGAACTCAGGTTCCTCCTTGATTCAGATCTAGCTATGCAACATAACCCAATCACCAGTATTCTAGATCTTACTCTTCATTAGATATTTAATGCTTGAGCACCATTGCCTAATGATCTCCTCCTCCTTTTATAGTCTTAGGCCTTGGTCAATACCATGGTCCAAAACCACTTAGAAGCAATACCTTGGACCAAAATACCGCAGGTGAAAATACCAGGGACCAAATACCACGGAGAAAAACCAAGTTTTCAACATGTACACACTTTTCCTTGTGTGAAAGTGCGTGTATACACATACGCATCTTCTGGACTGCTAACCCATGTGTATATGCGGCTTGGTCAAGGGGAACCTGCGTATATCTCTTCTCCTTCATTCTGAGAGCCTGAACTGTGATTTATCATCTGAGTGAGTTGCCATCAAGGACAACACCCATGTCATAGCGCCAAACCCGTGTCATAATGCCAACAATATAATCTTTAAATTTTAAAATATAGAGATTCTTGATTTTCGTATGATTTTATTAAGAAAATGTGCAGTTCATATGCAAGGGTCTTGAAACAAGAAATAATCTAAAAGCATGAATTTAGGCCAATTATGCCAACACAAACAACTCCATTTATGGTTTACGTTTCCATGTGGATAAAGAATTGTGCGAAAGCTTTCTCATTGTGCAGAGTGTGGAGATGTAGAGAAACATCTGCACAATGAAATCTCTTCATGCTTCACATACAACAATGAACTACCTATGTTGTGTCATGTCCAATTTTAGATCAATTATTATCTCTTTCTCTTTAAATAATATTGAAGTTAATGGAGTTTCTAGTGATGTCAAATGCTTTTTAACATTATGATCTCCCTCGCGTTTAATGTAGAGATGTGGAGGAAGCATCTGTGGAGGTAGGAATAATGATAGACTGCGGAAATGATTGTGGAAATAAATCATTCTCGAATAGCGAAAAAATGCAGACCCCACATTTCCTTAATCAATTAATTAGTCATAGAGGTAGGGACTATGTTGCATTGTAGCTATTAATACTATTTTCATAGGAAATTTCAAAAGGCATGGAAAGATCCCAAAAGTGATAACTTTCACAAATTTCCCCATCTTTGTATGCACTATTCATTGGAGGTAATATACAAAAAATTATCTTATGCTTCTATTCAAATGATTTATACGACAGGTGGAAGTACAAGTGTCATAATACAATTTTCACATTTTGTTACAAGGTGAGAGGACATTTCTTTAAAAAAACAATCTCAACTTGAATATGATATTTTTGGTGTAGGGAATGTTAATATGTGTGTTATTTTATATACAAAACAAAAGGAATTAAATATTCCTTAAACTAGTAGTAAAATATTATATACATAATGTAATCTTTATAGTTTTTAGTGCTCTATGGAATCTTTCTGCCTTGTGGCACTCTAACTATGATTATTATAGTCTTTCCTATGCCTCAATTATAGGGGGAGAAACCCTTTCCTTACCACTACTATTACCACCTATGGACATAACTACTCTTAACAACCTAGTGTCATATTTCCCATGTCCTTCCAAGCCTACATAATCTCTATTTGTGAAGTGGCTTGAGGGGATTCCAAAATTTATAGTTTAGACTACCCAATCACACTCCACGACCCTTTTCCTAGTGGAAAGAGGCTTAATTAACTATTTTATTAGGATGTATCCATCCCTGTAGACAATGAACTCTTGGATGGACAAGAGATAGATGCCATTGATCAAAGGATGACTCTCTCTCCCCTTTTGTGACCATGGGTTTTTCACCTCTCTTTGAAGAGAAGGTAGATCGAGGCTTAGTATTTTGTAGTGGCCCCCATTTCCTTAGATCTAAAGGTTATACCTCAATATATGGAATCATGATTTCAATCCAAAGAATGTCATCTCATCAATTGTTGATGTCTAGGTTAATATTCCCCAACTACATCTTCAATGTTGAAATGAAGATACAATCTGAAATATCAGTTATATTTTGGGGATATACATTGATCGTGTTGAGCCGCGAGATAATAGGTTCAACAATGCTGATATCCGTATGGAGGTACAATTGGAAAATGGTTTATCAAAAGTGATGAAAATCACCCTAGACAACTAGACTTTCATTTATCTAGTGAACTATGATTAGCTCCCATTCAAGTGTAAAAGTTGTTATGAGTATGGTCACTTTTCCAAAAATTGCCTCAAATCCTAAATGGTTTCCCTCTAGGAAAATGAAGGTGAGAAATGGAAACAACCAAAGAGGAGAAGAGTCACAACTCACTAAGACCTTAATCCTTAGATCCCTAATCTTGGTGCCTCTACTCCTCAAGAACCATACTTCTCCAAGACTCTGTCTAGAGATCCTTCTCAATAAAGTAATAAAGGAAAATCGAAGTATAGTTTCCGAAATAGTTATAATATTCTCTCTCATAGAAAATATACAAAATCATCCTGCCAATAATGATCATGTGGATGAAGAAGAAAAATATGAAGAAATTCCCTTGCTAAAGGATGCTCTAAACCACCACAAAGCCCTAATGGATCTAGATCTAGAAGAAGAGGTATACCAATCCTCCTCATGGAAAATATCCTTTTGGTTTCATTTTTTCCATTTCCTCCATGGATGAAAAGTTGTAAGAGGAGTTGGATCGAGATTTTGTAGAAAAAATGCCTCCGAGGAAGGGCTGGGAGAAAACCAATAAGGAATGAAAAGTATAGAAATAAAATAAGGATAAAGAACTGGGCATCCCATCAATAATTGAAAGCACGTACATTTGAGTCACCTAAACCACCAAAAATCACATTGGCCCTACTCCTACCGAGGGAGGAGCCTCAAAATCTATAAGTAATGAAGGTTATATCCAAGAATTATAAGGGTATGGGTAGAAAAGGGAGAACCTACGTTGTTTAAGATTTGATTAATTTAGAAAACCATAGATTATTTACTCTAGGAGAGAAAAATGGAGGAACAAAAAGTTCTACAAACAAGCTAGGTTATGTGGAAAAAATGTGACACCAAGGCTATCCACTCTAGAGGTGCTTCTATTGGTCTCTACAATCTTTTGTTACCTTTGGTCTTGTCCTCGACTTAGCTTCACAACACTCAACATTGGTTGGCTGCCAATTTTTTCCATATTCATTCTAGTAAGATATGTCATCTTATTAAGGCTTATACGCCCTTGACTTACCATGAAAATATGTTTTTTTGGAATAATTTGAATAGTTTTCAAGAGCTGGATCTAAGCAAAACTTTTATTTTTGTGGAGGATTTAAATGCCACTCTCCACCAATAGAAAAGAATGAAGGAATCTTTGTTAGGGATCCATTTTGGGAGAAAATGGAAGATTTTATCTACCATTTGGATCTAATTGACATCAAGCCTTAAAAAGGGATTTTTAATTGGAACAATCATATGCTAGCCCTAGGGCATATTTATGCACTCTTGGATTAGTTCTTGATTCATAATTCTTGGAAAATAGATTCTCTTTCATCTCCCAAATCCTTTCTTGGGAATGTTTGGGCCATAGGCCCATCACATTGTCCCTCCTCTTCCAAGAAGAATACGATGATCTCCCTTTCCAATGTAATTCACTATGGATTCAGGACCTTGATTTCTTTGGCACAGTCTCATAGGTGTGGAGCCAATGGATAGGTTCCCCAATGTACATATGGTAAAAATAAATAAAAATACCAAAATGGTTCTCAAATCCTAGGCCAAGAAGAGGTTTTTTGTTGGTGATTTGGGAATCCCCTCTCTAAAAGATAATATTCTCCTTTAAGAGCTAGATTAGTCAAGGTCCAATCTCCAAGAATTTGTTAAGACAAGAAAATTAAGCCTTTACTCGACTCAAAGGGGACTTGACGGTAGATGAGGAAATATGAAGGAAAAAAATCCAAGGTGTGTGGTATTCCTACACATATTTGATTATATTAACATTGTATTCATCCAACGTTTTGAGAAGTTGTATTTAGAGCATGGTTCATGGTCATATACAATATTTGAGAGCATGTTGGAGAAAATTCCACATCTCTCTTGGGAAGATAATGATAAAATCATGTAGTGAGTCATGGAGGAGGAAATATGGAAGGTTATATTTCCCTTTGGTCCAGTAATGCACCTAGTATAGATGGGTTTTTGATTCATTTTTACTATAAATGATAGCATATCATCAAATTTGACTTAGTTTGCATGATATCCTACATCCATTTCTCATATGTATGTGAGGAAGCATAATTTCAATCTTCCTCACTTTAATTCCAAAAGAGGTAAATCCTTTTCCACCCTCTTCTACTTTTTAATGTTCCCTGTAAAACCATATCCAAGGTGATTTATAACCTCCTCAAACCTCTACTTTCTATTTTTATCTATTAAAATCAAGGTGGTTTTGTGGGTGGAATGCAAATAGTTTATAACATTGACTTGGTTCAAGAGGCTATTCATTCTAGAAAAGATCAAGAGGGGAGAAATGAATGGTCATAACATTAGATATGGAAAGTTCCTTTGAAAGTGTTTGCCACAAATTTATTTATGTGTTCCTCATGAGATTCATCTTTAGTACTGTGTTTATTAGTCGAGTGGTATCATTCATATATTCCCACTAGATCTCTTTATTAGTCAATGTCCAGTCAATGAGTTTCTTTAAGGCCTATAGAGGGCTCTTCCTAGGCCTCACCTTGTCCCCTCTATTATATATTCTAATGGAAAAATCCTTAACTCACAAGCTTGATTCCAAGAGAAGGACTTCCCATATATTGGGCATTATATATTTTCGGGGAGTTAAAAATTGGTATCATGTTCAGTTTGTTATTGAAACTATATTACATAGAGGATCCTCTACTATAATAGATTGCTATTTTTCAAGGGGTTCTTCAGTGATTTGTTGATGCCTCAAGGGGTTTTATAGACTCAGAGAAAAAATAGTTGCATTTTTGTAATGTCAACCCATTATACTTGGCCTCTTCATCTTGGATATTTCATTTTTATCCCCAAGTTAGTTGGTTCTTCTTTCATTATTTGGATGTTCCAATCCATTTGAAGCCATTTCACCACCCTCCATGGTTTCCAATTCTCTCCAATTTTAAGGAAAAATTCACCCAATGGGGTTATCAATGGATGAATCTAGCTAGCTAGTTGGTTTTTATCAAATCCATGCTCTCTTCTCTCCCTCTCTTTCAATTTTCCACTCTTTTGACTTCGACTATCATCTGATTTGCTATAGCCCTTGAACTCTAGAAATTTCTTTGGCAAGGGGTAAATATCAAATCTTGGTTCCTTCATTTGGTAAATTGGGTAGTGGTTAAGATGCCAAAGCATCATGGTGGATTTGGAGCTAAGTACCCTTCTCTCATGAATTTTGTTTTGGGAGCCAAACGTCTTTGGTGTCTCATATAAGGAAAACATGAATGATGGAAGTAGGTATTAAACATGAAGTACCTTAATGGAGAATTCTTTTGGTGTTTGGATCATCTTTTGGAAAACATAGGAGGGTCTTAAATTTTGAACCTATTAGAAATAACCATCCCCTTAATTAGTTCCCAACTCACATGGCTCAAAAAATGGAAAAATATTCAATATTTGGAGTGAAAGTATTATGGTTCAACCTACCCTTAGCACTATTTTCACTGTATCCCCTCTCTAATATTAGTTAGATAGTTATGGTAATTTCACTGTATATGATATTTCAAGTTGTATTCCAAATGGAGATTGGTTGTGGTGGTGTTTGGGTCCTCTTCTCCCCCCACCCTTAGCCTCTTTTTTCTTTGTTGAGGAACTATTTGTCATGTTGTTCTCCTAGCCATATTATTGATGTAGATTCCCATAGTTAGGAAGGATCCTAATAGTCGATCAAACGTGGATTTGAAGCTCCATTTCCGGATGGGCTCTTGTTGAAATCAAAAGTGTGGGCTAAAATTTTGCATGCAAATAGTTTACCCAAAATCAACACCTTATTCTAGATACTAGGTCATAAGAAGATATTGACTACTGATAATTTAGATAAGCATGGCATACATGGCCCATACAAATGTATGCTTTGTCAAGCCATTTGTGAGGAAATATCTCATGTATTTTTGGAGTGTGTGTTTTCAAATAAAGTATGGATTGTTGCCCTTCAATAATTTGTCCCCCCTACACCCACCAAATTTTACTTCCTTTATTATTTATCTCTTTGACTCCTAGTATCATGCTTACACTGGTTCCTTTATCAAGAAACCTATATTTAGGAAGACGTAGAATTCATTTCTAGAATACATATGTTGGAATTTTTGGCTCAACAAGAATAAATCCATTTTTTAGTGCATTTCATTGAAACTAGATAGAGTAGCAGTTCGTGCCCTTTCAATTTAATCGAAGCATATTATATCCAATAGTCTCATCCTATATTTTCCCCAACACTTGGATGTACATGAAAAATAATGGCATTCTCACTTCAATCACCATCATTGGTTCACTAGGAGTTCCATGCATAATATTAATTGACAACTTAGACTTACTCAGGAGGAGTTTTAGGAATGTGTTGATGTTGCTAGATGTTGTCAATAGTTAGGGGTTCTGCTAGATGTTGTCAATAGTCAGGGGGTCTCCCCAATATGAAGTCCCAACTAGACTTCACACCGAGTGGAGTAGGAGCCCCATCCGGGAAATAGGCTTGGCCGCCATATTCTTAATGATTTTCCTTGGCTGCAATGAATGAAACAAGAGAAACAAATATACTTTTGAGATAAACAAGTGATTTAGACTCATGATCTATTCAATTGCAAAGTGTATAATGGTTCTTTCACAGAAAGGAAGATAAAATGAGTCTTTGAGAGAAAAGTAATAATATTATCCTAGTAAATACACACATGCATATCTGAAATAATCATTAATTATCTTGCGAAATAGTTTACAAAGAAATAACAATCATGAAAGTAACAAGCGCATAGTTCAAATATGCATACTAAAGCCAATGAAATAGTTCATTTTCATTAGTATGTAGAAACATAAACATACACCGCAAACAATGAAATAATACTCTTACAATCATTCATGACATATGCATGAAAGTGTGCCGACTCTGAGAGCCTTGAATTATAGAGTTAAAGTCCCAATATACACCATTACATTGATACAACACTCGTTCCAAAAGTGGAACATTAAGAAACTACTTGCTTCTCAAATGATTAATCTTCTCTCCTATTCCTAGCTTGAGAAGCCAAGGCGAAAATCCCTTTGCAGGAGCTATGAGGGTGTATATATAACAAATGAGATGACTCTCCACCTCCCTTGTGACTCTTGAACTCCACTCATGACTCTTGAAATTTGATGTGATTTTTTGAATTCCTTGTTGTGGGGAAAAATGCCTATGCAGGACGATCCTATCCACCTAAGGTGTGACAATACCTTAGCAACAAACGAATACAGCTACTTCGGTTTCTTCCTTTATGAAATATGAAAGAGAGGAGATTGGTAGACTTACCGTTATCTTCCGGTTGTCCCTCGATCTAGATCCTCTCCTCTTTGGGTGTCCACAGCTACTTGCCTCCTCGCTTGCTCAAGAGAACAACTACTTGATTCCCACGAGATCACAAGAGAACAACTACCTGTGACAAGAGAACAGCTACTTGCGACAAGAGAAGGACACAACACAAAGGAAAATATACACATTCATAAATGATTCAGGATTAGAAGTAAATCAAATATACTAATGCAAATCATACAAATTACACCAGCATATAGGAAAGAACCAAGAAGCTTTATTGATTGATAACAAGGTTCAGGAAGAGATACAACCCATAGGGCTCCAACCCAACATCTCCTTCCCAGCAGAATGGAATTCCTTCTTCAGCCCCTTTCAAAGCATAAACACCCAATGATCCAACCACAAACCAACAACAATTCTTTGCAATCACAACATTCCAGCCTCCTGATCTCATTGAGGAGAGATCTATATATAGGAGTTTTGGAGAGAGGATGAGTCAGCTTGAGAAGTGACTAGTGTCCTCTCCCTCTCTCAGTTCTTGAGTCCACTTGGAGGTTCTTGCTTCCACTTGGAGATTTGGAACCTCTTACTCATCACCAGTCGAATTCCTTGATGCAAGTGTCATTTTGGAAGCTTCCTGGGCATTGACACATTGAGGAATGAGCCTGCCACTTGTCCAGTTACGCCCAGCGCAGGTATCCTTTGTTGCAGTTGACATTCAACGCAGGTAGACAGTGGAGCAGTTGACATTCAGCTCAGATGCTCAGTGGAGCAGTTGACATGATCCAGAATTGGCCTGTTTTTGAGTGTTTTCAGGTGGAGAACTTCAGTGAATTGCTGTGGTTTGCTGGCCTTGTTCCTCTAGGGGTAGGAACAACATGTTTAGGGACTTTGGATCCCTTGAATTATCGACATTTCATGCTCAGTGATGCAAGGCACAAAAATGTCTATAACATTCCTATGAGACCTCTGAGCTTCTACATGAATTTTCACATTCTATGTGTGATCCTTGGTCTTCCACATATTTTAAATTTTCTCATTTTCTAGAAATTACATAAATTACATTCCACAAATGATCTGAAAATGGGGCACTTAGGCTTCTTGTCTAACTTACAAGAACCTCTCCCACTTCCAAAGCTTTAAATTTTCCCAAGTCTCAATGATTAACCAATGCGGAATTAAGAAATGCTTGAAAATATAGGTGTATTCTTGTATTTGTTTCTTTTACTGTTGAGTGCTTATGTTCATTTTCTTATGCTGGTGTGAAACACAAATAACAGTAAATAAAACAGCAATTCAACAAACCCATAAGACAACAATATAATATGGAGTTCAGCTTGATATCTTGGGCTACGTCTCCTTGAGCTCTAATCAACTTGATTAGGCTCTCTGGCATTATGGCTTCAATTCTTTTACAAGTGCTACACTTAACTCCATTGGTTTACAATTGAACCAATGGGCTTAGAATGCCATCTTACGCCTGGCTGTCCTTGTCCTGCAGATAGGTCTAGGCTTCTCTGGACTTGACTCCTTCAATCAGTGCTCTAAGCTTCTCAAGCTTCTGGCTTCTCTGACTCCCTCAGCATTCTACATTTGTCTCTATAACTCCTTCTCTTATCTTCGACACACCTCAGACAACCAGCCACATCTTGATCATTCGATCTCCTGCTGTGCTGCAACTTCCTACAGCCTTGTGGCTCTTTAGAAGTCTATTAAAGCTCTCTGGCTCTGCAGCTTTGGCTCTAACCTCTGGTGGCTCTGCTTATTATAGTGAGCTCAATTTTAGTCTCACACAATAGATACAGTTAGTAGGACCGTACTTGGATCCCCCAAGTCTCTCTGGAGTACACAGACTCTCTGGAATACTCTCTTTGTCTTTGTCTTAACCCTGGCTGACTTGCTGCCTTTGCTTCTTCAGGTCAGCTTGACTCTGGTTTCTCTGCTTCCAGGTCTGCTTACTACTTCCCTTAGCTCTCCCTCTCTTCCTCTCTATCATTCTATGGCTTTAACACCAATCTGCTTCTTGACTGTTCGTTTCCGCTTCTCTTCTTTCTAGTTCCCCCGCCTCTGTCCATTTGAATCCCTTCTTTTTGGTGGTTACAACAACTGCATAACACCTTATAAGGAGGTGGTGACCTATTCCTTTAACGGATGAGCATGTCAGGTTCACTGGAAACACTTGATCATTTGAAATGGCCATTATTTCCATTTACTCCAAGAATGCCCACGAAACACGAATCTCTCCCAACTCATGATCCACGTCGGACTTCAAAATCCCGCAAAATATATTTTATAACTTTGCCAATTCCGGTCATCCATCGGGTCGCTTCTCTGCTATTGATCTAAACCCTCCAGATCCTACGGTCATCGCACATATCGGGCGGATAACTTGCTCGACGTTTACCCATCCGATGTGAGCGATTTTCTCTCTCTTCCGTCGGACGTGTGTCATTCGCTGTGTGTCATTAGGTGAGACTCGGTCTAAACTGTTTACCACTCGAAGCCCTTCTGATATCCTGCCGGTTTCTGTGGAATCCCACCTCGGATGGAATCGAAACACTTTCTGTTGCATTTCATGATTTTTCGGGTCCGGGTGCATGTGGCTCTCCTTCTTTGAGGGGTTTTCCCTGCGATATGTGATTAGCGACTTGTCACTAATCGCATATCAGATTCCTCCCCTGTTGACTCAAACCATCACTGACTTTGTTAATTCACGATAGCGCATATTACCATGGTCCGCCACTCTGCACGCTTGATCGATATCCTTCGTTGATCCGCGTTGATCGTAGTTAGCAACTGTCATGAGGATTCCTTTGATAAGCTTGATCTTCATAAGGTTTTTAATATTTGGCATAAATTATAGAGAGTTCATGAAGACTTAGAGAGTTTTAGGATCCATTTTGGATCACGCCTTCCCACTAAAAGAAATTTTGGTCCACCAAAAGACTGATATACTGATCTGAGCAGTAAATGAGAGTAAAAACACCCTCTTCTTTCAGCCTCCCTGCACTTGCCTTTGCATAGTGCCTTTGAACCAAAATCTTTGATCACTTCCCTTCTAGGATGGGTTTGGTCATCTCGGGAAGAACTGTTTTCCTTCTTGACTTCATGTAGAACTTCTGCTGAAACGATCATAGAAGGTAGTTTGAGCTTCTTTGCCTTGATCCTTGATCCAAGGTGGCTCAACCGAATGTGAAGTACATCTGCTCCACAAAACTTTCATTTGTACCTGTTTGAAAGGCTGCCAACAACAACTGTTAACAATAAAAGTCATACAAACAACAATTGGATGGACTAACTCGTGCTTCAACAAAGAAATAGATTTCTCATCTTGTGAACACCTCCATGTCTTATATCTGCATACAAATTATGGACTAGATAACAAGCCAATAAAACATGCCTTTACAACAAATGACTCTTCAAGTCAAGCATGTAGGAAAAAGACCATTAGGACTCTTTTTCAAAAAGATGAAACTTTCATCATCATCTCCATTTGGAGACCAAGTCAACTTCTTTCAAGTCAATATGGCATCACATGCATGTCAAAGCAATCAACCCTGTAAATTAATTACCCATACATGTTCAAAACAAGGAAATCATCAACATCCCCGTGTCCATGCATCTCATGCTCATGCATGCATTTCATCCTTCAACTTTCACTTAAGCACACTGTACTTTCGAAGTTGAAATGAAATATAATGTAGATGCATTAATAGACATGTAATCTCAATCGGATAAGAATTCTAACCAGTTCTTACCAATCCATTTCAAAGGTCCCTCCTTTGTTTGCACATCAGCATCAATATGTGAATCATCCTGAAACACATCAATCATGGAATCTTGATTCCCATCCTTGCCATTTTTGTTTTCCACCTTCTCCTTCAGCTTTGGTGGAAGTAGTGCTAGATTCAAAGTCCAACACCTTTCAGCAAGATGCCCTTGCTTATGGCAGTAAGTGAACTGCATGTGCATCCTCTTGATAGCATGATTTGCCTTGTCTAATGGACCTTTGGCTTCTTGCTTATTTTCCTTCTTCTGCTTCCTGTATGCAACCATTTTCTTCCAAAATCTACCTCTTTCACCTTTATTGTCTTCATGAGGAGGTCAAGCAAATGAAGAAGTGGCTCCCTTTGGAACTGTTTCAATGGCCTTCATGGCAACTTTGGAACTCTCTCCATAAGACTGTCCATAGCCAAGACACAAATTCTTAAGCCTTTCCTCAAACATTATTGGCTCAACAATACCTTGTGCATGTTTGCCCAATCCTTTTCCTTCATAGCCCATCTTGGACATTAGCTTGGAACCTATTCCTCTGGTATGTTTTTCAAAAGAACCAATATAAGCATTCTTTGAAGAATTTGAAGACAAACAGGAATGGTTTACCTCTTCTTCAAGCTGATACTTGACCAAGGCTTCTTTGGCAAAAAAGAGTTGTGATTCCAACTCATGCATCCTTTTCAGGTTCATATTTGCAATATGAAGTTGCCTCTCCATTTCCTGCAATTTTCCAGAAAGCATCTGCTTCTCTCCCTCCATGGATTTCAACTGCTCTCTAAGTATGCTGCTCTTCCTTCCATCCTCATACATTTCTTTCACCATATCCATCATGGTGGACAAGTCTTGCTTCATGTCTCCATTAAAGGAACTTGGGGAGCAAGAAGGATTTGAGAACTCACTTGTAGAAGTTTCCATTTTCAAAGTGCACAAAAGAACTTCAAACAAGATTATTAAAGAGCTTATTTAGTAACCTCTTGCAACAACCTTTTGTGCTTCAAGGATTGCCCTGAGGTCCTTTGGGATAGAAGAATGCCTTCAACCCTTCTTCCTTCTTGTCCTTCCTGGACTGAGCTATCAATAGCTTTCCCTTCACCTCTGCAAACTCAAACAATAGTCAGTCTGCAACCAAGCATACAATCAATGAGGCAATCAATCCTTGACTATCCAAACACCTTTCAGACAAGCAATCTTTGCCCTGTCAATCAAGAATTCTGATACAACCTTCTTTGAAGGTGGGGTTAATCAATCTTAAGCTCTGATACCACCTGATCTGAAAATGGGGCACTTAGGATTCTTGTCTAACTTACAAGAACCTCTCCCACTTCCAAAGCTTTAAATTTTCCCAAGTCTCAATGATTAACCAATGTGGAATTAAGAAATGCTTTAAAATATAGGTGTATTCTTGTATTTGTTTCTTTTACTATTGAGTGCTTATGTTCATTTGCTTATGCTGGTGTGAAACACAAATAACAGTAAATAAAACAATAATTCAACAAACCCATAAGACAACAATATAATATGGAGTTCACCCTGATATCTTGGGATACGTCTCCTTGAGCTCTAATGAACTCGATTAGGCTCTCTGGGATTATGGCTTCAATTCTTTTACAAGTGATACACTTAACTCCATTGGTTTACAGCTGAAACAATGGGCTTAGAATGCCATCTTACCCCTAGTTGTCCTTGTCCTACAGACAAGTCTAAGCTTCTCTGGACTTGACTCCTTGAATCAGTGCTCTGAGCTTCTCGAGCTTCTGGCTTCTTTGACTCCCTCGGAATTCTGCATTTGTCTCTGGAACTCCTTCTCCTGTCTTCGACACACCTCAGACAACCAACCACAGCTCGATCATTCGTTCTCCTGTTGTGCTGCAACTTCCTGCAGCCTCGTGGCTCTTTAGAAGTCTATTAGAGCTCTCTGGCTCTGTGGCTCTGCCTCCAATCTCTGGTGGCTCTGCCTATTATAGTGAGCTTAATTTAAGTCTCACACAATAGATACAGTCAGTAGGATTATACTTGGATCCCCTAAGTATCTCTTGAGTACACAGACTCTCTAGAGTACTCTCTTTGTCTTTGTCTTAACCCTCGCTCACTTGCTGCCTTTGCTTCTTTAGGTCAGCTTGGCTTTGGTCTCTCTACTTCTAGGTCTACTTACTACTTCCCTCGGCTCTCCCCCTCTTCCTCTTTGTCAGTCTGTGGCTTTAACGCCAATCTGCTTCCTGACTGTTCGTTTCCACTTCTCTTCTTTCTAGTTCCCTTGCCTATTCCTTTAACGGATGAGTGTGTTAGGTTCACCGGAAACACTTGATTGTTTGAAACGGTTGTTATTTCTGTTTACTACAAGAATGCCCGCAAAAAACAAATCTCTGCCAACTTATCGTCCACGTCCGACTTCAAAATCCCGCACAATCTATTTTATAACTTCGCCAATTCCGGTCATCCATCGGGTTGCATCTCCGCTGTTGATTTGGACCCTCTAGATCCTATGGTCATCCCACATATCGGGCGGATAACTTGCTCGACGTTTACTCGTCCAATGTGAGCGGTTTTCTCTCTCTTCCGCCAGATGCGTGTCATTCGCTATGTGGCATCGGGCGGGACTTGGTCTAAACTGCTTATCACTCGAAGCCCTTTTGATACCCTACCAGTTTCTGTGGAATCCCGCCTCGAACAGAACTGAAACACTTTCTACTGTATTTCATGATTTTTCGGGTTTGGGTGCATGTGGCTCTCCTTCTTTGAGGGGTTTGCCCTGCGATATGCGATTAGCGACTTGTCACTAATCACAATGATATCAGATTCATCCCCCGTTGACTCAAACCATCACTGACTTTACTAATTTGCGACAGTGCGCGTTACCATGGTCCACCGCTTTGCGTGCTTGATCGATGGCCTTCGTTGATCCACGCTAATCGCAGTTAGCAACTGTCATGAGGATTCCTCTGATAAGCTTGATATTCACAAGATTTTTAATCTTTGGCATAAATTATAGAGAGTTCATGAAGACTTAGAGAGTTTCAAGATCCATTTTGGATCAACAAATGATGTGGAAAAAATACTATGTCACATAAGACTCTTTTGGTGTGACTTGGAGAAGCCCTGACTTGGCAATGGTGACATGGAAATTCATTGTGACATGTCAAGTCCAAGCTTCATTGTGATGTGTCAAGTTCAAGACATATTCACATATCCATGATAGGTCTTCATCCTCTAAAAGGTTGGAATAATATGGAGCCTTCAAGATGATATTGATCTTCATTCTTTTATCACAATCCAGTGTCCATTTCTTTGCTTCATGATCTATTTACATCTTCAACTTCACAAGTGTCTCCTTGTAACAACTCCTTGGTATCCTCCTTTAGTATCATCTTGCCATATCAAGATAATAACACCTACAAATGGAATTCACTCACGACAAGATGACATCAGTCCCAAAATATCCTAGTCTATCTTGCTTCTCAAGAAACATTCTAACTAAGCTGAGATAGAGTACCAGGTTGAGGAGGAGGCCTAGGGATTACACAATGTGCAAAAGTGAGAGACATGGAGTGGGGTTTAGGCTCTGTGACTATGGAGTGAATAGTTCTTGAAGGAAAGGGAATGATGACTGTGTAGTTGAAGACTATAGAGGTTGAGACAAGGTCTGACTATTTACTAAGAGTGCACAGTGCATAGTGGAGGCCTAACTGGGCAAGGATTTCATAGTGGGAAAATGCAGTCGATAGTGACTGAGTAATGTGATTGCACAATGCATAGCTAGTGGAGGCAGTGACTATGCAATTCATAGTTCTAGGAGGAAAGGATGTCTCAATAGTGATTGTAGCTACGTAATTCACAGTTCAAGGAGGTAGAGGGATGGGTGGTTGGTCAGGCAAGTTGTGAAGGAAAGAAAACTCCAGGATTGAATAAGTGTGGGATCAACAAAGAAAAAATATGAGACCAGAGCATGTAATAATACTTGAACATGATCACACAGTTATAGATGACCATCCTCATGACAATGAGACATTTTGTACCCAAAATCAACATGCATTCATTGAAATGACAACAAAATGACACTTACCTCCAAGTGCGACACTTAAGATACACTTTGCGACACAAGTGTTGGATACAAAAATAAAGTGCACAATACCTTGAGAATGAAACCAATGGATGTCTCTATAATAGATATAATCCATTAACTCAAAAGAAAGCACTGGAGGTGCCTATAAAAGGTATATGCTATGACTTCCTTTCACAAAGGATGTCACTTCCCTTAACAAAATATGACACTTGGAATTCCATCAAAAGGAGACTTAGAAACTTATAAAGTAAGTGTAGGATGACTCTAACAACTAGAAATGACAGCTCACATGATCAAAAGGAGACTCCAAATTTTGAGTATAAACCAAAATTTAGAGGGTTTCGTAGCAACGACAACACTTGGTGATTCATTGGAAGAACTCCTAGCTTCTTTGTTCAAGTATAACTTTATGCGCATGGTCCAATATTTCAGGAAGCATTGGTTCATCATGTAGGTCACCTCAGATTTCCCATTTATCCTAGTTATAGATATAGTCTCTCCTATTCTCTTTCTCGGCTCAACACAATTACAAAGATTACCGTATCACAATTTTTCAATTCGAGAGAAGGATAATATGTATTCACGAGTTTAGAATGATCAAAGTTTTAGTTTTGTCTCTGGTGTTGCTCCACTACCAGAAGGCCTTTTTATTATTATGATAGAGTCACTACAAGAATACAAGAATTGCTTCATTTCCAATGAGCCTATTTAGTACCCTGAAAAAGTTGCTTGTTGTTGATATTTGTAGCTTAGAAGGTACTCCAAAGCCTAGGGTTCAATGTTTAGAGGAAGGAACACCGAAAATGTGCTTTTCAGGCTTGGAACCCAAGCTTGGGGTTTTGTACCCAAAGATGTGAAGAGCTTTATGAATTTATTTATGTGTTTTTTGGGTTTTCACAAGAATAGAATATGCTGCCTTGGGTTAAAGTGTGCCCCAAGTGCAATTTTTTGACACCCAAAGAATCCATATAAACAAAAGGTGAAGTGGAGGTCATTTCTCCACATCCAAAGTGCAAGACATGTTAAGATATCTCTATGAAATAAGCTCAGGTTTGAGGAAGCCCAACTAGGGCTAGAAAGGACGAGTTTTGAAGCATCTTCTTGGTTTGTTTGATATGAGTTTCCTTGGAGAGCAGACCACCTATTTTAGAGGTGAGTAGAGTTGATTTTGTGCACAAATCCTAGTGTTTTTGTCTTATGTTCTAGCCATAGGGTTCTGTATAGTTGCAGAAGGGTGTTGAATCTTGTCTGGAGGGACGAGAGGCCTAGTAAAGGCCTACACTCCTAACTGCAACCACAAGAAGAAAAATGCAGATGTTATCAGAAGAAAATAGGGTGATTCCCATTGAAGATAGTCCCGAATCCATTACTATATTGAACCGTAGGTCTGTAGGATGTTTTGTGGAGGTTCCTTAGGCTAAACATGTGTGGAAGTGCTAGAAGGGATGATGAGTTAGGGAGGTTGGTTGGAAAAGGGAAACACAGTTTTGGAGTAGAGTTTAGGGCTGTTGTTGTGACCTAACCAGAGCTTAGATTTGCACAGGTTCCCAAGGAAAAGATGGGTAGTAGCAGTTGTAGAGACAAGGTATGTTGGCCTCTTGTTGATGTTATTTTGCTAGTGGATGTAGTGTCCAGTTTGGAAAACTGGTGGAGCAACCAAAAGAGCAAGTGTTAGTAGGGTTGTAGTAGCTTGCTCCAAGCCCCAATTACAACCTCTTGAAGGACTAAGAGGATTGTTAGAAGAGGCAAAATTGGGTGAGCTCAAGACTAATTCTAGAAGGACAAAGAAAGGAAGTCAAGGGAGCAAATCAGATCAACCCAAGTTCATTGTTGGAGAAGGGATTCTAGCAGTGATAGATGACAGTTCTCCATGCCCTAAGTTTGTCTTCATTAGAATAGTGCAGGAAGACAATAGTGGGAAGAAGTCCCTAAGTAGCTAAGGAATAGTAGTGGGTGAGAAGTCTCAAAGGGTTGTGTAATTGAAGGATTAAGGAGCAACTAGTGAGTGATAAGACCCTATGTGTTGGTTGTACATGAACTTATGATCAACTAGACGGAATATTTGAGAATCATGTTTAGTGGCCTAAAGGAGATGGTACATTGATAGAGGCATGAGCTACATGAAGAGAGCAAAGGACCCACAATTGTGTTCAGGGTATGATCGAGGAACTGTGATGGTGTGCAACATCTATTAGATGATCAGTGTATCTTGCTCCTGGATTCTTGGATAAGTGGATGTATGAGGGTCATTGTCCTAGGTATGAGAGCCCTAGACTATTGTATTATAATATTTTTAATATAACGAAGTTAGGTTTTGTAGAAAGTTCTCTATATTTTTGCCCTAGTAGATTTAATGTTGTGTATTGTTCTGCTGTGCAAAGTAGTTTGTTGTGATACTTGGATTGGTAGCACCAGTGATTGTAAGATTCTAACCTAGAATCTAGTATCATGAAAAAGGAAGGTATGAGATCTACTTTGAAGGTCCAGTGAATCAGAGTGTGCACATTGAAGTACATCTTAAGAGGGATCAATTGGTCACATTATAGGTGAAGGGCTCAGAACAACATCAAAATTGCAGGTTAGTCTTCGATATGAGGACAGGTTGGAAGGGCTATCCAACTATAGTCAATGGAAGGAGAAAATAAAGTTATTTATAATGGTGAAAAATGATCTAAGACTTTGTCGAGAAAGAAATCAAGAAGGTAATAGACCGTAAGGTGTTGGAAGTGTATGAGGAGTTGGATACGAAGGTGAAGTTGATCATCCTAGAAAGTGTCAAGGATTCCTTAATACCTCATATGTCTAGGAAGAACACTGCCCATGAGATGTGGGAGGCTCTTTATAATTTGTTCTAGAATAGGAACAAGAACTGGGTATTGGTATTAAAAGATAAGTTAAATGCCACCAAAATTATGCAGGGTGAAGGGGTGACTTCGTATCTGACGAGGTTGTCTCAGGGATTAGGGGAATTTTGAGGTCTAAAATGGGCCTCCTAAGAAAAATGTACAACCAAAATAAACTTTATAAGAGCCAATAGGATTCAAGATGATGATGTCAACCATGGGGGATGATTCACCATTTTAGGAGTAAAAAAGTAAAAAGAAAAATAAAATAAAATAATAAAACTACTTTTTCAACTCGTATTTTCAATTTATCTCCCTAAGGTTTTACTCAAATTTCGAGTAGGAGTACTCGTTGGATGAAAAATTAATTCCTTATCCAAGGAGTACCCATATTGCATACTTTTGATGGACCTTGCTACAAGAAAAATGAGAAATACATAAAAAAAAAACATGTTTGCAATCACATTTTTCATGTATTTCTCATTTTTTGTGTAGTAGGGTCCATCGAAAGTATGCAGCATGGGTACTTCTTAGATGAGGAATAAAATTATTCAGCCAATGAGTGTTGCCACTTGAGAGTAAACCCATAGGGAGATAAGTTGAAAATATGAGTTGAAAAAATAGTTTTTCTTTTTTTCCCTCTAAAATTTGATGATCTAATCTAATCTTATTTTATTATTTCTACTATTATTTTATAATTTCCTTAGGAGGCCCATTTTAGACCTCAACATTCACCTAATGTTTGAGATGACCTTCTTCCATCATTAAGACTATTTTAGATTCTAAGATGGTAAGGATTGCCTTGAACATGTTTACTCCATAGTGAAAGTCATTCATCAAGGGGATCGTTGCCAATGACAAGTTGCTAGAATGGAACAGGTTGTGTGATGACTTCATTCAGGAAGAGTTGTGAGACAAAGATCTTCATTCAAGCAAGAAGGCTTCAAATGATGATGTGTCACTTGCAGCAAGAATGAAGGGAAAGTGTAAGCTTTAACCCTGTAACACATATTTCATTAAATTTGGAAATTTTTTATTACAATGAAATCAATAGAATTGATGTTTTTGGTTATTTTGAAATTATAGATTCATCATTTAATTCCAAATTTAATGAAATATGTGTTCTGTACATAAATTACCTGCAAAAAAATTATTAAAACAGAAAAATAATGGTGAGAACGTAACACAAACATACCCAAATATTTTCTCTTGGATCCCAAAACGAGGACTACTAGATTGTTTTTTCATTATGTTCTTTTCAATGTTACAATACACACACACATGTTGAAGCATTCATAAACCCCAATCCACTAACCTTGTATTATAACATAACCATAGTTCCCTTGATCATATCTACAAAATACCATGGGAAGAAAACCATCATGCCCAAAACCATGCTCAAAAACCATGTGATAATTGCCCATATTATTATTATTATTATTTATTTATTTTATTTTTTCGGGGCTGACCGTGGAAAAAATATAACAGATACACTACATTCTCCCACTTTTTGTTTTCTTTCCACATAGGGGCTGCAAGAGTGCATAGCCATTGATCCAAGGCTACAATGCATATTGTTTCTCTACACCAAGAAAAATTCTCAGTGCTCATAGAATCCATCAATGCATCTGCAACATTGTTCAAAGTGTCCACCTTTACGACCAACACCTTTTTGTCTTTAACCATATCCCTCACAAAGTGATATTGAACATAAATGTGCTTTGTCTTTGAATGATAAGCAGGGTTCTTTGCCAAGAAAATTGCACTTTGTCTATCACAGTCTATCCTTATAGACTAACCCCATACTTGAACATAATCTTTACAACCGAACTGCTTCCTTTCCTGAATGAGTGGTTGCCATGTCTTTTAGCCTCTGTGGTTAAAAGTGCCACTACAAATTATCTAATCTTGCTCATCCAATTGATTGCTCCTTCAAATAGGTTAAACACATACCCACTTGTAGATCTTCTTCGATCTAGATCTCCAGCCCAGTATGCATAAAAAAATCCACGAATGTCCAAAACTCATTCCAATCCTGGTCTTCCTTAATAGAACAAACCATAATCACTAGTGCCACACAAATACCTGAAAACCCACTTCACTGTTGTCCAATGCCCCTTCCCTTGTTTTGACATAAACTTGCTCAATACTCCCACTACATGCGCAATGTCTATCCAGTGCAAACCATTGCATACATCAGGATACCAATTGCACTCGCATATGGAACACGAGACATGTTATCTTCCTCTTCTTGTGTCTTGGGACATTGTTCATCAGATAAATTTACACCTACATGAATAGGAACCTTCATTGATTTACTTTGCTGCATATTAAACCTGTGAAATATTGTCTCGACATAATTCCTCTGGTTTAACCAAAGCTTCCTATTTACCCAATCTTGTTTAATTTCCATACCCAAAATATAGTTTGCAACATGAATATCCTTCAACAGCATATCATCCACATGCAAGACCAAATTAATAACACGGTCACAAATTAATTTATAATAAAAACAGTGACCCACTTTGCTCCTCGTGAAGCCAAGTACTCGTACATATGTATCAATTTTTTTACGCTGCTTGTGGGGTTTTATCACTCCTAAAGTAACTAAACCACAATCATTAATTGTCAACTAGGGTAGGTATTTTATTTCAAATACATATTCATTATTTATGTCGATACATGTAATAACTAGGTAAAACAAAAAATATGTCATTGAACACACTTGAAGAAATTAAAGCACTCTTGCAAAATGGAAATACACGCTTGCAGGAATTAAAAAACACACTGCACGAATGACACACACTTGGAAAGGAAAGAATCCACACTTCATAAGAACTTCAGAATAAACATAGGTGCGCCATACACTATCAACTAAAGATGTAACAACAATTGAATATCATGGAATTTATTAACTTGTGTAACAACACACAATAAATTTGGAAGCAAATGTGTATCTATACCACAATGAAACATGTGCAATGGTGATAAGAAATACACACTAACACGTGAGAAAAAAATATCCTATCAACACTGCGATCCTTGCTAAAGAGGAGGGCCCTTCCTCCTTAGTAGGGTGCATGAGTAAAACGAAAACTATTTAAGAATTCAACACAAAATTTGCAGTAACATCACGAGATATATGCTTGTATTAAAATAGTTGAAAGGTACAAGATTAGAATGTCGGTACTATCTCTGTTTTTTGTTGTCCCCTTCTCATGAGACTAATGTCTTTTATAAAGTCTTTACAAAGCCCCAAAATCAGGGAAACGAATCAATCATGAGAATCTTGTGATTCTCATGTTGATTAAGCTAACAGAAATAATAAAAAGATAGAAATTGTTACAAACTTCTTTTAATAAATATTGGTTATGGTTGCACCACTCTTATTTAGACACAATTGTAACTTCTCAGGTCTTCTTAGCTATCCATGTAAAATTACTTCCTATGGAACTCAACAGATATCTTTGAAAATGGTGGCTACAATCTTGAAAATTCACAGTGTAACAACAACTTCATGGTGTAAGAGCAGGAAATGGAAAAACCAAGTTGTATCAACAAGTAACAAATCACACTGTGTAACAACAAGTAACAACAACAACTATTCACCCATGGCTCACAATAGTTATGGCAACACCTGAAAGAAAAAAATTCAAAAGAACTGTTCCAAAGATACCTTGGTTAGTCATCCCAAAGAAAGTATTGTTTCATTCAATACTATGAAAAAATAACATAATAATACATTAAAGAAAAATGTTGCTTCTTAATCAAAGGGAGTGAGATTGTACTGGGGAAATTGTAGGTTCAGTGAGGGAAAATGGCCAAAAATGGGGAAAAGGATGCTTGAAATATCCTCAAATATTGCACCCAACATCTCCCCCCAACTGAAGCCACTGCATGTCCTCATGCAAATTCTTCAGAATGTTGAGGGTCCTCATCTATTGTGACACTGGCATGTTGTTGATGTAGTTCTGTAAAATCATAGGCACCAACAATGTCTTCACCTTCTTCCCTATACGCCTAGGTAGACATGAGCCGATGTGTCTAGGAATGTTCATCATGCTTGCTCAGGTGGAAGTAAGGTTGGAATTTCTCAACCGAGAGAAAAATCATAGGAAACTTGAATTTGATCCCTATCCATAAAGCTCCCATCAACTTGAAAATCTGTGCATATTTAGGGATTGGAGTAACAACTATCACGAAATTAGGGTACCCAAAGGGATATCATACTTTTAGTGCTTCACTGCAAGCTTCCCATCATTTTAGACTTCCAACTAATGCTTTACTTATCAATTGTTCATAAATATTAAGGCAAAACCCAATAATCCTTCTCCTATAGAGGGACAATTATTCTTCCATGTTAGGTTTATTGAGAAACTTTCTGAATTCATGCCTCGTAGCAACGACCATGCTAAGTTCTAGTCTTATCTTTAGGGTTTCCTTTTCTTCATTGATAACTGATGATTTTATGGTGTGGTGCTAATCAATTTCATTTCTCATGAAAGATATAAAATCCCACAGGTGCAAATATCCAATGTAGGGGGAAAGGTTTGCAGCGATCGACAAATCAACAAATATATCATGTAGTAAGAGTTCGCATAACAAACTCTGCTCATTGAAATCGCATGAGCGAAATACATCCAATTTTTTTTTAATGGTAAATCTCCTGTAGGGTTTGTTCTCATGGATGGCTCTCAACTAGAAAATATAAAATTTCACCCACAAGAAGATTAGGTAGGATGAAGATGGCATCCTGCAACCTAAAACGTTTAGGGCTAACTCATACATTTTACCTATCTCTTAGTCATCTTCTTGACCTCTTGTTGTATTTGTTGTCTCTATTCTTCCTTTTCCATCTCATATTTCCTCGTTTCCCACTTTATCAACTTTTCTGTCAGCATTTCTTCGGCCCATTGATCCTTAAGTGTTTGAATGGCCTTCTGATGTTCTTGTCAGGCCAGGTAGTAAATCCACAAAGCAAAAACGGATTCATGTATTATTCCATCAGGTAGGTCTTTGTTATATACAACAAGGAGAGACTATTCAGTTCATCTCCCGATGACTGTTCACATTTCTAATTTAATTATTTACATAAATTCACCCAATCATGAGGATTAGGTGTCAACATTCCCCCCCTTAATCTGAAGGGATGTTGGTGAGTCCAAGCATCGTTCTGAATTGTTCAAGCTTTTCTCTTCCAAGCGCTTTGGTGAAGATGTATGCAATTTGCTCATTTGTGGAACAATGATGGAGATGGATTGTTTTTGCCTCAACATGATGTCGAATCAGATGATATTTAGTATTGATGTGCTTCGTTCGATCATGGAACTTTGGGTTCTTGGCCAACTTTATTGCAGAGGTATTGTTAATCATGAGTGGAGTTGATTGTACTTGTTTTACCTGCAAATCTTCAAGAATTTTCTTGAGCCACACAATTTCTTTTGTTGCTTCAGCTGCTACCACGTATTCTGCTTTTGTTGTGGAATCTGCTGGAACTGATTGTTTGCGTGATCTCTAGGAGACAGCTCCTGATCCAAGACTCATAGCATATCCTGAAGTAGATACCCCAATTTCTTTGTCTCCATCAAAGTCTGAATCAGTGTATCCAATCAAGCTGAAGTCGTCCACCTGTGTATACTTGATTCCAAAGTCTTGAGTTCCTTTCAAGTACCTTAGAACTCTTTTTGCAGCAGACCAATGTCCCTCACAAGGCTTTTGCATAAACCTGGACAGGATTCCAACAGCAAATGAAATGTCTGGTCTGGTAGTAGTTAGGTAGTTGAGACTTCCTACAAGTTGTCTATACTTTGTTGCATCCTCAAATTCCTTTCCTTCAATAGATGTGAGCTTTAAGTTTTGTTCCATTAGAGTAGTAAGAGGATTGCACTCTATCATGCCAAACCTGTTCAAAATATCTCCAATGTATTTCTTTTGAGAAAGAAATATGGACTTTGGATGTTGGGTTACTTCAATGCCAAGATAGTAATGAACATAGCCCAAGTCAGTCATTTCAAAACTTTTCCCCAATTCCTTCTTTATGGATGCAATGTAGCTTTCATTGTTCCCTGTCATCAAAAGATCATCTACATATACCACAAGATATATAACTGTTTTGCCAACTTTCTTGACAAATAAAGTTTCATCATCAAGATCAAAATGTTTGAAATTGAGTTTCAGAAGATGCTCAGTTAGTTTTTCATACCAGGCTTGTGGTGCTTGTTTGAGGCCATACAAGGACTTCACAAGTTTGTAGACTTTATGTTCATGTCCTTTCACAGCAAATTCTTCAGGCTGGGACATAAAAACATTCTCTTTTAGATCTCCATTCAGGAAAGCAGTTTTTACATCCATTTGATGGACTTTCCAACCGTTCTGAGCTGCTAGTGCAAAGAGTGTCCAGATGGTAGCCCATTTTGCTGTGGGGGAAAAAGTCTCCTCATAACCGACCCCTTCCTTCTGTGCAAAACCTTTTGCCACAAGCCTAGCTTTGTGCTTGTCAAGTAAGCCACCAGCTTTATACTTGTTCTTGTAGACCCACTTGCAGCTAATCGGTTTGGTTCGCAATGGAGGATCAACCAACTTCCAAGTGTCGTTCTTTATGAGGGAATCATACTCCTTTTTCATCGCTTCTTTCCATTCATCATGAGAAGTAGCTTCTTTGAAGGAAGTTGGTTCAAAATCTGTAGACAAGTTTAATTCACAATCATAAGAAACATCCATATCAACAGGTGAATTAGAGTCATCTACATCACCTCCATTTTTCCAGTTTGAATTTATGGTTCCTGTCTTTCCAACTTCATCAGGATGAACACTTTCAAGTGTCTTTGTCACCCACTTTGGGGGACCTTTTTTAGATGGTCCAGGCTGCTCTGTTGATTGAGTTGGGACTGAATCAAGATTGAGTCTCCCAATTCTGTCAATCACATCACTTAAAGCATCATCCGTTGTTGGAGTTTCATGTAGGGGAGAGTGTTCTTCAGAAGAAAATTCCACATGTTGATCTAGTATAGGAATCCTCCCTTCAAGATGTGGAATCTGATTATCAAATTCTTGAAATGATTTTGCTTTTGCGAATATATCCAAGCGATCAAGTTGCCGCTCAACAACATTGTTAGTTTTGGATGATTCAAAGAAAATTACATCTCTAGATACAAAAAATTTCTTATTTACTTCATCATAGAGGTGGTATGCTTTAGAGGTGTTTGAATACCCCAAAAAGATACACCTACGACATCTAGCACCAAGTTTGTTTCTATGTACCTTTGGTATCAAAGAATAACAGGTGGAACCAAAGACCCTGAGATGCTTTACCGAAGGAACATGTCCATACCACATTTCATATGGAGTCTTGTTTCTTATAGCATTAGATGGACATCTATTCTTTATATATGCATGATCCGGATTTAAGCAGGAACACAATAGATTACAGAGATAACCATAAATACAGAGATGCGATAACCATAAAAACAGAGATGCAGCGGAAATAATACTTCATTTCATTAATGGAGAATACTGAAGTATGCTTACAAATAGAAATAACCCAGCTAGGGCGATGGTAGCTTATCTCTGAGAAGAGATGTGTCGGCTACATGCCTCTGAACTGTTTCGAACTGTGTTTACAATGAGGCTCGAAGGCCTATTTATTATTGAGAAACAATGGAAAACCCTTCACATTCCAAAACCTAACCCTAGAAGATGAAATGCCAAATTGTGGGCCCCGTTTTGGGGTGAGTTGGACAGCCAACTTCCCGGGGTCGCGAATTGGTCGTATTATCTCCGTTTGATGCGCATGATAGCCCGTTGGAAAGATCTCTCCGAGGACTACGACGAAAAAGACGATTTTTATTAGATAAACCGCTGGCGGTGGATTTCCCAAAAAAACGTCGTTTAGGGCCTCAAAACGGCTCCGGAAGCTTAGGACCCGAAAAACTGCTAAAAATAGTAAACTGCACTATAATTAAGGAAAGTGAAAAACTGAAAGAGACAGTTGTGGGGGTCCAAATGGGATAGGTGGGTGGCCACCAACATCCACCTGGATCATTCCTCCCCCCTTAGGAAGCAATGGTCCCCATTGCGTTGAGTTCCTCCCTGAGATGAGGAAGCTTCTGCTGAGCTGGGTCTTTGGTGAGCTGTTCTGCAATCTCTAATGTGTCCAGAAATGGTGGGAAGCATAGTCGACGACGGTCCACATTGAACACTCGGTGCAAGCGAAGGAATGGATGGATGCTTTGATTCAAATCATTGTTGCCCGTAGCCTTGGTACTGGTGTAAGGACCATGTCGGAGTGGCCTGAGCTTCTGATGGGTTCTGGTAAGGCGTTCTTTCTGTCGATGCAACCAAACTTTGTTCCCCACCTGAAACTTGTGTGGTGCCCCCGTGGGTGAGAAGAAGTTGTTCCTGTGTTCTTTTCTGACTGTATCCCTCTGTTGCTGCTGCTGCGTGGAGGAACCCTTCGTGGGGGTCATGGATGTAGCAACGATCTTCCCTTTACTTTGGGAGCGAACCAGACAGAAAATAAATTTCCTAGTCTGTGAGATGAGCTTGCTGCCTTTCTTAGCAGTCATCAAAGAGGTGGCAGTAGGTGGGGCTACCTCCGGTATCCTGTATAATGAATTATCCAAAGAAATAATGACAGCGCGAGGCCTTGACTCATACACAGCATGTCGCCTCCACAAGTATGGCTGGCCTAATAGTACATCACAAACATCCAGAGGTGTAACATCACATAATACCTCGTCTGTGAAGGGCTTGATGCTGTAGGGAAGGCGGCACTGCTGGCAAACTTTGAGATCTCGTCCTTCGTGAAGCCACCCGATACTGTACGGCTGCGGGTGTGGTGTAGTCGGTAGGCCCAACCGCTTCACGACCTCTGCTGAAATGAGGTTCTTTTGGCTGCCACTGTCGACAATGAATTGCAGTGGCGAACCCTTCACCCACATTTGTGAGTGGAAAAGACGTTCCCCCTCCTCTGGCTCTTCGGGCTCATTCTTCTGGATCTTGGCAGTGGCAACAGTGGCACTAGGATCCACATCAATGATCTGCTTCCCTTTGCCATTCCCCTTGTCGGGTTCTGGCTCAGAGTCGGAACATGCATCTGATTCGGAAGCCTTCAACTCGGCCACCAGCGACTGCTTGGTCCGACACTCACTTGTGTTATGAGTGGGACTCTTGTGGAACTCACACCACTTTCCTGTGTCCTTCTTCGACTTCGTGGTGGTGTTCTTTTCTTGCGGCTTCGAGGGGTTATCTTGGGTCACCCCGCCTTGGCTTTGTCCTTTGGGCTTCAGATTTGTAGATCCAAAGTCTCGCTTCTTCTGTTTGAACTTTTGCTCGATTTTGACAGCGTATCGGTATGCTGTGCCGAGTGAGGAGATGTTCAAGAACTCCATCTCTTCCTGGATGTATCTGTGTAGGCAGCCGCGGTATTTGAGTACCAGATGCAACTCAGAATCTTTGATACCCAACTGTGTGCGAAGGGTATGAAAAATATTTGTGAACTCTGGTACATCTTGGTCTCATCCCTGCCGCAGTGTGGTCCATTTGATGTATTTGTCATCATAGCTTTTGACAGGGTAGTACTGCTCCTTGATGGCATCCCGGAAGTCATTCCAAGTGGGGTCGGCTGAAAACAGTGAGCTTGTACTTTCATCCTTCTGCTCGCAGTATGTTTCCCACCAGTCCTTGACGTGGGGGGCTGCTTTGAGAAGAGCGAAAACAATATTTTCCCAACTTGAAAATTCATGAACATAAAAATACCCATCTAGCAGATTTAACCATTTATCTACGGCATCTGCATCTATTGACCCTCAAAGATGGGGATTTCAAAATTAACTTGTACCTTAAACGGTGTGGCGTTTCTAGAGTAGCTGTTGGAAGCCGATGCGTCGCCTCTGGGTAGCAGCTGAAGGATCTGTGCAAAGCTATCCATCATCGCGTTCCTTTGCCGCTCGAGGGCTTCTTCGAGCAATATTCTGATAGGATCTCCTGCCCCCTCGTCTTTCTTCTCATCCGCCATGGGAGGTCGTCGAGATTTGCGAGGCTGGTCTTGCAAAGGTTCGACCAATTCAAGCCCTAACTCCTTATATCCCGACCTCGTTGGGGACATGCAAAGAAAAACAAAGAAAAAGCAGACCGCTCTGATACCACTGATCCGGATTTAAGCAGGAACGCAATAGATTACAGAGATAACCATAAATACAGAGATGTGATAACCATAAAAAAAGAGATGTAGCGGAAATAATACTTCATTTCATTAATGGAGGATACTGAAGTATGCTTACAAATAGAAATAACCCAGCTAGGGCGATGGTAGCTTATCTCTGAGAAGAGATGTGTCGGCTACATGCCTCTGAACTGTTTCGAACTGTGTTTACAATGAGGCTCGAAGGCCTATTTATTATTGAGAAACAATGGAAAACCCTTCACATTCTAAAATCTAACCCTAGAAGATGAAACGCCAAATTGTGGGCCCCGTTTTGGGGTGAGTTGGACAGCGAACTTCCCGGGGTCGCGAATTGGTCGTATTATCTCCGTTTGACGCGCATGATAGCCCGTTGGAAAGATCTCTTCGAGGACTACGACAAAAAAGATGATTTTTATCAGAAAAATTGCTAGCGGTGGATTTCCCAAAAAAACGTCGTTTAGGGCCTCAAAACGGCTCCGGAAGTTTAGGACCCGAAAAACTGCTAAAAATAGTAAACTGCACTATAATTAAGGAAAGTGAAAAACTGAAAGAGACAGTTGTGGGGGTCCAAATGGGATAGGTGGGTGGCCACCAACATCCACCTGGATCAATGCAGCACATAGAACAACATCAGCCCAAAACATTATCTTTACATTTTTGAAGAAGAGCATGGATCGTACCATATTTAAGATTGTCCCATTCATTCTTTCAGCTACACCATTTTGTTGGGGATTATAAGGCACAGTTGTTTGATGTTTGATCCCATGTTGGCGAAGATAGTTTTCAAATTCATTTGATGTGTATTCTTTTCCATTATTAGTGCGAATAGACCCAATATGAGAATGTGCATCATTTTCAATGCATTTATGAAAATTCTTGAATTTTTGAAAAGCATCATATTTGTTCTTCAATAAATAAACCCAACACATTCTGGTATAGTCATCAATAAATGTCATGATATATTTATTTCCATTGCAGAAGGAACAAGCGTTGGACCACATAAATTTGAAAGAATGAGTTCAAGCTTCCTATGTGCTCCTGAATGTGAATCATGAAAACACTGTTTGCTATGCTTTCCTAGAATGCAAGCATCACATTGCTTAAGTTTCCTAGGAATTGTAGGCAAACCAACAACACCATTTTTCTTCAACAAGCGGAGACTGTCATAGTTCAAATGTCCAATCTAGCATGCCATAATAAACTTGATGGAAGTGTACCTTCTTCATGATGAGAATTGTATGAGAAATGTTGTGCATGAGCAGAGGTTCCTTGTAGCTTGATAAGCCTTTCTTCTTCTATTCCCCTCATGACAAGTGAGTGGTCAGATGCTTTTCTTACCTCAAGCTTGCCATCAAACATATGAATGGAGTGACCTTGCTGGCGGATGTGGACCAAGGACAGCAAGTTTCTCTTGCGCTGTGGGAGATATAGAACATGATGCAGAAGAAAGTCTAGAAGACCAGGCAGTTTAAGCCTGATTGTGCCAAGCCCTAATGGCTTTATTTTTTATTGATCTGCAAAGTATACTACTCCATCAACATTGTTAGTGAAATCCTCAAAAAAATCTTTTCTATGAGTCATGTGGTAGGTTGCTTCTGAATCAAGAAACCAATCATTTTTCCAAGAATCAAGTGAAGCATTAAATAAATCTTCATTTACTCCAATGTTACATTGTGCCACAACATAGTGAGCGGATTCAGGTGCTTTACCTTTGTCTGTATCATCAATTTTACCTTTCCGTTGGTTTATTTTCTATTCAATTTTGTCCCATGATAGCTTGCATGTAGAGGCATCATGTGATCCATTTCTTTTGTAGTGTATGCAGTGAAAATCTGCCTTTTCTCCTTGAGAATGTTTGCCCCCCCTGCCTCTGAAATATCTTCCTCTTCCTCTTCGACCACCTCTTCCTCCTTTAGAATCTTGAGTAGGATGATTTTCTTTATGAGCAAGGCACACAGCCTCTTTAGAAGATTTAGGGGCTATCTTCTTTCCAAAAGCTTTCTCTCTTTCAACAAAGTTTTTCACAAGAGAGTCAAAGGTTATATCTTTGAGATTTCCATTTGCTTGCAATGACTCAAGATAATTGGAGTAAGTAGGATAAAGTTCCTTGAGAAAAGAAATAAGAGGAATATCCAATTCAACCTTAGTGGATTTGATATCATGCATTATAAAATTTACTTCAAATGCAAGAGAAAGAGGATCATTATTTTGCAGTTCAAGAGTGAAGAGTTTAATCATGAGTTGGACAACTTCAAGTGCAGAATGTGAGTCATAGAGTTCTTTCAGCTTTTGTAAGGCTTCAAAGGCAATTGAATATGACAAAATATGGTGGCTCACCTCTTCATTTACAGATGCTGTGATTAATGCATAAGCTTTGCTATTCTTGTTTTCCCAAATGACGAGCTCTTTGTCTGAGGTAGGCTGTACTGGTTCATTATCTCCTTCTCCGACACACACTCCTTTCATAAACTCATTGAAAATGAGGGCGTGCTTTATCATCCGGGACCATTTAGGATAGTTCTCCTTGCCAGTGAGAACTATTCCCACCATGGATATGATTGAATGTATTCTGTAAAAAAAATACTTTTGCTGATAGAAAAAATACTTCTGCCAATGTATAGTAAAATTGTACTCAAAAGGGCATTCTCAAAATATTTCAAATCCACCATGTGACCCATATAAATCCATCATTATATAAATCCACCTCATATAAACCTCATATAAATTTCATATAAATCCACCATATAAATCTCATATAAATCTCATATAAATCCCATATAAACCTCATATAAATCCATCATTATATATGTCTATGGCATACGTCCCCTTTATATAAAAAAATTCAATTACCATGTGACAACATTCAAATGTATCAGTGTTGCAGAACTAAGACTTGGAAAACTGGTGTTGGTGTGGCAGCAAAAAAATGCCGTGAGGAAGGTTGTGTGTATGGAGATCGTGAGGAAGCCAAGGGATCCAAGGGAGGGGACCGCATATTCAAGTTGCGGTAACCACCTCGAAACCAACTACGTATTCAATGGTTATTCATAGGCGTAGGAAGGTGTGATGAGCTCTGCACACATTTACAGCACACAACACTGCCGCAAGGAATATCGTCCCACAAACAAATTTCTTGTTGGTCGCTGCTCACTGTATTTGACTTTTTCTGAACTTTGAAATCTTGCTTGACCTGCACAAACGGCCAATGTCCCAATTTCGTAGAGGAGGGCCGGAGGGAAAACGCATATGACAGTGTCAAGCCTTAGGAGCAGGGGAAAATGTGTCAGTTCTGCGAAATAGGCAGAAAATAGTATAGGCTCATGTATTCCAGCCACGCCTTTCATTATGTATATCGCACGAAAACACTTTCCGCCAGTCCACAGTGGAAAAAATTGGGATAAATTTCCTGGCTTTAGCCATGTGGGTGCACGCATATATGTGAAGAGGGCAGGCAGAAGCGCTGGTTAAAAGCAAAACAGTGGAGAACCGAGAGGAGGGGGAGGAGCAAGCACTCAACACGCACCTACGATCTTGTGGAGCAGATGCAGTATCTGTATGCGCACCAGGTCTTTGCTTTCTCGAAGGATAGAATCCAGTCGTTCATGGTGGAAGTGGTGGTGAAGGACAACACTAAAATTATGAAACGTTTATGGATTCTATGTCAGGACAGCCAGAGAGCAATCAACGTATTCAGATGAATAGGCAGAGGAACGTTTCAGCAGATCAGAATACATGGAACAGGCTACCAACGTTTAGCAGAGAATATGGCAGAGGAACGTTTGCATCGTTCAGGTGAATGTCAGGCGCAGGTCTGTATAAATGGAATATGGCAGACAGAGGGCGCAACTAATTGTATGGAGGAGTAGCGCAGGTATATGAGAGAAGACAAGGGAGTTTCAAGGGACAAGAGCTAAAAAGGAGTTGGCTCTGATACCATGTCAGGCCAGGAAATAATTCCGCAAAGCAAAAAATGATTCGTGTATTATTCCATAAAGTAGGTCTTTGTTATATACAACAGGGAGAGACTGTTCAGTTCATCTCCCGATGACTGCTCACATTTCCAATTTAATTATTTACATAAATTCACCCAATCATGAGGATTAGGTGTCAATAGTTCTTCCAAAGAAATCACTCCCTTTTTCAGGGAAAGTGCCATTTGCTTCCAATTTTCCAATTATGATATCAACATAAGTCTTTTTGAATGCCACCCTGCTTCAGGGTCATGTGCTATTTCATGTGAAACAACAGTAGAGGGTGTAACAACATCTCGTGTTTTGAGCTGCTTTGCCTCAACTGTTGGTTCTTGTGTATCAACAGCTTCGTTAACAAGTTTTTGTGGAACAACTCTCAATTTTTCTTCCTTAAAAACCTTTGTCTCAATTGCTGGTTCTTATGTATCAACAACATCGTTGACAGGTTATTGTGTATTGGTTTCTAGGTTAAAATCCCTGGGGTGCTCCGTTACAACTGTTGGTTCTTGTGTGTCAGCAACATCATCAATGGGTTCTTGTGTGTTAACCTTCGATGGTTCTATTTGGGTTTCTTCTGATATGGTGTCTACAAAAGAAATCTTATATCCTTCTGTTGCCAAACCCTCAGCACATGCTATACATAAAGGCCCCTGTTTGGTTTTTTATCCCAACTTATCAACAACCTCAGGCAATTTATCAAGACTCAGAACCTTTGTTTTCATTTTTCTACCTCTTAATTGCCGCTTTAATTCCTTATTTTCTTCTTCTGGATTCTTAATTTTAAGAAGAAAAGTTTAGGTTTGTTCATTTTTCTACCTCCTAATTGCCGCTTTAATTCCTTATTTTCTTCTTCTAGCTTCTTAATTTTAAGAAGCAAAGTTCGGGTTTTTGTTCTTGGACGGTGGCGAGGGTTCTGGTTGAGTACCAAACTTAACCCTCTTCTTTTTTTTTTTTTTTTCTTCAGTATTTTTCCACCCACAAGTTTCTCAAGTGACCTCTTCTTAACTCTAATTCCAGAAGACTGTCCCTGCTCCTTACCTATATCAGCTTCCCCCCAGAGAATCTGTAGGAGTTTCAACTTGTCTCTATCGTGGGGTTCCTGTTCCTTCACTAATAAAATCTTCCCAAGTTCTTCCTATTACAATCAGTTTTATGAGGCCATGATTAGTAATTCAGCTCTCTGGATGTGAGACTACCTTTACTGAGGCAACCATGTGTTTCAATTTTTCCAATAGAAAATGGGGAAGATTAACTAGTTACCCATGCTGAAGATGGCTCAAAAACAGAAAATGATAGTTGAAAACTATTGTCAAGCACCCCTTGCATGTAATGTAATTGATAATGAACAAGGCAACATCATTCCATGGCTGAGGAAGGGAAATGCAGTCAATTCCTCTTCCCTTCTTGACTAACTGTTCTTCTCCCTGCAAGATTTCAGCTTTAAGGAATGGGTCACTATTTTTTTGGTTGAACCACCTCTTCCCTTCGGGTCGAAGTGTTGTTACTCTAGAAATCACTTCCTCTATAATCTCCAGTCTTAGGCTTCTGACCTCTGTTTGATTCCTATTCAGATTTCAATCAAATTCCAAAGAAACACTCTCATCTGACCCCCTGAGTCGCTCGAAAAACTTGATCCACCCTACTTCTTTGAAAATTTGATATTCTTTCGGGCATTTTTCCAAATCCTCGATGGAATCTAGTTAATACCTTATTGCTGTTCCTCCCATCCTTCTCTGTTACATACCCTTCACTAATTGATGCAACAATCACTATGAACTTTTGCCTACTTGTTGTCACAATTCTTGAAAAATATGGGCAATGAGGGTGAAGAGCTACGTTGGGGTGGATATTAGGGTGATAAGAAAGGATACCAAGTCGGAAAATTGTGCGATACAGGTTATCGTTTCATTATTAATTCAAAGGTGCGAAAATATGACTTGGATATGGTTCGAACTAATGAGATGATCATTCATGAAAGGTGGTAATGATTAACAGGTACTGTCACTTCAAATCAGGTTATGTCACGAATCAAAAAATGATTCCCCCCCCCCCCCCCCAAAATTAAATGAAAAGGTTGTCCTTGGCCGTCAAAATGAAATGACATATTAATTCAATAATTGCTAAATAAAGAAAACAACAATAATTTTTTTTAAATGACTTCCCAGAAGGCGACTTGATTAATACTGACAGTGGAGTGCTGGTGATGGTGATTATTGAAGCAGACAACTACAACTGGTTCCATGCTTTAGTCATCTCCATTGGATCAGCTGCTACAGATGTAACAACAAAATAATTGTCCATGATGGTTGAATAAATTTGCAATGGTAGTTTATTACAACAAGGTATTCCTTTGAGGGAATTATAATTCGTGCCTACAAAAGAATTCTCAGAATAATATAATGAAATGAATAAAAACGGTATTGTAACAACATGACGTCTATGACATATGTGTAAAAACATGCTATTAGATAATTTATTAAAAGGAAAATGTGTATCAGCTGCCACAAAGTGGGTTTCTACTGATAAAACTATCTACCCATGCCCCACAAGAGGTTTTCACAGGCAAATATATATATATATATATATATATATATATATATATATATATATATATATATATTGTGTATCAACTGCCAACAAAAGTTGGTTTTCAGCTGCTACACTTATTAGAATTTAATAATTTGACAAAACAGGAGATCATTCATGAAAGGTGGTAATGATTAACAGGTACTGTCACTTCAAATCAGGTTATGTCACGAATCAAAAAATGATTCCGCCCCCGCGGCCCCCCCCCCCCCCCCCCCCCCCCAAACTTAAATGCAAAGGTTGTCCTTGGCTGTCAAAATGAAATGACATATTAATTCAATAATTGCTAAATAAAGTAAATAACAATATTTTTTTTTAAATGACTTCCCAGAAGGTGACTTGATTAATACTGACAGTGGAGTGCTAGTGATGGTGATTATTGAAGCAGAAAACTACAACTGGTTCCATGCTTTAGTCATCTCCATTGGATCAGCTGCTACAGATGTAACAACAAAATAATTGTCCATGATGGTTGAATAAATTTGCAATGGTAGTTTATTACAACAATGTATTCCTTTGAGGGAATTATAATTTGTGCCTACAAAAGAATTCTCAGAATAATATAATGAAATGAATAAAAACGGTATTGTAACAACATGACGTCTATGACATATGTGTAAAAACATGCTATTAGATAATTTATTAAAAGGAAAATGTGTATCAGCTGCCACAAAGTGGGTTTCTACTGATAAAACTATCTACCCATGCCCCACAAGAGGTTTTCACAGGCAAATATATATATATATATATATATATATATATATATATATATATCTATATATATATCTATATATTGTGTATCAACTGCCAACAAAAGTTGGTTTTCAGCTGCTACACTTATTGGAATTTAATAATTTGACAACACAGGAGAATTTTCCCCTGCCCTCATAACTTGAAGATCAGATCCTGAGACAATGTTGATAAATGAATCCTTTGAGGTTGGTTTATGATATAAATGAAGACGATGTCCATTAGCAAACAATGGCATTTTGATATTATCTATAGTAATTAATCTCACAGTTCCATTGTCAAAGATTGTATCTACCTCATAAGGACCTAGTCATTTGGTGCGGAGCTTCCCTTGAAGTATTTGAATCGTGAATCATACAGTAGAGCCCAATCGCCTTTCTGAAACACCTTATTTTTGATAAACTTGTCATGCCACTTAGCCCTCTGTCACTGGATGATGTCTGTTTACTAGATGGCAGCCAATCTCTTCTCATCTAGTTCAGTTAATTGGTTCAACCAATGTTTCTGAGCTGTAGTAAAATCTTGGTTCACTTGCAATGTTGTTCTGAGTTTTTTATTTCAAACTCAATGGGAAATAATGGGTTTTTACCATACACCAATTCGTATGGTGAAAATCCACTAGTATTTCTCCATGTAGTTCTGTACACCCATAGTGCTTCTAGAAGTTTATTAGCCTAGTTCCTCTTGTGGCTGGCTACAATCTTAGTGAGAATTCCTTTAATAACCTTATTAGTGCTCTCCACTTGTCCATTTTCCTGTGGATGATATGGTGAGGTAATTTTGTGACAAATCTTGAATTTCTCAACTCACCTTTAGATAAAATGAGATGTAAATTGTGGTCCTCCATCTGTCACTATTTCTTGAGGTACTCCAAAATGAAAAAAAATTCTTCAAATAAGAAATATGAAACAACCTATTCAATTTCGCTGTTTAGTTCCTTTGCTTCAACCCATTTTGTGACATAATTTGTACAGACTAGTGTTGGCTTAGTGGGGCCTGACCCAAGTTCATAAGTGATTTAGCCAAGAAAATCCCGGTACTACTGGCCCTTTCGGTAATAGTCCACAGAGTGCGGACTGAGGTCTCACCAGAAGTAGTATGGGAGGGTGCTAGAACCAGGTTTTCGCACCCTAGGGATGTCTGATATGGTGGAATTGGTACGCGATCCCACCGTCGCACTTAATATGCTACGCGCACCAGCGGGCACCCTGTGCCCTGTGATGTTGTCTTCGCATAGTTCTAGCCGCAGTGCGACCCGTGTTATTTACCCAAGTCGTTCTTAATTATGCACTGTTAGCCGATTACTTAGATTATCTTTATATATGAACATTCCGCATCATACAAGTATTTATCCAATTGCGCGCAGTAAATAAAAAGTAATGCATAAAACACGGATTCAAGAATAAATGCACAGAGTAAACTTCTCTTTATTAGCTTTCAATCCCAATTACAGACTCGATCTTGCCCTGTGCACTTAGCTGAAGGGGTCCACGCACTCAGCTGCAGACTCTACTAGGCCTCTACGCACTCAGCTGCAAAGCCTCTTACTACTACTACGACCCAGTACACTTCAGATCCAACTCTAAGCTCGAACCATGCCCTCGCTATTCTATCTATCCTTACCTATCTTTACACTTAGATCCTCGCTCTATTTATACAATCCCATGGTCTGTGGACCATGGGTAGGTAGACACAACTTTCCATTAAATTACAATATTTTAAGGCAGACAGCCCTATGACTCATCCTAGACTTCGCGCTCTGTGCCCACAATTTGTGGAGTCTTACAATATACTTGACCAAAACTTGGGCTTTGAGCCCCAAAAACATGCTGTGGGGGATCCCATGCCCAACAGGCTCCCAACACAATCATTGTGACTTGTATCGAATCACTCGGCTGGTGCGATGATCTTGGCACGAAGCCCCTCCAATTGTGTCAGTGTTGTGCGAAGGTCCGCAGCGTATTGAGCTACTATTGGCTGAACCTGCAACATCTGATCTTCTGAGCCCGCCATGTCTAACATATGTACCAACATTTGCTGCGTATGTTTATATTCCTGCGCCCTAGTCCGGCCTCAGGTCGCAAAGACTGTGTCGTGATCGGTTAGTCAGACAGTCAGCCCACTCGTATAGAGCTTCAGGTGACTGTCGTTTACCTTGCTGGGGAAGGTTTCACCATTTAGTTTACCTAATTGGACGACACCTCCGTCTGTAACCTCCTTAACTATGTAAGGTCCCAGCTAGTACATTTTGAATTTTCCCAGGAATTTTTTGAATTTACTGTCATACAGTAGTACTAAGTCATTGACCTTGAAGGTGCGCAACTTGATATGATGATTGTGCCAGGCCTTTTCACGTTGTTTTTGTACCTATTGATGAAATCTCGCCAGGAATCGTTCTTCCTCAAGTTCGTCTAATTGTGCGAGCCTCTCTTCAAAGGCTTCACGGTCCGACATTCCTGCAAGTGTTGCTATTCGCAGGCTAGGTACAATGTATTCCATTGGCATGACAACTTCCATGCCATAGACGAGCCGGAAAGGTGTCTGACCCATCAATTTTTGCACATGTTTCTGTATGCCCATAATATGGCAGGTATGCATAGGTCCCAGTCGTTTCGCTGCGCATTGCATATTTTGGTTAGCGCAGTCTCCAATATTTTGTTGAATGCCTCTACTGTCCCATTAGCTTGCGAGTGGTATAGTGTACTTTGCTAATGATACACATGGAACTCCTCTGTGAGCGCGCTGATGGTTTCATTTAGGAAGTGTGTTCCACGGTCACTCGTTAAGATTCTTGGGCAACCAAATTGTGTCAACATGTTGTCGAACAAAAACTTCGTATCCGTAGGGGCCGTGCAACCATTAACTGGCTGCGCTTTCACCCATCGTGTTAAGTACTTCGTCACGATGATGATGTAGTGCGCACCCATCTTGCCCAGAGGTTTGATCGGTCCCATGAAGTCGATTTCCCATTTTTCAAATGGTTGCAGTGTCATTTGTGGATTTAGTGGCATCTCGTCCCTTCGTGATGGTTTTCCAATCCTTTGACATATGTCACAGGCCCAACAGTGTGCTTTCGAATCTTGGTACAGGGTGGGCCACCATAACCTAATGCAAAGAATATTCTGTGTAGTCACGCATCTTGCATAGTGTCCTCCTACAACACCCCCATGTGCTTCCGCGAGGATCTGACCTCATTCAAATTCAGGTACATATCTTCGTAATATCTCATCGTTTCCCATTTTGTAGAGGTGCCCCGCCATGACAGAAAAGTCCACCGCGTGCAACACCAATTCCTACTCCTGTTGGACTGAGTATTCCTTCGGCATAGTCTTGGTGGTTAAAAAATGGATTATATCTTCGAAATGGCCGTCCGCGACACGCACTGCAAAGAGCTATGCATCAGGTAGTCCCTCCTCCAAGTTTGTTGGCTCCTCGCCTACCTCAATTCATGACAAGTGATTTGGTCCTGCATTTAGGTGTCCCGACTTGACGATGACCTCAAAGTCATATTCTTGAAACAGTAAAAGCCATCTGCATATGCGCCCCCCCAACACAAGCTTGTTCACTAGGTATTTCAACGCAGAATGATCGGTATATATCTTGAAATGCCCGCCAAGTAAATAGTGTCGGTATTTTTGGAGCACGTACACCATTGCTAGCCCTTTGTGCTTAGTAGTAGAGTTGTTCTTTTTGGCTTTGGACAGTTTCTGACTCGTGAATGCGATCGGGTGATCACCTTTTGCACCTTACTGCGTGATTACGGCTCCCTGCGCAATACACGACGCATCAACATGTACATGAAATTCCACGTCCTGTTTTGGGAAGACCAAGATGGAAGCAGATGCCAGTTTTTCCTTGGGGACATCCAAACTTTTCATGCAATCACCATTCCAACAATATGTAACACCCTTCTTCAGTAGTTTTTCCATCAGTGTTGTTATTTGGGCATAGCTCTTGATAAACTTCCTATAGTAACCAATGTACCCCAAAGTGGCGCATAGTTGTTTGACACTTCACGGTGCTTCCAGATTTAGAATAACAACAATATTCGCAGGGTCCACCATCAAGCCTTGTTTGCAGACCACATGGCCCAGCAGGTTTCCAAAGGGAACGAGGAAGGTGCACTTTTTAAGGTTCAACGCAATCTGGTGTCGGCGGCAAGTATCCAACATCAAACGTAAGCTCGCTATATGGTGTTTAACTAATCCAAAGATAGTCCAATCATCCAGATAGACCTCCAAGAACTTGTGGATGTATTCTTTGAATGCGGCCACCACTATGTGCAAAAATATCGTTGGCACATTCTTCAGTCCAAAGGGCATAACGGTGTATTGAAAGCAGCCCCATTCTATTGCGAAGGTTGTTTTGCTCCTATCTTCCAGCACGATCTTGATTTGATGGTGCCCTAAGAAGCCATCCATGAATGAGTAAGCTTCATGACCTTCTTCAATACTTCATCTATGAATGGTGTCAGGAATGGATCGTGAACACAGGCGTTGTTAAGCTTCCTAAGGTCCACACATATTCTTATTTCGCCTTTCTGTTTTTTCTCCTACACGACCATAGGACTCACCCAGTCAGATTCTTCCACTGGTTCAATAATTCCGGCTGTGAGCATTTTTTCTAATTCGTCACAGACCTTTTCTTTATACTTTGGATTCAAGCGGTAAGGTCGCTGCTTAACTGGCTTCACGTTTGGTTTTAGAGTAATCTTCATCATCCCTAAGTTGCCAATGATCCCTTTTAAGTCCATGACTTTGATTGGGAATAAGTCTTGGTATTCACGGAGTAACTCAGTGACCTTATCTACCATAGCATCGTCCCAATAGTCCCCAAGCGTCACGTACTTCGGCTCCACTTCTGTGCCAATGTTTACCTACTTTGTTTTTAGCAGCGCAGTGATGTCGGGATCCTCAATTGAGGGTCCTCGAACCTCGTGACAGCCTTCGGTTTTTGGAATATTAATATTTCGAGGGTCTTCATCATCCTCTTCCACCTGCACATTATAACATTCTAGGGAGCTGCTTAATTGGGTCGCCTAGACTGGTTGAAGCATTTCCAGTGGCTCCTGTGGTATTTTGAAGATGGCGGTTTTTACTGCTTGTAGCGCATCATCAACAGTATCCGACCACTGGTCTTCAAATGTGAAAGTTAACAAAAATCCCTCACGCAAGACATCCCATTCGCCCGTACCATGTCGGAGTTCTATCTCAGTATACTAGTTCATGGGTATCACATCCAGGGTATGGTAGAGTAAGTGTACCCATTTAGGCTGTGGTTCTTCCTTATAGACCTTAGTCCATTCCGCAAGGTGTGTGCTTGGGTCATCTCGTCCATCATATTTGTCTTCTAACAGTAGTTGCAGTTTCCCAAATTGTAGGTGCATCATCCTTCTGCATCTGTGCCAATCCTCAAAATTTCCTTGATGCGTACCCCACCATCATGTGGGTGTTGCACGCAGTGCCCACTTCAAAGCATCGAACTGCTGCTGCTCTGGTACTGCGCTCTCAAATTTGCTCAGAAATTCATCCATTGCTGACAGTCCATCATATGTCGACAACTCATTTGCCTCTGTTTTCACGCAATGCAATGATCTAGTCATCATGTTACAATTTAAGCGTTGTTACTTCGTGCAGCCGATTTTGCCACCGCTCTACGTCTTTGTCTGAATCCGAAGTGCAGGAGCTTTCACGCTTCCACGAGATTCTCCCATCTACAGTCAGATTCACCAAATCCTGGTCTCATGCAATTATCTTGTAAATACAATCAAGATCATCGTCGCTATCTTCATTGCGCACTAGTTCAGTGTAGCGTGCTCCTTCGGCTAGGTCCAGCAGGACTACTACACATTGTGAATTTTTCTCAAAGATCATTTTGCGCTTCTTCAAATTGATGACTCCGTTCATATCAATGGCCCAGTCTATTCCTAGAAGCACAGGATAGGGATTATTGTCATTGACAATCTCTATCACTTCAAAATCCACCTGCGCACTTGCACCTTCAATATCAACTGTCAGCCCTTGCAACCTCTTCATGGGCAAAATCTTCTATTGGTTTTCCATTCGTAACTGAATAGGGGACCATTGTAACGTGGGCCTGCCCATGCGTTCCCATGTTTGCTTCGGTAATACATTCACGTCTGAACCCAGATCTAGGATTACCTGATCCATTTCATACTCACCAATCTGCGCAGTCAACCTCATTTCCCATCCAGTGCGCAATACATACTTCCCCAATTTCTAGACTACGCACGGTTCCCTTGACCCCGCGCACTTGGTGATTAGCTCCTGTAGTCCCTTAACTACCTTTTTGTCACGCAGTAGTTTCATGCACGTCTCCAGAAAGGTAGTGAGCATTAAAGGATCGATTCCCGGCTCTAGTTGATCCTTACTACCTGAAGTGGAGGCCTCCATGAAGCTCTTCTTAGCTTCCATGAATGTCTCCTTTGCGTGTTCTAAGTCAAACTTGGGTTCCTTTGTAGGAGCCTTGCGAACCCATGTACTTTCCTTTGGCTACTTCCCCTTATCCTCTCCTGTGGTCGTACTGCTTCTGAGCATCATGTTTACATTCAGATCTTCTTCGCGCGGCTCAGACCTCATCATTTGTATATTCTAAGTCAAAGGAGGCTGGAATACCCCTTTTTCGTGCATCCTTGTGATCAACGTAGGACAGTCTATTATTTCATGATCTAATTGAGCACAATACGAATAGGATATCCTTGTCAGTTGGTACAATCACGGGCATAGTGCCCTGGGCCTCCGCAATTGTAACAAATTAACTGTCTGTAGCCCCTTCCTGGTCCCATTCCACCTCGTCCTCGACCGCACCCCTGAAATCAAGTGTGCACCATCCCCGCATTTGGGTCGAGGGCTCGCGTTTCAGTCTGCATCCTATAGGAAGGGGTCTAATCCATCATTAGCTCATAACTGCGGCAAGTGCACTCATCGTGGCCTATCGACCTACATAAATTACAAAACAATTGCTGGTGTGTCTGTGTATACTTCTGCAACAAATGACAATTATCCATCGTGTGTCTACCTCCTCTCTGATAGATCGTTCACCATAAAGCAGGCGCCTTTCTCGGCCCTGCCTGTGCCTCTGGTCTGAACGACATTGGCACTCCTACCAAGTAGTTTGTGAACACTAGACAATGATCTTTATCATGGCCCTAGCCTTTGCATTTTATGCACCATACTTCATTGTGCGCCTCTGGTCGTGGTGCCCCATCCTGCTTCAAACTTTGCATTTCTAAACATAGATTCTATAGTTGCATGTGGATTTGTTGGACTCCCAACCCAGGTTCTTGTATTGGGGTCTCATGTAATCTCATTGCCATTTCCAACGCTTTGGCTTGGGTGGAAAGTTTCTGTTGCGATAACGCCATCCTCAAGTGTGGTGTTAGAGATGCTAGAAACCATGCGCGATACTGTCCATCTGTCAACATCGTATTGGCTTTGTGGATTGTACTTTTTAGTCGTTGATCCATACCCCAAGGAGTCTCGCCTGGGAGCATCGCAATCTCTTTAAACCCAATGATTGATTGTGTTTCTGACTTTGGCCTGCTAAATTCTCTGTTTAGCGTGGCCTGGATCTTTGCTATTCTTGTGTTTGGGTGGTCGTTAGAGTGCTTGATATACCACGTTAAGGTGCGATCCTGCAGTGCACTCACTGTTATAGACATTTTTGGGCACTGCAACCCCAAGCATAAATGTCCATAAACTAAGGGCTCCTAAGTCCCTAAAGGTGTTGTTCTAACCCCTAAAAGAACAAGGTCAAATGATTACAACTCCTCCCAGAAGTTCTCCATGAAAAAACACTCAGAACTGGTCAAAACTGGACCATTTCACCTGCTCCATAGGCAAAGTGCATTGCATCTCACCTAAATACACACAGTAGGTGTGTTTCATTTCAAAAATCACTTCTGTGGGGTGCGATGGGCGAGAAGGGACAAATGGCAGTGTCAATCCGCGAGGTGGAGAAGCATGGAATCTTCCAGAAACTTCTCCTGTGACACTTGCCTCTCTGAATTCGACCAGGGATGAGTAAGAGATCATCAATCTCCAAGTGGAATCTGTAGGTTTTAACCCTGTATAGAAATTACCTGCATACGAATTCTTAAACAAAGAAAATAAACAATGCGAGAGCATAACCCATAAAACACATATGCACAGAGATTTTTCCCTGGATCCCAAAACCGGGACTACCAGCTTGATTTTTCATTATGTTCCTTTCAATGTTACAATACATATTTATACATGCCGAAGCATCCAATACCATGGACCAAAAACCATCGCGTCCAATACCATGGACCGAAAACCATCGCGTCCAAACAACATGTGCGAAAATCATGCGCAAAACCATAGGTGGGTCCGCCCAACCTAACATATGGTCCAAAACCAAAATTTTCCAGGGCGCTACCCTGGACCCCATAAAGTGGGGTTACGGGTGCCCTTCAAACCCCCTATTAACTACGTGGAAAGAATATAACACAACCCAAAAATCTCCCACTTGTTGTTTTCTTTCCACAGGGGGCCACATGAGAGCTTAGTCATTTTTTCAGCCCTGAGATTCCCATTGCTTCTCTACACCAAGAGAACTTCTCAGAGCTCACAGATTTTGTCAATGCATCTGCAGTATTCTTCAAACTGTCCAACTTTACCAGCAACATCTTTCTGTCTTCTATCATATCCCTCACAAAGTGATACTGAACATCAATGTGCTTTGTCTTTGAATGATAAGCAGGGTTCTTTGCCAAGAAAATTGCACTTTGGCTGTCACAGTCTATTCTTATAGCTCCCTGTACTAACCCCATACTTGAACACAATCTCTGCAACCAAACTGCTTCCTTGCTTGCATGAGTGGCTGCCATGTATTCTGCCTCTGTAGTTGATAGTGCCACTACAGATTGTTTCTTACTCATCTAACTGACTGCACCTCCAAATAGGTTAAACACATACCCACTTGTAGATCTTCTCTGATCCAGATCTCCAGCCCAGTCTGCATCAACAAAGCCATGAATATCCAACACTCTGTCCAATCCTGGTCTTCCTTGGTAGCACAAACTATAATCACTAGTGCCACGCAAATACCTGAAAACCCGCTTCACTGCTGTCTAGTGGTCCTTCCCAGGTTTTGACATAAACCTGCTCAATACTCCCACTGCATGTGGAATGTCTGGTCTAGTACAGACCATTGCATACATCAGGCTACCCACTGCACTTGCATATGGAACACGGGACATGTCCTCTTCCTCTTCTTGTGTCTTGGGACACTGTTCAGCAGATAACCTCACACCTACAGGAATAGGAACCTTCACCAGTTTACTATCCTGCATATTAAACCTCTGGAGTATTGTCTCGACATACTTCCTCTGGTTTAACCAGAGCTTCCTCTTTGACCGATCTCTTTTAATTTCCATGCCCAAAATATAGTTTGCAGCACCAAGATCTTTCATGTCGAATTTGGAGGACAATTGGGTCTTCAAATCCTGGATAATTTCTTTGTCATTTCCAACCAGCAACATATCATCCACATACAAGACCAGATAAATAATACGGTCACCAATTAATTTAAAATACACACAATGATCTGCGTTTCTTCTGGTGAAGCCAAGTCCCCGTATAAATGTATCAAATTTCTGATACCACATCCTTGGTGACTGTTTTAACCCATACAGAGACTTCTTTAACTTGCATACCAGTTCTTTCTTACCCTTCACCGCAAAGCCTTCACGTTGCTTCATGTAGATTTCCTCTTCCAAATCCCCGTGAAGAAATGCTCTCTTCACATCCATCTATTCTACCTCAAAATCAAAAGCAGCAGCAACAGATAAAAGTAATCTAATAGAAGTTACCTTGGCAACAGGAGAAAAAATATCACCAAAATCAATTCCTGGCACCTGGGAATAACCTTTTGCTACCAACCGAGCTTTGTATTTCTCCACCTTTCCTTCTGCATTTGTCTTCTTCTTGAACACCCATTTGCTGCCAATGGGTTTCCTTCCAGCCGGAAACTCCACCAGATCCCAAGCCTCATTTTTCTGCAAAGATGCCATTTCATCAACCATGGCCTCTTTCCAGAGTTTTCCATCCTCTGAATTCACTGCTTCCTTCACAGTTCTGGGATCATTATCAGTAATAGACAAAGCAAAATTTGAACTGAAAGCAGATGGACTATACCTTTCTGGCTGCCTTCTTTCTCGAACTGATCTTCTCACAGCCGGAGTTTGTGGCTCTTCATCTTCTGATTCCTCCTCTGCTGCAGAGTCTGATTCTTCCTCCTTTGGCTCAAACTCTATCTTCTCAAGTTCCTTTGGTTGGACTTCATGTTGAATAACATCTTTTACCTCTCTGAAAAACACATCTCGGCTGTACACAACCTTCCGTGTGACTGGGTTCCAAAGCTTATAACCCTTTAAACCATCCTTATACCCAATAAAGATGCACTTTTCAGATTTACTATCCAACTTGGTTCGTTTCTCCTTTGGAACATGTACATATGCATCACATCCAAATACCCTTAGATGTGAAAGAGAGGGTTTCTTACCAGTCCATACTTCTTGTGGAATCTTATCCTCCAATGTTGATGAAGGTGATCTGTTGATCAGGTAACATGCAGTATCCACCGCCTCTGCCCAGAATTCTTGTCCTAACCCGGCACCACTGAGCATGCTTCTTGCCCTTTCCATCAACGTCTTGTTCATTCTTTCTGCGACTCCATTTTGCTGAGGTGTATATGGAGTAGTCTTCTGCCGTGCTATACCACACTTCTTACAAAATTCTTCAAATTCCTTGTTGCAAAATTCTCCACCATTATCTGTCCTTAGCACCTTTATCTTCTTCTCTGTTTGATTTTCCACCAGAGCCTTAAATTCTTTAAACCTGTCAAAGACTTCAGATTTCTTCTTAAGAAAATATATCCATGTATTCCTTTATAAGTCATCTATGAATGATACATAGTACACAGACTTACCCAGTGATGGAACCTTCATAGGTCCAAACACATCACTGTGCACAAGCTCTAATATTTGTTTCGTCCTCTTACCACCAGAGGGGAAACTCACCCGATTCTGTTTCCCATATACACAATTTTCACAGAAATCAAAATCCAGAGAGCTATTATTCATACCTTCTACCATACCTTTACCATGAAGTATTCGAAGGCCCTTCTCTCCAATATGTCCAAGCCTTTGATGCCACAACATGGTCTTCTCTCCAGAGACCACTAGATTCTCTACTCCATTTTCAGGAACCATAGAACTATTGCACCCATCAACAACAATGCTACCTTGCAGCTTGTACAGAGTTCCAATCCAAAGTCCCCGCATTAATATCAGTGCTCCTCGAACCATCTTACAGGTATCTTTCTCGAACACCGTCTTTACACCTATGTCATCCAACTTGCTTACAGAAATCATATTTCTGGCCAATGCAGGAATATGTAGAACACCTGGAAGTGTTCTAACCCTTCCACCTTGCAACTTCAACTTTACTTTTCCCCGACCAATGATTCTAGCCTTCCTATCATCTCCTAAGAAGACATCAACACCATCGTATTTCTCATACTCGCAGAACCACTCTCTATGGGGAGTGAAGTGAAAGGATGCACCTGAGTCAATCAACCATGCCTCATGATCTACATGTGTACTTGAAGAAGCCAAGTACACATCCCCACCTTCATCTGAGGTGGTTTTCGCCTCTGCAGAAGGAGCATCATCAGATCCCTTTCCTTTATCAGGAGCTTTAGATTTACAATCCCTTTTGAAGTTCCCTTCCTTTCCACATTTCTAGCACACCACCTTTGTAGGTTTTCCTGGAGATTTAGATTTCCCTCTAGATTTAGATCTCCCACTCGATGACTTATTTTTGTTTCTGTTCTGGGACCGTCCTCATACAGACAAGGCATCAGCATTCTGGTTGTCCATATTTTTCCGTCTCATCTCCTCCGTCAGCAAGGCTGAGACTATTTCATCAAACTGCAAAGCAGTTGCATTGCTACCTATTGCAATAACCAGACTATCCCATGAATCTGGTAGAGAACACAACAGACTGATGCACTTATCTTCATCTGAAATTTTAATATCAACAGATAATAACTGCCTTACCACAGTATTAAACACATTCAGATGCTCTGTCACCGAGTCTCCATCTTTCATCCTCAGGTTATACAGCTTTTTTCGCAGGAACAATTTATTCACTAGAGACTTAGATTGGTACAAAGTCCCTAACTTGACCCACAAAGCCTTTGCCGTAGCTTCCCCTTATACATTCAGCAATACTGAATCCGAGACACACAATCGTATTGTGCTATTTTCCTTCCGATCCAACTTCTTCCATTCTTCATCGGTCACTCTCGATGGTTTAGTACCCGGATCTACCGCGATCCACTGATCTTTATCCACCAACAGATCCTCCATCTTGAGTTTCCACAACTCAAAATTCTGACCATTGAACTTCTCAATCTCTATCTTTCCACTGCTCGCCATCTTCTTTCACCACTAGAATCGATCTCGCAGATCTCCCACTGAACAGGGTCTACCACAGGCCCGAGCGAAACCCCTCAGCAACAAAGGCGTCCCCTTGAAGCCAAAACAACTTCGATACCAAATGTAGGTTTTAACCCTGTACAGAAATTACCTGCATACGAATTCTTAAACAAAGAAAATAAACAATGCAAGAGCATAACCCATAAAACACATATGCACAAAGATTTTTCCCTGGATCCCAAAACCGGGACTACCAGCTTGATTTTTCATTATGTTCCTTTCAATGTTACAATACATATTTATACATGCCGAAGCATCCAATACCATGGACCGAAAACTATCGCGTCCAATACCATGGACTGAAAACCATCAAGTCCAAACAACATGTGCGAAAATCATGCACAAAACCATAGGTGGGTCTGCCCAACCTAACATATGGTCCAAAACCAAACTTTTCCGGGGCACTGCCCCGGACCCCATAAAGTGGGGTTACAAGTGCCCTTCAAACCCCCTATTAACTACGTGGAAAGAATATAACACAACCCAACAGAATCAAGAACTATCAGAGGGAAGACACTAATCAAATCACAAGCTGACTCATCTTCCTTGCAAACATCTATATATGGATCCCTCATCCCAGAGATCCAGGGGCGGGAATTTTGCATCTTGTAAGGAATTGCTGTTGGTTTCTTGAGGCAACATCATAGTGTTGGGTGATCTAAGCTTTTCATGAGGTGAAGAAGGGCTTACTTGCTGAGAGGATGATGCTGGGTCAGAACAATTGGTTGTAACTCTCTTGGCTCTTTCTTGATTATCAATAAAGCTATTCAAGTTTTCCTCCATACTCTTGTGTGATTTATGTTTTATGCATTTGTATGGTCAATTTACATCTGATCCTAGATTGTTTATGATAATAGATCCATGTTCTCGTATAGTGTTATGCTGCTTTGATTCTATAGGTACTCTGTGAAGCTGGGTATATGAGAAAGCAAGTAGCAAAGGACTATCAGAAGAGAGAGGAATCAAGCAAGGAACCAAGCGCAAGATAGAGGTTGGTCTCCTTTATTCTTCTCTCATCTATCTTTCATAAAGGGCAACAAAAGTAGTTTTACTTTGTTTGTTTCTAACGTAGCTACCAACCTTAGTGGGATTAGTAGTTCTGCATAGACACTTTTCCCTGTAACAAAATGGCGACTCCACTGGGGAGCGAGTAGATTGTTTGTTCATCTACATTTGTTTACTTTATAAACTTACAGATGGAGCCTGAAGTCAAGCCAGCTAGCCTTCGAACTGCATTTGCTCTGAAAGTGAAAAGTAGATCAACGCTGCTTCAGTCAATCTCCGGGTTTTTTTATGAATTAAACAATTGATTTACAAGCTTTCTAATTGCCCTTGTGGTGGCTCTAGTAACCTCCTTAGATCTACCCCTGTGATTGACTTACTAATTACCACTTGCTCGGCCAAAATCCCTGAACTGAACTGCAAACTGTGACCCAGAACCCAATCAAAGTCTCGTCCCTGGTCCAGTGCACTGTCTGTTCTGTGAATCTCAAATTCAGCGCACTTCCCGAGTGTAGTAGGTGTGCTGCATTTCAAATTCACTGTGTTACAGGTGCGCTGATCAGACTAGGCATTGTTCCTAAATTTTGGTTTCTGTGTTCACTCTTTTTAGATCTATTCAAGAGTTTTGCTGCCTGTAGTCAGTACACCTCTGCTTGAAACCCCTTTCCTTGCTATTATTCCGCCTCCATTGTGCAAAGAACTGTAAAAGTTTTTGTGTATTTGTTGAGTCATTTTCAGTTCTCCTTTGCAAAGAAGTAACGTAATTCTACTGTCATTTCTTGATTTGAAAGTGTCGCAAGTGTCGTTTTCAGTCATAGAATAGTGTCTGATTGCTCTTGATAGTCGATTACCCTGTTACTAGTGTATTTGATCTAAATTAGTAGTTTTTCTAGTGTCGAAAGCAAGTTTTCATTTCCAAATCGCAAAGTGTTGTCATTTTCTTCATTAAGATTTTGAAAAGAAACTTGTTAGTAATTGTCGCTTTGAAAAATAGTTCAGATTTGCACATTAGCTTTCTTTTTATCATTCACATATTAAGAAGGCTGAAAATAAATAAATGCATGTGCATTTGCATTTAGACTGTTTGATTGGTTTGATTTAGGACAGTGCATATAGTGTGTGCTCTATGCTCTTTGCTGAAAGAACGCCATTTCTCTTTCCTTAGTAGCTAGGATTTTCATTGCACAAAGAAGATAAAATGACTGTTTATCATCTTAGATTGCATTTTAGGAATTGTACATCTACATCACGTGGTGAACCTGAAAGGAAAATTTCTTAAGCAATATCAACTATAAAATAAATTTAATGAATCTAACAATGCTTTGGAACCTAACGCACAACATCTAGAAGTTTAGGCTAGAGACGTATTCCGGCGTCGTAAAGCCTGGCAACTGTTGTTTTCACTGCTGGTTGGGTGATTCCTCCACTTTGAGACGATAAGTGCCAGTACGGACTTGTGCTCCCACGTACCGTCGAGTATATTTTGGGAGACCCCAATATGCTTAATCCTTTATCCATAGGAAGCCGTGTCTGCTGCCCTATCGATTGCAATGCACTAAACACAGCATTCGGGAAGATTGACTGCCGTACCGTAAAAAGTTTTCTGCTGTTTTGCGATTGGTTTGGTAATCCCTCTGCCTAGATTTCCAGAGCAGTCCCTTTCATTCCTTTTCAGACTCCTTAACGGAAAAGGTCCATCTGAGCACTTGTCACTTCAGGCTCATTAAAAATCGAAGGCGACTAGAGTCATATTTTGTTTTTTCTCGACTCTTTAAAATTGAAAAAACAAGTTGTGTCAAAGCGTCTAAAATTTATTTTGAACGGAATAATCATCACCTTTCCTACGTTGGTCTTAGGTTACGAAAATGGAGTCCACCAACCAAGGAGTTCCCCTTGGAGGAAATCCTAGTCCCTTCTCCTCTTTGGGAGATGTTGGTGCACCCCATATGGCCACATTGTCACTTCCAGGATTGACAATCGGCTTGCCTGTATGGCTTTTCTCAACCTCCGTCGTTCAGAACACCACAATTCTTGAACAATTGAGTCAGCAACTAGACAATTCCAGAGTTACCCCCAACCCTCTACTTCATCCAATTCTTCCTCTCCTCCTTCCTCTTCGCTTGATGAGGCTGGTAAAGCCAAAAATCAAGTACCTGAGAAGAAGAAGGAAAAGAATACGAAAGAAAAGAAGAAGAAGGAGCCAAAGGTGAAAAGGGGCAACCAAGCGTCGTCTGGTGAAAATCCACACACTGCACCGACCAGGCCTAAATCGCCATGTGTCATTTGCAAAGGAGACCACTATCATAGAGTTTGTCCTTACATCCCTCAGATCTTAAGGGACTGGTCTCCTCGTTTGCACAACCCGGTGTCGTCAACCTCTAATGATCATGTTGAAAACACACCGTCGACTAGTGAAAGTGAAGCCCCTAGACAAAAACGAAAGTGCAAATTTCCTTGTAAACTGTCTGAAGGCGATCACGTCGTTCACCGTTGTCCCTTCTTAGATGAGGCTAAAAGAGTTTTGGACGATCGTCCGGATTCACCGTTACGACTTCCTCCTGGATATAAGAAACTCTTGCCGAGTCCGTCACTAGTTGAAAATCCGACTAACCCACCCTTGTGGTCGGTCAAAGCGTCTATCATTGAAGATAAACCACCTGAACCCATACCAGACAAAAGTCAAAAGGTCAAGGCGGTAGTTGACCCGGTCTTGCCTTCAGAGGTTCCATCTTCAGATGATACAGTCACCGAAGAGAACAAGGATGACACCGTCCAAATTCTTTTCGTAAGCACAGACTCCGAAGAACATGGGGGCAGTCTACCCGTTCCTTTACCACAGGAAGGAAGTTCATCAGAGTCATATCTGGTCGTCTATTCGGTCCCACCTCCAAGCAATCTAGTTGTTTCCTTTGACTAGAATCAGCTAGGCAGACCCCGTTTACCGGCTAGTGTACCTTTCCGAATTATTGCTCAAATATATAGAATGGTTATGGTCGGTACCATCATAGATGAAGGGGCTTCTGTGAGTATCCTTTCCTCGACTGCTTGGACAACGCTTGGTTCGCCATCGCTTTTGCCTGAGATGAGAAATCTAACAGGCTTTGACAAAGGAACCAGTCGACTGTTAGGGATCCTTCCCAATGTGCCCATAACATTGAGAGGGAAACTATTCACATGAACGTAATGGTAGTCCAAGGACCCCTGGATTATAATCTACTCCTTGGACGAGACTATATTTATTGCATGGGAGGAATTGTCTCATCACTCTTTAGAGTAATGTGTTTTCCGCACGAAGGAAGAGTGGTCAAGCTCGTAGACCAGCTTTCATTCCCCGGTTCACGCATAGAAAATAGTCATATACCATCCCTGAATGGTCTTTTCACACAAGGAATGTCTCATCAATCCCCAGTCCATCCACCTGATGAGCACGAGTAATTCGGGGGACATGATTGAAACCCAGGGGGCATGCACCCTAGTCTGCTTTGGCAGGAAAACTTCAGGTATAGCGTAGGTTTCCGTGAAGGATATATGACTAGTTTGACACTCCCGTCCACAATTGGAAAAGGGGGTTGGACTGGAACAAGATTCCCTCATCAAAGTTAATCGGGTGGAGGCGTCTGTGCCACTCGCCTTTGTCTATTTCGGTAGACATCGCCGAAGAAGTGTTTTGTTTGCGCTGTGAATAGAACAATCTTTGGTAACCTGAAAGAGGTAGGCCTTTTTGGCGAAACAAATGTTTTGTCTGCGAAATTGCGGGGTAACCTTGAAACTCTATGTCCCTATACCTGGGGGCATGCAAACCTTTTGGCATGCAAGCGAAGAGCGACAATTTATTTTTTTAATTTGTAGGTCCTCTAACCCTTTAAACTCGTAGGATTGGTCGTTTCCTAACTTTCATAAAGAAAGGATGTGGGGCAAAGCTTTGAAATAATTCCGTTTTTATATATGAGACATTCTTATTATACGACTGGATATATCGAGCAGTTTTAATGCGGACTTCATGCTCGTTAAAAAATAAACATAAGCAATGAGCAAATGTTTCCCCCAGCATTTAAGCTCAATAAAAAATGAACCAATTTCCAATAAATAACCGTCGTGAATGTAGTACTTCAGCCCTTAAAGGCTTGGTCGTGTTCTCATCATCACCTCCACTTTGTATTGGCCGATCATTCACCTCCACTTGATTGTTTACCCCTTTTGAGGAACAGCTGCGAAGAGTGATTCTATTAGCCATCCTTGTAACACTGCCATGATTGGGAAATTCCAAACCTTACCTGGAATCAGCTGCTACCCGAATTTATCACTCGTTCCTCAAAAAACGAGTCTCCTTTAAGCTCTTTTCAGCTGACTCGTAAAATATGAAAAGATTGCCGAGCCATTGGCCTCTCCAGCTTGTTAAAGTGACCGGAAGTGCTATCCCTCCTTTAGATTTTAATCTTTTTGGACCTGAGGGATTATTACACAAAAAGATCGAGCGCTTGTTTTGTTCGGCTAGTTAAAAGTATCGAAAATTCATCCCTTCTGTATTGTTTTATACTTTTTCGGACTTAAGGGATTAGATGAAGAAAAAGGATTTTTGGAGTTTCCTTTACGTCCCTTTTTAGACTCTCTAAAATTGAAAATGACCGAGTTATCTTTGTCGTTAAACTCGTTAAAACCTAATAGCAACAAACTTGTCCATAACAGACAAGAACGAGTTTCACTATCGCTAGGTTCGTTAAAACATAGCGATGGGTTTGCCCAAAGGCAAAATTATAGAACAAGCATATGTTATCCTCCTCAAGCTTGACAAAAATAAAGAGGTATTGGTCAGCAATGATTGGGGAAAATTTGGGAAGAAAACTTGAAGAAACTTTGTTGGTAGCAAGTCGCTCTTGAACATGACACTTTCACTCCACATCCAAGTCGGGTTGGGTTGTTTCATTCACCGGTCACATCACCATGGTCGCACCACACCATCCACATTTGGGGTTAATGCTACCAATCCATCATGTCAGTGTTGCCGATATGTTCAAGAGAAGTCACTCAGAGAATTCACCTGTGTCTCACCCGCTGCAATACATTTACGCTCCATTCTTTCATGACCGCCACCCTGAACCTTATATCACCAGATTGTTTTCACCTCCATTAAAATCATTTGCTCCGTTCCATGTCATTGATGTGGGATTCATTAAAGCCCTCCTATGATGGATCGCTTCTTGTCGACATCAGCTCGTTATCCAAGAAGTCGATCTAGGAACACCCCTTTCAGTACTTTGAAGCTTACATGCCTCGATGGAAATTTTCTCACTTCCGACGACAGGTTTACATCAATGACCTTTGACCGAAAGATTTTGCGTGGTGTTCGACGCTAAGTCCTTTATTCACACCACGTGAATTGTACTGCAGTACCTTGAGGGTCATTATCATTATCGGTGATTCCTCTCGCGCTTGTTAACAGCTTACATCATTGGCTGGTAATCAGGCGATGTCTTTCCATGTTTGACTCCAGAACATCTCTCACATGGATCGACTTGTACTTTGAGTGAAGATTGAACGAGATTGAAGACCCCAGATCTAGTTTCATCCATCTGGGCTGCGATATATATTTAGGAAAATAAAGACATCAAATGTACATCATTGTTGCACAGATAATCATCCAATCTAAGGGATGATGGCTCTACCAGAATCATTAGTCTACACTCAGACGATTGTCTGTCCTATGTACATGAAAATGAATTTATAAAAGCTGAGCATGGAAATGACCGCCTCAACTAGATCATGGAAATATTATGAAGATAATGTATTGTATTGTATCTTATTATAGGTCTCCTTTTAGCTTGAAAGAACTTCGGATCCTCATGATAAAGCATTTCACCCGACATCAAAAAAGATTAACGACCTCATGCTTTAGGGGGCAACTGTTATAGACATTTTTGGGCACTGCAACCCCAAGCATAAATGTCCACAAACTAAGGGCTCCTAAGTCCCTAAAGGTGTTGTTCTAACCCCTAAAAGAACAAGGTCAAATGATTACAGCTCCTCCCAGAAGTTCTCCATGAAAAAACACTCAGAACTGGTCAAAACTGGACCATTTCACCTGCTCCATAGGCAAAGTGCGTTGCATCTCACCTAAATACACACAGTAGATGCGTTGCATTTCAAAAAGCCCTTCTATGGGGTGCGATGGGCGAGAAGGGACAAATGGCAGTGTCAATCCGCGAGGTGGAGAAGCATGGAATCTTCCAGAAACTTCTCCTGTGACACTTACCTCTCTGAATTCGACCAGGGATGAGTAAGAGATCATCAATCTCCAAGTGGAATCAAGAACTATCAGAGGGAAGACACTAATGAAATCACAAGCTGACTCATCTTCCTTGGAGACATCTATATATGGATCCCTCATCCCAGAGATCCAGGGGCGGGAATTTTGCATCTTATAAGGAATTGCTGTTGGTTTCTTGAGGCAACATCATAGTGTTGGGTGATCTAAGCTTTTCATGAGGTGAAGAAGGGCTTACTTGCTAAGAGGATGATGCTGGGTCAGAACAATTGGTTGTAACTCTCTGGGCTCTTTCTTGATTATCAATAAAGCTATTCAAGTTTTATTCCATACTCTTGTGTGATTTATGTTTTATGCATTTGTACGGTCAATTTACATCTTATCCTAGATTGTTTATGATAATAGATCCATGTTCTCGTATAGTGTTATGCTGCTTTGATTCTACAGGTACTCTGTGAAGCTGGGTATACGAGAAAGCAAGTAGCAAAGGACTATCAGAAGAGAGAGGAATCAAGCAAGGAACCAAGCGCAAGACAGAGGTTGGTCTCCTTTATTCTTCTCTCATCTATCTTTCATAAAGGGAAATGAAAGTAGTTTTACTTTGTTTGTTTCTAAGGTAGCTACTAGCCTTAGTGGGATTAGCAGTTCTGCATAGAAACTTTTCCCTGTAACACTCACCAATGTAGCTTTCTTAATATTGTCGTCCATGATACCTGTGCTTCCCATATTTCTCTTACCATGAACTAGAATTGGTTTGGATCTTCATTCCCACGCCTCTGAATAGTGATAGTTTGGTTGCGCTTGCCATACTGAACTATCGAGGTGGAGTGGGTGGGGATGGAGGTGAGGGGGGTGAAGCGGGTGGTGGTGTGGGTGGAGGTGGTAGCCACAGAATTCGTTGTTTTACCAAACTGATCGTGCTTCTCAGAGAAACCTTCGCGAGCTCATCCTCGCTTTCTTGTGGGGGTGAAATTAAGGGACTGTTTTCCAATTCTTCGCTGGTTTTGTAGATCTTTCCGCTCTAGTCCCAAACATTAATCTATTCACATAACCCTTTTTTCACACAATAGCCTCTTAATCCAAGCATTCAAAGATTTAATATACTTACCTCGCGGTCCTTCGAGAAATCGTCGTTATGCCTCACTGTAGCTCATGGACCTGTCTACTACAAACTCAGTGATAAATCCCCCTATTATCCGATCGAGCCAATGGTCCACAGCTCGTGTGATCTTAACTTCTGATGCTTCTAGTCTGCGCACTAATTCTGGAGTCCACACTATTGGTTTAACGAGCCTACACCTTCCCTAGCTGTCTACTAACTTCGCGATCCACTCATATAGCTAAGAAGGAAAGGATGCAAAGAAAATTTCATGGATTTCCGTATACACGTAGCACTCCAACCACCATTCCTTAGATACTTGCGGGGTTATGTTTTCCTACGTTGCAAACTCGTGAATCTTCTTGTCCAACCACTCTTCAATTTCCTTCTTGGTTGGGTTCTAGTGGCACGACATCAGACATCCCTTATGCAAATCCCAGTCCCGACAATGGAACCATTTGTTGGCTTAGTGGGGCCTGACCCAGGTTTAGAAGTGATTTAGATAAGCAAATCTTGGTACTACTGGCCCTTTCGGCAATAGTCCGTGGAGCGTGGACTGAGGTCTCACCTGACGTAGTATGGGAGGGTGCTAGAACCAGGTTTCTGCACCCTGGGGATGTCTGTTATGGTGGAATTGGTACACAGTCCCACCTTTGCACTTACTGTGCTACATGCACCCCTCGCCCTGCGATACTGTCTTCGCACAGTTTTAGCCACAAAGCGACCCATGTTATTTATCCAAGTCGTTCTTAATTATGCACTGTTAGTTGATTACTTAGATTATCTTTATATATGAACATTCTGCACCATACAAGTATTTATCCAATTGCGCGGAGTAAATAAAAATTAATGCATAAAACAAAGATTCAAGAATAAATGCACAAAGTAAACTTCTCTTTATTAGCTTTCAATCCCAATTACAGACTCGATCCCGCCCTGTGCACTCAGCTGGAGGGGTCCGCGCACTCAGCTGCGGACTCTACTAGGCCTCTGTGCACTCAACTGTAGAGCCTCTTACTACTACTACGACCCAGTACACTTTAGATCCAACTCTAAGCTCGAACCATGCCTTCGCTATTCTATTTATCCTTACTTATCTTTCCACTTAGAGCCTCGCTCTATTTGTACAATCCCATGGTCCGCGGACCATGGGTAGGTTGACACAACTTTACATTAAATTACAATATTTTAGGGTGGACAGCCCTATGACTCATCCTAGACTTTGCGCTCTGCACCTGCAATTCGCGGAGTCTTACAATATACTTGACCAAAACTTGGGCTTTGAGCCCCAAAAACATGTTGTGGGGGATCCCATGCCCAACAACTAGAATGTAGGAATTATGCTGAGATGAAGGATTAATTGGTCCTACAAATTGTAAGTCCCACTTCTCAAATGGTTCCAAGACTATTTGAGTTTGTAACAACATTTCATTTGACTAGAGTGGTTGACCCATTCTTTGACAACTGTCACATCCCTCCACAAATTTCTTTGCATCCTAGAATATGGTAGGCCAATAATATCCTGTTGAAAGCACTTTATGCCCTGTCCTCTTGTCAAAAAAGTGTCCTCGGAAAGGTTCCTAATGGCAGGCTCTGAAGATGTCAAAAATATCATCTTCTCTGACACAACGCATGATCTGATGATTTGGGCTTGTGTAGTAGAGGTATCCTTCTACCCAAGAGTATCTTTCACTCCACTAAACAATATTCCTATTTTCTTTTGAGGTTAGATATTGTGGAAATATCCCTACAACAAAGTAGTTAGCTATGTCTGCATACCACGATGAGTGAGTTGAAATAGCAAAAAGATATTCATCTGGAGAAGAATCCTCAATGGGCATGTAATCACTATTAATAGTTAGCCTAGAAATAAAATCAACCACTAAATTATATTTTGTAGGTTTATCTAAGATTTTTATATCAAATTCTTGTAACAGTAACCAACATGTAACCCTATCATTAGTAACATGTTTATTCATTAAGAAACGAATGGTAGAGTGGTCAAAGTTCACAAATATTTGATAACCTGTAATGTAGTGCCTAATTTAGTAATGATATGCACTACTGCAAGAAAATCTTTTTCTATGACTGTATAATTTAACTCTACAGGAGTCAGATTCTTGCTGATGTAGTAGATGGCATATGGCTTCTTGTCTTCTAGTTGACCTAACAAAACACCTACAACAATATTAAATGCATCTGTTGCTATGTGAAATGACAGATTCTCGCCCGATCCTCACAAAATAGGGGTTGCTGATACACACTGCTTTAACTATATAAAGGCACATTCACATTTCTCTATCCAAACAAATTCCACATATTTATTAAGAAAACAAAATAATGGGGATGTAATTTTTGAATTTTTTTCTATAAACGTCCTGTAATACCCTACATGTCCCAAAAAACTACGTACCTCCTTCCATGTTTTGGGAGCTGAAATTTTCAAAATTACTTCTATCCTAGTAGTGTCTACTTTTATTCTTGTAGCAAAAATATAATGCCCAAGCAGAATTCCTTCATTAATCATCATGTGACATTTTTCAGTGCTTAAAGCGAGATTAGTTTGCCCACATTGCTCTAACACTTTTTAGAGATTGGCTAATTTTGTTTCAAAACCGTCACCATAAGGTGTAAAGTCATCCATGTATACTTCTAAACAATCATTTAGAAAATTTGAAAATATCCCCAATATTTCCCTCTAGAAGGTTGTCAGTGCATTATAGAGTCCAAAGGGAGAACTCTGTATGAAAAAATCCCCCAAGGGCAAGTAAAGGTGGTTTTATCCTGATCCTCTGGGCAATCAGCATCTGATTATAACCACTAAACCCATCTAGAAATGATTTTTTTTTTTTTCCAGATAAGGTGTCAAGGCCCTGATCTATACATGACAAAGGAAATGGTCCTTTTGAGTGGCTTTGTTGAGTCCTTTGTAATCTTCACAGACCCTCCATTTTCCATTCTTTTTAGGAACAACGACAAGTGGAGATACCCATTAGCTGTCACAGATGTGATAAATTGATGCAGCCCAGGCCGCTCCCAGGCCGCTTCTACTAGGACCTTCGACAACCGTGCATGTAAAACATGCACCTCAATACTCTTTAAAACATTTCACCACTGTCAATCTTAACACTCCTCACTCACATATGCTTGATTCAAGACTGCGCCCTTACTGTCCTAACTGACCAGAGTTCAAATGCCAATTAACACAATATTATAAATGTAATCTTACTATGGACGAAGGCATATATATATACCTTCCCTTTCCTTGATGCCGCCGCCGGTTATAATCTGGCCTTATTTTAAACAAAGGCTCGTGGCACCGAATTACCACAGGCTCCTATATATGTATCAATCGCCCGCTTGCCATAGACCAGGCTTGCTTTTTCTATATATATCACACTGCTCTGATTAAAGGCGGAATTTTATCACGCCCAAGGCTGCTCTATATCTCTGTTGATGTATATATAGTTGTAATCGCTCAACCAACCAATGGCCAATACACTTGTACGCAGTCTTTGATGTGTCGCCAGTTCCACTTTCGCATCAGTCATTAAAATGACGGTTCATTTCAATATCACGCTTCACTAATTAACCTTGCTCTCGGAGACGGCTTTAAAAGCGATGTTTCTTTTGGTGACTTTACATATATAATATATGTGTCCACTTAATTTGATGCCCGCTCAACATATAATGAAATTACGATGGCAAGACTTGCATATCGGACTGGTTGCTATATATATATCCCGTACTCTCTATGTACACGTTCCTTCATATAAGGACGCATTTCAATTGCCTTTGGCTGATATATAACCAATCTCCGTCGCTTGGTATATTCCGCACTTAAGTTGGATCTGACCGATGCATAACCGAATTGCAATCGCTCCCGCGGAGATCTCTTGAGCGAGGACCGATACACTAATATTCAGTAATTAAAACTTTCGCTAGTTCCGTTGCCGGCGATTACTCAAGCGATGTTCCTCCGTTCATCCGGAACCGATACACTTATATGTAGTCTTGTATATATCGTCAGTATACAGTCTATCTTTACTTGGGCAGCGCTTCAAGGATTGATTACCATGTATATACACCTCATTTAACCAGAACCTTTATAACAAACGATTCAGGGTGATCTCCATCACATAGAGCCACGCATCAACAGTTAACACATACACCAATTGCGCACTGGAAAAATAAGAACCATTATCACTTCATGAAAATTCAATGTCACATGACATCGGTTTCTGCAACCATATGCAGAACCATATCTCAAAATTGATTAAACGCCAATATGCTCATACAGAACTGAATTCAACATATTCATATTTACATAAAAACAAACATTCACACAGAGTTTTCTTCATGGCCAGATATGCAAATCTATGGCCCTTTTACAAACTGCCCGAAGGCTCCCAAGGAGAACCCTTGCTCACTCCTCACACTCACCTCACACTTCTCCTCCCCCCTTCAATGCCTTTGAGGCTTCCTAATTTATTAAACTTAGCATGATCTAAAAATCCTAAAATCACTCAACTAAAGCTCATGCAATGCATACATATGGCAAAAGCATCTTTTCAGCTTTATTCCATCTTTTTCCCTGTTCTAAAATAGAAAAGCTATCCTTATCACTTAAAGGTCCACATCCACTCCTTTATGCCTAAAAGCTCTCCTAGTTTTATTTATTTATTTTGAGAATATCTAAGTAACTTGGAATTTAGGAAACTAATGCATGACCCCTATGTCTATTATTTACAATAATTCCCTTTGAGTTGGATGCTCCCGCATCATAAATGAAGTTGACATTTATAAGAATCTGCAATTCTTCTTTTACTACTTCTTTAAGTCCTAGGTTCATGCGTCATTGTGGCTCCCTACTGGATTGCAGTCTCCTTTCAAGTAGATGTGGTGGGTACACATGCTAGGGTGAATTCCTTTCATGTCCATGTAATCCCATGCAAATTCCTTTTTATGTTTCTGTAACAGCTGTAAGAACATCCTATTCTATTTGGAAGTCAGATTAGGATTAATATTTGGATTTTTTCCCAGCTCTATTTAAATTGAGCTTCTCTTGAGATTAGGGGTGGTTTTCATATGTTCTAAACTCAAGCCTTCCATGTTATCTTCTACCCCTAAATCATCAGTAGAAGTAACAACAACAGGATTATTGATAAAGCCATTGATAGTGTCATCCTCTGTTTCATTCTTAAAATACTAGGATTTCCCAAGAGTGAGGAGTGGCTGTGAATGATCTGATTCAGGTTCAAATTCATCCCATAAGGGATTTTCCAAATCCTTGGTTTTGTACAAGGATAGAGGCTAAGGTTATTTATGGCTTCTCCATCTGAAATCATCATGAATCCCAACCTACAACCTATGAATGTGTTTGCAGTGGCCAACCAGGGCCTTCCTAATATCTGGGGATGGTCCCCCATATTTGATTTGGTTTGAAAAATAAGAAAGTTTGTTGGTTACCTCCAAGAATATACTGTGATGACTATGCCCTCTACCAATCCTTCAAGTTTAGCACCTGACCTATATGCTAGTTCTAGCACTGTAGATGTTTGTCTCAGCGCATGCAGTACCAAAATTGGTAAATATTTCCTTAGTCATTACATTGATTTCTACCCCTAAATCAATTAATGTGCTCATAATGGGCTTCTCATCAATATAAATAGTGACTGTAGGATTCCCTGGGTCATTTTATTTAGCCAAAAGAGGCTGACTAATCATTAGTTCCAACAGTTTTCCCATCACATGGATGGTAACAAGATCTTTGGGCTTCCTTCCAAGTTTCTTAAAACATAGGTCTCTTACTGTTTTCACATATATGGCTTGCAGCAAGGGAATATTTATGTGCGGATTCTTTAATTCCCTGAGAAAATCATATTCGTGTTGTGGAATTATCCTAGTTTCAGCTAATCTTTGTGGATATGGAGGGTCCTTAGTCACTATAGTAGTTGGATTGGCTGTTATAGATGTGTCATCATTATTTGAATCAGCTGTTATAGGTGTGTTAGTTCCATAAAAATCCATAGGATCATCCCTAGGTGATTCACATTCATCTTCAATAATGACAGGGGAGGTTTTTGAGTTTACTACTTTTCCTGATCGAAGGTGGATCTCATTGCATTCAACAGGGGTAATGTAGTAAGTTTGGAAAGAAGTGGGGGATTCTATATTCTGAGCTACCTTATTATTTCGATTAGGGTTAGACTGTACAGGTAATTGGGGACGTATGGGAGGAGTGGTAGTAGATGACAAGGGAGGTGGAAGTTGCAATTGCAGCTACACAAGTAACAAAGGAGGGACTGGTCCTAAAGAGTTTACCCTCCCATTCTTAGGCCAAGAGTATGGCTGAGATGAAGGCTATTGAAAAGGTGGAGAAGGAGACCATTGATTCCATGGTGAAGGAAATTGAGATGGAGGGGAGAGTGGGATACTGCCATGCAAATTGTTGAGTATTATATAACATTATTCAATGAATTGAAAGAAAAATATTGAGACATAATTGGTGGTCATGGGTGCCAAGGCTTCTTGGAACCAATAAAGTAAGAAGACTGAGCCTCCTCACTTGATTCCTTGAGTGATGCCTTCAGTCTTGGGAGATTTGTATAGTAGTCTGTAGAATGCTCTAGGTCATAACGATTATACAAGTTAATGCTTTTGACTCTGCATTCCTTTGGGGAACGTTTGTCTTTACATTTGAGGTAGAACACGACCAAAGCCTTATCAGACTCATCCTATGTCTTTTTCACTTGTGTTGTTGTCAATTGGGAAGATAGGATACTGAGAAGATTGGTATTTAGATTCTCAAACAGGTTTCCAATCTCAGCTCTGGTCACACCTCCATTTGTGGATTTCTGTATTTTAACAAAGGCATCTCATGCCATGCTTCTCCCTTGTGACGATACTCATGAATACCTTATGAAAAGTTTTATTATATCGTTGTATGGCTCCTGAGATATATCTCCTTTTCCTAACAGGTTCAACATGTCAAGGCAGTCATCTCTCTCCTTGAATCAATATTATTTCAAAATCTCTTGATCCAGATTGCTATGTTCGGACCTTTGTAAATTATAATTGATCCAGGTGGATATTGGTGGACAACCTCCTATTCCACTTGGACCCCCAACATTGCCTCTTTTAGTTTTTCAGTTTCCTTAATTGTAGCATAGTTTACTATTTTTTGTAGTTTTTTGGGTCCTGAACTTCGAGAGCTTTTTTGAGGCCCTAAACGAAGTTTTTAGGGAAAATAGAGAGATTGCCTCTTTGGGTTATTTGAAACAAGGTATTATGATAGCCAAATGGAGATCGTATGCCAAATTTACGACCCCTAGAAATTGATGTACTAATTTACCCAAACGGGGCCCATAGTTTTGGCGCTTCATCACTTAAGGTTAGGTTTCTGGATTTTTAGGGTTTTCCATTTTTCCAAATAATAAATACGCATTGGAGCCTCACTGTAACACAATTCAGAGGCATGTAGCCACCACATCTCTTCCCATAGATAAGCTACCATCGCTTGAACTAGTTTATTTCCATTCTGTTCACAATCATATTTCAGTATTATGATATTAATGAAATGAAGTGTAATTTCTGTTGGATTTTTGTATTTATGGTTATATCCATAATTTGTTGCATTCCTGCTTAAGTTAAGATAAATAATGGAATTGTTCCACGTAATCTTTCAAGTTCTCTTCTTCCTTCTGTGTCATTCTAAACATCTCCTCTCTTAAATCTCTATTTCAACAATAGTCCTGATATTTTGCCAAAAATGTAGTCTTCATATCTCCCCATGTTTGGATAGTGGAAGGACCTAGTCCCATAAACCATCTTAATTTTTCTCCTTTCAGATTGGTAGGAAACAATTTTAGCTTATGAGCATCTGAAGTGTAGTCATAAATCTAGCACAAAACATCAAACTCAAATAGAAAAGTATCAAGATCTTCAACAATCAATCCCTGGAAAGATGGAAGGGCTGATAGATGGATATTTTTCATGGGGGATTCTCCCCTTATATCACTTATTGGAAATTCAAAAGTGGTAATAGTGGAATTTTTCCCGTTATTGTTGTTGTTATCCCCCATTGGAAATTCTCCTGATTCTTGTTATGGTAAGTATCCTTCTAAAGATTGTTCGGACGAATGTTCTATAGATAGGGATTCTTGTGATAATTGCTCAGATATTTTTGGGGCTAGTTGTTTTACTGCACAATCTTAGTCTAGATATTGGAAAGTGAAAGAATGTTCTTCTGATTTTGGTCCTTGACATTTCCCATTGGTTTCCCCTTATCCTTCTAATCCAAAATCCTGGCCACTAGTTTCTCCTTGTTGTTCCTGAGTTGATTTTATGGAATTGAGAGTTTGTAGGCTAGTTTGAGGAAAATGGGGTCCTAAAACAGAGGAACTAGATACTCTTGATTTTAATGTAGAAGCAACATTTTTCTATGGGACTTTTTTTCTCACGTCTCTATGTGGTGTTAACTGCTCTCTCTCTGCTTTTGAGATCAATTCTTGGTTAAATGTTACTCTCCCTTGATCAATATTTTTCTTGTTCTTTTTTTACCCCTTTTGCCTGTAGGTTTGTTAGGGTTCCTACCTTTTTCTTCCTCTTAACTCATACATTATACACATGGACCCAATGTGTAATTATTTGCACACCCTAAGTGTCTTAATTATTATAGTGGTGAGTCTGCTAAGGTATGTTAAAGTGATGCGCAGGTTCTTACCTCTTGTATTACCACCCAATGCTTGTAAAATTAGAGACATTTTATCAAAATGAAATTCAAAAGAAAGCATTAGCTGATTGTATCATTGAAAACCTTCCCTGGAAATGGCGCCCAAATGTTGGTGAGGTTTTATCACTACTAAATTATCTAAACCATAATCATTAATTATCAACCATGGTAGGTCTTTTTATTTCAAATATGTCTGCACTATTTGTGCCGATACATTTAACAACTAGGTAAAACAGAAAATATGTCATTGAACACACTTGCAGAAATTAAAGCACTCTTGTAGAATGGAAATACACGCTTGACAGAATTAAAAGGCACACTGTAGGAATGAAACACACTCGGCAAGGAAAGAATCCACACTTCATAATAAATATAGGCATGCCATACACTATCAGCTAAATATGTAACAACAATTGAATAACATGGAATTTATTAACTTGTGTAACAACACACAATAAATATGGAAGCAAAAGTGTATCTATCCCATAATGAAACGCGTGAAAAAGTGATAATAAATCCACACTAACGCATAAAATAACAAATATCCTATCAACATGGTGATCCCCACTAAAGAGGAGGGCCCTTCCACCCTAGCACGGTACAGGAGTAAAACGAAAACTATTTAAGAATTCAACACAGAATTTGTAGGAACATCACCAGATATATGCTTGTATTAAAATAGTTGAAAGGTACAAGATCAGAATGTCAGTACTATCTCTATTGTCCTTCATTCCCTTCTCATGAGACTAATCTCTTTTATAAAGTCTTTACAAAGACCCAAAATTAGGGAAACAGATCAGTCATGAGAATATTTCCATTCTCATGTTGATTAAGCTAACAAAAATAATAAAAAGATAGAAATTGTTACAAATTGCTTTTAATAAAGATTTTTTTATGGTTACACCACTCTTGTTTAGACGCAATTGTAACTACTCATATCTTCTTAATTGTTCACATGGAATTACTTCATGCGGTCCTTGACAATTGCCTTTGAAAATGGCGGCTACAGTCTTGACAATTTGCAGTGTAACAACAACTTCACGGTGTAACAACAGGAAATCTAAAACATAGGGTGTAACAACAACTCACATCGTGTAACAACAAGTAACAAAAACAGCTGTTCGCCCATGGCTATCAGTAGTTATGGAAACACTTGAAAGAAAAAAATTCAAAAGAACTCTTCCAAAGATACCTTGGTTAGTAGTCCCAAAGAAAGAATTGTTTTGTTCAATACTTAGCAAAAAATAGCATAATAATATGTCAAAGAAAAAGGTTGCTTCTTAATCAGAGGGAGTGACATTATACTAGGGAAATTGTAGGTTCAATGAAGGAAAATGGCCAAAAATGGGGAAAGGAGGCCTGAAATATCCTCAAATATTACACCCAACAGATACCACATCCTTGGTGACTGTTTTAACCCACACTGATAATTTTTTTAACCTACATACCAATTCTTTCTTACCCTTCACTCCAAAGCCTTCAAGTTGCTTCATATAGATCTCTTCTTCCATATCCTCGTTGTAACACTCTCCTCCCACATCTACCCTAGTAATCAGCTAACCAAGGTAAATATGTGATGAGAGGATACTATGATTAGATTCAACCTCCTACGTGACCTTAAGGAAGTGGAATCAATGAAAACACAACATAAAAACCTTCCACATCAGCTACAGGACTCCTAGGTACCATCCCAACCATTGAGGTAGCTAGACCCTGGGTCCCACTTAAGTTTTTGACCACTTGAACTATGGACGCTCTCATGCTATAGGCCTGCCAGCATCCAAGAGGCTATGGACGCTCTATTGACAAGGCATGCGAGCATCCATGGATTATTTTTCTCAGTGTTGTGCTAGCATCCCCTGGATTTGAGCCACTATTTCATGCCCAGAGCCTAGGTCACTGCCCAGAATTGAATGACACCTTCAAAACAATAAGATAATAGGGAAGCAATGATGCAAAATGAAATACTTGAACAAGCCCTTAACTAGACACCTACTATCCATGACAAGTAGTTTTTCAAACATATCACAAATATGAAATCTACAGGTGTAAACAACAGATTTAAGCATGTGGGTCTCATACTTATTTGAGAATCTCTATGAAGCATTGTTCCCTCATATCATTTGTTGCATTATCATCTATTAGGTCATAGATACATTGTCCATTCATTTATAAGTAAAAACATGATGAGAGCCATACATAACCACTATCATAAAGCACATACATAACCAACATAATAGCAACAAAAATACCAATGAAATCACAACTATGTGATCCACATATAAACTAGTATAATACTCATAGAAATACAAGGAGAAATAAACTCATATTGATGATGCAAAATCCAAACCCGGGATGGGACTACCACATTCCACTCGACCATAGAATGGTTGAGCCAAATCTCTCTTTAGCCATTCACCCCCATGCCATATTCCAAGCATGAATGTGGGACTCAAACCAAAAGAACCAACCAGGGCATCCCGAGGCTAAACCACCTCACTTTCATCAATAAAAACTAGGGATTACCGTAATCCATCCTGAATCACCAGGCCAACACAATGAACATGTAATAATAGGCTTTACCATGATCTCCACTTAATCACTAGGCCAAACAAACATGGATTCCACCAGCTTTTTCCACCTACACTATGACAAATTTTCTTGTTTCCTAGTCTCTCAGGATTTACCGCAATCCATACTGGATCACGAGGCCCTAAACTGAGACCCACTCTCCAGGATGTACCTCATATCCCAACCCTGGATTACTAGGCCCAATGGAGATTAATACACATCTTGGCTTTACTATATATCCTTCTATTCACCGACAAGGATTCCTAGGGCCACTAAGGCAACACAATCCTAGCTTTACCGCAACCCATAGTCTGGCTCATGGGTCACTAGGCCAGTGGCTTTGCCTTGATCCACAGTCCAGTTCATGGACCACTAGAACACATGCTATATCATTCAGATATCCACCTCACACAGCTTCGAATCCATCTGAAAATCCAACTCAACTAAAAAATGAGAACCCCATCACACCATGGCTATCCGAAAATGGCAAGGCTAGGCTGAAAACATTGTCATACTTGGAAAAAATCATGCCATAAAAACAAAAGAACCACATGAAATACCATGCATGCCAAATATAGCAAGGAAAACAGACATGCAAATCAATACCTTCAAAGAATACTTCTTTATATGCTTGATCCTACTCTTCCTTGCGTGATCTTTGCTTCCTTTTTCCTTCTTTGCCTTTCTTGATCCAATGCCAAAGTGCTTCAAAAAAAATGTAAGTGTCCAAGAGTGAGAGAGAGAGAGAATAATGAGAGAGCTCCAAAACTAAACTGACAAAAGGTTACAAACTGATCCTCAAAAGCCTTTTTATCAACTAGGTCTCTATTTTCTTCATTTTCCATTATTTTCCTTCATTTTCCTCGTCACATGAAACTTGTGACATTTCACCTTCCTTTTCTCCTAATTTCCATTATTTTTATAAACAAATGTGCCAAAAATGCCATTTTCCTTTCCAAAGCCTTTTCATTTGCCTTTTCCAACTTTCTTAGCCATTAATAAACCAAATGAACACCCACAGTAGGATCTCTTGCCCAACATTCAGCTTGAAATAAGTGTCTCATCAACCATGGTTATTAGTTTTTCCTTTATTAAGCTTTATTACAAGTAATTTTCACCAGGGCTATTACAAAACCCTCCCCCTTGGGGGACACCATCCTCGGTGTTCAACCACATCTATACCTCAGCAAAACCGCTAAAAGGAAAACTTAATGCCCATGGAGCTTTATAACATAGCTCGATGCAGTATTTACAATGATCACCCTGCTAAAAGGAAAACCAACATGACAACATAACAAGCATAACATCATAATGACATGACACCCATAACACTTATTGTAGCTTTATAACATAGTTCATGGTGGTATTTACATCCATATGCATATGTACATATACCAAAACACCATACCAAAACTGCTTTGCCTCAACTGACAAACAATGAAGGATGCATAGCCCGCATCTGATCTGCCATCTCCCATGTTGCTTTATCGGGCCTAATGTGCTTCCACTACACTTTAACCTGCTTGATTTCTTAGTTCCGGAGCATGAGAATCTTTTTCTACAATATGCACTAAGGCTCCGGATGGAATTCTCCATCTAGTTCCTCCTGCAATACAAACTAATCAATCACATGATCAACATCTTTAACATACTTCTTAAGCAATGACACATGGAAAACATCACGAACTTTCACTATCGGAGACAATGCAATTTGATAGGCTACTTGCCCAATCGTCTCAATAATACTGAAGGGTCTAAGAAACCCTGGTTCCAGCTTGGCACATGATCCAATCCATAAGGAACTCTTCTTTGGTTTGATTCACAAGTACACCTATTCCCCAACCTAGAACTCCTTAAACAACCTGTTCTGATCTACATAGCGCTTCTACCTATCCTATGTTGCCTTCAAATTCTTCTTGATTACCTGCATTTCCTATTCCATGTTCGCCAACATGTCTGGTCCAATCAACACCCTATTAACTGGATCGCTCCAACTAATAGGAGTATTGCAACTCCGTCCATAAAATGCCTCAAATAGACTCATCTTTAAATATTCCTCATACCCATTGTTGTAAGAGAACTCTACCAGTGGAAGATACTCTTCCCACTTTTTGTTGTTGATGCATCATGTACATCTTCAACATGTCCTCCATCTGTCTGTGGATGATAAGCTTTACTGAAGGCCAACTCTGTCAAGAAACCTGCAAACAGCTCCTTCCAAAGGTTGGAAGTGAACTTTGCATCCCTGTATGACACAATATTCTTCAAAACACCATGCAATATGACCACATCTCTGAAGAATACCTGTGCTACATCACTAGATGAGAATGTGGAATGAATTTTGCAACCTTTGTCAACCTGTCCACAACATTCATGATGGAATTATGTTGTTTCACTATCCTCGACAACCCTATGATAAAATACATGGAAATGACCTCCCATTTCCATTCTGGATTCACAATCAGCTATAGCAGTCCACCTGGATGCTTACACTCTACCTTCACATGCTGACAATCAAAACACCTAACCACAAACTCTACCATGTCCTTATTCAGATTCGGCCAATAATAAAATTTCTTCACTGCAGTCAATGTCTTCTAGTAGCCTGGGCGACCTGAATAAGGTTTCAGATGAAACTCCCTCAATATCACCTTCTTGAGCTCACTTTTGTCTGGCACATATATCTCGTCTCTGAATCTAACCAATTCATCTATTGTAAGACAATAATACACATCCTGTGCACCTACACCTGTACCACTACCTGTACTTGTACCTATACATGTACTCTGTTGCAACTTGTGCACAATCTCCATATACTTGAAAACCTGTTGACCTACTTGCAAGATCATATCATGTAATTCTGTCCCATAAGAGCTTATATATTCTAAGTGATTTACCTGTATCTGCCTGCTAATAGCATGTGCAAACATGTTCTCCTTTCCTTTGATGTACTTGATCTCGAAATCAAACTCACTGATCGTGGCCAACCATCCAGCTTGCTTGGCATTTAGATTCAATTCGTCGAACAAATACCTCAATCCAATGTGATCACTCATCAATACACACCTCTTGCCAAGAAGATAGTGCTTCCACAACTTCAGTTCATGTATGATCGCTACTAACTCAAGATCACGTGTCAGGTAGTTATACTCGTGCTCGTTTAGTTTTCATGACTCATAGCATACCACCAGTCCATCTTGCATAAGGACTCCACCGAATTCTCTCTTGTAAGAATCTATACATACTACAAAATATTTGTCCGAATTTGCAATATTTTACATTGGAGCATGTGGCAATGAATGCTTGAGCTACACAAAATTGGCCTCACACCCCTCTGTCCATTCAAACTTCTTACCGTTCCTCTGCAATGATGCTATAGGATAAGAAATTTTCGAGAAGTTATTGATGAACCTCCTGTAATAGCCTGCTAACCCCATGAAAGATCTCACCTCATCCATATTTCTAGGAGCTACCCACTCCATGATGGCCCTTATCTTTTCTGGATCTACTACAATGCCCTCCTTAGAGACAACATGTCCCACGTAATGTACCTCAGTCTGAAAGAAACTGGACTTGCTAAGCTTAACATACAAATGATGCTCTCTCAACAATATTAATACTACTGCTAAATGCTCAACATGCTCTTCCTCATTTTTATAATATAACAATATGTCATCAATGAACACAATAACAAACTTATCCAAATAAGGACGTAACACACTATTCATCAGGCACATAAAAGTAGTTGGAGCATTAGTCAAACTGAATGGAATTACAACATTAATGCCCATACTTGGTCTGGAATGCAGTCTTGTAAATGTTATCCTCTTTGATGCGTACCTGATGGTATCCATATCTCAAGTCGATCTTCGAGAACACTGCTTCTCCCTTCAACTAATTGAACAAGTCGTCAATCCTTGACAATGGATACCTATTCTTTATGGTCACTTTGTTCAACTATCTATAGTCAATGCATAATTTGAGAGTACCATCCTTATCCTTTACAAACAATACTGGTGCACCCCAAGGTGATACACTTGATCTAATGTATCACTTGTCCAACATTTCCTTCAACTGCAAATTAAACTCTACCAACTTAGGTGTGCTCATCTTGTAAAGTGCTTTTGATGCTAGAGCTTCCCTTGGCACTAACTCAATAGAAAAGTCTACCTCCCTGTGAGGTGGCAACTCTGGAATCTCCTCAGGAAACACATCCTGAAATTGCTGTAGAACTGGGTCCCTGCTCAAAATATCTACATCCTCAACTTCCTTACCTTTGTCACTAGAAATCTGTATTATGAATAACACACATCCTTTTCTACAACTGCACTTTTCCTACGTAGTTCTCACCATCCTCACTGATGTGGTTTTCTTCTTTCCTTTCAAGACTCTTGGTTCCCCTTTATTATCCACACACTCAATGAATTTGTCATAACAATCTACCTTGGTTTTATGAAGGTACAACCAATCCATCCCCAATAACACATTGTATGATCCCAATGGTAATACATTCAAATGTGATGCGGTAGGCATACTATTCAAATCAAATGCCCAAGCTCTTACCCAAAGATGAACTCGCTTCTTTGTACCTGTAGCCAACTGCATTAACCAATATTTTGCATGCAATTCATTACTCAAACCACACTTATCCACCAAGTCAGGACTAACATAGCTATAATTATATCCAAGGTCAATCAAGATAGAAATAACTTGATCATAAAGCTTACCGTCCATCTCAATGATAAATGCTTGATGGTCTGCCTGCTTGTTATCCAATGCTGCATAAATATTAGGAACACTCTGACCAACATCCCCAACAGTATGTGCCTCCTGTGCACTATATATTTGAGGCCTACAACCCTGATTATGTGGAAAACCTCTCTTAAGGTGCTCCTTTCCACATGTCCAACACTCCAATCGACTAGTACCCTCACCTCTATGCTGTTGTTGCTAACCCATGTCCCTGTCTAGCTGTATTGAACCTCTTTTACGGTGCCACATTTTATTTCTCAACTGCATTATGAGGCCTTGTTCTTTTCAGCTACCATTTACCTTTACCTTTTTCTTTCCCTTTCCACCTTGCGGATATTCATTCTTATGCTTGACTATTCATAGAAATGCTTCAATTTCCCAATAATTTTCTCAAGTGACCGAGGCTCATCATACTCAATCCGATCTCTAAATTCTAATGGAAATCCACTGAAAAATCGCTCAAATTTATACTTCTCATCTTTAAGATACAATAGATACCTCAATAGGTATAGAAACTTAGTTGCGTACTCTTCATATGTCATTCATCCCATCTTTAGCTCATAAAAATCATTGGCCTGACTGTCGTAGTACCTTTCTGACAATTTTTTCTTCCTAAAAAGCCTCTTGAACTCGTGCCAACTCAATTCATCGGTTCTGATGTCTTTGACCTGCTTCACATCTTCCCACTAGATGTCTTCTTTACCTCTCAGGATGAAGATAGCTACTCTGGCCTTCACATTATCTGTGTAATTATGCAACTCAAATAACTTCTTCATCCCAAGTATCCAAGCCTTTGCATCTTGTATATTCTTCACATCTCGATCAAAATAGGGTGGCTTTGCTTTCTTAAACTCATATGGAAAGTATCCCCTATCACTCCTCCTGCAAGGATGATAATGATGATGATCATGATGCCTATCAGATCTAGAACTAAAATAATACTTGTATCCATCATCTCTCCTATCTAGAGTATCCAACAATCTGCCATCTCTAATCGTTTCATCTCTATTCGACCTGTAACCACCATGAGACCTACTGCCATATGCCCCATTAGTTTTTTCCTCTTGTCCATGGCTGATCCAAAGTGGCCCTTGTCGCTGCAATTCCAACAAACTCTGAAGAATTATTGCATTAACTTCTGCTTGTTTCTCTTGTGCCTATGAATTTTTCATTGTCTTCCTTACAACTCCTTATTTCTTCCTGCAAGCTTCTCAATGTGTCTGCCAAATCAGAAGAGTGCACAACACCATGTTTCTCATCTGAATCATAGGGAGAGTTTTTGTATTCTACCATCTTGCTAGTCATTTTGATCTTTCTCCTACAAGACATACTATGTCAGCAAAATCAAATCAAAATAAACCAACATATCTTAGCAAAATTCATGGAGGATATTTCATCTATAAGATCATCAAATTAGCATGATACATGTATAAACATAATCATAATAACATATAGACATATAATACATAAACACATAACCATGTAACCATCAGTCTAGTTAGAGTCTAGTCATCAATGAATGACCATATCAACTACACATACCATGACCTCATGCATGAAAACAACAACCATACCAACGTACACTAACAAGACGCAAGCATAACATGTAACCAATCATACTCTCATGATGACATACTTCATAAAAAAAACACCCTCTTCCACATGGCAACCTCACTACAACCATGATTGACACCATCCATATGTAAGACGCACATAGATCACAAGGATGTTTAACACACGTGCAAACAAAATGAATGCATGACCAAGACACTGCCCATCTAGTCCGAGGGGTGAACCATGCTCTGATATCACTCTGTGACACCCTCCTCCCACATCTACCCAAGTAACCGGCGAACCGGGGTAAATATGTGACAGGAGGCTACTATGATTAGATTCAACCTCTTATGTGACCTTAACAAAGTGGAATCGATGGAAACAAAACATACAGACCTTCCACATCAAATACAAGACTCCTATGAACCATCCCAACCACTCAAGTAGCTATCCCCTAGGTCCCACTAAATTTTTTTACCACTTGACTTCTGGACGCTCTCATGCTATAGGCCTGTTAGTGTCCAGGAGGCTTTGGATGCTCTCATGACAAGGCATTCCAATGTCTAGGGACTATTTTTGTTAGTGCTATGCCAACGTCTCTGAGATTTAAGCCAAATTTTTAGGCTCAGAGCCCATGTCACTACCTAGAATTGAATGGCACCTTCAGAATAATAAGATAATAGGGAAACAATGATGTAAAAGTAAATACTTGAACAAGCCCTTAACTGAACCCATACTAGCCATGACATGCATTTCGTCAAACATATCACAAATATGTAATCTATAGGTGTAAACAACATATTTAAGCATAGGGGTCTCATAGTATTTGACAATATCTATGAAACATTGTTCCCTCATATCATTTGCTGCATTATCATCTATTAGGTCATAGATACATTGTCCATTCATTTATAGGTAAAAACATGATGAGAGCCATACATAGCCATTGTCATAAAGCACATACATAACCAACATAATAGCAATACAAATACCAATGAAATCACATCTATATGATCCACATATAAACCAATATACTACTCATAGAAATAACCTCATATTGATGATGCAAAATCCAAACCCGGGATGGGACTACCTCGTTTCACCCAGCCATAGAATGGCTAAGCCAGATTTGTGTTCATCCATTCACCCCTGTGACATATTTGAAGCATGAATGTGAGACTCAAACCAAAATAACCAACCAGGGCATCCTGAGGCTAAACAACCTCACCCTCATAAATACAAACCAAGATTTACCGTAATCCATCACAGATCACTAGGCCAACATAATGAACATGTAATAACATAATTTACCATGATATCCACCCAATCACTGGGCCAAAAAAGCACGAATGCCACTGAATTTATCCACCTACACCATGAGGAATTTTCCTGTCTCCTAGTCTCTCAAGCTTTACCGCAACCCACACTAGATCATGAGGCCCTAAACCGAGACCCACTCTCCAGGATTTACCACATATCTCAACTTGAGATTACTAGGTCCAACAAAGAGAAATGCACCTCTTGGATTTACCATATATCCTTCCATTCACCGACAAGGATTCTTAGGCCCACCGAGTTAACACAATTTGGGATTTACCACAATCCACAGTCTAGCTCAGGGGTCACTAGGTCAGTGGCTTTACCATGATCCATAGTCCAGTTCACGGACCACTAGGCCATGTGCTCTATCATTCGGAGATCCACCTCACTCAAATTTGAGTCCATTTGAAAATCCATCTCAACCAAAACATGAGAACCCCATCACACCATGGCTATTCGGAAATGGCAATGTTAGGCTGAAAACATTGTCACACCTGGAAAAACCCATGCCATAACAATAAAAGAACCACATGAAATACCATGCATGAAAAATATAGCAAGGAAAATAAACATGCAAATCAATACCTGCAAAGAATATTGTTTTAACTACTTGATCATGCTCTTCCTGTATTTATCTTTACTTCCTCTTGCCTTCATTGCCTTTATTGATCCAATGCCAAAGTGCTCCAAGGAAACTCGAAGTGTCCAAGAGTGAGTGATCGAGAGAGAATAATGAGAGAGATTCAAAACTAAACTGATGAAAGGTTACAAGTTGGTCCTCAGAAGCCTTTTTATCAAGTAGGCCTCTATTTTCTTCATTTTCCATTATTTCCTTTCATTTTCCTCCTCACATGCAACCTATGACCTTTCACCTTCGTTTTCTCCTAATTTCCATTATTTCCATAAAAAAAATGAGCCAAAAATGCCATTTTTCCTTTCCAAAGCCTTTTCCTTTGCCTTTGCCAATTTCCTTAGCCATTAATAAACCAAATGAAAACCCACACTAGGATGTCTTTCCCACCATTAAGCTTGGAATAAGTGTCCCGTCAACTATGGTTATTATTGTTTCCTTTATTAACTTTTATTTCATGGAATTTTCACGGGGATTGTTACACCCATGAACAAATGTTGTCTTCACATCCATCTATTCTATTTCAAAATCAAAAGCAGCAACGACATATAAAAATAATGTAATAGGAGCTAACTTGGCAACAAGAGAAAATATATCACCAAAATCAATTCCTGGCACTTGGGAATAACCTTTTGCTACCAATCGAGCTTTGCATTTCTCCACCTTTCCTTCTGCATTCATCTTCTTCTTAAACACCCATTTTCTGTCAATGGGTTTTCTTCCAGCTAACAACTCCACCAGATCCCAAGCCTCATTTTTATCCAAATATGCTATTTCTTTGACCATGGCCTCTTTTTAGAGTTTTCCATCTTCTGAATCCACTTTCTCCCCGACAGTTTTTGGATCATCATCAATTATAGATAAATCAAAATTTGAACAGAAAATAGATGGACTATACCTCTCTGGCTGCCTTCTCTCTTGAAGCAATCTTCCCAAAAATGGAGACTATGGCTCTTACTCTTCTTATTCCTGTTCTGTTGTAGAGTCTAATTCTTCCTCCTTAAGATTAAAATCTATCTTTTCAGGTTTCTTTGGTAGAAGTTTGTGTTTAATAACATCCTTCACCTCTCTAAACACCACATCTCAAATGTACACAACCTTCCTTGTTTATGGGTTCCAAAGCTCATAACCTTTTAAACCATCCTTATACCCAATATAGATGCACCTCTCAGATTTACCATCTAACTTGGTTCTTTTCTCCTTTGGAACATGTTCATATGCATCAAAACCAAATACCCTAATATGTGTGAGAGAGGGTTTCTTACCAGTCCATACCTCATGTGGAGTCTTATCCTCCAATGCTAATGAAGGTGATCTATTAAATAGGAAACATGTAGTATCGACTACCTCTACCCAAAATTATTGTCCTACCCTGACTCCAATGGGCATACTTCTTGCCTTTTCCATCAACGTTCTATTTATTCTTTCTACAAATCCATTTTGTTGAGGTGTGTATGGAGTAGTATTTTTTTGTTCTATATCACACTTCTTACAGAACTCTTCAAATTCATTCTTGCAGAACTCTCCACCTTTATTTGTCTTCAACACCTTGATCTTATTTTATGTTTGATTTTCCACCATGGCCTTAAATTATTTTAACCTGTCAAAGACTTTAGGTTTCTTCTTGAGGAAATATATTCATGTATTCCTCAAGAAGTAATCTATAAATGAGACACAGTACACAATCTTACCCAGTGATGGAACTAACACAGGTTCAAACACATCACTGTGCACAAGCTCGAATATCCCTTTTGCCCTCTTAGCACTTGAGGGGAAACTCACCCGATTGTGCTTCCCATATACACAATGTTCACAGAAATCGAAATCCAGATAGAAATTAAACATACCTTCTACCATAAGATTACCATGCAATATTTTTAGCCCCTTCTCTCCAATTTGTCCAAGCCTTTGATTCCATAGCATGGTATTTTCTCAAGGTACCACTAGATTTTCTGCTCCACTTTGAAGAACCACAAAACTGACACACCCACTAATAAAAGTGCTACCCAGAATCTTGTACAAAGTTTGAATATGAACTCTGCGCATCAATACTAGTGCTCCCCAAACCATTTGTAGGTATCTTCTTCAAACATTGTTTTTACACCTGCATCATCCATCTTGCTTACAGAAATCAGATTTATGGCCAATTCAAGAATATGTAGAACACCATGAAGTGTTATAATCTTTCCACCCTGCAACTTTAGCTTGACTTTCCCCATCTAATGATTTTGGCCTTCCTGTCATCCCCTAAGAATACATCACCACCATCATATTTATCTTACTCACAAAAGCACTCCTTATGCGGAGTGAAGTGAAAGGATACACCTGAGTCAATCAAACATGCCTCATAATCTACATGTGTACTTGAACAATAAGTCAAGTACACATCCCCACCTTCATATGAGGTGGTTATCACCTCTACAGAAGGAGCATCATTGGATCCCTTTCCCTTCTCAGGAGTTTTAGATTTAAAATCCTTTTTGTAGTGCCCTTATTTTCTGCATTTCCAGCATACCTTCACAAGTTTTCTTGGAGATTTAGATCTCCCTCTAGATTCAAATCTACCACTTGAGGAATTATTTATATTTCTGTTCTAGGACCATCCTCTTATAGACAATGCATCTCCATTCTGGTTCTCCATATTTTTCCACCTAATCTCCTTCGGCAACAAGGATGATACTATTTCGTTAAACTTCAAGGTAGTTGTATTTCTACCTATAGAAAAAACTAAACTATCCCATGAATCTGGTAGAGAACACAACAATTTGATCCACTTATCTTCATCTGAATTTTTTATATCAATAGATAATGACTGGCTTACCACAGATGCTCTGTCACTGAGTCTCCATCCTTCATCCTCAAGCTATAAATTTTTTTCAGTAGAAACAGTTTGTTCGCCAGAGACTTAGATTGGTACAAAGTCCCTAACTTTTCCCACAAATCCTTCATCGTAGCTGCCCCTGATACATTCAAGAATACTAAATTTGAGAGACACAATTGTATTGTTCTCTTCACCTTCTAATCTAACTTCGCCCAGTCTTCTGTCAACATTCCTGTTGGTGTCGTGTCTGGATCTACAATAATCCAGTAATCTTGGTAAACCAACCGATCCTCCATCTTGAGTTTCCACAATGCAAAACTATGACCATTAAATTTCTCGATCTCTATCTTTTGACTGTTTGCCATCTTCTTTCACCACAAGAATCGTTTTTGTAGATCTCCCATTGAATAGGCTCTACTACAAGCCTGAGCAAAACCCTCAGCAACAAAGGAATCCCATTGAAACTAAAACTTCTTTGATACCAAATGTAGGTTTTAACCATGTACAAAATTACATGTAAAGAAATTCATAAAATAGATAAATAATGGTGAGAACATAAAGAAACATACACAAAGATTTTCCCCTGGGTCCCAAAACAAGGACTACCAGATTGATTTTTCATTATGTTCCTTTCAATGTTAGAATACATATATATACATGTTGAAGCATTCATAAAACCCAATCCACTAACCATGTATTAGAACATAACTGTAGTTCCCTTGATCGGATCTACAAAATACCATAGGAAGAAAACCATCATGCCCAAAACCATGCATGATTAAGTCGTGGAAAGAATATAACACATATCCAACAACAAGAAAAAGAATGACTTGAGTAAGATCAAGTGTTTTGACTATGGGGAGATGGGTCATTTTTGGACGAAGTGTCTGATGAAGAAGAAGGGATATAACAATAAGAAGAAAGGGAAGCAGGTCACAGATGTCGCTACTTCTGCCGAGATAGATGATCTCTCCAAGAGATTAGAGAATGAGGACTTTTCTTTGATCTATCATTTCTCGCATGGTACCATTGACAGGGTTGCATGGTATGTGGACAGTGGTCACAAGATATGCTTGAGACTCTAGCTAAGTGGGACTCGAAGTTGCACATGATTTTCTGCGATAAGAGTCAGAAAGAGATCAGGGGATTAGGAGTCATGCCATCCAAGATGGAGACAAGACATGTGATGAGAGTTCAGGATGTACTATTTGTACAAGGACTAAGATATAATGTGATGTTTGTCTCAACAATCAAGCATAATGGGTTTTATGTCTTTTTCCAGAGTGGGAAGGTGAGACTTAAGCCTAGAGGCTCTAGCTCTATAGTCATTGTGATTAGAGTTAGAGAGCATGGACTTTATAGGATGATGGGAAAGCATATAGATCATGAGAAGAAGAAGTGGAACCATGTACATGTTCTAGAGAAGTAGGTGAAGGTTTCAAAATAACATGTATAGGTTCTAGAGAAGAAGGTTCGAGTTCTAGAGGTTCAAAGGGAGCATAGTTCTAGAGGGAGTTTGCAAGTTTAGAGGGAGAATGTGAAACCAAAGAAGAGTGCATGGTTAGTGGGGAGTAAGGGTAGTTCTAAAACTAGCAAGAAGGAATCATCAAAATACCTGAAAGTATTTTAGGAGAAGAAGAAGCAGGAGGCTTCTAGTGACAATGACACTTCTGAGAGAGGTGTAGTCCATGCTACAATGTTTTCTATAGTTATGGGTGCTAGGAGTTGAGTGAGTGCTGCTAGCAGTGACAATGATGATGAGTTACTTCCTAGTTTTGGAAGTACCTCTCTTGCTAAGAGGGAGTGTTGATATTTTTAGCTTGGGAGGTACACCAAGACCTAGGGTTTGGGATTTGGAGGAAGGAGTACCACAAATGTGCTTTGTGGGCTTAGAACTCAAGATTTGGGTTTTGTACCCAAAGATGCGAGGCAAAAGCCATGAGGGTTATCATTGATTTGACTTGTGGAGAAGATAGAGGGCCCTAAAAGGAACTAGAGGCCACAAAAATCATCGATATTAGAGGTCTACAAAGAGAGTTATGAATTTATTTATGTGACTATTGGGTTTGCACAAGAATATAATATGTTGGCTTTGGTTAAAGTGTGCCCCAAGTGCAATTCATTGGCACCCAAAGAAGCCATATAAATAAAAGGTGAAGTGGATGTCATTTCTCCACATAGAAAGTGCAAGACACATCAATATATCTCTTTGAAATAAGCGCATGTCTAAGGAAGCCCAGTGAAGGCTAAAAAGGACGCGTTTTGGAGCATCTTCTAGGTTTGTTTGATGTGATTTTCCTTGGAGAGAAGGCTACATATTTAAGAGGTGATTAGGGATGGTTTTGTGCATAGATCATAGTGTTTTATGTCTTTTATTCTAGCCATAGGGTTCTGTGTAGTTACAAAATGGTGTTGACTCTTGTCTGGTGGGTTGAGAGGCCTAGTAAAGGCCTACACTCCTAGATGCAACCATAGGAAGGAAAATATAGGTGTTATGAGGAGAAAATATGGTGGTTTCCATTGAATATAGGTCTGAATCCCTTTTTGTATATAACTGCAGGCCTGTCAGATGTTTTGTGGAGGTTCCCAATGCTAAACAGGTGTGTGGAAGGGCTAGAAGGGACATCAAGTTAGGGAGGTTGGTTGGAAAAGGGAACCAAACTTTTGGACCAGAGTTTAGGGCTGTAGTTGTGCCCTAACTAGAGCTCAGAGTTACATAGGTACCCAAGGACAAGAGGAGTAGCAGTAGTTACAAAGACAATGTATGTTGGCCTCTTTTTGATGTTATTTTTCTAGTGGATGTAATGTCCAGTTTGGATAGTTGGTGGAGCAGCCAAAAGAGTAGGTGTTAGGAGGGTTGTAGTGGCTTTCTCAATGCCCTAATTAAAACCTCTTGATGCACTAACAAGATTTCTAGAAGAGGCATAATTCGGTGAGCTCATGATTGATTCTTGAAGGACAAAGATAGGAATTCAAGGCAACAGATCACATCAGCCCCAGTTCATTGTTGGAGAAGGACATCTTGCAGTGATAGGTGGAAACCCTCTATTCCTAAGTTTGTATTCATTGGAGCAGTGTAAGAGACAATAGTGGGAAGAAGTCCCTACGTAGCTGAGGAGTAACAGTGTGCGAGAAGTCTCAAAAGGTTGTGTCCTTGAAGAAATTGGGAGCAGCTAGTGAGTGTGAACACCCGATGTGTTGGTTGTAGATGGAATTATGATAAACTAGAGGGAATATTTGAGAGCCATGTTCAGTGGCCTAAATGAGATGGTACACTAATAGAGGCATGAGCTACATAATAAGAGCGAAGGATCCACAATTGTGTTCAAGGTACAATCGAGGAGTTGTGATGGTTCGCAACATAAACTAGATGATCAATATATCTTTTTCTTTTATTCTTGTATCACTGGATGTATGAGGGCTATTATCCCTGGTACAAGAGCCGTAGACGGTTGTATTATCATATTGTTAATATAACAAAGTTAGGTTTTGTAAAAAGTTGTCTATATTTGTGCACTAGTAGATTTACTGTTTTATATTGTTCTGTTGTGAAAAGTAGTTTGTTTTGATACTTGGATTGGTTGTGTTATTGACTATAAGATTATAACCTAGAGTCCTGTATCGTGGAAAACAACACTTGCTTCACCTCTCCGCATAGGAAACCTTTCTCTTCTTTCAAACCTTTTATTTTATTTTTCAATATGCTCATTGGCATTTTGTCGGCATTTATAACGTCAGGGTGGAAGAGGGATGACAACTTATTGAGAGAAAGATAAGTTATTCCTTAAGATATTGTTATATACCTTTGAAATTAGTTTAGTTGCCTTTAGTTTTCTCCTTTCCCTTCTCTACTTGATTGAATTAGAAGGAAAAGCACCATTCAATTATAATACCAAGTCAAGGAATGAAAATCCTAAAATAGAAATGGGTATCATGATTCTACTTAAAGTTTTATGTTTGATTGGATTGTGTTTTCCATTCAGACCTCATTGACCTTGAAAATATTAGACCCAAGCAGAGAAGAGGGACCGAGAGTTAACCAAGTGTTGTTGTATGTCACAAATCCCTTAAAATGTTCACCACATAGTTAGAACCACACAAGACACTTCCACAAAGGACCTTATTTGCATAGAATGAAGAAACAAAAGAAAATAAGAAAGGACAAGACATGACATGAACCAAACAAAAGAAACAAAATGGAAAAGGAAAGAAATATGTACATAGGTAGAAACACAACCCTAGGCTGCTATTGAAAATAACACTTCATATCTTGGCCATTGACAGGAAGAGAGTCAATATTTCCATCTAAGGATTGGAGATGATAAGTATGGTGGCCAAGTTTGTCATGGACAAAAAAGGGTCCAATCCACAAGGATTGAAATTTGGTGTGTTTACCTTTCTCTTCATGGGATTTGTCCCATTTCAATACTAAATCTCCCACACTGAATTCCTTGTTCCCCTCAGATTTCTTGTAAAACCAACGCTTGATACGGTTATGATACATAGAAAACTTTTCTTTCGCTTTCCACCTTTATTCCTCTAACTTAAAAAGGATGTCTATCCTACTTTGAAAAAAAATACATGGTTTACCTCGAGATTCTTCAGAGAGATAAAGGGTCTGGAGGTATATGTTTGGAGGAAGGATAACTTCCTTTCCATACACGAATAAGTAAGGAGGTCTTCAGAGAGGGTTTTGGTGTGACACAGTTAGCCCACAAATCATTCACTAGTGCATTATATCAGTTTCTTTGCTTAGAGTAAGCATTTTTCTTGATGATGCGAATTATATTCTTATTAGTGGACTCAGCTAAACTATTTCCCTAAGGGTAGTAATTAAATGAGTTCTTTAAAACAATACCATTCTCTAATGCAAAATCATAAAGTTTTAACGATGAAAGTAAGTTGCATTATTAAAAACAAGTGACATAGGAATGTTGAACCTAGAAATAATATTTTGCTTAAGGAAGTGGATGATTTCTTACTCGTTCACATGTTTCAATGGAACTACTTCGGCCCACTGGGTAAGATAATATGTAGTGGTTAAAATATATCAGAGTTTCTTTGATGAATTTGGAAAAATTCGCTAATAACATCTAATATTGATTGTTGAAAAGACTCTTTAATGACAATGGGATGCAATGGGGCAATTGACCTCTTATCTCGAAAAACACATATTTGACATATAGGACACTTACAGGTGTAGGCATGTGCATATTTAGATAATGTAGGAAAATAATAACCAACCTGCATGACTTTGTGAGTAGTAGCGTCCCCTGCATAGTATCCACTAGTTGGCCCATCATAAAGGTCTTTCAATACCCTTTCTGAATTGTGTGCTTCCAAGCATCTGAGCAAGACACCATTGTGCTTTTGAAAAATCACTCCATGTACAAGATGATATGATACACCTTAAGTCAAAAAGACCTATTTCGTTTTGCTGATAAGTGTGAGGGAAAGGTTTCGTGCTCCAAATACTATTATATATTAGTGTACCAAGACGTGGATGCATCTGTAGGGGTACCTTGCTCAATATTGTACATTTCAATTTCTTGTTCCCATCCAGAAGAATCCCCTCTTGGTGTATGGATTTGTTAGCTCTGCTACATCCTTCAACTATCCTTTACAAGGGACCCCAATTATTCATTCTTCTCCTACTCCTTCATTCTCCTTATACTTTCATATCCCCCCGCTATCTCTGTTTTCCATCCTAAACCTCTCCATTCCTCGTTTAAAACCCCCTGAAATCCATCAAAGCCCCATTTCAATATAGCCCCCAGGCAATAATGGTGTTAAACCCATATAACTGCTTGCCTTTGCAAAAAGTGTTACTGGCGAAGTCCTTCCCTGTCACATCAGTCATAAACATGTGCATTTAACCCCGCCGTACGATCGTATACCATGTGATCCGACAGTATTTGCGCCTCCCGATCCCACGAACTTCCCGCGCATTAACCCGCTGAGAAAGTGGTTTTACACTTGTCCCATTGGCCACGTGTCCACCGATGAATGGGATTATGCAGTCGTGTATGTTTACCGCTTCCCTCCCATAAGTGGTGCGGGGAATACCGCCCACCGCTCAAACCATTTTTCCCCGGTCGTTAAACCCCCGTGCATCTTCTACTCCCGATCATCATTGGATCTTACCTTATGAGATCCAACGGCCCTCATTCATTCCACCCTCATATCTCCTGTTGACTTCTGCAAACCAATCGCCACCGTTCATCTGTTTCATCCAATGGCCTGCGATCGTCTTCCACCTTACCTTCCCGATAGCCCCTGTCGTGTTGTATCCATCGTCCATCTAAGAAATTTGACGGTCAGCCCCGTTCCTCCATTTAGTTTTTCCACCCGCCATGAAGTCCACGCTCCTTAACTTCTCTGTGCACCCAAAGGATGAGCTTAATTAGTCCCCGGTACCGTTTGTGGCAGATCCTCAACCACTACATTCAAGAAGCGGAATGGCCGAGCGAAAAAAGGACCAACCTCGAGCAGTTAAAGCATTTATCAGTTATGGAACTTCTTCTGTACAACACTCCACCTGTTCAAGAAGGACAACCGAGCACCAGAGAATGTCAAATTCATTCATTAAAGCAGCAGATTGTAGCAGAGGCCCATTTTAGATAGTTAATGTGGTTGGTGGTCCATTATGACCCCTCCACGCATAGAATAGCAGAGCATTTTTGTAATCAACCTCTATATATATCCAAAAAATAGATGTAGTCAAGGTTGATGGTTGTTGTTTTGATGTAAGGTTCAACTTCTGGAGACTGTAACTACTTTGATACTTGCAGGGTCTGGTCTTCATTTTCAGCTAATACAAGCTTCTTTTGCTGTTAATTGCTTACTGTCCACTTCTATTCTATTCTAGGCTGTGCCTGTTATGCATTTTTTCATGTGCTCTTAACTTTTAGCATTAGAGGGGTTGTCATCCCACCTCTATGTTGAAGTCTAGTGTGTATCATTGAATATGTTATGTAGGTTTCTGTTTACTTAGTGCCAGAGAGCTATCATCCTGTCTGTGCATTAGGAAATAGATTTGTAGACCTCTTTATTAGTTGTAGCTAGCCATCACATGGTCTTGTGCATCTGCTGGTGCGGTCAGTATTCTCCATGTTCACCTAATCCTCAAACTGTGAGTAATTAGCGGTCTAAAGAATTGTAGTCTAGGGGTGTTCACCCATGTCTGGAGTCAAGCATAGTAGAAGTGGTTATCTGGCTTGAATATGCATCATTCCTACCATTCATCCATTTCCAACACTTTGTTGAGTTTGTAATGTTCCCGAGCATCTCTGAGATACAACCTAGGAGAGTTTCTTGGGGTGATAACATTAATTGGCGCCGTTGTCGGGGAGAGGAGATTGAAGCTCAACTTCCCTGGGAGAACGAAACAGTTCCAGATTTTGATGATAGAAAAAGTCTGGGTACATTTCTGGTTGTAATCATCTATCTGGTGACTCCACTGGAGGAAGACCAACCTTTGGCGACTCCACATTGCAGTTCTGGCTCAGTTTGTGAGACATACACGAAGAAATCCTCAGAAATCACCAGCTGAACTAGTGCCTGACCCTGAGGAGATCGTTAAGAAGAAGAAAACATCATAGAAAGGAGCATTAGGATCAGGTAAGCCCAAGAAATCTTATTTTTCTCTACAAGAGAAGATTATAGTTGAGGATACACAATTTGAAGATGTAGAGCCTAGGGTTGCTAGTGAAGAAACACCTACAGAGATTCATAAAGCTCCTTCTCCAGCTAGTTCCCCTTTGAGTCTCAATCCAAAGAAATCCTCCCAAATAGTCCAGAATACCCCGTTGTCTCTGTCATCCATTACATTGCTTCAAACTACTCAATCTGCCAGTGTCCTTCCACATATCCTAGTCATGATAGGACAGTAAGTACCTACGAAGATGGAAAGAATTATTGCTGCTAGGTATGGACCCCTGGTCTTTCCTACTCCTTTGAATGCCATGCCTGTAGGAGAGTATAAAAATATATGCCTAAATTCACTGCTACAGAGGGAGTAACTGTTGAAGAACACCTTGAATCTTTTTATAGTTATGATGATAACTTGGACATAAGTGAGGATGATGTGTGGATGAGAGTTTTTGTCCAGAGCCTTGATGGTGAGGCTAGGAAGTGGTTCAGAGAATTACCCCATAGGTCCATAAAAGACATTGAAGCATTGGATGATGCATTCCTGAAGCAATGGGGAGATAGAAAGGATCTGCTTTACTACCATACAGAGTTTGGAAACCTAAAGAGGGAAAATGGGGAATCATTGCCTGATTTTAATAAGAGATTCAACCGTATGTATAGTAATATACCAACTGAGGTAAAGCCTACCCCCACCTCTGCCAAAATCACTTATTCCAATGCTTTTGACTCTGATTTCTACTTATTGTTGAGAGAAAGAAGACGTGCCACTCTAGCTGATATGCAGGATGCAGCACTAGAGGTGGAATCTAATATTATGGCTGCAGAAAAGCTTAAAATTCATGCTGATAGAAGAAAGTAGAGAGGTGAGGCTTCTTCTTCCTCTACCTCATCTTTAGATCCTAAGTTATATAAAATGACTAGAATGATAGAGTCATTGGCTGTAGAGATATCTAAGCTGAAGGCTGAGCAGAACTCTGGGAAGACAAGGCAGCAGAACACATTTGCTCCTAAAAATCTGAATCCATTCAGAAGAGCAAATGAACAGTTGCAAATAATTCAAAGGGGTAAAGAAACAAATGAAGAACAAAAGGTTAAAGCTCCTTTCCAGAATGTAGTCATGGAGGAGGAACAATTTGAAGATGAGGATGAAATCCACTGCATGGAAGATAAAGGCAGTGCTGCATTTTTAACATTGGTTGCATATGAAGAATCATTGCTGCAGGAACAAGACAGTCAGGAGTGGGACAAAGAGGTAGTTCTACAAACTGGTGAATAGCAAAGATATAATCTGAGGTCAAATGCAAAAAATGTCAAGGAGAATCCTGCCCAAAGGGCTGCTGTCCAAATTGAGTTACAAAATACCAGACAGAAAAGGCCAGCAACTGATCTAGTCATCCTCAAAACACCAGTTCAAGAGGTAAGAGGTTCTAATAAGTTACCTTCCTCTTTCAGCTTTAAGTCAGAAATCTAGAAATTAAAAATATATGTGCCTCTGGTAGAGTTGGTAAAGAGTGAAGTGTTTAGAAAGCCTATTCTTGAAGCTCTTGAGCTGGAAACCACACCAACCTCCATTGACTCTGTCAATTTTCAAGATGATAAGCCTACTATTGTGCTTAATCCCATTACTGAACCTGCTGATAATAATTCTCCATAATTTTATGTCTCTTTGACCATTCATGACAAATCCTCCACAATTTCCTGTTAAACACAGGGGCCAGCCACAATTTGATGCCTAAAGTTGTCATGGAAGAGTTAGGCCTTGATATCACTAGGCCATATCATGATTTATTCTCTTTTGATTCAAGGAAAGTGAAATGCCTAGGATTAATCAAAGACCTGACCATTACCTTAACTCAGCTTCCCATGAAGAGTATGATGATGGATATTGTGGTAGTAGATGTCCCTCCTAAGTTTGGCATGCTACTATCTAGGGGATGGCTTAAGAGATTAGGTGGGACATTACAGAATGATCTATCTTATGCCATTGTCCTAATTTTTGGAGGAGAAAGCAGGATATTGTACAGGGAAGCATAGTTGACATACATCATTAGTGATGAGAAGAATCCTACTAATCATCACATATATGCTATGGACACTGATTTTGGAGCATGTATTCTCCAAATAGAAGAATCTCAGAAGGCCTCAATGCAACTCAGGAAACAAACAGTTCAGGCTGAGGAAGAGCAAGGAAGTCAAGTTTGGGAGATTTTCTTTGATGGAGCATGTTCTAGGGAGACTTCAGGAGCAGAGGTGGTGCTGATATCTCTAGAGTAAGAAAGCACACATCTGTCTTTTAAACTGGTTTTTCAAGTCACCAACAATATAGCAGAGTATGAGGCTCTGATATTGGGCCTTAACGCAACTAAAGACAGAGGAATCGGAAGCATAAAGGTGTTTGGAGATGTTGACCTGATCATTCAGCAAGTAAATAGAACATTTCAGGCAAAGCACCCATGGCTGAAAGCATACAGAGATGAGGTATGGAGACTCAGAGATTATTTTGATAATTTTTGTATTTCATATATCCCTAGAGCCAAAAATCATCTTGTTGATTCCATTGTTGTGTCTGCTAGCGTGTTTATCTCTCCCATGCCTCCCAGACTAGTTTATGAAGTCCAATTGAAGTATAGACCATCCTTGCCTGATAATGTCCAGCATTGGAAATTTTCTAATAATGATGATGAAATAAATAGGTTTCTGCAAGTCATTGGTGAATTTTCTGAAATGCAAATTGACCAAGAAAATGAAGCCTTGGAAGAAAACCCCCAGTCCCATCTTAGAAATAAAATTGGCAAAGATAGCATTGTCCAACTCCCCAGCAATTATATACCTAAGGGTTTAATTCCTCTAGAAAGATTGTTTGACCAGAATGATGTGCCTTACAGGGCTGCCAAAAAAGAAGACCAATCTACAGTCTGTAGGCATGATATAGGGAGTCCAAGTCAGCCTAGATACATAAATCTATCCACTCATCTGTCTGTTGATCAATGTTCTGAATATTGCAATTTAATGAAGCAATTTGTTGATGTGTTTTCCTCGGAATATAGTGACCTGAAAATGTATGAAAAAAAGATTATTCAGCATAAAATCCCTCTAGAGAAAGATACCATCCCCTTCAAGCAGAAGCTTAGACCAATAAATCCTATGCTTCCTCCTTTGATTGAAAAAGAAATGAAAAAGTTACTGGTTGCCAAGATCATAGTCCCTCTTAGATATTCCAAGTGGGTAGCCAACCTAGTAGTGGCGAGGAAGAAAAGTGGAGAAATCAGACTGTGTGTTGATTTCAAAAAATTAAACAAATGCTCTAAGAAAGACAACTATCCTTTACCCAAGATGGAGCATTTGCTACAAAAAGCCTCAAGAACCAAAGTAATGTCTTTCCTGGATGGATTTTCAGGCTATAACCAGATTGTTGTACATCCAGATGACCAAGAGAAGACTACATCACCACTCTTTGGGGCACTTTTATGTATGCCAAGATGCCTTTTGGGTTAATGAATGCTGGAGCCACCTTTCATAGAGCCATGGATATAACATTTGTAGGAGAGAAAGATAAATTTGTCCTTATCTACCTTGATGACATAACAGTATACTCCAGTAGCCATAAAAACCATTTGCAGCATTTAGAAAAGGTGTTCCTGAAGTGCAGGAGGTTTGGGATTTCAGTCAATCCTAAAAAGTCACAGTTTTCTTTAGAAGAGGGCAAGCTGTTAGGACATGTTGTTTCTATTGTAGGTGTCCGAATTGACCCAGAAAGAGTAAGAGCAATACAGACTTTGTCTATCCTGAGATCAAAGAAAGATATCCAGTCCTTTCTGGGCAAAAAATTTTTGTGAGGAGGTTTATCCCAAATTTTGCAGAGCTGATGAAGCTTATTACCTCCATGTTCAGAAAGGGGTCAGAGATAAAATGGATTGATTCAGCAAGAAAATCGTTTGAGTCTATTAAGAAGGTTATTATGGAGGCTCCCATTTTAATAAGTCCGGATTACAGCAAGGAGTTCCATATATTTTCTTTTGCCTCTAATGACACCCTTGCAGCAGTGTTACTGCAAGCAGATGAAGAAGGCTTAGAGCATCCAGTGGCATTTTTCAGCAAAAACTTAAGGGATGTTGAACTAAGGTATGATTTTATGGAGAAACAAGCATATGCTCTGATCAAATCCTTGAAAGCTTTCAGAGTTTACATTCTACATTCCAAGATTATTGCATATGTACCCTCTGCTGCAAAGTTGATTGAGTTTAATATAGAACTGAAGCCCACCAAACTTGTCAGAGGTTAGGGTCTTGCCAAATTGTTAGCTGAAGAAAATTGCAGAACATTGGACATAAACCTCATAGGCTCAATTTCAGAAAATGGTCAAACAGAAGAAGAGGAAGCAGCTGAACCAGAGAGAAAGCAGCTAGTAGCAAAAAATCTATCTTCTTGTGATTGGTATTCTGCAATAATTAAATTATTGCTGAAGCTAGAACTCCTTCCAGGCCTTACTCAAAGTCAAGTTAGAACTGTTAAACTTAGGGAAGCTAAATATTGCATTAACAAAAATATGCTCTATTGGAGGGATCCATCTGGAATGCTTTTGAGGTGTCTGGACAAAGAAAAATCAATGGAGGTTATGTAGCAATTTCATTCCAGCATGTGTGGAGGACATCACTATTGGAAAACCACTGGCCATAAGATTCTCAGAGCTGGGTACTATTGGCCCACTTTATTTTATGATGTATTCTCATTTGTTAAATCTTGTGACAGATGCCAAAGATTTGAAGGGAGACAATAATTGAAGTCCCTACCCTTAAAACCAATACATGCAAAAGGACCTTTTCAGCAGTGGGGCTTGGATTTCATTGGAGAGATCAATCCACATTCTAGTGGCCAACACAGATGGATATTAGTAGCCACTGATTACTTTACTAAGTGGATTGAAGCAATCCCTACCAGAAAGGCTGATCATAATGTGGTCATGAAGTTTTTGACAGAGAATATCTTCACCAAGTTTGGATGTCCACATAAATTAGTCACAGATAATGCATCAGCTTTCAGGGCAAAGGAATTGGTGGACATGTGTGATTCAATGGCCATTAAACTGGTTCATTCCACCTCATACTATCCTCAAGGAAATGGTCTAGCAGAATCTTCAAACAAAAGCCTGATAAGGATAATCAAAAAGCTGTTGGAGGATAACAAAAAGAATTGAGATTCTAAGCTCAAGTATGCACTGTGGGCTAACAAAGTGACCATTAAGAAATCCACAGGAAATTCTCCATTCAAGCTGGTGTATGGCACTGAAGCCGTGTTCCCAATTCAGTTAACTCTCCTTGTGGCAAAGTTCCTGCAACAAGAACATAATGAGGAAGAAGATATGGCAAAGAGGATCACTGATTTAGTGGAGGTACACCAAATCAAGGAACAACTGGTTGAAAAGGCTACAGCACATTAGAAAAAGATCAAGGAAGCTTTTGAAAAAGGGACAAAAGCAAATAATTTTCAGGTTGGAGACTTGGTTTTGAAGTGGGATGCACTGAAAGAAAAGAAAGGCAACCATGGAAATTTTGATTCTTTCTGGTCAAGCCCTTTTATTATTTACAAGATTCAAGGGAACAACACCTTCATACTGAAAAGTATGGGAGGAGAGGCAGTTTTTGCTGGCCTAGTTAATGGGCGTTTTCTGAAAATTTATGTGATTTAAGGTCTTTTGGCCTTAAAATTGTAAATATTTGATTTTATCAGTCTTAGTAGGTTTGGTCAGACTCCATGCCCAATGGAACACTAAGAATGTTACTAATTTGTTTTCATCGAAAAGGCATTGATCTGCAGGTTCTTGAGACCTCACAGGGAGGATCTCATCCCCAGAAGGAGCCAGTGTTAGCTCTGCTACATTCTTCAACATTTGATGGATCAAAAACAGGTCTGGGAGTGCTAGTTATGCTTACAAGGGACCCGCATTATTCATTCTTCTCCTACTCCTTCATTCTCCTTATACTTTCATAACCCCCGCTATCTCTGTTTTCCTTCCTAAACCTCTCCATTCCCCATTTAAAACCCCCTGAAATCCATCAAAGCCCCATTTCAATATAGCCCCCAGGCGCTAATGGTGTTAAACCCATATAACCGCGCGCCTTCGCAAAAAGCGCTACCCACGAAGTCCTTCCCTATCACATCAGTCATAAACATGTGCATTTAACCCCACCGTCCGATCTTCTACCACGTGATCCAACGACATTCGCTCCTCCCGATCCCACCAACTGCCTGCGCATTAAACCGTGGGGAAAGCGGTTTTCCTCCTGTCCCATCAGCCACACGTCAACCAATGAATGGGATCGCGTGGCCGTGTACGTTTACTGCTTCCCTCCCATAAGTGGTGCGAGGAATACCGTCAACTGCTCAAACCATTTTTCCCCAGCCATTAAACCTCCGCGCATCTTCCGCTCCCGATCATCGGTGGATCTTACCTTATGAGATCCAACGGCTCTCATTTATTCTGCCCTCATATCTCCTGTTGACTTCTGCAAACCAATCATCTTCGTTCATCTGTTTCATCCAACGACCTGCGATCATCTTCCACCTTACCTTCCCGATGGCCCCTGTCGTCCATCTGCGAAATCTGACAGTCAGCCCTGTTCCTCCATTTAGTTTGTCCACCCGCCATGAAGTCCACGCTCCTTAACTACTCTGTGCACCCAAAGGACGAGCTTAATCAGTCCCTGGTACCATTTGTGGCAGATCCTCAACCACTGCATTCAAGAAGCGGAATGGCCGAGTGAAAAAAGGACCAGCCTCGAGCAGTTAAAGCATTTATCAGTTATGGAACTTCTTCTGTACAACACTCCACCTGTTCAGGAAGGACAACCGAGCACCAGAGAATGTCAAATTCATTCATTGAAGTAGTAGATTGTAGCAGAGGCCCATTTAGATAGTTAATATGGTTGGTGGTCCATTATGACCCCTCCACGCATAGAATAACAGAGCATTTTTGTAATCAACCTCTATATATATCCAGAAAATAGATGTATTCAAGGTTGATGGTTGTTGTTTTAATGTAAGGTTCAACTTCTGGAGACTGTAACTACCTTGATACTTGCAGCGTCTGGTCTTCATTTTCAGCTAATACAAGCTTCTTTTGTTGTTTATTGCTCACTGTCCACTTCTATTATGTTCTAGGCTGTGCCTGTTATTCATTTGTTCATGTGCTCTTGACTTTTAGCATTAGATGGGTTGTCATCCCACCTCTGTGTTGAAGTCTAGTGTGTATCATTGAATGTGTTATGCAGGTTTCTATTTACTTAGTGCTAGAGAGTTGTCATCCTATCTGTGCATTAGGAAATAGATTTGCATACCTCTTTATTGGTTGTAGGCTGCCATCACATGGTCTTGTGCATCTGCTTGTGTGGTCAGTATTCTCCATGTTCACCTAATCCTCAAACTGTGAGTAATTAGCGGTCTAAAGCCTTGTAGTCTGGGGGTGTTCACCCATTTCTAGAGTCAAGCATAGTAGAAGTGGTTAATTGGCTTGAATATGCATCATTCCTACCATTCATCCATTTCCAACACTTTGTTGAGTTTGTAATGTTCCTGAGCATCTCTGAGATACAACCTAGGAGAGTTTCTTGGGGTGATAACAATATTTCTTCTACTGCAATATGATAGAGGCCATGGCCTTTTATTGTATGAAATGACTTGAATTCTAGATCATATTCTTGAAGGCTCGTCATCTAGTTCACCCTCCTCTCACCCAACTCTTGTTGCACAAAGAGGGATCTAACCGTCGGTTGAGGCACACAAATGACAATGTGGATTTTCAAGAGGTAAGGCATAAAATGCTTGACCACATTGTATATTACACAGGCATTCTTATTGATGGTAGGATAATTCAATTCATATCCCTCTAATCTAGGGCTCATAAATAATACGGGCCACTCGTTGTCTTGATTTTACTTATGAGTAAGAACAACTACAAGAGATGTGTTAGAAGCAAAAGTATACAACGATAAATATTTGTTAAAATCCATAATATATAATGTTGGGGTATTAACAATCGCTTGCTTAATCCAGGAGAAGGCATATTTCTCCCATTGGTCCCACTTGTAGATTGCATCCTTCTAAATCATCTCTTGTAATGGCTTAACAAGCTATGCATAATCTAATATGAACTTCTCGAGAAAGTTAATTTTCCCTAGAAGGATTACATGGATTTCTTATTCACAAGAAAGGGAATCTGAGAAATAGTCTTTACTCGTCCAGGTCCACTTTAATTCAACTCTTAGCAATAATGTGTCCCAACAGGTTTCCCTTGGACACTCCGAAGATGACCTTCTTAGGATTTAAGGATATACCATATTTTCAACATCGCTCAAAAATTTTCCTTAGATGACGGAAGTAATTAGATTGATTCTTTGAAAATACTATAACAACATCCAAGTACACAACCACACTTTTCCAATCAAGCCACAGAACATGATGTCCATATGCCACTAAAAGGTAGCACCATCATTTATGAGTCCAAATGGCATTTGCCGAAACACAATATACCCCATTTAGTCCTGAAAGTAGTTTTTAATCTGTCGAATTTTTCTACTAGAACTTGATTGTATTAAAAAAAACCATATAATGACGAGAAAACACTGACACAGATACCATCTAGAGTATCTTCTCCATAGATGGCATGGGATAATTATCCTTATCTAAAGCCTGGTTCAAGTTACGAAAATCAACACAGAAGCATAGCTCTTCGGACTTCTTTCTAACAAGAACCAAATTTAAGACCCACGTAGAATGAAAAACTTTGAATATGATCTAAGCATCCAACAATTTCCGTAATTATTTCTGAATAAGGGGTTCAAGCATAGGGTGAAATTTTCTCAACTTTTTCTTAAATTTCTTTACCCCTTCCTTTATGAGTATCACATTCTATATAAGTCACGTATCATAGGTCTTCAGATCGTCATACATCCATGCAAACACATCTCGGTATTGTTTGAAAAGACAAAAAAAATATTTTCACTCTTGGGGAGAACAACATTTACCGAGATTCACATATTTCATATCTTCCTTGGTACCCAAGTTAACTTGTTCATGCGAAAGTGTATAGTTATGGGTCTTAGCATTGCTTGGCCCCTTAAAGCAGTTATGCAAGACGTAAATCTTCTCTAAATATACCACACCCTTAGGCATGGGTTTCCCTTTATGTTCCTGAGCTGATTTATACAAAACCCTTTCATGCTCATCTTCGTCTATTGTTGCAACTTTAAACACGTCAACAATAGCCATAAAATCTAGTATATGTCGGTCATCATTGAAAACTTGAAAATTGGTAACATTATTGGGTATAAATGGATTATAAAAAATCTTAATGGAAAAACTATATCTAAGTGGTGATAACCTAGCAATAGCATTAGCTAATGTTTCAGTGGATGCATTGTGAAACATAGGAACAAAATTGATGTTAAAAGGTTGAAAGAAATAAATAAGATCTTGCTGGTAGTTTTTCATATTAGGTGACACACAATGAATAATATTCTATACTTGACTTGTGATAATCTCTAGGTCACCTATTACCTTTAGCACTTCCACCTTAAGGTCTATGGGCTTCCTTAGTCCCAGAATGAGTGCCTCATATTCAAAAATGTTGTTTTTGCACTCAAATTCCAATGGGCGTGAGATCAAATACTTGTTCTTTTGTGGACTGGTCAAAATAAAACCAAGTCTAGAACCCTCCTATGTTTTTGAACCATCAAAATACAAAGTCCAAATGTTAGTAGCAACAGAGTTAGTTCCTACACTAATACTATTCACATCTACATTACAAAAGTCATTTGCACAAGTTGGATTGCATGGAAGGAGTTCAACTGTGTATTTGGTGGTATAGATGATGTGCCATAAGATAACATCCATGATAAACTTCTAAAAAATAATTTCCAAAAACTACTTACGCATAACTAATAGGCTCATTAGGACCTTCAAGCACCGTGACAGTATGTTTCATGCAAGGTTCACTCTCAACTCGAATTTGATTATTATTTCCCTTATATGGAAGCCACAAATGCGACCTGTCAGTAGAAAAGTATCCTTGCAACTCGCTAGACCAATCAATGCTTAAAATAAAGCCATAAGCTTCCAAAATATCCACAATGATGATATGAATACATTAATGAACTCTATTATCAGATGATAAATTAATAATAACATTGTTAAGTTCACCAATTTCATAAACTAAATATCTATCTAATTGTATGATTCTGGCATCAATATTTTCCCTTTTAGCATTGATTTTCTCAGCAATAGATAAAAGCATGACATTTGCAGAGGCACCAAAATCAATGAGGCAATTATGGACATTATAATTAAAAGTCTCAAAAGTTAAAATAAAACGGGGGTTAGTAGATCTAAAATTTTCATTAGTTTCATTAACAAGTGATTTGAGAATAGTATGAAACTTATTGGATGAGGCTTGAGAAGAAAAAAACCATTTTACCTGACGAAGGAAGAGATGAAAGTGCTTGGATGATCAACTCAGGTTGCCATGCCAACATTGCTAGCTCAAATATGGAAATATTACAGCAATCTTTCTTTGTTTATTCAAGAGCATTGTAATATATATCTTCAACTTGGGTAGCGTGCATTGAAGTGGGAGGTGGTGTGACTTTTTTCTATACCTCAAGAATGACAAAATTGTTTTTATTATTTTTGGAAGCATTCTTCTGAGGCTGTGCATTTCCATATTTTTTTTGAATGCTCTCAGTATGATTACTAGGACATAAAATATTTCTCAACAATTTCTTCCTCACATCTTACTCAGGTACTAGCCCTTTTCTCCTCAAGTTATATTTCTTAGCAGGTTGTTGAGGAGAAGCTTCACTTGCCAAGGGTTCACCAGCACCTTGTTGATCATTATTCAAGATAAGATCAAAAGTGAAAATTGAATCACCAACACTTGTGCTTTCCTTAGTCAAGGTTGGTTCATCAATCTCTTGAGTCTTCTCTGAATGTTCTTCAGCTAACCAAATTTTGATAACATCGGAAAACACAACATTCATGTTATGTTTCCATTGAGTGCATGTTTTCTTTGAATGTGATTCTTGATGAAACTTACATTAGTTATCCATGCCCAAATAATCAACATTAAATACAACATTAGAGCTATGTGTAGTCTTAGTCAATTGATTAATGTTCTTCTTAAAAAAAACTTTAAAAACTTGTTATTAGAAGAAGCCTCACTTGACTTCCTTTTGAGTACAGATACTTCATTGGTTAACAAGTTCAAGGATTTAGTCAAGCTGTCCATGTCAAATGGATTTTTCTCTTTAGATTTAGAAGAAGAGGCTTCAAACTTTTTACTAGTGTCTTTGGAGTCCTTTGAGTCTTTCTGATCAACAATGATCCCAATAGACCTTAAGTCCTTTTCAACTAAAATTTCTTCTACAAAATTAAGAGCCAAAGTATCATGCTTAACAAAAATGAAAATTTTAGTGGGAAAGACAACAATGTCATAATCCTTAGAAATTGAATAGTGAGGTTGCATATAAATGGGGAAATTACTCAAAATACATGTAAATATTTGATTAAAATATTTAACTTTTTCCTTATCCCCCATCTTAATGTTTCTGAGTTCTTTAAGTAACATGGCGAGAGTTTTATCATCATCAAAATTTTCATAGAATAACTATTTCAACTCCCTCCAATTATGGATTGAATTTGGTGGAGGGATATGATACCAGATTGATGCTCTACCCTTTAGAGTGTTCAAAAATAACCTACAAGAAACATCATCAAAACGTACCTCTAACATCCATAGATGCAAGTAGAAGTCATCATTGTGATCTTCGACCTTCACTTTCTTATTCGAATCATACTTTGTAAGCAACGTTTCTGGGTGCTTTGGTAAGCGATGAAGATTTTCTAGAAGAGAAAGAGGCCCTTGGGCCATCCAATCCAATTAGTCATCATCCATGTCTTCATTCTCCTCCTCCTCCTCACTCTCTAATTCTGAAGACTCTTCTCCTTCACTAATCAAATTCTCATTGCTATCCGGCTATTTGTAATCTCTCGGTTGTTCTTCATCAGAAAAATGAAAATACTCCTCGTCTCCTTCTAGATTATCCCCAATAGGTGGTAGGAAATCTCCTTGATGAATGGAATCTTCAAGTGAAACAACCAAATCTTCAAGAGTATTAGTGACCAATTCCTCCACTGAAGAGACTAAAACACCATGGCGAGCAGTCCCTTTCCTTGATTTCTTATGAGGAAGAATAGATGCAACATGAAGTATTCCAAGAGATCTATCAAACTAGTGAGTAACAGGTTGAATCTGATGGATCTTATTGTAAGTAACCTCCTATGCACACTCTATACCTTGATGAGGGTACTCTCTTTTCTGAGATATATGAGTTGGAGTTGGACTTAGACAATTACTACCCTGCACCAAAGGTTGTTTATGTGGATGGGGTGAATTGTTAGCCATAAAAAGGCTTCCCTCCTTCTAGCGCTATAAATATTGATGGTTCTAGATGCTACCAACAGTTAGGGGGCCCCCCTGATATGAAGTCCCAACCAGACCTCACACTGTTTGGAGTAGGATAACCATTTGGGAAAGAAGCCCGACTACCATATTCTTAATGATTTGCCTTGGGTGCAATAAATGACACAAGAGGAACATATATATGTTCGAGATAAACAAGTAAGTTATCCTCATGATGTATTCAATTGCAAAGTGTATAATGTTTCTTTCATGGAAAGGAAGAGAAAGTTAGTCTTTAAGAGAAAAGTAATAGTACTATACTAGTAAAGACACACGCATATATCTAAAAGAATCGTTATTTATCTTGTGGAATAGTTCACAAATAAATAACAATCATAAAAGTAAGAGGAACATGATTCAAAGATGCATGCTAAGGCCAATGAAATAGTTAATTTTCAACACCACAAATAATGAAAGAATAGTCTTACAATCATTCACGAAATATGCATGAAAGTGTGTCGACTCCAAGAGATTTGAATTATAGAGTGAAATTCCCAAGATGCAACAATACAATGGTACAACACTCATTCCAATAGTGGAACGTTAAGCAACTACTTGCTTCTCAAAATACTAATCTTCTCTCCTATGCCACTACAAGGAAAAGACCCTCTAGCAAATGTTTTTGTGGAAGCCCCTATAAAATTAGTCCAAAAATCCATTTGTAGCAGAGGTCACTAGCTGATTTGGGCAAGCGGATGTTTTTTAACGGTGTGTCTACAATATACAAACGAACCAGTGTGTTACCTAACTATACACACCAATGCTTAATAGCATATGGTGCACCAGTGTGTATACTAAATAACATTGGAAAAGTGTTAAATTTAAAAAAAATGTCAATCACAAAATTCATTTTTCCTAGTACGGTGCTATACTATCATGAGGCCTCGGTGCTAAACCCATATATGAACGCCCCAGTGCATAAATAATATGGTGCATCTTTGTGGGGTTTTTAATTTAAAATGGAGGTGCACTTCTTATATTATACTCACCAATTCCATTAATTAAACTGAAGGACCCAATGCTTAATACAAATTAAAACAACATTGCACTCCGTATATAAGGCACACCGATGCGTATACTATTCGATAGCACTTGACAAGGGTTAAATTTAAAGGTGTGCTCTACTCACATAAAGCATTAATGTTTTCCCTTTTTACGAAATCTCGAGTGTGTAAACACATGGTGCATCGTGGCAAGGTTTTTAATTTAAAAACAAATGGTGTGTTATTCATATAAAAAGCACCGGTGCCATTAATATAACTGTACATTTCGATGCTTAACAGACAATGGTCCACCGTTTGAGGGTTATTTTTTTGAAAATAAAAAATAACGGTGCACTAAGTAACTCTTGAGCATCGATGCCTATACTACTCGATAGCATAGAACTAGTGTTAAATTTAAAAAAATGTCAATCGTAAAATTGCTTTTCACCATTTCGGTGCTATACTCCCACGAAGTCCCGGTGTTATGACATTTTCTAAATGCCCCAATGCATATACAACATGGTGCTTCATTGCAGGGGTTTTAATTTGAAAATAATAGGGCACTAGGTGAAATCAGAGCACTGATGCATATACTACTTGATAACACCTGACAAAGGTTAAATTTGAAAAATGATAGTCGTAAAATTCTTTTTCACCATTTCGGTGCTAAAATACAACAAAGAACCGAAGCTATTACTATTTTGAAATGCCCTAGCATGTAAATAAAATGGTGTACCATGTTAGGGCTTTAATTTAAAAAATTGTTGTGTGCTTTGTAAATAATCCACACCAGTGCCTTAGGTTTGAGTGCACTAGAGCAGGGTTAAATAAAAAAAACTTACCGGTTGTAAAATTCATTTTTACCATTTGTAGTGTTGTAGAGATCTCAAGCACCAATGTTGTTTTTGCTTCTATGAAGCACCCTACCATCGCGGTTCCCTTGCTTTCCATCCTTCCATTCGTTGCTCAATGCATGCATTTTTAATTTTGTCAAATGTTGGTCAATTTTTTTTTTTTTTTTTTTTTTGTTATGTGGCAACCATGCCTCCCCGATGAGCAAATGTCCAAGTAATGTCTATGTTTCTCGCAAACTTAAATTTTTAGCAGAGTAGGATTTTTTTGTTTTGTGTAAGCTTGGCAGTACTTTATTTTTCTATTAATCATATATAGGTAGGTAACAAAAAATATCATTGGTGGCCTCAACCTACCCGAGGGAAACCAGGTTTGTTGGCCACTGATCAACATCATATGCCATCCAAAATTTAAACAGTTTCAGAATATCCATCCATGCTAAATAAGATACTGTATCTACTATATGTTTAATCATTCTTCTATCATAGTAAATGTTATCCGACCAGATCACTGTAGTAACAAAAAAATTTCATTATTTCCTATCTTATCTTCATTCAGTCATCTAATGATTCATTGGGAGTCGGGTCCTTAGCACTCGAACTAGGTATTTCTTTCTATAGAAGGCTTTGAATTTGTTTCTCCATTCAACCTAAGCGGACATTCTGGTAATACTGCTGCACCTGTATAACCTAGATCTCCCTTTGAATATCTTTTCATCTTGGCCCCTCTTGCTATGTTAGTGGTGTTTCCTCCAGATTCCTATTTTTTTCATGGCCCTTTCCAATCAGTTCTTCATAACCCAATAGAGCTAGACTGTCTTTCTCAATAGAGTTTGTCTGCCTCAGGTGTGTCCCAGGTCTATGAGCAGGGGATCCCAGTCCTCCACTGGAAGCAGCTTGGATGCTGCCTTGGCATTTAGCTCCGCCTCCCATGTTGAAACTATGGCCTTGAATTTCACTGGAGTTGCCCCATGGTATGCATGCATGAGGTTCTGCATATTTTCCTCTCTTGTTTTCCTGCCTCTCTTCTGTTGAGTCTTACTAGTCGTGGCCACCAACGTTTCATTTTTGTTGTCTATCTATTTGCATGCATGGCTACTCCCTCTTCTCACTGACC